>CAWUFW010000736.1:0-1236014 GCA_963921515.1 Calotriton arnoldi
TCCATGGCGGTGTCTCCGCTGTGGTTGCGGTGGTTTGTGCTGTTTTCGCAGCGAATCCGAACGCCACGGACGGGTTTCGGGCTTCTCCGCACGGGACGGGCGGTTTCTCGGGTCTCCTTTCCGCCGCGGTTGGATTTTTACCACCGAGGATCCTAATCTAGCCATCGGTTTTCCCGCGGTAGCGGCGGGCGGAGAGTTTCCGCTACCATGGCGGTCGGGTAGCTTTTCCGACCGCCATCGTAATGACCCCCTTAGATCTTCCCATTTATTATTATGAAATTTCTCCATATGTTTTGCAATGGCATTGGTATGATCATTGATTTTCCTTGCTCTGATATGTTCTAGAATTCTCTTTTTTATTTCAAAAGTTATACTTCCAATATATTTTAGTTTGCAAGGGATTCCACAATATAAGATCACAAATTTGCTCTTACATGTTATGTGTTTTTTGATTTTCCATTTTGTGCCTTTGTTTAGTTCTACCTCTTTTTTGTGCACCGCAAATTGACAGGCTTTGCACTGTTTACATGGCCAAAAGCCTTTCACTTTTGTCCATGTTGAAGACTGCTTCGCTTTAAAGTGACTGTGCGTTAGTTTGTCCCCTAGGTTTCCTGCTCGCCTGTAGGTTATATTTGGATGGTCTCCAATTATTGCTGGTAACGCAGGATCCAATTGTAGTATTTCCCAGTGTTTTTTAATTATCTGAGTTAATTTACTTATTTCCGCAGTGTAAGTCGTTATCAATCTTATTTTCTGAGGATTCTCGTTTTGCTTAACTTTTTTGTTCCTTGTAAAATGTGAGTACGTTTATGCGTTTCGCTTTTTGGAGACTTTTTTCAATTACTTATGTTGGATAATTCCTCTTTCTGAAGTGTGTCTGTGCTTCTTGTTTATCGAACACTGCATCTGATGAACAGTTTCTTCGTAATCTTAAAAACTCGTCATAGGGAATGCTCTATTTTAAATTACTTTGATGGAAGCTCTCTGCATGAAGGATTGCATTTGTGGCAGTTTTTTTCGATGTAATGTAGTTTGCAAAGTATTTTCATCCACATACATTTCAGTATCTAAAAACGTTATTTCTGTTGAACTGATCTCATATGTGAATTTCAAGTTAGCCATGTTATTGTTCAATGTTTCAAAATAATCTACAAATTCTTGCTTTGTGCCATCCCAAATGATGAAGAGGTTGTGTATGAAACGTAACCACAATATTGTTTTGTCCACAAATTTGTCATTTTCTGGTATCCACGTAATTTTTGTTTGAACCACCCCATTACAAGATTTGCATAATTTGGGAAAAAGGAAAAATCCATGGCAGTGCCTTTGATTTGTTTGAAAATTTCTTTGTTGAATAAAAATATATTGTCAGTTAAACAGAGCCTGATCATTTCTATTAACATCTCATTATGTTGATGAAATTGAATGTTTCTTTTGCCCAGAACAAATCTGCAGGCCTGTATGCCAATTTGATGTTCTGTACTGGTATATAATGAGACAACATCCATTGTTACTAGTTTGTAATTTGCTTGCCATGAAATTCCCTCTAATCTTTGTAAGAGGTCTGTAGCGTCTCGTAAATACGAGCTCAGATCTTTTACCATTGGAGTGAGGCAGAAGTCCAGGTGGATTTTCTTTATTCTTGTGTATCTTCGGCAATATATATATTACCATCTTACTCCACCTACGCATTTCAACCACACAGGTCTTGGTCACGGTACATACATATATATATATATATATATATATATATATATATTTATATTATGTATGTACCGTGACCAAGACCTGTGTGGTTGAAATGCGTAGGTGGAGTAAGATAAATGAATAATATATATATATATATATATATATATATATATATATATATATATATATATATATATATATATATATATATATATATATATATATATATATATATATATATATATATGTAATGTAGCTGATCAATAGACTTTACAATTTTTCCTGTTCAGGGATCTGCAATTCTGGTTAGACTAAGAATTAATAGCCCCAGTTACGTTGTGTATGGCAGGTGCAGAAATGTGTTTGAAAAGAAACACTTTCATACTTCTCCTCTGAAGGCAGGCGTTGTTTGCTTCCCTTTCTTGTTTTCACAGCAACTATCTGCCTTGGAACATTTCAAAATCATTTCACACCCACAAGAGATTCATGGATGCTGCTAAGGATGGAGTAGTTTCCTTTTGAGTGTCCCAACCTTGGTGTACTTTGCCACCTACCTCTACATCAAGCGTCAGTCACTGCAGAAAAGTCAGTCATAACTGCCATTTCATGCTGCAGGTCTCTTCCTTATTATTAGGCAAAATGACTATATGTATGGGCCCAAGCTTACTTCTTTTATGAGTTGTAAAGTTTTTCCAGTATCGCCAAAAATTCTACTTACAAGACAGCATCAATATGAACCGAAATCTGCTAATGTCTGAATTATGCACACCAAACAAACAAAATAAAAACAGAAAACGTAAAACACTCATTCTAAAGAAAGTAAACTGACAACCATAAATGTAAGCAATACAAAAGCCCCACTTAACAAATCATCAAAACTATTCCTAAAAGTACATCTACAAATTTCAATTCCATGTAGCCTAATTTCTAATCACACTCCCTTCCACCCGTGGGTCTCCATGACTCATCTTCTGTCTTCCTTTTAATATGGTTGTAAAATGTATTGTTTAATAAAATATTTTTGAATATAATGTTGGTTTTTTATGATATTTTTGTTAAATATTTGTAGTAGGTGTGACATTTATGTTCTGTATTTAATATTGAAGTAGTTTGATGTTATGTATATTTATTTTAAAAAGTTATTGTAATTATTGAATTCAATTTTAAAATGTATTTATTTTACCATTTTTAAATAAATGAGTATTTGTTTTTAGTAGCTGCATGTTGGGTTTATAGGGGAAAGGATGAGAATATTTTTAAACTACGTTTTTGTACAATTTTTTATTGTTTAAATTAAATTAATAATTTTTTGTTTATTAATTGTACAATTTTGAAATGTAAAATTTGAATTATATATGCAAAGGTAAAAATAGCTTTTGTTTCTTTGATAATATTTTAAATGTAAAGATTTAAGTAATACATTTCTGTTTAAATATTCTTATTTGTAATTTAATGTAGTTATTATTTATTGAATTGTATGTTTATGTTACATTATTTTACGTATATTTTGTGTGTATGATAACTAAAATGGAAGTAATAAAAAAAATGTAATGCGCTATTTTCCGATTTTGTAAACTTTTATTTTAAATTATAAATTAATTGGGTTTTTAAAAAATAAAAAGCCTATTTACATTTCTTTTGTTAATAAAAATGTGTATTTATTAATTTCTTGTTAAAATACAATTTTACATGTCTTTTTAAAGCAAACAATAATAATATTTTAATTAGTGGTATGTTGGGCGTATACAGGGAGTGGGGTGGGGGCATTTTTGAACTATTTGTTATTAGATTTATATTTTATTTAATGCTGTACAATTTTAGAGTTGTATTTGTAATTTATTTAGTTTTACATATTTAAATCTAAGGTTTAATGTTGTATTTTTAAATTATTAAAGTTGTATTTATAATTTTACATCAATTATTTTTTTTAACTGACTTACATTTTGGGGATTTTGTATATAAAATTTATTTTACTTTAGTGTATATGTCGTAGTTTTTATATGTATATATTGTCTTATTGTTTAAATAAATTATGTTATTTCAATTATTTATTTATAGAAAATTATGTTGATTTGATTTAATAAAATAAATTTTTACGGGCCTCATTAAGCCTGACATGGTAGGTTTACAGTTCGACCGCCGTATTAGGATGACGGCGGTCGAAGTTAAACCTGCAGGGGGATTCCGACGTGGTTTCGACAGGCTCAAGGAGCATCAGAAAGACAGCATAATCCCTTAATGACGGCAGTTCCGCTGTCGGCATTATGATGTCGGATTCCGACAGCCATTCCATGTTGGCCTTTCCGACATAGAAAGGCTGTCGGAAAGCAAAATTAGGGCCCCTGGCAGGGCCCCCTTCCCCTCTGGCTCTCTGCAATGAGGGCTGGGGGGCACCTGTGATGCCCCCCTAAACATCGCTGTGCCGTGTGGCAGGCACCGCATGGTGCCTGCCACACGGTGCAGGGATGTTCACAAACATTCATTTTTCAATGGAAGCTTGTGCTGCAGGCCTTTTCCACCTGCCGCACAAGCTTCCATTGAAAAATGGATGTTTGCGACCTCCCGCATCGTAATCATGCGGTTGGAACCGCCAACCTAAGGTCGGGCGGTTCCAAACCACAAGCGACATTGTAGTCAGGCCCTAAGTCTTTAGTTTTATAAAATACATTTCTAAGTTATTAGTTTGCAATTTGTATTATATTTATATTATTAGTAAAGGTGTTGTAAAAAATCTAATGTAGTTTATAAATATTTCACTTATATTATTATGTTTACTTACTTTAAAAATATTAATTATACAATATTTAAATGTTTGTTTTTAAATCTTCATATTGTTTGTTATGTTTTGTTTTATATTACATTATGTTTATTTTTTGGAGTATTTATGTAAATTGTAAATATGCATTGTAAGTTACATTTATTTGAATTTTTTTGCTATGTATTTATGCTGGAGTGGGAATAATGAGTCGAACCCCTTTAGAGTCTAACATCTTCCCCAAAATGGTTTATGTTAGAGTGGGAATAGTAAATCTAACTCCGTTAGTATCCAACACCTTCCACAAAATTGTTTTGATTGCAGTTGGAATAGTAAATATTGTCCTTTTAGTGTCTAACATCTTTGCAAAAATTGTTTACATTCGAGTCGGAATAGTAAGCCTAACTCCTTTAGTGTCATCACCTTCCCTAAAATGCTTTATATTGGAGTAGGAATAGTAAATCTTGCCCTTTTAAAGACCAACACCTTCCTTAAAATGGTTTATGTTGGAGTGGGAATAGTAAATCAAACCACTTTAGTGTTCGACACCTTCCACAAAATGGTTTAGATTGGGGTTAGAATGGTAAATATTACTCTTTGAATTTAAAACGCCTTTTCCTAAATGGTTTGTAGTTTGTACTTTGTATAGTGTGTTGTTTTTTTACAATAATAACCCATACATTTAATGTTTTTTACATATTTTTATATATGTATTTTATTGAATGCACATTTATAGTTTTGGGTTTGATAAATCTATATTGTTTTACAAAGAAAAAGCATAATTTTCATAGTACAGTGGTACAACTTTGTATGTACCTTTTTGCTGTAGTATCACATGCACTATAATTTGTAACACACCTTTAAGACATATATTTTTGAGCACTTATACAAAAATGATACACAATTATTTCTTCATACATACATACATACATACATATATTTTTATACATATTACCTTGTAATTTTACATTGCATATGTATTATGTATTTAAGGTTATATTAAGTAGTACTATTTAAGAGTTATATTTTTATAGTATTATTTAATTTATACATCAAATATATATTTGCATTTGTTCGATATATTGTTTAAAATTTTTAAACATTTTGATACATTTTTGCATAACATTTTTAACACTTTTTCAATAAGCTTTTGTAACATTTCTATTGGTTTCTATAGGAAGATAGTCTTTTTTTAATTTTCATATAGTGGCCATTTGTTTTTTTACTGCTACCTGTATTTTGTACTCTATTAGTGTCATTTTGAGGTGGTTTTGGTTTGTGCTGGTCATTGTTCCCTGTTACTGTTAGATGGACAAGGTAACTTTTTAGTTAGGGTTTTAGGGGTGGGGAGATGTGGGTTGGTGTAGTGTGGGTTATGGTGCTAGTTTTATTAGGTGAAGTTGTTTAGTCATAGTTTGTGTTGCGTTGTTATGTAGTGTAATGCGGTAGACCAAACTATAGTTTGGAAGTAGTAGTATTTTATTGTACATATATTATGTGTTGTACTGTGTTTATAAATTTATAATGTTGTGTTTCAATTGTATGTGGGATATAGGTATTGTGAGGGTGGGTATGTTATGTTTTTTTGCAGGTTAGGAAGTATGAGTGCAACATTTGCAGCTAATATGAATTCATTTCTCTTCAAAAAAGGAAATTAATTTGGTTTAATTTAAACCCACTTTATTTTTTTGTTTGCTTTGATTTTTCAATTTCTTGAAGTGGTTTTTACTTGAAATTTTTTCAGGGTTTCCAATGACTGTGTATTACTTTGATGATTTACTTTGGCCATTTCATTATTGCATTTTTGGGGGCTTTATTTTTTTTTTTGTGGAATGGATTTTTGGAGGTGGAGGTAGATCAAGGACTTCACCTACACAACTGTACTATGGTATTTATATTTACTTTTGGTTGGTATATGCTATATTTCAATACATGCATGTATTTTGGTTTAACTGCAATGGAAAAGTTTTATTTTGTATGTATGTGTTTCAATGCAAGGTACTTTGTATATTTTTTATATCACATTTTTTTTGTTTTTCATGAAAATGTTTAATTAAATAGTACTGGAAATATGTTTTATTTATCAGTCTTATTTTGAACTTTATTATTATATTTTTGTTATAAGCAGATTCAAATGCATAATTATTCCAATATTTATTCAAAATTGTCTATGTTATAGCAATGTTAAGTTTTGTTATATTTTAGCTCTGAGTATACTGGTAGGTGGGTGGTTTGTAATAGTGGATACAAAAACAAAGGTGGGCAGTGGACCTCAACAGATTGCTGCACCCACACCGTTATACTCCTAAGATAAGCCAATTCAAAAGGTATATTTCATACAGTGTGCACTACCCTATATGCACCCTCTGCCCAAAAGGATGCTCCCTTCTCATAGGGATACCAATACAAACATTACAGCCATAGGTGCACAACAAACAAAGATTTTTGGGGAAAAATGATCACAGAAATTAGTTTTTGAGAATCAATCACAATGAATTTTCATGGATCCCATCATATTCTTCTTTCATTGATGCTTCTTTTAAGATACTGATAAAACCAGCCAATGCGTTTCGTCCAACAAATAGTGGACTTCTTCAAGGCAAAAATTGCAGAGAAGCCGATAAGTAACATCTAGTCTTGTTGTCAATAATGTGAAAAATGTCTGATAGAGGACATGGATTTCCAAAGAGAAACATCCAAAGCAAACACAAAGGGGCCTATTACGATGCCGGTCGGAAAACCTCCCCGACCGCCATGGTAACGGGAAAAGACCGCCCGCAAGACCCGCGACATAACCGCCGGTCACATTAGGATGTACCTTGCTCGAAATCCGACCGCGGCGGTCAGATCGCGGGCCTTAACATTGCGGCGGTTGCTGCTGCCCGCAGCACCGCAGCGATGTCCAAATGAGCATGTCCTGCATTTCCCTGCACTGCGTGGCAGGCACTGCACAGTGCCTGCCACCTGGTACAGGGACATGTAGGGGGGGACCATGGGTACCCCCCCAGTGCACCCACACACCCCACAAAACATGGGGGGCCCGCAACAGGCCCCCAGAAGTCAATCATCGCATGCCTTTCCATGGCGGTGTGACCGCTGAGGAAAGGCTGGCTACCGCCGGCATCATAATCGTGCCGGCGGAGCCTGCCCTGCACTGCCACCATTATCCCGGTCCTTCTCCGTCCGCAGGGCAGGAGTGCGGATGGCAACCGGCGGAAAAGCGGCAGTCGGAATTTCCCACCGCCGCAGTCACCACCGCCATCCTAATCTGACCGGCGGTTTTCTGGCTTGCGATCGCGGCGGATGTCCGCCGCAGGTCCGGCGGTTGCCACCGCCGGCCGGGCGGCTGTCATCCGACCGCCATCGTAAAAGGCCCCAAAGTAAATATGAAGTCAAAACACAGAGTAACGTTCCACCCCCATATGGGTTAAGTGGATATTGTGGTATTTGCTCCAAATCTGTATTTCAGGGCATATCCGCCCTTTGCAAGGCAATTCAATAGGAGGCACAGAGACTGAATGGGAGAATTCCGCCTGTCCTCCGACGTGCCCTCGAAGCCAAGCCAAGAATATGATGGGATCCATGAAAATTCATTGTGATTAATTCTCCAAAAACAAATTTCTGTGATCATTTTTCAAAAAATAATTCTTTGTATGTGGTGCACCTCTGGTTGTAATGTTTGGTTTGTAATAGCGATTTAGCTATCATTTCTAGGTAGTCTTCTCCTTTGTTACTTGCAAAGAGTGTGACTTTGAATTGCAGCATTTCGTACATTTCCCTGGTTTGTTTAGTTATTTTAGATTTGATTTGGTTCGCTGACTGTTCTATTCTTAGTTGTTGGTAGCTTTGTTTTTTTGGAGGATTTCTATGAATTTGTAGAGTAATGGTTGGGTTCTTCCTAGTGTGGCTTGGGAGACATTGAGACATCCTCCCACTGCGTTGTTGCTTTTGCCTTGTTGAGCCATGGTGCTGTCGTAGACATTCCACCATGGTATTCAGAATTTGGGTTGGTGCCTGTGTCCAAAGCAGTGCAGGCTGCCAACCCAAGTGTCTTTGAAGTAGTCCATAAGTGGACTTATTTTTTATCATTTCTTTGATAAAATGGGGGTTCTATTAGCATGCTGTAGTGGTTAGCTACTTTTGTTACAGGTACATATGCCAGAGCTATAAACATTTCATTTCAAAGGCAGACTGGCTGTTTGTTGCATATTCTACTCTACATATTTTTGCAGATGTTTCCAAATGCTTTGGTTGAAGTGGTAATAGCAGCCTTGCATGACTGTGTGTGGGTATATTTTAAGTATTGTTTGTATCATTGCCTTCTCAAAGTCTATTATAATTTTGTGCGCACAATAGTTCTTAGTTTTTATTTTGATGTGGTTTAAAAGTTCATAGTAATTTGCACTCTGTTTGTTTGGCAGCAGTGCATAAATAGAGGTAAACATCCCTGGAATTGTGAAGGTGCCAAACTTTAGAGCAGGATTGAACTGTGCGGGATTACTGCCTCCTAACAAGGTGCGCGAGTTGAGGCTCCAGTAGCACTGTTGCTACCATCCTAATTTACCTTAACCAATGTTTTTTTGGGGAATTGAACATCTTATTGGGAGACCTAGTTAGACTGGAGGATGTCACAGAGCTGCTCTGTTTACGATACGACTCCATCGCTGGGCCCCAATTTTGAGGACTATTACCTAGCGACCCAACTATGGGCCTGATTATGATGTTGGGCCGAACCCCGCCGACAGGCTGTTGTTAGAGATCTGCCCGACATCAGACTCAGCAGTCCGACCTCCGCATTACAATGCGGTAGGTCAGACCACTGCAGTCTGGGGGAAAGACTGACGCCTCCGATAGGATCAGAGATCCCGTCAGGCTGTCAGTCGGACAGATAATCCCCAAATGGCGGCGGAGCCTGCTCAGGCACCGCTATTGGGATTATGATATCCGTTTCCCACAGCCTTTCCAGGTCGTTATTCTGACATATAAAGGCTGTCGGAAAGTGACTTTGGGGGCCCCTAGCAAGGCCCCCCCGGTCCTCTGCTATGGTGCCCCCCTAAACATCCCTGCGCAGTGTGGAAGGCACCGCATGGTGCCAGCCACACGGTGCAAGGATGTTTGAAAACATTCATTATTCAATTGCAGAATGTGCTGCAGCCCTTTTCTGGCTACCATATATGCTGCTATTGAAAAATGGATGTTTCCAACTGCCCACAGGGCGGTTGCATCCAAATTCAGTAAGTGAAACCACCAACTTATGGTCCGGCAGTTCCATTCCACAATGGTGTCGGTCAGACGCTTGTCCGACCGACATCGTAATTAGGCCCCATATTGAGTGTCCCGCTGCCAAAGGTACAGGTAGTCACAGGCAGATAGAGATAGATGGAGTAGACTGAGGGGTATTGACAGGTGAGAAAGATAGAGGTATGGTAGAGAGAGTAGAGATAGTGTGACGCTGATAGGTGAATAGAGATGTAGAGAGAGGAGAGGTAAAGATAAAAGAATGAGGTAGAAGAGGTGAGTTGAATTAAGGAAAGTAGTACGGGCAGCAAAATGAGTGAGAAAGAAAGAAAGGTAGAGGGTGGTAGAGAGAGGTGACTTTGAAGTAGTCAGAAAAAGGTTGGAATTAAAAAGTGTGGTAAAGACAAGGGCAGAAATTTTGTGATTGGTAACCTAGAGATAAATGAGATAAAACAAGATGGACGTGTAGAGAGAAATGTGAAGTGGCAAAAGGCGAGGGGCAGAGGGAAGAGGAAGAGACCAAAAGGCGAGGTAGACTGAAGGAAGTAAGAGTAAGTTTAGGAGAGGTATCCAGAAGCAGAGAGGAAAAGAGAGGGGTGAACAAGGCATGTTGATAGAAGATTCAGTCAAAGCTATGCTGAGAATGAAAAGAAGCTTAAGGTTAGAGGATAGAGAGTGGTGAGGTATGGGTAGGTGACGAGAAACAAAGGGCCCTAATATGAGTATGGCGGTCCATAGCACCGTCGTACTCACGGAGGTGGTCTGACCACCACCACACTGCAGGCCTACCCACAGTATTACAAGTGTGGCAGTTGTACCGCCAAAGGACCGCTGCAACTGCTTGAGCTCCAGGATCCTGCAATGGTCAGAGGCAGAAATATGCTGATGGTGCTGCAGTGGCACCGCCGAGCATATTTCGAGTTGCCTCTTCACCGCCCTTTTCATGGGAGTGAGCCCGCCATGAAAAGGGTGATGGAGAGGCAATAAAGGGGGCCCCAATAGGGCCCCCTGCCGGTCCTGGTCTTGCATGCGGGGGGGGCACAAGTAGAGCCTCCCTGGATTTACACCCCTAGGAAGGTGCAGTCGGCACTCTGACAGCGGGGGTCTGCATGTTAGGCTCTTCTAGGAGCCTAACAAACTGCTGCAGCACTGCCTGCCAGATCAGGATTAAACTCCTAATCTGGCAGGCAGCCGCACCAAGACTTTGGTGGTTTTACAGCGGAAGGCGCATTGGTGCCACCTCTGTAGGACCGCCAAAGTCGTAATCAGGCCTAGAGTCTGAGGCTGAGGTAGTAAGTGGGACATTTAGCTAGGGAATTTTACCCCACCAGTTTAAAAGTTCACCACCGCAATATTTACACACATAACAGTGTTACAGCCATAATGGGTGCATGGACGTCTTTCTGACATCAAATCGCAGGTGTCAGTGACTCGTGATGGCTATCCTGTCTGTGAAAAACCTCCAGAGATTGTAAATTATCTGCTCCAGTAGGTACAAATGCTTGGGGATTTGTTCCCAAGTCAACCCTATCACTCAGTTGTTGCCAGATACAAGGAAAGAGTTACAATTTGACACTCCTTCTGGGATCAGAGGTGGTTCCTGATATTTTCCTGACGTTTCCCCTCGACTTTTCACAAGCAAAAAGGTGAGGAAATGTGGGGATGTAAATGGCCTCAAAATAATTAATGCTGCAAAAATTGGCTGCAGAAACGCCAATTCCCATAGTAATTACCATTTTCTCAGTGTACAAATTGGAAACTATGGTATCCCTGTACTTCTAAATTAACAATACCGGCTGAATCGGTAATTCTTAATAAGAATTTATTACTACCCATTTTATCAACTTTAAATAAAGAAAGATTAAGGTAAAATGTAAAATATTTCAAAATTATGCCTTGTATGTTTCATGCAGATGTTTAGTCAGTTCAAAACTCACGTAGCCATTTTAGATCATTGTAACTCACGACCTTTGTGCTACTGAAGGATCTCTGTAACAAAACGTATTAACCAACTTGAGTATCTTACGTCCAATAAAAACCAGTGAACAACACATTGCACTTAATGCTCCGAAACAGGCACATCAACCAACTGAGCTATTTTAAAATTTCTAATTAAGGCCAGAGTTTACAGATCTCTCCAGCATGTTCCTTAACCACCTGAGTTATCAGACTATTATTATACCCTGCAACATGGATCATCTCTGCAGGAAGCACATTAACACCCCAAGCTATTGTAAGATGCAGTCTTTTGGTGACTAATTAGCCTGGCAAAATAGCATCACTCTCACAGTTAATGCTAGATGTACATAGACGGGGATGATGCACAACAGAGCAAGTACACAGGGCTCTGGGTGGCAGCTGTGTGGGAGAGGTCTTTGCTGCCAAATGTCTGAACAACTCTCATGCAGCAGATGAGAAAGAAAGGAATCATGTCTCACATCTGGGCCTTGACAAACTTTGCTGGAAAGGGAAGGGGCAGAGGAAATGGGAATGCATTCAGCACGTATTGACAGAGTGATTGAAAGCCTGCCAGGGAATGAAGGCAAAGACATTGAAACTTACACTGGCCCACGAGATCCCCACACGTTGTATTTTAACAAGTGACGACAGATGGCAAGTCCAAGTCCAGGCACTCCCGAAGGTGTAGCATGCAAACGCGCACACGCAAATCCTAACTACCCCTCTGGGATTGCCCATCAAACAGAGGTGTACGTATGCAGGCACCCTACCATGTACCTTTACATGCACAAACTTCATGCTGGAATTGAATACTGCGCTTTTCCTTCCAAGTAGGGGCGCATGGATGCACATACTCAAAACAAAACAAACACCCACACACACACATATACTGTCTCACTCTCTGTCTCTCTATTTTGCATACTTGGTATTGCTATAGCGCAGATCTAGCTCAAAGAAGCAGTGGAGCTCTTTACAAAGAATAAATCTATATCTGGCGAATTTGAAATATGAGGCCCAGTATGTAGAGCATTCTCTGTAAATTGGGGTGGTAAAAACATATGCTTTGGCCAGTAGATTGTACTGTTGGTTTTAAGTGCCTTGCATATTAAAGGATTTACGGTTGTTTACATTACATATATATACAATTTGAAGCATTAAGGGCTAAAATGAGACTCTTGTCTTTATATAAGGAGCTCATAAATCATGTTTGTGTATTACTTCGCCAGTTTTTGTGTTGAAGACAGTTCGCCGGATTTCAAATAGCGCTCTCGATATGACCTGTGCTTCCGCATGGTAAGTTTGGTGAACATTTTCCAAGGATTTCATAGTACAAAACACATTTGAAAAGTCAATTGTTCAACACAATGTTTATGGTGTTCTGCAATGAACACATAAACGTAGATTAGTTAAAACATTTCTAAATCAGATTGGTGTGGATCCTGAATATCGACTACAGAATATCGTGGGGCACAGATCTCATAGGCAGAATATTGAGGGACAAAATATCAAAAGTTACGTATGTAGAGTTTTGCAGGTTAGGAAGCCTGACTGCAACATTTGCAGCTAATATTAATTCATTTCTCTTCAAAAAGGAAATTAATGTGGTTTAATTTAAACCCACTTTATTTGTTTGTTTCCTTTGATTTTTCAATTTCTTGCAGTGGTTTTTACTTGAATTTTTTTAGGGTTTCCAATGACTGTGTATTATTTTGATGGATTTACTTTGGCAATTTCGTTATTGCATTTTTGGGGGCTTTTTTTTTTTTTTTGTGGATTGGATTTTTGTAGGTGGAGGTAGATCAAGGACTTCAGCTGCACAACTGTACTATGGTATTTATATTTACTTTTGGTTGGTATATGCTATATATATATCTTCAAAGTACATAGTTGTAGAGTTAAGAATAGTAAATCCATATGTCCCTATATACACTTATCTTTCAATATTGTGTCCCTCGATATTGTGGCCACAATATTAGTGTTCCAGCTGCATAGACTGTCTATTACCCCTTATTATGTACCAGGCTAGGTAAGATTTAGATAATTAAAGAAACTGTGAACACTTAAATATAAATTACTAGTTCTACTCGTTCTAATTTATTAATAGTTTTAAGACGTTCTAATAGTTATTTATGAATCACGGAATCAATCAGACAAAGGCAATTGGGCTTAATTCTTGTTTTATGATGTTTTTAGATAATACATTTTAATGTGATCATTTTATGAAAAATGGCTGTGCTAATCAATTATGAAGTAAGCTTTTATGTACTTTTATGCACCTAAAACGATGCGAATAAAGTTTGCTGACTCACTGACTAGTGTGCCACGATATTATTGCTATCGACATTCCAGAGTACAATCCATCAAACTGTACCAAGTTTGATCTGTAGACAGAGCCCCCCTCGAACCACGGATGCGCGTGTACAATGCATGTAATGATCCAGATATTTTCGAGAAAAGCAGCCTAATTCATGACTAGATTTAAGTATAAATAAGGCAAGCGCAAAGAGAATAAAAACGTACATATTACATGGGTAACAGGAAAGCAAGGCGCGTGTAGAACTCTGGGAAGCCATTATAAAATGCATGTTTGGGTACTATCTTAAGTGCTAGTTACAACGGAATTGCAAAGTGCTCTTATTAAACTTTCTTAAAGTTTAAAAAAGCACTTTGCGAGTCCAAACGAATGTAATTTTGCAACAAAGAATGAGGGTTGCCAGAAATTTGCATTTCTGGAAATGAATGTAGTTCATACAGTAGCCGGTCACTAAAGAAATGTAACGCTCTCAGCAAGCATGAATGAAATGAACTTCGTTGACTAACTACAGAAAAAGTAGATAAATAAATGAGAAAAAAACATACTTTCCCAACACGAGCTAAGGCTGACCGCACCGGTAACAGCATTGCCACTGGCAGCCATTGCGCCCAGTCAAAGGATGTCCTGTAAAGATGGGCAATAACTGGTGGAAACATTCCTCGTGCAGAGCATTTAGGCATCTGTACTCCAGCTTCCCCTGGCAGGAACCCCCAGGATGGGGATGGTGTTCATTGCCAGCGTTTCTCTCCGCTGGAATTCCTCCCACTTCTGAGCGATGGCCAATGTCATAAAAGATCAAATGCATCCGTTCAATTGCTTTTTTTAAATTTTATCTGCTATAGCCAAACACAACATTAATTCGCCCTCAATTTATTCATTTCTGTACTTCGAGACTTTATACTTATCTTTCAGGCAGCATCCACTGCAACCTTAGCTCACACTGAAAACTAGTTCTTGGAAAATGTATAGATGTATTCATTCATTTGTGTCCAGAAACTAGAATATCTCCAACAGAAACACTTTACATAGTGAAAGGTCATTTAAACATAGGACAGTAACACTGCTTGGGCCAATGGAAACACCACTGGAGATGTAGAAGTATAAATGTTTTACAGGAGAAGATAATTATCAATATATGCTACCAAGGTCATATGAATATCAGTTGCCGCCCGCAGCCACCAGCATGCATCAACAGTGGCAGAAATGCACATCAATGTCCCAAGCAGGTAAAGAGCATTAAAGGCCCCAGGCAGTAAAACCTTTCTTGTATTTTCTCAAATGTTATCATCAAAGCAAGCCCCACAGACCATTTGTAGTGGTTTGCCCAATGTACGCGGGGCACCAGCATTACCCAATTACCTATGGACCGTGTAGTGTTTATCTGAAGCCCTGCATCCAATCAGAACATTCTGTCCCCCTGCCCACTATGTCCCAGAACGGAGCAGGATGGGAGTTTCTATCACTGCTCCAGCTGAAGTTAGAGGACCAGGACAGTCCTGGTTTCCTTATAATAACGAAACATCCCACCAGGCCTTTGGCAAAGCCTGAAGGATTGCATGGGGAGGATGAGGTGCCTGGTGCAATGCTTCCTGGAGCTTAGGCAAGGACATGGGGAGTGAGGGAAACGGGCACAACAAGCCTTCTCAGTCCTTAGGTTGGGGGCTAGGGATTGGATCAGGGGGGGTACACCACTTCCCAGCAAATTGACAAGGCTGGAGAGATTTACGTCAACGAAATTCTAGCCCCTCAGGGCAGACCCTAGTTGAAGTTTTAATTCATCTATTCTGGCCAGGGAGGGTAAGGATTTCTTTTTTTTATTTTACAAACTCTCCCCAAAAATCACAGTGCAACTATGCATGGTGAGAGACTGTGCACTCAAAGCATGGTGACATGGAGCTGGGTGCTGGCTCTGTGCCCAGAGCCGGCTGCACATAACCAAACTTTGTGCATAGCTGCTTTGGCCTGCTGCGAGCTACTGCAGGGCCGAGACTGGTCTGAGCATCTGGTTATGAGTGATGGGGCTGGTGGGGACCATGACTGCAGGCTGGGGCCCGTGGCCAATGCGCTCCAAAATAAACATGTAGTATAAAAAATACATAGCAAGTAATGTGTAATATGGTGTTATATTGTCATTAAAGTGTTCTTATGAGATCATAAACAACGAGACAAAATGCCAAATGGCTTTTAAATGTCACAATGTAATGTATAGTCTCAATGCCATTGAAATACAATGTGAAAGGATTTTAAACGAATATGATGTAGCATAAAGAATATATGCGCCAACAGATGGTGTAATGGCACTTTTATTGCTCCATGAGGTTAGGGCTACAATATGCCTCACAGCCTATGCAGACACGAGTGAGTCATTATCCCCTTCCTTCATCTGGCAGGAGAATACATATGATCTGTTAGGTACTTGGCTGCTAGAGAGGACGAAGCAGTGCAACTGAGTTTCTGTGCTGAAGATGCTATTTCAGTTGGTTACAGCTGCAAGTATGATCACATGAAATTGTTAATGCACACCGTTTCTAGGACATGCCAGACACGGTGAGTATTTATTTATGCATTGGGAGCCAGATCACAAAACATTTTTGACTAGCACCATTACATGTCCTTGATGGTAAGCAAGACAGCGCTTGGTGCAAACATCTTTTACCCACGTATTATGAATGCAGATTTGTGGAGTTGGTAATGTAGAAATACTTGAAATACAAAGAATACTTGTGCATATTTGTTGTGTTGTTCTTTTCTGCTATTATATGTTTGTACTGTTATTTCATAGTGTTGTACCACTGTCATTGTGTTACAATCTCTTTAGACTGGTTATGTGGTGTGCCCTGTTATGTTTATGTTGTGTTGTCATTTTGCTTTGCGTTCTCTTATTGAGTACTGTAATGTCTTTAAAAATGCCAACAAATGCTGCTCCATTTCCAGCTAAAAGCAGCATTTTCCTTTAAAGGTGCAGTAAGAAAACAACCATTTACCACTGTCTAAGGCCCTTATTAGGAGTTTAGGTGGCATTTATCGCACCTGATAAATCACAATACCGTAGGGTGCATTATTTATTGGGTGCGATGACACCTATGACGAGTTTGTGGGGAATAACATGTGGATTTTGGTGTTTAATGCACAAAAATCTGCATGGCACTGTAAATACCACATGATTTTCCTCCATTACATTTTGACAGGTTTGACCTGCCGAGATTTAAGGACAGTCGAGGTATTCAACACAACCGATAGTTATGGGATGAGATAATTACCTATCATCTCATAATTCCGACCTGTGCATAAACAAGGGTGCACGTGTCGAAATACACTGACCACCCTGCAATCAGGCCCTAAGTTGGTAAAATCCCCTGCTCCGGCTCTTCATCCATTTAAGACACTTATCAGTCCAAAACTATGACAGAGGCATTTACAGTTCTCACGTTATGTGGTACAGTCCTGAAATGTTTCACAGGAGTGACATGAGTGACTTTGGCTGGAACAGTAGGTGCAGCTGTTTCATGCGCAAAAACATATGAAAATTGTCAATTGGTTCATGCAAACCAATTGTTTATGTTAGTTGTCTTAGATTTGATTTACAATAAATTAGTTGATTTACCCATTACGCTCAGTGGTTTGAGCGTTTTTCAGAAACTGTGAGTCACATAAGTTTCCCCTCGCACTCAATGAACCTGTGATTATGCAAAACTACAGGTTTTGCCCTATAATTTGTTTGACCATGTAATATTTTAAGAATGTATCTAGGTACCTCAAAAAGGCTGCTAAATAGGGTTCAGATTGTGCAAAATGCGACATCCCGTGTACTTTGTCATGTTCCTAAATTTGCATCGGTCTCTTCACACCGAAGCTCTCTTCACTGGTTACCAATTGATAAGCACGTTCAATTTAAAGCTACATGCACAAGGTTTTAAGTGATTATGGCCCCTCCTACCTTAGCGCCTTGGTGCATTTCTATTCTCCAAAGCGTAATCTTTGCTCTAGCAGCTGGCTTCTTTCAACAGTACTTCGGTTCAGACCATCTAGGCAAGGTGGAAGGTCGTTTGCTCTTTGTGGCCCCACTTTATGAAAATCTCTTCCTTTGAAGCTACGTGTGCACCTGCCTTTTTGGAGTTTCCTAAGCTGTTAAAAACTTGGGGCATATTAACAACCAGGCGATAGTCAATTATCGCGCTTTAGCGTCCGTTTTGGGACGGAAAGCGGCGATAATTCTATCGCCTAATCAGCAGTGCTCACGCTATCGCGTGAATCCCTGCACTATCGCTCTTTCCCCCAACGCCCATCCTTGCATCTCTAATGAGATGCAAAGTGGCGTCACTGGCGTACCCCAGATGGACTACGTTGTAAATATCGCCGATGTGCACATCGCGATATTTACAAGGCAGCCCACAGATTATAGCAGACGTTAGATTTTGGCGAAACGGCCGTTTTCGCCAAAATCTAACGCCTGCTATAATCCCGACTTAGCCATCCCTAACATAGGGGTGGATTCTGCTGATACGACCACAGGGTCGTATCAGCAGACTAGTCGCTGTTTTGAGGAACATCGCTGGAAAACCAGCGATGTTCCCTGCAAAGCGGCGATAACCTCGCTATCTCTGGAATTTTTATCGCCCTGGAGAAACGTGTTGTTAATAACGCGCTACCAGGGCGATCATTTCCAGAGATAGCCAGCGATAAGAAATCTATCGCTAAGCACGGCCAGCGATAATTATCGCTGGCCGTTGATAATATGCCCCTTGGCTACTTTAAATGCAATTGATCTCCGGCTACAGTTCAGTAGCGGTGGGAAACCCCGTTGGGGAAGCCACGTGCTTTATAAACCCGCAGATCGATAGATAGACAGAGGGACGGATAGATAGATAGTTAGATAGATAGATAGATAGATAGATCGATAGATAGATAGATAGATAGATAGATAGATAGATAGATAGATAGATACCCGAGTTAACTATGATACCTTTGCCTATGAAGATGGAAAAGGTTTAACTCCAAAACATATTAAATGAGCAAAACTGTGCCAGGACAAAAGTATTTTAAAAAAAGCATCATTTAAAAAACGAAATTGTCCAGCAGAAATGAAATTGTACTGTTCATTTCCGACAGGGAACGTTCTGCGCTATTTGAGTGGGTTGGTGCTTGGCCCACCAAAACAGTTTTGATGAATAGTGGGACAACGTGGAACTTCCCTGAGTGGCAAAGGTGCAACAATGGTTTATGAAATGTTAAAAAGGTATTAGTGGAGGACTGAATGCTTCAAATGTGTTTGTTAGAAACCCAAAAGTGATTTTTAAAAGTATGGACTGTCCAGAATCTCTTTAACCTTTAATTATCATGGTCATGCATGTCAGATTTTACTACTTCTAGTCATGAAAGTGTCCATTTCTAGAAGAGTGTGCACTGCGGCCTCGCCTGTCCTGTGCTTAATTTGAGACGGTGCTTTCTGGTGCTGAGCACCGGCACTTAATTGGTTTCCGGTGCTTGGCACCGGCACCTAATTGTCAACACCACACTTAGGGCAGTCTGCCACATGGTGGCGAGGCTCCAGTAATTTAGAGATGAGCAGTATAACAGTTGTTTAGGAAAACAATATACATTAAAAAATTGCTAATACCTGCCTCCCCAGCCATTCCTTTAGCTTTGGGGACCAGGAACAATCTGAACTGTCGCATTTACATGCAAAAAGATGGTTAGTAGTTGTTTTGGCAGCAATGAGAAGGGCGATGGGTGGTGCAAGCTGCAGAGGCCTCCTGGTCAGAGCCCTGGCACTTAATATTTTACAAATTAAGCACTGCGCCTGTCGCTCCTCAATCTCAAAAACATCACATTATGTTTCTTTCAATGCCAAGCCTGGCTCTTGTTGCTCGTTCTGACTACTGCCAGACAACCTTTACCATAAGGATATAAATGGTGAGCAACCTGAGCTAAAAAAAAATGACAAAAAACTTGGAACCGAAATCTAAAAGAACATGCTCATAGAAAAACGAGTCGAGAAAAACAACAAGGGAACCCTACTCACTTGGAACCAGGGTACTGAAATGATTATCAAAAACAATGGCTCCTGTGGACTAATGGCAAGAAAATCTCAATAAAATAACGCACTATGGCAATGTAATGGGTTATTGTGATGTCAAAAGAGAAGGAGCCGAACACACCTTAGATTAGCATTTCATTCATAATTCTTGTTTATATAGTTCTTTGAAGCAAAATTACATTCATGACATTTAACAATCAATTGATTGTAGTGAGTGCTGTCCCAGTGAAAAAAGGAACCTAAACAAATAAACCTAAATAATTTGTGACATATTCGTGACATATATACAAGGTTTCCTATATTTCATGAAAGCGACCATTGGAAGATATATATTATATAAACCACGCTTTTATACAATGATAAGTGCTGGCTTGTAATGATTCGCTTTGAAAAAACTGTTGACGGCGTTTCGACCCTGTGTGCAATGTAGGGTCTCTTCTGGACCTAAGATAGTAGAGACACCTGCGAGAAGAGGAAGGATAATGTCAGTATGTGCTTGTAATGGAGCAGCTGTGCTCGTGGAAAAGGGATGTAGGCAATCAGTATAGTACCTGAAGGAAGGGTTTGCGCAGCCTCGTGTGGAATTTGTGGCACCGTGAGTAAAGTGAAAAGGAAGGATACTCACATGGGACCTGGCCGGGCACTGTTCACCGTGCCCTTCTATTCCATACCTGCGGAATCCTCCTATTGTGCTAACCGAATTTTGCCAGCCGACAGCTACCCTCACATGGGGTAAGTCTCTTATCATAGTGCACCTATGTAGTAGAGTCATATGTACTCTACTTAAAAGACTGATATTAACACGCTTCTATTTCTCACATGAACAGTGCCCGGCCGGGTCCCATGTGAGTATCCTTCCTTTTCACTTTACTCACAGTGCCACAAATTCCACACGAGGCTGCGCAAACCCTTCCTTCAGGTACTATACTGATCGCCTACATCCTTTTTCCACGAGCACAGCTGCTCCATTACAAGCACATACTGACATTATCCTTCCTCTTCTCGCAGGTGTCCCTACTATCTTAGGTCCTGAAGAGACCCTACATTGCACACAGGGTCGAAACGCCGTCGACAGTTTTTTCAAAGCGAATCATTACAAGCCAGCACTTATCATTGTATAAAAGGGTGGTTTATAACTTTCAATGGTCGCTTTCATGAAATATAGGAAACCTTGTATATATATCACGAATATGTCACAAATTATTTAGGTTTATTTGTTTAGGTTCCTTTTTTCACTGGGACACCACTCACTACAATCAATTGATTGTTAAATGTCATGAATGTAATTTTGCTTCAAAGAACTATATAAACAAGAATTATGAATGAAATACTAATCTAAGGTGTGTTTGGCTCCTTCTCTTTGACATCACAATAACCCATTACATTGCCATAGTGCGTTATTTTATTGAGATTTTCTTGCCATTAGTCCACAGGAGCCATTGTTTTTGATAATCATAGAAAAACGAGTAGCACCCACACTACTACTTCTGATCTTCCTATTCAGAAAGAAAACAGACCTTTCTGAAACGGAATCCTCAAATAAAGGACTTGAAGCTACCAGATTCAGACCGTGCTGTATTATGCCATACAAACAGCAATGCAGTTCTAAGCAAACCTCTGTTTATATATCACAACGTTTCTACTCCAATGTAGAAATGAAACCCTTCACTCACAGAGTGAAGGTTAGTGAGTTCAACCCTAAGAAGTTAATGATGTAAATTCCATCATGTCATACTGCCACAGTACTAAGATCATGAACTTCAATGATTGCCCCCTCGAACAATGAAGAAAAAAAAGGCATCTGAAATAGTTTCCCAAATCATTGGTGGGTTGATGTGGACATTTAGAAGTTCTGGTTGTCCAATTGTGGCACTCACTTTTTTCCAGTCATTCTACGGACTCCTTGCCTGACAGCCTTTTATAATTCAAAACCAAAGGGGATGATGGACGGAGTGTTGCAAGCACTCACCCCCAGTCAACTGATCTGGGTTTAATCCATCATCATTCTTTAGCTCACTCCTCCACCCCAGTTCAGACATGGCCATATGCAAATCAGTCTGACCATGTGCCTCATGGAAACAGTCCAGCTCGAACTGCCAAGCCATGTCTTCCCTGGACCGGAAACAAGCATCCTGGGACCGGTTTCGGGCTCACAGCCCTCATCAGCCAGGCTATTTTGAATCCAGTGGCAAAGTGAGCAAGGGACCCACGTCTGGGCATACCCTGCCAACTTAGGGCAAACAATGCAAAACCAAAGGAGATGATGGACGGAGTGTTGAACATTGCAAGCACTCACCCCCAGTCAACTGATCTGGGTTTAATCCATCATCATTCTTTAGCTCACTCCGCCACCCCAGTTCAGACATGGCCATATGCAAATCAGTCTGACCCTGTGCCTCATGGAAACAGTCCAGCCCGAACTGCCAAGTGATCCAGCGCTAACAATAAAAATACTTCTCCTATATAACTCGGTCATCCAGGTACAACTATCTCTCCAATACACAGACTATATCCATATGACGGTGGGGCCCATTGACACCGCATATACATTCACTTACTCATTTATTCCCTGGATTACCTCCGTCCTTAACCTAGGAGAAAAACAGTAAAACGATTCGCTGGAAGGAGACGGGATACCTCTTTTTAACACGACATAATGTTTCTCATTGCTTTTAAGGTATTCCGCTCATTGGTCGATGGACCAACTAGTAGGAATCAGTTGATGGTGATTAAGACCAGCTCAATCACAATAAACTCTTTAACATTTTACCTTAATTATTGAGCTAAAGAATCACTGAGTCATTTGTTTAAAGATAATAAAGTTTATATAAAGTTTTTAGAAACGATGCATAAGTTTAAGTTTATCACTCAGATTATTACATTTATCATCATTATAAGAATAAATTGAAATTACAATGCATACCTATTGGATGGAAGATAAAGTTTGTCACAGCAAGAACTTCAAAAGATCTATCTATCTGTCTTGGAAAAATCTAATAGCTCTAAATGAAAAATCTATCATGAATAAAAAGGTTCTTAAAAAGCAGCATCTTATACCTAAGGAAAATAGCAGCAGCAGCTTCGATCATCCGTAGCAGCAGCTCAGCACCCGCAACTCATCTATCAGCAATCTCAGCTCTTCTTCTCCTAACAGTACGCTCGCTCATCATCATCAAGAAAAATAATACTACTAATACCAACCAACCCTCCCGGAGTAGGTCTTCTTATACCCTAATTCTCGCTTACTAAATAAAATGTTGCCTCTTTATGGCGTGATTCTCTCTCATTGGTTCATTCAAGTCCATATACATTTTTATCAAACTTCCTTGTCTTAACCAGTTCTTTGTGGAATGTCCATGCTTGCATCGTTTCCCACAGTTCATGACATTACTCATCAGTTTCGATCAGTCCAATTTGTATCATTTTCTGATACTTTTTAGGTTCAATAGTTCCGTTTGTCCATTTATTCATTTTGACTTCTCACGCTTCTTGCTGATCATCTTGGCACACATTTGCTCAGTAAGGTCACAATAGCCTTGACCATACTTCCATCCTAGGCTCTCAGCACGAACACGTGGTCATTCTTTTTCACAGCCTTTCTCCTTTTTCCACACGGCTTCTTGCACATGCGTAGCTCTAGCTCATGGCGGCCATTTTATATCGCTGCTCAACAGGCCTAAGCGCACTATTTTCAAAGATAAACAAAATATTGTTAAAATAAAGAATATAAACCCTTTCGTTTCCCTCCCGTCTTTCTACGTACCCCAATTAGGTATTACCTAGCAAAAAGCAACATATAAAGCCGTCCCTTACTTACCATCGCTTTATTTTGCCACCACACGTTTTATTTTCAAAGCACAAATCATGCGTTTATTATTTTATTAGTACGCAAATATTAGATTATGTTAGTCACGTCAACAATTATAAGTAGATTTATTTGCACATAAAATAGCGTGTTACCTTTAACCCTTCACATGTAACATACATTGTTGGTTATTTACTTAAACGAACATGTTTATTAATTAATTTACGTAAATTATTAGGAGGTTAAAAATTTTTCATTTATCCTGCTCCATCAACTCCCCCTTTGGTGATTTTTAATATCACCACAAAACCCAAGTTATACAATTCTCTCAGACAGCATATTTCTTTTATCCGTTTGCTTTTGTTAGTTTACACAACTGTATCCCTTTCAACTTGTCTCTTGGTCTTCTTGTACATGTTCTCTTTTATCTCTTCTAGCTCTATTTCACCCATTTCTCTCTCTCTCTCCTTGTTTATCATGTTTTCTTTTTCTATTTTATTCTGTCTTCTTCTTTTCTTTATACATGTAATTACAAGCTTCAGCACTAAAATTATTATGATTATCATGGTTGCTATTATTATAACTTTCCCTATTATTAATCCACTCATTCTTGTTAACCAATTTATTACTGAAGAAAACCCTTTACCAAGTTTTCCAAATGCACTTTCAACCTCCAGTGGAACAAGTTCTTTGTGCAAACTTGTAATATTCGTTATATACTTTTGTATATTTTCACTTTTATCTGGAATGTAAGTGCAACAATGTTGGACTTTCAGCATTCCACAGACTCCACCCTCTTTTGCCAAAAGAATGTCAAGGGCAAGTCGATTTTGCATCACCATAGCTCTCATGGCAACCATCTCGGTATTTACCATCAAGAACCCTCCAGCAGTATCTGTAGATAAACGATCTACCACTGTGGATAATTTCCGAATTTTAAATGCATTCAAAGATATTCCCACTGCTGGTATCAATGCACCAAAAATATCACCTACTATTTCTGAAAACTTTCCCTTTTTCTACGTGTAAAGGTATTTATCATTTTGTGTGTTCCTTTCTCTTTTCTATCCATATGAAAAATCTTTGGAAAGACCAGGCCTAAATAACATGACCCATACCAATGGTCCGGCAACCTGTAATAAGCCCTATTACCGCAAACATAATAGATCCCTGGAAATATTGGATCTTTTCCCCTTTGAATCCCCATCCGCCTAAAATTTGATAATTGTCATGGCAAATACTGGAACCCACAAAATAATTGTCATATCTTGTTTTATTTCTTCTAATGCACAACCTTCCCTGTTGGGGCCAATCCAGAGTCATAGCTGCATTTGTCTTTTTCTTGTCATGATTGTCTTCCTCAAACGCCCAAAGAGGTGTTTTTGTCTCTTCTATCACTTTTCTTTGAAATTTCACTCTTCTTTCTTCAACCATCTCTAAAAATACTTTTTCTTCCTTCTTTAACTCACAGGTAAGGTTGTATTTAACTATATTATCTAATGTTAAAATCTTATCTTCTATAAAATATTCACCAAACGTTTTTCCCTCTTTTATTTTGTTTAGTTCGGGAACTACAGAAACTTTCGCAAAAATCTTATCTATGTCAGTGTAATAATATTCTAATCTACCTGTTTTATAAAATAAACTTGCTAAAACACTACATGTTATTCCATACGTCAAAGGAAGGTGATGATAAGTCACACCCTCTGCTACAGACGCAGGCAATTGCATACAAACATAGCAATCTCTTACATCCATTGTTTCTACATACTCATATAATAATTTAGTAAAAACATTCTTTGAAAAATCTGTTATTGATTTGTCTTTATGTAACTCTGCACTACTTTTTAATATAACTGGTTCTTGAGTGTTAGCTCCTTTTTCTTTCTCTGTGTTATTAGACGTTTCTACTACAGCTAAACTAATTGGAATAGTGATTGCTAAAACCACCCATACTGTCATTAATAATCCTGTACAAAAGAAGCACATCTTACACCATCTACTTAAAAACTCACATCTACATTTTCTATCTCTAGTATCCTCCATTTTGTTTTATAACCTTATTTATTTATTTTCAAGAAAATTGTGTCACTACACCTCAGAAATGACTTATTAGCCACTCTGCACTCCAATGTTTTTGTTTTTGCTTGGTACTTTCTTTTAATTCTTTTCAGAATTCTTTCTTTGTCAAATCCAGTATTTTGTCAAATCCGGTAGAAATTCGTCAGATCCAGTATTTTGTCAAGTCCGGTAGAAATTTGTTTAAATTTCTTCAAGTTTGTTGCACTTCACCTTCACCCATTAGGTTTCTTTGTTCTGGGTTCTCGTGAGTGTTCTTTTCTTCTTTGATATCAGTTAAAGCAAGATACAACCATTCAGGTGATCTATACTTGGATTTACCTTTTTTACTCTTTTCGTTTTCTGCAAATGTTTTCCACCTTGTTTTTCTTGCTCTTTCTGACTTGTTATTTCATTCACTTGTTCAGCACTTTTTCCATCTAACCTTATGATCCTGTATCTTAATTTTCTTACTTCGTTGGGCCAATTGTCTCCTTTTCTTGACCTTTTGCCTCACTTCCTATTTCCTCTCTTTCTGTTTTCCAAGTTCTTTTTCTTGACTCTAGTTTTTGGTTTCTTTCTTCTCCACTTTCTTCAGACTCTGTTTCAATTTTCTCTTTATTGTCTCTTATTTTAAATCTTATAATTTCATTTTCTTCCTCTACTTGTGGTTCTTTTCTTATCTTCCTTCGTTCACCTACTTCTGTCCCTCCTCGAGGTTCTTCCGAATTTGTGTCAATCTCTCTATCTGCTTTTAAATTTCCCTGTTCTTTTGTTTGGCTATCTGTCCCTATTGCTCCTCGGGGATCTTCCGATTTTTCTAACTTTCTGTTTGAAACTCTCCCTTCTTCATCTATTAATATTATCTCCGAAGGATTTTTACCACAACTTGTACTTGGTTGCTCACTGTTACTGTCTTCGTGCTCAGTTTCTTCTCTTATGCTTTCAAATTTCCAATTTCTTTTCAGAATTTCCTCACAATCCGAATGATCTGTATCAGATTCTGAACTGGTATCTGATATTTCCAGATGTCGACTCACATGTCGATCTTCAGGTTCTGGAACTTCCACTATTTCCTCTACTTCTTCTGTCGTTGCACTTGTAGTTGGGTCTTCCAGATGTCGACTTACAGGTCGATCTTCAGATTCTGGCACCCTATTCGGTTCTTCTTCCGTTTCTGATGCTGAACTGTTATCCAACACTTCCAGATGTCGACTCACATGTCGATCTTCAGGTTCTGGAACTCTGATGGTGTGACTGGCATGCACCCAGTGTTTCACTCCTGCACATTTGACTGCAGTGGTTGTCACCAGGATCACCTGTCGTGGTTCGTCCCAACGAGGAACCAAACAGTTTCTTCTCCTGTGGACTTTTATGCGGACCCAATCTCCTGGATTCAAGTCGTGAGCTGGTTTTCTTTCAAGAGTAGTAGCATCCGGTCCAACCTGATGAAACACAGAACGCACCACATCAGCCAATCCTTTGCAATAATCCAGCACCAGATCATCAGTTATAGTCAGTAGTTTGTTGACAGGTACATGTGCTTGTCTCATTGCTCGTCCCATAATTATCTCATGGGGACTGAGTCCAGTTTTCCTTTCCGGAATACTTCTGATTGTCATTAAAACTAATGGCAAGGCATCTGGCCATTTGAGTCCTGTGGCTTGACACATTTTTCCTAACCTGTTCTTAATTGTTCCATTCACTTGCTCTACTATTCCAGAAGCCTCTGGTCTGTATGCACAATGCAGTTTCTGTTTAATACTAAGTGCTTCACAAATCAGTTTAATTAATTCGTTTTGGAAATGTGTTCCTCTATCTGTTTCAATCGTGACTGGAAAACCATACCTCGGAATGAATTCTCGCAGCATAAGTTTTGCTACCGTGATTCCATCATTCCTTCTGGTCGGGTATGCTTCCACCCAACGGGAAAACAAACAGACGACTACGAGGACATACCTTAGTCTGTTGCTCGGGGCATTTCTATAAAATCCATTTGCATTCTAGTGAACGGACCTCCTTCTCGTCCTATTGTTCCTAGACTCACTACTGTCTTCCTTCCTGGATTTAACTGTTGACAAATAAGACATCTTTGACAAAGACTCTCAGCTATGGCTCTAAATTTTGGATTATACCATGTTTGTCTAAAAGTCTGATCATTGAATCTCTCCCAATATGGGCTTGTCCATGGTACATCCGTGCCATGTCAGAAATCATGCTATCAGGCATAACTGGTCTTTCATCTCTGTAAACCCAAACATCATTTTCCTCATGTTTTCTACATCCTGCTTTTATCCATGTATCTTTTTCCTCATCATCTGCTGCTTCCTGTAACTGTCTCACCTCATCCCATGTCTCAACAGGGTTAGTAAAAAGCAAAGGACAAGAAATATGCTCTCTTTCTCGGTTCCTGTTCAAAGAAACCACATTCTTTGCACAGTACTGTGCAATCTCGTCAGCATACTTATTGCCGACAGTTATGTAGTCGTCCCCATTTTTATGTGCATTACACTTCACAGCAAAACCAAAGGGGATGATGGACGGAGTGTTGAACATTGCAAGCACTCACCCCCAGTCAACTGATCTGGGTTTAATCCATCATCATTCTTTAGCTCACTCCACCACTCCAGTTCAGACATGGCCATATGCAAATCAGTCTGACCTGTGCCTCATGGAACAGTCCAGCCCGAACTGCCAAGCCATGTCTTCCTGGACCGGAAACAAGCATCCTGGGACTGGATTCTGGCCTACAGCCGTCATCTGCAAGGCTATCTTGAATCCAGTGGCAAAGTGAGCAAGGGACCCACGTCTGGGCATACCCTGCCAACTTAGGGCGAACATAGCATAACCAAAGGGGATGATGGACGGAGTGTTGAACATTGCAAGCACTCACCCCCAGTCAACTGATCTGGGTTTAATCCATCATCATTCTTTAGCTCACTCCGCCACCCCAGTTCAGACATGGCCATATGCAAATCAGTCTGACCCTGTGCCTCATGGGAACAGTCCAGCCCGAACTGCCAAGCCATGTCTTCCCTGGACCGGAAACAAGCATCCTGGGACCGGTTTCTGGCTTATGCCGTCATCAGCCAGGCTATCTTGAATCCAGTGGCAAGTGAGCAAGGGACCCACGTCTGGGCATACCCTGCCAACTTAGGGCGAACATAGCAAATCCAAAGGGGATGATGGACAGAGTGTTGAACATTGCAAGCACTCACCCCCAGTCAACTGATCTGGGTTTAATCCATCATCATTCTTTAGCTCACTCGTCACCTCAGTTCAGACATGGCCATATGCAAATCAGTCTTACCCTGTGCCTCATGGGAACAGTCCAGCCCGAACTGCCAAGCCATGTCTTCCCTGGACCGGAAACAAGCATCCTGGGACCGGTTTCTGGCTTACTGCCGTCATCAGCCAGGCTATCTTGAATCCAGTGGCAAAGTGAGCAAGGACCCACGTCTGGGCATACCCTGCCAACTTAGGGCGAACATAGCAAAACCAAAGGGGATGATGGACAGAGTGTTGAACATTGCAAGCACTCACCCCCAGTCAACTGATCTGGGTTTAATCCATCATCATTCTTTAGCTCGACTCGCCACCCCAGTTCAGACATGGCCATATGCAAATCAGTCTGACCCTGTGCCTCATGCGGAACAGTCACAACAGCAATCTGTTTAGGCAGCTGTATCGCCTCAAGCAACTTTTTCACAAAATCTCCATTTCTAATTGGCGTTCCTGCAGACGTCAAGAAACCTCTTTGTGACCAAATCTGACCAAAATCATGGACCACTCCAAAGCCGTATTGGCTATCTGTCACAATCGTAACCCGTACATTTCTTCCCAACTTGCAGGCTTGAATCAGAGCTACAGTTCTGCGACTTGGGCAGACTGTATCCCTTTCAGACAAGATGCTTCCATTACAGTTGCTACTGTGCAAACTGCATATGCTGCACTTAGAACTCCATCATTCGTTCTCAAACATGAGCCATCCACGAACAGAATATAATCTGATTCCTTTAAGGGCTCATCTCGTATGTCTGATCTCGGTTTTGTACAATATTCAAGCACATTCAGACAATTGTGATCTACTTCATCCATTTCAATCACATTCTCTTCATCTGGCAATGATGTCGAAGGATTCACATTCATACATCTGTCAATGGTCACATTATCTGCACTCAAAATTACTTTTTCATACCTAGTCAGCCGACTATGTGTCATGTATTGTGTTTTCGTTCTTGTCAAAAGAATTTCCACAGAATGGGGAACATATACTCTCAGTGGATATCCCATCACTATGCCTTCACTCTGTTCCAGACTCACACAAGTAGCAGCAACTGCTTTCAAACATCCAGGCAACGCTTTTGCTACAGGGTCTAAAACAGCTGAAAAATATGCAATGGGTCTTTTCATGGTTCCATGTCTCTGTACCAAGACTGAAAATGCACATCCATCTCTTTCACTGCAATACAACTCAAAGTCTTTCTCATAGTCAGGCATTCCCAATGCTGGAGCTTCACACAATTTCTTTTTCAGCTCTCTGAATGCTTTCATTTCCTCATCATTCATTTCAAAAGGATCTTTAACATCCTTCTTTGTCAGTTTTTGCAACGGTTTGGCGATCAACGAAAAACCGCTTATCCATTGTCGACAATATCCAACCATTCCCAGAAACATTCTTACCTCTCTTTGCGTCATTGGAGCTCTCATTCCTTGAATCATCTTTATTCTTTCAGTCGTTACCTTTCGCACTCCTTTCTCAATTTTATGCCCTAAATATTGGACTTCTTGTTGACAAAACTGCAATTTTGATGGGGACACTTTATGTCCTCTTTTGGCTAAATGATTCAGCAAAGCAATTGTATCATTGACACATGCTTCCTTCGTTTTTGATGCCACCAGTAGGTCATCAATATACTGAACCATCACTGACTTTTCTGGCATTTTTAAATCTTCCAAGGATTTCTTTAGAATCTGATTAAAGATCGAAGGGCTTTCTGTGTACCCTTGAGGAATTCGGCACCATGCCAAAATACGCTCTCCAAACCTAAACGCAAATAATGGCTGGCTATCTGGATGCAATGGAATAGAGAAAAATGCATGACATAAATCAATTACTGTGTACCATTCTGCTTCACGTGGAATCTGGTATAGAATCACAGCAGGGTTCGGTACTATTGGGCAACAAGGCACTACAATTTTGTTTACCTTCCTCAAATCCTGTACAATTCTATATGTTCCGTTTGGCTTTTTCAGTCCCATTATTGGCGAATTACATGGACTGCTCATGATTTCTTTTAGAATCCCTTGTTCAACCATTTTATTTATTACTGGCGTTATTCCTTCAATTATTTCTGGTGTCAATTTATACTGGGGCGTATTTGGGTAACTCGTTCCCTCTTTTACGGAGATTTTAACGGGATCTACTTCTTTCATTAATCCTATATCTTCTCCTGTAAAGTCCCACACTTCTTCCTTCACTGTCTTTTTCAGTTCAATTGGGATTTTCTCTGCATCAAATACAGGAAACAAATCATTTACTTCTGGTTCTAAATTCACCAGTGTCATTTTATACAATACATCTTCATCTGGGGTCTGAAATGCAATTCCATCTGGAGTACAATAGATAGTGCAATTCATTTTGCACAATAGATCGCGTCCTAATAGGTTCACGGGACTACAATCGCATACCACAAATCGGTGCATTTCACTAAATGGACCAATCTTTACCTCCACTAATTTAGTAAGAGGCGTCTTAATTTGCTGATTTGATACTCCAACTACTTGGATATGTTCACCTGAGAGAGGAAGGTTTGGAATTTCCACTGACCTAACAGTAGAACGGGTAGCTCCAGTGTCCACAAGGAATGTTACATTTGCACCATTCACTTCTCCATCCACAAATGGACCAGACTGATCTACCTCTAGAGTTGCGCCAAGCACGCACTCTTCCCCCTCTCCTAGGCACCGTCAGAAGCTTTCATCCGTTTCATCCTCATCCTGTCGTAACCAATATTGAGAAATGGCAGCTGCACGCGGCAACTGTGTTACCTGCTCTCCTCCGTAGAATCCTGTTTCTGCACTGAATTTCTGTTGGTTAACACTCTTGGGAAGTGGTGGTTGTGGCACCTGACTCTGTTGAGTAACTACCTCACTCTGCACCTGTGGATTTAATGATTGATTTTCCACATTAAGTTTTGGAGGAAATTTACACTCGTTTCTCCAATGCCCTAGCTTTCCGCAGTTGTGGCATGGCCACTTTTTCTTTGCCTCCTCTATGCTCATTTGTCCTTTTCCTTTACCTATATTTGGTCGAAATCTAGCCTGTCCTGCTTCATTACCTGTATTACTCAATTGAGCTTCTTGTTTCTCTGCAACTTTCACCTGTGCCCACATGGCTTTTTCTTTCAATTTACGCTGTCTACTCTCAATATCATCACTGCAATACTTAGCATATCTCAAAACCTCATCGACTGTGCTATTCTGCCAACAAATCATATGCTGTTTAATCATCTCACTTATCTCTGGTTTCAACCCATAAACAAATCTATATACAAAATGACTCATATCCTTCTCATTTAGTGTCTCATAACCACTATACTGTTTGAAAACTAACAACAGTCTTTCATAGTAAGCATGCACTGATTCTTTACTTTCCTGCGTGGTTCTGTCTATTTTTACCCAATCTGTTTCTTTAGGTGGAATCTTATTCTTCAAAAAGGTAATTACTTGATCGTACTTTCTCATCACTTCTGGTCCTGGCGCTCCTGTTTTAGCATCCCTTGGATATTCTACAGTTGGCCAATCAATAGTAATCTTACATTCTGTCCACAAATCAGCTGGCACTACTATATCAAACAATCCATCCAAGTCTATCCACAACACCTTTGAAACTTTAACAAATCTCTCCACTTGTCTGTACCATTCTACTGGCTTCTCTCTCAACTTGGGGAAATCATTTGTAAATGACAGTATATCCTGTCTAGTCCATGGAACATGCACATAACTACCTCCTGGAGTTTCTCTCATCGGGTACTCCCTTACAACTGGTTCCTTATCTGTCACTGCAAAAGCCAAAGATGCTTTATCTGTTACTTTCTCATTCTTTTTTATCCATCTACTTCTCCATCTATCCACATCATCCCATTTTCTCAGTAAAACAATTAATTCTTTTATTTGGGTCAATCTTCCTGATGTGTTCAGATTCTCTATATCTTTCTCACAAAAATCTACTCTATATGGTTTCTGCAACGTTCTCACTTTTGCAAATTCTACTCCCAGTTCACTTGCTGTCTCTTCTAATTTGTCATGTAAATTTCTAGCTCTCCATGTAAGACTTTTGCACAAAAACATAATCTCATCATCCTGATAATTTTTTAATTTTTCTGTACCAATGTGTTCCTAAAATCAATTCTTCCATGTCTATTTTTAACCTAATTACATCTAATGGTTTTACTTCTGTTTCTTTCGTTTTTAACGTTTTCATCCATTCATTTAACTCATCTTGATTCGGACCTACAGGCGTACTATTTAATTCTATCCAATTGTTACTTCTTTCTGGTGTCCCTGATGCAGACTCCGTTACCATAGGTATTCTCCTGAACTCATTCTCATTTATCGTCAAATTAGTAGGTGGGCTTGGTATATAGGTACTAACCAAATGGTGTGCACCTTCATTGTTCAGTTCCATCCCTTCTCTTTTTCTTTGCAAATGTGAATTCATGGGAATCACTAAAGAACGTTCATCAATTTTCTGATTCTCAAAAATTGGCATTACTGGACCTATCGTTACTGGTACAGTTACAGCTTCCATATTCTTTGTCAATTCTCTTATTTTCTCAGTCAATTCTCTTGTGGTTTTTGCTAATTCAGTTGCATTGTCACTTTCTATCTCTTCATTTTGTGAAGTTTTTAATTGATCTTGTGACCTATTTATCTCATCTCTTCGTTCGGGAATTTTATTCCTCCCAGTTTCCATTAGTGGTGCATTAGGTGTCACCACCGCAGAAGTCTGTTGGTATGGAGGCGGGTTTCTGTTTAAAATATCTTCCAGCAATTCATCGTCCGTTTCACTACCACCATACCCATACTTTTCTATAACTACATGTTTCTTTTTCTCTGTACACTTTCTCTTTGCTTCTTCCTCTACTGTAAAAGCTGGAAACAAACCTCCTGTCATATTAGCACATCTCCAACGCTTTATTCTGTCCTCATGATTTACTCCCCATAACCTTCCAGGCACAAACTCATGATTCTTTAATCCTCTGAATCTCTCTCGTTCATACATCTCATCTTCCCATTCAGTTAAAGCTTCAAACTGTGTCGGTCTAGGTCTGGGTTCTAACATTGCCATCTTCTCTCTCAAATTCCGTAGTACAGCTACATTAAATGAACCATTCTCAGGGAAAGCCAATGCTCCATCATTCTTGGTATATTTTGTCCAATTTTCTAACCATATGCATGTATGATATCCATATTTCAGCATCATGTGCGAAGCTGGTGATTTCGGCGGAGGAATTACTTGTCCCTCTCTAGTCACTACCTTTTTGTCTTTCTTAAAGAAGTTCTTAACTTTTGACATCCACGACGTTTTCTCTCTACCATATTCATAATACGACATGATTCACAATCGCTTTCTCTCCTCAAACAATCCACAATTCAACACTGTTCTCTATGCGTTATTCCAACCAATACTAGCGCGACTCACACCAACACTCCAATCATAAACTTCCACGTCACTAGTCTATTCGACCAATACTAGCGCGATTCACACCAACACTCCAATCAGAGCAGTTTCTGTCTACAGCGCACTGTCCAATCCCAGCGTGGCTTTTGTCTACGTCAGTTCTGCTCTTGTCTCTGTATGACTAGCGCACTGTCCAATCCCAGCGCTGCTTTTGTCTACGTCAGTTCTGCTCTTGACCCCTCCTTTACAAAATTTATCGGCAATTTCTTTTTCAACAATTCTTCGTTAGTTACAACATTTAAAACACATTTCCATTGTCTGATTCACTAAACAAAAGAGATAGTTTTGTCCATTTACACAAGAATTCTGTATTTTCCAGTAGGCAGCGCTTACCTCTACCCTACCACAGAATTTTCCTGTTTCGTCGATAAAGTAGCACTTCCCTCTACCTTACCCTTCTTTCAAGCAAGCGGTAAACCCGTTTCTCTGGGGATAAAACACCTGTGGAGACTATACCGCTCCTGAGAATTAAGGCCAGAGTTTCACAAGAAAACCGATCACTATTTCACTTACACACCTTTTATGCGGAAAATGTCCCTATCATAACACAACCTGTGTTATTACCAATATGAACTCAGACAATGCACTATTCCATGTGACTTCTCTTGCCACACGTGTTCCACTTCCTACTTCCCGGAAGCGTGAAAACTTACATATAACATAACGCGACTCAACATAAAGTGTTAGACATGAACTTATCAATAATCAATAATCACCAAACTAATCTATAGTAACCATAACTCTGCTACCAAGAAATCTGATCCAGCGCTAACAATAAAAATACTTCTCCTATATAACTCGGTCATCCAGGTACAACTATCTCTCCAATACACAGACTATATCCATATGACGGTGGGGCCCATTGACACCGCATATACTTTCACTTACTCATTTATTCCCTGGATTACCTCCGTCCTTAACCTAGGAGAAAAACAGTAAAACGATTCGCTGGAAGGAGACGGGATACCTCTTTTAACACGACATAATGTTTCTCATTGCTTTTAAGGTATTCCGCTCATTGGTCGATGGACCAACTAGTAGGAATCAGTTGATGGTGATTAAGACCAGCTCAATCACAATAAACTCTTTAACATTTTACCTTAATTATTGAGCTAAAGAATCACTGAGTCATTTGTTTAAAGATAATAAAGTTTATATAAAGTTTTTAGAAACGATGCATAAGTTTAAGTTTATCACTCAGATTATTACATTTATCATCATTATAAGAATAAATTGAAATTACAATGCATACCTATTGGATGGAAGATAAAGTTTGTCACAGCAAGAACTTCAAAAAGATCTATCCATCTGTCTTGGAAAAATCTAATAACTCTAAATGAAAAATCTATCATTAATAAAAAGGTTCTTAAAAAGCAGCATCTTATACCTAAGGAAAATAGCAGCAGCAGCTTCGATCATTCGTAGCAGCAGCTCAGCACCCACAACTCATCTATCAGCAATCTCAGCTCTCTCTTCTCCTAACAGTACGCTCACTCATCATCATCAAGAAAAATAATACTACTAATACCAACCAACCCCTCCCGGAGTAGGTCTTCTTATACCCTAATTCTCGCTTACTAAATAAAATGTTGCCTCTTTATGGCGTGATTCTCTCTCATTGGTTCATTCAAGTCCATATACATTTTTATCAAACTTCCTTGTCTTAACCAGTTCTTTGTGGAATGTCCATGCTTGCATCGTTTCCCACAGTTCATGACATTACTCATCAGTTTCGATCAGTCCAATTTGTATCATTTTCTGATACTTTTTAGGTTCAATAGTTCCGTTTGTCCATTTATTCATTTTGACTTCTCACGCTTCTTGCTGATCATCTTGGCACACATTTGCTCAGTAAGGTCACAATAGCCTTGACCATACTTCCATCCTAGGCTCTCAGCACGAACACGTGGTCATTCTTTTTCACAGACTTTCTCCTTTTTCCACACAGCTTCTTGCACATGCGTACTCTAGCTCATGCGGCCATTTTATATCGCTGCTCAACAGGCCTAAGCGCACTATTTTCAAAGATAAACAAAATATTGTTAAAATAAAGAATATAAACCCTTTCGTTTCCCTCCCGTCTTTCTACGTACCCCAATTAGGTATTACCTAGCAAAAAGCAACATATAAAGCCGTCCCTTACTTACCATCGCTTTATTTTGCCACCACACGTTTTATTTTCAAAGCACAAATCATGCGTTTATTATTTTATTAGTACGCAAATATTAGATTATGTTAGTCACATCAACATTTATAAGTAGATTTATTTGCACATAAAATAGCGTGTTACCTTTAACCCTTCACATGTAACATACATTGTTGGTTATTTACTTAAACGAACATGTTTATTAATTAATTTACGTAAATTATTAGGAGGTTAAAAAATTTTCATTTATCCTGCTCCATCACAAGCCATGTCTTCCCTGGACCGGAAACAAGCATCCTGGAACCGGTTTCGGGCTCACAGCTATCCTGGCTGAAGAGGGGTGAAACCCCGAAACCGGTCCTAGGATGCTTGTTTCCAGTCCAGAGAGGACCTGGCCTGGCAGTTCGGGCTGGACTGTTCCCATTGGGCGCAGGGTCAAGACTGATTTGCATATGGCTGGGTCCAAACTGGAATGGCATGGTGAGCAAAAAAACGATGGATTTAGGCCCAGATCTCTGTACTGGGGTGAATGTATGACATTGTTCTGCATTCTGTCCATCAATAGTTCTTTTTGCATTTGTCACGCCGAGTGGGACGGGTATGCCCAGACGTGGGTCCTGTGCTCTCCATTCCACTGGAATCAAGCTATCCTGGCTGAAGAGGGGTGAAACCACGATACCGGTCCTAGGCTGCTTGTTTCCAGTCCAGGGAGGACCTGGCCTGGCAGTTCGGGCTGGACTGTTCCCATTGGGCGCAGGGTCAAGACTGATTTGCATATGGCTGGGTCCAAACTGCAATGGCATGGTGAGCAAAAAAACGATGGATTTAGGCCCAGATCTCTGTACTGGGGTGAATGTATGACATTGTTCTGCATTCTGTCCATCAATAGTTCTTTTTGCATTAGCCTTTTATAATTGTAATTGCATTTATATAGCTCTTACTAACTTACGAGGCATTGAAGCACTATTCGGTGAGTAGCACACTACTCTGGAACCCAAAGTGGATTAGTGATGCAGTAGTATAGGGAAATCTAAGTTGTTAATTCGAGCAGTGGATATGTGAGTCTGTTCGTTGGATTGAATAGGATATAGGAAGGATAGAAGAAGGAAAAGTCTAGAAAGTGTTATTTGGGAGATCACAGTAGTAAAAGAAGTTTGGATGAGTCAAAGGAGGGATAGAAGAGGGAAGAGTTTAGAAAGCGTTATTTTGGAGATTCAAATAAAATGAGGTTTGGGATGAGTCAAAGGAGGGATCAGAGGAGGGAACAGTCTAGAGAGGGTTGCTAGGGAGATCATATTGATAAGTCAGAGCGTGGAGGTAGAGGATATAATGAAAGAGGTATCATATGAGACATAGAGCAGTGAATTGGAGAGAGTTGAAGGGTCACTGCAAGCTTCATTTTCACACAGGGTTACAGGGCTTAACAACAGATGAACTGGAACTACTTGAAATAATCGGCAACCAGGGCCATAAAAGTGCAATTTATTACCCAGCAGCATGCAGAGTAAAACAAATAAAAATACATCCTTTTCCCTAAAAGCATATAAAATATATATCTATATACAGTTATGTGCACATATTTATAAATAAGACTTCTCATTAAAAGTAGAATGTTAAAAGGGAAATAGAAATGTCCCAGGTGGGGCCCAAATAAAACACTCTGTGATTTAAGTAATCAAACGGATGATCGACCTAGGGCTTTCTTACGTAGCACCCACATTGCTCTCAAGAATTTTGCAACAGAAATGGCCAGTGGTATGGGAGGGTCTGATCTAAGAATACGGAGGGCATCCTGGTAATTCCGTACACCTAGTGACCTACCAGCCATTTATGCCCGGGGGATGAATAGACTGGGCAAGCAAACATAACGTGTGAAACACTTTCCTTCTGATGGTCACATAAAGGACAAGTGAACCTCCTGCACCCTTCCAACATGCTGTAAATGACCTGAGGGGTAGGGTGCCTATACAAAACTGAAAATAAAGTTTACTATGCAATGGGACTGTTACTACATACCAAAACAATTCCCGTCCCCACCGTGACTTGATATCCATGTAATCACTTGTCAGCTTAGCAGTGGCTGATTTCCGAGCAAACTCGTCCTCCACAAATGACCAATATTTCCTTGTGAGCTCATCTTTGGAAGGAAAAACAGATGTATTCAGTTGGTTCCACAAATCATGAAGTCTTAATGAATACAAGGCTGACTTCATGTTTGAGAGCCATGGGATTGAGTTAAATTGTTCAGCCGTCATGACATCCTTTAAACTGTCTGCGTATTGGGCAAGCTTAGGAGTAGTCAACAAATGCTGCTAGTACCACAAGGGCAGTAGCCCTTGTAACACCTAGGTCACTAAACAACTGGTGTAACGGAGTAATAGTTGGAAGAAAGGTCAGATTCCTAAGAAACTTGTTCTCAAATTTTGTGATGTCATCATGTTTAGCGAATTCCCACTGCTCAGCCCCATAAAGGGCTGACCCCAGACCCTTGGCGTTTATAAATTTTGAGGGCAGGAGTAATGGGTTTAGAATAAGATGTTGAAAACTCCTTTACTATTGTACCGGAGATCTGCTTTAACCTAGTTGTGGCCTTACTGATGTGCGGTTGCGAAGACATACCCTTGGCAAAAGTAATCCCTAAGATTGCAAAGGAATCTACTTGTTCTAAAGGGGTTCCTCCCAAGGTTATTTTACTCTTGAAGGATTTGTGCAGCCTAAAGGTCATCACTTTGGTCTTTTTAGTGTTGTTTTCCAAGCCTCGATCCTCACAGAATTCATTAAAGCGAGCCAAAAGTTTCTGGAGGCCTGACAGGCTCTTGGAAATCAACAAGGTGTAGTCAGAAAATAAGAGGATTGGGGTTTTCAAGCCTGCCAACAATAGAGCATCTGCCTCCAGTTGAGCCAGGATGGAAGCGATGTCATTAATAATAAGTGAAAACAGGGTGGGTGCCAGCACACATCCCTGTCAAATGCCTTTGCAGCCCGGCACTCTTTCTGTCAGCTGGGTCTGGTCACCGCCCCATCTTATACGTGCATAGTTGCCTTCATGCAATCGGATTAGAAGGGATAAAATCTTAGGGGGCATTTGTAAATCGTCCAAAATACTCCACAATTTTGATCTTAAAATCAGATCAAATGCCTATTTTAGGTCGGCAAACGCGACATACAGTCTGGCACCGTGGATCAATACAGTTCTCCAATAAATTAACATAAATTGAAAGGCCTGGTCCACAGTTGAAACCTTGGTGCGGAAGCCTACTTGAAAGGGGCTTAGAATGTTATTCTCGTCTATCCAATGTTGTATCTTATTAAGTAGGCACCATCTGAGAAGTTTTTGAATGCAGTCTATAAGGCTCATTGGCCTATAATTAGATGGTAGGGGACAGTCGCCTTTTTAAATATGGGTAAGACTATGGCACCTTCCATGAGTTAGGAATGGAGGCCCCCACTGCAATTGCATTAGCCAAGGCTAGGATGTACTGATGCCAGGACTCTATATTGGTTTAAAAAATATCAGTAGGAATGCCATCCGGGCCAGCTGCGAGTCCGTGTGAAAAGGAATTCAGGACCTGAATAATATCTGCAGTTACAAACATCGGCGTATTGCTAGATATCGTCTGGGCTTGTATAAAGTCTGTTGCTGTTATAGAATCCACAAGATTACCGCATATCAACTGCGGAAGTGTTTTACCCAGTCAGAGGCGGCCACATTATTGTCCAGGTTCTATGTAGCTCTTGAACGATCCTGAGCCACCAAAACCCAGAACTTGGACGAATCGCTAATGGAACATGTGCCCAACAGGGCCCTCCATTTTTGCTCGTCCCACTCTTTTTTAACATACAAGATAGCCTTTTTATATGCTTTACTTAGAATTGGTATAGGGGCCAGATCTTTGGTTTTTAAGGCCTTAACTAGTAGACGGCTTGTGACATGACATTTATTATTATACCACAAGTGCTGCATTTTCCTTTTCTGCTTCCTAAGCAATGCATTAGAGATTATAAAAAGGGATAGAACACGTTTAAAAAAAGCCTCGTGGATCGTGGCCATTTGGTCGTGCACTCTTTCACGAGCTTCGTCAATCTGTTCTAATGCTGCATAAAGGTCGTTTTGAATGGCAGCCAGAATTCATGGGCAAGCAGCAATTTGGGGCCATTTCAAATGGTGTTTATCACCTGTAGGGACGACCTCTCTAGTATTAGTAATTGGAACACAATCTGGATTAATAGATTCACAAAACGACATGAACATTGCAGAGAAGAAATTGTGGTCACTGTCTAGTCTTTCCATGACTGCCATTTCAATGACAGTTGGCCACAGCCTCAGATTAACCAAAATATAATCTATGCAACTTGTGTGTGATGGTTTATTATAAGTATGGACACCTTGAATACCAGATTTAACACGACCATTGAGTGCTCTCAAGCCATAATCAATAGTTAGTGCCTTCAAATAAAGTGCAGACGAGCCCATGTGCGAATAGACGGAATTTCAAGAAGTGGAACGGCCCAGGCTGCGTCCTCGTCCCCCAATGTAAGCTCGTCTTGGTCATCCAGTGACTCAAAAGTTCTATTAAAATCCCCCCCCCCCTAAAATAAAATGATAATTTTGGGGGAATGAATCGAGAATATGATCAAGCGCTTGAAGGGTTTTTGAAACTGAGCCCTTACAGGCCCCCCTCGCATAAATGTTAAGAATAATTATCTTTAGGAAATTGTCAGTGGTTAGCTGGATGCACAATATATCTGGGGAGTCGATCTAGAGCTGGCATATTGTGCAATTTAAGGAGTTCCTAGCCCAAATTAGCAGACCCCCTGCAGCCCGTCCTCTCGAACTAGGAATGGCAGGAACAAAAAAATTAAGATATCCTTGCTTGTGGACAGAATCAACCAACCATGTTTCTTGCAAAAGACAGATATCATATTTGTCCATAAAAATATTCAATTCTGGAAGAGATATTTTTAACCTAAGACCTGCTACATTCCAGGAGATGAGCTGCAAGTTGTTATGGCCACTACTTCCTTGGGTCTGGCTAGTGGCTATAGATTCAGAAAGAAGGGACTGGGGGCTGCCTAATAAGTTATTGATAGTATTGCAAATAAACAAGTTGTCAGACGTAAAGTCGTGCGCTGCTAAGCACAAAGGTTGAGTGGGGGATGGAAAAAAATGGTACTCGTAGACTGACTCGCTGGGGGCCTTGACTGACTCAAATATGAAGATCCTTTGCTACCGTCAGGCGAAATCACTTCATGTGGAATAACTACCAGCTGATGAGGCAGGGAGGGCCTGAGCACAAACTGCCTGCGGAGTCATGCCTACGAGGAAGGGAGCCTATTATCCTATTGTGCATCGGACGGGGATACTTTAACTGAATATTAGAAGAGCCAGGAGGAACGGTTCTGGCATCCAAGGCCACCAGATCGTCGACCAAAGCCTTAGATGCAAGTGTCAGTTCCAGAGTATCAAATTTAGAGGTGGAAGAGGACAGCCTATTCACTTTGATGAGATCATCATGAATAAAGGAGCGACAGCCCCTAACATGACGTATCCAATTGGTTACTTTCTTCTTTAAAGACTCACCCCCCTCGAAGTGCCCTACACTAGTTAGCTTGGGAACGTTAATCATCAAAATGTGCCTATCCCTCTGATGTCCATTATGTTGTTCAGAATAATCATTATCTGTGGATGTGCAAGTAAACTCCCTACCTGGTATAAGGGGATTACGGCTTAACTGCGTCTTATATTTTATATCACTCTGATAACTCAAAAGACCCCCCCCCCCAAGAACGGGGGATGTCCGAGCCTGCATGATGTGATTTAGAGGCTATGTTGTTGGAGGGACAGTGTACACAACAGTTAGAGTCAGAACCCTCCGATGGTTTAGGGACTTCCTTCGGCAATGGACCTTGGGTTTTGTCATTATGCATTAAGGTAGGCTGTGTGTTAGAGGTTAACAACAGATTTATGGTGTCCTTCATCATTAGGACCAGCTGTTTGAGAGCACCTACTTCGGGTTTCAGGCCCATCATTAGGCTGTCAAGCGGTTCCTGGTCTGTTTAAGTTGATATAGAAACACCTTCCGGGGCAGGGAGAAAATCGGCATTTCTAGTCTGCCGGTCCGTATCCTCATCAGCAAGCAAAGCATAATGATTGCTAAGCAGTAAGGAGCTATCAAACAGAGGATGCTGGACCTTTTCTAGGTCAATTGGGGTAGGGCTGTGGGGACATGTCAAAATGGTAGGAGGCTCAGGTGGTGCACGTTTGTTATAACCACTAAATAAGCTCTGTATGCAAGTTTGTTTTAATAAGTGATCACTGGATATAAATGTTGCAGTGCTAGTGGGGGCGGACATACCTTGTCCGTTGTAGGGGTCAAGATAACTTGGCATTCGCTCACCAAATCCTCGATACAGTTTAGGAAACAACTCTCCACCAAGTGCTTCTTGCTTTTTTAGTTTTCTTCTTAGCAACTCCTGCCCCCACCTCCAAAGCCTTTCTCTTCTCCATTTGTGCGGGTAGCAGAGAGTGGAAATAGGAATAGTAATACTATAAATAAAGTGAGCCACGCTATAAAAGAGGAGCCAGCAATTATTCTTAAGGGAGAAGCCCCCTGGAATATGAGAGCATAAAGCAATAATAAAAAAACAGTTGTAGAAGTGGAATACATTTGTCCCAATTGTTAAACAATACCCGTCACAGGGGTGGCCCAGCCCAGGCTCCTCCGGGCTATAACCGGCGCAGGGTTTTGACCGGGTGCGGTCCGCGCGCGTTCCGTGCCACGGAGATGGTCCTGCCCTTATGTGGAGCGTACCGGTGATGTTGGTGACCCCTCTTCCCGGGTCACAGTAGGCAGAGCCAGTGGCAGCTGGTGACATTTGAAAGTGGTGAGGCGTAAAAGTTTGTGATGAGTGCCCGGTGGCAAGAAAGCCTGACTGTCATAAGTGGGGTCCCCCCCGAGAAAATTTTGAAAAAAGAGTGGGCAAATGGTGCCTTTTCAAGCATATTTGAGCCAGCAACAAAGTTAATAAAGCAATAGTGAAAGCGTAGCTATTACATCAATAAATAGATTTCATATGATAATGATGTAGGTAGCCAGTTATTCAGTATAACCACATAGCTGTTAGTTTGTCTGACATGGCTGCCCATCTCTCTCTCTCTGCCCTAGCTCATCTTGAGCGCCAGCCTCTATCTATGTTCTCTCCTGCCAGCACCCACTGTTTTTGTGCTCTCCCTTATCTCCCTCTAGTTCCCAGCCAGTTAACCCCTTGTGCTGCTCTCTCATTTCTCTCTCATTTCTGAATTGAGTATTGCAGGGTATCAATGCCTATAGATCGGCTTGCATTTCCCTCCTTTCAAACGGCCGCAACTACAGATGAATCCAGTAAGACCCTACCTCACGGTTACAAAGGACCTTCACTGAGATCACCGGTAAGGCACTTGAAAAGGAGTGGATTACAAGAAATGAGAGAGACTTCTTCAACAACAAGGAACCTAGAACATCCTTGTTTTACACAATCCCCAAAATACATAAAGGGAAGATACCACCCCCTGGAAGACCCATCGTATCTGGAATAGGATCAGTCCTTGAACCACTTTCGCAATACACCGATTTCTTTCTACGTCCTCTGGTCCCTAAATTGAAATCTTATGTCAGGGACACAAAACATCTCCTTAACATTCTTGCAGACGTCCAGTACGATCCATCAGAAGAAAAGATGCTTTGTCTAGACGTGGAAGCACTGTATACAAGCATCCCGCAAGAGGAGAGTATCCAAGTCATACATAAGAAACACTGAATGGCCCTGGGAGGCACCAGTGAAATTTGTGGTCGAACTCATAAGGATTGCCCTCACAGAAAACTTTTTCAAATTCGAGGACCAACTGTACCTACAAGTCCATGGTACTTCGATGGGCAGTACTTTTGCCCCCATTATTGCCTGTCTCTACATGGGACACATAGAGGAAGAACACATCTGGGACAATAATCCCTTCTCCGGAAATGTATGAAAATGGCTACGGTACATAGACGATATTTTCGTCATCTGGCATGGCGATGATGACAGTATCAAGAACTTCATGACATGGATCAATAACATCAATCCATTTCTCAAATTTACCAGCACCCATGACAACAAGAAGGTATCATTCCTGGACATTAATATCCTAGAAACTAGAGAGCTCATTGTATAGGAAGCCTACTGACCGGAACGGACTTTTACACTTTAACAGCGCACACCCCCGGTCCTTGAGAGAAAACCTCCCTGTGGGACAATATCTGAGGATACGCAGAAATTGCTCAAATCTGGCAGACTACAACAAGGAGGCCAGAATACTTACTACCAAACTGAAAGAAAAGGGCTACCCCAGAAAAATAATTGAACAGGCTAAGAAAAGATCCCGCAATACTCCGAGAGAAGTACTTCTGGAAACAAGTACGAGAGAAGAGAATACAGCACTCATCTGTGTCACCACACATAATTCTTCTCCAAACCAGATCAAAAAAATCATACAAAATAACTGGCGCATCCTAACGTCGAACAAATTAAATTTTGAGAAGCCAATGTTCTCTTTCAGGAGGAACAAAAGCATAAGAAACATGCTGGTCCACACTGACTGCTGGAAACCTGCACCAGAAACTCAAATGACCCTGTGGAACCTACCACCGGTACAGGGCCACTTTCCCTGTGGGAATTGTGCGGTGTGTCCCTATACCAAACACACTAAGAGCATTGACCTAGGCGTGAGATCAAAGTGGGAACAACGAGACCACACCAATTGTAACTCAGCAAATGTAGTTTACATGATCGTCTGCCCATGTGGGATGAAATATGTCGGAATGACATCACGAAAAGTAAAACTACGGATAGGTGAACACAGAAGCACAATCAGGAGAACAATCACCACTACGAGACTCACTGCACACTACTTGGAAAAGAAACACAGTGACAAGGATATCGAATGGACAGTGATTGAAAAAGTGAAGGAAGGCCCTAATATATCAAAAAGACTTCTTGAACGAGAGCAACGTTGGGTGTACCGGATGGGCACAGACAACCTGGGACTCAATGACTCTATCCCATGGAATGCATTGAATAAGAATTAAACATGCTAAATTCTTACAAGGACTCTAACTAATATATACAAATGGCCTCTCAAACATCTAAGCTCATAGACCATGTGGTTCTAAAATCTTTTACATATAACATACGCACGTTTGAACAAGTTTCAACGTATGACTGCAGGTATTATTCTGATAACACTTTTGTTATATAACACTTGAATTAAGTATCGGTTTATTTGAGACCTTTCCCGATCAGATGATGGGCACACTGTCGTTTTGCTCCCATACAGCCTTGAGAGCTATAACTACAAAGGACCCGAGAAACTATCCACCCCTCATTATTATTATTAAGAAATTTAGTGTGACACATTAATTTAAAACACTCCCTCTCTAGTCATCATTTATCTTAAATTTGAACTTAACAATTCCCCTCGTAAAATATCTTCATGATCAAATATCAACTTAGAACTACAAACGGCAATTAATGGAACTACAGTTCCCATGCCACCATGCACACTTCCGGAAAGCGTCCGGGTACTGACACGCACTAGACGCGCCCTACTCCCCGCCCCGCGGGAACCGGAAATGCCAGAAGCATTGCCTGCACAAATAGGTGTTCTCCGGCCTATGAGGCATGCGAGCCGGGGATCCGACACACCAAATAGGTTGACCGTTGGGCAGTAGTAAGTGATTACTCCAGATACTACAAACGAGGTACTCTGTGTTTTTTTAAACTTTAACACGAACGCTAACGCTTTAGTACTTTGTCTTATTTTTTCCTCAAATAGTGTGTGACTACAAGGCTACCCCATCGGGACCCCGTTGATATTTGTATTCCCCTCAAATTGGGTAAGGGTGATCGGGAGTGAATGTGATTAAGTGCAGCACGAATGGTACATCAATACGTCACAGTATCGAGTATGAATATGCAGATAAGATTGATGTACTACTGATTGCGATCCGATTGCTGAGTGTGATTGTTTTGTCTAAATATAAGAATTATCAGACATTATATCGAATACACTGCGGTCTCTATGACTCATCTATTACATACATGAGACAACTATGATGTATATAAAATTCTGACACGGGTTGCTTGCACTTTTAGTGAATGTGAAGCATCTGGAATAGGCGTTTTTTCCACTTTGAGTACAAATTGTACGTAATGGTTATTACGCATGCTGCCACACTGGCAGCCTTGAATTAATGGATTCAACAAGGCTCTATTGTGTGTGATCACAAGAGCACAGACCATGCATGATAAGAATGTATGCACCCATGCATGAAGGACATATATGCACTCCCAAGAATGATGCTATTTGAATACAATATGTGTTTCTTTGTCCTTTTTCTTCTTCTCTCCTTACAGGCGGAATTTTTCGTAACTGGAAGAAGGGAGATAAGTATTCTCCCAATTGCGATTGTTTTCACTGTATATAACAATTTTCACGAAGGTTGCAGCTTTCTACCCCTTCAAAATTAAAATATAGGTTAGCTAACATTGCTTTTGATAAAAACCAGGGAGGGAATCTCGATTTTTGCCCTGACGAAAGCCCAGGACCAATTTTGGCCAACCTCTTTTGGGCTGAAACATGTTGGCAGTCTCTTAGGGTCTTAGGACCATAACCTCCAATAAAGACCCGTTTTTACATTTTTAATATCCACTACATCACCACCAATAAAGGGATACCTGGTGGTACAGTAGGATTTTTATCTTTAAGTCCCCCTGGCCTACATCTCCTAAGAGCTCCCTGAAATATGGTCGAGCCCACCATGACCTTTAGGAGTCATGGTGAACCCGATGATGAAGCATGACACCAATAGGGTGAGTGAGGGTTAAATAACAAAAGGAATTTTTTCCTTCCCGCCATTGCGGAATACGCCATCTAAGGAATTTAGAAGGCTTTTGAGCCAAATTTGGGGTCAGGATACTCTGTTGTGAGTGGAGTTTAACCTGGGAGGAGGTATCCTTACTCTCACCTCTCTTGCCCCTTCTCGTGGATAGTGGGGGACCCTCCACTGCCACCTGTGGGTTATAGAACTGAACTGCCTCTGTATTTTATGAAACTGCCTCTGTATTTTATGAAACTGCCTCTGTATTTTATGAGCTACTATTGTCTATTTTGAAACAGCGCCTGAAGTGATTTTACACTTCTAATTACTTCTAATTTACTTGGTGAAATAAAAACGAATAATTTATAGCAGTTTTTTCTCAGTATGATAGGAGTGTGCTGACTACAAAATTGAAGCATAACAACTGGAGCTCTACGTACTTGAACTAACTGTTGCTGTCGGAAGTCAACTTGAGGCGTGGTGTACATTCTGTTGTCCGATGATCATAACACTTGAAATGACCTCATTCTTTGTCAGGAGGTAGTGAACTAATATGATATTACTGAGGTGAATTTGCCGGTCCCGACCTTTACCTTTTTTCTATCGCATTCCAGGCTTGATTTTTCCTTGTACTATACTGGCCTGTGCTTTTAGACCAGAATTACCTACACCTCCGTTCCTTTGACGCTGCTCTGAGGTGATTTTGGTGCGTCACTATAAAATAACTGGAACGGTTGGAACGATTGGGACGGCCTTATTCTAAGACGAAAGGCCTTACTTAAGATATCACCTACCTGTCAAGCAAATACCTACCTGTTAAAGACCTTTACACAGCATCGGCTTGGTATGCCTTCTGGAAAAGCGACTAGTAAATCTACAAAACAACCCTCTTATTCTGAAATTCTAAGTCAGAATCTCTCCGCCTCAGAAACTTATAATACTACCTCCTCAACTCAAAAGACATCTAACCTCATGATGGCATCTGCACCAGATTCTACCATGGAACGGATACTCCAAGAGATTACTGCTGTAGGACGACGCCTGGTGGGAATGGAGACGTCTATCTTTGCTCTTACTACTGAGACTAAATCCATACGTGCTGATATTGCTGGATTCCAAAATCAGCTTGATAGTCTCACTGAACGCGTGGCTACTGTTGATAATTGTCTTAACAATATACCTGATCGAGACCAAGAACTTCTCTTCCTCAGAAACAAAGTGATAGATTTAGAAGATAGAAATCGTCGAGACAATGTGCGCTTCTTTGGATTCCCGGAAGGAGTAGGAGGATCGGACGCTAAATCCTTTCGCAAGATGGCTCTTCCGAAGATTACAGGTCTTACTTTTGATCCGCCTGTAGAAATGCAGAGTGCAAAAACAACAGTTGATGGACAGAATACAGAACAATGTCATACATTCACCCCAGTACAGAGATCTGGGCCTAAATCCATCGTTTTTTGCTCACCATGCCATTCCAGTTTGAACCCAGCCATATGCAAATCAGTCTTGACCCTGTGCCTCATGGGAACAGTCCAGCCCGAACTGCCAAGCCAGGTCCTCCCTGGACTGGAAACAAGCATCCTAGGACCGGTTTCGGGGTTTCACCCCTCTTCAGCCAGGATAGCTTGATTCCAGTGGCATGGAGAGCACGGGACCCACGTCTGGGCATACCCGTCCCACTCGGGATGACAAATGCAAAAACAACAGTTGATGGACAGAATGCAGAACAATGTCATACATTCACCCCAGTACAGAGATCTGGGCCTAAATCCATCGTTTTTTTGCTCACCATGCCATTCCAGTTTGAACCCAGCCATATGCAAATCAGTCTTGACCCTGTGCCTCATGGGAACAGTCCAGCCCGAACTGCCAAGCCAGGTCCTCCCTGGACTGGAAACAAGCATCCTAGGACCGGTTTCGGGGTTTCACCCCTCTTCAGCCAGGATAGCTTGATTCCAGTGGCATGGAGAGCACGGGACCCACGTCTGGGCATACCCGTCCCACTCGGGTGACAAATGCAAAAACAACAGTTGATGGACAGAATGCAGAACAATGTCATACATTCACCCCAGTACAGAGATCTGGGCCTAAATCCATCGTTTTTTGCTCACCATGCCATTCCAGTTTGAACCCAGCCATATGCAAATCAGTCTTGACCCTGTGCCTCATGGGAACAGTCCAGCCCGAACTGCCAAGCCAGGTCCTCCCTGGACTGGAAACAAGCATCCTAGGACCGGTTTCGGGGTTTCACCCCTCTTCAGCCAGGATAGCTTGATTCCAGTGGCATGGAGAGCACGGGACCCACGTCTGGGCATACCCGTCCCACTCGGGGTGACAAATGCAAAAACAACAGTTGATGGACAGAATGCAGAACAATGTCATACATTCACCCCAGTACAGAGATCTGGGCCTAAATCCATCGTTTTTTGCTCACCATGCCATTCCAGTTTGAACCCAGCCATATGCAAATCAGTCTTGACCCTGTGCCTCATGGGAACAGTCCAGCCCGAACTGCCAAGCCAGGTCCTCCCTGGACTGGAAACAAGCATCCTAGGACCGGTTTCGGAGTTTCACCCCTCTTCAGCCAGGATAGCTTGATTCCAGTGGCATGGAGAGCACGGGACCCACGTCTGGGCATACCCGTCCCACTCGGGGTGACAAATGCAAAAACAACAGTTGATGGACAGAATGCAGAACAATGTCATACATTCACCCCAGTACAGAGATCTGGGCCTAAATCCATCGTTTTTTTGCTCACCATGCCATTCCAGTTTGAACCCAGCCATATGCAAATCAGTCTTGACCCTGTGCCTCATGGGAACAGTCCAGCCCGAACTGCCAAGCCAGGTCCTCCCTGGACTGGAAACAAGCATCCTAGGACCGGTTTCGGGGTTTCACCCCTCTTCAGCCAGGATAGCTTGATTCCATTCTGTTGTCCGATGATCATAACACTTGAAATGACCTCATTCTTTGTCAGGAGGTAGTGAACTAATATAATATTACTGAGGTGAATTTGCCGGTCTCGACCTTTACCTTTTTTCTATCGCATTCCAGGCTTGATTTTTCCTTGTACTATACTGGCCTGTGCTTTTAGACCAGAATTACCTACACCTCCGTTCCTTTGACGCTGCTCTGAGGTGATTTTGGTGCGTCACTATAAAATAACTGGAACGGTTGGAACGATTGGGACGGCCTTATTCTAAGACGAAAGGCCTTACTTAAGATATCACCTACCTGTCAAGCAAATACCTACCTGTTAAAGACCTTTACACAGCATCGGCTTGGTATGCCTTCTGGAAAAGCGACTAGTAAATCTACAAAACAACCCTCTTATTCTGAAATTCTAAGTCAGAATCTCTCCGCCTCAGAAACTTATAATACTACCTCCTCAACTCAAAAGACATCTAACCTCATGATGGCATCTGCACCAGATTCTACCATGGAACGGATACTCCAAGAGATTACTGCTGTAGGACAACGCCTGGTGGGAATGGAGACGTCTACCTTTGCTCTTACTACTGAGACTAAATCCATACGTGCTGATATTGCTGGATTCCAAAATCAGCTTGATAGTCTCACTGATTCGTGGCTACTGTTGATAATTGTCTTAACAATATACCTGATCGAGACCAAGAACTTCTCTTCCTCAGAAACAAAGTGATAGATTTAGAAGATAGAAATCGTCGAGACAATGTGCGCTTCTTTGGATTCCCGGAAGGAGTAGGAGGATCGGACGCTAAATCCTTTCGCAAGATGGCTCTTCCGAAGATTACAGGTCTTACTTTTGATCCGCCTGTAGAAATGCAGAGAGCACACCGCATTGGTCCTCCTAAGACAGGGAAGAATGTACAACCACGTACACTTATTGTTTGTTTTTTGCGACATGAACAAGCTCGGCAGTTAATCATTGCAGCCCGTACACATGGCCCATAGATATTTGAGAGTCATGAGATCCGAGTCTCTGCAGATTTTTCAAGAGAAACAAATGACCGTCGCAAAAGCTTTTCTCTCTTTTCGACCTCGCTTGCGCCAGTTAGACATCAAATATGGCCTTTTTGAACCAGCACGACTAAGAATTACTAAGGATGGCATATCCAAAGACTTTTTCAATCCAGATGATCTATGACACTTCCTAGACAGCATTACTCCTCAAGCTATGGAATATACTGAATATCTATCTGAGTCCCAGCCTTCTTTTTCTTCTCTGACCTCCAAGAAGATTCCTAATGTCGCTCAACGTAATCCAAACCATTCCCAAAGTAGGGGAAGAGATCCAGATAAAAATATACGTTCTTTTGGTGATCGAGCTCAAGTCCTTCAAGCAGTGGCTGCTATTATGCAGGAAAGAGATAGAGACAAATCATGTTCACCCCTTAAGTCCCCTCCATCACCTGAAGACGATGTTCCTTGAACTTTGATCTACTACTTAATTGTTGATTCTTGAAGCACAGATGGAGGAGTCTTATTCTGTTGCCTAATGAAGATGAGTCCTGATGAGTATCTGCATATCTAAATACTCAGTTGTACATTATTTGTTATATAATATCCATACTATATCCTAACATATTCTAACTCATTTTTGATTCCCCCTCCCCTTCTCTCTTTTAATCTTTCTATATACTATGGTTTATTTATACTCGTCCTCATAGTGTGATGAAATCTTCTATTTGGTTGTACTATCTATATTGCTATAATAGTTTGAAATGATATAAATTAAGAATTAGACTATATATATGAATTTTTGCATTACGGTTATGTATTATACTCTTTATACAATTCTTTCTTACTTCTCTTCTACTTTCTACCCTTCCCCCTTTTTCTAATAAGTATTTTTGATAATATTCACTTATCATAATGTCTAATTACCACATTATCTAGGTTTGATGTTATTCAACTAGATTAATATTTAACTATTGTTAATGTTATATAACTACTGTTTATTTTGTTCCTTATGTAGGCTATATATCAAATTTCAAATACTTTGTACTTTGAGATCCCCTTCCCCTGGAGCATAATACTTGAAAGTTTAGATATAATGTTCCTCTTCTTTTCTTTTTCTTATCTTTTTTCTCTCTTTTTTCTATTTAAGTAAAATGCTCATAAATGTGTTTATCTAATAGATTAGTTTGCTACGTTAGTATTAAGATTGATTTGCTATCATAATATTTAACTGTGTCACTATTTAATTATTATAATAATTAATTACTCTGATGTTTCATAATGGTTATATTTAGTACTTATTTCTTCTCTTTATCCTTCCTTCTTACTACTTTTTACACTATTATACCTGAATACTTATTCTTTTCCATACTTCTAAAATTCATTAATTCCTGCTAATAATTTGTCATACCTATGCTTCCCTTCAACTCTTCTCGCCGTGGGGGGTTCCCCCGGCACGAATAGCCCGAAAGCTAGGACCTGCAGAGAACGGTTCTATTCTCTTATACTGCACCTGCACCTTCCCCGTGCAGTATATCTACCCTTATTTATCTTTCTTTTTCTTTTCTTTCCTTCTCATCCCTTTAGTATCTTATTTCTTCTACTTTCTACTTACTCTCCTATACATTAACAAATAATTCATACTCTCTCGCCCTCCTTACCCGGAACCTTTTTCTTTATTTATATTTCTTTCATCCTTCTCTTATTACTTTTTCCTATACGCCTAATTCAACATTTTGTCTACTAACATACACATGGCTGCGAATGTTTCCTCTGCTTCTAATCCACTGTGTATTATCTTGTGGAATGTTCACGGCCTTACGCACTTTATTAAGCAAAAGAAAGTACTCTCTTTTTTACAAGCGAAAAAAACTGACATTGCTCTTCTGCAAGAAACCCATTTGGATGCTCCAGAATCATCCAAGTTACGACGAGATTGGGTGGGAAAAGTTATCCATGGTGCAATAATGACGCAACTTTCTCCTAACGAAAGTCACCCACGGAAGTGTGGCGTAGCTATCTTACTACACAAATCTTTACCTGTTACCATTATTAAAACCTGGGTTGACCCGGATGGCAGATATATCTTTGCAAAGCTGAAAATAGGAGATAAGATTCTCTGTGTGGGCTCAGTATATGCCCCAACAGGGGCCAAACGCCCTTTCTTTCTCAGTTTGAACAGCTTATTGGTTGAAATTGGTTCATCCAGCTATATTATTGGTGGTGCTTGGAATATTGCCCGAGATGCTATAATTGACAGAACAGGCCCCATAGATAGATGTAATGAGGGGGACAGAGCTCTCCTGAGAGACAGAACGTCAGATCACAGACTAGTGGACCACTGGCGCCTTTGTCACCCTTCTGATCAGGAATACACCTTTCTCTCCTCTACCCATGGTACACAATCCAGGATAGACTATTTTCTCATTTCGCATTCAATAGTTGCAAACACCACTGAATCCCGTATCTTGGAAGCTACAATATCAGATCATGCCCCTATCATTATTCTTTTAGAAATAGGTTTAACTTCCCCAGGCCGTAAACCATGGCATATGAATATCCAAAGATACCGTCCACCCAAAGGCAAAAATCGACTTCGTTCACATATCTCTGATTATTTAGCTGTCAATAAATTTTCTGTAACTTCCTGCAGAATTGTCTGGGCAGCCGCCAAAGCAACTATTCGTGGTCAATTAATGAGAGACGCTGCTGAGGCCAATAAATCTGCGTCCTTACGTTATGCTGAATTGGAGACTCAAATTACTTCCCTTACACGTCAATACACATCTCATTCCACAATACCCAATTGCCGAAAACTTGAACTTTGCTAAATTGGCGCTTAATCATTTATACACTTCCAAAGCTGAATATGCTCTTCAACACCTAAAGGGTAGGCATTATGAACAAGGAGAAAAAGCAGGTCGATTACTTGCAGCACAACTGAAACAACGTGAGGCAGCTATGGCCATTCCTGCATTACGTACAGAAAAGGGTGACATTCTTACGAGACCACAAGAAATTGTTAACACTTTTGCAACCTTTTATAAAAAACTCTATACCCCTGAAACTTCGGTAACTGAGGGCCAATTAGTTTCATATCTTGCTAATATTAACCTCCCTTACCTCACGGATGAAGATAGAGCCCTTCTTGGTGGTGACATTAGCAAAGAAGAAATTGCTGCAGCCATCACCAAACTGCCTTATCATAAATCTCCGGTTGAAGACGGCTTTCCTGTGGAGTTTTATAAATGGACTGGGACAGAAATGGTTGATACCTTATTTTCTGCCTTCCATGAGGAGGCTCAAACACATTCACTTGGCCCTATCTCTAACAAAGCGCTGATCGCGGTTATCCCCAAACCCAGCAAAGATCCGCTTGCTTGTAGCAGCTATCGGCCCATCTCACTAATTAATAGTGACATCAAGATTTTAGCAAGTATCTTAGCGACACGACTTCGTAAAGTGATCCCTTCCCTCATATATCACTCACAGGTTGGTTTTGTCCCAGGTCGCTCATCTAGGAATCACCTCTGAACTGTAGCTCACACATTATGGTCTGAAATAAGTTGACGGAAGATGCTGTAGCCCTCTCACTGGATGCAGAAAAAGCATTCGACCGTATTGACCCAAATATCTTTTTGCGACTATGAAACGTTTTGGCCTAGGAGATCAGTTTATTTCTAAAGTTTGTCTCTTATATAATACTCCGACAGCTCAAGTCAATTGCGGTGGGTTTCTTTCTGATCCTTTTCCAATCCAGAGGGGCACCCGCCAAGGTTGCCCTCTTTCCCCCCTCTTAATTTTACTAGCGATAGAGCCTCTTGCCTCTCTTATACGGCATTCACCACATATTCAAGGTATATTCATAGCAGGAGGTATCTTAAAACTATACTTATATGCCGATGACATTCTTCTCACATTAACAGATCTTCCTCACTCTCTACCAGCTTTACTTGAAATCATCGATGACTTTGCAATCCACTCTGCGTACAAAGTGAACTGGGATAAAAGTGAGGCTCTTCCGATTTCTCCTGGTACCACGAAAGCGTCAATTGATGGGTACCCCTTTTGCTGGAAATCATCGCAATTAAAATATTTAGGTGTTCTGGTCAGTAGAGGTTTAACAAGTATGGTCTCAGATAACCTCTCACCCCTTATTACACAAATGGAAACTGATTTTGCCAAATGGTCTCTCTTGGGTTTTTCCATGTGGGGAAGGGTACAGGCCATTAGGATGGTCACCTTACTTTGCTTTACTTACATACTTGGAATGCTTCCGATTCTCGTTCCCTTATCTACACTCCGTAAGGTAGACGCCCAAATCCGATCTTTTGTCTGGGGATCCACACACCCTCGCTTAGCTGATACTAAATTACTGGCTCGCCGTTCCTATGGTGGTCTGAGTTTACCATCTTTAGAACATTATTCTTTAGCCTTGCACCTTTCACACTTAGCTTATTTACGTCCGGGTATAACTGATCCTCCACAATGGATTGCAACGGAACATTTCCTACTTAATCGAAGCAATGGCCTTGATTTTCTTTATGGAACCCAAAACCCACGTTCTTCCCCTTCACATCCAGTAATGCATGCTACATTCCAAACATGGCAACGAGCACACCGCCTCCTTCGAGTCGCCCATCGCTTGCACTGTAAAGCTCCACTTTGGGGCAATGAAAGTATCCGAATAAATGGTCAAGCGCTCCAATGGTTTAGTTGGAAATCAAAAGGCATTCATACACTTGACCAAGTTATATCGACTGGAGAGCTAAAATCCCTTAACTCACATAATGAGGAGTTTGGTCTTCCACTCGATCAAGCCACACACCACTTGCAGTTACAGCACTGTTTGAGAAGATGTCTAGGTTCTTCTCCCTGGACTCTGAATTCCTCACCAATATTACATTATTTTCTCAATTTGGGACCGACACAAAGGTGTGTTGTCATGTTTATACAATGTCCTAATTCATCACCTCTATTCGCAACCACTTCTTAAAGCTCTCCAAGAAAAATGGCAAGAGCGCCTACACATTACTATTAAAGAAGATGCCTGGTCGGACATGTTAGAAGCTCTTGACAAAGGTACCCGAGAAGCTCGTTTGAAATTCTGCCTTTTCAAAACTTTGCACGATTGGTACTGGACACCTTTGAAATTGAATAGTGCAGGATTGTTGCCACACTCTAAATGTTGGAGATGTTCTGCTGTTAATTGTGACCTTCTCCATATATTGTGGAAATGTCTTTCCATGCAGTGTTTTTGGACATATGTGGGGGATACCCTACAGGGTCTAATCCCTTCCCTTACTATTCCTCTTACTCCTTCCATCATCTTATTACATGATTTTAGAACTCTTTCTGCCATCACACGTCCGCAATGTCGTCTTCTGCATACCGCACTTTCTACGGCAAAAATCTGTATTCTTAGACATTGGCAATCATCCAGCCCTCCCTCGCAGGAAGAATGGTTGGTAGGAATGATTCAAATGGCGTCCCATGAACGTATTATATGTAGATTACAGGACCAAGAGGAAATTTTCCAGCAAGTGTGGGCTCCTTTTCTCCGTGATCCCTGAATTATTTTCTTTCTCCTCCTTTATTTTCTTTCTCCTCCTTTATATATGTCTCTTCGCTATTCTCTTCATGTTCCTACTCTATCTCGGTAAGGACTTTACACTAATCTTCTCCATCTCTTTTAATGTCCAATCCATATTAACTATAATTCTTTCTATTATATCCATAACTATTACTTCCATAACCATACTCGTATTTCGTTTCTATTTCCTTTGTTATTTCTTATATAATAGCATTTCTGAACTCCAAAATATATCATATATAGAATCCTTCTCTGTTACTACTGATCTTACTCCCTTCATAACTTCCTTTTTGTAAATGTTCTTACCCTTTAATATGGTTTGAGTACCCTTTTATTAATGACCTGTATGTAGTTATAAGGCTTTATGAAACTCTCTATGTATCCTTGTTTTCTTTTCTGTATCTAAATATTTTTCTTAATAAAAAATTATGAAACAAAAAAAAAGAATGGCCAGAAATAATAGATCGCATGGTTTGCTCCACTTATACAAGTTTGAACTCTTTCTGATACCTTAGTGGGCGACACCTTTATTAAAAATATTAAACTTGTAACGGAAAACTGTGCAGAGGAAGGGCGTATTTTGAATTTTCTCAAGCTTGCCAAGAATGGCGTTCAAAGTCTATAATTTTATTTAAATTGAAATTGTATTTTGGGGGCTGCTGAATTAAGTGACGCCATCTCGAACATCATTTTCTTTACGCTTCATGCTAGGAAAATAAATACGTACTTACACTTTCTCTACCTTCCCTTTCACCAACAGTATAGGTAAAAGAAAAGAAAGGCCAATTTTAACATCCCCTTCAAACGCCCTCGTGTACGTGCATACGTACCTTTTGGAGGTGAAGAGTTAAGGGAAAGAAATTCCAAACGTATAGTTTTTTTATACAGTTAAACAACGTGAATGAAGGTCGACGACTTTTTCATTAGACAAAATGAGATGGCGATTCGCCTCCTGTCCTCTCTGGAATAACAGGCCACAGCGTGCAAAATATATTTCTCTTCCCCAGATGACACCTGCTTTATTGTTGTTAATCTTTGATTTCAGCAGCACCTGAACAAAGTCGCACATGCATGAAGGACTGTGTGTTAAACACAGGTTTCAAGGCATCCCCTGGCATGGTTGACCTCCCCCCCACCATTCACACCGCCCTATCCACGCGCACGCACCGGTGTGCACAAACGAGCCTCAGAAGTGTTGGGGCTGAAGCAGGGTATAAGTGCCCGAATCTCCCCCCATGACCTCTATACATGCCGCTCTGGAGAAAATGCAGTGCTGATTGCGCGCTATGCTGTGCTCAGGGACTGCAGCCAGGCTGTCCTCCAGGCAGTCCCGCCATAAAACGCGGAACCAGCAAACGTGCATTTTAACACCAGCATAAGCAGCAAGCCACCCCTTATTCACCCACTGCACTGCATGCACACATTTCAGCAGCAGTTCCACACACAACATGACAGTGCAGAGCAGGCAGGGACCACATTAGTTTGCACGTATTTCTTACCTCTGTCACATCTTACATGGGAGCAGCGTGGTCCACCGGCCCGCCACCGGCTGGTAAACACTATCATATCTCGCAAGCGTGAGTCTTTCTGGGAGCGTCAATGTCCCAGCCCCCTGCTAACTCACAATATCACCGCTGCTCAACTCCCACTGCCACGCTGCTATGTGCACAAACTGCCTGCACAAGAGGCCTACACTAGGCAGTCGCGGCTGGCATGACTCGCGGGGGAGGGGCGGCACGCGCGGGGAGGGGGTCTCGATGGGGGGTCATTTAATTAAAAAATATATATACTTAGCTTCACCTCTGGTCCGGCGTCGCATCGGGTCGCGTCTCCTCTCTCCTCTCCACACAGCAAGCAGGCGGCCTCCCTCCCCTAAGCCAATCACAACGCTGCAATGGCAGCGTTGTGATTGGCTAGGACGCCGACCCCACAGGCGTCTATGGGGAGGCCATTTTCTCTATGCAGGCTGCATGCAGCCTACATAGAGAAAATGCTGAGTGCGTATGACTGGTTTGGTCGGCCCTGGGGCCAACCAAACAGTCAGCGCCCACAACAGTGGGCTAGCCACTCCTCCCCTGCCTGGAGCAGGACCGCCCACCCACTCGCCCCCAACCAAACCCTGCCTTCTGCTTTCTCGCAGTGCAAGAAGCAGAAACATAAAATGGCATTCATAATACCCTTTTATGTTTCTGCTTCTCGCACTGCGAGAAAGCAGTGGCGCGACGCTCCTCCGCCCACGTGGAGGAGCCGCCCCTGGAGAGCAGCGAACAGTGAGCAAAAAGGCAAGTTGAGTCCCAGGGCGTCCCGCGCCATGCAGAAGGTCCTGCGCTTAGGTAGGACATACCGTGTAGCGCATACCGGTGACTTTGGTGACCCCTCCTCCTGGGTCACAGTAGGCAGAGCAGCGAACAGTGAGCAAAAAGGCAAGTTGAGTCCCAGCACGTAATAAAAATATTAATGCAGGAGAAGCAAGAGCTGCTTTAATCATGGCTATTACGTTTGAGTGATGCATACAGTATCTGCAGGTAACAATGAATTGCCTGCAAAACATTGAAAAACTGTAATCACACTGCATAAGTGGTCTCAAAATTATCCATAACAAGAATTCAAAGGTATGCATGGCTTTATGCATCATCTTGCTATTTAGGATGAAGTGGGAATAAAAAATCTAAATAAGCACTTTATAAGATATACCAATGCCTGCACAACCTATGCACTTTATGCAGAAAAATAGTCATTCTTGTACCTACTGACTCTTTGACAAAATTCGAACCTTTTTATTCTTTACCAAAACTCCTTAAAGTCCAATAACTCTCCTCTGCACCCATGAAAAATACTGGTCAGCTACAAGGACTCTTGGAAATAGTGACGTCCCATTGTTGATCTCAGTTTCTACTGACGAAAACCTTTTTTGAATTCGTGGTAATAAAAGTTGTAAAAATCTTAAGGTTACAACCCCTGGAGGGACCAACCAGCATAATTAATCCTAAGTATTTTCACGTGCTCCCACTCCCAATATCAATGCACCTGCTCATTTATCTCCCCTTACTAGAATTTATTTAGCATGCACATAGTTTGCTCTGCATCTTGACTGTGGTTATGCCTACAGTCCCAAAACGATGCCTTAAGTGTCATCCTCCTAATAGATGTCATTGGTCCAGCAGTGTTTAAAATGTGTAGTTAATATTCTAATATTCAACAGCTGCTAGTGGACATCAGTAGAAAGCTTGGTGCATAAAAAATCGCTGCAGATTACAGTCTTCCAAACCTAGTTCTAAGTTTGGGATTCAGAATGGCTTAAATGTACCACCTCAAAATACCTTGTTCGCCTGCACAATTTACACTGCACATCATATGCCCTTTCCCTATGTCGAATATTGTGAAATAGACTGCCATTTCTTCATAGTTACCCCCTATTGGCAGAGCCGCCCAGTATTTTACATTTCATTGTTGCAATATGTTAGTGCCCCTCTCGCCATGTAATCTTACCCCTGCTTCAGCAGGAAACAAACCCCACACGTTTAAGACTTGAGGGACCTGGGACTATTGTATTCACCATAGATGACTTCATTATATGGTCAATTGTTTTAGATAAAGACCAGTTTCGCATACTAAGATCCCCATAGATTGCACTAGGGGAGGAATCATCAGTTAAAGGCAAGCATACGGAGGAGTTGTTGATTGCAGAGGGAGATTTTATTACCGCTGGTTGTTCTATCAAGAGCAAGGGTTCAGCTGAAGACTATGGTGGGCAATTCTGCAATTTGTCCTCTATGTGGTTAAAGTCCGGTTGGAGATAGTCCAGAAATGAGGACCAAATTAAGCCTGATTTAAACCACGTCTTGTAGGACAAATCTTAACAAGAAGCACTGAAGGAAAGGATGGATGGGCATATGATAAACAATGACATTTTTAGAGAATAAACACTATGTAAGAAACGCTACTGGATAAGTGCCCCCATGCGCAAAGTTCAGAATGTGAGACGACTGAACGAGAGAAGAAGAGAAGCTTAGCAGCATTATTAGACAAATCTGCCAATGGAAGGTGTAGTGTATGCTTGGAAGGAGTGGTGGAGACAACTCAAGAAGGGTGGAGCAGACAGAGGTTTCACTGCATTAGAATAAAGGGGAAAGCAGGGGGCTGTGTAGGGCATTAGTCCGCAGGAAAATTATAAAACTGGATGCTCCTGATAATTTGATAGCACTGCAACTTACCTCAATGATCACAATGATGAGAATGGAAACAGGTGTTCTGGTGCACTGTGGCAAAAACGTCATTCCTATTCCATGAAAAAATCAGCTAATAAGTCAAAGTATTTCCAGAGAAATAGAAATTGATGTGCAGAGATCTGTACTAGTCACTTTTCTGGAATTTGTCATCTGTCACAAGAAGATCTCTCCAATATTTGACTTCCAGGGTTTATTGCAGGGCAAAATTAAAAACATTTAAAAACCCTGGATGTTACGAATTCCGCAGGAGATCATTGAGCTTTATCTATTTTTAAAGTTTAATTTGAGGCCCAATTGCCTGATTTTACTGAATTCATTAATACATCCTTTGGGAGTTGCTTGACTCTGGAGACATTGAAATAAGCTTGGATAACTGCCCTACTAAAGAAAGCTTCCCTCCATCCTAAAGTCCACAAGTACTACAAACCAATTTTCATTATTCTATTTATGCTAAAGATCTGGGAGCAAGGCAGCTACTCATCAGCTGCAACTTTTTATGAACACTAGCCGTAGGAGAAAGGTAAAGGGCGCTGGCATAATTTGCATTACTTCAGGAATTTCACATTACTCTTGTTATGCAAAATTCCCAAAATTACTCTAATATGCACTTTGAGAATGATGCACCATTTGTGGTAAAAATTTAACTTGAATGCACAATTCATGGTAAAAAGTTACCACAAAAGCACAGGAACAACAGAAATCGAGCTAATGCTATTCCTGGTGCTTTTGGTTTTTTTTGCATTATTTTCTAGCACCAAATTCATTCACACATCAAAAATTGATGCAGTGACACATTTTTTTGCTATTATGCGTAAATTTGCTGAAATTTTGTGTAATTACGTGAAAGCAATTTCACACATCCTTAAAGTATGCCCATAAATATATGCAGCTACTTGCAGTCTGGGTGTGGCATCTGATGCTATGAATACTGTGGGGATACACCTGAAGCTGTAAAAGTATTGTTTTTTTGGGATAGGAGACTCCATGTTTTGTGGACATGAGTAACTTATTGACCTTGAAATAGATATATGAGATAAGAACTTCTATACAGTTACAAAAATTGCCCTGAAGAAGGTCCCTGAAAGGAAACAACATGAATTGGCTTTCTTCTTTTGATTTGATTATTGAACATTAATAAAGAAGTAACATGACTCCATTAAAATCGGCTACAGTCGTCTAATTGGAGGTAGACACTTTCCAGACTTGGAATATTAAAAAGTGCATTCCTGTTATCTGAAATGTATTGCTCTGCAGATTAGAAGTGGTGCTCTGTTCAACTAAGCACCACCCCTTAAAGTTAAAAAACTCAGGGTGTGCTGTATTTGAAGAAACCACAGCTGCTTTTATAAAGTGCTTAGACAAATTGAAAAAGGGCACCATAATTATGATTTCCGATTTTATCAATCAATAAATTCTGAAGTGCAATCTTTTGAAATGAGAAAGATCAATAGGTTTGGATAGCCTGGGTACCATTGCCAGAAAGATACAAGCTCTAAAACACTCAAGTGATATGCCATTCACTTTCTCGTTACTGTCACCTGTAACAGCTGTTAGTTCATTTAATATTAAATTGCATACTTAACATAAAATTGAATTATTTTACTTGTTTATCACTTCAAATTTATACTTTGAATTTTTAATTGAATGCTTCCGGCTTTTCCCTTGTCATTTCCTATTTCAGTCCCCTATTTTATGTTTGTCTTTTTATGCAATCAATGGCTAGCTCTGGGATACAAAGCCTGAATGACTCCTGATCTCCACTGGCACCCAGGATGGAAGTGCTCTACAAGACTCATCTGATAGTCCTCCTGATCACTAATCACTACTACAATGGCAAAAAATGCGGGAATGGCTCCATTATGTGTAGAAAATAAAATGGGTCAGTTCTGAGTGGACTGCAATGGACCATCTAAGAACCCTGCTGAAAAAGGACCTGATGCCTAGGAGCCTGACCTAACGACCTCGGGACTTTAGGCGAGACCACGAGTGACTTTCGTGACATCAAGAACTATTGAAACCTAGTGATGTTGAGACTTCTGCAGAAACTAGTACAAGGCAGCAAAGATCCACAAGAAAGTGTGATCTAGTTAGCTACAAACTGCCTAGTTCCTCCACATGAAGATTTTCCACCTGGCATTCAAAGGTACAGCAGTACCTCTGCAGAAGCCTAATCTACACCCTCAATGGGTTCTGCCTCCTGCCTTGCTCTACTGAAGGAAAACGAGAAACAAAAAAAAAGGATTAATTCCAAACTTAGGACATGGGACTGGGCCATGCAAAGCATCTATCACAGTGGTAGCAAACTCAGTGTATTCGAAATCTAACTTTGTCCTGCTTAAGGATTTTAGCACCAAAACGTAAGGCTTCAGGGGGAGCTTCACAATGGAATATCTAATGTCAAATGATCCTTGCTGGCTTCAGCATCTGCAAATCTTTGATGGGTGTCACCTCTTAGGTTTCTAGGCTTTTCTGCCACCTACTCCATCCCATTTGGCCTAAAATTGTACCTTAGTCCCATTCTAGCACTGAGGGTTTGCCGTTTTCTTGCTCTTTTGTTGCGTTTTTGCCTAAAAACTTTGAAATCCATGGCTACAATTCCTCCCATTTTTCAAAACCTATTTTATTGAGTTTTCACAGCATGTATCATCCAATACCCAGCCCTTACCTCGTACCTCAACCAAAGCAACCCCTACCACCTCATAAAGGGTACACCTGCCTAGTGCCCACCCCATCCTACTCCTCACCCGATACCAGGGAGAACCTCCAGCCCCGAATGTTCCCACCAAGCCCCACCAAATCTTCTGATGTTTCAGAGGGCAACCCTGTGCTCTATAAATTGACTCCTCCATCTTGGCACACTAGTCCATCGCTCTTTGCCAGGCCGGCATCGTTGGGGGTCGAGGGTGATTCCAGCACCGTGCTATGCCCCTTTTGGACAAGAGCATGGCCAGCCCAATTAGTGTCCGTTGTGCCCTGGAGATTCCCACATCTTCCAGTATGCCCAGGAGAGCCACCTTGGGAGTCAGTTGTAGGGGGGTTTAAAGCACCTCGGATAACTCGCACCCCGCTGCTTGCCAGTACGGGGTGTTATGGAGACAAGTCCAAACCAGGAGGTATAAATCTGCGTTCAATTCCCCACATCAGAAGCAGCTCGAATTCGGGAGCATCGAACCATGCACAGCCGGGGAGACATGTAGTGTATGGTTTGGAGGTAGTTAAGTTGTATCAGTCGGAGTCATGCCGAAATAACTAGGGTCCGCTGCCCATTCGAGCATCTCTCCAATCTTCCTCATCCAAGGGTCTCACTCAGGTTTCCCACACACTCTTAACTGCAGACAACTTGTCAGGGGCTTTGTGTATCAGTGTTTTATATATTTGTGAGATTCCCCCTTTTCCCAAATGACCCATGAGGAGTTTAGCCACCAAAGGACTGAACTCAGGGATGTCTTGCAACTCTGGGGCATGCACTGCCAGTGCAAGCCACAGTTGAATGTATTTGTGAAATGGTGTGTTAACCAAGGAGAATTGATCCTGCAGTTTCTGGAATGATCTAATGGCCGACCTTGCCCAAATGTCCCCAAGTTGTGAAATACCAATCCTATCCCACTTGGCAAACCCCTCCAACCGAGCTGTTTGATTGAGCCAGGTGCCTGTCCTGAGCTGGGTAGGCTGGGTGAGCCTCCCCCATCCCAATAGGTGACTCACCGGTCTCCATGTCGTGAGGTACACTCTAGTCAGGGCCGGTAAGGTGTGGCAAATCTGGCCCCCATATAGTATATGCATGATGGTGTCTAGCCCTATTAGTGCAAGCTCAGTCGCATAGGCGGGGTCCCCCTATTTCCCGTTAAGCCAGTCGTTAATCGCTATGAGTTGGGATGCCCAATGGTGCATCCTAATATCTGTCATGCCATCGCCCCTATCATATATCCATTGACAGCATTTATCTAGGGCTGAACGGGTGCAATGGCCACTTTCATAAAAAGGATGAAATCATTGTTGTGAGACCAGGGAACCAAGCATCTACGATCTGGAGGGGAAAAATGTGGAGGGTGTACAAGATACAGGGGAAGATCTTCATCTTGAAGAGGGCCATACAACCCATCACCAAAAGTGGGAGATTAGGCCATCACAGGAGATCGTCCATTACTCTTTGCCACCAATGGCCGCAGGCTGAGGTTCCAGGTCAGGGTGGGCTCCATGCAGAAAGACACCCAGGTATTGGAAGCTGAGCCGCTGCACAGGGATTTTTCTTCTCCAGTGCTCCACCTCAGCGTCTGGGCCGACCAGCACCAGGAGCAATGTGGGCCAGTTGGGCTGTAGGCCAGAGGCCTCCCCGAAGATCTCCAGAATACGCAGCACCCGGGGCCTGGAATCTTGCGGCTGTGCCAAGTATAATAGCACGTCCTCCGCATAGAAGGCGATTTGGTCCTCTTCTCCCCCTTCCATCTCCAGCCCCAGATCTGGGCATCACATTCTATGAGCCTCGCCATGGACTTAATGGCTAGAGTGAGGAGGAGTGGAGATAAAGGGCATCCTTGTCTAGTTCCCCTGCCAATAGGGAAAGTGCCAGAGAGCGTCCCGTTGCCACTTATCTGCGTCCCCAGTGCAGTGTACAGAAGCTTCTCGAGTTGCTGGATGCAGGGGCCAGAGCCCATCCTGCCCAGCACTGCATCTAGGTAGGACCAGTCAACCATATCAAACGCCTTCTCAAAGTCAACTAGGAGAAGTGTGCTCGAAGTCTGGAGTTCGTATTTCGTGCCAGCACAAGATGAAGGCGCTGAATGCAGTGCCGGGTGTCGCGGGAAGGCATAAAACCACATTGGTCAGGGTGGACGAGCGATGAGAGCACAGGGAGGTGTCGCTGGGCCAGAACCTATGCATAGAGCTTAAGCTCCGCATTGATCAATAAGATTGGCCAATAGGAGGAGTACTTTTCCGGGGGCCGTTCTGGTTTGTGGATCAATGCTATAGTCGCCAGATATAGCTCTGGGGGAACTGCCCCTTGTTCACTGCCTCTGCAAATAGGTTGGGCAGGTGGGGTGTCAGCATATCACGGATCCAGCGGTAGTACTGAACTGGGAACCCATCTGGGCCCAATGTTTTCCCAGCGTTCAGCTCTGAGAAGGCATCTCTTACTTCTTTGAGGGTCAGAGGTGCCTCAAGGACTTCCCTTTGGGCTGCCAACAGGGCCAGCAGTGGAATGGCCTGTAGGATATGATTAGGGCTCCCGGTTTTATGGTATTTATATTTTAGTAATTTCCGTCTGTATTTATCCATATTTATTTTTTTCTAATTTTACCAGTATTTATCCATATTTATTTAAGGTTTTGTGAAAAAATGAAGCTGAAATGTGTATATTTCTGCATTTATTTAACCAGTTAACGTACACTTGTGCCTGAACGCCTGACAGGTTTCAATGATATATATACACACTCAGATGATAAAATATGCACTTATAAGAAATCATGCAAATGTTAGTATCAATGTTGTGTAAATCTACTACTGTTTAAGGCTCTTTTTTAAATTTACTTTATTTTTTGTAATCCCCTTGTCTGTCAATCTGCATAGCTATTGGCCTGGCAGTCGTGACTGATTTAATTTAGAATCACTCAAAAACAACCCAATTTCCGTTTTTATCCACATTTAAAAATAAATACAGACAGGAAAATAAATGGTTTTCTGTCTGTATTTATCTGTAAAAATCAGTAAAAACGGAAAACAGGGAGCCCTAGATATGATCCTCCAGTTCTGCAGAGGGGTGTGGGGCATGTCTGTACAGCATTTGATAGTAATCTGCGAAGACTTGTGTAATGTGTACCACAGATGTTTGTGTTCAGCCATATCCATCAATTATCTCTGGCACGATGCTGGTCACCTGATCTGCCTTGGCCAGCCAGTAAATGAGCTTGCCAGATATATCCCCATGCTCATAGACCCTTTGGGCTGTAGCCCTCTACCATTGGCGTGCCTCCTCAAGGGTCAGCTGGTGAAGGGAGCTTTTATCCAAATCCAGCTACTGGAGGGTATCCGGATTCCAAGGACATATTGCCATTCTAAAGTCCTGATCTGGTACTCAAGTTTTGACACAAGCTTTTTCTTTGTCTGCTCTTGGACATGTATGTAAGTCTTCACTCTCCATCGGATTGTGGCTTTGTCCGCCTCCCAGAGTGGGGCCACAGAGAAAACCGACTCCTGATTCTCCTGAAAATAGGCCTCAATCTCAGTATCCAGTGTGTCAGTGCACTCAGTGTCGGTCAAGTACCAGGCGTTAAACCTCCACATGAGTCTCCTGTTGGACCCTGGGGAGCCAATCCTAAGCCGGACTGGAGAGTGGTCAGAAATACCCCGGGGCAGGATTTCAACTTGGGCCACCTGGAAGACCTCAGTGGCGGGTAGCAGGACGAGATCAATATGAGCAAGGTTTCTGTGGGCTGCAGAAGTACTAGTGTATTCCCAGATGTGGGGGTGCATGCCCTCCAAAGGTTGCAAAGGCCTAAGGCTCTCATCCAATCTTGGAATATCTTCATCATGCCCAGTCTGTGGGGTGTTGGCCGTGCAGCCGTATCAAAGCCAATGCAGGTCTGCTCCCTCAGCCTCCAGCTCTGCCCACTGAGGTCAGCCGAGCCAAGCTCCACTGGACACACCGGTCCCACCAAGTCACTGCTGCTGCGGGAGACAGGTTGTGGTGGCTGCAGGAGACAGGCTGCATCTCCCAGGCTACACGTGCCGGCAAGTCAGCAACGTTTCTGCTGGGTCCCGTCACCGCATCATGACCTGGGCATGAGCAGCTCCAGTGTCCCCCGGGGTAACTGCAGGGGGTGGGGGGGTCCGTGCTGGCAAACTTCAGGCACCGATTGGGTCCCAGTGAGGCCGTGCAGCCAGCAGACCTTAGTCACTGGCCTGGCCACTGCATTTGCCAGGCTCCCAGACTGACACCTCTGTCCCTGGCATATGGTGAACCCAGTCTCCTCTGGGATGCCAGGGATCAGCCGCTCCTGCAGCCAAAAAAGCACCTAAGGGAGTCCTCTGAAGCCCTAGAATGCCGCAGGATGGGACAATCATTTTATCATTTTATCAATGTGAGAAGAGTGAAATGTGGAGTCCCCCCAGCAAGACTATGGGACTGATGTATGTAATAGCAGGTCACAAACAGATGATTCTCATTATGCACTGTCTTTTTGCAACCTTTCTGTCATTTTGTGATGAGACCTCTGTACTAATAGCTTGCATCACAAATTGTCCATTCAGAGAAGTTTGCCAAATGATCTGCCTCATGAATATTGAGACAGATTACAATTTGCTATACTGCAATTGGCTACAAACACAGGGATGTGGCTTACAAGTGACAATAGACTAGGGGTGGGCGATAAATGCCGCTGTGCCGGTGGAGTTGGCGGAGTTTTGGCAACTCTGAGTTATGCATGTAATGCCGAGTTCTGGCCAAATTCCGCCAACCGCTGTGTGGCGGTGTTTTTTCTCATTTGTGGCTCGCCAACGGTGAGTTGGCTAGCGCAAGTGAGATTTGGGGACCCCCAGTGTGATTTTCAGTCACCGGTAGGACACCCGGTAAGATTTCCCCACTGTGGGCGGTCGCCGGAGGTCGCGATCGTCGCAGTCAGAAAGCTGCTGCTCGAGTAGAAAATCTATTTGAGCTGCAGCAAAATCAACTCTCGAAGCAGTGGTGCAGTTCGCACTGATTTTTCAGCGCTGAACAGCTCATGGCACTAAAAATCAGTGCGAGCAGCGTGACATGACTAATTCTGCCCATTCGTGGAACTCCACGGATTCTCGCAGAGTTTTCATGTAACTACACGGAATTCCGTGTAGTGAACCTCCATGAGTTCTGCTCTCCCCTACAATAGACCTCCATCCCTGCATTCACATTACAAATGGGAGACGTTTTTCAAAAGCAGCATGGTCCTTAAAGGGACAGGTTCTTTTTAAAAAAAACATATTGTTTCCCTTTTGAGAAGACATCGGGAGACCTTGTAGTGGTCCCCTTACTCCAAGGCTACCTGACACGATCCCCAAAGGGAAATCTTACCAACAAGGATAGCTTACACTTGGTAAATCAGATGCCACCTCCAAATTGAGTATTAGGTGTCTAACCAATGGTTTGACACTGCAATTACAGCCACAAACCATTAACACTTGTCGTTGCAAATCACAATTTGAAGAGGATGCCCCTTTCTAGCTGTGTCCAAAGTGCAATTCGGAATGAGTAACTGAACAGCTTTTTCAACTTGTAAACGTGGTTTTGTAAATCTCAAAAAGATATTTTGCAGTCACAAACACTGCAAACTTTTGAATTGCAGGGTTTGCAACTGCAGAATCGTTTGGTACATCAGACCAAATATTCTTTGAACTTTAGGCTACACATAGGAGCAGTAATTCACTGATTTGTCATATTCCTTTTTGAGTGCCATACAGCGAAAAATGAATGTCCAATGCTAAAACTATAGGGTGATGTAAACATGCCCGAGTCTGTAGAATATTGATCTAATTGCCCTTAAATAAAAACAAAGTTAAAGCTGACCTCTGCTGTTTCAAAGGTGATTAACTTAGCTCAACTGCTGTAAAATGTATGTCTTATATCTTATAAATGCTTTCTGAAAACTGTTCTTCAAGGACCCACTATGCTAACAACAACTGGCTAAAGTATTTCCAGCTTTCAAATAGTCGTATCAGAAATGTAATAATAAGGGGCATTTTGGGCAGTCCACTCAACATATCGCAGAGTTCTAGGTGACTAAAATGTGGACACGTATGATGGATGCCTCACACAAAACCTTAGCTGTGCAAGTGAAGAAGAACAGTATGTAGCATACTGGCCACCTCAGACCGTGCCACCATGTATAATATGATGTCAGCTCTCTTCTCATGGTCACTCTATGACACCTCATACCACACGGTGAAAGAGAAGGCGAGTTTGAAACCCCTGCACAGAGTCGGTTTTCGCTCTCTGTGTGGAGACTGCATTACTGGCGTCCATCAGGAGTTGGCAGCCTCCCCAGGACATAATCAACAACCTCTGAAGCTTTTGTTTGTTTTCTTTGGAGGAAAGGGTAGGAGAGGATGCTGGTGCAGTGCGTGGAACAAAGCCCCACCACTCAGACTCTCCATGGCCCAGCTGCTTCCAATGCCCCCCGTGGCTAGCCATGCAGTGACTGTCACAAAGCGGCACCACCCTCCCAGACTAGGCCCTTCCAAGGTCTCTACACCTCTCTCAAACAGTGAAACTTTTTTCAATGTTGGCAGGTGTGGAAGACCCTTTTAAGAATGAATGTGAAGCACACTCACAGCATGGATTGCAACATGATAGGATGTGGAAGGTCAGGGCTACATGAAAATGCATGTGCTGTGCTGTTGAAGGAGAGAACGAGCATTGCTATGAGAGCCGGTGCACATATATTGCACTGGGTACAATGTTGCAAAGTCATTTTCATTATCAGAGTAGTGGAAAAACAACATCTGCACAGGGGAGCCCCTTCTGCTGCTTTCTGCCCTGCTAGACGGACGGACGGGGGGACTACTGCCCCCAGCAGGCACCACGCCAAGAAGGCGCCTACGAGTGTTTTTCGCGCCCGGAGGTGCTTAAATCTACACGGAGCTCCCGCTGTGTGGGACGCGCGTGGGCCAAGGGCGGGCCTGTCCTTGCCCGTCATCGCCCGGAGGATGTTGCGCTGGGCCCCCCCTCGTGGAGTTGCAAGAGGATAACGGAAGCTTGGGCCCTTGGGGTTACTTGTTATGGTTCCGCTACGCGGTTCATTTAAAAGCACCAAGCACAACTGACTCTATTTGCGGAGCATGCTCATGAAGACACCACGCCGGAGGGACTGACTTTGCCATTTTGAAAGAGTCAAGTGAGCAAATGGATTAACAGGGTTATCCAGCTGGAGCACAAAAGTTCCCAGATAAATACCAGGGGGGACGCCCGTACTAACAGTTGCTGCCTCGGCTGGGGGGACCACAAGACCCGGCCTGCCAAGCGGCTTCCTGCCGCCACCTCAGCCATCACTGTTGCGTGCCAAGAGGCGCTTGAAAAGTGGTGAAGGGCTCCCGCCCGTCCTTGCCCGTCATTGTCAGGAAGAGGCAGGGCAGGGCCACCCCCCTTGGTTTTGAGCTAGCACACCGGGACTTAATGGACTGCTTGCCTGCTAAAGTCTTAAATTGTGAGTGCTGGACATTGTCCCTCCATTTCTTTCTTATTCTTTTTTGAGCTAGCATTTGGTGCATTTCTTTGCTTAGCAAGTGCTTACCGTAAGATCCGATAATTGTTTTTTTGTTTTTTTTTAAACTTTATTTCTCATTTTTTCACAATGAATAACAAACATTGCACAAAACATGCATTTCAGCAATTAGTACATAGTGCGTTCCACAGGGTTGATGTCATATAAGCATTGATCGGTACAGTTACATGTCAAATTCGAAATGCTAATAACACAGTAATCCTGCAATACAGTAAAGTCGTGCCCTTGAATGTCATCCGCTTCCCTGTATTCCACTGGCAAATACATAGTGGTGAAGGAGTAGTCTGTATCAAAAAGCAGCTGTAGAACAATAGCGCCTTGCATCTGCGCTTCACTCACCCCACCCCGGTACGGTCTAACTCGTCATGCGAATCTGTGGCTTCGACTATATCCAGCATATATTGGCGATACGGACCCCATATATCTTTGGGTGCACAGCGCACGGGCATCAGTGCATTGTAGTTATCAGATTGGGTTGAGCAGTATGCTAAATCTTTTTCCCATTCAGCAATAGTAGGCAAGGGGCCACCTCATCTATCACATGGCCACCCTCCTTTTAGCCAACAGGAGACTAAGAGCTGCCAGCTTTCGCACTCCCTTCGGTATTTGTTTGTCAAACCCCAATAGAGCGACCAGTGGTGTCTCTGATAACTCACATTCTAGCATTTTAGAAATAATCCTGAAAACCTCACTCCAGAAGGTGCGTATGCCTGGACACTCCCAAGCTAAGTGTGTGAAGTGTGCATTCACCGCAGAGCATCTCATACATCTATCATCCTCCCTCAATCCATATCTGTACAACCTAGCCGGGGTGTAATATGTTCTATGAATATACTTAAAATGTAACAGGCCATGCCTGCCATTTAAGGAGATGGACTTAATAGTAGCAAAACACCAGGACCATTGTGCCTCAGTGATAACTATACCAAGTTCCTCCTCCCAGTCTAACTGAAATTTTTGTTTGATCTGCTCGCATTGGCCCTTAAATAGGGAATATAACATAGTTATTCCACGTTGCGGAGATTGTGTTTGCAAAATATACGTAAGTGATGGCATCCCTACCGGTTCACCCATGTCTGAGCCTAATAGGGCGCATAGGGCCCTACGAAATCAGTAATAGTGAAATGTATCCAGCGTAGTCACTCCTACCGCCTGTGCGGATGCCGGTTCCCACGTTTTGGCGGTACCTTCCAGAAACAAGTCCCCCGTATGGTTAATGTGCAGCTTAGCTAGGGTATTCATTATAGCTCTGTCCCCCTTATGTGGCAGCCAATCACACCATTGGATCGGCAGCTTAGGAGAATATATCAATTTTATGTGGTGCCTATGGGCTATTTTAGAGAGCTGGTGTCCAGTACAGTTAACTGGATCTATCGTGCGTAGAGCAAGCCGTGCCGCCCCGGTCAGCAGAGTGGGCAGAAGAGCCAGGGATACCATATTGTGCTCGATAAAATGGTGCAGTAAGTTCTGAGGACCATGTATCCACCCATGGGCATGCAAGGTTTGCGCTGCTCTGTAGGACCTTTCCATGTCTGGGGCATTTAGCCCCCCCTCTGAATAAGGTTTCGTTAAGACATCCCATTTTACCCTGGGCTGTTTCCCGGCCCAGACCAGGCGGCTCAGCAATTTGCGCAATGTAGAGGAAAAATACTGGGGTAAACTAATAGGTATTTTGACAAAGAAAAATAAAAAACGGGGAAGCACAATCATTTTTGTCAAAGCTACACAGCCAACTAATGAAAGCGGCAATTTTATCCACTTTTCCACCGCGACTGACAATTTCTGCACCGCACAACCATAATTTTCAGTCAATATCCGCTCGGCGTCTGTGTGTATTTTGATGCCAAAGTACCTCACCGGGTCAGTAGTCCACTCCAGTGGGTAAGGAGTCTGCACCGGCGCCTTAACAGAGGTTAGTGGGAAAATAATAGATTAATGCCAATTTATATGGAGCCCTGAGTGCTGGCTAAATCGCTCCACCTCTTGTAACATGGGGATCAAATTCTGTTCTGGATTACGGATATAAAGTAAAGTATCGTCTGCGTATGCAGCGATAGTGAGATTGTAATTGGTGGACCGGATACCGCGATATGCGTGATATTCGCGCATCGCGCACATTAAAGGTTCCGCCACCAGTGCATACAAAAGAGGGGAGAGTCTCGTACCTCTAGTGATTACTATTGTACGTGATATTGCACCATTAATCTTAACTTTAGCTGTCGGATCAGTGTAAAGCACCTCAATTAATTGCAGAAAGATATCCCCAACTCCTACTCTGCGCAGGACAGCGTATAAAAACCTCCATTCCAACGAGTCAAACACTTTTTCTATATCGATGAACAGGGCAGCCGCCCTGACTTGTGGGTTGATTCGCGCTATGGTACCAAACAGCGTTCGGAGATTGCTGGATAACGATCTGCCAGGCACAAACCCTGTTTGTTCTGGACCGACCAGTTTCGGCAGCAAGGGAGCTAGTCTATTCGCAAGCACTTTTACAAACAATTTCGTATCGGTATTCAGGAGGGAGAGCGGCCTATACGAAGAACAGTGTTCTGGAGGCTTCCCGGGTTTGAGCAGGGTGACTATAGTGGCTTCCCGCATAGATGGAGGCATTTTCCCTGTTTTAGCCATCTCTTCGAAGAGATTGACCATATGAGGAAGCAACTTATCCTTGTATGCCTTGTAAAAGGCTACCGTCAAGCCATCTGCGCCCGGTGCCTTTTCATTAGGCATGTCTTTTTTCAAAGCCGCAGTGATTTCGGTGGGCCTTAGGGGACCGATAAGCCACTCTCTGTCGCTATTAGCCAGCCAGGTCATAGCTATATAGTCATCGTCAGTTTCCTGAGTCGTGGTTTTCCTTGAAGTGTAGAGACCGGCATAATAGTCAGCAAAAGCTTTTAATATAGCTGGAGTGCCTTCCACTAAGACTTGCTCTGCGTTATACACTTGCATGATATAACTATCTCCCCAGGGAGGTCTAACCGCCGCTGCCAGTGTTGCACTGGGTCGGTCCCCTTCTGAATATGACCTAGCCACCGCATATTTCCCCAGGTGTTTGACTTCATCATCCGCTAACTCGTTATATTTACTTATTTGGGTCCTGATCTGTGCCAGTACCTGAGGGTCTCCTGTTTCTTGCAGTACGCCCTCCAAGGACCGCAAGGAAGTTTCGACCTTAGAGAGTTGGGTACGTATTGATTTGAGAACACCAGCATGCTTGGAAATTGTTATCCCCCGTATATAAAGTTTAAAAGCTTCCCACACTGTACCCATGGTGGTAACGCTGCCCAAATTTGTAAGAATGAACTCGTCTATGGCCGTGCCTATTTCCGCATGGAAAACTGCGTCCAATAGGGAATACTGTGGAAATCTCCATGCTTGTCTGGGAGTACTAGCCACAGGGAGTTCCAGGGTGAGGCTAATTGGGGAGTGATCCGATAAAGTTCTGGCCATATGCTGACATTCTCTGATTGAGGGGAGCAATGCGAGGGAGTCGAACCAGTAGTCTATTCTTGTGTGGATATCATGAGCAGCTGTGTAATGGGTGTATCCCCTACTCAAGGGTGCAAGCCAGCGACATACATCCCGCATACCCTGAAAATATATCTGTATAGCATATGAACTGACACAACTAAACAGTATCTAAAGGGAAGGCAGCGGCTAAGGTCATTCTTCCCTAAAATCTCTGCCGGCAAGTGGGGAGACCTATTTGCCCTCTCTGCGGTGTATTTCTTTAGATCCTTCTGCAGCACATTCGGGTCAGCGTACAGTTTGGATTTGCCATCAAAGTTGACCTTCAAACGGGCCGGGTACAACATCGCATAGTCCAATTGAAGTTCTCTCAACTTACGCTTGACAGGGCCAAACTTCTTACGGCCTCCTGGACCAGTGGTGTGAAATCCGGGAAGAGGGACAACTCAGAACCTTCATATGGGAGGGTTTTCAATTTTCTTGCGCGCTTCAAAGCTGCATCCCTGTCCCGATAATTAAGTAGTCGAATTATCACTGGACGCGGCGAGGCACCCGGAGGGGGCCGCGGACCTAGCGAGCGATGAGCCCGCTCCACGATGAAGACATCAGAGAATGCGTCACTGCCCAACAGTTGTACCAGGAGCTTCTCAATGAATGTTTCCATTGGGCCCGTGAAGGTAGTCTCCGCCAGACCCAAAAGGCACACATTATTGCGCCTGGAGCGCACCTCCAGGTCTTCGGCCTTGTCTTTCATCGCCGCCATGAGTTTCTCCAACTGTTTTTGAGCTGCCCCTATCTCCGTCTGGGTGTCCTCTGCATCAGAGATCCTGCGCTCGGCTAGGTCAATCCGCTCAGCGTGCTTATCCACCCTCTCGGACATCCTGTCCATGCGGTACGACAGGGAGTCCATTTTAGCATCAATAGAGGTGAGACTACGCTGCATTGCCCCCAGGATTTGCCTAATATCCCCATCAGGGCCAGAAGGGTCAGCTGAGCGATCTGCCCCGGCAGGGTCAGAGTCGTCATCTCTATGCCTGGCAGACTTGCGCTGTTCAAACTGAAGCTTGGTCTGTGTCTTGTCACTTTTCCCCTTGACTCCAGTAGCCAGGAGCTCCCAGTAGAAGGTTTGAAGAGCGCCAAGGGTCCCAGTCCCAGCGGTCCCCAGTAGCAATGGCCACAGGTATGCGAAGCAGCAGCTTATGGGCGCTCACTAGTGGGATAACCAAGTGAGAGAGCCAATGTCCAGCACAACTCCACAGGGACTGGGGAGAAGTCAAAAGTCTATCCCAGCCACCGCCTCACATGGAACAAAGTACAGGGACCAGGATCCACAATGGAACAGAGCCAGATAACGAAAGGCCGAGCAGACACACCGGAGGAGCGTGCCACGTGGAAGCCGGTATTAAAAGCAGTACTCCGATACAGGGGATGAGGGTATTGCAGCAGGCCCTGCCTGTCTCGCCCCAATGCGGTCCACAGCTCATCTAAAGATTCCTGTATCAGGCACACCGCACCACAGCAGGGCAGGCAACACACTCTGTCCTCACCCATCGGGGTGCAGCCGCCGCGTCCAGTTCTTGGGCGGTCTCAGGGCAGGGACGTCGGTCACATCAATGTTTGCCCCGGTAGATTTCACTCCCCAGGGCAGGGCGGTACCATAGGCAGTAGGCACTCCACGCCCAGGGTCCCCGCAGCACACCAAGCTTCGGCTGAGGTTCGTAGGCCCAAGTCCGCCGACTCCAAATCACGCGGCGGATCCATCAGCCAAGAGCGGCATCGCTGCTCGGGAATCAAAATGGGCCACCAACAGGAGCAAATGCGGTGTGAGCAGCCGGCAAGGCAGCGGGAGGGCACAGATCGACGCGGGTGCGAACTCGCACCGCGGACCACCCTGAACGGCCTCAGCCCGCCTCCAACAGGCCCGATGACGCCGCTCTGCAGAACTCCGGCTGCGGGGCACCCAGCGACCCCAAACTTCAGGCGATGCTGCATGAACAGTCCAGCAGCAGCTACCAACCAGGATTAAGCCATCCGATGCTTTGATGGTGCAAATAAATGCAGGATATTGCGGGCGGCTGCCGGAGCTCGCTCAGGCTGCGGCCATCTTAGAGCCAGGCAAGCCACGCCCGTCTCGATAATTGTTTTTAAAGTAAATTGGTTTGAATTTTAACATTTATCCTACACTGTTGTTAACAGGATGGGGAAAAGCAAGACCAACACTAGTGAAGGGGGCAGGAAGACAGCTGGGTCTCGTTTGAAAGTTACTAAAGCTAGCAAAACTAAAGTAGTCCGTAGATCTATAGCTAACAATTGCATCCTAGATCACATTGATGATCTACTGCCAGGGTATCCTAGTTCCCGACTCTAACACATCCACTCAAGAAAATCTGCCTACCCCAGTTGAGATCCCTCCCCCCCAGCCTATACCCCACAATTACCAAACGAATTCCTTCCATTTTTACCAAACGCACTATAAGGAGTTCAAAAGACAAGTCCCCTAGCCATAGCAACATTAAGCAATCTATAGTTCCTAACGATGATGTCAATTAAGGGAATTTCAACCCCTCCCCAGCAGAGGTAGAGTCTAACCTAATACTAAGGGATAATGTCAACGCTGTTGGCACTGCTGACCTTAGTAATACTAACATCCCCCTGATTAATAGATTCCTACTACAGGATCTACCAGATAGCTTCCTGGGAATGGTATCAGAAGTAGAGACGACACCCGGGAGGAACAAGATTCAACCAAGGGAAGGGTAGAGGGTGGTCTAGCAAAGTCCACTCTATCTGAGCTGGATGCGATAACAACTATTATTGAGCTTAGGGCCGAAGCCACTACCCTTAAATCACTCATTCTTGTGGTTACAGATCAAGTTAAACTCCTTCTGGATAGAGATTCACCAAAAACACGTACCCCTGGTCAGTTAGTGGGTACCACAACGAACACTGCCATACTTCAGAGAAGTACAGGTGCCTCAGCGCCAATGAACAACATAGTCCCTCTAATGTCCACCTCTAATTGCTTCCCTGCAAAACCCCCGATTTTAGAGACGCAGGCATTAATGGGTAGAAATATGAGTAGAAATGAATCATCTGTAGTTGGAAACGAACGCTACCTAAGTAATAGGCGTGAGCCGGCTCATGGTCCCACTAAGAGCATCTACATGATTCCTGCCCGTAAACCACAGCAGTCGTGGTTATTCAAAATAAGATAACTGCCGTTAGTAAGCAAAGTAAAAGCGGGAATTATTGCTGGGACAGGACTCCCTTTTAAAAAGTAAGCACGATTAGGTGCAGAGACATTACAAGCGCCGTGCAACTTAACGTGTTTGCAAACTAGGGAGTGTCCCACTGTGGAATCGCAGTCCTCCCCTGTTAGGAAAACTTCCTTATCCTCTCAATGACATCTGCAAGTGAAAGGTAGGTACCATAACTCATAGAGAAACGCACCACCCATGGGTTCAAAGCGGCCAATCGGGAAATGTTTCATGCAAGATTTAAATTGAAATAGCGAGAAAGGGAGAGAGATAACCCCGTGTATTAACCATACAGCCGAATCTGTCTTCGCCACAGAGAACGGCAAATGTTCTAATTGTTCAATGTGTAATAATGTGTATGTAGCATCTTTCATGGACATAAACCGTTGTTTATCAGTTAAATTAAATGGCAAAAACAAAGTGAAGCATTCAAATAATCCCAAGGTACTTTACCCATTTTAAGAGTCTGTAACATCCATGCAAACTGCATTACTGACCGTAATTGATTTTGACCATGATATAACACAGATACATCAGTCTGAACAATATCAATAACAGATGAAACAATATTATCCAAGGTATAAATGCGTGAAGACAGTGTGTTAATGCTATTGTCGACCACTGCAAGGACTTTTTCCAAATTTGCATTGTCAATCTGTCGCAGACGAAATGCTGCCTCCATCTGCGATAATTTCCATATTTCATTGTACGCAGCATAGAAAAATCTTTTCGTTCTCGGGGTCCTAGGACCTAGAAGAAAATCAGCCAAATTGTTGTCACTCGACAAGTGAGACAAGTGTTGTTTAACTGAGGACAACGTAGAGTGTTCCAGCCATTGTTGGCACAATTTGCCTACCGAATATGTTGTGACTGAATGTGAGTGCGAAAAACGTGGATCCGGCCTAGCCTGTGTAAAACCTGGCGTTATATTATAAAAACGCAGTTGGCATGAATCTGAACTGGTTTGCCACAGCAACCAACTGGTAGGGTCAACATCAGAAACATTGAAAGTGCCATTCCGTAAAAGAGTTTGCAAAACATCTATTGAATAATTCGTGTGTGTGTGCCAATTATCATACTCAGCCAAAGATGGAATTGACGGATTATTTAAGTTTTTTGCAGTTGCCAGGCCAAAGCAAGTAGTTTGAAATACTGTATCATTTAAAAATAACATTTGTACAGGTATCAGGCAGGCACGATGTAAAGCCCTAGTTCCCTGAACCTGCCAAGCCTTAGTGCCCATATTGTTTTTAAATGAATGGTAGCACTCCAGTGATTATAACCCTGTGTGGCCAATTCAGCTCTAAAGGAATTGGAATAGAGTAATTTAGTATGGGTCAGAATAAATTTAGATTGCGACGACAATTGTAATTTAAAGAAATAGGATTCAGGATTGTACATGTCATAATCCGTGAAATAGGTGAACTTATCCCTAAGTGTTTTAGAACTTCCCTGTAAAGGGGTTGGACAATGTTCCCATTGTGTGTAATTAAAAACAGGTCTTAACGTGCTTGTCTTGTGTAAATAATGATGCCCATAATGTTGATAACAGAATAAATCAGCATAATTGGCAGAGTTTAAATATAAATCTTCAGCATCAAAAGCAGCATAATACTTTAAATCTGAAAACAATGAATGTACTGCTTGTACATCCAATCATCGGAATGTTTGTCCGGTGTCACCACATCTCCTAAAGAAACGCGAAACACATATGGTACGTTGAGGACTTCCGTCGGACCATGGATTTCGAATGCTACTTTATCCCAAACGATGCCATCTGCAACTGGAAAAGTTGAAATGTTCACGAGGGCTTGATCACGTTTCATTATATGGGACGATGTATGAGGGGCCAGAATTCCATCGACCAATTTCACAGCAGAGCGTTCTGCCAAATAATGACCATTGATGAGTAAGAAAAATACAGTCACAAATCCGATTGACACGAAGAGGAAAATCAGGATAAGTACCAACCAGATGTAGGTCCAGGGTGGGACCAAGTAAGTCTTTTTGAACCAAGAGTTGAAAATACTTAATTTTGTCTGTGAAAGTGCCAACGTGGAAGACAAGGAGGAAGAGTCATAGGAGAAGCTCGGCCGGTCCCCAAAATAACCACTTGCACTCATATTCAACAATGGCGGTACGGCGGCATCTGTTTGATGTTGACCTGGACTGTTAGGCACTTCACTCTGGGACTCTTCCACAGGATAAGTATACTCGACTTCTGCAGTGGAACAGGGAGGTATGGGGACAGGTAAAAGGTCAATAATAGTATCCGTTAAACCCTCTGCAACACGAGGATGAGTCGAAGTGGACGAATGCACCGGATTCATTGCGATAGCGTTGCAGGAAACAGCAGGAGTTACACTATTCAGAATCGGCCAGATGGTGTAACTTGACATTGTCCACTGAAATATATCTGTTGTGTTTACGACCAGGTAAAGGTGGTAGTATCACTGTACGAGTACCCTTCAATCCAAGAACAGGGACCGGTGCACGATAAGAAGGACCAAATTATTTCTTGTTCTCCAGCATTTCTCGTACCAGATCTCCAGTCTTAGGAAGCCAGCTGGTGACCGGCATCAGCATCGATGTGTCATTGGAAGAGGGTAAATGTTCAGTTGCGTAGCTGTCATGGGTCTTTTGTAGGTCCTGTAACATAGTAGAATGATTATCCACGTCAAAAGTTGCGGCAGCCGCCACAACGTCTAGACCATTAAGGTCAGGCACAAACATTTTAATGGCAAAGAGCAGTTCGTAGGGGGTCCGCCCACCCACAGATCTTCTAGGGAGATTATTAAGTGCACGTTGAACTCCATACAAATGGGCCAGCCAGTTTCTGCCAGTACCTAAGACTCTAGCTGTCAAAGATTGCTTTAAGTCGCGATTCATTCGCTCCACAATAGAGTTGCCCTCAGGCCTGTATGGAGACGAAAACTGCACCAGCACCCCCATCGACTTCATCGCATCCTTGTACACCTTAGAGGCGAACGCTGGACCTTGGTCTGAATGGATGGTGCCACAGGCAAACATCCCGACAAAGACACGCAAATCCCTGATGACATTTCGAGCGTCAGCACTGCGTTGTGGCCAAACCGATAGGAATCTAGTGCACGAATCAACTGCAACAAAAATGTATTTATACGCAGTATCAGAAGAGAAAGGACCGCAGTGATCAAGATATACACAGCCAAACGGTTGATTTGAAATACTTAGCTTTGTTTGTGGTGGGCGTGTGACCGTAGACGGTTTAATTTGTTGACAAACGTCACAAGAAAGCACATAATTACGGGTTTGTTTATATAAACCACGCCACCAATAATGTTGCTGTAAAATCGAGACTGTCGCAGACACCCCAGCATGTGCAGAAGCCATGCCCACGTTTGCGGCTATGATCAAAGCAAGTCTGCGGTCCATGTTGGGAATCAGCCGATCCCCAACAGATGGAATCTTAGCATAAGGAACTTGTTCGGGAGATATATGATAAGAGTATTTCGAAGGGAAACCCTGAGGATAAGCAATTCCCTCCTTCGTAGAAGCTACCGCTGCCAGAATATCATTATCTATTTTAGTCATGGACCTTGTAACAGCTGCTACGAAGCACATGGCTGCTGCAGATTTGGCCGCTTCATCAGCCAAAGAATTACCAAGAGCATGAGCTCCCACACGCTGATGGCCAAGAGTATGGATAACTTGCGTGAGGGGCAGACGTTGTTTAAGGTATGCCACTCGAACCCAAAGCGTTTTATGCTTAATTGCGCTGCCTTTCGAGTCTCGATAATCATTCTAAGACCAAAAGAATAAGTTGTCATTAAAAGAATGAACACAGTAATAAGAATTGCATACAATGGGAGTATTCACATTAGGATCGGCAAACTCAAGGGCTAGAACAAGAGCCTGCAGCTACGCCAATTGTGCTGTACAGTCTCCAAGTGCCTGAGTGTGCACTATGGAAGACTTAAATTCTCCATTGACAATCGAACCAGCCACAATAGCGCAAGCCGCTGAATAAGCGTGTTTGGAGCCGGTGGCCGGTTGAGCCGAGCCATCGGTATAAATGATACATTTGTACTCATCCAAAGGAAGGAACGACAACGGAGGAGGATGAACGTGTTCATACTGTAAAAACTCCTGTGTCTGAAGTGCAAGATCAAAGATAAACGTGACATCAGATGATGTCAAAGAAGTAGCCCATTGTATATAATGGGGATGTAGTGCCATAGAGTTGGGTACACTTGCCTTAGTCACTGCTTCTAGGGCAGGGAAAGGCGCGACCATAAGAATGTGTTTTCCTTGCGCCAGCGAGCATTCTTTCAGAATCGCCATTTGGACTGCCGTCAAAACTTTTTCAACATTCGAAAAACGCATTTCTGCTGCAGTGTACAAATGTGATTTGTATGCAATAGGTACTGTGTCCCCCTCATTGAACGTCAAGTAGGTGAAACCCACCGTCCCAGGCACCATACGTATCACCAGGTTCGTGGTGTTATCACGCGTCAACAAGTAGTTAGTTGCAAGCATATCAGATTGCAAAGATTGTAGGATAGTGGTATGTTCCGGAAGCCAGCTGGCAGAAGAATATGTAGGTTGTATCAATGCATAAAGTGGTTTGATACGCTGGGCATAATCGGGGATGTATGTCCTCCCGAAATTTAAAAATCTCAGCAAAGACTGAAGTTTCTTCAGCGTAGAAGGAGGTTGCAATTGTGCACATTTCTCCAGAAAGTGGGGGGCTAACCCCCTACCTTCATTATTGAGCTCATAGCCCAAAAAGAGCACTGCAAAATGAGCGATGTGTGATTTTGCAAAATTGAATTTGTATCCATAGTCGGCAAACGATAAAATGATGCGGTCGACTCGGACAAGATGCGGCATTAGATCGTCGTCAGTCAGATAAATATCATCAACGTACGAGAACGCATCTGGATCTATGTCATGCAACAAAGACACAACACGTGCAGCAAAAGCCCCGGGGCTGTTTTTATACCCCATAGACAAGCGCGTACATTTTTTCTGATTTCCGACGGCGGTAAATGCCATCAAGTCACGGCTCTCAGGAGCCAGATTATGACTGTAGAAACCATTGGATATGTCCAGCGTAGTTTGTATTTTTTTACGAACAAGGTTGTTCACCAGAGCTGTGTGTGTTTTGCACCGCAAAAGTGCGACAATGACTATTCAAATTTTGATAATCCAATACAATGCAATATGAACCGTCAGGTTTTGATACCGTAAAAAAAGGATTATTCATCGGTGATACACAGGATTCAGTCACTCCTTGATACTCCAACTGAGTTAGAATGTCACAAACGTGAGCCTTAGCCTCACCTCTGATTGGATATTGCGGTTGTGACTGTGGCATAGACCGTAATGGTATCTCATGTGCCGGTGAATCAATATCCCAGCCCACCTGATTACGGTACACCACTGGGGCAAGGGCCAAAGCCCACTCAGCTGCGTAAGCCTTTGCATGTTCCTCAGGGACGTAACGCGAAAAACTCGGAAGTATCACGTCCTCCCCTCTAAAAGTGGCTAGCACAAAGGGTGGAGGCCAATCTGTCTCCGCCAACAAAATGTTGTATGAGGATGTGAGATTTTCCCTGAAAACCGCCTTGATCGGATGCTGTATATCACCTTCAATTTGGAAGACAATCTTATAGAGTCTATCCGGTGGGGCAACCTGGGTATCTGCTGTTTCTACTGTAATGAATGTATCAGTTGCTGTCGCCTCCAGACAGGGATGCAGTACCTCCCGCACTATGGTAACCTCCGCTGCGCTGTCGAGCAGAGTCACTGCCTATGTCCAGTCTAGGAGTAGCGTTCTCACCGTCTGAGGCATACTTCGCTGTTAGGGCGGCAACTTTTTTCTTCTGATCAGGGGGTCGAAAACGAGGCAGTTCCTCTTGTTTGGCTTTAACGTCAAACATCGAGGTAGATCTCGTTCCTGTTGTTTAGTCGGACCTTTGACACGATCCTGGCGCTCCCCTCCACCGACTTGAGAGTCCGATGTGTCCTGTAAAGAACGAGGAGAGCGCTGATCAGGGACCTGAAATCTATCAGGAGTCTTAATTTTCGTGCGGTCGCGCAAGTCATAAGTACGCTCAGAAGACTCAGGTGTCAGTGAACCAGCACGCGAACCTTGCTTCTGCTGTTGCTGCCCCCGTTTTTATTCCTCCAGTTCTTTTTAGGAAAGAACGGGTGCCCATCTTTATTAGTCTGGGCTTTTTGTTGAGTTTGAGATTGCGTTTGCGTTTGAGTAAAAGGCTTAACTCCCAGACTATTGTGGCCTAAGGTTTTATAAGCCTTAGCAATAATCTTATTCGTGCGGCTTGTCTGCGTCTACCACAGCCTCCAAGCGGTTAGCCACTTGTAAGCTTACAGCATCACCCTTAACATTAGCAAGGATCATATCAGCAACAATGTCGAACACCCCCACCAGTCTCATCCCCAATTCCAGAGCCGCTTCGGCTCCGTGCTCATCCTGAACACGCTTTATCACGGAAGGGAGTACGGTCATGGAGGGGGTGCCGAAACACATCGAATATACCGCTGCAAACACTTTACCCCAAGTGTTACAATCAGCTAATTCAGGAACTAAGTCTTTAGGTAAACTTAAGGTTAGGATGCTGTGTTTCTCCACAGGAGTGGTATTCGGAAAAACAGCTTTGAGTTGTCCAAATTTTTCAGCAAGCCAATAAGGGAATTCATCCTTATTCTGTGGGTGCTTGCCCATCACTGAATTAACCATAAGAGGACTGATGGTTACACCACCAGGTCCAGATGGTTGCACAGCAACGCCAGGTGGTCCCACAGGGAAGTTGCGCGACATGAACTGTATGACAGCTCTATGTATACGTATTAATGAAGTATGTAATACGTGGAGTTCTGCGATTGTAGCAGTTAGATAATGTGGGTGTGGGGTATACCCAGCCAAAACGGGCCACGTGGCCCCATCTATCGATAAAGGGCCTAAACGGACCGGCGTTATTGTATGAGGAAGGGTGCCATTAAACCATATTTGGTGTTGCCAAGCCGTTAGCGGAACTTCAAGAGACCTATAAGGCTGATAAATCTGAGGAAGGGCCGTGGCAGTATATTCGTGAAACAAATTATCTGTTCCATCTACCGCTGGAAAGGTGACCCAAGAATAAAACACCTCGAATCGGTAAGCTGCATCCGCTTCTACAACAAAAATGAGCGCAACACCAGCATTAGGGACTCCATGTTGAGTCAAATAAGCTGTGATTGCAGCCCGATTAGGCGGTGTAATGGCAACCGCCATAATGAATAACAAAGAATAACAACCTATGTGCTGCAGCGCAATAACGGGTTAATAAGAAAGCGAAAGAACCTTTTAAAATCTCAAGCTTGAAAAAACCTATAAATCATCAATATAGGAGGTTACACCATCACAACCGTCTCCGGAAACAGATGTGAGGGTATTGTGGACAAGCACTACTCAGGAGACTCGCAGATAAGAACCAGACCAAACGTTGGCGTCGCCATGTTGCGGGGATTCTGCACCTACACAGAACTATGCGCAGGAAAACAGGACCTCAGTGCATAGGGGTGTACCAACCTACCACCTTAGTACCCAAAATCCTTAAACCGACAAGCTATAGTGTCTCATTCGTTCTTCTCCAAAATCATGAAGCTACAAATGATTAGACAACCCAGAACACAACACTCCCGGCTCTCTCAGGAATCGCGGTAGCAAGACATACCCTTTCGCTCGCTCACTCGTACTTGTCCACAATAAGAATGGTCAGAGTCACTGTTATAGTTCAAAATGTTTATTTTAACTATCGTGCTCTATAATGCAGTGTACGAGCCACTACCAGCAGCAAAATGCATAAACATAGAACAATTAGCATTGTTACAATTCCATAGAATATAAAGGGGGATGTCATTACATATAGACAGTGGAAAAAGGACTATAAGGCCTAACCACCCTCCCCTTGGTAAAGTGATGTTTAATATGTAAAAGAAGATCTCTGGGCTTTGTCAGCAGACCCCCTACCTTAGTGCCTAGATGGAAGCTTTACATCATAGGAACCGCATAGTTCTTCTCCCTGGAAAGGACTCCCTCCAAGTGTGTCTCAGAACAACATGCATCCCCATAATATCAAAGCACGAGCTTCCAGCAGCGCAGCTGTGTTAGCATGTTTTGTCTAGATGGTAGGAACTGACCAGAACAGAATAAAAAAGGGGCACTGTTTATCGACCTTGCACATCGTGTTCAGACTAAACTCCAAGAGCAGGCAGAGAACGCGGAAAGCAGACAGTTCTCATGTGAAAGGCACAAACAGAGTCTTGCACAACAAAGTTATGTAGTAACGTGCGCAAAAGCAGCATCATGGCAGCCGTGCTCATGCTAACTTAGCAATGTCGACAATCACCCTAATGGCCATATAACACTTCCAGACTCAACTGCTCATTTAGCCCCCAACGACAAGTCTCAGGAAGACCTATCGCTAGTCGATGCACACCAGTCTCCTAGTTCCGAGGCTTTTGTCTCTACTTAGCCTATGAACAGCAATCTCTGGGCAAGCCCTAGCCAGCAAGTTGCAGTTATAAGCTCACTGACGAGATGCGCAATAGATGAACAACACCCTGCTAGCCTTGACCCAGGAGGTTTAATCAACAAACTACGTATACTATCTTGGAACATGGCTGGTATAGGACCCAAGGTAGCACTCCCTCACTGCTTACAATATATTGAACTCTTCGACATCTGCATATTGCAGGAAACCTGGGCCACAGCACCTGTTTTTATTCCTGGATACACACTTTGTGTTGCGCAGCAGTCAACAACAGACCAGGACGGCCGGTTGGAGGGCTTCTGATATGGATCAGAATTGATTTACAATGTTCCACGAAAGAAATTAAGACCAATAGTCCCGATATTCTTGCGGTACACCTCAAAGGCAGGAATGGCAAGTCTGTGGCCTTCTTCAACATTTATGCTCATAGCACCAAAGCGGGTTGCAGCTCTCCAACACTTCAAGCGCTGGAAGAAAAGAGAGTCTCCTTCTCCCCTAATAACAGCTGGAGATTTTAATGTTAACTTCGAACCACTTGACTCTGAAGATCTAACCAGCACTGACCGGATAGATGAGCTGTGGTCTGTTCCTCCGCTTGACCTACCGCCAATCAAAAAATGGACGCGACCAGTTCTGCAGCTACAAGCAATAACTCTCGAGTATGGGCTAAGGGCAGCAAATGGATGCCCCAAGTCCAATAGGTTAGGGGCAAATACGTTCAACAGAACTGTGAACATGAGTCGCATTGACTACTTATTGATTGATGTAAGATTATGGCCTGGTGTGTTGGACATGTCAGTTGGGGACGAACCACCGATAGCGACCACAATCCGCTTGAGCTTGCCATGTCATCACTTTGGACAAGACATTGTAGCCCAACTGGCAGCATACTATCAACTGAGATGATCTGCCCCACAAACGATAATAGGAGAATGAAATGGGCACGTGTAGCAATAGATACTTCCAAATGTGATGCAATAAAGCAATTATTACATGCCAGTACTGGAAATTTCCATAATTTGTGTGAGCAACGGGAGGAGCTCCTAAAGGTAACAGACAGACATACTTCTCTCTTCGAGCAGATATCCTCCTTATTCATATTACCGAGTCGGATTCAACACAAAAGGCCGTTTACCCGCCCACAATCTTCTTGGTTTAGTAAAGATTGCAAGAAATTACGGGCAGTCCTAGCTGCTGCGGTTAGAACAAATAATGTCTCAGAAATAAGAGAGGCCAGGTAGAAATACAAGTCAGCCCAAGCAAAAGCGAGAAGAGACTGGGCTGAAAATTGTTGGGTACAAATCCGTGATGCTTGCCAGAGGAAAGACTCTCAACAATTCTGGCTGTTGGTTACGAGGGGAGAGGCCGACAGACCAAGGCCGCCTACTAGTAACATTTCTGTAGCCGCCTGGGTTGACCATTTCTCCGCTGTTTACACTGGGCCAGTAGAGCCAGCCATTGAAGGCCCTTCTTACGAATACTCTGGCACTCGGTTCAGCAAGCTGTTGTCAATAACTGAAATCACCCAAAGCGTAACATTCACTGCTAGAAACAAAGCCCCCGGTCCAAATGGCATACCTGGAGACGTTTTCCTTAACGATATCGCCAACTGGTCCGAATACATCTGGGTGCTTGCCAATGGAATCGCCGCCGAGGCACCAATACCACCGTCGTGGAAGGGAGCAGAAGTAATCCCGGTTTCAAAAAGGGTGATCGTGCACTGCCTACTAATTACAGGCCGATTAATCTAATCAATGGTGTTCAGAAGATCTTCGCCCGTGCCCTTCTGTCTAAGATCACAGATTGGATGGAGGAAAATAACATCTTATCCCCGTTCCAAGCTGGGTTTAGGAGGAAAGTCAGCACCATCGAGCAAGTTTTTAGATTTGCCTTAGTGGCCTGGAAAACAGTGAACATCGAGCAAGCCAGTTTGTACATTGCTTTTATCGATCTAAAGTCGGCCTATGACCTCATTCCAAGACCCAAACTATGGCAGGTACTGCAGGAACTGGGGTTACCATCGGAGCTTCTTACGCTGATTGTTCAGTTGCATGAGGATACTTACGCAAGGGTTTGTTGGGGGATCAATGACAACTGACTAAACCAATTAAACTTGTTAGGGGGGTTTGTCAAGGATGTGTCTTGGCTGCCACCCTGTTCTCCCTTTTTATAAACGGGGTGGTGAAGCATCTGGAGGAAGTCCCAGCTGATGCCACCACATTGGGGGGGGGGTGGAAAAGTAACAACTGTATTATTTGCAGATGACACATTAGTAGTCTCTAAGACCCCTTTTGGTCTTCAACTCCTTCTTGACCGCTTTGTGGCCTTCTGTAATCAGAGAGGACTGGAGGTTAATACCTCGAAAACTAAACTCCTGACAATGAACCCCCACAAATCGTTTAAAGGTAAACTGATGTTGGGAGGGACTCCTTTGGAGAAAGTGTTCACCTTTGAATATCTGGGGGTTACTCTCTCGGAGTCAATGGCATGGAAGCACCACATTATCAAAAGGAATCTACAGCAGAAGAAAATCTCTGGGGCATTGATTAAAGAGCACAGGTCCTCTCAATCCAGGCCAATTGCAGCCCCACTCCAGATATATGATCAGAAGGTAGTAACATCTGCCTTGTACGGGGCTGAAATCTGGGGTTTTAAAAATCTTGAGGGCCTTTTACACACAGAAAATAATTTCCTAAGATCCCTATGCTCTCTTCCCCAGAGTACTCCGCTTATTCCTCTGAGATTGGATATGGGTAGATCCACTATAGTGGATAAAGCAAGGCTCCGCCCCCTTCTCTATTGGTTACGACTTAAACAAACACCTGAGCTTAGCAATTATGCTATAGGCTTTGAAGATCTCTATAAACTTGATTGCTTCAAAAAAATAGGTTGGTTTACCAAAGTCAAGGCACTGCTCTCTGCTATAGGCCTGGGTACCTTGTGGGAAGTCTCTGATCCTAGCCTCTTACCCAACAGAGATGTTGTAAAATCCCATTATTGGAACTGGGTGGTACAGATAACTGTTTCCCAACCCTCTGCTGGCCGTCTAGCCTTAGAGTTTATGGAGTTTAAGTGGCTAGGTGTATATGAACAGTATATGGAGGTAATCTCGGCCCCACAAGATAGGAAGCACTACATACAATTTAGATTTGGTTGCCTCCCTGTGAATTCTTTCACAGTGGCTTGGCAACGAACTTCAGAGGCTGTACAGCATTGTCCTGGTTGCCCCGGGACACTCGAGACGGTTAAACACATCTTCTTTGCGTGTCCGTTATACATTATTCCGAGATTTAAATGGCTAGCACCTGTATGTAGGCTGATGGGAACTCAGTGCCTTCAAGAAGTATTTCGTATTTTAAAAACAGATTCCAGGCCATTAATAGTTTGCGCAGTGGCAAAATTTCTAGGGAAAATGTGGATCATTAGGCGTTATGCATTAAAGAAGAGATAACGCATGCCCCCAGATCTATTTGTCACCATTTTTAACATTATTTTAACATCATTTTTTACCTGTTATAGCTTCTATCTTAACTGATTTTAGCTGTGTAGCTAATTAGAGCAAACTGTTGATCAATTTAAAGCCAGTGACATGAATGAATTATGCTTATACTTGCTGTATTCTATTTTTGCACTATTTTGCACTTGCACTTTCCCTGAAATCATGTGTGGGTTTTAATTTAACATTACTAGAATGTTTATTCTTGGTTTTATTTCTTTTAAATCATTGTTTTAAATATTCACATCATGATGTTGGTCTTAACATGATACCCAAATTTTGATCATGATTGTACAATGGCTACATTGGTATCAATTGAACCTTTGTAATGTTTGCACTTGCACTTTTATGGTCGTAACAACCGAATAAAGTATTTGAAGAAACATCTGCACTGCCCAGTTCAAGAGCAACATTTTGCACCATTCACTCAATGTATATCCATGCAAATTACATTGGCACAACCTATGTAGTCCCACCAATCGTCCTTTCTTGGAAGTATCCAGGCTAATGCTACGATGATTGTCAGCATATCTCTGCTGGTCTTTGTAGTCTGTGCTGCCTTCTTGTCCAGGCTGATTTTACCCTCATCACTGCTCGGGGTATTCAAAGGAGGTTGTTGCTCTGCCCAGAGAAACTAGAAGAGCAGTTGTCCTTTGACTATGTCTAGCAATGCATCTATCCTGCGTCAGAACTTAGCCTTCAAATGGTCCACAAATTCTTCTTAACCGAAGGCCAAAACAAAGGCAACTCGTGGAAACATTAAATTGCTCGCAAAAGCCTAACATGTGGTGCCATATACAATGGCAGGCAGCATAATCTCACTTTGCCTAGTGCAGGGAAAATATTTGTAGTGAAGATGCCTGCGCCTTGAGTGCCGAGAGACCAAATGTTTTGGAGGTTTCTTCCCATGAAACATTCACTGCAAACATGTAACAGCATAGAAACTTTTGTTTACAAGTGCAGGGTAAATCCCGATCCTTGGGTTTGCATAGGGATCCGAATTAGAAGTTGTGTGATAATTATCACACCCTCTGAGTTTTCCCCTGGCAGATTTTGGCAGGTAAAAACTGGTGAAATTTGTCAGGGAAAAGGCCCGTAAAAAGGTAAAACATACGGAATTTGGTGTGTTAAATTTCCGATTCTGCATGTTATGCCTCCTTCACAAGTTAAAAACTCGGATTAGGAGGTATTTACCACACAAGATAAATACCCCACCTGCGGAATAGTATTTACGACGTGTGGAAAATACTTCACTCTTTTCCACCTCAATGCAATGAGGGCCACAGAATTTTGCCTCCTGGTAGGACACCTCTTGCCAATAAGTTTCAATGATGGTGTTTCCTCTGTGAGCACAATGTTTTCTATAGTTTTAGTAACTGGGAACCCAATCAGTCTTATGGCTCTTTTTTTTAACTCTTCTTTTGAGATGGGCACCTTTCCACTTGACTGGAAAATATGTGTGATTAAACCTTTGCTAAAATACCCACAACTGTATCCAATGCTAGAAGCCAGTTACCACCTCATATCATTCTCCTGAATATGACCAAAATAGCTGAGAAATGCCTCACACAGTGTCTCGGCAAACATCTTGAGGATTACAACCTTTAGGACCACTCTCAAACCAATTTTAGAACAAGACTGTGCACTGAGACGACCTTGATCTCAGTCTAAATTTCCATCAGAGGCAACTTGGATGAGAGAAAACAGCAAGGATTAATTTTACTTGACTTCTTGCTTGCCCTTGACACAGTCAGTCTTGGCATTCTTCTGTTTGACTGTTTATCCAAGGTCAGAGTTAGAGGCTCAACACTACGTTGGTCTTCTTTCTTGATCGATGGAAGTCAGTCTCTCATGTTTCCCCCGTTAGATCCATAACAAGGTTGGTGACATGTGGACTCCCGTAGGGATCTTCCCTGTCTCCGATCCTGTTAAATATTTATATGCATCCCCTTCTGAACATTATTTGTTACTTCGGGATAGCCTGTGCCTCATACGCTGATGATTCACAGCTTCTCTTCAAGTTCAGAGAATGCTACATCTGTTCCACTACCAGTAGCCATTCAGAACTGGATGAACAGGAGTCTGCTAAAACTAAATTCAGATAAGACAACAGTGATCATTTTTGGCCCGACTCCACTTAGAGTGCTGGACTCTGGCATACTGCCTTGGGAGACCCTCTAGCCCTTGTCAGGAAGGTAAAACATCTAGGTTTTAAATTTGACAAGGGTTTGTCCCTGGAACCCCAAATGAATGCACTTATTTCTACCCGTGCACTCTTGTGCAGAAAAAGAGTGAAAGTGATTGATCAAAAATACTGGCCTGCGGCGGTAGCAGATTGTGTCACTTCCAGACTTGATTATGCAAATGCCTGCTACTTGGACATCTCTAACAAACTGTTATCCAGGCTTCAGATGATGAGGAGTAGGACGGTGTATGTGGTCTTTGGTCTGCACAAATTTGTTCAAACAATTATGGAAGCTAGAAGGAAACTGCACTGGCTCCCTGTCAATTTAAGGCACTCTGTTTGGTGTGCCAAGCGCTTTATCAGACAAGAGCCTCAGCAATATGCAATCTAGGTTCGAACCAAGAAGTACCTTCCTAGATGCAGTCTGCTGCCTGCCCAGTCCGTCCTTGCTACTAATTTAAAAGCACAAGTACACCCATAAGGGTGGCAAGGCATTCTTCTTTATAGCTTCTCTGCTGTGGAATCACCTTCCTGCCATGCCGGATCATTTTCTTTTCTGAAAAAAAGTCAACTTTTTTATTCATTCCACCAGATAGATTTCTGGCTTCCCTATGGTTCTCTTTTAGGTTTCTTTTATTTCTTCCCTGACGTCAGAAGCACCAAGATGCCATTTGGGTGAACGTTGCCTTCAGCAAATACTATATTCATTCATTCATTCATTGCTGAATTGCTAAGCCTCTGTTCACAAACTCAGAAGCTTTGTGACCTCAAATAGGCAAACTGTGATTTAAAATGGGCACATTACGAGTCAGAAAGTCAGGACTCTCTAAGGGGAATGGAATCTGATTCACAACGTGGAAGCTGCCCCAAGGAACAGCTTCACCTAGTGAAACTGTGCACATGGCATCCAAACTTGGAGTCAGTGGTCCAGGAAACTGATGCATGCTCCTGCCCAAAGCCATACGCTGAAAACCATTTTTTGTTTTTGCTAGACGGCCTCTTCAGAAAGCAGACCCTGTACTTTTTAAGGGACAGGGATTGCTTTCAGAATAAAAATGATATTTAGGAAATGTGAATACATGGAAGGATGTCTGTTGTCCCTCGTGGGCTTAGTCCTCATCTTCGGAGAAATTAGCAGTGAGTCAAAAAAGTGCTTCTGCCTCATAAATATTAATAAAGTAAATGATTTTGCAACTCCTTGCAAATGGACATTTCACAATGCAACTGATTACTGCATATGTTGCTGTTCGAGATTAAGGTGAGTCACAAACAATTTGGTGTGCAAAAACATATTGACTGATTTAGGATCTGGATGTCTGTCGCTTGGCACAGAGACAGTGAGGTACAGTTTTCTGGTGGTTGAAGCATCTGAAGGGATGCAAGCATCAGAAAGTAAGCTGAGTGTGAACTGTGAAAGTGAAGGAAGACTGAGTGAAGTGCAGGTTTCTAATAGCAAAATACATCTATCCTCATAAGACACTGTTTTCCCTTCCGCTGCATGTATGCTGCACTAACAATGCCTAACTTGCCATCAAAAATAAGGGGGCATATTAGCAAGACCGGCGATAAAATTATCGTCGTTTTAGCGGCAGTTTCCTGCCGCTAAAACGGCGATAATGGGCTTGCTAATATGCGTTATAGAATTCAATAGAAGCCCAGGTTAGATGTCCTGCATATCTAACCTGGGCTTCTATTGGAATTCTATAACGCATATTAGCAAGCCCATTATCGCCGTTTTAGCGGCAGTTTCCTGCCGCTAAAACGGCGATAATTTTATCTCCGGTCTTGCTAATATGCCCCAAGGACTTTTACAAAAAGTTATAATGGTTTAATTCATAAAACATTAGTGCTGGAAATTGGGTTACTAGTTGAGGGGTTGAAACCCTATTCAAGCAGCAACCACAATTCTTGTCAGGGTGAAACACAAGCAAACCCCAAATTAACCTGTGCTCAGCCCTATGGTAGCTTGGTCCAAAACAGTCAGGCTTAACTTTGTGACAATGTGTAAAGTAGTTATGCAGCACTTCAAACAGTAATACCGTGAAAACACAACACAAGCAAAATAAAATCCTACTCCAATTTAGAAAAATAGAGTAAAATGCAATATATTATTTGAGACCAACATGACAAAAATCCAATCAATAGAAGTGGAGATATGCATTTTGCAATTTCAAAGATTTAAGGTAAGTATAGCACCTAAAAGTACAAAGCGCCCGTCACGGTTATCTGGTCGTACAAGACCAGGTGAAAATCATAAGTTCAGGCCGACCGAAATGGAGTTCTGGCCGGATATAGGGACTAGGTTAGTCCTGCTGAAAGAATTACCTTAGAAAGTCGGGCACGAAGAGTTCCATTCATGGTGGAAGGGACCGCCAGGAGAGCATTGCATATGGTAGTTTCTGTAGCGCATAGAGCAGGCCGGGCATCACGGATGGTTTTTCACTGGAGGTTCGTGCTGGCGGTCACCTTGGGGTGTCGATAATGTAGCACGAAGTGCAGATTCCACATTGCTGGTCTTCGCTGTAAGGGGAAAGAGTCGGGTTCACCAGAGCTTCGTGTGGTGGGTGGGACAAGCAGCAAGATCTTGGTGTGAACAGGCCCAAAGGAGAGGGAGCTCAACTGATGTCACACCAAGAAACCATGACCTATTGGGGATCAGGACCTCACTCCAGCAGAGGCCAGTAGGGCTCAAGCAGATCCAGTTGCAGGTCCAGTTGCAGGTCCAGTTGCAGGTCCAGGCAGCAGATCAGCTGGGCAGATGCAGGGAGGCCTTTGGAGCTTGTTATGTCCCTGTAGCTCAGAACAGGAGGTCAGTCAGCTGACCTTGGGTCACTTCAGCCTGGGATGAAGGGTGCCGGTCCAGTCTTCCTTCTCAGTAAGCAGGGTATCAGGCAGCAGGGGAGCAGAGTAGCAGTCCTTCCTGCAGAAGAGCAGCACAAAAGTCCTTCTTCTATAGTATCCACAAGTTGAGAGGTGTACTGAAGAGGTGGGTCTGAGGTTCCACTATTCATACCTGATCCAGCTTTGAAGTAGTACAAGGTTCTAGAGGTTTCCACCCCCAGAGATGATTAAAATTTCCAGACTACCTGTCCTGGCCCAGCTTGGCTGGGGGCACAAAAGACTAGTGTCAAACCCTTTTGAGTGTGCTGAGACATAGTTTTTGTGATGTGCAAGTGTGGTAGCTGAAAGCTCCGCCCCCTATCAAGTCAGAGATGGCCCATCCTGCCAACGCCTTTTCCCCCTTTGTCTAACTGTCTGGGAGCAATACCCAAAGACCAACTTCCAGCTATACCTAGTCATGTGACCCAGGATATAGGCTGCAGGCACCAAATGGTTAGGTCAAGAAAATGCCAACTTTCTAAAAGTAGCATTTATCCAACGTTACCATTAACAAGATTTTTAAATTACAATCTTCTGACACCAAATTCAACATTTCTACTTGCTTCCAATGGAAATTTAGCACTTATTAAATGTAATAAGGTAACCCAATATTTTCCTATTGGGGAGCCAGGCCTTGAAGTGGTGAAATACAAATGTAAGAGTTTTTCACTGCCAGGATATGTTAAAGTTAAAATACATGTCCAATTGTTTAACTACTCTGCACCCTGCCCTATGGGCTGTTTAGGGGCTACCCTAGAATTGCTTTATATGTATTAAAAAGGAAGGTTTAGCCCTGGCAAAAGGTTTATTACGCCAGGTTGAAAAGACAGTTTAAAACTGCACACAGACTGCAATGGCCGGCCTGACACATGTTTTAAAGGCTACTTAAGTGGGTGGCACAACCAGTGCTGTAGGTCCACTAGAAGCATTTAATTTACATGCCTTGGGTACATGTAGTACAACTGTACTAGGGACTTAATAGTAAATCAATTATTTCCATTTTAGATGTTTTGAGGAGTATTCTCAAAGGCATGTAGGAATACTACAGGTGTACTTCTTTATGAATTCCAAAATGCCTTGCCGAATATGACCAATACGGGACCAAAAATCTCATAGGGGCTTATTTAGGAATAGTACTTCCCATACTCAAAAATGCTTTTGTGAATCAGCCACATTGTATGGAAGAGTTTCTGCAGCAGTTCGGTTAAGGTTAAGAGCGGCAGCATTGTTGTTCCTAGGGGATGGGTAGGAGTAAGAAGTGTATATTCCTGAGCTCTGGGGTTATTATTTGGCACGGTCTTCACATCCTGCAAACACAACCTCCAAAAATAAGTGGATATAATCTTTAAAAGATAGGAGTAAATGTGCTTCCAGTGAAGGAAAATGTAAAGACATCCCTTTAGTACAGTGGACCATGCTTGCCTGAACCACGCATATGCGTGGTTAGGGCAGATAGCGGTCTAGTGTTCAGATGGCCAGGGAGAAGAAGAGGAAGCTTCGGAACAGGAAACTCTGGACGCGGACAGGAAAGTGGAGCTGGGGCCGGGTTTGGAGGGGGTAGTTTTAAGGGATGGGGTCAGTTTTAGGGCTCAGGGCAGGGGGGGATCAGGGTCGTTTTTGGAAGGGGGCAGGGCTTCAGGGCTCAGCGCGGGGGAGGAGGTTGGGCCAGTTTTAAGGGCTGGGGCAGGGTGGGGGGAGTTTTTAGGTGTGGGGTCGGTTTTAGGGCTCAGAGTGGGGGGTAGGGGTAGCTTTTGGAAGGGGCAGAGCTTTAGGGCTCAGAGCGGGGTGAGGGGGTCGGGGTAGTTTTAAGGGCTGGGTTTGGGGGGAGTTTTTAGGGGTGGGGTCAGTTTTAGGGCTCAGGGCGGGGGAGGTTGGGGTAGTTTATTTAATGGGGGCAGCGTTTTAGGCCTCAGGGCAGTGGAAGAGGTAGGAGTAGTTTTAAGGACACCGCAGGGGTAAGTTTTAGGGCTAAGGACGGGGATCTGGGTTTGTGGTCGTTTGTGGTAAGGGGCAGAATTTTAGGCCTAGGGCAGGGGGAGGGGAAGGGGTAGTTTTATGGGCAGGGCGGGGTAAGAGGAAGGGGATAGGATTTTGGGGCTTAGGGTGGGGAGGGGGGTCGGAGTAGTGGTAATCTTTACCGTGCATATCCCTTTACTAATCATGCCTTTACCACAAAAATGCGTGGTAAAGGCATGCTTGGTAAAGGAATGAGTGGTTTAGATGCATTTGTGGTTAGGACAGCGTTGTAGAGGCACATGTGGTTCAGCCATGCGTGCCTCTGTCATACATCCATTGGGAAAGCCAGTAGGTCTTGCATTATTGATTTTTTGGCTTTTCCAATTTTTTAAAAGAATGCCTTTATGACATGGCTGTTGTTGGCAGGCTCCTCAGTTCGTACCAGCATGCATACTTGAAGACCTATGCATGTGCCTGTGGATGACGCAGTATTTGTCTGATGACTACTTGTGTATTTTTGTGTATTGTTTTGGGTCTGAAAACATAGACGAAATTACGACTCGGGGATCATAGAAATTACTTCATGGGGATTTTGACAGAAGTGAAACAGTTAAGAACCCAGTCGTGAGGGGGGGAAACTATGATACATGTATTTTGAAAGTTTTACAAACATGTCTGTAAAACGGAGCCAAAATGTTTTGCTGAACTAATTTCTAATGACTTCTGAATTATTAGTCATTTGCGACAGTGAGGCACTTCTAGTTGCTATAAGAGCGCTAAATATATACTTTATTTTATTCTAAAGTGTAGCAAATTGTCTCTTTTGACCTTGCCCCTCGCACGACCGGGCGCCTCAGCTCTAACCAGACCTTGGCAAGCCGCCCTACTTGGAGCTCTCGGTACAAGGTAAACAGCGCCAGCTTCTTCCTGTTCAGCATCTCGCAAGAAAGTCGACCTCTGTCCTTCCTAACAGTTTCCTAATGTAGTCTTTTCTGCCTACATTGGATCGCTCTGCACTATCCCACCTCGTATATTCTAGGACCTAAGCTATTTTTTTCTGGCTAATAGAGACCAGGCCTGTTGCCTGATGGTGAATGCTGTGTGAGTGGATCTGCGTGTGCCGAGTCTTATGCGCACTTGGGAATTTTCAGCATGGGATTCCACAACTCCCGGAGCAAAAAAAGCAGGAAACAGAGACACTAGTGCAGCAGCGACACCTGCTGGGAAGCCTGAGAAGGCATCAGAGAATCAAAGAGCACAGCAAGAGATCTGCTTGCCAGCCAGTGTGACTTTCATGAATTTATAATACATGTTGGCACAGTGGTACATTTTTGCTACTATGGTAAATAATTGTGTGCATAGTAAGGAGTAACACCTATGTGCTTTTGGTGAGGGATGCATCACATTTTGCGCTTATGTTCAAAGAGAGCATCAGATCAGGAGGACATCGCTCCTAATGCATGGAATGGCCTCCCATTCCACATCAGATCCTCCTCCTCTCTGCTTGAATGCCGCAAGAAGTTGAAGACCTGGCTTTTCAATTTACCAACTTACCATAGGTAGGGATAGCACACCTGCTTAGCACCAGGACACAATTGCGGGTGACAGTGCACTTTACAAATGCACATAACATCGTGCTGCTTTGTCTGAGTGCAAAAAGGGCAGGCAGATTACTCATAAATGTAGATCAATTGTGCCTCCTTGGGAGTGGCTGGTTCACTAATAGATGAAAAAGGCATATTGAATGTGCCTGTTATTTAGGATTGCATCAGCCACCAATGATGTACTAGAAAAGTGGACCACTCATGCAAGTCTAACGTGTCAGACAATCTGTATCTGTAAATGAAAACAAAATACTGAGCCACCACTCTTTTAGCATTTTTGTCCCATAATGATGGCCAGAGGGCCAGATCGTGTTGCACCCAGAACATGACTACAAACCAGGCATGTGGAAACATATTCTATTAGTGATAGGGAAAGTGTGTAGAGTTCTTATTGGCTGTGGAAGCTCTCTGCTTATTCACAATCTAAATTGTAATCTACTGCACTATGGGGTATTGTTCTGTGCTCCACTGTAAAGCAGCACATGCCACAGCATTCTTACAATCAATTAATCATTCAACATGTGCTTTCCTTGGCTGTTAGATTCAAAGGAAGTCTCTGGTTTCATATCATTGGCCTACACCTCTGACACTGTATCCCCTTCTTTAGTTTACTCATTCGCACTTACTAAAGTGTGCAAGGTTCTAATATGTATAGGTAAATCTTTCTTAGAAAGACATACATTGCATCATTAATTTCCTAAAACCAAAGCTCCTTACTGCTTACCTTAGAACCTTATAGCAGAGCGAGTCTGAACAATGCGGCAATTAAGTTACAATCCATGAAAACACTAATGGATAACACAATTTACTTTTTTTTTTTACAAACTCCGAACATTTTAAATATTTCTAACTTCTGTAAGAAGAAAACATATTGAATTTTGAGTCCACTGCTTCCGTATTTGCACAGCAGTACCAACAAAGGCGAGCACAAGGGTTTCCTGCAATGTATGCATACTGTGGGTGTGAGGGAAAGGAAAGGCTGTTAAGCTGTTTTATCCGGCAGCATAGCGTCCAGTGCTGGCGCGTTCTGAGTACAGAGTTAACACAGCAGTTCTTCTTGGCACTCTGAGTGGCAGCGCCTCGAGTGTACACCTTTCGACAGGCACTATTTCATCTCTGGCACAATCCAGTGCCTGTTATGTGTTCATTCTACCGAGCATGCAGAAGTATTTTTGCAGAGAAATAGAGATGTTGAGCTAGAGCACACATTGATGTATTGGGTTATTTTATGTCTTGCTATTTTAAGCTACTCAGCCAAGGTTTTGAAAAATAACTAAGGTTTGTGTTTATGTTGCATGAAATGAAAGCATTGCACTGAGTTTGCAGATTAGGGCACTTGTGTATTACAAGGTGACCGAAGTGAACTCTGAGCCTTCTAGTTACATACAAATCACTCTTCAGACTACAGGAGGGGTGGGTTCTCAGGTTCATTTTTTTTGTCCAACTTTTGTCTGTTTGTGTCTTACTGGTGACGAAAAAGTGATTCGAAGTCAGTTTGATTGAGATAAGAGAGAACGAAGGAAGATTTTTGATTGGTTGAATGGTCTGAGGCCATTTAAAGTGTCACTGGTTGTGAGTGATGTTTGTGGGCAGGAGAAGTGATTAGATCTGGGGCACGAGGCGGTGTGGGTGTTCACTTCTGATTGGCTTCACTGATGTCCAAGAGGAGTGCATGGAGGTATCAGTCAGTGGTTAGGATGTGATTTAGGGAATGAGGCCAGTGAGCTGGATGAGAGTTGGTGTAGATTATGTTTTGGCAGAGAAGCTTAGGCTGGCTGAAAGAACATCAGAACTTGTAGGAACCTGCAGGAAGACACTGCCAGTGTCTAATTACCCAGGATCAAGAGCAAATGCCACTCAAGACTATAAGATGAGGAAGATGCTTCCCTTTTATGACCTGCTGGAGAGTCAATGATCTCTGACATTTAGTCAGTGGCCGGAGTTACAAAGAACATGAAATCCCTTGCAACAGCAGAGAAGAACTATGTACATTGTGGTGAATGGTCAACAGTTCCCCGGGCTACAGTAAGGTCTCCCGAGTTATTTTTTTTACAGGGCATCTGTATGGTTTTTAGGTCAAAGCATTTGTGACCACGAGAGCATCTTAATATTTGATAATTACTCGAGAGGCATTTTAAAGCATGGGCAAAGTGGGCCTTTCATAGGTTCCCCTCCTTCCAAGGCCCCATCAGGTAAAGTAAACGTTCTATTTATCTAGCATACTGTGGTCTATTTTGATATCTCAGCCTCTCACTTCTCTGCCTACCTCTACCCCAGAGTCTCTCTCGTTTTGCCCAGTGGCATTTTCAGGATTTTTCAGGGCCCTGGAAAGACATATTTCAACAGTTTTCATGTGAACACAATTTCTGAAAGTTTGTTTGGCATAATGCAGGCTTCAATTAGGAGAAAAATTGTGAAGAGCCCACAAATTATATCTTGCCAGGGCTTCCAAAATTCCTTAAGACAACACTGAATAGCGCACAAGCTGAGTATGTGGTCAAGCTGAAGGAGAGATTCCCCAATAAGAGTGACGGGAAACTTTCTACATGATAATGCTCACATTATGTGCCAGTGGTTGATAATATGAGTTAAACATGGCAGCGGTTTTTAACAGCTGCAGCAAACCAGCACCAACAGCCTATTCTGGCTTTCCATTTACTCCATCTGCTCCTACTGTTAAAGGATAAACATAAACTCCATTCAGGACAGGATGATCCCTCACAACCTAAAACTGAACTCCTCCAAAACATTCCTCCTCATTTCCTCTTTGAATTCACCACCGCCTGTACACTCCTGGATGGATACTCTCAACATCCTCAAAAGCAAACCCATCATCATTGACAGCGACAAATCTCTGGGAGTCACTCTGGATAAAAGGCTCAACCTTCAAACCAAAATCAGCACTATGTCCAGGAATGCGCAATATCAGCTACGCCTTGTTTGGAGAATCCGCGGATACCTTCCTGAGCAAGACCTGAAATCTCTTGCTCAATCACTGGTTCTCTCCTGAATCGACTATTGCAATTCTCTTCCGACAGGTCTCCTCATGATCCACCTCACCCCCCTGGAACCAGTTTTACTCTCTGTGGCACACTTTGTCTTTGAGGCAAAAGAAAGAATATAGCATGTTACAATGCATGCTATTACATCGCGTTCCTTTACAACGCGGTCGTTACAACAACTGCGTTGTTAGAACGTGATACCTTTACAACGCAAATCATTAGATCGACTTGCTGTAGGGGGCGCGCTGGACTTAGGAATAGTATAATTTACTATTCTAACTCCAGCCTGCGCAACAGTAGGGAAGGTGTTGGAATAGTAAATTATACTATTCCTTAGGTTGGAGTGCCATCTAGAGCAAGTCGATCTAATGACTTGCGATGTAAAGGCATCGCGTTGTAACAACGCGGTTGTTGTAACGACCGCGTTGTAAAGGGAACGCGATGTAATGACCGCATTGTAAAGGCTGTTTCCCAAAAGAAACAACCATATTTAACCAATACTTGCCACCCTTCGTTGGCTCCCCATAGAAGCCTGGGTGATATATGACTGCCGGCATTGACCACAAGGCCTTGCATACCGCCACTCCTCACTACCTAGTGAACAAACTAAAGCTTTCGGGAGGCACCAGACCACGAGACCATCACGGAATGCAGAAGCTTTGCTGTCAGAGTCTCCGACCTTCACAAAGGAATGGCACAATCCTTCTCGGGTAGTGAAACTAGAATATGGCACTCTCTACCCCAGAATCTACGAACCACCAGTGCATTGCAGATCTTCAAAAGTGAGCTGAAAGCCCTTCTCCTACAAAGACACTTTAGCCAGCTGTCCCCTTAGCCAACCCCCTCGCAGGCTAATGTACCCTTTCCAAGACTGAGTCCTACTGCACTACTTCTGTCTCACCTTATCTAACCTCACTGCTACCACCCTCACCAACCACCTCCCCTATATCTGTATATAATGCATGCCTTTGTAACTATTGAAATGAGCAAATATCCCTATGTTTCAACCCGCCACTTTGTGCCTTTTGTAATAATCGTAACTAGCAGCTGTTTGTAACTCAGTAATGAAAACAGTTTTTATTGCAAAGCTCTCTGACACCGTTGGGTAATGTCTGTGCTATATACAAATGCATAAAAATGAATAAATACAATATGACGGAACAGGGGCCTCACACCAAGACTCGGAGACTGCAGTTAAAGAGGTCAGACTGGGAACCATATGATGAAGAGAGAACCCGGTTCACCCTTCACTGGGAGCTACTAGGAATATCAAGCGCCCATGTGCCCTGGATCACAACACAAGTGGGAAGTGCACATCAGTGTGTACTGCTCCCAAGGCAGAAATACATGTTGTCCTATACTCTGCTCACTGTAGCAGTGCTTACGTGCAGCTGCTGTTGGAATTGGGTGAGGAGACACTGGGCACAGACACGTTTGAGGTACAAGGCATTCAACGCACCCTTGTGCCCTCTGCAACATTTCCTATCCTCGGTGGTTGCTGTCCTTGAATGACAGCTGCAGCAGGAATCGATTGTACATGGTTCCTGCTGTCATTGTGAAATGATTACAATATACAGAGACCAGGATTGAGGGGGAATGGAAGATGTTTGGAGATTCTCAACCTAATACATACTATTGCTACCCTGGCTTTCATCAGGGCCGGACTGGCCGTAGCGGGCACCAGGCATTTTGCCGGTGGGCCGGAAGGGTGGGTGCCGGTTATTGACCCGTGGTTAGGGTGACCAGACATCCCGGTTTTCCCCGGACGGTCCCCGTTTTTGGAGAAGTGTCCCGACACTTTTCTCCAAGTTAATGAAATGTCCCGGTTTTTAAACAGTGTCCGGGTTAAACATAGAAATGTCCCGGTTTTTCATTGGTGTTTCGGTTGAGCATGCGCGTGCAGGCTTTCTTTGCACTGATTAAGGCGTGACGTCACTTAGGTGAGCGTTGTAGCAGGAAGGGAAATACTTTAAAGAGAGACACTTTCTCTCGGGATTTCCCCTCTCTTTGTACAACGCAGCGCCACCTACGTCATCGTGCCAGCCATTGGCACAATAGAAAAGTGTTCAGTGCTGTGATCAGCCGATCACATGGGATGGTGCAAGCTCTTTGGGTTCCTGCACCGCTTGAAGGACAAACTTTAGCAGGCTGCAGAATTCTGTGATAGTGAGACAAGCATCAGATTGTGAGGATGCTGCGGAAACAATGCTTTTTCTAGTTTCTTGTTTTCAGGTAGGATGCAGCCTTTTGGTCAGACGCTCTGGATGGGGTGCAGGGATCACCGAAATGGTAGTACAACTCCGGGTGCTGCAGAGTTAGAGGGCACAGGGTGGAGTAGTGAAGGGCGTTGGGGGCATGGCAGCCTCATGTCAGCAGAAGTAAAGGATGGAGGAGATGTGGCCTCAGCAGACAGCTGAATTTGGAACCCGGGGACTTTTGTTCAAACCCCACATCATGTGATTCTAGACAAATCCCTTAATCTCCTTGTGCCTAAAATGTGAAATGTAATTTATGAATTCAATTTGTGTAATCCCCACTTGATGCACATGATCTTGCAGGTTGCCTCCCATTCATCCAATCAATATACAGAGCTCTGTTGCTTCCTAGCTCGTCTGAACTATATAAATACCAATACATACATAATATACAGAACTGTTGCTTCCTAGCTAGGTTTGCATTATATAAAAATGTCAATACATACATACATGGGGAGCCTCCACACTACCAATGCAGGGCCTCACTGCTGTTACAGGTTGTCACTCTGAATGTCATGTCGCAGTCACATATTGGTCTCATGCCGGTTCTTAAAGCAGGTCACTCAAGTTCATCAGTTTCTTCAGCTTGCATGGAGCATTGATATTACTTAGGACTAAGTGCAAAACAACATGTGGGCACACCAAGTCTCAAACCGAAGCGAAACAAGAGAGGGTGGAAATATTTTCCTTTGAAAATGCTCTTTTGTGTGAAAAATGTAGAATCTGCATTTCAATTCTCGTGCAGAACTTATTTTTGTAAGATTTTTTACATGATCTAAAAAATGCTAACTTCTAAAAGGGTCTGAGTTTGCCAACGTTTTAAAAAAAATGAAGTTGATGGAAAGGAAGTTTGTCAACTTCACACCAATTTATTCTCAGATAGACTTAATGTATTAATTACCACCGCTGGGCTGGAATGCAGGCCCATTATCACATGCAAATTACTATTTCTTTTACTGTCTATTGATCTGTCAGCAAACAGCCCTACTGTCACACATCTCTCTACATCTACATGTGCTCAGTGTCTCTGCTTTTATTATTACTTTAAACAGTTAGGGCCATGAACAATAAACTTTAAATGTTTAAATACATGTAATCGCAGCTCCCAATACAAACAATGTAATCCCTGACCGAGCCAGCAGTTCTGACACAGTTATATAAGACACGCTTTTCAACTACAAAAAACAGTAATAAGAAAGCAAATGGCTTACTCTGGTAGCTCTTCAATGGTACGAAAAACTCTCTCTCGTGGACAAAACAATTGTTTGTGGGGGACGCGAGGGCAAGGTGGAGCCAATTCACAGGAAAGACAAGGTTAATGAGCATGACATAATATTTAGGGTAAGTCGAACGTATAATTGCAAAAGTATGCAGTAGTAGTCCAGTCTAATAAACAATAACTACCTGGAGCGATGCCCAGCAACCCAATAAATTGAGACAAAGTCTATTTAAATGGAATTAATGGTTACTGCCAATAAAAGACCTCTAATTTGTCGTCTGTAATGCTTCATCTCGGTCTGTGGAGGGAGCTGTCATTGTAGTCCTTTTTCTATGTCTATGACAGCTGTCAAATAGTCCTACTTTTATGTTGACGGTTACTGCAAACCGTAGTCCTACTTCTATGTCTATGACCTGTCCCCGTTTTTTGTTTTGAGAATCTGGTCACCCTACCCGTGGTGGACGGTTTTGTTAGAGGGCCGGATTTGCAGCAGTGCTGCAATATCGCCCCCCTGTAACAAAAGCGGCAACGGTGCAGCGGTGCTTGTCACTAGCAATGGGAGCCGGAGGTTCTCAGTGGCACCCCCTCCCACTCCTCCCCTTTCCCGGGGCCGGTCTAGCGGAGTTGCCGGGGCTGGTTTCTGTTCCCAGTCAGGCTGTGGCTTTCATGAGAATGCAGACGATAATCACTATATTCAGTGAAGACTTTAACAACTGACACAAAACAACTTTTTTGTGGGAAAAGTATGTTACAAGTTTATTGACTGCACAGGTCAGGTTGGCTTATGAGCAATCCAGGTGTCAGCAAGACATCAGGAATGAGCTTGAGCTGTTTTACTGTTTACTAATGTTTGCCGTTTTAATTTCAAGTTCATGAAAAGCAGAGAACTCTCACGTTTGCAAAATGTTATTTACAGTTCATTAAATGTAAAGCACGTTTGCCTCTCCAAAATTTGTTTACAATCATCCAGCTTCCAACAAGTCAGAGGGAACCTAGACCACTCTCCACAGTTGCTCAGCATACAAACTGCCCCTTGAAGAATTGAGTGAGCGCCATCAGTTTTCCAGTCCCTGCAATAACGACTCCCTGTGACCTGAGGAATCTATTTGCGCCTCATAGATCCACCTTCTCTATGTATTTGTTGTTCCACACAACTTTAGGATCACCCTCTTACTCTGTCTTTTGACTCTGAAAACATAATCGTTAGGCAAGAAAAGAAGCATCTTGCCATTAGTTGGGTAGGTGGGTAGAAAAATGCTGATGACAAAAAAGAGGCCAAGTCCATTGAGCTGGCCCCGTTCCCATTGTGCACATCTGCCTACTTCCGTGCCATCCTTCATGGGGAGCACCTCTCCGCCTGGTGCCCCTATGGCACTCCCAGAAGAACAGAATTCCTCCTCTTGGCATGGGGGTAACACTAAACTGTTGTCCTCTCTGTTGACACCCTTGGGTGACATGGACAGCTGCACAGTGCTTGGAATGGCATTTAGTACCCGGCAATGCCCACGTTTAAAGCAATATGAATGGTTGGACAGACTCTTACAATTCCAGCATGCTTTAATTGCTATTAAACACCTGAAAGGAGGGGCTCCCCCAGAGCAAAGATATCCCAAAGAGATTTGCATTTAATTGTTTCACCTCGAGGAATCCTTCCCATTGGTTTGGATCCAGGAAATAATGCCCCAATAGAAGAATAAAGCGGTGATTGTGTATACTCCAGTCCATAGAGTTGGGGGATGGGTTTCGCGTTGAAGAACTATTTGGGTATCACAGTCTTTGGTGAATTGTTTATTTATTTCTCAAAAAATGCTGATGTAAAAAAATGTGGAGTCCAAGAGTTTGTCACAGTTGGTAGCCTCGTTGCCCATATGTAATGAACATTATTGTTACAGAAACGCAAGGCATAGGCTCAGAAAGCAAAGAAGGAACCATTAGGAAATACATGCATGCGCACATTCTGGAACTCTCTTTTCGGGTCTGGCTTCATGAATGCCACATGGCAGCATTCAGAAATATGCCGGAGCCTAAAGGAGGCAATATCTAATATAGGCCACATCTTTGCGACTGGAAGACCCGACAGAGTCTTCTCTAAATATTTTTGATTCTATACTGTAGTCGTTTAACAGCATTTGCTGTTTTCTTTGGTTTGGTGTGATGGAAAAGAAATCACGACTTCCCAGAAATACTTTGGGGCATATTTACAAGAGGATATCGTCACCAGAACGTCACTTTTTGCAATGTTCTGGTGGCGATAGACCCTTCTCCTTATTTACAAAGCGACGTTAAGCCACTTAACGTGGCTTAACGCCGCCTTGTAAATAAGGCCCCTTTTCACGCTTCACTTAGAGTGAAAGGGGCATGTAATGGGTGTTGCAGTGGGTGTCTGCCGCAACATCCATTGCTTTTTGGCGTTGCCCCATATTTACAAGGCAGGGGCAGTGACAAAAACTAAGACCAGGGAATACCTGGTCTTAGACTGGTGATACAAGGAGAAATTAATTAGGAGAAATTATTAATTTCTCCTTGTTTTTTGCTCTTTCCATTTGTTCTGCAGCACACATAGAAAAAGCAAATCGCCTTTTCCCTTCCTGCACATAATCAATCGCCTCTGCAGCGCAGGCATCCTTACAACATGGCGCAAGGGTGCCTACGCTGGTGCTAGGCAGCTTTATTAGCGCCAGCGGTAGGGGAAACACAGGGGTGCGCCGTATTTTAATAAATATGGGGCATCCCTGCATTTTAAAAATGTCGGAGCGGGTTTTACCAATTTTAGAGTAACACTGCGCTCCGACATTTGGTTGTAAATATTCCCCTTTGAGTCAAGGAGTGCAATGACTGATGCCAACAATATACATTCATTGAAGATCCACTATCTTTCAAATGTCCCCTTACAAAGAATTAATATATTGTCCTTTGTGTCTGTAGTAATATATATTTTTTAATGTCAAATATGAACTTCACAAGTGTGAGATTTGGACAAGTAAAGCTTTTTTTCTGTGAGAATGGTTAATAATGTTAGTTCAATCTCACAAGGAGGGACAGGGGCTTGGTAGGTCCAGCATACAGGCCCCATGGGATTATGGTAAAACAAGAAAGTACGCTGTTCCTATGGGGGAGGGGGAAGGAATGTGACAGGCCAAGAATGTTGTCTCCGTTACAGACAGGTGCTATTTAAGACAAGACAATGTGTGATTGTACAGGGATAGCTCCAATAAGGAGCAAGGGCCCTCACACACCGAGGGGTGTCATGCTTCATCATAGGGCAGCTCCTCATTGGGCTGGTGCTGCAATGCCCAACGGGCCCCACAGGGGGGCTTTTTGCTGGAGGTCTTCTTGGTTTGCCGTCGTGAAGCTAAAAGATGTTGTGGAGGGAGCCTATGTGTGGTGAGTAGAAGTGGGATAGTGTCTGTGTGCAGTGGCGACTGGTGACATTTGAAAGTGGTGGGCGTAAAAGTTTGTGATGAGTGCCCGGTGGCAAGAGAGCATGACTGTTAAAAGTGGTGTTCTGCCCCCCTCCCCCCCGAGAAAATTTAGAAAAAAGAGTGGGCAAATGGTGCCTTTTCAAGCATATTTGAGAAAGCAAGAAAGTTAATAAAGCAATTGCGAAAGCATAGCTATTACATCAATAAATAGATTTCATATGATAATGATGTAGGTAGCCGGTTATTCAGTATAACCACATAGCTGTTAGTTTGTCTGACATGGCTGCCCATCTCTCTCTCTCTGCCCTAGCTCATCTTGAGCCCCAGCCTCTATCTATCTTCTCTCCTGCCAGCACCCACTGTTTTTGTGCTCTACCTTATCTCCCTCTAGTTCCCAGCCAGTTAACCCCTTGTGCTGCGTGTGTTCCCTCTGTCCTAGCACATTGCTTACTCTCGACATACCTAACATAAATGCGTAAAAGGCGCGACCCTTCAGAGCGGCTCATTAGATAACTGACTTCTGATTGGTCCCCATCTCTATTCACAAAACGAAAGTACAGGGGAACGATGCAGTTTTGCAAAAACATTTATCAAGTTCAAATATTTAGGGAAACGAAAAAAATATCTGAGTGACAGGCAAACTTTATTAGCACCAGAGAGCGATTTTTATAGAATTCTGCAACTACGCCGGGGCATGATAAGTGAACCTATCCCTTTAAAGACAACAAGTAGTGCAAGCAAATGAGTTTCATAGTCACTGCTTTCAAAGGATAAAAAGACGAAGGGCCAATATTGTTATAAGAATGGTCAGAAATAATAGATCGCATGGTTTGCTCCACTTATCATCATCATCAAAAACTTTATTCGATTCACAGAATCATTAAAGCGTAGTTAAAACACAAAAAACATTAGTAAATCAAACACATAAAATGCATTGATCCTAATAATATTTACAGTTAGCAGCAGCAAAACCATGTATCAATGTGCTTCATATATTTGGAGATCTTTAGTTATTTTAGTCACAAAGATTTTTGTTTGATTCATTATATATAGTATTTAGTGTTAGATTCTATAAAGTGTCAAGTGCAAATTTGTTCGACCTTATTAAAAACAGCTATTAAACATTTTTCATCATATTATTTACATTATATACATTATATGCTGGTACGATTTTATAACACATACTACCTTTACGCAGTTAAAAGACTTTGGTTAACCTTGTAAAAAAAATTTAAAAAAATTTTTAATCACCATAATAAAATGTTTCGCAATGTATCAAGTGCAAATTGCGTATACTACTTATTAATAAGTACGGGATTAAAAATATAGGCAATACTTCAATAATGCCGAGGAATTAATTATAATTAAGGCTCAATAAAATATACATTCAACAATCCACAATTTAAAATACACATCATAATACCAAGGTCGTAGTACCTAAAGAGACCCCTATTTAAAAATAGTATAAAATGTCTTTAGAATTTTAGACCTTCTTTCCTTCTTATAAAGTTTGTAGTCAATAAAAATCTGCTAACGCCGAAGACAAAAAGTTTTGAGGAATCAGTTTTTAGTATGCGCAACATATCATTAAATTTTCTAACATTCAAGCTTCTGCCTATGGGTTTTATCCATTTTCTTCTAGGGTTTGTGTATTTAGGACAGAAGAATAAAACATGGGCGATATCCTCCCTGGCACCCAAATGGCACAACGTACATTTAGAATCTTTATCTCCATTCTGGTATTGTCCCCATTTTGATGTAAAAGTTTTTATCTGCAACGTACCATACCTGAATTTCAGGTATAACATTTTTGCTAATTGGGGTTCGATGTCATCCAAAAATGGTTCAAAGTGAGGATTTGTTATGAACATCAGGAATTGAGTTGTAAGTATTCCTGATGTACTATTTAAAGTGACTCTATGCCAAATGAAATTCCAATAAATGGTTTTAATTTCCCGCTTTGAATCAGGTCTCAGCAGGCCTGGGCTTTCCCAAAATCTGCTCAGACCTAAATTAGAGAGCCACTTGCGAATGTGTGCCAACCATGGAAAACTAGTATGAGTGTCAAGTGCCAGTAACTCACTCAAAGGTCCTCATCCTTGGTTCCAACCCTTCAGCCTGGGACGACTCCTGGTGGCCAACATCACTGGGAACAGCCCCGCCACCCACCGACCACGTACGCAACCTAGGGGTCATCCTCGACCCCACCCTCTCCATGACTAAGCAGGTCAACGCCGTTTCCTCATCCTGCTTCAACATCCTCCGAATGCTCCGCAGGATCTTCAAGTGGATCCCCACCGAAACAAGAAAAACAGTCACCCAGGCCCTCGTCACCAGCAGGCTGGACTACGGAAACGCCCTCTACGCAGGAACGACGGCTAAGCTCCTGAGACGGCTGCAACGCATCCAGAACGCCTCTGCACGTCTTATCCTCGACATCCCCCGACGCAGCCACATCACACCCCACCTGAGAGCCCTGCACTGGCTCCCTGTCAACAAGAGGATAACCTTCAAGCTCCTCACCCACGCACACAAAGCACTCCACAACTCCGGACCAGCCTACCTCAACAGACGACTCAGCTTCTACACCCCCACCCGCCAGCTCCGCTCAACCAGCCTCGCCCTCGCCACAGTCCCCCGCATCCGGAAAACGACCGCCGGCGGCAGATCCTTCTCCCACCTTGCCGCCAAGACCTGGAACACCCTCCCCACCAACCTCCGACAGACCCAAGACCTACTGGCCTTCAGAAGACTCCTCAAGACCTGGCTCTTCGATCAGTAGCAGCTAACCCTGGGCGAAGTGCTACGCTACGCTCGCGTAGTTTGCGAAGTTTGCGCTACTTCGCACAACGCGAATTGCACGTAGCACAGTGCGAACACGCGTAGCGTAGCGTAGCGTAGTGCCGCGGTCATTTTTTGCTTGCTCGCGGTCCTCAACGTCAAGTTGGCGACCGCGAGCAAGCAAAATGACATCCCGGCGAGACTTTTTCCTCGTTCGCGATCAGCAACATCAAGTTGCCGATCGCGAGCGTGGAAAATAAACCTCCCGGCGAGATTCTCAACGCGGGGAGGTCAGGTTTCTCATTGCGAGTGGTCGCGTATGCTTGCGACCGCTCGCGATGAGAAACTACCAGTCCGCGTTGAGAAGCTGCCGCTCGAGTAAAAATCTACTCGAGCGGCAGTAAAAGACAGCTCGCACTGTGCAAGTTGCCGTTTTCAATGATTGCACAGTGCGGACAAGCATCCGGCACTGTGCAATCATTGCGAACAGTGCGCTACGCAGTTCGCGTAGTGCTACGCGAAGCTTGCGTAGCGCGAACTGCACTTTGCGTAGCTTCGCGAAGCATTACTTCGCGAACTACGCCCACCCTTAGTAGCAGCACCACCCCCCTCTTTCCCCAGCGCCTTGAGACCCTCGCGGGTATGTAGTGCGCTTTATAAGTGACATGATTGATTGATTGATTGAATGTTTGTCTATATGTTACTAGTTCATCGGTAGTCCAGATTCTAATCCAGTATGACAAAGTCATCCAAATTGCCTTATGTTCAAGCCGTTTTATACCCAGGTCATATATTAATGGAATCAGAGGAGTATTTTGGGAAAGTGCCACAAATCTTCTTAAAACCTTATTTTCCCCCACAGTTAGAGCGGAAAGATTTTCCCCACCCCACAACTCTGAACCATATAGGGCTGCGGTTTGCGCTCTGGACTTGTAAACTTCCAGGGCTGGTGATATTGCCTTTGTCATGGTCGCATACTGTTTCTTTATAATTGGAGCAGAGTTTTGCAATAAAATTGATTTTGATTTCATTATCTGAGGGTTCCATGAAAGTTTTGAATCAATAGTTACCCCTAGATAAATGAAATTAGAGACACGCTCTATGACCACTCCGTTCAATACTATGTTGTTTTTAAAACATTTATGAGGTTTTATAGCCATATATTTTGTTTTAACGGGGTTGATTTCCAGACCTTTTAATATACAATATTCATTTAGTGAGTTTAAAAGGTTTTGCAGGCCCTTTGGGGTTTGGGATAGAATAGTTTCATCTGCGAAAGTGAGTGCGCAAATGTGAGCCCCTCCCAGTTTTGGGGAATCATGTTGTGATTTTTGGAGGAACTGGGCCATGTCGTTAACGTATAAAAGAAACAAGGTTGGCGCCAGGACACATCCTTGGCGCACCCCTCTCTTGACTGGTATCTCCTCCGTGAGTTCCCCCCTTTTACCCCAGAGGACTTTTGCAAAATTACCCTCATGGAGCCTAATCAGTTGAATCAAAATCTCCTTAGGTACTCCCTGCTGTAACAAATTTGACCATAATAGGTCCCTAGGGATTGAATCAAATGTGGCCTTTAGGTCGACAAAGGCGACATATAGATGGCCAGGTCTCAACTTTGTATATTTCCAGGCTATAGTTACAAATCTAAACACTTGGTCTATCGTACTAGTTTTCTTTCTAAAGCCCGCCTGGCAAGGTGAAAGAACCTCATTGTCATTCATCCAATCGTTCAGTTTGTCCAAAATTTGCTTGGCATAGACTTTTTGTAGTATGTCTATCAGACTTATGGGTCTATAATTAGCGGGATCGTCTCTGCTGCCCTTCTTATAAATCGGAACGATTTCCGCACCCTTCCAAGAGTCTGGAATTGGTTGACCCCTGGCAATTGCGTTACATAGATTATTTATATATGGCGCCCACACCTCAGGTTCATGTTTAAAAAGATCCCCGGGTATCTTGTCGGGTCCTGGAGCTTTAGATGGCTTGATGGCCGCTATCGCTAGTGTGGTATCTTCTATACTAAAGTGTAAATGCGCAACTTCCTTTAGGGTCAACAGTCCCTCGGCACTTACTACAGGAGCTTTGTCTACCAATTTTGGAAGTGCATACAAATTTGCACAGTGACTTTCCCATGTGGAGGGGTCTAAATGGTAGTCATGGGCCGGAGTGTTTATTTTACTACCATGGGCTATAATCCGCCAAAACATGGCCTGATCACCAGCCTTTGCTGCTACTATCAGGTCCTCCCAGCTAGCATCTTCCCAATTTCTTCGGGCTACTTTCAGTGTTTTATTATATACATTTCTTTCATGTCTGATCACAGCTATCTCTTTAGATTGGATCACCTTGATGAGGCGTTGTTTGGCCACTACACATTCTTTATTGAACCAGGAATTAGATGATCTAATTTCAACCTTACAATTGGTTTTCCCTGATTGTGGTTTAGTTAAATAAGGTCTTATATTTTCTATCAGCTTTTGATGAATCTGGGTTATAGTTAAATTTTCAGTACTTGAATTTAAAAAAGAAACTAGAAGATCACTAAAAATATTATATATTTTAGTTAGGGGTTCAACTTGGTCAACTAGGAATGGCCATTTTACTGTCCTTCTATTATTACTTACTAAGGGCGCTATGATCTCATCACACATTTCGGTTTGTGGAGACGAGTGTGTCAGAAACCATTTTCCCACCAAGTCTAGACACAGTGGGAAATGGTCACTTTCTCTTCTGTCATCGACTTTGAAATCCTGTACATAAGCCCAGTGAGCTGCACTTATCATGATGTAATCTATTCGGGACACAGAGTTACCTCTTGAGAAAGTATTTGCACATTCGAGATCCGAAGGAGATCTGCCATTACAAGATCTTAGGCCTTTCTCTATGGTGAAGTGAAATATTTGCATTGCAGAAACAGAGCACCCCACCATTTTTTCCACTCGAAGTGGCAGGATCCCCATTGTGAGATCTTCTTCCTCGAGGATGGTATCTAATCCTGATAACGGTTCGTAGCAACAATTAAAATCTCCCCCGACTATAATGGGCCCATTTAGTACAATAGAATCGAGGATTTCTTCCAATTGTTGGATTATTGACGATTCTTTCGAACGCTCCCTAGGTCTTATATATATATTAAAAATGAGCATCTGCGACCTATTTGGAAAACTCAATTTTAGACCCAGGATATCATTCGAGTTAGTTAGTACCAATTCTATAGCTGCATTTATGTGATTTCTTACCCAAATTAGTAGCTTGCCTGACGGTCTGCCTTTGCCTAGCTGCTGTGCTTCTATGCTGAAAGTTCTATAGCCCACTTTGTATAATGGCTCCCTCGCCCATGTCTCCTGAAAGAGACAGAAGTCAAAGTTATCAATATAATCCTGCCAATCAGGTTCAAAAAGTTTTTTGGGGAGTCCCGCTATATTCCATGATACCATCTTCACACCTCCTGATATTGATATACTTGAGATGTGAGACGGGCAATTGGTAGTAATAATGTGCTCCAACCCTTGTGGCCCAGAGATGTTAATTACTTTGCTTACAACATGATCCTTTGTTTCTTGATGTGAATCCCGGATGGATTGAACATCCGGGTTTATTAAACGTTGGTCCCCATATGTCAATATAGAAGTCCCCTCCTTTATAGAATTCGATCTTGCCAGCAAATTCAGTCAATCTACAGCTTCAAGATTTTTTGTGCCCTCCCTTGCTTTTATGGCAAAGTTACATCTACCTGGACTGGCTCTATTCTGCCTGATACTCATATTAGAAGCAAATAAAGAATGGGTACGAAGATTCATGGTTATTAAATTTTCGGCAATTATTTTTGAATGCAGCGTTAGTTTTATATCATCCAAGTCCCCCTCCTCCTGGTGCAATCGCTCTGCATTATATATATCAGATCTTATAACAGAGAGACACTGCCGATCATTTCTGATCCAATGGGTTGCCTTATTTATAAGGGAGTCATTATCTTCCCTAACACCCTGTTTTAATCTTGGGACATTGGTTAAGAAGACATTATAGCCGGTCGTCTCCCCCCTATTTACACAGTGGTTTATTGGATAAGGTTCCTGATTCCATTGGAGGCCCCTATTCTTCTGCCCATAGTTTAGACACAACTCAAAATTTCCTTGGGTGGCTTGTGACTGCCTCTTTGCTGATTGGGCTTCCAGGTATTCAATTTTATGTTGTGCATGTTGGTGCAATGAGGGCGATCCAGGATGGTTATGTGTATTAGTCATTTGAGGCCTTGGTCTAGGTGGAGAGTATGGTATACAAGTCAAGTGTTTATTCTGGTTTATTTCTTGATTTGATAAAAATTTCAAACCACCACGGGGTGGGATTCTATCTGAATTATTGTCTATCTGGGTGTTTTGAAGATTTCTCCTTGTATGTTCTTCTACCTCCGGTACACTGACCTCAACTACTCGATTTTTGTATAAATTCGTTGTTAACACCTCTATCATACTTTTAATTATCTTGACCTCTTCCTGGACTGCTTTTAATTTTGCACCAAGATCCAACACAAGCGTATGAGTATCTAGTTGTTGCATATGTGTTACTACTACACTCTCATTGCCTATGTGATGTCCATGGCCCTCTATTTCTGTAGTTTGCTTTTCTTGTGATTCCTCCATGTTGTGTGCTAATGGTGAATATCTATTAGAGCACTCTATACTTGGAATCTCCCTACAAGTAGGGCTTCCCTGTGACCTGTTTTTATTACCCAGTTCAGACAAAATTGGCTCACGGCAGCTAGATGTTATCTTCACTGAGGGTGTAGATAATAATTATGGTGGTGTCATATTGTGAGCTCTGTTAACGATAATAGAAGGAATACTTGTTGTTAAAGCAGTCGCTTTTTTCCTTTTTACTAAAGAAAGATGAAATTTTGCTTTTACCCTTGGTACTAAGCTCCTTCCCACTGGCCAGCATAGTTTCCACTTCTTCTATTAGTTCATCTATAGCTGCCAAAGTGCAGTTGTCAGCTGCAGATTTAGCAGGTTTGTGGACCCTAGCTATCTTTTCCTCCCCGACATCACCTCTGCTGCTTTCCTCTTCCCCATTATTACCCCCACAATTTCTAATAGTCCAAATAACTTGGGTATTAGATCTATCCCTAGTGGGAATTGGGAAAGATGAATGTTTTTAAGCTTACAATCTTAAATAAGCCAATGATAAGGAGTGAAAACAATATTCAAACGATAAACAACTTGTATTAGATACTATAAATAAATACTAAAAAATACACTATACGACAAGGGTCAGAGCTCCTAATGGGCACCCAAAACGCAATTGATGTAACGAGCACAAGCGTTTTGTTAATGCATGGAAATTGTCCCTTAGCATTAAGGCTTACAACACTCCTTAATCCACAATACCAGCAATTGTGCAAAAGGTCCAAGTCCAGGTTCCTTGATAGTCAGCTTACTGCAAGGGGAGGTTGCTAATGTTTGTAGAGTCAGGTCAGAGGGCACTTGGCAATTATATAATGAAGATATGGGCCAAACAGAGTCACTGCAAGTTATTTACAGGTCTTACCGCAACATCCCGCTTTCAGCAGGGGGAAATCAATGGAGGTGGCCCTGCCCGGCCTCTTCCGGTCACTGACGGGCAAGGACAAGCCCGCCCTTGGCCCGGGCTTTGCCCGCGCGCGTCCCGCGCCGCGGCGGGAGAGGCTGCGCTTTGAGCGCGATGGAAGCTCACGCGCCTCCCCCCTCACTCGCCGCACCTGCGGATGACTCGTTGTACCCTGGGAGATGTAGTCTCCAACCAGGGTATAGCGGCAACAGCGAGGTTTTCTGGGGGCCCTGGGACTCCTGTCCCACCAGGGTAGAATTAACGGAGTGGCAGGCAAGTGGCAGACAAGAATGCAGGCACACCAGACTCAGGCTCCCGCGCCGCGGCGGGAGAGGCTGCGCTTTGAGCGCGATGGAAGCTCACGCGCCTCCCCCCTCACTCGCCGCACCTGCGGATGACTCGTTGTACCCTGGGAGATGTAGTCTCCAACCAGGGTATAGCGGCAACAGCGTGGTTTTCTGGGGGCCCTGGGACTCCTGTCCCACCAGGGTAGAATTAACGGAGTGGCAGGCAAGTGGCAGACAAGAATGCAGGCACACCAGACTCAGGCTCCACTTATACAAGTTTGAACTCTTTCTGATACCTTAGTGGGCGACACCTTTATTAAAACATTTTTAACTTTTAACGGAAAACTGTGAAGAGGAAGGGCGTACTTTGAATGTTCTCAAGCTTGCCAAGATTGGCGTTCAAAGTCTATAATTTTTTTTAAATTGAAATTGTATTTTGGGGGCTGCTGAATTAAGTGACGCCATCTCGAACATCATTTTCTTTACCCTTCATGCTAAGAAAATAAATACGTACTTACACTTTCTCTACCTTTCCTTTCACCAACAGTATAGGTAAAAGAAAAGAAAGGCCAATTTTAACATCCCCTTCACACGCCCTCGTGTACGCCCATACGTACCTTTTGGAGGTGAAGAGTTAAGGGAAAGAAATTCCAAACGTATAGTTTTTTTATACAGTTAAACAATGTGAATGAAGTTTGACGACTTTTTCATTAGACAAAATATGGAATAACAGGCCACAGCGTGCAAAATATATTTCTCTTCCGCAGATGACACCTGCTTTATTGTTCTTAATCTTTGATTTCAGCAGCACCTGAACAAAGTCGCACATGCATGAAGGACTGTGTTTTAAACACCGGTTTCAAGGCATCCCCTGGCATGGTTGACCCCCCCCACCATTCACACCGCCCTATCCACGCGCACGCACCGGTGTGCACAAACGAGCCTCAGACGTGCTGGGGCTGAACCAGGATATAAGCGCCCGAATCTCCCCCCGTGACCTCTATACATGCCGCTCTGGAGGAAATGCAGTGCAGATTGCACGCTCTGCTGTGCTCAGAGACTGCAGCCAGGCTGTCCTCCAGGCATTCCCGCCATAAAACGCAGAACCAGCAAACGTGCATTTTAACACCAGCATAAGCAGCACGCCGCCCCTCATTCACCCACTGCACTGCATGCCCACATTTCAGGAGCAGTTCCACACACAACATGACAGTGCAGAGCAGGCAGGGACCACATTAGTTTGCACGTATTTCTTACCTCTGTCGCATCTTACATGGGAGCAGTGTGGTCCTCCGGCCCGCCACCGCCTGGTAAACGCTATCATATCTTGCAAGCATGAGTCTTTCTGGGAGCGTCAATGTACCAGCCCCCTGCTAACTCACTATAACGCCACTGCTCAACTCCCACCGCCACGCTGCTATGTGCACAAACTGCCTGCACAAGAGGCCTACACTAGGCAGTCGCGGCTGGCATGACTCGCGGGGCTGGGGTCGCGTGCAGGGAGGGGGCCACAGGGGGGGCTAATTTCATAAAAACATTTTTTAACTTACTTTCGCCTCTGGTCCGGCGTCGCATTGGGTCGCGTCTCCTCTCTCCTCTCCACACAGCAAGCAGACGGCCTCCCTCCCCTAAGCCAATCACAACGCTGCAATGGCAGCTGCAATTGGCTAGGACGCCGACCCCACAGGCGTCTATGGGGAGGCCATTTTCTCTATGCAGGCTGCATGCAGCCTACATAGAGAAAATGCTGAGTGCGTATGACTGGTTTGGTCGGCCCTGGGGCCGACCAAACAGTCAGCGCCCACAACAGTGGGCTAGCCACTCCTCCCATTCCTGGAGCAGGACCGCCCACCCCCAACCAAACCCTGCCTTCTGCTTTTTCGCAGTGCGAGAAGCAGAAACATAAAATCGTATTCAATAATACCATTTTATGTTTCTGCTTCTCGCACTGCGTGAAAGCAGTCGGGCGATGCTCCTCCGCCCACATGGAGGAGCCGCCCCTGTCTGTGTGGTTAAAAATGGCTACTGGATTCTCAAAAGATAATTTATTCACGGAGTACCTGGGCCATGAGTAAAACTACAGACTAGAGAGTCGTAAACTGAAGAGGTAAAATTAAACCCGCTTCAGTTATTGAATGACAGGGACAGGCCCGGCTGCTCGCTGGCGTTGCGCGAGAGATCAAATTTAGTCCGGTTGGTCCCTAGTGTAGGACCTACCCATGGCCGGCCGTCCTGGGGTCCCTGATGGGGCAGTACCCCTCCCCCAATTTTAGGTGCACTTTTTTTTCCAGAAGGTATAATATACCTCTTGTTTACACCAAACATTAGGACTACTGTTGAGTCCTGACGTAAGGGGACGTGACTTTTTTTTTCTTAAACCCGATACACGCCGCCCCCTTCGAGTAGATGAGGATATATAGGTCCTGAAGAAGTGCCTAGGTCCATATGGACTGAATAAGGCATGAAACATATCGATCCCCTGCACAATTCACTCATTTAATAACTGAAGCGGGTTTAATTTTCCGTCTTTAGTTTACGACTCTCTAGTCGGTGTTTTTACTCATGACCCATGTACTCCGCGAATAAATTATCTTTGGAGAATCCAGTAGCCATTTTTAACCACACACACACTATCCCACTTTTACTCACCACACATAGGCTCCCTCCACAACATCTTTTAGCTTCACGATGGCAAACCAAAAAGACCTCCAGCAATGAGCCCCCCTGTGGGGCCCGTTGGGCATTGCAGCGCCGGCCCAATGAGGAGCTGCCCTATGATGAAGCATGACACCCCTCGGGGTGTGTGAGGGCCCTTGCTCCTTTTTGGAGTTATCCCTGTAAAATCACGCATTGTCTTGTCTTATCTAGCACCTGTCTGTAACTGACACAACATTCTTGGCCTGTCACATTCCTTCTCCCTTCCCCCATAGGAGCGTTTTACCATAATAATGGTAGTTGCAATATTTTCTGTGGGTGTTACATTTTGCAGTCTCCTGCTATCAAGGCAGGATAGCAGAATTTAATACCAGGGCTGAAATGGAGAAATATTTTAATACCACACTAAACGGCTGGAAGTGTAGCAAACAAGGCCCAGCTCAGCTCTCCCTTGGGACTAGAGAAGGTTCGTCCCTAAAGACGTTTGAAAAACAACGTGGGGCAGTGATCCATTTTACAGTATAACTTTCCAATTATGCTTGCTAAACGGCAATATGTTTTAGGGGTATTTCCAAAGGGACACTTGTAAAATACTCCAATACTTTCATGGTGTGCAAAAAAAATCTGCCACTCTTCTGGGGTGTTTGGGTGATCCACCCTAAGAAAATATTACGGGTGAAAATGTACAAAAAATGGGTTCACATATTTATGAACTGTTGAATAAAAGCCATAGGTTGCAAAGACAGTAGTGAAGGTACACTTTCAAATAGTCCAGTATTTGAACGATGTGCCAAATATCCATTCCTTAGATCTTTGATGACTAAGGTTCGCCGATAGGAAAACTTGATAACAGTATAATGGCAAACTTGTGGATTTTCACTCTGATATACCCATAACTTGGATTTTTTTTAAGCACTGTTTTCTCAAGACAGTTCACATTATCTGAGTCTGCAAATTGATAGAGCCTTGTCTTATATGATTTTTTAAGAAGTGTATAGCATAATTTCTCATGTTTACCTTCCTGTCCCTTTCGTTCTCCACCATGCCACCTCCAGGTAGACTTTCAGTCTCATTTTATAACAGAGAATCTACTGGTGGGCATGGTGAGCAAATGAAAAAGTACACATAACTCAAAATATGAATCAATGGTGAGCCCAGGTGGCCTTGAGGATAGAGAGAACCCACAGGCTCAGACATTTGTCAAAGACAGGGCGCTGAGTCATGCCCTTCTAGTTTGCCTGATGAAAGGGCGATTCCTCTCAGTAGCCAATGTGCCGCCGAGCACAGAAAAACATATGTAAAAGGTGACAATTGTCTCCTTTAGATCACCACTGTCTGGAGACAAATCCCACAAAGGTGAAAAAAACCTCATTTGGCAATCCTAGTAACCAGTGATTGAAGATGAAGTCAACGTTGGTGACAAGAGTAACCCACCAAACTCCTCCTAAATGTCATGAAGGAGAAAAAAGCCAAGCAGAGCCAAGGAATGATTCACAAAGAAAATTATCCATCCTGCTTAAGGAAAAGAATCAAGGCAAAACGGCTTTCGGCACAGCGAAATGCCAGGGACTGAAATGCGTTGTGACACCCCATGCTCTTGAAAGTGCTGCCTTATATGTGCTTGAATCAGTAATAGGCAGAACATGTAGAAACTCAGCAACTTCTTGGATTTGGATACTCAAATAACTTTCAGTATGCTAACCACCATCATGGGAAGGGCATTTTAAGAACTTTAGTTATGCTACTCTTGGAAAATCTATGACACTCATTCCACTTCAAAGAAGTAGTTTAGCATTCAGTTTGCAATGCATCTTTTTGAAGCCCAGGTGCCACTGCCCACTTTCACCACTATCTGCAGCCCATGGGAAACCCCTCTAGGTGACCACGAGCAGAGGCAAGGAAATAAATGCTCAAAACTTTGTTCTGTGCTCCTTTTTCCTATAGTATATCCAGTATATGAAATACAAAAATGTATTGCATAGAGGAAGCCAAAATATTAAAGGGAATTTAGGGAGCTTAGGAGGAGTGACTTGCCTTACTAGCCCGCACCATCTTCAAAACCAGCTACATCATTTACAAACCCATCACGACGTGCACTTCGCATTTATTGCGGACAAACTCATCTTTTTCTAGTGATTCTCAGCATACCTCCAACATCTTCTTATCCATCAGGACTGCACCAATGCTACTACAATTTAGGAAAGAGTTGAAGACTCACCTATTTAAAGAACACTGTATTACAATGCATTGAGTGCCCATAGACCAGCTTCCTCTCCTTTTACTCATTGACTTTAAGCTTGTCTTTGACCATGTATGGCGCCCTGCTGCCTTTTGGCTAGGTATTCTCTATACAAATAACATATACTTGCATATATATTCACTGAAAAAAACCAAAGGTTACCGGGACATTATAGTTAGGCTCAGATTTCACTTGTACAAAACCAGTGAAATTCAGCAGTTATAGTTACCTGAGCTAACTATAACCTATGCCCCCACAATGCACTGCTTATGACCTCACATATTACATCACTCATGACATGGTCAGTGACATCACTGATGACATCTCACTTGGCATCACTGCTGACATCACTGAGGACATCATCCCGTGACTGTGTTTCATAAATGTTTCTGAGACTTAAAGATCTATTCTAAGCTACAGCATAAGTTAAATTACTATTCTTTCTGTACTAGTAATTAGTCATGCTATTTCTAACATATCTAATCTGATTGGCTGTGTGACTATATGTCTTAGTGTCTGAGTGGCTGTATGGGTGCGTGAGTTGCTGTATGGATGTGTTAGTAGTTATGTGAATAGCTGTATGGGTGAGTGAGAGGCTGTGTGAGTGGCTGAATAGGTGTTTGGGTGTCTGTATAGTGACTGTGTAAGTGGCTGTATGGGTGAGGGAGTGGGTGTGTGAGTGGTTGTATGAGTGAGTGAGTAGCTGTTTTAGTGTGTGTATAGGTGCGTGTGTGTGTGAGTGGCTGTATTGGAGACTGAATGTCTGTGTGAGTGGTTGTAAAGGTGAGTGAGTGTGGGTGAGTGGTTGTATTGATGTGTGAATGGGTATGTAAGTGGTTCTGTGTGTATGTGAGGGATTGTTTGGCTGTGTGTGAGGCTGTTGTGTCAGTGGCTGTATGGGTAAGTAAGTGGGTGTGTGACTAGCTGCATTGGTGAGTGAGTGACAGTGTGAGGGAATGTATGGGTAAAGGTGTGGGTGTGTGAGTACCTGTGTGGGCGAGTGAGTGGCTGTGTGAGTTTCTGTATGGGTTCTTGAGTGGGTGTGTGAGTGACTGTAAGGGTATATGGATACGTGTATAAGTGTCTATATGTTTGTATGACTGGATGAGTGAGTAGCTGTATAGGTGAGTGAGTGGCAGTATGAGTGGCTGTATGGGTGAGTGTGTGGGTCTGTCAGTACCTCTATGGGTGAGTGAGTGGCTATATGAGTTTCTGTATGGGTGATTGAGTGGGTGTGTGAGCGGCAGTATGAGTGAGTGGATATGTTAGTAGCTCTATGGATCAGTGATTGTTGTGTGAGTACTGGTATGGGTCTGTGAATGGGTATGTGAGGGGTTGTATGGCAGTGAGTGCATGAGAGGTTCTATGGGGGTGTGAGTGGGTTTGTTAGTGGTTCTATGGATGATGTCATCAGTGATGTTATTTGAGATGTCATCAGTGATATCGTCAGTGATGTCACTGACCATGTCATGAGTGATGTAATATGGGAGGTCATAAGCAGTGCATTGCAGGGGTGTAAGTTATAGTTAGTTCAGGTAATTATAACTGCTGAATTTCACAGGTTTTGTATGAGTAAAATCTGAACCTAACTAGAATGTCCCTGTAACCTTTGCTTTTTTCAATTAATTTCTGAGGGTTTTTAATTCTATTTCCTAACTATAATGTCCCTGTAACCTTTGTTTTTTTCAGTGAATTTCTATGGTTTTTGAATTATATTTCCTAACTGTAACCTTTAGTTTTTTAAGTGAATAACTAAGGTTTTTAATTTTTGTTCCTAAGTGTAACCTGTAACCTTTGAGTGTGAGTGAGTGCATGAGTGTCTCAGTGGGTGTGTGAGTGAGTGCATGAGTATCTCACTGGGTGTAAGAGTGGGTGTGTGAGTGTCTGAGTGGGCCTGGGAGTGGCTGCATAAGTGTCTCAGTGGGTGTGTGAGAGGGTGCTTGACTGTCTGAGTCGGTCTATGAGTGGGTGTGAGTGTTTGAGTGGCTCTATGAGTGGGTGCATGAGTAACTGAGTAGGTCTGTGAGTGGGTGTGTGAGTCTGTGAGTGGGTGCATGAGTGTCTGAGTGGCTGTTTAAGTTGGTGCGAGAGAGTCTGAAGGGGTGTCTGAGTGGGTGTATGAGTATCTGAGTGGGTCTGTGAGTGGGTATCAGAGTGTCTAAGTGGGTTTGTGACTGCCTCCATAAGTGTGTGAGTCAGTCTGTGTGTGAGTGTATGAGTCTCTGAGTGGGTCTGCACGTGGGTGCATGAGTCTCTAAGTGAGTCTGTGAGTGGGTGTGTGAATGGGTCTATCAGTGAGTACATGAGTCTCTAAGTGGGTCTATGAGTGAGTGCTTGAGTCGCTGAGTGAGTCTGTAAGGGAGTGCATGAGTCTCCGAGTGGGTCTGTGAGTGAGTGCATGAATATCTGAGTGGGTCTGTGAGTGGGTGCACAAGTCTCTGAGTAGGCCTGTGAGTGAGTGCATGAGTCTCTGAGTGGGTTTGTGAGTATGTGAGTCTCTGAGTGGGTGCATGGTTCTCTGAGTGGGCCTGTGAGTGGGTGTGTGAGTCTCTGAGTGGATCGGTGAGTGGGTGCATGAGTGTCTCAGTGGGTCTGTGAATGGGTACATAAGTTTCTGAGTGGGTCAGTGTGTGAGTGCATGAGTCTCTGAGTAGGTTTGTGAGTATGTGAGTCTCTGAGTGGGTGCATGGTTCTCTGAGTGGGTCTGTGAGTGGGTGTGTGAGTCTCTGAGTGGGTCTGTGAGTGGGTGCATGAGTGTCTCAGTGGGTCTGTGAGTGGGTACATATTTTTCTGAGTGGGTCTGTGAGTGAGTGCAGGAGTTACTCAGTGGGTCTGTGTGTGAGTGCATGAGTCTCTGAGTCGGTCTGTGAGTTGGTGCTGAAGTCTGAGTGGGTCTGCGTGTGGGTGCATGAGTGTCTCAGTGGGTCTGTGAATGGGTACATAAGTTTCTGAGTGGGTCTGTGAGTGAGTAAATGAGTCTCTGAGTGGGTCTGTGAGTTGGTGCTGAAGTCTGAGTGGGTTTGTGAGTGGGTGCATGAGTGTCTGAGTGGGTCTGTGAGTGGGTCTGTGAATGGCTGCATGAGTGCCTAAGTGGGTCTGTGAGTGGGTGCATGAGTGTCTCAGTGGGTCTGTGAGTGGGTGTTCTGTTTGCCTTTTCTGCTTGTTTTTCTGCCCTTTGTTTTGCCTTTCCTGCTCCTTTTTCTCCTCTCTTTTTTGCACTCTTCTTCTCTGTTTTGCCTTTTCTGCTGATGTTTCTGCCCTCTGTTTTGCCTTTCCTGCTTGTTTTTCTACCCTCTGTTTTGTCTTTCCTGCTAATTTTTCTGTCCTGTGTTTCCACATTTTAAAACCCTGGGGACCACCAACTTCCCGGGGCTTTATTGATAATATGGATGGGTACTGCTGGGACCCCTCTCCATTTAGCTCCAAGAACCCCGGGGACAGCTACCTCCTGGGGCTTTATTTTTACCAAAGTAGGGGTGCTGCACAGACCCTTCTTCCTTGGGCTTTCACCAGAGACTACCACCGCCTCAGGGCTAACTCAAAAAATATGCGGGGGGATTCTTGGACACCCCAGGCCCAGGGGACCACCACCTCTCTGGGGCGAAGTACTTTCTTTAAAGTGGAGGGGGCCCACCTCCCCCAGCTGATTTTGGCCCTGGGGACACCATCCCTGGGGTCCAGCCTTAATTCAATGGGGGAGGGGGGCTGCATGACTCCCTTCCCTGGACCGATTTTGGCCCTGAGAACCTCATCCCCTGGGGTCCGGCCTCTTCATTGTGGATGCCCTGGATCCCACCCAGGGTACCCAGTCCCCACCGTTGGGGACCAGGGAGGAGCCTCAGGGCACCCACGGTCCCTGCCAGCTCCATGCCTCCAGCGGGAGCCAACATTGCTCTCACAGTCAGGGAACTGCTAAACATGCATATCCCTGTCCGTGAGAGCAATTGTTTCGTCGTTTTCCACGAACACTCCACTCCCAGCAAGCAGGAGTAGTTTCACAGCTACCGCTTTTGCTGAGAGCGGAGTTTCTGTTTGCTCTGACTGCAGGGAGCTGTTGAAGATCCCGCAAAGTCACAGCAAACAGTTCTGTCCTGGGCTGGGCACCCTGGGACATAGCAGGAGCCGGCCCTGGGGGGCTGGCGGTCCCAAGGGCCATTAATGGCTCCAGGAGGAGGGCTGCACAGACCCCCATCTTCTCTGAGCATGGGCCCGCTCCAGGGAGGTTGTGATTGCCAGGGCCAAACACTGCCCGGGAGGGGGGCTGTGCACCCCCCTCCCAGTATTAATTATAATTTAGGCCCCAGGGAGGTGGTGGTCTTGGGGTCCAGGGGGTCCATGTGCCCCCCACCAAATCATTTTATTGACCCAGGGAGGTGGTGGTCAAAGGGGATTCGTAGATGCCCAGGAGGGGAGTCCGCACAGGGCACCTCCAGTTTTTTAAAACAAAGCCCCAGGGAGGTGATGGTCCCCAGAGCTTAATGAGCTTTAGGAGGGGGGGCCCTTGTGCGCCCTTCCTTTTTTTAAACAAGCATTTGCAATGCAATCGGTCTCGCCTTTGGAACCTTATATGTATTTAGCTATGCAGCACATTAGCCTGGGTGCTGAAACATCTACTGTTCTTTAACATGGAGGGAAAGTAAGCACCAAACTGCTTGACACGCCAGGTATGGGAACACATGGAGAGAAATATTGCCTTTCAGCGGGAAATGATATAGTCCAAATCTCTGTTTTAAATATAAAATCAGGGCCTTCAATGGTCACATCACTGAAAATACAAGATTTGAAAAAAATATTATTGTCTAGGGGTGCTCGTGGAAGAACATTTCTATGACTAGAATCTAGAGAATGCTAAAGTGATTCTAGTATTTTACTGACCTCTGCTGGTCGTTTTATATCAAGAAAGTTAAATAGAGGCAGTTGCCAGAAAAATAAAAAAAAGAAAGTCCCTAAGCAGAAAGCAATTCTAGTATTTTACTGACCTCTACTGGTCGTTTTCTATCAAGACAGTTAAATAGAGGCAGTTGAACAGAAAAAAAAAGTCCCTAAGCGGAAGCAGACAAGTACTAGGGCTGATCTCCAGAGCCCACAAAGTACATACACATATAAGTATATATTATAGTATATACAAGAGGTCTCGAATGCTCGACCTAAAAATGCCCTGGGGACCTGGTCCACCTGGGGCTCTATTCAGAACAAGCACAGGAGCCTGCTCTCACAAGAGCCTGCTCTTTTTTTGCCACAGACTCGCAGCTCTGTCGCATTTCCTCAGCAAAAATGTCAAAAAAAATGTTTTTTTGTCCTGGTGATGTCCTTCTGGGACCACATGACAAGAGCTAGGGGGTCAGGGTAGTCCTACCCTGCCCCCTGATCTTTTTTTTAACATTGTTTTTTGTGAGTCTCGGCAGAAGCCGAGTCTCAAGTTGGGTGCCAACACTTCCTGGTTGAAGTGTTGGCAGCCAATCACATTTCAGCATGGGGACTTTCGGATCCTCTGAGGATCTGCGTCCCTATATAAACAAATTCTTTTTTTTTTAATAAGTAAAAAACTACTGAACGGATTTACACCAAATAACAGAAAGGGTTCTTTCTGGACCAAGAGCTACCTTTCTGCCAAATTTGGTGTAATTCTTTCTGGACCAAGGGCTACCTTTCTGCCAAATTTGGTATAATTCCGTATAGTGGTTCGGGCTGTAGTCATGCCTAATATCGCGATGAGACTTAACATGGGAAAAACACTTTTTGACCCCCCCTTTTTATTAGCCCCCGCTTGATGGATCAACACGAAACTTTCCATGTGCAACAAGAATCGCAGGCACACTTTTTTGGGAAAATTTTGTGAAGATTCATCAAATGGCGCCAAAGATATAGGCTAGTAAAAAAATGCTTTTCCTATGGAAAAATGGCCCTAACTATGACTACCTACTGGCTACTGGCAGTAGGATATATATATATATATATCCTGATTACTGAGAGCTGGTCGGAGGCCTGCCCCCTTTTCCCACCACTCTGCAAATGCGACTACCAGTAACAAAAACCATAGAAATTAATTTTAAAAAACTAAAGGTTACAGGCACATTATAGTTAGGTTACAGGGACATTACAGTTAGGCTAAGATTTTACTCATACAAAACCAGTGAAATTCAGCAGTTATAGCGACGTAAGCTAACTATAACTTATGCCCCCGTAATGCACTGCTTATGAACTCACATATTACATCACTCATGACATGGTTAGTGACATTGCTGATGACATCTCAAATGATGGCGTCCGCAGGCCCATCTATGGCTCCAGGAGGGGGGGCCACACTGCACCCCTGCTTTCTTTTGTTTTGGGCCTGCCCCAGGGAGGTCGAGAAAAGGACAAGGGAACCCAACTCACTAAGGAACCTGGGTGGGTAAATTATTGTCAGAAACAGTGGTTCCTGTGGAATAATAGAATCATATATAGATAATAAGATGCACAATCGCAATGGAAGGGTTAAAATTATGTCAGAGGGCGAAGAAACCACATAAACCTATGGTTTTGGTTTGATACAATCGTATTTTATATTTCACAAACAAAATTCTATATACAATGAAAAAGAAAAATGTGCGTAGTGTCCCCAGTGAGAAACAGGAACCTAAAATATTGGTGACATAATTGTGACAGTATTTTACAAGGTTTCCAAGGTATTCAAAAAAGTCGACCATTTAGCAACTCAATACACAATATACAGCAGCTGTGAGACCCTAGATCACTTTTAGGGTCGAAACGTCATCGGCAACAAAAGAAAGCGAACCATTAACAGCGCATATTATTGTATATAGCTGCTGTATATTGTGTATTGAGTTCCTAAATGGTCGACTTTTTTGAATACCTTGGAAACCTTGTAAAATACTGATTCTATTATTCCACAGGAACCACTGTTTCTGACAATAATTGCCCCAGGGAGGTGGCAGTCCCTGGGGCCCAGAATGCCCTGGGGAGGGTGGCCATGCAGCTCCCCTTCCAATTATTTAAAAAGAAGATGGCCCCAGGGAGACTGTGGTCCTCTGGGTGGTCCTCAGGGCCTGGGGGGCTCCCTGAGGCCCCCAATACATATTCATTTTGGCCCCGGAGAGGTGGTGGTGCCTGGGGCCGGGGTCCTAGAGGCCCTCCATATTAATAAATTAGCCACTGGGAGGTGGTGGTTCCCGGGGCACAGGTGAGTCCAAGAGGTCCCCCCCTGATTTATCTGAGGCATGTGGCCCCGTAGAAGCAATTGTCCCTGGGGCATGGGGGGGTTCAAAGAGGCCCCCCGTTTATAGAGGAATAAGCCCCGGGGAGGTAGTGCAATAATAGGCCCCAGGAGTGGAGCCCATGTGCCCTCCCTCCTTTATTGTACATATGCCCCCGGGACCTGGAACACCCACGGGCTGATAACTAATGAAGTGCGGGAGCCCACGCGCAGATCCAGCTGAAATTGTATTTTAAAAATGTTTATTTTGCCCTGCGGTGTCCCTGTGGGATCCCCTCAAGAGGCATAGCGGGTCAAGGTATTTCTACCATGCCCCCTTTTCTTTTTTTTACTGTTTTTTCTGGGACTCGGCTCAAGCTGAGTCCCAAGATGGCTGCCAATGCTTCCTGGTTTGAAGTGTTGGCAGCCAATCAGATCTCAGCACGAGATCGGGAGGGGTCGCTGATCTTCCGCCTCCCTATATATACAATTGGAAATTTCTTTAAATAACTCCTCAACTACTGAACAAATTTACACCAATTACCAAAAAGGTCACTTTCTGAACCAACAGCTACCTTTCTGCCAAATTTGGTGTTATTCCGTTCAGCAGTTCGGGCTGTTGCCATGTCTAAAGTTCCTCTGGAAATTAACATGGAAAAAACGTGTTTTGGGACCCCCCCTTTCTCTGCCCTCACTTGACGTATCCCCCTGAAATTTTCAAGACAGCAGCTGAAGTGAGTGGCAAACTAGTTTTGAACATCTTGCGAGAATTCATCAAACGACGCCAAAGTTATTGCTAAATGAAAAAACATTCTTCCAATGGAAACTGTATCCTAACTATACTGACCTACTGGTGAGTGCCAGTAGGTATATATATATATATATATAGATATATTTAGATATAGGTATGGATATATACATAGATATAAACATAGATATAGATAGATATATATCAGGCCTGGGCGTAGTTCGCGGAGTTTTGCTACGCGGAACTCAGCGAAGTTACAAAAAAACTCTGCGAAGTTCCGTGAGTGGCGGAGTGCAGTGCGAACTGCAGTTTGTGCTGGTATTCCTGCCGCTCGGGTAGAAATTCTATCCGAGCGGCAGATCGCGCTCGGGAGCTTACCATTCGCGATCGCGAACTTACCGTTCGCGATTGCGAGCGGGGAAAAAACTCTGCTGCACATCGCGAAGCGGAGTTTTCTGCACTCCGCGAGCTCCGCGGAGTGCAGAAAACTCCGCAAACTCCGCAAATGGAGCGAAGTTCACCGCCCAGGCCTAATATATATCCAAACTCAATGTAGTCCAAAAAAGGTGACGTCCTCAACAGCTAGTGCCAGCATAGTGGGCCAGCCGATTCCCCAAGTATTTCTGCTGAACAAAGATTACTATGCTGCAACCCTGAAAATTTGATTCCAGTATTCTTTTATTGTAAAGACAATCGCATATATATATGTATATATATATATATATATATATATATATATATGTATATATATATATGTATATATATATATAGAGAGAGAGAGACGTCTTCCTCCTCTGGAACTCAACTGATGGACACATCTTGGAGCTGTATGTATTCGCGGCCGTCCTGCCGCGGAGTCTGCACCACCCCGCGATAATAGGGGGCCACTCGACAAGGTATTCACCAAATCGACTATGTGGGCCAACAGCAGAGGATTTAGGACGGGCCCGCTTGCGGGGTCCGTGTGACCTTCTAATAACGGAGTATAATGCGTGCATCCATTTGAGGGGATGATCGAATACGAACTATAGTTCCCATAATGCACAGTTCCATATGACCATCCCATTGGAGGGAGTGCAGTATTTAAATGGGAACGTCATATGCACGCATCCTTCCCGTGAAAGCCTCTGAAGAGAAAGCTGAGGAGCTTTCGAAACGCGTCAGGCAAACCTACACGGAGGCTGTTGATGGCTGTAAGCGGTATCCGTTCATACCATGGAAAGAGAGTTCTCTTGCTGCTGCTGGCCGAGTGCGACTCAACTGATGGACACATCTTGGAGCTGTATATATATATATATATATATATATATATATATATATATATATATATAGAGAGAGAGTGAGAGAGAGAGAGAGAGAGAGAGAGAGAGAGACGTCTTCCTCCTCTGAAACTACAGGATGTTAGATGAGTTCTTGGTACTGTCTTCCACCGGTGTGACATTAGATTTACCACTCGAGTTACAGAGACTTTACAGGTTCATACAGCAGACATATTGGTATGGGTACATGAATGTTACATGATTGTAGGTTGAAGCAGTGTCATAACACAGGCCCCCGCAGCCCCCGTGGTGCGGGGCGGGCCAAGTTCCAGGGGGCCCCCTCAGCACAGTACTCTGCCCGGAGAGCTCCTTAATGAGTCTGGAGGGGGGCCCTCACGTACCTTGCAGGGGGGGCCCCTTCAGTTTCGTTACGCCAGTGGATAAAAGTAAAAGCTTTATCAACAAAAATGATGCAATGGTCCTTCATGCCATAGCAGCAGGTTCTCTCTGAAACAAAGGAAATACAATAAGCAATAAGTGACACCCAACTCAAACATGAGAATTAAATATTTTATGGAAAACGACTTTCACCATGAACACGAGTTCAACGTTTTATGAAAATATACACTTTTGATCCCAAATACAGGTTTTTATATTAGGTAAGTAAAATTATTCTCGAAAACATTATATATATATATATATAAGTTATAAGATAAAGTAAAGTAGCGGCAACCATTGGTACAATTTCTTTTGAATAAGCTTTCTTAGCAGGAATTTTAAAGTAATGAAAAAACGTTAACACTTAGGGGCCGATTCCGATCTCGGTCGGAGGCGCACCCAATACTATTCGGTCGGGAAAAAGCCATGCGAAAGCCAGTTTCCTGACCGATCCGTACAGCACACCAAACGAGCAAGTACGATGCGCACAACAGCAAAAATTCCGGCCGAGCCGTACTCACCCAAACCAGGTCCTGTTCTCCGACCGAGGCGAATCCGGAAACGCCGAATCGAGTCGCACGGAAGGGAAAATGCAGCCCCGTCCGGCCGGACAAGTACGATGCGCTTTCCGTACGCGCCGAACCCGTCGCTACGCACGGCACGTCAAAGCATCCGGGAGAGGCGCACATAAGCTCCGAATCGCGCCACAACACGATCCACGGCTACGAGACGAACACAGCACAGACGAGGACGACGCGAAGCGACGAGGACGAAGCGAAGCGACGAGGACGAAGCCAAGCGACGAGGACGACGCGAAGCAACGAGAAGGACGAACGACACGAACCAACCATGAATCCCTTCGTCCCGATCATACCAATATTCTACATCTACTACCGGAACAGGCACGGACGCGTACGGCGCAGAAGGTAAGTCAGACACCAACCACAAAACACATACAACACGTACACGACACATCACACACATACACTGGGAATCTGAATATACTTGCAACAGCAGCACCATAGGGGCGGGATGCCCATCACCAATGCCACATATGCACACAGGGGCCTGAATGCGCGCCACCACCCCAACCCAGGGGGGCTGGATGCCTACCACTACTACCACCCTTAGCCAGGGGGCAGGATGCCTACCACTACTACCACCCTTAGCCAGGGGGCAGGATGCCCACCACTACTACCACCCTCACCCAGGGGGCAGGATGCCCACCACTACTACCACCCTTAGCCAGGGGGCAGGATGCCTACCACTACTACCACCCTTAGCCAGGGGGCAGGATGCCCACCACTACTACCACCCTCACCCAGGGGGGCAGGATGCCCACCACTACTACCACCCTTAGCCAGGGGGGCTGGATGCCTACCACTACTACCACCCTTAGCCAGGGGGCAGGATGCCTACCACTACTACCACCCTTAGCCAGGGGGCAGGATGCCCACCACTACTACCACCCTCACCCAGGGGGGCAGGATGCCCACCACTACTACCACCCTCACCCAGGGGGGCAGGATGCCCACCACTACTACCACCCTTAGCCAGGGGGCAGGATGCCCACCACTACTACCACCCTCACCCAGGGGGGCAGGATGCCCACCACTACTACCACCCTTAGCCAGGGGGCAGGATGCCCACCACTACTACCACCCTCACCCAGGGGGGCAGGATGCCCACCACTACTACCACCCTTAGCCAGGGGGCAGGATGCCCACCACTACTACCACCCTCACCCAGGGGGGCAGGATGCCCACCACTACTACCACCCTCACCCAGGGGGGCAGGATGCCCACCACTACTACCACCCTTAGCCAGGGGGGCAGGATGCCCACCACTACTACCACCCTTAGCCAGGGGGCATGATGCCCACCACTACTACCACCCTTAGCCAGGGGGCAGGATGCCCACCACTACTACCACCCTCACCCAGGGGGGCAGGATGCCCACCACTACTACCACCCTCACCCAGGGGGCAGGATGCCCACCACTACTACCACCCTTAGCCAGGGGGCTGGATGCCTACCACTACTACCACCCTTAGCCAGGGGGCAGGATGCCTACCACTACTACCACCCTTAGCCAGGGGGCAGGATGCCCACCACTACTACCACCCTCACCCAGGGGGGCAGGATGCCCACCACTACTACCACCCTTAGCCAGGGGGGCTGGATGCCTACCACTACTACCACCCTTAGCCAGGGGGCAGGATGCCCACCACTACTACCACCCTCACCCAGGGGGGCAGGATGCCCACCACTACTACCACCCTCACCCAGGGGGGCAGGATGCCCACCACTACTACCACCCTTAGCCAGGGGGGCAGGATGCCCACCACTACTACCACCCTCACCCAGGGGGGCAGGATGCCCACCACTACTACCACCCTTAGCCAGGGGGCTGGATGCCTACCACTACTACCACCCTTAGCCAGGGGGCAGGATGCCCACCACTACTACCACCCTCACCCAGGGGGGCAGGATGCCTACCACTACCACCACCCTCACCCAGGGGGGGCAGGATGCCCACCACTACTACCACCCTTAGCCAGGGGGGCAGGATGCCCACCACTACTACCACCCTTAGCCAGGGGGGCAGGATGCCCACCAATACTACCACCCTCACCCAGGGGGGGCAGGATGCCCACCACTACTACCACCCTTAGCCAGGGGGGCTGGATGCCTACCACTACTACCACCCTTAGCCAGGGGGGCAGGATGCCCACCACTACTACCACCCTCACCCAGGGGGGGCAGGATGCCTACCACTACCACCACCCTCACCCAGGGGGGGCAGGATGCCCACCACTACTACCACCCTTAGCCAGGGGGCAGGATGCCCACCACTACTACCACCCTCACCCAGGGGGGCAGGATGCCTACCACTACCACCACCCTCACCCAGGGGGGCAGGATGCCCACCACTACTACCACCCTTAGCCAGGGGGGCTGGATGCCTACCACTACTACCACCCCCACTCATAGGATGGACAATGCATGACACAACAAGCACACCACAACCTAGGGAATGCAAGATTAAGACATCCCCCCACCACCATGACAAGCGTGTGAGCAGGCTGTGTCAAATGCCTACAACACCGAACATGACATTGAACATACAATGTGACCCCCTAGCACATGTGCCACACATATATGTGTGTGGCACCCACAATGCAAGCAGCCCATGACCATTGTGGCAATGGGGCCTAAACCCCCATCATCACAGTGACCAAAAGGCAAGTGTGGGGTCCATAGCTGAAGCACATTTTGACCATTGTGGCAATGGGGTCTAAACCCCCATCATCACAGTGACCAAAAGGCAAGTGTGGGGTCCATAGCTGAAGCACATTTTGAACCATTGTGGCAATGGGGCCTAAACCCCCATCATCACAGTGACCAAAAGGCAAGTGTGGGGTCCATAGCTGAAGCACATTTTGACCATTGTGGCAATGGGGTCTAAACCCCCATCATCACAGTGACCAAAAGGCAAGTGTGGGGTCCATAGCTGAAGCACATTTTGACCATTGTGGCAATGGGGTCTAAACCCCCATCATCACAGTGACCAAAAGGCAAGTGTGGGGTCCATAGCTGAAGCACATTTTGACCATTGTGGCAATGGGGTCCAAACCCCCATCATCACAGTGACCAAAAGGTAAGTGTGGGGTCCATAGCTGAAGCACATTTTGACCATTGTGGCAATGGGGTCTAAACCCCCATCATCACAGTGACCAAAAGGTAAGTGTGGGGTCCATAGCTGAAGCACATTTTGACCATTGTGGCAATGGGGTCTAAACCCCCATCATCACAGTGACCAAAAGGTAAGTGTGGGGTCCATAGCTGAAGCACATTTTGACCATTGTGGCAATGGGGTCTACACCCTCATCATCACAGTGACCAAAAGGTAATTGTTGACAAAGAAAGAGCTGCAACTGCCAAACTGCATGGATCATTCCTGGTCACAGAACCAAAAACTCATCTGTGGCAAAGTAGTGTATGTGTCCCATTGCAACATAAATTGGGGGAGCCAAATACTGCAGTGCAAATGAAACATTCCTTTGGCCATGTGCAGACAAACAACACCCATGGGGGCTGAGACCGTCAACAGTCATCAATGACACAATGACAGAAGTGACCATCAGAATGCAGAACCACATATTTGCACCAATGGGCACACAAATGCAGATACCCTGTGGAGACAGCAGATGTGAGGTGAACAGATACCATACCATGGCAGCAATGGGACACACAAACCATGATCACTGTGCTGACCGATGACCTAGGAGTCCCAGGGACAGCAGCGGAAACACACCAAACAACATACAGCCAATGGCACACCCAAGATATGCCAATGCAGTGGTGCAGATGCACAAACACAAACAGGCAGACCAACACTGTCATCATACACAGCAGGTGAGGGGTGGGGGTGCCAGTGTCCCCAGGCAACAACACAACACATGAGGAGAGCTGAATACCAATCATACAGATGTGCATACACTGCCACACTAAGGTAACTCATGGATCCAAATCCCCTATGTGGGCAAGCAGGCATTGACAGGTGAGAGGGAGCACAAAACACACATGTCACACAGGCACGTAGGAACAACAACTGACACAGCAAGTCACAGACACACCACAGCACCACCCCCAGGGCCCCCACAATGTGGTGACCCTGGGCTGAATAAAAATACCACTGTGATGACAAAGCTAAATGTCGTTCACACTGTGAACCACAGTCAGGTGTCCTGAGCAACTAACTACCATCACACCTACACAAGCACAAATCAATCAGCATGGCCAGTAAGCCAAGGCCAACATGGAGGCAGGGGACTAGCCGGGCAACAACTCTCATCTGCACACACTCAAGACCACACCCCTCGACCTCCAACAATGTGCAGCAGTGAAGTACACATGCACTGGTGACATTGCACATGCACCCATGACTATTCCAGGGTGGTGGGTGGGAACCAAGGTGTAGAAACACATCACACATGGACACTCAACAAGACTCCTGAATGTCTGACACACTGCACACTACGCTGTACATGGACATGACGGCAATACCACACCGACCAATGGGATCCCAGCCACAGTCACACACCAATGAAGAAGCCAAGGTCACCCACAAAGAACACACATAGACAACAACCAACATTGCAGCCCGGACCCTAAGGAGTGCCAGCAGTCACACACACAACGTGTCACAATCACTGAAAGATAACACAAACTGGAAATCACATGACAGGGGCAAACAACAAGTGCCAAAGGGAAACCTGACTGTGACCCATCTGCGTCAGCACACAAACTCTGCCCTGACAGCAAACACACCTATGGGTGACACCCTGATGACCAGTAATGTGCCATGCACCCACATCACAGAGAACACAGGGAGAAGACTTTGGGGGAACATAGCTCAAGTCAGCAAGCATCACAAACAGGTACAACACTAGGGATCACAGCATGCGCAGATGAATGGAAGTGAACACACAGACATGCACATACAACACACACCTTGGGCGCAGGCAATGTCACACGTGTACACACTGCCATGAGGGGACTCCACTCCTGTGTGAGGAAAGCTGTGCCATATGTTGCCTCAGTAGGGCCCCATCATGTCAGCTGAGCACTTGGTCACACAATCAACAATTAGCACCAAATGAGGGCTCCCATCACATCAGCCTGGTCATGGATGTGCCAACGGAATCATCAGCACAGATCCAACACACTTGTATAGCAATGTTGCACTGACTACACGGATGAGTCCCTCCCCATTGATGCCCAAACCTGCATGTCCACTGGAGATGGCAACACGGTCAGGGAAGTAGACAAATGCAACGATGGCAGGCACAACAGATGTGCAGGGGTGGAAGCCACAGATATGAAATTGCCAATGTAAGTAGGAAACCCATTGCAAAATACTGAACACATGACACCCTCAGATGCTGCTATTGATGACATGGATACACCACATGATAGGACACATTCCCCCTGGACCACATGGGTTCCTGCACAGTAACACTTCATAATCATGAGACCAGATATCACCATCACTGCAGCAAGGGCATGGTTAGCTGCACCAACAACATGTACATCTGAAGCATGAGCACTAGAGAAAAGAAAGTTGCTTTATTCAGCATATGTGTTGTTTGATAACGACGTCCAGAAGAAATTAGAGCAAAGGCCAATGGCCAGTCCATTGTCAAAGTTCAAACAGGGTGACACTGGCAGATGTCACCCTACGCATGCCTGCACAATACCAGGGACAATCCACTAGGAGGGGCAACCGGGGGGCAGGCCAGGCACCGCAGGGACAGGATCAGGGCTCACCAGGGGGAGTCAGGGAAGGGGTGGTGGGTGCTGGAGAGCCACTGACAACTGCAGTGGAGGTGTCTGACATGGTGTGTGCCGGCACAACTGGGGGGCATGACTCAGATGTCGTGGGTGCCGGCACAACTGCAGTGGACCCTGCAGATGGGGTGGACAGGTCCGCCACTGCAGTGCCCAAGTCAGACAGGGCGGTAGTGGACTCCACTGCAGTGCCTACCTCCAGGGGAGGAGAATGGGGAACAGGCAAGGTGGGTTGGACAGAGGGGGAGGACACCCTCACCACATCAGTGGCACAGACAAGCGCAGCGGGGGGTGTGGTGCTGGGAGAGCAAGTGGCAGGGGGAGAAGGCCGGAGCATCTTGGGGATGGTATATCTGTGGGTGGGGGAACCTGGGGCAGGGTGTGGTGGGGGCACCTGTGCAGTGGGGGCCTGAGGGATGGAGGACGGAGACCTTGTGCCTGAGCTGCAGGGCGGTGGCGGGGTCTTGCTCTTAGCACTCCGGGGGGACTTGCGGGTGGGGGCCTCAGTCCGTCTGCGCCTGGGGGAGGGTGTCCGGGGGCGAGGGGCACTCTGCTCCGTGTGGGTGGGCTTCCTCTTCCCCCGGGATGCTGGAGCAGCTTCATCGGTGGGGAAGAGGCCGAGGTCACAGAGGAAGAGCTGCTGTGACTTTGGGGTTGCAGGTGAGGCAAGGGAGGGTGCTTTGGAGGGAGAGGGAACTGAGGACTGCGCAGTGCATGTGGATGCGTGTGTGTGTTCCAGGGCCCCATCCCCTGTGAGTCTGGCTTCAGTTCCCTGAATGTGCGTGCGTGTGCGTTTTGTCATTGGCGTGTGTGTCAGTGTGCTGGATGTGTGTGTGCTGGTGTGTGCCTGTGCCAGTGTGTGTGTGCCTGGGATGGGTAAGGTGCTGGGGAGTGTGGATGGAGCAGAGGCAGGAGGGGTGAGGGACCGTTTGAGGAGGGACACTGCTGCCGTCAGGGAGGAGTCCATGGACCTATTGCCCCTCTGTAGGTCAGACATGCCCGATGAGATGCCCTCCATGAACGACACCAGCTGAGTCAACAGCGCGGTGTGCGCATGGAGGACACTCAGCATGGCTGTCTGCCCTACATGGAGCTGGCGAAGGAGGTACACAGACTCCTCACTCAGGGCAGCAGGGGACACAGGGGCAGGGGGTGCGGTGCCTGGCCCAAAGGAGACACGCTCCCGGACATGGGAGCCTCCACGGACCTGGGGAATGGGAGCCGATGGGAGGGCGGTGGTGGTGCTGGTGGTGGCGGGGACAGCAACACTAGCTGGGGTGTGGTGGCTGCTGACACCCGCCTCCACAAGGGAGTCATCCTCCGAGTTGCTCTGGTCCTCAGCTGAGGTGGATGCTGCTGAGGACTCCTCGGTGTGGCTCCCCTCGCCCTCCGTGCCACTGGGTCCCTCCAACCACTCCTCGGCTGCTGACCCAGTCTGGCTCTCCGGCTCCTCCTGGTCCGTGGAGCTGTCCCCTTCCGTGGCCGTGGATGTATCTGCAAACAATGGGGAAACAGACAGACATCAGTCACCTGCACATAACGCACACACCACTGTGAGCACAGCACATCACAGAGCAAGCCCTGGCATCATTAGTTGTACATTGCTAAAAGTGCACTAATTGAACAGGAGAAGTCAATTGTCAGTCTGATGCCAAGCATGGCACTCACATCCCACATGGCCTTGCACCCATCTGTCTGGTGTCTGTTGGATTGCAACACCCCAGTGTTGACACATGCACCAAGTACACAGTAGTTGGACAGTGCAGAGGACACGGTGTGGACACATCACAGCTCTTGCCACTGAGTCAGTACAGGTTTACGGATGTAAGGGATGCCCAGAGTCAAATAGGAAATGCATGTGATGCATACCAGCGACAGACACCATGATGCACCCATGTCCTGATAGCCAGCGCCACTATGGTGTGCATGTAGCACATGTCACTCCCCTGCAGGATCACCAATCAGTAGACACATGCCATGGCGGAGGCATGACTGCAAAGTCATACATCACTGTCTCAGTGATGTATGACTTTGCAGCCAGACAACAACACTCTGCACTGTGTCACAATAGTAGGTCATGGGGAATGCAAGTCCTGGAGCTGCACAAGTGCACATGTACATCCCCCCACAACACATCCTCTTAACCCTCATCTGTCCAGGTCATACCTATTGGACATATGGGAGACCTGTGACACTACCCTCTGAACCTGAGCCCCTCACACTCTGCTGTGCATGGGGAACAGCTGCCTGAACTTCACATTTACATGCCCCAGTCTGCATGGGCAGCTGATCAGACACCTATGTGTCACACAAGTATCGTCTCCTATGGTCACATCTCCAGTGGCATGCTGAGCCCCTACAAAGAAACTCCACAGCAGTCCTGGCGACTAATCCACAGCACACTGACACAGAGGCAGACACCTGAGGGGTCAAATCACTGTGCACAATGTGTCCTCTGATACACGGGAGTGGGAGTACAGAGTGTATTGTATGGCCTGGAGTAGGCATGACTGTCCAGCCCCACATGAATGAGGGATGAGCCCTGGACTGTAGGCAGCTGGCTAAGTATGTGTGACACACGTCATATACATACTCCTGGGGCCCAAACATTGTTCCCACCCGCAGCATGGGTGTGTGCCAGGTACCCCAGCCACATGTGGTGGATCAGCTCAGCAATTGGACCACAGATCAAAGTAACACGCTGAATACATGTCAGAATACAGGCATCGTGTAAGCAATGGACCCACCCATGATGCCCACCACAGAGTCAGGGAAACAGATGCTGTCTCCCACCTTGAGTCAAGCAAACTGCAAGGACACAGTCCTAAGTGACAGAATTCCCTGCATGTAAGGGCCACACCTGGGTATCAGATGAGGAGTGGGCAGTGCACAATAGAGGGACATGGCTCCTGGACAACATGACTGCTGTACTGTGGCAGTTCAACCTGGCCCGAGGAGGGCACATAGCATGTTAGACAGAGTACACAGTGCAGTCTTTGACTCACCCCCTCCTTGCTGCTCTCTGGCCTTCAGCTGCCCATCCAGGTCTGGAAAGACCACCGCCAGGATCCTGAGCATGTGGGGGGTCAGGGTCCGTGTTCCGCCCCTCCTGCGAGGAGGCGACAGCTTCAGCTGGACCCGTGCAATCCTCCGGGTCCAGCCCCGAAGGTCCTGCCACCTCTTTTGGCAGTTGCGGATCCGGCGCTTGTAGACCCCCACGGACCGGACAGCCCGGACGATGTCCTTCCAGATCTCATGCTTCCGATGGGCAGAAGCCTGTCAGGATGACAAAGTGATAAGGCCATTACTACACATGCAACATATCCGTGCATGACACAGTTGCATATACATGTCGCAATCACAGGGGCACATGGTGTACCCAGGCAGTGCACGGCTGCCCATGGACAGTTTTCCAGAAGTCACTACATGGTATCATTGCATGGGGAGTAAAACCCTGTTCAGAAGCACTGTCACTGCACCATACCTGTCCAGTGCAAGTCACTACACACTATGGGGGGTGACAACTACTCAGTGAGCCTGCTAGCCAGTGGTGTGCTGACTCTCAGCCTTGCTAGTCAGACAAAATGCACATTCAGAAAGGCAGTGCACAGAACACTCACCTGCTCCCCTGGTGTCCCATACAGCTTGCTGTACTGTGGAAGTAGGCTGTCCAGCAGGGCCTGGTTCTCTTCAAGGCTGAAGGCTGGGGCTCTCTCCACAGTACGTGCCATTGCAGGGTCCAGAGGGGCAGAGACAGCAGCAGTGCAGTGGCAGATGTCGTCCTGGAGCATGTAGTGCAGGCAAGTGGGCTCTCAGGGGAACATGCAGCAATATATATGTGCTGGAGAGGCAGATACTGTCCCTTGTGTCCAAAGTGATAGGTCCAAGTCGTTTGCATCTTCTGAATCTGGCCAATCCATGGAATAGCAGCACCAAAACACGCCCACAGCATCCTTCAAAATTTCAACTTCATGACATACATGATTTTGCAACATTGTTGTGGGTGACCAACTGATTTTCCAGCAACCGACTCGTTCGAATATTCGAAAACGCGTCCGTTGCCAGGCAAGCCCATTGTCAATGGGTGCGCACCGATCGGTCCATTGAGGTACAACGCGCACAGGGGTACAACGCGTACCCGCACACATTGAATGCAATGGGCCGGCCGGAGGCACCGATCGGTCCATTGCTGTTCAACGCGCACAGGGGTACAACGCGTACCCGCACACATTGAATGCAATGGGCCGGCCGGAGGCACCGATCGGTTCATTGCAGTACAACGCGCACAGGGGTACAACGCGTACCCGCACACATTGAATGCAATGGGCCGGCCGGAGGCACCGATCGGTCCATTGCTGTTCAACGCGCACAGGGGTACAACGCGTACCCGCACACATTGAATGCAATGGGCCGGCCGGAGGCACCGATCGGTCCATTGCAGTACAACGCGCACAGGGGTACAACGCGTACCCGCACACATTGAATGCAATGGGCCGGCCGGAGGCACCGATCGGTCCATTGCTGTTCAACGCGCACAGGGGTACAACACGTACCCGCACACATTGAATGCAATGGGCCGGCCGGAGGCACCGATCGGTCCATTGCAGTACAACGCGCACAGGGGTACAACGCGTACCCGCACACATTGAATGCAATGGGCCGGCCGGAGGCACCGATCGGTCCATTGCAGTACAACGCGCACAGGGGTACAACGCGTACCCGCACACATTGAATGCAATGGGCCGGCCGGAGGTACCGATCGGTCCATTGCTGTTCAACGCATCACTGTACATGTGACTGGCATATGTCAGCATGCCTGTCTCAGATGGACATATGCCAGCCACAGATAGCTCCCAGGGAGTGAGGGGCACACCTACATCACGACAGCCTGTCCAAACCTTATCATAAGGCATGTAAGGCTGCATTTCCTATTGTGTGTATGTTGGTGTACATGTTGTCCTGTGGGTGTCACCTGTGGGCAGCCACCCCCAGGCTGTGCACGTGTTAATGGGGACAGGATCCTGGGTGTTACGTGTACGTGACCACTGTGATGTGCAACTGTTCATATCTGTGCATGTGCCATGGTCACATTTCACAGTGGTGTTTGTGTATGTCATGTCACATACCCCGTGAGTCCCATGTGGGACGGTATGTTTGAGCCAGGGTGTCCCAGTGGCACAATAGTGATGGCCCTCCACAGTCTTTGTGCATGTAGTGTTTACAATGTCTCTGATTTCATGTGCACAATGGGAGACAGTCTCCACATCCACGTTGTGTGTGCATGGACTCTGATGTTGTGCGTGTGTGTCACAGACGTCCATGGCTCTCCTGCCATGGCAAGTGTGGCCACTACCTGTGGGGGTCATGTTTGTTTTGTTGTGGTGTACACATGATACTCCAGGTGATGCCAGTGTCCATGTGGCATTACAGGGTCCCTGGGAATGTGCCTGTCGTTGAGCTGTGGTGCCTGGGGCACATCTGTCCTCACATGTCACTGGGGGGTGACTGTGACACAGCATCATGATATCCAATGGGCCAACCTGGGACAAATTGATGCCACCTTTAGGACCGTGTTGACAGATGTTGGCCATGTATGTACCATACATGTCGTTCCGGTACTGCACACTTCATGTAGTTGTGCCTCATGATGATGTATGTTGGGATCTTGAGTGTGTTCAATGCCGCATATGTGGGGTGACTGACGATCTTGCTTACTTCTCCTCTGCACTGCAGGGCTCCTGCTGTCCATCGGCCATTCCCAGACCTGGCAACGATGGTGGAACGGGACAGCATCCGACGGTACCGCTTCACCAGGCAGCTGATTGAGGATTTGGCAGTGCAGTTGTCCCCACATTTGCAGCCTGGCCGGCCGTATCCTACAGCGCTGACCCCCAAGGTGAAGGTGATGGCAGCCCTACACTTCTTTGCCACCGGTACCTTCCAACATACTGTGGCGTCTGCTGGTGGGATGTCACAGACCATGTTCAGCCGTGTGCTCCGCGATGTTTTGGCGGCAATGTTGCTCTTCCTGAACCGGTACATCTATTTCCCTAGACTGCGACGACTCACTGACGTGAAGAGTGACTTTTATGCCCTGGGGAGGATGCCGCATGTCATTGGCTCCATTGATGGGACACATGTGGCTTTGGTACCACCACAGGCCCAGGAGCAGGCCTACAGGAACCGCAAGCACTACCACTCGGTCAATGCACTGGTGGTGTGTCTTGCAGACATGACCATCACACACGTGTGTGCCCGTTTCCCTGGTTCAGCACACGATGCCTTTGTGATGAGGAGTAGTCGCATCCCCAGGTTGATGGCACAGATGCAGAACCAGCGTGCCTGGCTTGTCGGTGTGTACTGACTTTGTGCCATTGTGTGTGATCTGATCTGTAGTATTCCGCCCACTTTTCCAAGTCAGCTGATGTGCACTTGTCTGTCCGTAGGTGACTCGGGATACCCCAACATGCCGTGGTTGCTGACACCCCTCAGGAACCCTGTGACACCTGCCCAGATGCGCTACAATGAGGCACATGGTCGGACCAGGAGAGTGATTGAGCGGACCTTTGGTCTCCTGAAGAGCCGCTTCCGCTGCCTGGACAAGACCGGAGGGTCCCTCCCATATGCCCCTGCGAAAGTGTGCAAGATTATCATCGTCTGCTGCATGCTCCACAACCTGGCAGTGCGGAAGGAGTTGCCTCTCATCCAGGATGACGATGACCAACATCCGCCACCTGTGGAGGATCCTGGCCTGGACCACGATGCCAGTGACGATGATGATGATGATGGTGATGGTGATGTCCGCACACAGCTCATCACCAACTTCTTTAGCTGAATGTGAGTATCCTGAGGTGTCATGTGAATGATGTGAGTTGGCATGATGTGTGGGTGGTGCTCTGGTGCTGTTGGAGTGTGTCCATGGGCTACTTGACAGGATGTGTGTTGCGATGTGTGGTGACAGGTGGGCTGTACTCCCCAACAGTGTTGACATGCTAACTTGGTTCTGGGTGGGTATCTTGTAACATGTATTGTGCATGAGTTTTGCTGTTCTGTCCTGTACTGCATTGCTTTTGACTGTGTGTCATTTCTGTCCTTCACAGGGTACTTTCAGATTCGTTTGGTCAACTGTGTCCACCGACGACGTGATTGCACATCCAGGCTGGTAGCTGTTGTGTCCCTACAGGTGATGTGCGCCACACCCATGGACTTCCTTCTGTCTACAGTTGTTGACTGTGTGCCCGCTACCAGGTGGGGTTACCTTGCATCTGTAGTGGTTACGGCATGTTGCTACTGTGTAATAAACCTGTGCTTCACTTAGTGATGTGCGTTGTCTGTGGTCACACATTTGACTGCCATTTGCTTACTGCACCTGTGGGCTACTTGACTACAACTGGGAATGGGTGTGGTGTCTGTGCATTGCACCGTCTTCCCTGGCAACATCAGTGTAGGCAATGAGTCAGATGGCCTAGGTGTGTATGTGTTGTGTAGCCCTGGTGGTGTGTCTCCCTCATATGTGTCACGTTGCCTGTACTCACATGCCTGTGTTGTCCTTGCTGTTGCAGTTCGCATACACAGTGTAATTTTGCTGTTCATCATCCCCATAACAGCACCCACGTTGGAATCACGACAGAGGCAAGTATGGTGTATTATTGTGTTTATTGTGATACATCTGTGATAATAGTGCATAGGATGGATTGTGCTGTACATGAATCTTGCAATCCCAAGTTCCTAGATGAATAGAAAGTCCAGGTAGACAGGATCCCCAGTATCGGGGCCACAGTTGTCTGACACATTGTTCCAACTTGTACTCCCCATGCAATGTGTGGGAGTAGTGTTGCCATCAACAGGGTGAACAGTCTGTGCACAAAGGCGAAAATCCAGAACAGGTTCAGGCTTCCTGGGAGTTGCGCTTGGCCATCAGCCTCTCACTTTCCCCTCCTCGGACGACCCCTCTTCTTGGGGGGGGGCCCTCAAGTGCAGGCTGCTGCGGTGCAGGGGACTCTCCGCCAGAGTCCTCCTCCCTCCCTGTGGCAGTTGCAGTTTGTTCGGTGCCAGATGTTGTTGGCACACAGGGAGGTGTGGACTGGTTGCTGTTCATCTGGCGGAGGCATTGTAAAATGTCCCTGTGCACCGCCGTCATCTCATGTAGTACATCCCACTTGGACTCCACGCGGGTCATGTGGGAGTCCACACGTGACATGTGTGACTCCACGTGGGACATGTGGGAGTCCAAGCGGGCATGATGGGCAGCCTGCTGCTGTTTGATGTCTCTGAGGAGCCCCACTACCTGGCTGAGCTCTCCGGTGCTGGACTGGTACGCATCAGCTATGCGTACCAGTTGTGGGTCTTCATGCACACCAGCAACGTCTGCAAGCAGCGACCTCTGTCTCCCACCCCTCCCACCACCCCTGCTGACATGTGCAGTGTGTGCAGTTGCACGCACAGATAACCCTGGTCCACCTTGGGGGTTGGTGGTGGTGGTGGTGTCCATGGCCCCAGGTTGGTCCAGGGTCACTGCGCTGGTGTTGTTCCTTATTCTGTCCATGTCGGCAGGGATGGTATTCGTGGTGACAGTCGTTGGAGGGGTGGGTGCAGGGGGTGCAGCTGGTGGACCTGCTGGTGCTGCAGCTGGTGGTCCTGCTGGTGCAGCATGTTGACTTGCACCGGATGTGCCAGGTTGTTCTTCATCGTCCGAGGAGGACAGAGGCTGTACGACGCCAGTGAGCTCGGCATCCTCTTGAGCCTGGGACTGGGACTCCTCAGCGTCTGCTGCTGTGTCCCTATCATCACCTGTTTTTGGGAGACACAAACAATGTATGTCATGTTTCTGCAGGCATCAGTGGTTGACACACCTGACAGTTGTGACTGTGCCTCGGGGTGCGGGCCTGTACATTGTATTGTCCTAAGTCGTCACAGTCAGGGGTTGATATTGGTGTGGCACATTGTCCTGCATTATTTGGGCATTTCTATGTATTCTCTGGGGTGTGAACATGGTCTGCATTGATTGTGTATGGTTGACAGCCAGACCTCCTTCCCACCCACCCACCCACCCAGTCAGTTATCCCACCATGGAACGTGCTTGCATTGCAGGGAGTGTAAGTTGTCTCTCAGGATGTCAGTCAGTGGTGTCCTGCTGTTTGTTGGTGCACAGTTGCCAGCAGGGCCTTGTGCTCCCCACAGCAGTAGCCAGTGTCAGCCATCTTGTGAGTCCTTCTCCACTCCCTGTGATGTGAGCATGGTTCAGGGTGGTGTTGATGGGCCAGTTGTGAGGCTGAGCAATGTCTGTGACTACGACTCCCATCATGCTATTGCCTCCACCCCCTTCCCAGCATGCCCATGCTTCCTTCCTTTTGACTCTGCTTCCCTGTGGGGTGGGGTGGCTGTGCTGACAGGATGGCTGGGAGTGTTGTCCTGGCAGTTGTTTGGCTAAGAGTCCCAAGAGTGTCCCTGTGCTTCACACAACATAACCCAGGGTGGTGGTGCTTTGTGGGATCTTGTGTTAGGATGGAGGGCATTGCATTCTACCAGGTGGGTACTGTGGAGTTTGTGTTGGGGGGGGGTGTGAGGGGAGGTGCTGGTGACTATGGTCAGTGCTGCAAGTCCCCCTTCCCACCCACCCAGCCAGCCAGATATCCCACCATGGAACGTGCTTGCATTGCAGGGAGTGTAAGTTGTCTCTCAGGATGTCAGTCAGTGGTGTCCTGCTGTTTGTTGGTGCACAGTTGCCAGCAGGGCCTTGTGCTCCCCACAGCAGTAGCCAGTGTCAGCCATCTTGTGAGTCCTTCTCCACTCCCTGTGATGTGAGCATGGTTCAGGGTGGTGTTGATGGGCCAGTTGTGAGGCTGAGCAATGTCTGTGACTACGACTCCCATCATGCTATTGCCTCCACCCCCTTCCCAGCATGCCCATGCTTCCTTCCTTTTGACTCTGCTTCCCTGTGGGGTGGGCTGGCTGTGCTGACAGGATGGCTGGGAGTGTTGTCCTGGCAGTTGTTTGGCTAAGAGTCCCAAGAGTGTCCCTGTGCTTCACACAACATAACCCAGGGTGGTGGTGCTGTGTGGGATCTTGTGTTAGGATGGAGGGCATTGCATTCTACCAGGTGGGTACTGTGGAGTTTGTGTTGGGGGGGGGGTGTGAGGGGAGGTGCTGGTGACTATGGTCAGTGCTGCAAGTCCCCCTTCCCACCCAGCCAGCCAGATATCCCACCATGGAACGTGCTTGCATTGCAGGGAGTGTAAGTTGTCTCTCAGGATGTCAGTCAGTGGTGTCCTGCTGTTTGTTGGTGCACAGTTGGCAGCAGGGCCTTGTGCTCCCCACAGCAGTAGCCAGTGTCAGCCATCTTGTGAGTCCTTCTCCACTCCCTGTGATGTGAGCATGGTTCAGGGTGGTGTTGATGGGCCAGTTGTGAGGCTGAGCAATGTCTGTGACTACGACTCCCATCATGCTATTGCCTCCACCCCCTTCCCAGCATGCCCATGCTTCCTTCCTTTTGACTCTGCTTCCCTGTGGGGTGGGCTGGCTGTGCTGACAGGATGGCTGGGAGTGTTGTCCTGGCAGTTGTTTGGCTAAGAGTCCCAAGAGTGTCCCTGTGCTTCACACAACATAACCCAGGGTGGTGGTGCTTTGTGGGATCTTGTGTTAGGATGGAGGGCATTGCATTCTACCAGGTGGGTACTGTGGAGTTTGTGTTGGGGGGGGGGGTGTGAGGGGAGGTGCTGGTGACTATGGTCAGTGCTGCAAGTCCCCCTTCCCACCCAGCCAGCCAGATATCCCACCATGGAACGTGCTTGCATTGCAGGGAGTGTAAGTTGTCTCTCAGGATGTCAGTCAGTGGTGTCCTGCTGTTTGTTGGTGCACAGTTGCCAGCAGGGCCTTGTGCTCCCCACAGCAGTAGCCAGTGTCAGCCATCTTGTGAGTCCTTCTCCACTCCCTGTGATGTGAGCATGGTTCAGGGTGGTGTTGATGGGCCAGTTGTGAGGCTGAGCAATGTCTGACTACGACTCCCATCATGCTATTGCCTCCACCCCCTTCCCAGCATGCCCATGCTTCCTTCCTTTTGACTCTGCTTCCCTGTGGGGTGGGCTGGCTGTGCTGACAGGATGGCTGGGAGTGTTGTCCTGGCAGTTGTTTGGCTAAGAGTCCCAAGAGTGTCCCTGTGCTTCACACAACATAACCCAGGGTGGTGGTGCTTTGTGGGATCTTGTGTTAGGATGGAGGGCATTGCATTCTACCAGGTGGGTACTGTGGAGTTTGTGTTGGGGGGGGTGTGAGGGGAGGTGCTGGTGACTATGGTCAGTGCTGCAAGTCCCCCTTCCCACCCAGCCAGCCAGATATCCCACCATGGAACGTGCTTGCATTGCAGGGAGTGGAAGTTGTCTCTCAGGATGTCAGTCAGTGGTGTCCTGCTGTTTGTTGGTGCACAGTTGCCAGCAGGGCCTTGTGCTCCTCACAGCAGTAGCCAGTGTCAGCCATCTTGTGAGTCCTTCTCCACTCCCTGTGATGTGCGCATGGTTCATGGTGGTGTTGATGGGACAGTTGTGGGGGGGCAATATGTGTGACTGCGACTCCCATGATGCTATTGGCTACACTGACTTGGCCAGCATACACAGAATTCCTTCCTTTGAGTGGTCTTCACTGTGTGTTGGTGTTGTTGTGGTGGCTACATGTGTGGATGTGTTTGTTGGTTCTATTTGTGCCACTGCCTAGCTGTAGTTGTGGTTGTGTTTGTACATGTGTTGGCACAGTTGGATGTGACTTTTTTGATGGCATGTGTTGTGTTTCTCTGACTGACATACACATTTTGGGATGATTCTGTTCTGGTTGCTGTGTGATTGCTATGAGTGCATGGTTTGACTTTCCCCTTGACAGTGATGTGTGTGTGTTTTGTGGCAGTATATTGTGTACATTTGTTGTGTACTCACCAGGCTCTGGGATGTCCTCTAGTCCATATATGCTCACTGGCGGTAGGATGGCCCGCACCTTCTCCTCCCAGGGCCTGAGGTATATTGGCTTGGCAGGAGGGCCACTGCCGGTGTGTTGGCTGTTGATGTAGTCTTGCTTCAGCAGTTTCCGTACCCTCCTGCGCACGTCATACCACCTGTTCTGGATGTCGCTCTTTGTGCGCCGACATGGTGATTGGGCGTTCACCCTGTTGATGATCCTCTCCCACATCTTGGTTTTCTGCGACATGGGGGTCTGTTGGACCAATGTGCCAAACAGCTGTGGCTCTACCCTGAGGATCTCGTCTACCAGGACTTCCAATTCACAATCTAGGAACTTGTGATTCTTCTTGGGGGGCATGGTGATGGGTGGTGATGGTGGGTGATGTGTGTGTTGGTGTGCAGGTGAGGGTGTGTGGGTGTGTGTTGTGCTGGGTGTATGTGAGGTAGGTATTTGTTGGTGTGCTGCTGGTGTGTGGCTTGTGTGAGGGATGAGCTGTGGGTGTGTGGTTGCTTTCTCTTGGGTGCTGGCAGTGGAATGGCATTTGCAAAGGCTCATGGTAGTGATTTGTGTCCTTTATATAGGTGGAGTTGTGGGTGTGTCTTTGTTCTCTGTCCCCACCCCCCCAGTATTTATTGGCTTGGTAATTGCTTGTTTGGCCTTTTTTTGGTTGATTTTTCCTTTGTGCTGTTTGTGTATGTTGGAAACGTTCTTGTGACCGAGTCGGACCCTGCATTGGTCTCGTACGGTGTTTTCCGTTTCGTTCACGCTGTGTTTGTGCAGTTTTGTATGCTGCGTACGCGTCGGTCGCGGTGTATTGTGTTGCTTCGGCTCGGTTTTGTATGCGTGTCGGTCGTATGGCTTGTCCTCCGTCCGACTCGGTCGTGTTTTCGCGCCTTGCATCGTACTTTGCGGGTTGGAGTTGGCGGGTACGATTCGGTCGGATTTGTTCCGGGTGCGTGTCGGTCGGTTGAATTCGCGTGTTTTTCCGGCCGGATTGCTATTTTCCGAGCGGCTCGGTCGGTCGGCTTGGTTTCCTGACGTGTCGGTCGGATTTATCGCGGCTTGCATCGTACTTGGCGTGTCGGGCGCCACTGGTACGTGTCGGTCGGTAATTTTTCCGGCTCCGAGTCGGTCGGTGCTTTTTCCGGCCCGAATCGGAATCGACCCCTAAGTGCCCAAATCTACCCAAATACGACACATAATCATAGCAAAACGGATCTCTGCGTGGCTAAATCTATAGTTGTAGTGTTCTGAGAGCAGCAGGGAAGTGCCGTCAGCCCAAGATGAAACCTAGCTTGGCCAGGGCAACAGCACTGTCTGGAATGTGCGGGGAGCAGCAGCCGCAGCATTTAACACAGCGGGTTTCAAACAATTCCCCGACTTGTAGTAACAAATATAGCCAAAGGTCCCCAAATTGGCATCATAATATTTGATCACCATTTTTATGTAAATATTGAATGCAAGCTTTATCAGTGTAGTGGAGCTGAGGGCGTTTTCTCGAGAAATGTTGACAAAGACTGGAGTTCAGTAGTCTTTCTCAGTTACCCTCAAAATGTATGTCACATAAAACATTGCAAATGACAATAGAGGGGGAATCTTGAAATACAAGCTCAAAACTTTGTTCTGTGCTCCTTTTCCTTATATTATCCCCACTATATGAAATTAAAAATGTACTGCATTGAGGAAGCCAAAATGTTAAAGGGACTTTAGGGAGCTGGGGAGTGTGTTTCACTCAGGGAATTATGAATTAAAGAGTTGCTCGTTAATAGCTATTATTTTCTCAAATAAACATATTTTAAAATATTAAACACTCCAATGATGTTTAGTTTCCCACTTAGATAGGCACTGTTTGCCACATGCATTAGCAAAATTCTTTAGGTTTTCAGAGACACTTTTGAAATGACCAGTAAACTTTAAGTACTCTACTGCCTCCTAAACACACTACAGGGATAAAGGCTATGTGACAGTTTGTGAGGAAATTTAAGGAAATAAAAACAAAAATAAAAACACTGCTTTTTACCGTGAGTTGAGTACAAGTACAACAGTGCCTGATCTCATTATGGCCCCTTAGAAGACAATGCCCTCTTTAACCTGATGCACCGCTAGTGGCATTTCTACGTGTGATTTTTAGGGGGCACACATTGAATCGCAGATAAAACTAGTGGGGCCACCTGCAAAGGGAAAATCACAAGGAGTGTGTGTGTGCACTCCTGCATGTATGTGACGTGTATTTATGCGTGTGTATATGTACATATGTGTTTAAATATGACTTGGATATCTGTGGGTATATCTATTTATATGTAGAAACAGATGTATACAGAAAGATACATATAAAGTCATATTTAATGTAAACACAAAAACATGTATTTTCTCAAACAATCACTGTTTTGCAGTAAAATGTAGTTGGACATTATGTGTGTGGTATGGTGCAGTGTCTTGCCTTTTTTATGTGTCAACTTCTGGCACGTGGCTCATTCAACAGCCTTGGTAGTGGTAATTAGGGAGGTCCTGGTCAAATGGAGTAGGGGCATTTGCCCCACCTGGTACTTTCCCACCCCGCTCCCCAGAGTTGTCGTGGGCACTGCTGATATAAGGAATGGTATACACTAACACTGAGAAAGCCAGACTCCGCTCTACATGTTGTTACCATTCATTGCTAACCATAGAGACAGCAATCCTACATTTCATGTCATTCTGTTGAGTCAGGATTTTGCATCTACTAGCGATTGATCGATTGATCAGATACAAGAGCATTAAATTATTCTTTATTCTCCAGGCCCTGGCTTACATTTATTCTCTACTACTGGGAGAGGTTGACGCACACCATGCCGTCCCTACACTCACATGCGGTGTATTGCTGTCCTTCCCCCTCTTCTTGTTCACCAGCCTACCTAAAAGGAGTCTCTGCTGTCCAGCATCTCTACTGGCTCATGTGGTCCAGTTGGCCCATCTCTCACCCAGGGCCTTATTTTTAAATATCCACAAAAAGTTAAACACAAATCTAAAACCCCTTTTTTCCCTTTTGATCCTTTCTAGAAAAATCCCATACTTTCGCACTTGGCACCTTTAAGGGGAACCTTACAGGTTATTTACAACACCAGCTAAATCGAAAAATTCAGGACTGCTCGTGTGTATTCTGGTGGAAAGACTGGAATGTCAATAGCTGTTGTGTTAAATGTTATTTTATACGCACAACTGACATAAGATGATCTCTCTGATTTCAATTGAAACTCAGAGACATGACAATGGAGGAATCACACTATCTCGACTGATGTGTGTAAGGTATTCACAAAGTTGGCCCTGCACTCATAAATCCTTTTGCTAATGATGATCCAAAACGGTTAATTAATTAATCTCACTCTTGGAGGGGGGGGGGGGGGTTGAAAATCCAATGATGGGGAGGCCTATTAAAGTTTCTTAATAACATCAAACTCGAGTTGGTGGATGCAAATAAACTTTTTCTGACTCAGTTCCACCACGGAAATGGTCAGAGTTCCCTCTTGTAGAGGGCAGATCTACATCCAATTCCAGAGCGGCAATGGCCCAGTACACCCCAAGAATAGATTGCGGTGTAGGGGGGGGGGTTCTCCTCGGGAAAAAAACATTTCCCCTGGAGAAAACATGTGCCGTTGAACAAATGCAATGGCATTTCCCCTTGCATAACCATACAATGTTCAACTGTGCAGCGGAACCGCCCAAGAATAATTACAAGTGCTGCTGGCAAAAGTTTCCAAGAAAACTCCCGGTAAAATTGTGACTTTGGAAGTTTTCCAGCCATAAACTCATAAAAATTTGAGAATTCCAAAAATCCTCATCAAAATGCATGGGAAAAAATCCTACATCTGTCGAGTTACGGAAGTATTTTAAGAATCGGGCCCGAGATATGAAAAACATTAAGAGACAACCGATGCAGACTGAAGCCTCTCAAGGGCTGTGAATGAAAGGTCCATACCTGGACAGCCTGGGCTGACAAAGCTTCACACTCCTTTCCGTGGGTGCCTCGAGGGGGAGACAAGCAGGCTTTTGCGACAGGGAAAGCTTGTCCATAGACACGGACTGCCCGGTGGACTGTACATAAATATGCAAAGTGAGTCTTGTACGAAGTTAGCCAACGAAGGAATAGATAGCAAAGAGGGGAAAACATGATGCCATATAATCGACTCATGTGAAAAGGTAAAGGGGGACTTTCTTCAGGGCTGCCCCTCAAAAATGTGCCGAAAACCTACGACTCTGAGGCCAGTGTATTCTGATGCACATTCAGTTTAGCAACTCAGGGTCAGCAGCTCGCCCGTGCAGGGAGAGTGTGGGGATAGCCCCTTCTGACTCCCCTCTATGCAGGACCCCCCCAGGGCATCGCTGACAGCAGATCAGAGCAATACTGAGATTAAAGTAAGAATCACAGAGACGGGCACCAAGAAAATAAGAGTCTCTATAAAGATGGGGAGTACCGGGCTCTGGGGCGTCTCACCCATCACTTTGTATTGTGATCTTTTTTTAATGAGTGGTGTTGGTTGGTATCCCCCAAACATGCATTTAGAACGGCGAGCTAGCCCTCTGCAATGGCTAGCACAACCAATCTTTTCAATTGCTGCTTTTGGCTCCAAGAAGAGTCCGGGGGTGCATGGCTGCTGAGTTTACATTCATCGCCCGCACCACAACTGCTGGCACCAGCCCGGCGGGGCTGCCGTCTCCGTTTGTGAAAAGTTGCTGTGTTGCTGTGCTTCGCCTCTCGTCCATTTCCCTCGGTGGAGATTGAAGCATTGTCCCCCCGCCGTCCTCTACATTGTTTCCACACGGAAGTCGCCATCTTCCCTCCATCACTGACAGAACTGGGCCTTTTGATTCCTGCCGCATGTTTATTCAGCGCGAGCCGCTGATGTGTCATTACCTTCTTTGAAGATTACGGGCTTTAAAGCTCCCTTCGCCCGTTCGCTTTATTAATGGTAGGGAAACTTTTCTTTTTTATCTTTCAAGATAGGTCTGCGCGCCCTGAGAGAGGCAGGCTGCCTTTTTAACTCGGGATATGGATGGGGCTCAGCCTCGCAGGGCAGGCCGAGCTCCATCCGTCAGACTGACCACATAAGCCTGTGTATTGCAGTTGGCAGCCTCGCGCAGATTTCCGAGCCATGAGTCACAGCCATTAACGTTATAAGAACCCTCGACCCCCCTCCCCTTCCTCGGCCTTGCTTTCCTACAGTTTAAATGCCGTTAAAAGGTGAAAAATAACAGTACTGAAATAAATTATATTTCCCAATCAATGTGTTCGTTAACCAAGCTCGACATGACTCTCTGGAAATTCATCCTATCTTCTCCACTTTTTCCTCCTCCGAATGAGTTTACCTATAGCTCCTCCCCCGCCTTTTCTCCGCATCTTGCCGCTGACCTCTGGCTCTAGTTTCTGTGAATTCCCCTTGTGCTTTTTTATGTCACCTTTTATTTTTCTTGTCCTGTTCAACTGGCTCGACCGGCATCCAAGTCTCAATTTTCCTAGTGTTCCACTAACTCGATGCTCCCTCCACCTCTCCGTTTCTCCACCTCACACCACCTTTTCTCCCCCCATCTCTACTTCACAGCGCCGAATTGAGAGCCACGTGTGTAATACGAGCCTCGAACTGTAGCGAGCTTTGCGAGAGCCTCAAACACCTCATGGGAATTTGGGGAGCGTGCCCCTCCCCCAGACGATGTATGTTTAAAAACAAGGCTAAATGCTGCATCTCGCAGCCATTTCCCCCAATCATATTGGCTTCTAATGTATATTTAGAAATAGAATCTCTTCCTAAGTGGAACTAGCTCTGTGCTTTTAGGACCTGAAACACGGCCGGTTTTCATGACCATCATCAAATGCACTGTTCAGAAAATGGCGTGTCCGCTTGAACGACTGAGCAGACAAATATCTGTGGTCACATGGGAAATATTGGCTGTATCATAAAATGGTACCCATCCGAAAAAAATGACTGAGGTATTCTACCCACTGCCTTTCTCTGCCAGCGGCAATCAAATATCCTGCGCGAGGAATTGAAATAACATTAGCATTTCTTCCATTAGATGCCTTTATGTTGCCATTAAAAACCTCTGCTCAGATTTCCAGGGGCGCTGCCAATAAACACAGTGTGCTGCTTCGTGTGCCAGCCCGCCGGGGACAGTTCGTAAATAGACTAGGGTGTTACGATTTTTGTAAATAGATTTCAGGTACGGCATCACGTGCCTCCCTCATAGCTTCCTAGCATGTGAATAATAGTTTTCAGGTAAGTAATCGTGTACCTCTCTCACAGCTTCGAAGCACCTTTCGCTGCTGTAGTAGTGCGCTGCTCTCTTTTTTAGGTCTGGTCCAGAGACAGCCTTAGCTCTCCTGCCAGTCTCATTTCCCCCAAAATTGTAAATACAAATGCAAACATTTTACATGAATAGAGGGTCTTTGTCAGCCCGCGTTATCGACGGATCTGTTCAAGTGTCGTCCACGATTTACTTCCGTCCCCCTTGGACTACAGCAAGGGGTACGGAGTCCCCCCAGTTAAGCCACTGGTTTTCTAGACTGTGAATATTGGCATGTTCGTCTTCATCATATTAAGTCGTCCACTACAATGCCAGGATTAGCAGGCCGATTTCAGCATTCGCTTCATGTTGTCGCAATTTATTTTTGCAACAGGTTTTTTTCTTTTTTGCAAGCATATGCATGCCACCTTCAGACGGTGACATTTTTTTTTCCTTTTTATTGCTTTTACACTTGTACCGTATATGTTTGCAAACAAAAAATAGCAAGTTTACCAAGACCCGGCCAGAATGGCTTTGTTAGTGCTTGTTTTATTGACGTGTTTATGCTTTGAAAAAAACGAGGCTAAACTAGCCAGGATCAAGTAATATTGTTAACAGTCTTAATAACATATTAAAAAAAATATTGCATAGTGTAAGTCTGCAGAATTAGGATTTATGAGAACAACCAATTTAATTAAACCCACAGAGACAATGCATGTGTGAATACAAGATCAAACAATGATTGCCTCAGAGAAAATAATTTAGCACAACAAAACAATACATGTGTCAAAACCTCATTCACCTTTTTATGACACAGTCTACTCTTCCTCTCTTTTCTTCCCCTGGATGTTGCTCAGTGTGTCACTGCTTTTGTTCTAAAATTCTAGAGTGAAGATTGAAAATAAAAGGTCAGCATCCACTTATGCCAATGTGTAGCTCACATTTCCCCATGGGACTGCTCACTGTGCAAGGTGCTCACATAGGCCAGAACTCTGCATGGATACAGCAGGTTGATGTTGTAATACAGCAATGGTGCTGCTTAATGTTACAGAGAACTGCTCGAACATTCTGTTGCTGCTGCATAATGTGCCGGAATACACACAAACAGCTCATGGCTGGTATGAGTGACATGGCTTCTCAGTGTGCCACAGGTGTTGCTCAAATATGCAACAGTAGATAAATGCGCAAAGCTGTTGTTCAGTATTGCAGCGGCACTTACTAAAGTACAAATGTGATGCTAAAGTGCCCGAAGCGCTGTTAAAGATGCCTACTCTGCTTACTGAGTCCGCAGTGCTCCCAGTGCGCCAATGGTGCTGTTCAGTTTGGTCACTGGTGCTACTGATTACTTCAGAGATGCTCGGTGCACCTTTGGTACGGATGCAAAACGCTATGCATGCTAAGAAATGCAAGTGGTGCTGTTTGTATCTCATTTTGACAGTGGTTCCTGCTTAATGTACTAGTAGCACTGCTCAATGTGCCATTATACCCCTTAAACAGGGCAAATTGCCAGGATGCATACAACTCAGCTAGGCTAGCATTGTTCAGCGTGCCATGTTTGCTCACTGCGACAGTATGGATGCTGAAATATGCCTGTGCTGCTGAATGTGCCGCGATCTGTGAAAGGGAGCTGCTCAGTTTCACTCAGGCTGCTCGCAAATTCTCAGTATACGAGTGGTTCTCCCCAATGTGCTAATGTCTCTGCTAAGCATGTCAAAGATGTTGTTCAGGGTACCCGGTACCACTATGGCTCATAATACCAAAGAGTGCCGCTGAATGTGACAATTTTGACCAGCGTGAATGTCTGTACAAATCTGAACATGCTCAAATTGTTCAATGTAATATGGCTGCCTACTGTACCAGTACTGCCGTAACATGCCAAGAATGTTCAAAGTGACTGGCGTGTTGTTCAAATGTATCTTGGCTGCTCAAATGGGGTGCAACCCAACAATGTTAGTGCTACTCAGTGTGCCAAAGGCCAAGGTTGAAGTCAGAATATGTAAGGGATGCTCAATGTGCCAGCGTGGCTGCTGCTCCTTATGCCATAGAAATTCACTTTGCCTGTGTCAATGCTCAAATACAACATGGCTGATTATTGTTTCAGGTATGCTATTGAATTTGCCACGCTTTTGTTCATTGTGCCATAAATGCTACTCAAATGTGGTGCAGCTGCTCAATGTGCCTTGTTTGCTTTTACTATGCCAGTAAAACTGTGGAATATGCTAGTAAAACTGTGGAATATGCTAGTAAAACTGTACACTGTAGTAGCTGTGATGTTTAGTATGTCACATTTGCTTAAAAATGCCGTTGGATCCTCAATATACCATGGCTGCCCATGATGCCAGTACTACATATATATACCAGGGCTGCCCAATATGTCAGCGGTGCTGTAGCGGCTCCTCTGCTAAGGCGGAGGAGCGTTGCCCCACTGCTTGTTTGCTGTGAAACAAGGGGGAAAATAAAATGATAATAACTTGTGTTACTATCATTTTTTTCTTCCACTTACGCAGCTTTGCGTGAGGGGGCGGGGGCAGGGGAGGAGTGGTATGCAGCACCCTCTAAGTGCACATTGACTGCTTGGCCGGCCCTCTCGGGCCGCTCAAAACAGTCTTGCGCACTTCGCAGGCTCTCCATGCAGGCTGTATCGCAGACTACATGAAGAACATGCCCAGGCCTCCAGTCAGCATCTGAGCGCTGAAATACGATGCTCAGACCAAACACAGCACTGCTAATTGGCATTGTGATTGGCTGACTGGGAGCCTGGGTGTGCTTTCTGTGGCCGAGCGAGGGAGGACTATGGAGGAGAGAACCAGCAAGGAAGCAGTGAAAAGGTAAGGTTTTATTTTGTTTTTTTATACCATCTTCCCCCCTGTACCCTCCTCCCACTCCCAACCCCCTACCTTTGATCCGTGCCGGGTGCCGCTGGTTAGAAGTGTCTATGTGAGGACATGAGAAGTGCATTGGGAGGGGTTATGGTTGTGTTGCTCACCCGACGATGCATATTTCTGTGATGCTTAGGTTTTAGATTATAACAGTAGAGTTGCATCTTTTGGCTGAGGTTTTCAGAGAAATGTATATGTTTTTAGAACAAGCATTATTTTCTGAGCCCCTTTAGTGGGCTGCTGCTCAGCTTGATTATGGTTAATGTCTCATCTCAGTTTAGGGTGTGGAAATACTTGTTGAGAATGATTTTAGAGCCTTCTTAAAAAATTACTTACATTTTTCATACCGGGCCAAAGTATTGTTTAGTACTTGCTACCATTTCCAAGTTATTGCTATCAGGACTTCTCCAGGCAAAAACGGTATTGGATTTGCAGGTGTTGGTTGATACAGTTTTTTATAAGACTTGAAATTAATATGACTCCATGAGATATTGTTGCAACTCTCAAGGCCCCATTCACAAATTCCATTTTGTAGTACGTAAAGCAGTACTACAGTAGTACTAGTTTCTTGCTACAAAATACAGTTGACAAACCTACAAGTGTAAAGCTTCTCCTCTCCTATCTTTTCTACGGAGAGAACCTCACACATGAAACTTTTCTATTTAGTAGCAAATGAGAGAGGGACCAGCTGGAGTGGCTTGAAAAAGGGAATACTTTCTACTGAATGACAGGGGTTTAGGGAGGAGTAAGGTAATATTTAGGGAGGGCTAAGGAGGGGTTAAAGGAGGGATAGACGCCCACTCACAAAAAAATAGGCCCACTTCTATTCACAACCATTACTTCTATAGCTACTAGAGCCAAAAAGGACCCAAATCGTAGTAAATGTACTCCAATTCAGAAATGGTGTTAGTCCAGCCCCATGCAGGCCCTCCACTAGTACTGGAACACCCTTCCATGGAAAATAAAGGAGGTAGGGACTTAAAATAGAACCCCCAGGAAATAATATTAAAATTAATTAATTAAGTTTGACTTTTTGCAAGTATGTGTATTAATTCAATTTAATGGTAAAAAATATATACAAATAAAAAGAAATACTATTTTATGATGAAACACTTTAATAATCTTTTTAAATTGAAAAATAAACTTTATGTTTTGTTAATAATAATTGAATTATTTGAAATTAATTCAATACTTAATTTTTTGTGATATTTAACACATAATAAATATATAAACATTTTATTTTAGGTGGGATTAACATTTCACCTATACTTTAACATGGGTAGATCTCAGCCCCAGTGGCATAAAAGTCTGCCTGCATGTGAAAAGTTAGTAGCAGTAATTATAAACTATTAGCTAAGTTTTCAATTAAATATTGAATTGAATTAAATATAATAAATGAAATTGAAACTATTTTTTTAAGTTTTACTTAAAAAAAAACCCACTCAAAGAAAGACATGTATTTACTTATTATAGACTTATTACATTAATTTCAAATTAAAAGAATTATTAACATATTTTAACATAAAAACATTTTCTATTTACATATATTGTTTTATCCTTAAAACAAACACACACAGATATATATATATATATATATATTCAGTGAAGGAACCAAAGGTTACCGGGATGTTATAGTCCAGAAATGGAATTAAAAAAACCTTAGAAATTCATTGAAAAAGCCAAAGGGTACAGGGACCTTATAGTTAGGCTCAGGTTTCACTCCTACAAAAACAAGGAAATTCAGCAGTTATAATGCACTGCTTATGACCTCAAATATTAAATCGGTCATTAGTCATGACATGGTCAGTGACATCACTGAAGATATCACTCATGACATCTCAATTGATATCACTGATGACATCATCCAGTGAGTGTTTTAAAAAAGTTTATGAGTGTTAAATATATATATCAAGGTGTATTGGTTAATCAGTGGGTGTAGGAGTGCCTGTATGGATGATTCGGTGGATGCGTGACTGACTGTATATGTCAGTGATTAGGTGTCTAAGTGAATGGATGGGCGAGTGACTGGTTGTGTGAATGTCTGTATCAGTCTGTTAGTTGGTGTCTAAGTGTCTGTATGGGTGTGTCACTGGGTACGTGAGTGGCTGTGCTGGTGAGTGATTGGTTGTCTTAGTACCTGTATGGTTGCCTGAGTGCCTGTGTGGGTGGGTGAGGGTGTATGTGACTGCCTGTATGGATGTGTGAGTTATTGGCTGTATGGGTTAGTGAGTGCCTATGTGAGGGGCTGTATGGGTGAGTGAGTGTGTGTATGGCTGTGTGGGTGAGTAAGTGGATGTATCAATGGTATATGAAAAAAAAAAATCCGTATTTGTAAAGCGCGAACTACTCACCCTTACGGGTCTCAAGGCGCTGGGGGCCGTCGTGGAAATTAAGTGAGCTATTGCCCAGAGTCACATGGTGCTGAGCTGCGCTGCCGCCGGAGCCGGGGATCGAACCGTGAGCCCTGTGCTCCGAAGTCAGCTGCCCTGGCCGCTGCACCACACCTCTCCACTATATGGGTGAGTAACTGGGTATGTGAAAGGCAGTATAGAGAGTGATGGGATATATGAGTGACTGTATGAGTGAGTGAGTGAGTGATTGTGAGAGTCGCTGTATGGGTGAGTGTGTGCTTGTGTCAGTGACTGTATAGGTGAGTGAGTACATGTTAGTGTATGTATGAGTGAGTGTGTTTGTGTGTATCTGTATGGGCGAGTAAGTGGCTGTGTGATTGAATGTATGGGTGAGTGACTAGGGGCCTGAGCAGCTCTATGGGTGACTGAATCAGTGTATGAGTGGCTGTTTGGGTTTATGAGCAGATATGTCAATGGCTGCATTAGTGACTGAGTGGGTGCATGAGTGGCTGTATGGGTGAGTGGATGTGTGTGTAGATCTATGAATCAGTGAATGGGTGTGTAAGTACTGGTATGGGTCTGTGAATGGGTTGGTGAATGGTTGGGTGGGATTGGGAGTTGGTGTATGAACGGTTCTGTGGGGTGTGAGTGGGTGTGTCAGTGATTCTTTGGATAATGTCATCAGTGATGTCATTTGAGATGTCATTAGTGATGTCACTAACCATGTCATGAGTGATGTAATATGTGAGGTCATAAGCAGTGCATTGCGGGTGGTGCAAGTTATAGTTAGCTCAGCTAACTATAACTGCTGAAATTCAGTGGTTTTGTACGAGTAAAAACTGAGCCTAACTATAACGTCCCTGTAACCTTTAGTTTTTTCAATGAATTTCTAAGGTTTTTTTAATGCTAATTCCTAACAATAACGTCCCTGTAACCTTTGTTTTTTTCTGTAAATTTCGATGGTTTTTTAAGTAGTAGTCACGTTTGCGGAGTAGTGGAGAAAGGGGGCTGGGCCTCTGGCCAGTGTAGGAAGCTGGCTCTGTAGATACTATACCAAAAGGAGGTATAGTGTGCACAGAGTCCAGTGGAAAACCAGAGGTAGGCAGAGGTAAAAGTAGATAGAACATTACTCTCTATTTGTGGTAGTGTGGGTGAGCAGTAAGGCTTTATCAGAGGGTAGTTGTTAGACTTGGCATCTTTTGGCGTGTTTCCCCTGAGTTTTTGCTTTCTGACCTCCCGGTTTTGACTCTGTTTGTGCTGGCTTAGTGTTTCTGCACACTTTTCTCACTGCTGATCAGTGGTAAAGTGCAAGTGCTCCTGTGGTAAAATGTGTTATGGATTGGTGTTTCCATGATTGGATATTTGATTTACTTGTTAGTCCCTCGTAAAGTGCACTGAGTGTGCCAGGGCCTGTAAATCAAATGCTACTAGTGGGCCTGCAGCACTGATTGTGCCACCCACGTGAGTAGCCCTGAAAAGGTAACTCAGACCTGCCATTGCAGAGTCTGCGCACAGTCTGGTACTGCCATGTCGACTTGGCAAGTGCACCCACTTGCCAGGCCCCAACCTTCCCTTTTCTTATATGTCAGCCACCCCTAAGGTAGGCCCAAGGTACCCCTGTGGGCAGGGTGCAGTGTATGTGAAAGGCAGGACATGCCCTGGCGTGTGTGGCATGCCCTGATAGTGAATTACTGCCAATTTCGTTTTTCACTATTGCAAGGCTACCTGTTCCCCATAGGACAGAATGGGAAGTTTGTTTATAATATCTTATAAACATAACTGGCCCTGGGAACTAGGTAAGAAAATAAAGTTTAGTATGCCTGAACTTAGAATCTAAAGATGCATCTTTTAGTGAATGTGATTTTTATATTCTGTGTTTGAAAATACCACTTTTAGAAAGTAGGTATTTTCTTGCTCAGTCATCCTGGGTGCCTCTGTTGGAATGTGGATTGCCTGTCTGGGTTTTGGTTGACAGAAGGCTGGGGAGCAGGAGTGGCTCCAGATAGTCTAGTTGAGTCAGGAAAGGGCTGAATTGACCTGGGCTGCAACTGGGGAAGGGGGAGGAGATTTCCTTGCACCTCAAAGGGCCTGGTCTGCCTCTGACAATGCCGTCTCCACCTCCTGCCAGGAAGTCACACCAGAGAAGGCAGAACTGGTTCTGGCTGGGCACAGACACTCTCTGCCTAAAGGATCAAAGGATTTTGGGATATAAATATTGGGGCCCAGACCCCTGAACTTTAGAACTCTTTTGGACCAAGAAGACTGCCAAGAAGAAGAGCTGGAGAAGCTGTGAGGAGGGACTACCACTTTGCTGTGTGCTTTGCTGTGTTGGCCTGCAGTGGCTGCTTCTGTCTTGGGCAGTGAAAGGACTGGACTGAACTTTCTGCAATCTACTTTTGTGAGTTTCTCCAAGGGCTTGAGGTAGAGCTTGCCCCCTGTTCAAGAAGTCTCAGGCACAACAAAGACTTCAAGCTCTTCTGCCCTCAGCACTGGGGACTGTGTGTTTTGTGCTGCAACAGAAGAAAAGCAACTCGACGACGTTGACGACGACGCTGCCGACTCTGTGTCCCGAAGGCACCGTAGAGGGCACCGCCGCAACGCCGCACCGTGACCCTGGTCTCACCGGCGACGCCTGTTGACGCCGCCACCGAGCCGCTGCTCACACCGCGACCTGTGGGCACCGCACTCCGCACCGCTTCACTTCACGACGACGCCTTGGCACCGCCGCAATGCCGCACCGCGACCCTGGTCTCACCGACGATGCCTGCTGACGCCACCACCGAGCCGCTGCTGGCACCGCGACCTGTGGGAACCGCACTCCGCACCTCCTCACTTCACGATGACGCCTTGGTATCCCCGACGACGCCGCTCCATGCCGAAATCTACGCCGCTGCTTGCACCGTGGTTCGAGTGCACCGCTCGTAAAGTTACACGGTGCACCGCCCTCATCCCGCACCGCAGTCTTGGCCTACCGACGCCAGCGCCATCGACTCCAGTTCGTCAGCCGACGACAGCACTTCAGCAACGACGACGCGGCTGCTTGCACCGTGACCTGCCGGCACCGTGACGAGCACCGCCTTCATCTCGCACCGCGACCCTGGTCTCACCGACGACGCCATCCGACGCCGCCACAGAGCCGCTGCTCGCACCGCGACCTGAGGGCACCGCACCGCTGCACTTCGCACTGCAGCACCCGGCGCCTGCCGACGCCAGCGCTCCTGACTTCAACAGAGAGGAGATCGATCTGCAACACGTGTGACTTCGAGGGCACCAACGACTCCTGCACCGACCTCCGGAACCGACGCCTGTGGACGCCGTGCTTTCGGAAGCTCAACGAGAGGTCGCCGACGCCCTGCATTTCTAAAAGGTACTGTTTGCAGGTCTTCCGGACACCGTAGCTGACCCGCGACGCCGCGGTCAGCCAGAACTGTTTGGATTTGTTTGTTCACGACGCCGTGATAGCCCCGGACGGAGCTATCGACATCAAGGAACTGTTTTTAAAGCATATTTTGATAACTGAATATTTTTAAATACTGTATTGTGGATTTTTATCGTTTTTGGTCTTGTCTTAAGTATATAAAAATATTGGATATTTTTCTAAACTGGTGTGGTGTCCTTTTGTAGTGCTTACACTGTATTACTGTTGGTTATGTGCAAATGCTTTACACACTGCCTGTAAGATAAGCCTGACTGCTCGTGCCAAGCTACCAAGGGGGTGAATAGGGGTTATTTTAGGAGTGTAAATCCCTTACCCTGACTAGGAAGAAGGGTCCCTATTTGGACAAAGGTGCAAGCCCTTGCCAACTAGAGACCCCCATTTCTAACATTGGTTGTCAGTGGTGAGGATAGGACTTGTGTTTGCACTTGACTTACAGTGATTGGTGTGTACTACTACCATATTGCAGACCATTACGTGCCACATACTGGTTCTTTTTCTTTTTGGCCTATTTTTGATCTTGCCAGTTTGAACTTGCTACTTCATCATGCCGGAATCAAGAGCATCCCTGGAAATTGCCTTTGAGGAGGATAGGTTGGAAGCCTACAATGTTAGGGAATTGAAATCAATTTGCAAATCCTAAAAGTCCAAGTCAGAGGCCTCACTAGGAAGGACGAGCTACAAAAGGTTCTGAGGGCCTGTGTAGCAGCCAGACATGCCAGCGAGCAGTCTAGTGATCTCAGTGGAGAGGCGGAGGAGCCTATTCCTAGGGTGGATGTGCTTTTGGGAGGGGGGGAACCCTCCAGGCCAGGCAGCAGTGGCCTGTCCCCAGAAGAGCTGGAGGACAGGCGGGAAGCAAGGGGAGTAGCAGTAGAACTGGAGAAGCTTAAGTTAGCCATGGAAGAGAAAAGGATGATGTTAGATCACGAGATCAGGATAAAGGAGCTGGATCAGAGAAGTAGAGCCAGCTCAGATGGTGACAGCAACTCATCAAGACAGGCAGACAGAATTGTGCACATCCCTAAAAATGTAGGCAAAGAATTCAAGAAGGGGGATGACATACAAAGGTGGTTTCAGGGGTACGAGGCAGCAATTCACATGAATGCGGTCCCCGAGGAGAATTGGGGAGCAGGATTGTGGCCTCTCTTCCCAGAAGAAGCAAGGGATACTTTAATAGTTTTGGGTAAGGGGTATCACCTCACCTATCCAGACATGAAGGACGCCCTTCTCACTAAGTATGGTCTTACTCCTGAAAAGTACAGGGAGCAGTTCAGGTCCAGTAAGAAGTCTGATGCCAACACTTGGTTGGAATGTGTGGATGTGTTTTGCCGGTCACTGGATGGCTGGGTGAAGGGCAGTAATGTGACAGATTTTCAGGGGCTCTACAATTTGATTGCATGGGAGCACTTGTCTAGTCTATGTTTTGCAGATCTGTGCCAGCACCTAGTTGATAGTAAGCTGACTGACCCCAGGAAGCTTGCTATGGAGGCGGACCGCTGGGTCCACAAGAAAGCTTTTGGGGGAGACTCAGCCAAAGGTGGGCAGGGTCCCCAGCAGAAAAGTGGGGGGGCAAGGGTAAAACACAGGAGTTCTCTAAAGGGCCCCAAATTAACACCCAGGGTAAAGGTTCCCATCCCCCTGGAGATAAGAAGCCAGGGGTCTGATCAGGAAAGCCTGCTGAGACCGGCCCCTGCAGGTGTTTTGCATGTGACCAGGTGGGCCACATCAAGGGGGACCACAAGTGTTCAAAGGGGGCTCAGCCACCCACTAGTGGGCAGTCCAAGGTGTTGGCTAGTGTAGCGCTTGGGGAGGAGGAGTACCCACAGGAGGATGGGGATCCCACAGAAATGACCCTCGTCTCACTAGGGGACAGTGAGATGGTCCCAGGACACCAGGTGCCCGCTAACACAAAGAAATTCAGCACCTGGGTGACCATCAATGGGAAAAGGGTAGAGGCTCTCAGAGATACTGGAGCCAGTGTGACCTCAGTCCAGTGTTACCTGGTCCCTGAGAAGCAGGTAGTCCCGGGGCATTCCACCAAGTAATTGCTGTAGACAATTCAGAGCGCCAGTGTCTGGTGGCGCAGGTTCTCTTTGAGTGGGGGGGTGGTCTCAGGTCCTTTGAGGGTGGTTGTGAGCCCTTCCATGCCTGTAGATTGTCTGCTAGGTAACGACCTGGAGCAGTTCTTATGGAAGGATGTTGAGCTCAGGTCTCACTTGGAGATGCTTGGGTTGCCAGAGTGGGCATGCGTGTCCACTCAGTCAGTGGCGGCCAGAAAGGGTGATCAAGAGGACTTGGAGCCTGAAACAGTGGCCCAAGTCCCTGCCAAGAGAAAGGGCAAGGGGCGTGGGAAACCGGCCCCTGAAGTTCCCACGGACCGGGAGGAGGCGGACCTTGAGGGGGACGCCCCGGTGCATACAGGGGAGCAGGTAGCTGAACTGGGGGACATCTCTGAGCTGACCCATTGGCAGCAAGAAGGGGGTCCCACCAGGGAGGAATTCTGCAAGGAGCAGAAAGAGTCCCCTTCTCTGGAGGGTCTGCGGCGGCAGGCTGCAGACCAGGCAGCAGGTGATCAGTCTGGATCACATTGGATCTACTGGGAGAATGGTCTCCTGTACAGTGAGCCTAAAGTCGCTGAGCCTGGGTCAGCCCGTGTGCTGGTGGTACCCCAGCGCTTCAGGACCTTCCTACGGGTCTGGCTCATGACGTGCCTTTGGAAGGACATTTGGGGCAGGACAAGACCTTTGACAGGCTTGTCACCCACTTCTTCTGGCCAAAAATGCGAAGGCAGTCAGATGGACATTGCAGGTCTTGCCAAACTTGCCAGGCAAGTGGTAAGAGTGGGAGGAAGGTCAAAGCTCCTCTCCAACCTTTTCCAGTTGTTGGAACACCCTTTGAAAGGGTAGGGATGGACATTGTGGGGCCACTGGATCCCAAGACAGCCATGGGCAACAGGTACATCCTGGTCTTGGTGGACCATGCCACCCGGTACCCGGAGGCAATCCCTCTCAGGACAACAACAGTGCCAGTGGTGGGCCGGGCGTTAATGGGGATCTTTTCCCGCATGGGATTCCCCAGAGAGGTGGTTTCTGACAGAGGGACCAATTTCATATCCAAGTATATGACATCCCTGTGGAAGGAGTGTGGTGTAACCTACAAGTTCACCACCCCTTACCACTCACAAGGTAACGGTCTGGTGGAGAGATTCAACCAGACCTTGAAGGGCATGATTAAGGGTCTAACAGAACCCATGAGGCGTAAGTGGGACGTCCTCTTGCCATGCCTTCTCTTTGCGTACAGGGAGGTGCCACAGAAGTCTCTTGGGTTTAGTCCCTTTGAGCTTCTGTATGGTCACCCTGTGAGAGGACCTCTGAGTTTAGTCAAGGAAGGCTGGGAGGCAGCTCCCAGGAAAACTCCCCAGGATGTGTTTAGTTACATGCTGGCCTTCAGAAACCAAACTGCCCGCTTCAGGAAACTCGCTCAGGTGAACCTGGAGGCAAGCCAGGAAGAAATGAAGAAGTGGTATGACCAGAATGCCACTCTGGTCGAATTTCAACCTGGGCAGAAAGTGTGGGTCATGGCCCCAGTGGAACATTGTGCCTTGCAGGACAAGTGGACTGGGCCATTTGAGGTGGTGGAGCGCAAAAGTGATGTCACCTACCTGGTGGATTTGCAGGCTCCAAGGAACCCTTTGAGGGTCCTCCACGTGAACCGCCTCAAACCCCATTCCGAGAGGTCTGCAGTGCGCATGCTCTTGGCGACAGATGATGGGACGGAAGAGGAAAGTGAACCTCTCCCTGACCTCCTGTCTACCAAGGAGCACGATGGGTTAGTGGAAGGTGTGATCCTCTCCCCTACACTGAGCCCAGAACAGTAGAGCGATTGTCACCAGTTGTTGGGACAGTTTGCCCCCCTGTTCTCCCTGACCCCAGGTGTTACTCACTGGTGTACCCATGACGTGGACACCAGTGACAGCCCTCCTGGGAAGCACAAGATTTACAGGTTGACTGACCGGGTCAAGGCCAGCATTAAAGAGGAGGTCTCTAAGATGTTGGCGTTAGGGGTGATCGAGCCTTCCAACAGTCCTTGGGCCAGCCCAGTGGTCTTGGTCCCAAAGGCTGCTGCACCCGGTGCCACTCCAGAACTGCGGTTTTGTGTGGACTACCGTGGGCTCAATGCCGTCACCAGGACTGATGCACAGCCCATCCCCAGAGCTGACGAGCTCATTGATCGGTTGGGAGCTGCCAAGTTCCTCAGCACGTTTGACTTAACGTCTGGGTACTGGCAGATTGCCTTAACCGATGGGGCCAAGGAGAGGTCAGCATTTTCAACCCCAGAAGGACATTACCAGTTCCGGGTGATGCCCTTTGGGTTAAAGAATGCCCCTGCCACTTTCCAGAGGTTGGTCAACCAGGTATTGGCTGGGCTGGAGTATTTCAGTGCCGCCTACCTGGATGACATCGCAGTGTTCAGTTCCAGCTGGGAAGAACACTTGCAGCACCTCGGTGAAGTGTTGAAGGCGCTGCAGAGGGCAGGCCTCACGATCAAGGCCAGTAAGTGCCAGATCGGGCAGGGTTCGGTGGTGTACTTGGGACACCAGGTAGGAAGCGGCCAGGTGGCGCCCCTACAACCGAAGATTGACAAAATTCTGGCTTGGGAGCCCCCCAAGACACAGACAGAGGTGAGGGCCTTCTTAGGACTCACCGGGTACTACAGGAGGTTTGTTAAGGGGTATGGCACCATTGTTGCCCCCTTAACAGAGCTGACTTCCAGAAAGCAGCCCAAGAAGGTGATCTGGACTGAGTCCTGCCAGAAGGCTTTTGATGCCCTGAAGACCGCCATGTGCACGGCACCCGTGCTCAAGGCACCCGACTTCTCCAAGGAATTCGTCGTGCAGACTGACGCTTCAGAGCATGGAGTGGGAGCGGTGCTCTCACAACTGAACAAAGAGGGCCTAGACCAGCCTGTAGTCTTCCTTAGCCGGAGACTACTCCCCAGGGAACAGAGGTGGAGTGCCATAGAAAGGGAAGCTTTCGCTGTGGTCTGGGCACTGAAGAAGCTGAGGCCCTACCTATTTGGGACTCACTTCTGGGTTCAGACAGACCACCTGCCCCTCAGATGGTTGATGCAAATGAGGGGTAAGAATCCCAAACTGCTGAGGTGGTCCATCTCCCTACAGGGAATGGACTTTACGGTGGAACAGCGCCTTGGCACAGAACACGCTAATGCAGATGGTCTGTCCAGGTTCTTCCGCCTTAGTGAAGAGAACTCCCAGGAGGTTGGGTAGTTCTCCCTACTTTCAGCTGGAGGGGACATGTGTTAGAATTGACACCTTTTGGCGTGTTTCCCCTGAGTTTATGTTTTCTGACCTCCCGGTTTTGACTCTGTTTGTGCTGGCTTAGTGTTTCTGCACACTTTTCTCACTGCTGATCAGTGGTAAAGTGCAAGTGCTCCTGTGGTAAAATGTGTTATGGATTGGTGTTTCCATGATTGGATATTTGATTTACTTGTTAGTCCCTCATAAAGTGCACTGAGTGTGCCAGGGCCTGTAAATCAAATGCTACTAGTGGGCCTGCAGCACTGATTGTGCCACCCACGTGAGTAGCCCTGAAAAGGTAACTCAGACCTGCCATTGCAGAGTCTGCACGCAGTCTGGTACTGCCATGTCGACTTGGCAAGTGCACCCACTTGCCAGGCCCCATCCTTCCCTTTTCTTATATGTCAGCCACCCCTAAGGTAGGCCCAAGGTACCCCTGTGGGCAGGGTGCAGTGTATGTGAAAGGTAGGACATGCCCTGGTGTGTGTGGCATGTCCTGATAGTGAATTACTGCCAATTTCGTTTTTCACTATTGCAAGGCTACCTGTTCCCCATAGGACAGAATGGGAAGTTTGTTTATAACATCTTATAAACATAACTGGCCCTGGGAACTAGGTAAGAAAATAAAGTTTAGTATGCCTGAACTCAGAATCTAACGATGCATCTTTTAGTGAAGGTGATTTTTACATTCTGTGTTTGAAAATACCACTTTTAGAAAGTAGGTATTTTCTTGCTCAGTCATCCTGGGTGCCTCTGTTGGAATGTGGATTGCCTGTCTGGGTTTTGGATGACAGAAGGCTGGGGAGCAGGAGTGGCTCCAGATAGTCTAGGTGAGTCAGGAAAGGGCTGAATAGACCTGGGCTGCAACTGGGGAAGGGGGAGGAGATTTCCTTGCACCTCAAAGGGCCTGGTCTGCCTCTGACAATGCCGTCTCCACCTCCTGCCAGGAAGTCACACCAGAGAAGGCAGAACTGGTTCTGGCTGGTCACAGACACTCTCTGCCTAAAGGATCAAAGGATTTTGGGATATAAATATTGGGGCCCAGACCCCTGAACTTTAGAACTCTTTTGGACCAAGAAGACTGCCAAGACGAAGAGCTGGAGAAGCTGTGAGGAGGGACTACCACTTTGCTGTGTGCTTTAATGTGTTGGCCTGCAGTAGCTGCTTCTGTCTTGGGCAGTGAAAGGACTGGACTGAACTTTCTGCAATCTACTTTTGTGAGTTTCTCCAAGGGCTTGAGGTAGAGCTTGCCCCCTGTTCAAGAAGTCTCAGGCACAACAAAGACTTCAAGCTCTTCTGCCCTCAGCACTGGGGACTGTGTGTTTTGTGCTGCAACAGAAGAAAAGCAACTCGACGACGTTGACGACGACGCTGCCGACTCTGTGTCCCGAAGGCACAGTAGAGGGCACCGCCGCAACGCCGCACCGCGACCCTGGTCTCACCGGCGACGCCTGTTGACGCCGCCACCGAGCCGCTGCTCACACCGCGACCTGTGGGCACCGCACTCCGCACCGCTTCACTTCACCACGACGCCATGGCACCACCGCAATGCTGCACCGCGACCCTGGTCTCACCGACGATGCCTGCTGACGCCACCACCGAGCCGCTGCTCGCACCGCGACCTGTGGGCACCGCACTCTGCACCGCTTCGCTTCACGACGACGCCTTGGCACCGCAGAGGGCACCACCGCACCGCGACCCTGGTCTCACCGACGACGCCTGCTGACGCCGCCACCGAGCCGCTGCTCGCTCCGCGACCTGTGGGCACTGCACTCCGCACCGCCTCGCTTCACGATGACACCTTGGTATCCTCGAAGACGCTGATCCACGCCGAAATCTATGCCGCTGCTTGCACCGTGGTTCGAGGGCACCGCTCGTAAAGTTACACGACACACCACCCTCATCCCGCACCGCAGCCTTGGCCTACCAACGCCAGCGCCATCCACTCCAGTTTGTCAGCCGATGACAGCGCTTCAGCAACGACGACGCCGCTACTTGCACCGTGACCTGCTGGCACCGTGACGAGCACTGCCTTCATCTCGCGCCGCGACCCTGGTCTCACCGATGACGCCATCCGACGCCACCACTGAGCCGCTGCTCGCACCGCGACCTGAGGGCACCGCACGCCGCACCGATGCACTTCGCACCGCAGCACCCGGCGCCTGCCGACGCCAGCGCTCCTGACTTCAACAGAGAGGAGATCGATCTGCAACGCGTGTGTCTTCGAGGGCCCCAACGACTCCTGCACCAACCTCCGGAACCGACGCCTGTGGACGCCGTGCTTTCGGAAGCTCAATGAGAGGTCACCGATGCCCTGCATTTCTAAAAGGTACTGTTTGCGGGTCTTCCCGACACCGTAGCTGACCCGCGACGCTGCGGTCAACCAGAACTGTTTGGATTTGTTTGCTCACGATGCCATGATAGCCCCGGACGGAGCTATCGACATCAAGGAACTGTTTTTAAAGCATATTTTGATAACTGAAGATTTTTAAGTACTGTATTGTGGATTTTTATCGTTTTTGGTCTTGTCTTAAATATATAAAAATATTGGATATTTTTCTAAACTGGTGTGGTGTCCTTTTGTAGTGCTTACACTGTATTACTGTTGGTTATGTGCAAATGCTTTACACACTGCCTCTAAGATAAGCCTGACTGCTCCTGCCAAGCTACCAAGGTAGTGAGCAGGGGTTATTTTAGGAGTGTAAATCCCTTACCCTGACTAGGAAGAAGGGTCCCTATTTGGACAAAGGTGCAAGCCCTTGCCAACTAGAGACCCGCATTTCTAACAGTAGTGTTAAGCATTTGTTGTACACACTCAGGCAAGAAATTATGTCACACACTCTGAACTCAGACCAATTTGATTGTATAAATATTATTTAGTTATATTTATTTTCTAGAACTAAGCAAGCCTGGCACAGGTAAGTGTAAATGGTACTTTTCAAGGCAGATTGAACAATACAAGCAAGCGGAATAAAAATGACTTTGTTACAGGTTTGTAAATACTTTGAATGCAGTGGAAATTACTGTTAGAATACTTTTGATTGCTTTTCAGATTACTTTATGGATTACTTTTTCTACTCAGTATGATATGCCTAGATATCACACGGGGACATTTCCTAGAGAAAAGGTAAGTAAAGCAGTTTTTAGGTATTTGCAGTTTTTCAAGTTCTCATACAAAACCAACTCCACACTTAGAACAATTTTCACAAGAAAGCAGTCAATGCAGTCCTATGGGAGGAAATGAGGTTGTTGGTTTCAAGGTAAGTACTTGGGTTTGGGAGTTGGTTTTCTGGGACTAGAGCCAGGGTTACCCTAGGGTCAAGGATGCACTCTCAAGGCTCCCTCAGCGGCACTAGGGCTGCCGGGTGCAGAGTTCTGAGGCCCAATGTTATCCAGTGGGAGATAGGGGGCCTCCGGTTGGTGGCTGCTCATGAGCAGGCCACAGGGTTGTGGGAGCAAAGCTCCAGGTGTTATGATCAGGGCAAAGGGGAATCTGAGTTAGCACCCAAAGAACACCCTCAGCGGCGCAGGGGTGGCTGGGTGCAGGGTGCTGTTTTGGCATCGGGTGCTCTGTTGTTTTCAATGGGGATTCTCCGGTTGCAACAAAGACTGCAGGCTCGGGGAAGAAGATCTTCTGGAGGTGACCACCAGTTGGAGAGGTAAGTTGGGATGCCTGGGGATGCAGGGACACCGTTGGTTGGGCCACCCAAGGCCGTGGGACGTCGGGTGCAAGGGTGTCTCTAGGCATCAGGTTTTCTTACCATCTCCGGTCGGGGGGATCCTCCAGAAATGACTGCAGGCGTCGATTGGAGATGGGAGGCAGGTCAGAGATCACCAGATCTCAGGTCAGGATCACCGGGGAGACCTCCTCGTGGTGTTGGTCCACTCGAACTCGGGCCATGGGCGTCGGGTGCAGAGTGGTGCAAACTCGCAGATTTGGCCAGAGCCAGAGTCTGTGGGTGAGCAAATCCGGTGCTCACGGGAGACAAAGTCTTGGTTTTGGAAGACAGAGCAGGTCCTTCTGGTTCTTGAGGGCTGCTGGCTGCAGGACACACTGGGATTTCGCTGTGGCAGGTTCGACGTGAGGACAGGCTATTAGGGCTGGGGCCAAGTCAGTGGGCGTCCTCCTCTTCTTAGTTCAGCACAGCTTCTTCGGTCCTTCTTCTTCTCTTCTTCTGGTCGGTTCTTGTCTGAGGAGGCAAGGTTCAGGGTTGCCACTAAATACTAGATTTAGGGTAGATACAGGTAAGCAAAGGTCGGGACCAATGGTTTCCTTCCTTGGGGTGGGTACACCCCCTATTATGCCATCCTCCAGTGGGAGGGGGCATATTCCTCTCTGTTGTTGGCTGGGTCCCCCATCTGCAAGATGGCGGGGACTGAGAGTTGTGCTTCACCTCACCTCGCCTCCCCACCTGAGGGGTGGGGTTGCAAAGGTGGGCACACCTCCCTCCCTCACTTGCTTTTCCCACCAATTCTCCCAGCCAAGGTGGGGGTCAGAACCGGTGGGAGCCAGTTGCTGGAAGCAGCAAATGGCTGGGGTAGCTCACAAAGGCAGCAAGCTTTTGAAGCTTCCCCTTCGTGGACGCTGCCCATCCTGGAGGAGGAGGCTTGGCACCTCGTCCCAGGATGTGCATTGTTTCAGGACCCCGAGAGCGGCAGGCTCTCGACCCAGGGGTCCAGAAACATGTCTGGGGGTGGCAGCTGGTGAACAGCCTCTCAGCCAGGAATGAATGAAACAGCATTTAAGCGCATAGCTACCCATAGGGCATCCCAGCACTGTAACAGTAACAACGAGGACTTCGCAGCACACTTAGGGGAAAAGCCAAGTCTTCAGTTACTTTCGAACTAGACACTAGACTTAGGTCGTTTTTCAGGGGGCATCTCTAAGATGCCCTCTGTATGCATTTTTCATGAAATCCCACACTGGCATCAGTGTGGGTTTAATGTGCTGAGAAGTTTGATACCAAACTTCCCAGTTTTCAGTTTTCAGTAAAGCCATTATGGTGCTGTGGAGTTCATCATGACAAACTCCCACCACCATATACTCTTAATGGCAGTACTGCACTTACAATGTCTAAGAATTGGCTTAGACACTGTAGGGGTACAGGGCTCATGCACCTGTACCCTCACCACTGGTATATTGCACCCAGCTAGAGGGGTGGCTGACCTATGTGCCACATCGACTCTTCACTTTGTTCTGCACCAAAGCACGCAGCCTGCAATAGCAGTGTATGTGTGTAAAGGTACGGGACCTCTAAGGGTGGCACAAAAAGTGCTGCAGCCCTTAGAGGCCTTCCCTGGCCACAGTGCCCTTGGTACCTATGGTACCATTTACAAGGGACTGACATGTGGCCAAAGAGTGACAATTGGGTTTTGTCTTAATGCAGTTTTAGAGAAAGAACATGGGCCCTGGGTACCTGTTTGGCAGGAACCCAGGGCACACTTAGTCAAAGTACATCAGCAGTTTGGCAAAAAGTGGGGACAAACATGCAAAAAGAGGGCACTTTCTTACAGCCAGCTCTCAGGAATTCCGCTGTACAGGACTTATAGGAGGTACCAGGAGTGCTTCTTGGCCCTCAAGGTTCCTCAGGGTAAAGTGGACTTCATCCCCAACCAGTAGTGCACCACAAGGTCTGTTTGCAGAGTGGTGGAGAAAGGGTGCGTGGCCTCCGAAGGCTTCTTAGCAATCCAGCTGTGTGGGATTTACTGGAGGTAACAGGAGGGGTAGTTGTCCCACAAGGACATCCTTGGGGGCAACTACTCCTCCTGCTACTACAATAAGTCCCACAGCAGGATTGCTGAGAGGTTGTCAGAGGCCATGCCCCCTTTCTCCATCACTCTTCAAACACATCTCCTGGTGCACTACTAGTAGGGAGATGAAGTTCCTGGGCTATTGGGGGTCCTTGGGGGCCAACTACCTCTCCTGTTACCTCCAGTAAGTCCCACACAGTGGGTTTGCTGAGAGGGTTCTGGTGGTCATGCCCCCATTCTCCACCACTCTGCAAACAGGCCTCCTGGCACATTAATAGTTGGGGGATGAAGTCCCCTTGGCTCTTGAGGGTCCTTGGGGGCCAACTACTCCTCAAGTTACCTCCAGTAAGACCCACACAGCTGGATTGATGAGAAGTCCTCAGAGGCCACGCCCCCTTTCTCCACCACTCTGCGAACGCTCTGCCTGGCACACTACTGGTTGGGGGAAGAAGTCCACTTTAGTTCTTTGGCCCACAGGAGTTATGTGGAATTCATTCGGGCTGTAGTCCTGTTCAAAATATGAAAAATTCCCCATAGTCAAAAAATAGGGAAAACGTGTTTTGGGAACCCCCCTTTTTTCTGGGCCCCCGCTTGATGAAACACCCCGAAATGTTCAACACCACAGCTGAACCAAAAAGGGAAATTTTTGATAATTTTGTTAAGATTCATCAAGCGGCGCCAAAGTTATTGGCAAAACAAAAAAACGCTTTTCCTATGGAAACTTTGGTTCTAACTATAACTACCTAAGTAATATATACATACATATACATATATGTGTTTGTTTTATCAAAAGCATCTCTAGGATGTCGTAAAGGGAAAGCGCAATAACTTGTTTATATAGAAGACAAAGAAAGTTTCCACCTACACAGCAGAAAAAGGTAAAAAGTGTTGGCTACCCCTGCAAACCTTTCAGCCCCTTTTTTGCAAGGGGCAAAGAATTCCAAACAAAGGAATCCCTCCATCAGAGCTTCTTGCACTGGTGGGAAGCTTGAACACCCCACTCCCCTAAGGCCACACATGGAAACGTGATGCCCCCCCTAACCATTCATCATGCAAGTCTTTCCTGCTTGGCTGTGTCCACCCACAACCACCCAGGCACTCCTACTTGAATGGATCAAGCAGGAGTGCCTGGGTGGTAATGGTAATGCCCCTGAAGCTCTCACTTTCTATCTCTCCTTGTCTCCAGACACTCTTATTTGCCTTCGTCCCTCTCCTATTCCTCCTTGGCACTCCTACTTGCTCCATTCTGCCTGCCCCCAGCACTCCAATTTCTCTCCCAATTTTCTCGACCACTCCTACACCCAGGACAGCCAGGTAATCCTGTTCACCCCTCCCTCAGACCAGCAGTGCCATTTGGGAGCAGGAGCTACCTGTGTGAAAGAGAGGAGCATCGGTATAGAGCAGCATTTAGACTTGAGACCTGCAGTGCTGAGCATAAGGTACATTTGTTTAAAAAACATGTGTTGATGTGTGTTTGTGCCACTGCATAACTGTGTGTGTGTTTATGTGTGTGGGTGTGTCTGTGTATGTGGATGCATATGTCTGTGTATGTACTTGTGCATATCAGTCTGTGTCTGTGAGGGCATGTAAAGAATGTATGAGTGTTGTGTTCCCCAGTTACCCACGTAAAATACTGACCCTAGCACCATGATGGAAATTCATAGTAACCTGTGGTCATCCCTTGGATGATTCCCATTGCCCACACTTGGTGACATGGTATCCCTCTCATAATGGTGGTAAATAGTGGCAGCTCATGGGCATCCATGGATGTGGGCAACAATGTAGTTATGGCCATTCCCATCCTAGTAAAATGCTGGCACAATGGTAGTAATTCTTAGCCACATGTGGACATCTGTGGAGGAATGTGTGAAACCTGGGGTGTCTCACAGAACAATCTGAGTTGGACTCTTTGCCAATGCAGACGTTTTCTCTTGTAATTTCTATTTCTGTGTTCCATTTATGTTTGATATGTATATAATGTTCATAGCCCATGGAATCAAAGCACTGATAGTCCTCCGTAATAATTTGCTGCTATAAAAAGTAACTTTTTTAAGTTTTCCAAAGGAGCAGCTGTTTTAAAAAAAATATATTTTATTGGCATTTACAATTGTATACAAAACACATTATGACAACACATTATCGCAATATAAAGTACTTAATACATTTCTTGATCTAGCTTAGACATTGTAATGTTCTATGTCCATTTGTATTCGACCTTCTATAACTTTATGATGTTTTTGTAATATCCCATTGTGCCTTGCCGACATTCCTTATAACAACCTGAAGAACTTTTAACAATACCCTCCCCCTCCCTTCCCTTCCTTCAAGTCAGTTCTGTTCCTATCGTTATGATCACCAATAACATTATTTTGTTTCTACTATTTGAGTGTCGGGCCTTGCCGGTCTGGGTGTCCCCATGGTTTGCCCCCCTAGGTGTGTTCCCTCACATTACTTTGTTGGGAGGTCGGCTCCTGATCTGTCTGGAGATCTGTTATCATAGATGTCCATGCCAGTCTGTCCTCCTCAGCTTTTTCGTCCTTCCTTACAAACCTCATCCTGACCAACTCTGCCGTCGCCCATTCGTTAATATCCCTCAACCAGTCTGGATACTTCGGAGGTTGTGGTTGCATCCATGCTATTATTATCCGCCTGTTGGCCAATACCAACCTCAACGTAACAAAGCGTCTACTTAGCTTCTTGTTTTTTGGTTGAGGTAATAGGCCCAGCAATACTTGTTTAACCTCCCGTGGGATGGTCCACCCCGTGGCCTCCCCTAGACTCATTAGGACTCCTTCCCAATAGGATTGTAGCGTGGGGCATTGCCAGATCATGTGGATGAAGTTTGCTCCCTGTGTGGTACATCTGGGGCAACTATCTGCGTGGTTTGGGTATATTATATGTAGTGTGCGCGGGATCATGTACACTTGATGTATAACGTTATAGTGAAGTAATTTGAATCGAGCATTTGCACTAACTTTGTGCACCCCTCCGTGTACCCTTCTCCACTCAGCCTCTGTCAGAAAAGAGGCAGCTGTTGGTTTATTCACTGAGGCTGCATTTGCTTCCTGTGAGTTAAATAATAGGAGCTTAGAAGAAGGTTTTACTCCACCATTATAATCATTTTTGCATATTGTATATGTCTACCCTTTTTAACTGTACAGTAAAGCTTGTTTGAAATATGCAATATTGTATTGAAATTCTTTAGTAGAAAATACATTGCTTTTAATATTAAGAATTGCAAGGAATTACTTTCATTATGACTTTGCTCAGTTTTTTGTTTATTTCCTGTTAACTGCATGTTAATTGTGATTATGAATAATAAAGTTAAGATGGTTGTGATCAATGATGGACAAATTGTACGTTATGTTATGTTAATTGGTTTCATAGTGCACAAACCCACACCAAAGGGGCATCCTTGCTCAGTAAAGAATGGAAAGGCAGTGAGATCAAATATACACAATCACATGGGGGCAAGAATGACTAAAAAAGCTAAGTTTTAATGATTCTGTTTCTCAGATAAGCAGGTCCACATGTACATAGTGCTCGATGGACATGGCAGAGAAGCTGAAAATTTTCCCTCTTGCGTATCAGTAACCAATGCAAAGTTTTTAACACTAGAGAAGATGGTAATCTATTAGGAATGTTACAGATCAATCTCACCGCTGTATTCTGGATAGTCGGTAGACAAGAGACATTTTAAATAAAAATAAGTTATTTAAACAAAGGCTCCAAAATCAGGCAGCTAGAATCTATCTGAACCTGAAGAGGTAAGATCACATAAAGTTAGCTTTGAAAGCTCCATACTGGCTCCCACTGGGCTCCAGGTTCCAGTTAAATGTGCTCTGCATCATCTCCCAAGCCTTCTGGGTCAAAGGTCTGAGATATAGCAGAAGACCCTTTGAGAAATTGGGTTGTTGGTTGAAGGAGTGTGAGCCTTTCTCAAGCAACAGCCACAATCCCTGTCAGGGTAAACCACTAAAAATTCACTATATTAACCTGTGCCTAATCCTCTGGTAGCTTGGCACAAAAGCAGTCAGGCTTAACTTAGAGGCAATGCCTAACGTATTTATGCAGCACTCAAGCAGTAATAAGGTGAAAATACAACACAAGAGAAATCTTACACTCATAGAGTAAATTTTAATAAAGTGTTCAACACCAAATGACAAAAGCCCTGTCAGTAGAACTGGAGTTATGAATTTTTTAAGTTTAAATCAAAAATAGCACCTAAAATATCAAAGCACCAACCGCGGACATCTAGTCGTGCAAGACTGGGCCAAAGTCAAAAGTTATAGCTGACCGTGATGGAGAGCGGTTTGGTTACAAAAAGTGGATTGAGCCTGGACTTTGCTTACCTTCGGACTCAGAAGAATGTTTAAAGAAAAATGTCTGATATTGTAAAGCTCATCCTGGCAAGGCAGCTGACAGTGTCCGAATAGGATGCGTCATAAACAGGGAGCTGATGGACGAAGTCACTGTGAAGATTTCTATGTTCAGGCTTAGTCTCTTTTAATGAAGTCGGAAATCTCCAGCGGGAGGAAGCTGCCGACTGTAACAGAAGTGCACCCTTGGAGTCACTCTGGAAATCTTGGGTTCAAGCAGGAAAGCAGGTTTCGAGCAGCAGGGTAGTCCTCTGAGGGCATAGGGCAGGCTTCAGGAAGCAGTGCAGTCCTCTTGGTGCAGCAGGTCAGTCTTCTGAAGTACACATAAGGCCACAGGCAGCAGGGCAGTCCTCTGAAGTCTTTCCGCAGATCCAGAAGTGAACTGAAGAGTGGGTCTTAGGGTCCTAATGTTATACCTGGTGCCAGCACATTTCGTTCATGAGAACTTTTTCAGGACTTTTAATTCTTTGTGTAATTCATTGTTAATCAGCATACCATGTCACCACAAATCATCCATTTCTGGGCTAACGGTCAAATATATTCGGGCCCAATGTTTTCGAATGTAGCCTTTGGCCTCAGGCCTGTCCTCCTCCTCCCAAGACGTACAGTCTTTGCTGTCCTCTGCTGATCGAGTACAAGGTACATGGTACCATCAGCCCAGAAATGAATGATTTGTGGTGATATGATATACTGATCAAAGGTTAAGTGCAGAAGAATTAAAAGCCCTGAAGAAGGTCTCATGAAAGAAACGTGTTGGCTACCATGAACTAACTGGATCATGTTTTTATGAATATGAAGAAATTTATGGAATAAAAACTACATTTTTTCACTTCACGTACTATTACCATGTGATTACAATATGGGTCCCTAAAAATAATTTGTCTACATGCTCATGTGTGGGTCTTGCAGGATTGGGACTTTACTGATATACAGAGTGCTGAATCATATTCTGGATAGCTATGTATTGATGTTGCTTGTATTGCGAACTAACAACATGTCCCCTACCATCTACCCCCATAAATTTAAACCCTTGGAAACCTAAAGAACTGCCAACACAACAACAGAATTGAGAAAACACAGTCTCAACAAAGAGTAAGTGCATCAAGTTGTATCTGACGCAGCAAGATAAAGAAGAGTCGTACAGTGCAATTATAAGCAATTCTTATTTACATTGATTTACAAAACTTGAATCCAGAAGCAGACCACCAAGATTCATGTATAGTCTCATCACCCATCTGCCTGATGAGGACACACAAAGAGTATACCTAGTCACTGTTTTTCCCTGGCTGTCTATAACCTTTTCTGTCCTTTGCAAATTGTATGCTGCTAGACCTGGCATTTTTTGGTGTGGTTTCCCCTGTCTTTTTGCCTCTCACCTTATTTTTTTGACAGTGTGCTGGATTTGTTTTTGCTGGCTGTAGGAATCTGGGCACTTTACCGCTGCTGACCATTGATAAAGTGCAAGCGCTCCCTGTCTAAAATGTAATGGTATTTGGTTTCTCCATGATTGGCCTATTTGATTTACTAGTAAGTCCCTAGTACCGTGCACCAGGGCAAACCGGCCTCATGCCTGCCACTGCAGTGTCTGTGTTTGCAGTTTTAAACTGCCATTTTGACCTGGCAAGTGCACCCACTTGCCAGGCCCAAACCTTCACTTTTATTACATGTAAGGCGTCCCTAAGGTAGGCCAAAGGTAGCCCCATGGGCAGGGTGTAGGGTATTTAAAAGGTAGGACATTTACTGTTGTGTTTTACATGTCCTGGTAGTGAAATACTTCCAATTTTGTTTCTCACCAGAGCAAGGCCTATCTCTCCCATATCCTGATGGCCTATCACCCGGCTGATGGGCCTTCCTGATCTAGAGTAGTGGTAGGAGTTGACACTGACACCTGAATAGGGTTGTGCCTGTCCACACACCCCCTATAGTGTGTCTGGAGCCAGGGCAGGGAAGGGCAGGGTCTTGTGCACTACAAAGACCTTTCTTTGAAGTTTGCCTACTTCAAAGGCTGAAATGTGTATAAGTACTGGACCTCTGACACCATATACTCAGAACTCTTTTGGATTGATGACATTCTGCCAGGAAGAAGAGCTGTGTTGCTGTTAGGAGGGACTGCAACTTTGCTGTTTGCCTTGCTGTGTTGGCCTGCTGCTTGCTGCTTGCTGCTTCTGTCCTGGGAGTGAAAGGACTGGATTTTGCTTTCTACATCCTGCTTTTTAAGATTCTCCAAGGATTGAGTTGAGCTTGCTTCCTGCTGGAGGTCTTAGGGCAATCGAAGACTTCATCTACCAAGCAACTGGGCTCCTCTGCTGAGAGCCCTACTCTGCCAAGTGGTGCCAAATCCAGTTCCTGGGCACTTGGAAGTGAATTCTGATTCTGGATAGAAGAAAATCCAAGAATCGGCTCCTAGTGGCATTTCGGAACCAGCTCATCATCGCAAAACTCAAAGCATCACCGCTGCCTGCACCAAAGAGTGGTCCTCGCACTACGCAGTGACCGCTGCTTGTGACGCAGGCCCGACTTTTCACCGCAGTACCTCCGAAGAAACTCCGCTGCATGAGTCTCAAGCACCACATCACCGAAGTCCATAACGCAGCACTCTGACTCCGACGCAGCGCCTGCTTCAACGCTGTGGAATTGGCACAGAGCGACTTGACTTTCGACACATCATCGACGCATCATCCCTTAACGCCGCTTTCATCATTGATACAGCACCGCAGTAAGGAACCAGGTATTATGCCTGCAAATGATGCATCACCTCCACTGTGCCACGCATCGTCACCAGGTGTTAGTGGCTCAACAACTCTGCACCGCCTTAAGGAACCAACGCATCACTGTCTACAGCAACGCATCACCTCCTCTGAGAAACGCACGGGTCCCGAGCATCAATATGCCAACGACCTGCATAGCAGTAAGGAACCAACGCATCACCTGCTTTTTCGACACTAGACCTCCTCTGCGCCATGCACCATCTTTGATTTTTAATGCGTTTAAAGTACTTTGTCCTGGTCAAGCCCAACCATTGATTTCTAAGAACTATAACTGTATTCAGCTTTGAAAATTCATATCTTGACTTGTGTCTGCTGGATTTGTTTCATTTTGGTCTTGTTTTAATCAGATAAATATTGGCTATTTTTCTAAAACTGGTGTGGAGTCCTGTTGTGGTGTTTTCACTGTATTAGTGTGTGTGTGTGTGTGTGTGTACAAATACTTTACACATTGCCTCTGAGATAAGTCTGACTGCTCTTGCCAAGCTACCAAGGGGGTGAGCACGGGGTATTCTGAGGGTGTAACTTACTTACCCTGACTTGAGTGAGGGGCCCTACTTGGACAGGGTGCAAACCTCTGCCAACCAGAGACCCCATTTCTAACATATGCTTTTTGGAATCCTTCCATGACTACCACCAATTGTATTTCTGCATCATTGTTGTGCTTAATTGATGATGCCCTCTGCTCTAGAAGAGAACCTAGTGCTATACTAGGTAGGTGTCTGAAAGCACAGCTGTAGAGATTGATTTTTTTGCAAATTACTACATTGCATGTACCCCTGGTGATAAAGTGTATTATAACATAATATAACATAACATAATATAACATAACATAACCTAACATAACATAGCTGATGTTGAAAATACGGACATCATCACTTGTTTGGAGAGGTGAAGGAAAGTACCCTAACAAGCAGAGCGCTAACTGCTCTGATATTGCTCTCGACAATCGGCTGGAAGTGTGTACTCCCTCCTATGCTTGACTTTTGGATCCATGTCTGACTGTTTTTATTGCGATGTATCTTTCTTGTGACAACAGTATCTCTGTGGGTCACTACTGTGTATGTTTAATACAATTTAATAAGAAGCTTACTATAATTCTGGATGTAAGGTTTGAATAATGTGCCATTACAGAAGCTCCTTCATTACTTTAAAAAAAAGTTGCAAATAAAGATTTAGAAAAAGCAAACTATTGATCCATTTGATGAAGCCAGTGGTTCCTAATTCTCGGAATAGGACGACTCCTGTTAGAATTGGTATAATCCTGCACCTCTTGTAAATGAGGGCACATTGCTTCTCACCTCTAACAGAGGCATGGGCATTAGGTAGGTACAAATTAAAAAGAGACATATGATAGTGATGAAATTCATGCGCCCAATATTTGTTCTGGCTAAAAGGTGATAGGATTTTGTGTGGTAACGCCTATAACCCGCCTCTCTTGAGAAATAGTCACATTTGGTTATGCGGTCACTAGCTGAAGGAGCTGTCATGGTTGATGATGGCCAAAGAGTAGTTTATGATACATGGGAATCATTCAGGGACTCTGCAATATTAACATGTCAAAAGGAGTGCATATGATAGCCCTCTAACTTTGACTCCTGATGAACCCTAGCTGACCTCTAGTTCAACTTTTAGACCTGCAATTAGTTTGCTGTTGAGAGGTTAATGGAAGGGAAAAGACCTGTCACCACAGAAAGTAATCGTGGCCGCTAACGCCCTACTGACTTTCTGCCACTGATGCTGCATTCATGGCCAGTGAGATCTCAATAGCAAGGCCTGTGGTACCAAATGGTAAGCCAGGGGCAGCAGCTGCAAGCTCTGACTATACCTAATTTATTTCAATGCCTGGAGTCTTCAGGGTCAGACTGGCCTATAGGACAATCTAGCAGTGCCAGAAAGGCTCCTCTGACATGTGTGGGCACGCTATCTCCTAGATAATCTGTATGACAGTGTCACATCCGTACTTTGCAGGGGTCAGGGACGGTGTTGACCTCAAAGTCTTTGAGGTATTATAGCACAGAGACAAGATTCCAAACAGAATTTCAAAATACAGCCAATAAAAAAGGACTGACTCAAAACGTAAGTTCAAGATCAGAAATTTAGGTTATAACCATGAAGGTTTATGACAAATTAAAGAGAGATACAGAAAATAGGAAAATACACTTGCAGCATTAATCTCATTCAATCAGCTAAATAGATAGAAATCAATTGCCATTATGGCTCTCAGTTACAAAAATAATGCAATAATCAGCAAAAATCTGGTAAATAGACTAAGGGGTCGATTCCGATCTCGGCCGGTAGGGCTCCGAATCGAATTTGGCTTTACCGGATCCGATTCGGAGCCCTATTTCCCGACCGAATCGTACGTGCGTCCGGGCGAGCGAGTACGATGCGTGCGCTCGCGAAATCTCCGACCGACTCGTTCGCAGGACCCGACCGCTCCGACCGACTCGCATGGGGACGACTCGCACCGCGCAATGGAGACGTTCCCCGGCCGGGTAAGTACGATGCGCATCGCGACCGCTCCGACCGACTCGTGCAGTCCGGCTCCAAGGAGCTGTCGGAGCCGCACTTTGGGGGTCCGTGTCGGACCCCCCTGGAAGCGTAGGCACGCGAGTCACACACAGGGGGAGCCATGGGTCCCCCTACACGTGCATGTACGGTGCGACCCGCATCGACGCGAACACGCTGTAGGGGGCGCCCTTGTTCGCGTCGTGCCCATTGAGTCAATGAGAGCCCGTGTACGCGTCGTACGACTGGCTCCCATTGACTTCAATGGGAGTCCGACCGAATCGAGTCCGATAGCATACGTCCGCATCGTACTCGTTCGGTCGGACTGCTAGGGTCCGATTCGGTCGGAAATCTCTCCGAGTCCGGCTCGGTCGGAGAGATTTCCGGCCCGAATCGGAATCGGCCCCTTAGTCTCAAATGTGCAGTAAAATCAATAAAAAATTGGACAGCAGCCCTAGAGGCTCAGGAAAGGGTCTGGCTCACACACCAAATTCAATGGTTTATATAGCCAGTTTCTGCATCGGGAATCATAGAAACTGCAAAGTCAACAAGGTGTGAACATTATTACAACAAATCATATTTCATTTTTTAAAAACATCACATAACCCTACCATTTTAGCACTAAACCACTACACGAACATTAATTCGACCCTTCTGACCAAATGTTATTCGGAGGTGTCATATCAAACTAGTCACATAAACAACAGAAAACAATTGTGAATTAATGCAATACAGTGTGCTAGCAGGAAGAGCTTTGAAAGTAACAAAAAAGCTTCTTCCAGTGATTTCTTCAAGAACAATCAGTCATACAAAATAAACAGTACACACCTTGCTGCATGTGGTGTTGAGCAAAGAATATAGACACAGAATAAACATCATAATTCGTCACGAAGATAGACACAAGCTGAGAAATGCACTAAAACACATCATAATGATTTAGTTTCAATTGCTCTATACTAACGCACATGTGTGAATACAACAGGTGGAATGAAAAATAATAATGCACAAATACTGTTTAATGTAGAAAGCTTCCACACGTTAGTGTGTTTGCCAGCTTTTTGGCTGTTTGTGGACTTCTTTTATGGTCTGGTGGGCTGGATTTTAGTGCTGATTTCCTTGACATTACCACAAACATTGTCTGCAGTCTCTCATACCTTGCAAAACACCTCTACAGCGTGCAAATGTGAGCCACTTTTTTGCCTTCCTGATCCACTAAAGGAGGCCACTTTTATGTTGGTGCCTGGGACTATTTACTATCCCAGGCCGGACCTGGGTGTTTTTATCAACCCTTTCCGACTCGAAACAACCGTGAAAGTACAGTAAAAACCGAAATGCCATTGTCTACAGCTAACAGACAATACGAAGTGACCATTATTTACCCACACAAGCAAAATACTAGAATTACTATAATGAGCTAAAGATCAGACTAATCAATGCAATGTGTGTTTTGGTGATAACTGAAGTACATAAACAGACAAATTCATGGCATTGTCCATTGAGGTGAAGCATAAATGGATTATATAATTATCTGCTCACCGGTGGTGGCAATTTCAGCTATAGCTCCAAGATAAAATGCTGAGAAGAAAATGGGTGTTGTAGTCCGAACAAAAGAATAAAATGTCATTATTGAACACCAAGCCGGCTTACTCTTTATGCCTCTCAATTGTAATCAGAATCATATGTATATATGTATGTACAGACCACCAGGCCCAAGAAATGCTTTCCTAACCTCGGTTGGAACGTTGTTAGAGGATGGGCTCTGCTCCGATTCAATCACGATCCTTGGGGATTTTAATTTTTATTTGGAAGCACTCACTGACCCTGATACAACTACTCTTATCGAGGTGATGAATAGTGGAGAATTAAGGTAACACATAGAAGGTCCCACTCATGTTGTAGGGAACACTTTAGATGGGATTTTCTCCATCCACCCACTATTAACATGCACGGGGCGGCTGCCACTTGCCTGGACAGATCATGTTGCGATTCAGTTCGATTTGGCCCCTCCCAACCTTCACTATAGTGTGGGAGCACCCAAGAAGCAGATAGAAACAAGAGCCTGGAATAAAATGAAGAGTACAGAGCTAGAAGATCTTCTTACGACAACGGCTTGTTTTCTTCCCACCCACTGAAGTAGAAGAAGCCACATCCTGCTATACAGAGTGGATAGAGACAGCCTGTAACAAATTAGCCCCGGAGAAAACTTGGTTTCCCAAACGTTCTCAACCTTCAGCCCCATGGTATTCCGAAGATCTTAGGAAACAAAAACTTGCCTGTAAACGTCTAGAACGCAACTGGAGAAGAGGTTACAATGAGGGAGAAAAAGAACTCTACAAACAGAGTCTCACTCTTTACAAAAGGCTATTATTTAATACAAAAAGGGCCTCCTTCACAGATCAAATTACACTGGCCAGATCCTCAACTAAAGAACTTTTTAGGACGGTTACCAAATTAGCTGCCCCTGGCCATCCGAAAATTCAGAGCAATTCAGAATTATGCGAGGAAATTGCCGCCTTCTTTCTACAGAAGGTGGAAGCTATTTTCTCGTCCTTTAGACTCTCCCCAAGAGAAGAAACGGACGAGCCATCTGTGATGGCCAAAATTACAACTGACCCACGGCCTACTCTGGACAAGTTCTCCCCGCTGGAGAAGCGAGATAATATAAATCTCCTGACTTCCACCAGGTCTGGATCCCCTTACGACCCCTGCCCAGTCTTCATGATTAAACAAGTTCCTGAACCTATTTGCATTGCACTCACCCCCTTATTTAATGCCATGTTTGAGTTTGGGCATTTTCCCAAAATATGGAAGACAGCATCTATTCTTCCTTTGCTAAAAAAAAAAAATCTTGACCCCAAGGATCCTAATAATTACCGGCCAATTTCTCGTCTCCCCCTGCCAGCAAAACTGATAGAAAAAACTATGAACACTCAACTCAGTTCCTCCACGCAAATAACATTTTAGACTCCACTCAGTATGGATTCAGGGAAGGACACAGTACAGAGTCCGCCCACATAAAATCCACGGAAGAAATAAGAGAAGCCCTGGACCAGGGAGGAAATGCAGCATTAATCATGTTGGACCTATCCGCGGCCTTTGATACGGTCCACCATGAAGTTCTGATGGACCATTTGTCGGCCTGCAGGGTTCAAGGCAATGCCTGGAAGCTCCTGAAATCGTTCCTGATGGAAAGAATTCAAACTGTGGATTTAGACGAAGCCCGCTCCAAACCTTTTTCCTTACCTTGTGGAGTACCACAGTGCTCCTCCCTTAGTCCCACACCTTTTAATGTTTACGTACGCCCCTGGCGGTTCTGATTAGATCTTTCGAATTTCAGTTAACATCTTATGCGGATGACACGCAATTCGTGGTGTCTTTGCGACCAGGGCGGGAGTCAGAGAAAGGGAAAAGGTTCCATGGCTGCATGAAAGCGGTCAAGATGTGGATGACCTTGAACTGCCTGAAGTTAAACTCCGGCAAAACGGAGGTCCTTATTTGTGGAAACAATGCCAATTTCTGGACCCCAGATTGGTGGCTGGAAGAACTAGGCACTCTCCCTAAACCAACTAGGAAAGCTAAAAATCTGGGGGTCATAGTTGACAATAAACTTACCTTTGGGGACCAGATAAAAGTGGTTGCTTCCGCTAGCTTCCACCTCCTTAGAATGATCAAGAAAATAATGCAATTTTTACCGGAAGACAGCCAACGTGTAGTGATAACATCTCTCATTCTCTCGCGTGTGGACTACTGTAACAGCCTTTACCTAAACATTCAAAAGCGACATTTAAACAAACTCCAACTCCTGCAAAATGCAGCAGCTAGACTGCTGACCGTTACACCAAAGTTTGTTTCTGTCGCAAAGGAAATAAAAAGGCTGCACTGGCTTCCAGTCAAACAACAGATACAATGTAAACCCCTGTGCACTGTTTTTAAAGCCCTTCAAGGAAGAGGGCCGGATTACCTAAAACGGCGCTTTCAATGGTACGTCCCCAGAAGAGCCCTTCGCTCTTCAGGAGCTAAATGTGTGCTAATACCCACCTTTAAAAAAGCCAGCTGGGGTGGAAGAAGTTTCATCACTTGTGCCGTAGGGGCTTGGAACGAGCTTCCTTTCCATATTAGGAATGCCACTGATCTAATGACATTTAGGAAGGGATTGGAAACCTGTCTTTTCAGTGCATAGGTCATCATGTATTTCTCTGTTCGGAAGGCAGTAGCTAGCGCCAGGATACCTTTGGATAACCGTTGCGCTTAAAAAATATAATTAACATAACATAACATGTATGAGGCTAGGGGCACAGCAATCATCAGTGCAGCAGCTGCAGTGGCACCAGATCCCGGAGGGGGCAGTACACCCTGTTTATGGCTTTTTTTTTACCACCCAATGGAAGGGGGCGTTTTCCTTGCTATCATTTGGACACATAGAGCAACGCATTTTAGCTGCTCTGAACCGAATTAGCACTTAGGAAAGGGCCTTTTTCAGATGCCCCGCCTATACACTTGAGCAGGGTCGGCCATGAGCTCAGAGCAGCTTCGGGTGGGGGGTTGTCTCCCACTCTCAGGTTTATTCTCACGGCACAGTTCTCCTTCCTTTCATAATAGTCCTTTTGAAAATTAAAACCAAGTATGTCGAAGGAGCTGTTCAGGCATATCCCGTTTATCTACTGTCTGGAAATCCTTTCTTTATGTCAGAGCACAGATAATCTTTGTTTTAATGTCTTTTTTCCTGAAGTCCTATGTGTTCTCTGTAAGCCCCTGAATGTTTGTAGGGTTATACAGTGGCCAACGGTCCTATTTTTTGTAGGCCTGGAGGAATTTCTTTAACGTAGTACAAAAGAACTCTCAAGGATCCTAGACACATGCGTGAGTAGGTCATTCCGGCCAGATTTATTTTAAATCTGGCACTTTTGGGCCCAGATTTAAAATAGGAAACCAGGACTCCAGGCATCAGAATACAAATATGGAACTTTGACTGGTTGAGCTGCTCGCTATGGACCTGACACACCTGCGAGCTCTGCCCCCTCTTGTGATTCCCTGGTGCAGGGTCACATTCCTTTTATCTCCATTCTTAGGAAAGTACCTACTGACCCCTCTTGTGTACAATCCAGGTCCTTCTGTTCACCTTGAGCGCTATTTTGGCTTACTTCAACTAATGAACATATTTTGGTGCCCATGTGCTGTGTGAATGGAGTTCTTTACAAAGGGCTGTCGATTGCATCAAAAGGTGACTTCCTTCTTGTTTTTTTGTCAAAATCTGTTTATTGATTTTAATGCAAGGATTACAAACAGTTTACAGAAACCATAGTGCATTCCATCCTTCTTCACAGGAGCAAACACCGTGAATTAGATAGCTATAGTATAGGTACAGTTTAGTGACAAGTTTTGGATTGCCCCTGTGAGCAAAAATCTGAGGAGAGAATCTCGTACAGACTCATCATACTGTCATATTAACCATTATACAGGAGGAACGCATGTCCCCAAAACTGAATGCTGATGTATTTGAACGCTACCATCGGTAAAAAAACAAGAACCAATGATTAAATAAAAAGAAACTGTTGAACCTAACCATACCCAGGAAAACACATAAGTTTAGATTCTAGTATGCGTAGAGGGGTCGAGAAGTGAGCCCCCCGCAACCTGCGCGAAAGGGCCCACGTGAGTGGGGGGGAAAGAATCGAGACCCCAGCGTTGGAAGAAAGGAGCCCCCCCCAGTTATATCAGGAAGAGATGTAATGCCCGTAGTCTTGTACCGCATGCAAATAGGGGAAGCCCCTCCGATAGATAGCTGACTAGCAGGCTCTAGACATAATCGAAGCCCTTACGCGAGTCCTCGACAATGTCTGACATTCGTTCGAGGGCCAGCGCGTGCAACAGGCGGGCGTGCCATTGTGTAAGTGAAGGAGCCTCCGGTTTCTTCCAGGCTGCCGCCAGTGCCATCTTGGCCGCACCCAGACACAGCCACATAATGGAGCGGTCCCCTTGGGTCTGATATTTGAGAATCGGGTTGCGCACTCCCAGGATTACATGTTCCATGGAGTCCCCGATCGGGTACCCCAATATTAGCTTGACCTGAGATAATATTTCCTTCCAGAAGGGCTGTATCGTGGGACAATCCCACCATATATGTTTAAAATCCCCCAGGAGGCCACATCTCCGCCAGCATCAATCGGACGTTGCAGGGAAAATTGAGTGTATTTTTTGGTGGATAGAGGTACCAGTCATTCCCTCAGGAACATGGAGCGGCTGTATTTTGCAATGTCCTTGTATAGGGACTCCCACTGCTTGTCTGAAGGCGGGGTCAGGAGAATGCTCTCCCAGAATGTTTTGTGGCGCAGTGATTGCTGCGTGCTAAGTGTTAGCAAAAGTGTATATATGAAGGAGATGCACCCCCTCCCCGTGATGCCAGATTGGACAAATTTCTCCAATGGGAGCAATTCCCTAGTGGCCGCCTGTTGCATCTGTGGCTGCTGGACCCAATGCACCAACTGGGCATAATGGAAGCCTTCAGTTTGTGGAAGCTGGAAGCGGGTTGCGCAGTCAGCGAAGGAGCGTAACCTCCCTCCGGTGAAGAGGTCCGAAATCATGAGGCAACCTCCCTTCCTCCAGTGATCAAAAGGCCCTTCTTTAAGCGCTGGGGGGAAGGCAGTGCTAAAATGAATGGGGGTGTAGGGGGATGGAAACGTGGTCACTGGTAGGATTTTGGTCACCGTGTCCCATACCCGAAGGGTAGTTGCTATGGGTATGCTCAGATATGTGTTGGCCGACCTGTCAGCTCTCTGTCTCCACGGTAGATCCCAAATGGTTCTGCCCGTCACCTGTCGGTCTATGTGGAGCCACAATTTTTCCGATTACCTCAATGACCATTCGCCCAGGACCCGCAGCTGAGCCGCTCTGTAATATAAAAGGAAATCCGGGAGAGCAAGGCCCCCCTTGAGTCGCGGCCTCGTCAGGAGGCGGTGTGAGAGACGTGCTCTTTGCCCCTGCCAGATGAACTTGGTGATCATGGATCTCAGCTCTTTAAATAGCACCGTCTCAAGCTGTATAGGTAGTCCCTGGAAGAGTTAGAGAAGGCGGGGAAGTGCGTTCATCTTTACCGCGTTAATTCGGCCTATCCAAGAGATGTATGCAGCGCCCCATTTTTCAAAGTCAGTTTTAAGCTGTCTAAGCAGTGGGGGGAAATTGGCCCTATAAAGATCGCTCAACTTGGGGGTGATTTTAACTCCCAAATATGTAATAGCCTTACGCGCCCACCGGAAGGAAGACATCTCCTCCACCGTTCTCTGCATCCCTGGGGGCAGCGTTAAGTTTAGTATGAAAGATTTAGAAAGGTTAACATTGAAGCCTGAGACCGTTTCAAATTGCTGTAGTTCCCGATGTATTTCGGCCAGGGAGACCACTGAATTGGTAATTGGCAAGAGGACATCGTCCACAAACAACGAGATTTTGTGGTCATCTGTGCCAAACCGCATCCCGCTAATCTTCGGGTTCGCTCTTACCCTTGCTGCAAAAGGTTTGATGCTAAGGGCAAAGAGCATCGGGGAGAGGGGGCAGCCCTGTCTGGTCCCCCTCGCCAAGTTAAAAAAATCAGAGGCCACCCCGTTCACTAATACCCTGGATCTAGGGGTACTATAGTTGGCGTTCACCATCCCCAGAAAGGACTCACAGAACCCAAATTGGCGCAGAGAAAGCTGTAGGAAAGCCCAATCGACCCGGTCGAAGGCTTTCTCTGCGTCGAGCGATAAAAGGGATCTGTTTCTTCTGAGCCTTATCTATGAGGTGGAATACCCTGCGGAGGTTATCGTGAGTCTGGCGCCCTTTAATAAACCCTGACTGGTCGGGGTGAATGAGAGTGGGTAGGATCTTCTCTAGCCGGATAGCCAACATTTTTGAGTAGAGTTTTGCATCTAGGTTTAATAGAGCGATAGGCCTGGAGGAGGTACACTCTTGCGGGTCCTTACCCGCTTTCGGGATAATCGAGATCAGGGCTTCCCCCATGGAGGGGGACACCGCTTGGCCTGTCGCGATAGCATTGAAGAGGATAGTAAGCTGTGGGGCCAGTTCAGCGGCAAAGGAGCGATAGAACTGTGCCGTAAGCCCATCCGGGCCCGTTGCTTTATGATGTTTAAGGGAGTCAATGGCTGCCTGAACTTCTTCCTGAGAGATGGCGTGGCCCAACTCCTCATTGACTGGTGCCGGGACCTGAGGGAGCTCCAGCGTATCTACGTATTGCAACTGGTCCGTCACCAGAGGGGGTTCGGCCTGGTATAGCGTGCTGTAGAAGTCGTAAAACGCTCTAGCCTTCCCCTCTTCACTAGTGTGTACAACCCCCTTCCCATCAATGATTTGTTTTACGTAGTTCTTCTCCTGTTTCACCCTTAGTTGCCTTGCCAAGAGAGCGCCTACCTTATCCTTCCCCTCGTAACCGTGGGCCTGGAGTCTCAGGATCGTCCTTTCTGCCCTATTAGTATAAATGGCATTCAATTTCCCCTTGAGGGCCGTGACTTTTCTAAGAGCTGGTACTGAGGGCGCTTTCTTATGCATTTGTTCTGCCTGACGTAACTCTTGTTCTAAATCCAACCTTTCCTTCGTCTGGAGTCTCCTCAGGGAGGTAACCAGGGCAATGCAATGTCCCCAAATGTATGCCTTGAAGCCGTCCCAATTGTTTGCTGTAGATGTGTCCGCAGGATCGTTAGCTATAAAAAAAATCCCTAATAGCTTTGCGGAGGTCATCCCTGTGTAATCTGTCCCTGCTCAGTACCTCTGGGAAATACCATCTAATCAGTTTAGAGCGTGGAGCTGGCCAAGTTAACAGGCAAGTCAGGGGGGCATGGTCTGAGATAGTTATGGAGAGGAAGAGGGAGGTTGTGCATGCGTGGTAGAGGGATTGACTGGCAAAAATGTGGTCTATCCTTGAATACATCCTGTGGGCGTGGGAGAAGAAAGAATAGTCCTGTGTGTTGGGATTAAGGGTCCTCCAGATGTCTTTCAGCCCCAGCTGTTGTAGGGACAGTTTCAGTGTCTTGCTAAACACCCCCCCCCCGGTTCTCTGCGGGTGTGTAGTGTCCACCTGTGGGTCCCAAATAAGATTAAGATCTCCCATGAGAATAATTTCCCCTGACGCAAATCTCGCTAGGGAGGTGAGAAAGGCAGAAATAAAGTCAGCCTGTCCTGAGTTAGGTGCATACACTGCGGCTATCGTGCAGGACCTGCCCAACAACAGTCCCTTAACCATGATAAATCTCCCCTCTTTGTCGCTTTTCAAAGCCTCAAGGTGAAAAGGAGCGGAGGAGTGAAACAACAGGGCAACCCCATTTTGTTTCCTAGGACTGGCTGCTCGGAATATCAGGGGGTAGTGCCTATGTTTCAGCCGTAGTTCCTCTCCCTTCTTAAGATGTGTCTCCTGCACGGCCACCACCTGTGGACCCTGATCCCCCGGGAACTTCCAAAAGCGTTGCCTTTTGTTAGGGGAGTTAGGCCTCTAACATTCCACGACATTAGCTTAACCCCCATTCACCCCTTCGTCCTGATATGCGTATAAGCAGGGATCCCACCATCCCCCCCCTCGAAACCCCCCAATTCGTTTGTATTGTGTACCCTGGGTAAAACATGAATCAACAAAGTTAAATGAACAAAAACCATGAACTGTTCGAGAATCCGTAAAGTCCTGTCGGACTGCAACTTTGGAAGGTTATTGGGGCAAGACCACTTCCGCACCCAGAGCCCCGTGAGAATTCTCTAAAGGACCTTTTCTCTGGAATGTTCCCACCTCGCTTCCAGACCATTGAGCGGCAAGTGTCAACTGTTGTGCCCTGGACTGCGCCCCCAGTAGAAAGGGGAGTATCCTTCCGTCACCCCCGACCTCCTCTGTCCAGGGGCGTCCATTCACCCCAGGGATGGCTCCATAGAGTCCCCACTCTGTGCGGGCAAACCATCGCTTCAGCAAATGAAGCAGAGTATCCCATAGCCAATGTACGAGTTCAAATGCGTAGGCCTTCTCTTCACGCCATCTTCTTGTTTGCTTTTTTAGGCATTTGCCAGGGCCCAGGAGCTCCTCGGCCTGTGGGCCATTCGTTGAGTGCTTCTTTCGGCAAAGCCTCCCTACGTGGCGACGATCTCCCCAGTCCAAGGATGGCCGCCACCCCTTCAACCTCCGTGAAGTGCTGCTGTTTGTTATTGAAAGAAAAGGCAAGACCGAATGGGTAGGTCCACCTGTACTTAATGCGGCGCTCCCTCAAGGTGGATGTGATCAGCCGAAATTGTTGACGTCTCATCAGCGTGGCCTGGGCTACATCCTGGTACAGCGCGCAAGTCGCTCCCTGGTAATCTACCATCTCTTTGTCTCGCGCCTTACAGAGCACCAGTTCCTTGACTTTAAAGGAGGCAAATTTAGCCAGAATGTCTCTCGGGCGTTTGTTTCCCCCTTGTAGCGCCGGTCCCACTCGTTGGACGCGTTCCAAATGAATATCGTGCTCCCCCTCGCCTAGGATACTAGCGAACAGGCCCACCATGTATGCCTCCAAGTCTGTCTCTTCCCTTCCTTCCTCCAGGCCCCTCACCCTGATGTTATCTCTGCGGGAACGGTTCTCCAGGTCCTCGCATTTGAGCAACTCAGAGTTCAATTGGGCAGAAAGGGATTCCGCGCCCTCCTCCAGCGGTTGGATTCGACCCTCCAGGTCATGGCATTTCGCCTCCAGGTCGAGGGTGCGTGCCCCAATCGAGTCTACGTCAGCCTGAAGTGCAATAAGTTTTGTGCCCATTTCTGACTTGAAGGAGTCAAAGGAGGCTCCTATGTCCGTCTTTATGTCTTCTCTGAGCTCCTTTTAAATTCTTTCAAGGTTGCAAGGAGATCCTCCCTGGTGAGCGCCATTCCTTCTGTCCCTTGGGTGCCCTCCTCCTCCTTCACCTCTCCCGTATTGGGCGCCCCGAAGTAGCTGGAGACCTTGTTGGGCTGTCCTTTTTTGGGTGGCATAGGGGCAGCTTCGCGTCGCACTTCACAGCCCTCCGCTCCTGAGTCACTGAGTCAGGGGGAGGAGAGAGGCACCGTTGTGGGTCCTCTGTAGTGGCGTTGCTTGGTTCTTCAGGTGTCCCAGGGCCCGAGGACATCCCCCACCTCCAGGCGGAGCGCGCTTGTCTGTGTTGATCACTAGAGTGCGAGTCTCCCCCCCCCGCCCGCGAAGCGTGGGTCCTGTTGGCTCTGTCAGGGCTGGTGTTACTGTAGCCTGGCATGGAAATCTTTGGGCGCCATCTTGAGTTCAGGCACAGGGCCTAGAACTCCTCACCTCCCCCGGCGCGCAGAACGCCCCAGCGAAATCGGCCCGGGCGGATCGCCCTCTTCTCTGCTTGTCTTCAGCTAGTGGAGCTCTTCGCCTGTATCCCAGGGGGTCGCACATGCCGCGGGGGAGGGGCCGCTCCTACCGTCTTCTGTGCGCTCAGCCCGAAGACCCGGTCACCGCCTCCTGACTCCCCTGCCACAACTGCACTCAATCCGGGGCGATTAGTTGTTCAGCAGCTCCCTCCTGGTCCACGATATAGTCCTCGCCTCTGATCGTTGCTGCCAAATGTGGCCGCCATTCCAGGGACCCATCGCCGCAGTCCAAAGCCTCGCACAGCCCACTGCTTTCATAGGCGTGCTGCCGCTTCCCTCAGTGGGCCACCGGCGTTCCGGGCACGCTGCATACCCCTCCTCAGCTCCGCAGATCCCCGTGTGCTGAGGCAGGCTCAGCCGTTGTGGGGTCCGTAGCCATTTTAGCTCGGCGCCTGCGACCTCGCTGCTCGTACCAGGTTTTGATTCCGGGCACCCGCGGACCCGAGGCAGGCATCCAGAGTGGTCCCAATCATTTAGATGCCCAGACCCGGCATCGCGTTCATCAACTGCCCTGGTCTGAAAGCTGGGAACCACATTCCCACAGGGCTCTTTCACAGAGCCGAGCGAAGTCACGTCTTCGCAGCCATGTTGGCTGGCCACGCCCCCTTCCTTCTTTTTTTTATTGCGTGCTTGATGAGATGACACACATCTATGACCTGTAATCCCTCTAGAGTTCTGCTTGAAAACAAATCACGGATTCAAAGAGGATTGGTTGCCTGCCCCAGTGGTTCTCCAAGTGCCTTGTGACAGCTTTACCCTTATATGCAGGTGCACATTGTGCTTGGCATTATAATGATTCTTTTGACCACCCCAGTTAGTGCTGGGAGCTGGGTTGAAACTGGAGAAGCTGTGATCAAGAAGCATAAGCCGTTTCTCTCCAATATACATTATGCTTGACAATTTGGGAGTAAAAACCTCTCCTCCAGTAATGAACTAGTGCCCCACCATGGTTAGCTTGATGTATAATTTTTAATGTGGCACAATATTTTTGGCACTGTCTTCCCATTAGTGGTCCCCTGAACTGAATAATTATCGCCTCCTAGAATAATTTACTTGCATTTGTCTGTAATACTGAAGAAAATTTACAGCACCGGCTGAGATAGGGTTGTTGCCCGTTTAACTTCAAGTTTGAGATTAGTCTTGGGACTCCAGAGAAGCCCATTTGCTGCGCACTGTCAGAAAAAGCTTGATGGACTGCGCAAGAGAGGAGATCATCTGCCCTTACCTGGAGGACAAGCACAGGGTCTCACTGACTGAGCCTTCCTGGACCACAGCTCAAGGAGCCTGCCCTGGAGCCACCAGTCAACTAGCCTTGTCTGAACTGGAAGACAGCTGCACCTGGAGTTCCAGGGAATGCATACGCTGGTGAGCCTGTGCTACCCCTTGACTCACTTGCCTTTGTGGCTGTATTCCTCAATCTCCACCGACTGTTTCAGAAAAAGGTTCTTGAGATGAATGATGCATGACACTCGCAACTGTATAAGAAACCCACAGGCGGTGTATAAGAACGCAAGTTGGACGGTGACAGCGCGTTTTGACATTGGCCAAGGCATCTGAAGCTTAGCTGACCAAGATGCCTCAAAAAAGCTGCAGTATATACTCTGATAACTATTGGAGATGGTATCAAACTGCAGCCAACATGGAAAACATCCTGGAGTGCAGAGGATTTTTGCAAACTACGTTAACACTGCTGTAGTTTTCTTGCCATTGACACCCATCCGACTTGTCAGTGGAGATACTGCAGCTGCCAGAATACAATCCCTGAGATGTTCTTGATCAAGCAACATTGTGACTTGCTTGTCTCAACATGTGCCCCTCTTCCCCTCTCTGGCTATGGCCTAAGGGATGAAGGCAGTAATGAATGTATCAATGTACAGTTGCTTTCTGTCCTGACAAATATGGAGCTGGTGACCATTTTGAGATTCTCTTCTTTTTCTGAGTATGTCAGGCTGACAATGCTCATGTCATTTCCTTTATATGGATAGACCTTTAACAGTCATAGGCACTGTTATCCCCTGGCACATTCAGTGATGTCTTTTTTTGATTGGTCTTTTGTCTTTAACAGTAAAGTTTGCTCCCAGGCAAGGACTACTGAAAACGCTGCCTAATATTGAGGTGTCGCATATTTCCAGAAGGCTGATTCTTGCCATTTCAAGCAATTACACCTTTCTGACATGTCTCTAAAGGACCTTAAGAAGAACTGCAAGCGACCATTTTGGACCACTCCACTTCTTGCTGGTGGAGGTAGAGCAGTGCTTTATGGAAAAAGAGAAATGACGGTAGTCACCAAATTGATTGGGATGAGTCTTGAGGGCCTGGTAGGGGCGCATCTGGAGGTAGACATTGAACAACATCTGCATTTTCTTGTTCAATGCAAAGCGCCCTAGTGTCCTTCGGCCAAATTCTGCTCACATGCGCAGGGCATAATTGCAGTTTTATATATTGCGCACTTGGCCAGAGGGCATTAAAGCTTTTTACCTGAGAAGCAGAAGTTTTACATGAAAGCATACTTTTTTGTTTTTACGATTAAGTGATTTGCCCAGAATCACAGGATGTTGAGCTGATGCTGGGATTTCACCTCCTGTGCTATGAAAACAAAATAAAGTATGCTTTCATGTAGAACTCGTGCTTCTCATTTGAAGCGCTTTAATGCCCTCGTGCCAAGTGTGCACTATACATAACTGCAAAAAAATACCAACTGTGCACTGTACCCATGAACCGAACTGGACCGAAAGACATTTGGCGCTCTAACAGTCAATGGCGAGTGTATTCCAGCGCTGCAGCCTTACACTGTAACAGTGGTGGCTGGAAGGGGATGGTGGCGGGGGGGCGGGTGGGCGAGGAGGTTATTTAGAAATAAATTAAAAAAGAAGACTTACCTGTGGGTCGCAAGCTACCGCCTCCCCTCCGTCCTCACTGTATCCTGCCTCTCGGAAGCACCCAGGCTCCCAGACTTCCCTAGCCAATCATGAAGCTGCTGTCGTGATTTGTCTGAGCGCCGTGGTTCAGCACTCAGACATGGAGTGGGAGACTGTGCATGTTCTCTACCCAGGTTGTGCAATACAGCCGGTGGAGAACATGCCAAGTGTGCATGACGGTTTGGCCGGCCAAAGACAGCTGGACAAACCGTCATGCGCACTTATGGTGCAGCAACCACTACTCCTCCCCCTAACGCCACGTGATCCCAGCCCTTCTTGACACAAGGAGAAGTTCGGGTACTCAAGGGGAGAAAACTGAGAAGTACCGGTATTCAGTACTGGTGAGTACCGGCCCATTTAAAGACTAGAGTAATATGCAGATAACTTCCTTGTGATGGCACTGGAAAACTTGAGAAAGCCTGCGTTGGATTTCTTCCACCATGCTCCCGTTATTATCGTTTGCTTTGCATCTGTCCATGAGTTTAACTTTGTTGCTTACCATCTAAAGATGGCAGAGCTGAGCAGAAAGGGTGACGCCGATTGGTTCGTTGGCCATTAACGCCGGCGTGTACTATTCAGACCAGTTGTTATCTACATATAAAGAGTGTGCACGGTGACTGGCCAGGCCGAGCTGACTTAGTGCTAGAGAGAGGCATTTGGGGGGGGAGGGAGAGGACGTGGGGGCGACGCTGTGATTATGCTCAGTCCTTATCTTTCTCATGCACATCAGAGGCCTGCTCTGAGATGCCGAGGTTCCATTTGACAGGAGTTTCTTACTTAAGTGATGTCCACTTTTGAAACAGTACTGTCCGGAGAGTGGTCACTTCATCTGACAAAAGCCAGCGTTGACAGCTGGAGGCCTTTTTACAAACCCCCGCCTTGTGCCTCCAGCCTCCCCCACCATTTTCTTTCTCCAGAGGCCCTGCTAGAGAGAAAGCAGAAGCGGAGCATGCTTTTCTGATGTTCATCATCAGGAAGATGGCTGCAGAGTAACACGCGCTGCAGCTATAGGGGACGCATGCACGTGCGTGTGTACACAAACACGCACATTCTGTGTGCACAGGAAAGACATGCATGCGCGTGCGTGTGCACACACCCACGCGAGCTTTAAATACGGATGCAAGAAAAAAATCTCCCACGAATATGCCCCAAAACCCGTCTATTCCCTCACAGAGACTGATAAATGAATATTGTTTAATATTGCAATCCCTTGTTTTAAATTATACCATCATTAACACAGAGCTGTTACTTAATTAGACAAGTCAAGTCGCCCACATGCAAGTATAAAAGATTCCGTAATTGTGATATATATTATCACATTCTTGACAACCGGTTATTGACAAATTCGTCGACACTGGGAAGATATATATATTTTAAATTACTAAACAAAATAGCAATTACATAAAGTAAAGAGATGTTTTTAAAGTAGCTGAGCCATTGCAGAAATGTGCTTCCCAGCGAAATATTTCTCCCCAACAGCCCCATAACGACATCCAAATGGGCCACAATGTTCCAGGCAAAGGGACTCTCAAAAGTGTAGAAGATCCTTCAAATGAACTAGCCTAAAACAGAGTTACAATTTTGGAAAATTATGGGTGTAAAATGGTCCCTTTTTCGATCAGATGCATTGCATAAGAGAACACTGTGGGTATGGTAGCTCCCAGTGACAAAACCACAGGACCTCTTTGAAAAGGGTAAAATTAGTTTGCCATTAATGCGCATGCCCACACCTTATACGTCAAGACCACGCCCATACCCTAGGGTGCAAGGGTGTGTGCATGTCATAGGACAGCCTAAAGTATGCCAGCACAGGGGGTGAGAGCAACAGTGACATATTTTAGTAGATATGGTGCAGTCCTGCTCTCTCCCTTGCACCAAATGCAGGGCAGCTACCTTGGTTTGTGCACTGGGTTTAGTAAATTTGCCCCCAGATGTTTTAGCTAGTGTACCTTGAGTGAATTGGCATAGACTGGAGGTGAAGGTGGATCCCATTACTACTGCTGGTTCTCAGAAGGAAGAGAGGGAGGGTGCTGAGATGTAGGCAGCATTGATGGGATATGATGACCCCGGATGTGTTCTAGACATAAAGTATCAAGCAACAATTTTGAGTCTGATGAAACTCCTCAGCCTTTGAAGGTGTGACTGACGGACCTAGGATGAGTTGTAAAGTTTGAATGAGTGGTAGTTCTGTTTTTATAATTGAGGAACGAAGTTTCAGTTTGCTTTCATTAATTTTCAGCAATCTCTTCACTATGCATGAATCAAAGGCTGATAGACAAGTGTATATGGCTTGCTTGGGATTGTTTATTTCATCAGCACATATGTGGTGGAATACGTTGTTATCCCCGTTTGACCTTCAGGAGCGGTCAAGGTGGCTGTTTAAGAGCAGTGGTGATTGGTTAGTTTTACAAATCATTGTGACCTGATATCCAATAGGTTCAACTGAACTGAGGGGCTTATTTATAAAAGCTTTGCATCGCACTTGCAGCCAGAAAGGTAGTGCAAGGGTGACGTAAAACCTAGAACGATATTTACCAAGCCACGCAAGACCACCTTGCGTGGCCCTGCATGTCTTGGTAAATTTGGAGTAATGCAAGGCAGCGCCAGTCACTGCCTTGCATTACCCGGTCCCAGGGAGGCATTCCACAGGTGAAGCATGGGTGTTCTCATGCTTCTATTAAATGGATTTTGGCGCACTCTCAGATTTACCAAGACTATTAAACCTGGCAATGGGTCGAAATGGTACGCCTTCCCAGAGAAGGCGTAATGAGGACAAATATCTTTATTTCTCCTCGTTTTTTCCTTTTTCTACGTGTGCTGCATTCTGCAACACACGTAGAAAGAGGAAAATCCCTCAGAGGATTGTTTTTGTGCAGGAAGGTACCCCTTCCTGCACAAAAACAATCCTGTCTGCAATGCAGGCACCTTTGCATCATGGTGCAAGAGTGCATGCATTGGTGCTAGGCAGCAGTTTACGCGCCAGCATAGGCAGAAAGCAGTAATGTGCCATATCTTGATATAGATATGGGGCATTCCTGCCCTCTTCCTTTCACACAGTGGAGCAAGGTGTCTTGCTACGTTGGGTGAAATAATGATAAATATGGCCCTGAATCTTTAAAAAAACTCCTAGGGTGCATTAGCATGTTGCACGAAGGGTTGCCGCTGGGAACAATATTCTAGTGACATGAAACAACATGGTCGGCAGGGATTAAAGATATTTTTCACTGGCATTCTCCAGGTAGAAACCTTCGCTCAGCACACCCTAACCTGCTCGCTGTGCCTAGAACCCGAAAGAAGAGGTGGGGCGATATAGTATTTTCGATTGCCACAGCAAGACTTTGGAACTCTCTTCCGCAATCCCTGACACCAATCTCAGGGCTGCTGCCTTTTAGAAAGGCACTTAAAACTTGGCTCTACACTCTATAGGTAGCATGCTCCTATTTTATGGTGGGTTTATAGACATGATCTAGTTCTGGATGGTCGGCTACAGTGCCTTGATACCCTCGGGTAATTGTCGCGCTGTATGAAATTAAAATCAAATCAATTAAACTAGTCTCAAGCATGTTCATTACATTTGTCAAAAGGAAGGTTTTTTAATTTAATTTAAATTATAAAAAGGACGACGACTGTAACCAGATTAGACTTTTAAGACTTGAAGGTGACTTTATACATATTTGCTTAAAAGTAGGCCATAAATAACAATGCATTGAGTGTGTTTTTTTCCCGAATACAAAAACTCTCAAAACACAAATTCACACTTTTCCTAACTACATTTTGGCAAGAAAACATGGTTAATGAGTCAGAGGTTTCAAAATTACTAAGAACGAAAACCTGTCAGATAAATCACAGTTTAATCATCTAAAGCATTGAATGCTTTGAATTATGGTTTGAATGTGAATTACGAATACTGATTGAAACTGCTGTCAAACAAATCAAGTAAAAGAGAATGTCTGAGCACAGCAAAGAGCTAATAGAATTAGAAAATCTTTTCCCAACAATTTCTGCGATATTTGTGTGCTGCATTCTTCCTCTAAGAGAGACAGAAGACAGTCTCTGACTTGTTAAGCTTAATAGTAAACATCTCCATAATATGGTCGCTATTTTCTGCCATCCTGCCCCCTGGTATGCATTTTGTCTTCTTTGTGCCACAAAATCCGCTCATTGAGATGTATACTATTAGTTGGATGTTATTCTTTTGTTGCCACTTTCTCAACCAGTTTGCTGATGAGTGGAGATGACAGTTATCAACCACATCACATGTGTCTTGTAAACCACTACAGCTACCAAGGGCAGATCAAAGGGATTGGGGATGGCTACATGCCTGGATCCATTAAGTATCCTGGACTGATGAATCCTGCTGGTAGTTAGAAAGTAGAAGGTGGAAGTACCACACGTCCTTATTTACACTGCTATCTTATCTCCATTGCTTCTAGTTCGGAATGACCTTCAGAGGTGAAGTAATCCATAAGGACCATGGGAGAACTTCAGTTAGGACTGATACATATCTCAGTCTGGACCAGCCATGGCAATCTGGCTGCAGAGCAAGCCACAACACTTACCTCTGTAGAGAGTAAGCATCAAAGCATTTCCCCAGGGACACAGAATGGGTAAAACCCTTGGATTCATCACTTTCTAAGTGAGCAGATTGTTGTGTTCAATCTGTGTCCAGCTACCACCATCACCTCATCGTGAAAACCCCATAAAGTGGATGTAGCTACCATCACAAAAGAGCTAGCACAGCATCACAATCTGTTATCTTCCCTTATGTTGTATGCTTTGTGTATAGCACATCGTTTACCAATTTGTGGCATTTTGGTTTTGTTGAGAAAGTCAGTCAGGGCCGGACTGGCCGTAGCAGGCACCGGGCGTTTCCCCAGTGGGCCGCCAGGGTAGGGGCCGGTTTTGGACCCCTGGTGGGCCGTTTTTGTTACCGGGGGCCGGTTTTGCAGCATAGAGCGGTGAGACAGGAGTGGTGCTTTCCACTAGCAACCCCCCACACCCCCACACCCCAAGGGGGCCGGCCGAGCTGTTTGTCAGGCAGGTTTCGGTTCCCAGTCTGGCCCTGGAGTCAGTGTGCAGCCTGTTGTCATCTGGTTATGCATTTTTCCATTACAGCTGCTCACCGTGGGGGCGGGTGGGGGGAGACGCTGTGTCTTAAAACTTTCCCCTAACTAGTGTTGGAATATAAACCACCACAAAATGCGTATCGCTATGACCACAGTTTTGGTGTATCAATAAGTAAAACATTGAAAGAACAACCAATGTAATCTAGGTTCAGCATTTAGATATAAAACTGGATATAAAAAGTAACCTAATCTGGGTATGGCACCCACCATCATCTGGGTATAGCAGTTATAATATCCCAGGTATTGTAGCCATCATAATCTGAGTATTGTGGCCACCGTTATTTGGGTATATCGACTATCATAATCTGATTATACAATATGAGTATAGTGACCACTATAATAATACGTATATAGCAACCACCATAGTTTGGGAAAAACAAACATTGCCGGTGTAGACGCCATCATAATTTGTAAATGACACCCAACATTATATGGGGTAGTAAACCACAATGATCTGTATAAAACATCCACGATAATATGAGCATACCAACCACAGTTATCCAGGAATTGAAACTGCTATAATCTGGTTAAATTTAGCTTCAAAATGTGTACAGCAATCACCATAATCTGTGTTTAACCATCCCACAAACTAGCACAGTGATTTGGGTATTACAGCTACCATAGACTTGGTTGTCAACTGGTATATTCTAAATAAGGCCACGACAACAATGCGGGCAAAGAAATCATTAAAGTGTACATCATAATCTGTATTTAAAAAAATCACAACCTGTGTACTGCAACCATGGTAATCTGTGTAGAGAATAACACTGTAAAACACCCACCATAGTCTAAGGATTCATTCCTTACCTCTTTATCACAGCACACTGGCTGAGCCACAGTGGCTTCCACCTGTGACTCCGCGCCATATAGCGCTTGTCTCAGGTTCAGGATGTGGTAGGGTCCTCATTCAGTGCCATCTTGTTTACTTCACTGCATGTCGGGTTTATCAACCACGCAAAGGATTATGGGGTGAGTCTTCCTGCAAGCCGACTATAGGCAAATGCCACATTCATAAGAATTACTCTTCAGCAGTTTTATTATTGGTTGGTGATTATGATTTATGTCCATCACAAGTACTTGTGAACATTGCAAATGTATTGTTTTCTTTTCAACATTTTCTTATCCCAATCCAAGATAGCTGAATCTCTTCTTGGATGATGTCATGTTCTGTTTTCCAGTATATATGGAGCTCCTTTGGGAAGTCCAGATGTGTAGCAGTTGTTCCAAAATCATTGCTCACTCACTGTACTCTGTGGATTCTTCACACTCTCTCCAGTTCCTGTTGCTATTTCTCAGCTCTTTGCCCTGCTTCTTGGCCTGGTCAGCTAAAAGGTTTTTTCTGGACTCCAGTTTTCCCTCCTTGTTGCTGGAGTATTTTCTGGAGGATTGCTAGACTTTCTGTTTCAATCTGGTTTCTGGTACTGCCTCTAGAGATAAGTGAAAGACACACAATTGATGGACGGAATGCAGAACAAATCAAAATATTCACCCCCAATCATCAGATCTGGGTTAAATCCATCATTCTTTTGCAAACTATGCCACCCCAGTTTAGACCTGGCCATATGCAAATCAGTCTTGACCCTGTGCCTCCTCAGAACAGTCTAGCCCGAACTGCCAAGCCAGGTCCTCCCTGGACCGGAAACAAGCATCCAAGGACCGGTTTTGGGGTTTCACCCCTCATCAGCCAGGATAGCTTGCATCCAGTGGCACAGTGAGCCCGGGACCCACGTCTGGGCATACCCGGCACACTCAGGGCAAGAAAGCAAAAGACACACAATTGATGAACGGAATGCAGAACAAATCAAAACATTTACCCCCAGTCATGAGATCTGGGTTAAGTCCATCATTCTTTTGCTCACCATGCCACCCCAGTTTAGACCTGGCCATATGCAAATCAGTCTTGACCCTGTGCCTCATGGGAACAGTCCAGGTCGAACTACCAAGCCAGGTCCTCCCTGGACCGAAACAAGCATCCTAGGACCGGTTTCGGGGTTTCACCCCTCATCAGCCAGCATAGCTTGAATCCAGTGGCACAGTGAGCCCGGGACCCACGTCTGGGCATACCTAGCGCACTCAGGGCGAGAAAGCAAAAGACACATAATTGATGGACGGAATGCAGAACAAATCAAAACATTCACCCCCAGTCATGAGATGTGGGTTAAATCCATCTTTCTTTTGCTCACCATGCCACCCCAGTTTAGACCTGGACATATGCAAATCAGTTTTGACCCTGTGCCTCATGGGAACAGTCCAGCCCGAACTGCCAAGCCAGGTCCTCCCTGGACCAGAAACAAGCATCCTAGGACCGGTTTCAGGGTTTCACCCCTCATCAGCCAGGATAGCTTGAATCCAGTGGCACAGTGAGCCCGGGACCCACGTCTGGGCATACCCGGCGCACTCAAGGCGAGAAAGCAAAAGGCACACAATTGATGGACGGAATGCAGAACAAATCAAAACATTCACCCCCAGTCATGAGAACTGGGTTAAATCCATCATTATTTTGCTCACCATGCCACCCTAGTTTAGACCTGGCCATATGCAAATCAGACTTGACCCTGTGCCTCATGGGAACAGTCCAGGCCGAACTACCAAGCCAGGTCCTCCCTGGACCGAAACAAGCATCCTAGGACCGGTTTCGGGGTTTCACCCCATATCACCAGGATAGCTTGAATCCAGTGGCACAGTGAGCCCGGGACCGACGTATGGGCATACCCGGCGCACTCACTGCGAGAAAGCAAAAGACACACAATTGATGGACGGAATGCAGAACAAATCAAAACATTCACCCCCAGTCATGAGATCTGGGTTAAATCCATCCTTCTTTTGCTCACCATGCCACCCCAGTTTAGACCTGGCCATATGAAAATCAGTCTTGACCCTGTGCCTTATGGGAACAGTCCAGCCCGAACTGCCAAGCCAGGTCCTCCCTGGACCGGGAACAAGCATCCTAGGACCGGTTTCGGGGTTTCACCCCTCATCAGCCAGGATAGCTTGAATCCAGTGGCACAGTGAGCCCGGGACCCACGTTTGGGCATACCCGGCGCACTCAGGGCGAGAAAGCAAAAGACACACAATTGATGGACGGAATGCAGAACAAATCAAAACATTCACCCCCAGTCATGAGATCTGGGTTAAATCCATCATTCTTTTGCTCACCATGCCACCCCAGTTAAGACCTGGCCATATGCAAATCAGTCTTGACCCTGTGCCTCATGGGAACAGTCCAGCCCGAACTGCCAAGCCAGGTCCTCCCTGGACCGGAAACAAGCATCCTAGGACCGGTTTCGGGGTTTCACCCCTCATCAGCCATAATAGCTTGAATCCAGTGGCACTGTGAGCCTGGGACCCACGTCTGGGCATACCCGGCGCACTCAGGGCGAGAAAGCAAAAGACACACAATTGATGGACGGAATGCAGAACAAATCAAAACATTCACCCCCAGTCATGAGATCTGGGTTAAATCCATCATTCTTTTGCTCACCATGCCACCCCAGTTTAGAGCTGGCCATATGCAAATCAGTCTTGACCCTGTGCCTCATGGGAACAGTCCAGCCCGAACTGCCAAGCCAGGTTCTCCCTGGACCGGAAACAAGCATCCTAGGACCGGTTTCGGGGTTTCACCCCTCATCAGCCAGGATAGCTTGAATCCAGTGGCACAGTGAGCCCGGGACCAGCTTGTGACACACGGGGGCTGATTTTGATCTTAGCGGATGTATTGTCAGGTTGACGTAGTAAATTACTCAATTGCTCTGACTGTGTACCCACCTGCCAAATTTTGAAATGTCTGTCAGCCCAATGGACATTTTACACATTGACAGGAACGCCATCAGGGAACTTTGCCGTATGGCTCCATCAAACATGCTGGAGTCGTATGATAAAATTTCAAAACATTTTTATTTAGAAAACAAAACCCTAAAGTTGTTTTTTGTCTTTGTAAATAAAATAAAAACAACGACCCCCCCCCCTCCTCCCTCCTTGCCCTAGGAGTAATCTCCAGGGACGCGTGGGAATTTACAGTTTTTTACTGTCTCTTACCACCAGGGATTTCCTGGTAGTGACAGGCAGTAAAAAACGAGTATATGTCCCCCATATAAATTTGGCAGTCAGACATCTAACTATTTCTTCAACGGCCCTTATTACGTTGGGCCTTCAGAGAAGTTGGGCCATGGTGGGGGCAGAGTAGTCTCACTTGTTGATTATACCGCAAAACCTCCTCAGGTCTCCAAAAACGCGCAATATTGTATGCCAAAAGATGTGAAGGATTAGGAGATTATAGTCTCATTAAATCCCCAACCAGGGGGAGATCCCTTTCAGGATGAAAACCCTCACCCACCAAAGGTGGCATGCTTCATCATATGGGTTTCTCCTCCCAGTGGGAAACCTAGTCTCACTGAGGGCTACACAACTCCCTCATTGTGAGGAAGGAGCTCTGGGATGTTTTGTTTGAGTAGTAAGAACCTTCTCTGGATGCTAAAATCCCATATGTGAATCTCAGGTGTGGTAAAGGCGCAGCGCAAAAGAAATAAATGCGTGGATGTGCAGTGGTGAAATTAAACCTACCTAGTGGGGCAAAACACTTTTTATTGGCTTGCTCGTACTGGTAGGATTAAAAAGCAGTGCAATTAGCAGTATTGATTTAAAACTGCTATATATCATAAACTGTCGACATGTTTCAGCCTAAGTGATCTTAACCAAGTATCGAGGCTTTCTTCAGGACCATACTAAAAGTAAAGCTGCTGCTCGTGATCAATGTGATACAAAAGGGGATGATGGACGGAACGCTTGAGCCAATCAAACACTCACCCCCAGTCAACTGATCTGGGTTTAATCCATCATCATTCTTTAGCTCACTCCACCACCCCAGTTCAGACATGGCCATATGCAAATCAGTCTGACCCTGTGCCTCATGGGAACAGTCCAGCCCGAACTGCCAAGCCATGTCTTCCCTGGACCGGAAACAAGCATCCTAGGACCGGTTTCTGGCATTCCAGCCGTCATCAGCCAGGCTTGCTTGAATCCAGTGGCAAAGTGAGCAAGGGACCCACGTCTGGGCATACCCCCGCCAACTTAGGGCGAACAAAGCGATACAAAGGGGATGATGGACGGAACGCTGAGCCAATCAAACACTCACCTCCAGTCAACTGATCTGGGTTTAATCCATCATCATTCTTTAGCTCACTCACCACCCCAGTTCAGACATGGCCATATGCAAATCAGTCTGACCCTGTGCCTCATGGGAACAGTCCAGCCCGAACTGCCAAGCCATGTCTTCCCTGGACCGGAAACAAGCATCCTAGGACCGGTTTCTGGCATTCAGCCGTCATCAGCCAGGCTTGCTTGAATCCAGTGGCAAAGTGAGCAAGGGACCCACGTCTGGGCATACCCCCGCCAACTTAGGGCGAACAAAGCGATACAAAAGGGGATGATGGACGGAACGCTTAGGCCAATCAAACACTCACCCCCAGTCAACTGATCTGGGTTTAATCCATCATCATTCTTTAGCTCACTCCACCACCCCAGTTCAGACATGGCCATATGCAAATCAGTCTGACCCTGTGCCTCATGGGAACAGTCCAGCCCGAACTGCCAAGCCATGTCTTCCCTGGACCGGAAACAAGCATCCTAGGACCGGTTTCTGGCATTCCAGCCGTCATCAGCCAGGCTTGCTTGAATCCAGTGGCAAAGTGAGCAAGGGACCACGTCTGGGCATACCCCCGCCAACTTAGGGCGAACAAAGCGATACAAAAGGGGATGATGGACGGAACGCTTGAGCCAATCAAACACTCACCCCCAGTCAACTGATCTGGGTTTAATCCATCATCATTCTTTAGCTCACTCCACCACCCCAGTTCAGACATGGCCATATGCAAATCAGTCTGACCCTGTGCCTCATGGGAACAGTCCAGCCCGAACTGCCAAGCCATGTCTTCCCTGGACCGGAAACAAGCATCCTAGGACCGGTTTCTGGCATTCCAGCCGTCATCAGCCAGGCTTGCTTGAATCCAGTGGCAAAGTGAGCAAGGGACTCACGTCTGGGCATACCCCCGCCAACTTAGGGCGAACAAAGCGATACAAAAGGGGATGATGGACCGAACGCTTGAGCCAATCAAACACTCACCCCAGTCAACTGATCTGGGTTTAATCCATCATCATTCTTTAGCTCACTCCACCACCCCAGTTCAGACATGGCCATATGCAAATCAGTCTGACCCTGTGCCTCATGGGAACAGTCCAGCCCGAACTGCCAAGCCATGTCTTCCCTGGACCGGAAACAAGCATCCTAGGACCGGTTTCTGGCATTCCAGCCGTCATCAGCCAGGCTTGCTTGAATCCAGTGGCAAAGTGAGCAAGGGACCCACGTCTGGGCATACCCCGCCAACTTAGGGCGAACAAAGTCGATACAAAGGGGATGATGGACGGAACGCTTGAGCCAATCAAACACTCACCCTCAGTCAACTGATCTGGGTTTAATCCATCATCATTCTTTAGCTCACTCCACCACCCCAGTTCAGACATGGCCATATGCAAATCAGTCTGACCCTGTGCCTCATGGGAACAGTCCAGTCCGAACTGCCAAGCCATGTCTTCCCTGGACCGGAAACAAGCATCCTAGGACCGGTTTCTGGCATTCCAGCCGTCATCAGCCAGGCTTGCTTGAATCCAGTGGCAAAGTGAGCAAGGGACCCACGTCTGGGCATACCCCCGCCAACTTAGGGCGAACAAAGCGATACAAAGGGGATGATGGACGGAACGCTTGAGCCAATCAAACACTCACCCCCAGTCAACTGATCTGGGTTTAATCCATCATCATTCTTTAGCTCACTCCACCACCCCAGTTCAGACATGGCCATATGCAAATCAGTCTGACCCTGTGCCTCATGGGAACAGTCCAGCCCGAACTGCCAAGCCATGTCTTCCCTGGACCGGAAACAAGCATCCTAGGACCGGTTTCTGGCATTCCAGCCGTCATCAGCCAGGCTTGCTTGAATCCAGTGGCAAAGTGAGCTGTTCCCATGAGGCACAGGGTCAGACTGATTTGCATATGGCCATGTCTGAACTGGGGTGGTGGAGTGAGCTAAAGAATGATGATGGATTAAACCCAGATCAGTTGACTGGGGTGAGTGTTTGATTGGTTCAAACGTTCCGTCCATCATCCCCTTGTATGTCGCTTGGTCGCCCTAAGTTGGCGGGGGTATGCCCAGACGTGGGTCCCTTGCTCACTTTGCCACTGGATTCAAGCAAGCCTGGCTGATGACGGCTGGTATGCCAGAAACCGGTCCTAGGATGCTTGTTTCCGGTCCAGGAAGACATGGCTTGGCAGTTCGGGCTGGACTGTTCCCATGAGGCACAGGGTCAGACTGATTTGCATATGGCCATGTCTGAACTGGGGTGGTGGAGTGAGCTAAAGAATGATGATGGATTAAACCCAGATCAGTTGACTGGGGGTGAGTGTTTGATTGGTTCAAGCGTTCCGTCCATCATCCCCTTTTGTATCGCTTGGTCGCCCTAAGTTGGCGGGGGTATGCCCAGACGTGGGTCCCTTGCTCACTTTGCCACTGGATTCAAGCAAGCCTGGCTGATGACGGCTGGAATGCCAGAAACCGGTCCTAGGATGCTTGTTTCCGGTCCAGGGAAGACATGGCTTGGCAGTTCGGGCTGGACTGTTCCCATGAGGCACAGGGTCAGACTGATTTGCATATGGCCATGTCTGAACTGGGGTGGTGGAGTGAGCTAAAGAATGATGATGGATTAAACCCAGATCAGTTGACTGGGGGTGAGTGTTTGATTGGTTCAAACGTTCCGTCCATCATCCCCTTTTGTATCGCTTTGGTCGCCCTAAGTTGGCGGGGGTATGCCCAGACGTGGGTCCCTTGCTCACTTTGCCACTGGATTCAAGCAAGCCTGGCTGATGACGGCTGGAATGCCAGAAACCGGTCCTAGGATGCTTGTTTCCGGTCCAGGAAGACATGGCTTGGCAGTTCGGGCTGGACTGTTCCCATGAGGCACAGGGTCAGACTGATTTGCATATGGCCATGTCTGAACTGGGGTGGTGGAGTGAGCTAAAGAATGATGATGGATTAAACCCAGATCAGTTGACTGGGGGTGAGTGTTTGATTGGTTCAAACGTTCCGTCCATCATCCCCTTTGTATCGCTTTGGTCGCCCTAAGTTGGCGGGGTATGCCCAGACGTGGGTCCCTTGCTCACTTTGCCACTGGATTCAAGCAAGCCTGGCTGATGACGGCTGGAATGCCAGAAACCGGTCCTAGGATGCTTGTTTCCGGTCCAGGAAGACATGGCTTGGCAGTTCGGGCTGGACTGTTCCCATGAGGCACAGGGTCAGACTGATTTGCATATGGCCATGTCTGAACTGGGGTGGTGGAGTGAGCTAAAGAATGATGATGGATTAAACCCAGATCAGTTGACTGGGGGTGAGGGTTTGATTGGTTCAAACGTTCCGTCCATCATCCCCTTTTGTATCGCTTGGTCAGCCCTGAGTTGGCGGGGGTATGCCCAGACGTGGGTCCCTTGCTCACTTTGCCACTGGATTCAAGCAAGCCTGGCTGATGACGGCTGGAATGCCAGAAACCGGTCCTAGGATGCTTGTTTCCGGTCCAGGGAAGACATGGCTTGGCAGTTCGGGCTGGACTGTTCCCATGAGGCACAGGGTCAGACTGATTTGCATATGGCCATGTCTGAACTGGGGTGGTGGAGTGAGCTAAAGAATGATGATGGATTAAACCCAGATCAGTTGACTGGGGGTGAGTGTTTGATTGGTTCAAACGTTCCGTCCATCATCCCCTTTTGTATCGCTCGTGATCAATGTGACAAAAATATAAAGAAAAGATACACAACCAGTAATCCTTTGTATTGTTGATTGGTATTACTGGAGTTATCCAAAGTTATTGGATAAGTGGCCACACCTCTACCTGGCAACAGCTCAGGGAAAAGGGGCCCCGCTCTCTCCGTCGGTACCCCGTCTCGGTGCTGGAGCTGCAACTGGAGGTTTCCCACTGGGAGGAGAAACCCATATGTTGAAGCATGCCACCTATGGTGGGTGAGGGTTTTCATCCTGAAAGGGATCTCCCCCTGGCTGGGGATTTAATGAGACTATAATCTCCTAATCCTTCACATCTTTTGGCATACAATATTGCGCGTTTTTGGAGACCCGAGGAGGTTTTGTGGTATAATTGTATTGTATTAGGGGATATTCTCCTCGTAGGTCTATAAATTATCTCCCTTGGACCCTCCCCCCTTTTGTTGTGTTAGTCTCACTTGTTGCCAAACTATGCTCCGCCTGCATCTAAATTCAGCAGGCGGACCAATATATTGGCATTAAAGATACTCTGTGGCTGTTGTGATGGAGTATGCTTACCGCCAATATTTAAACATGCCCATAGTTTGTTACAGCGGCCACAATTTGGGTGCAGCAGCAACCATAATCTGTGGCACATCATATTAGGCAACCACACATGCACCATAATGAAGCACAGAAACTACTACTATATATAGTTACTGTATTATGGATTTGTCCCTCCCCTATGGCCGTGATCATGCCCACCCATATGCTTCTGCACGCCACGCACCTGAGGAGCACAACAGGATGATTTTGCAGGTTACTGTGAGGCTATCGGAGTCCTACCCGATGTCAGAAAACACCGCCGTGGCCTCATTTAGGGCTTAGCTAGACTGCAACGGTCCTGCCACAGACTCTTTGAGGCAGTACTGGGGCTGTAGTGGAGCCCTTTTTGTGCTTGGCCTCGTCGTGAGCTGCAGTTGCTCCCATTCTGGCCCCAGCTGCTGTTGCCTCCACTGATGACTCTGTCTCCATCTGCCACCACTGTACCCGGCTTGCTCATGGAAATGGGCAGGTACAGGTACAGGTGTACGGCAGGGTGGCGGGTGATTTCACTGAAGTGCTGCGGTGCTGAGGCTGTGGGTAGCTGGTTGCTACTGGGGTACCCGAAAGTGAGCCCGGAGTAGGAATCTTTACTACTTCACCACTTTGGATCCTTCACCAAGAAGCAGATCCTTTGGGCGCTCAGTCTGCACAGAGTCTTCCCTGAACCCACAGTGACATGGCTGTGGGTGGAGGTGGCGGTATTCAGCAAGTCCAAGCGGCCGTTGCTGTTGTTGACCGGACACCATTCTAGGCTTGTGCTACCTGCACAACCTGTCTTCGCACCTACAATTGCACTGCATCTAACACCACTTCCTCTACTCCCTCATATATTCCGCTCTAACTGGTGCTGCATTCATGACTTTAACAGGCCCAGCAGGACTAACAGGGTACAACGGAGCAAAGGAGTAACTCTCTAATTAAATCACACAGAGTGGAGGACAGGGGGAGCAGGGGTCTGGGCCTCCCCTCCAAACAAGGCGCAGGCAAGAGGAGAGGAGTGGAAGCTTTTCTACGCAGCTGCAGATGAAGACTTCAACTAAATACCATGTGGGCTTTTGAATGGATACCTGGTTACTCGCTTCTTCTCCTCCTTGATCTCGCCTACAGTCCTTGAAGTAGGATTAGAGCACTGTTAGAAGTGTGGAGGAGCAGCAAGGTGTGCCCCATCTCTTTAAGTAACTTTCAACAAGGCAACCATTCTACTCTGCATATAGCAACTAAGGGCGTAATTACGAGTCTGGCGGTTCACGGACCGCCAGACTCGTGGGGGTGCAGGGCAGTCGAACCGATATTGCCGCACCGCAGCTGTCAGGGAACCCCCGTTCCCTGGCAGTGTTGCGGTGGTCAGGAGGCCCACAATATGTTAGGCACCAAGCATATTACGAGTTTCCTCTCCGCCATGGTTTTCATGGCAGTTCCTCCTCCATGAAAACCACGGCGGAGAGGAAGCAGGGTCCCCTCATACCTCTGCAACATGGGGTGCAGGTAGGGGGGCACAACATGTGCCCTCCTGTGTGCATGCACACCAGTTCCTGCACAGCATGGACTTTATAGTCCATGCCATGCAGGAACTGTTTTTGGCGTTCCCATTGAAGTGCTCATTTTCAGGGCACCGCCATAGGAACGTCAAAACAAAAGCCCGCCAGACACAAGTTACACTCGTAATCTAGCGGGCGGCCCAACCACAGGTTTGGTGGTGCGGCGGCAGGGCGGACCCAGCACCGCACCGCCAAACTCGTAATCAGGCCCTTAGTTTGATACTGAGAACACCAGCATAATGGGGAAAACAAAGGAGGGAGGCGGCATGGGCACTTCTATGCCCCCGGTCACAACTACCTTAATCGATCGAATGCTTCAGTGAGCTGTGAGTGTCATCAGTAACGAGATTGGTTCAACTGAAAGGAGACTCTCCCTTGACTCCATCAGTACTTCAGGCCTTAGCAGTAAAATTCCTGCTCCCTCCACCACATCCACTGCTCCACCACACACGTCTGGTCACCCACAATTGCTTTCCCCTGAGCTTTCACCTGAGACTAATGCCAGCCTTGCTCCATTGGTGCGTTCACTAACTAGCCCCCAACCTTTTGTTGTGGTTAAGCGCTCAAATCAGGCACCCTAGAAAGATAACATTAGAGGTTACCGTGCTTACAGATTGTATTCTTCTGACTCCTGCCTCAGCTGAAGCCAAGACAAGAATAATAATGATGGAAGGTGAGGAGGGAGACTCCCCATCTAAGTGTGCGTGGGAAAGGAGACTGATAAAGGGTTGTCTTGATAAAGTAAAGGACTCCCTAATGGTGGGACAAGCTCCTGTCCTTACTTGGACGGCATTGAGTGCATTATAGTGGACATCAAACAGAGCCTGGCCACAGAGAGCACCAGACCAAGCCTTGACACAGACCCGTGTCAGAGGGCTGGCCAAAGCCAGCCACAAAGCAACACCACCAAGGGTATCCTAAGATAGAGTCTTGCTGCATCCCCCCTACTCGGATTTCAACACTAAAAATCCTAAGCACAACAGTCGACAACCATCCTTTCAGCACAAAAGTCCAACTCAACCCGAGTCTCGTTCTCTTCATACGCACCATGCTGCTCAGAAAACAGGGAGCATGGGTGATCGGAGTTGTGTCAAAACGGCCCTCCAGCCCATGATAAACTTGGCCCCCATCCTGCACGTATGTGGTTGTTTTATCTGGAGTACCACCTCTGCGACTGGTCCAAAAGGAAATCCAGGAAGATCTCTTCAGCCAAACCTTGAATAGCTAGGATGGCATAGAGCCTTACCATTTTCCATGGTCAATAATATTTTGTTGACAAGAAGGGTGTGTGGGATTAGTACAGGGCGAGCGGATCAGCAATGGGATTGTATGATTTTGAATTTTAAACCACCCCTGCTAGTGCAGAGCTTACTCTCCGGGCACCTGAGTCACCAAAAAGGCAAGAGTAACATTACACTGCTACCTTTAAGTTAATTTTACAAGCAGGGCTTATATGTCCGGCAAGATGGTATCTGGGCACAGCTAGGGGTTCCCAGACATCAGCATCTTCCCCTCATTGTGCCATTAATACAGACACTGTTGGCTCCCCAGGGATCCCGACATCTAACCGCTTTGAAGTGCTAGCAGAAATAGATTGACTTGATCAGGCCGTAGGGTCTCATTTTTTTCGTGACTTCCCCCAGGAGAGTGGGTGCCTAGTCAGTGAGAGTACGGTCATGTCTTACAAGTTGATTTCCTGGATTGTGTCAGGGCTACAGCAAAAGTTGGCCTGCCCAGAGTGTTGCAGCTTTATTGACGTCTACGATGTGTGTCTATTTTAAAAAATCTGGTCGCCTACACCTTTGCATCGTGTAGGACTCACCACATATTACTGGTAAACTGTTACTTCTAGGAAAGGTAGATTACAATTTGGATTATAACTACTATATTATGTAGGACCAAGGAAATCAAGTTAGGCTCACCTGACTTGATGGGCATTAGCATGGCTCTACTGGAAAATGTTGTTTGTGATTGTGATATCTATAATGTTTATTGTACATCTTTAGGCAACAAAGCAGAGGAAAAGGTCATTGAGGTGTTGTCCTCTCACCTTGCAGCACTCCCAGCTGAGATTTTAAAAATAGCGGGAGGTGATCTCAATTGTCAATTTGAACTGCTTGACGCTAGTAAGGACCACAGCACAACTGAGGAAGATATCCTATAGTCCATTCTGGAGCTAGCGATCCCCCCCTGTAAAGAAAATGGTCCCAACTGGCTATAGAACTCAACACATTCACGCTGAATCAGGGTCCACGAGCCTGCAATGGCAGATCTAAATCTGATAAGGAGGGCAAACATACGTTTAATCGCCCGTAGATCACAAGCCTCCTAGATTATATTTTGGTTGATGTTCGGCTTAGGCTGAAATTAATTGATATGGTCATTATACCCCGGCAAGACAGTGATCACAATGCTCTAGCCTTTGACATGAAATCATTGGTCCCTCTTGCTCTGGCCAATCATGATGAGCCCTTTGATAGAATGGTAACCATGACCACTAATAGGCACAAGGTCAAATGCAGCACTCAATCTAATGAATCAGTTGAACCACTATAAAGATTAGTTGCTGATTGTATAGGGGGGTTGATGCTGCTATTAGAACTACCATTGGAGAAGAGGGGGGTTCTGACCAACGTTAGTACCTTCCACAATCAGCTGCTTGAAAGTCTTAGAGATTTTTTTCCATGTGGAAATTAAATGGCTAGTTAAGAAACGCACCCCACCCACTTGGTACAACAGTCAGTGCAGCAGATCTAGAGTGGCCCTCACTGACGCCATCAAACAGCAGGACAGGCCAGTGATACAAGCAACATGGAGGGCATACAAAGACACCATCCAGCAAGCAAAGAGAGAGAGTGAAGCCCCGGTATAGGTACTAAGTGACTCATGCATTGAAAGTCATGATGGGACCCCGTTTCATTGCCACTCAACCAATCGGGTGATGTTGGCTTAAGCCCTGAGGAAGTTAGAAAAGCTATATGTAAAATTGTTCCACCTGGACTTGACAAGGTACCGGAGATCTCTTTTTGTACAGGATTGATGTCTGATGCCCTTATTTTTCCTTAATTGTTGGTGCCATAATGACGGAAGCACCCATTCCACCAACCTCGGCCGGGGCAGAGATTGTTCCCATCTTTAAAAAGGGCTCGCGTGATCTCCCCTCTAACTGTATACCTATAAGCCTTACTGATAGTTCCCAAAAGCTCTTTGCCAGGGTAATTTTGGACAGACTGCTAGACTGCCAAAGAAATATTGTCCCCATTAACAAACTGGATTTAGAGAATGCACCATTTGACCAGGTGTTTCGACTTCAGTTGCTGTACTGGAAGACTGCTCTATCAGGGACGGGCACATCTTTGTGGTCTTCAGAGACCTATGGTCCGCATTTGACCTCATTCCTTGATCCACCCTGGGGCAAATCTTGGCTGGGATTGGGATCCCAGGTCATCTACTGGATATGATCAAGAGACTTCACTGCAATAACTTTGCACAAGTAAGATGAGGGCCAGCAGGTGAAATGACAGATCCATTCCCAGTTAACAGAGTGGTCATGCAGGGATGCATTCTTGCTCCCACCTTATTTGCACAGTTTATTAATTACTGGTTACCTTTGTGGACCATTGTGACTCTAACGCCCCATGTCTTGCAAACATCAGTGTTCCTGATCTGAAGTATTCAGATGATACGCTGCTACTTTCCAAATCTCCTATGGGGCTACAGAGAATCTTTGACCGTTTTGACTTCTTTTGTACATCAAAGGGCTTAGACATTAATATTTAGAAAACTAAATATATGGTCTTTAACCCTTGTCATGCTACCCGCTCTAACCCCATACTGAGAGGGTTTCCCTTGGTGCACATACATACATTTGTTTACTTGGGTATTACCTTATCAGAGCATTTTGACTGGCAAACTCTCACTGTAAAGTGCAGACTCAAACTAGAGGAAACATCTGGGGGTATAGTGAAGATGCATAAAGGCTCACAATTTCACCCCAACGCCACAGCACTCCAAATTTACAATTGTAAGCCCTGGGAGTTACCTTGTATGGTGTAGATCTATAAGGCAATAGGGAGGTGTCCTCTTTGGTTTCACTGTACGGTGATGTTTTATGCACTTTGATGGCAATTTGCCAAATAAAGTTTTCTGAATCTATCTGCAACTACATGTTCATACCAACCATTATATTCTAGGAACAGTGATTAACATATTCTAGATGTATCAACGAACATAATGCGGGCATATAAACATCCAGAAACTGATTGCAGCAGCTGATGTATTCTAGATCTAGCAATCAGCATAATCTGTGTATATGTGCCTCCTGATGTATGTTAGAATATCGAGGCAATCATCATCAGCAAGGTACATATATGTTGAGCAAAGAATAGTAAATCCATATTTACTAATATATACTTACTTTCACAATAATGTGGTAGCTGATATTTTGTCCAGGACATTTTGGCAAATTGCTATTAAAATCTTCATATTCTGGCAGAATATCTCGGCCACTATTATGAGGGTTTAGCAATCACCATAATCTGGGTATGACAACCACCATATCCTTGGTGTTGCATTCACTGTAATTTGTGTATCATTAACATCATAACAAAGACTTAACAACCCCTGTGGTCTGGATGTACAAAATGTGTACTCTGGATACAGCACACACGATAACCCAGAAAGAGCAACATTCATAATCTGAATTCTCCATACCCCAGTATTTTGGAGGTACACCCTGAAGATTCCCTGCACACTCCAAGAGCTTGGAGTTTAGCCTATGATCCTGAGGAGACAGGAAAATGAAGCAGTATCTGACATGCCCACCTATGGGCTATAATCATAGCACAGAATTGTATAGCACAGGGTTTCCCAATCTGTGGACAACGACCCACTGGTGGGTTGTGAGCTGATTTTTGGTGGGTTGCAAAAGTCCAAACAATACCTAAAGATGCCTTTAAATTCTGTATTTATCTTGTCGCATTTGCTGTGCTTCAAAAGCAGAAGTCAAATGTCAGGCTAGGTCTTCTGACAAATAGCTGCTTATTTATTTAACATGGGGATGGTGTTTACAAACTCCACTCACTTTGCACTCAGACAAACAAAAGTAAAGTGAATTGTGTGACAATTTTGCTGTAGTAAGGGGGAGTGTGAAAGGGAAGTCTGTAAGATGTCACTTTTTGTAACACACAACAAAATGTAAATACCTGTAAATGAACTGCACCCATTCAAAGTTAGAAAAGCAAAAATGAAGCACAATGTTTTGTAATTCTGACGTGTGATGGAAACAAATAATTTATTAGGGTCAAAACAAATCAAGAAACTTTACTTGGTGATGCAAAAATTATAATTTATCACTGAAACCCGATTTCCACACATTATCATTTGTGTGCAATGCAGTTTTATAAGTAAAACTGTATGTCTGTGCATATTTAGTGGTTGTTTCAAAGGAAAATGTGTTGTCTGTAAATGACAGTGCGCTACCACACGATCCTTTAGTTACATTACAAAATCGCCCACCTCATGCCCATTAAAGCTAGTTTGTTGTTCTCAAAATTGCATTGTGGTTCTAAAAAGTTTGGGAAGCACTGGATAGAGACCTCCCAGAGGCACTTACAGGCAATTTGATTACCCTCTGAAAGTAGTGCACACAAACCAAAGACCTACAATAGTTATAGTTGTTTATTGTACGCTATCTTAGAGAAGAATATTTGTTTTAGAACAAGTATGAGAATTATTAGGGCATTAGTACAGGCAAATGCTACCAAAGAAAAGAAAAACCCATTGCAAATACAGCCTAGCTGAAGAGACATTACATTATCTGCCAGTGAGAAATGAAGAACCTTCCTCACATACCGTGCTGCTTTCAGCCCTCGTGCTTGCAGCCTGTGGGAGTTCATAAACTGGCAGTGTATCAGCATTAATGCCCTTCGAACAGCCTCTTCGTAGCATACAGTTCTCTCTCTGTACTCGCCAGCTGAGATACCGTTTTTGTGATTGTTTCAGTGTATAAAACTACACAAAAAAGGAGAAGATCAGGCTCTCATGTGATGTCACATTGGACAAAGCTATTGTGGGAAGGACATGTGAGAAATAATCATGAGAGTTATCCATACATAGGACAATCATCGGAAACTATGTACATTTGAAATACAGTCCTACTGTGCAAGAGCAGCAGGTGATTTTTACGAGATGTTTCTTGGTAAAAAAAAATATATATATGAGACCCACTACATCATATTGTTTGAACAATATTAGAATATATTAATATGCATGGTCGGAAGCAAGGGAGTAGCCAGGAAGTTAAAATATCCCCCACTCTTATGGCAACAAGCAAGCGAAGCAAGTCATTGTGGCCCTCTCAAGAAGAGCTTGCTTGTCTCTTCCAACCAAGCATCTACCATTCATATTTTCATCTTTCCATCCACTCCCTGATAGCCACCATTTCATCTTTACATTCTGTCATCCATTCAGCCTTTCATCCAACATTCAGTCTGTCACCATTCCTTCCATCCGTCCGCCCATCCATATCCAAACCTCTCCATCTTTAAGTCTATCCATCAAGCATATCCATCATTTCACGCAGTCATCCATTCTTTCACTTATCCATCCCCTCTTCAGCCCATTCATCCATCCATCCTTTTAATCATCTATCCATGCTTCCGCTCATCCATTCACCATCTCGCTCATCCATTTATCCATTTCATATTTCCATCCACTGTCCCTTTGACTCATCATCCATCCTTTAACTCAGCCACCCAACCCTTCACTCATCATTTCATGCTTCAACTCATCCATCCACTCATCCATCATTCCATTTACTCATTCACTCATCCATCCTTTCACTCACTCATCCATCCATCTATCCTTTCACTCATTCATCCATCCCTACACCCTTTCACTCTTCCATCCCTCCACTCTTTCATCCAGCCATCCATCAACCCTCCCTTTTACTCATCCATCCTTATATCCATCGTTTCACTAATCCATCCATCCATTCACTCATCCATCCACCCTTTCACTCAGTCCATTCATTCATCCACTCATCTATCCATCCATTTACTTTTTAACTCATCGATCCACCCTTTCACTCACTACTCCATCCATCCTTTCTCTCATCATCCTTGCATCCATCCTGTCACTCATCCATCCATTCACACTTTCACTCATCCATACATACATTATTCCTCCCTTTCATTCATCCATCCTAACATCCATCCTTTCACTCATTCATCCGTGCATGTATCCATCCATCTCTTCACTCACCATTGATCCATCATTTCACTCACACATCTATCCATCCATCCATCCATTTACCCATGCCTTAATCCATCTATCCTTTCACTCACTCTTCTATCTGTCCACCCTTTCATCCAGCCATCTATCTATTCTCCCTTTGATTCATTATTTCACTCATCTTTCCTTACACTCATGCTTTCGCTCATCCATCCATCCACTCATCCACCATTTCAACCCATCCATCCATCAAGCCTTTCACTCCATCCATCCATCCACTCATCCATCATCCATTTACTCTTTCACTCATCATCCATCCTTTCACTTAATTATTCATCCATCCATCTTTTCTCTCAGCATCCATCCATCCACCCTTTGACACATCCATCCATCCTTTCACTCACTCACCTTCCCACCCTTTCTCATTAATTATGAGCCTTTGTCTGCCAAGTTGCAGACAGAAGAGGCCCATCAAAAACCCCACCCCTGCTCTAGCTGCTAAAGCAGGTGGTTAATGACGCCCCTAGGTGGAAGGTATAAGCACTAGATGTTATAGGTCAGGAGTGAATGATTATTTGTATAATGCTAAGCACAACCAATTTGCTCTATGAGCATGTGACACTGAAAGTAATCATGATAACCTTAATAGGGTATACCTAGGGCCCTTGAAATTAGATGATTCTGTGGTGTTTTCAAACATAATTGTAGGTTTGCCTCATTTGCCACATAATCCATCATCTGGTGCCTAATCTGCAGTTTTTAACAAACAAAATGTTATTTTGTTATTAGCTCAAGCGGATCAGAGGTTACTCCAAATGTGGCATGGTGTACCCTCACAGTGAAAGGCCTTTTGCAAAGTTTGACTGGTCATCTTTCAGTTGTTACATTTGGTTGTTGAACTGGTGCTAATAAAGTAAAATCTTTGCACAGCCACTGTTACCATTTGTAAAAAGAGAAAAATATGAGGGGCGTAGCCAGGGAGGAGATCAGGCAACATGCGTCACTCCTGTACTCGGCGTAGTCATTCCCTTTACCCCTCTCTAGCTTGGTGAATCGTCTGTGATAATGCCATCAAAGGGGGTCCCTGGGTGCCTGCCGTGTGGGGACAGCCTCGACAGGCTCATCGCCGGCTCATGAGACCTCTACCAGTGATAATCGCCGTGCCCAGTCGGCTGCTGTGACCACGTCGACCATCTTGCAGACGCACATAAGGAAGGCCCGCCATCACCCTCAACAGGCCAAGGAGCGTGCCACCTATGAATCTGGAGAGCGCAATGAGGACATCATCTGGCCCAACCCAGTAGGTGAATGCGCTGCTTCAACTTAACTGCGGGGAGTGCATGGAGCAGTGCGACAGCCCCTTAGGCCTTCTCTGAGCCGCTGGCCCTCTTCTGGGCCAGACATACAACACGAATGGCCCCACAGGATTACCCGAGACACAGGAGGCCAGGACCACAATTGAGGCGAACTGGAGGGGGCTACTTACTTGGATAGGTTTGTAGGGGCTGAGGACCTCAGTTTGACTAAGATACTGGCATTGCTCCGCCCCCCCCTATGCCTTGACTCCCACTTTAACAGCAGCCTGGGTGGGGTCACGGCCGGGAGCTGCTGCTTGCCCAGACCTACGAAGGCCATCAACGCTTCACAGTAGAGCCCCATGGGAGAGCACTCTATGGCATATCTCACTCTGTAACCGAGGGGGGGGGGCTCCAAAGACAATCTGCTGCAGCGAGCCCTGAATAAGGAAGATGGCCCAGCAGGGGGGCCCATACATCTTTTGGTGCAGTGAGTATCCATAAGAGGAGAGACTGGAGCTAAGTGACACTTACTGGCATCTGGACCCGACCTGGAGAGCAGTGAGTAGAGTCCCCCCTCCCCCCCAGGAGGGTGGCCAAGTTGAACTAGAGCTCCCGCCCCACTAAGCGCTGGGCCGCATGCTAGCCAGGGAAGCCCTTCCCCTCAGTGCCATATTAGCCTGCTGGGTAGGTCCTCCCTCGCATATAACTCAGCACATTTGGGGGCGGAGGCCCCAAGAAATAGTAAGACTTTGTGGCCACCTGGGTTGTTCAACTTTAACTACTGGCGGGGAGTCAAGACCAGTGCTTCCAGCGTGATCGCACCCTCCTTGTCCGGCAATGACAATGAACAGAGCCAAGGTTACTCGCCCTTCCTCCATCATTGATATGCTACAGAAAGATCCCCCCATCTGCAGGGCGAGGACTCCTCAGCATCGACACACAACCTGGTGGAGGGCACTGGTGCTCAGGCCCCAGCGACCAAAGAAGACGTCCAACTGTTGCTGATCGAGTTTCGTGAAGACATTGCGTCACTCCACCAGGACTTCACCAGGGCAATCTCTGATTTTGATCAGTCTTTGAGTCAAATGGACTCACGCCTGACTACACTGGAAACTACAACCGCAGAGCACATACAGGACAACATTGATAGAATGACTCGTATCAAAAAGCTGGAAAGGAGTCATGAGGCGCTTCAAGACAAACTCAACAACCTAGAAAATTGCTCAAGAGGGAACAATGTGCGCATCAGGCGCATAGCAGTGTCGGTCTGGCAAGCGTACCTTGAGGCGCATGTTCAGGCTCTCTTTGCCCACCTCTTACACCTGCCAGATGACCAGCTGGTGCTCCTCGACTGCACTCACAGAGTGTTCTCGACATTCCACCAGCAAAAGAACTTGTCACTGGATACCCTCAGCAGAGTCCATTACTTCCATGTGATAGAACAGCTGATGCAGGCGGCCAGACAAGGGGAGCCAATAGTGTTTTGAGGGGGAAATATCTCCATATATCAAGAAATTTCTGCTCATACGCTGGCCCAAAGCAAAGCGTTCAAAGATATCACCCAACATCTCCAGACCCACAAGATCACCTGCAGGTGGGGCTTAGCTTCCAGGAGAAGACAATTGTCACCCGGACACCGATGGAGGCACGTGAAGCTTTGGGACTGCCCCCTTTTCCGGACTCTCAAGACCCTCACGGATCAAACAGCTTGGCATTGGTAGACCGAGATGGGGGTGGTTTGGCGATTCCAGGCTACCTGATTGAGAAAAAGGATAGCACGCATGCAGAAAAGCCAGGCCGGAAAAGAACATAGACGAACCACCTCGGACGATGACACCCCAGCCTGAACTATCTAGGTGGCATCTAGGTAATGGCCTCACAGCTGCCTTGTTGCACTGAGCAATGTGACGCTTGTTTTCCACTGATTCTTTATTAACCCTACTCACACAGGACTAATTCCAGGTTTTTTGTATTTCATATTTGTTGGGGGTTCCCTGCCGGGTCTCCTATTCCACAGGGGCCGGGAGGATGCCTCGCTTGCTATTTTCTATATTCTTGTTTGTTTTTTGTTGCTATCTATATTGTTCTTTTCACACTAACAGGCACACTCACATGGCATTGTACGGTGACGCAGGGAGGGTACGTGCCATTCCTGCTACCTTCCACAAACCGGGGAATGAACCACACATCGAGAATGACGACTCTATACTTTATCACTCTAAACGTGCATGGCCTCAATACCTCATTCAAGTGTAGGGCATTGACAAACCGGTTGCGTAGGCGGGAGGTGGATATCGCCCTTTTACAGGAAACTCACCTGCTCAAGGACAACACTAGGCGCTTATATTCCCATTGGTATCCCACCCAATACCATTCTTCCTACACTACTAAATCTAGAGGGGTGGCAATACTCCTCTGAAGGGGCCTGATATTCAAACTCAACAGCACTCATAAAGACAGGGAGGGCCTCATGGTGGGTATTCGAGGAACCCTAGGCACTATCCCTATCACTATTTTCTCCATTTATGGACCTAACAACGAAAGAGAGGCCTTCTACGTCGATCTTTTCCCTAAAAATTTCCTTCTTCGCAAAAGGAGATATACTCCGTGGTGGCGTTCTGAATATCTCCCTTGATCCAAGGTTTGATCGATCACACCCCTGCAAGGTGAACCCCTTCCACCCTCAGCCCTCACCCAAGCCTGCTTGATCTTTCTTTAGACAATGCTAGGCACTACCACCACCCATGTAACCAAGACTATACATTCTACTCCAACGTCCATAGGACGTACTCTCGTATTGACTACTTTTTAGAAACCCAGTCAATGCTCCCTCGCCTAATCGACACCACGATAGAGGTTAAAGTCCTCTCCGATCACCCTCCAGTAAGGCTTGACATAGGCGCTAATGCTCCTCAACGCTCTTTCCGAAACACAGGGTCATGAATGAAATAGCCTTTTGTGAGCCAACCCTTCGTGACCTCATTAAAGATACAGTCGAACATTATTTTGCCAAGAATGATACCGGAGATGTAACTCCAGCGACCCTGTGGGATGCAGCAAAAACAGTTATCAGAGGAGAACTTCTATCTGCAGCATTTGAAAGAGCGGGCAAGCTTCATAAATGGGAACTAGAACCCCAGCTACAGCAAGCACAGTTAAGACATAAAGAAGGGGGCTCACAGAAGACCTTGAGAGACCATAGGCATATAAGGGGCGTATTAGAACATCTATTGATGAAGGAAGCGACCAAGAAGCTTCTCTATGTTGGTCAAGCATATTATGAGCGTGGGGTCAGAGCCGACCCTCTTTTAGCCCATAATATACATATACGATCCACACGCAACCACATTCAGGAAATTCATGATGGGTAAGGGAGAAGACATAGTGAGACTCATGACATCATATCGGTTTTTCATTATTACTATTTGGCACTTTATCGAGCCAAAAATCTCGATGAACACTACCAGGATGACCACTCAGAGACTATGAGCCTCCCAAAAGGGAGGAGGAACTGGGATTGCTGAGAGGACAATATTACTCCGGACGAAGTTAGGGCAGCAATTAGTAATCTCCCCACACGCAAGACCCCCGGCCCAGATGTGTTTCAAGCCATTTTTTATAAAGTCTTTGCATCTTTGATAGTGAACCTATGGCACAGAGTTTAATAATTTTTCGACGCCAGGCATGGTCACCGACATAATGCTAGACACTCATCTCATATTACTCTTGAAAGCCCACAGGCCCTCCGGCATCTTGCTCCTCCTATCGCTTTTGAATTACGACGTGAAAATATTCCCATCCATTCTTGTAGCAAGACTCCACCACATTTGGCCGACTATCATAGCACCCCAGCAATCACGCTTTATTTACAATAGACAGGCCAATGATAAAACCTGCCTGGCCATTGCAGTTATACAAGCTGCCGAACAGATCCAACGACCCATGTCTCTCCTCTCTCTTGATGCTGAGAAGGCATTTGACAGAGTAGACTGGACTTACCTGTTGAAGGTTTTGGCTAAAACACATATGGGCCCCAAGATGAAAGCCTTCATACAAGCTAATTTTAAGAGGCCAGAGACCAAATTAAAGATCAATGCTACCCTGTCAACAACTATCACCCTCACAAAGGGACCCGCCAGGGATGCCCCCAGTCACCCTCCATTTTCAACCTGTCCATGGAGCCCTTAAGAGCAAAAATTCAGTGTAACCCTGATCCATGGCATGAGAGTCGAAGATAGAGAGCATAAATTATTGCTCTTTGCGGATGACGTACTATGCTTTATCACCAACCTAGAGTCCTCTATCCCTGCATTGATGCGGGAACTCGACCTGTTTGCAAGGGTATCCGGCTTTCAAGATCAATGTTTCTAAATCCTGGGGCATGGGAGTGGCGGATCCACACAGCAGCCTCCGGGAGCCTATCCAGAGAGAGGGGTTTCAATGGGCAACATCCACGATCACATATCTTGGGGTTCAACTTCCGCCCCATATGAAGGCCCTTTATGAGAGCAATATACCTGCTCTCCTTACCGTCCTCTTCAAAGACCTATACTGATGGGGTAAACCAGATATTTCCTGGCTGGGATGACTCGATTGTCTTAAAATGAACTTCTTGCCCTGCCTGTTGTACGTCCTCCAGACCTTTCCCCTTGCCATATCCAAGCTGACACAAATCCAGATACGTAATAAAATGCTCAGGTTTGTCTAGGACGATAAATCACCTCAGGTGGCCCGGGCGACACTTTACCGACCTACAGCAGAACAATACCGACAATAAACCCTGGGTGCCGGTTGAACAGGACTTTTCCCCAACCCGCCAGGTGGTCTGCTTTGGCTCCCCAAGTCCGCAAGTGCTCAAGACCCCCCACTTCTTCCACTGACATCCACCCTGCTCGCTTACTAGTGAGAGGTGCGGTTGAGGCAACATTTTCCATCATATCCTTTGGCCCTCAACCCCCTCGTCCCCAATCTGGACTTCCCACCAGGGGCATTCCACCCTGGATCCTTATATTGGGATTAGGGGCAATCACCCAAATAGAGGGATTTTTACAATGCTGGGGACTTACGAACCAACGAACACCTGAGGTAGAAATTTACCCTGACCGGACGGAATGCATATAAGACAGGGCAAGCTCTACACTGGGCCGGGCGTCTATCTGCTTGCCTGGCCAAGCAGAGGGAGGAGAAAGCTATAGAATATTTGTACCTTTCCAATGTCAGACTCAAAGGCATATCATGGCTACTCAATCTCACTCCACCAAAGAAACGTCCCTATATGAAACAATGGGAAATGGAATTGAATGTTGACATCACAGATGAAACCTGGGAGAGATATGGAAATGGGCCTCCAAGTCCTCTATCTGTCTTTGCTCTAAGGAAAATGTTATGTCCTTCTCATGTATTGCTTACACTTAGTGTATTCTTGTGTCATGTCCTTGGAATGCCTTCTGCTCCCCGGCAACCTGTCCGCTCTGATTCTAGAATGTAATGCCAGAGGGAGACAGAGAAGCAGTTGCTGGGAGAGTGGCTGGTGCTTTCAGGGGTCGTTCCTGTTTACCGAATAAACTCCTTAAACCATTCCTAAAGTGTCCTGCCTCTTCAAAACTGGCGCCGAGGGTGGGATGTCCATTGTAAGGAAACTACAAGCTGAGGAGGACGTTCTTATCATCGCTTTTGGAGAAGAACCTTTGTAGGATCGTACACGACCCCTGAAAAGTTTTCTGTGTTGTCAATGAAGACTTTGTTTGGCACAGGAGGATCGCTTAGTGTCCAACCAGCCCTCGTTTAAAGGTACCAAATTTTCTACTGTTTTAAAAGACTGGAAATCTTACTTGTGGAGAGCAACTGTCTGAAGGCCCGCGCGCCGCCTTCTCTCTTCGTTTGGTGCATTTGAATCTTGTTGCTGAGAGTTCTGTTGCCAACGCGCTGCCTTAGACGTTCCGCCATTTTGGAGTCAGGCAGATGTTTTGACGCTCGCACAGCACGCACGTTACGCACGCAGGCAGCGTGCCGCCATTTTGAAGAAAGAAACTTCGGTGACACGCACACCAGATAATTTGCGTGTTATCTTGCTGCAGTCCACATCGCACATAACATACCGCCATTTTGGGAGTATCAATCTCCGGTGACACGCACACCAAGAATCTGCGTGTTCATCCCAGCGGTCAAGTGTTACAACACCAGGAAGTGCGAGTGTTTTTTTCTTTTCATTCGCGGTTTTTTCGAAGCGCATTTCAGTGTTGTTTACACTTGGCATTGGTGACACGTTCACTTTTGTGAGTGTACATGGTTTCCAGCGTTCAACTAGCGTGTTGAAATATTAATCCGGTTTTGTTTCAAGAACATCGCTATTCTGCATAGTACCACCATTCAACTAACGTGTTGAAAACTTAAAGGGTGTGCAATGCAGAGTGGATAAGTACCAGAAAGCTTATTGTCAAAGGCACAACAAGAAGGTTGTGAAACCCAAGCGCCTTTTCACTGAGGGCATGTTTGTGAGAGTGTTTTTGGGTTTCTATGGCTTCCACCAAACTCCGCTTGGGCCTGACGGCACAAGTCATTCCTACAAACTCCTCACACAGTGGTACCTGACACCAAAACGGTTGCATAAAATGTTTGGAAGCTCTGAGTTGTGCTGGAAGGGCAGCGGGGAGTACATTCTTGCATACGTTGTAATTTAAAAATAAAGTGATGTTGATCTTCCTCTGCTGCATCTTCCCTATGTACAATACTGGGAAGTGGCACGTGCTGAATCCTCCTGTTCTATCCTCTTCTCTGATATTTATAACGATGATGAAAAGTGTGTCATGTTTTTCTAAAAAAAATGCTAAATAAAGTAGTTAAAAAATAGAGCAAAATAATGAAGTAATACTGTCATAAAATGTGCTGCATTAAGTTGCATAATTTGCTTTTTCTTGCTAATTTAGTCAGCCTTGCCGCATAATTTGGTCCTCCCCTGCCACATAATTCCAGCTGCCTTGGGTATACTGTGCGAAAAGACAATGCTTTGTGCAGAGTGACCTTCATCATGATGTTTCAGAGGGACTACCAGCATAAAGATATCAGAATGATCATTTCAAATTGATCAAACATGTGTCTAGCTTAATGTTTACAGAGCACACAGCAGCATATTGTACAGCGGGAATGTCACCATCAGATTTTGATCCAGAACAAGAGAAAGAAAGGCAGAAAGGGGACAAAGAATGAGGGAGAGAAAGATTGGGCAACAGAGAAGAAAGCCAATAATCCCAGTATTTACCAAATTATAAGAAAAGGTTTTTTCATTTTTTTATTTTTTACATATTAAGCGCTGGACCTATCCTGCCCTTACCAGTCCTGAAATTAGCCTAGGGAAGAAATGCCTCATTAGTATCTATTGTAGTTGTTCACTTGTAGTTGTATATTCATTGGCGGGATCTTCCTTCTATGTTAAATCCACTTTCATTTCTTGCCTCTGACTCTGTTCAACTGCTATAGCAAATGTTGAGAAGAAACATGTTGCCCATAATATCATATTAAAATATACCTGAGGAGCAAACCATCGTCCGTCGATTATTTATAATGGCTATTCAACTGCTGATTCGAACATTAATCCTGAAAATGCTCGCTCTCAAACAGTCAAATTACCAGAGGGCAATAAATAGTTAACCCAATTCTAAATTTAGTCCGGGCTGATAGCTGTGGCTCTCTGGCTAAGGACTCTTTCTAGGAAATTAGGAAAGTTTATGTTGGAAAACACTTTTATTGAACCATTGCAGTTAAGAACTTTAAACATACCAAAGTTACAATAAGCAGTTCTAAAAAAAAATAAGATAATTCATCATAAATTGTAATCCATCTATAAACCTAGGAAACGTGGATGCTAAAATTCAACCAGTGCACGTCTTTCCCAATGACATCACACATCATTGATGACATCAATTATGAGATCAGAAGTTTATGCTTGGATTGTACTGTCTTTTGGGAGCCTGTCCAGAGGGCAAAACACACACAAGGAACACGAAATAGCTTTATTAGAGTGCGTACAGCAGCAATAAGGCTGCAGTCAGTGGGAAGGCCTGATTACCCTAGAAATAATGAGTATGAGCCCAGTTAACCGTTTCGCTGCTAGGCTTCCCCCCTCCCCCCTGTGCTAAGCCTCTTTTTGGCTATTTGGGGTAGTTCACGCTTAGGCCCCTGTAACTTATTGTCCACATAAGGTATCCATGCCAACTTTGCATCCTTTTCTTCCAACATCATGAGGATTTTAAAGGTACCAAGGGTTTGTGGATTCCTCTGGAGGGGACCCAGCGATGAGCCAAAATACAGTTAATTTTTTTTTTTAATGGGAAAAAATTGCTACAGAAGAAAGAGTCTGGTTTGTTCCCTGAAAAAGGCATCAACAAAGTGGTTGTGGTGCTGAAATCACCATCTTCTCAGCTTTCAGGAGGGACAGGCAGACTTTTGGCAGAAAACCAACATTTTTCACACAGTTTTGACATTTTACTGGAACATTGCCTATTTTTGCTATTTTTTGTGCTTTGAACCTCCTTCCAGTTAGTGGTAGAAATGGGTGTGAAACCAATAATGGATCTCAGAAAGCTATACATTTCTGACAACTAGACAAAAATCTGAATTAAGCAAGGGGTCATTTGTGTAGATCCTTCAAGGTTTTCCTATAGAAATTAACAGTTGAAAATAGAAAATGTTGCAATATTGCAATTGAGTTGGAAAAAACAGCCATTTGTGCCAACGCTTTCACTAGTAACTTCTTCTAAGTATGACAGATTTTTGAAAGCAATATAAAGTTACAGCCGCAGGACCCTTCAGGTTGTGGGGAGATATAGGACTTGTAGGTTCACCAAGAACCTGAGGAAACCAGAGCCAATAACTGAGCTGCATCTTGCAATTCATTTGGTAAAATATAAAGAATGAAAAATGGGTACCAAGGAAACCAATATATTTCTGAAATGGGAACAAAATATAGAGTTTAGTAGCAGTGGTTTTTTGCACATCTCCAAAATTGTGGGTACCCATACAAGCATGTGAATTAGAGGTCATGTTTCAAAATTACTTCTTTTTTACAAATTGTCTTACATTTAGAAGGCAGAAATGCAAAGAAAGTCAATTTGTAATAACACTTGTTCTACTATTCTGTATTCCCCTAAGTATCCCGATAAAAACGCTATGTCACTTGTGTGGGTAGGCCTGTGTCCGCGACAGGAAACGGCCCAAAACGCAACGTGGACACACCACATTTTTACAGTGAAAACTGACCCTTTTTTTGCAAAGTGCCTAGCTGTGGATTTTGAACCCTAGCTCTGCTGGCACCTTGGGAAACCTAGCAAACCTATACATTTTTGAGAACTAGACACCCAGGGGAATCCAGGATGAGGTGACTTGTGTGGCTCTCACCAGGTTCTGTTACCCAGAATCCCTTGCAAACCTTAAACTTTCTAAAAAAAACACATTTTCCTCACATTTCTGTGATGGAAAGTTCTGGAATCTGCGTAGATCCAAAAACTTCCACCCACCCACCCAGCATTTCCCAAAGTCTTCCTATAAAAATGGTACCTCACTTGTGTTGGTGGGCCTAATGCTCGCGACAGGAAACGGGCCAAAACGCAACGTGGACACACCACATTTTTACAGTGAAAACTGACCCTTTTTTCGCAGAGTGCCTAGCTGTGGATTTTGAACCCTAGTTCTGCTGGAACCTAGGGAAACCTAACAAACCAATACATTTTTTAAAAGTAGACGCCCAGGTAAATCCAAGATGGGGTGACTTGTGTGGCTCTCACCAGGTTCTGTTACCCAGAATCCCTTGCAAACCTTAAACTTTCAACAACAAAAAACCACATTTCCCTCACATTTCTGTGTTGGAAAGTTCTGGAATCTACGTGGATCCACAAAATTCTACTCACTTTGCATTGCACAAAGTCTCCCAATAAAAATGGTATCTCACATGTGTTGGTAGGCCTAGTGCCCGTGACAGGAAACGGGCCAAAACACAACATGGACCACCACATTTTTAGAGTGAAAACTGACCCTTTTTTTGCAAAGTGCCTAGCTGTGGATTTTGAACCCTAGCTCTGCTTCAGCTAAATTTGAGGTTTTCAGGGGATTCTGGGTAGGAAAACGTTGGGGGATCCACGCAAGCCTTACCTCCCTGGACTCCCCCGGGTGTCTAGTTTTCAGAAATGTGTGGGTTTGGTAGGTTTCCCTAGATGGCCGCCGATCCTGGGGCAAAAAATCCAGGTGCCCCCCTTGCAAAACCAGGTCGTTTTGTGATAGGTAATTTTGATGTCTCCTCAATAAGCTTTGGGTCCTCTTCTGTCGCAGGTACTTGGGCCACCCACACGAGTGAGGTACCATTTTTATCAGGAGAGCTGGGGGAATGCTGGGTAGTAGGAAATTTGTGTCAGCCCAGTGATCCCACAACTTTCCCACACAGAAATTTGAGAAAAAAGTTATTTTCTTTAGCTAAATTTGAGGTTTGCAGGGGATTCTGGGTAGGAAAACGTTAGGGGGGTCCATGCAAGCCATATCTCCCTGGACTCCCCCGGCTGTCTAGTTTTCAGAAATGTGTGAGTTTGGTAGGTTTCCCTAGATGGCCGCTGAGCCTGGGGCCAAAAACCCAGGTGACCCCCCCCTTGCAAAACCAGGTTGTTTTGTGATAGGTAATTTTGATGTCTCTTCAATACGTTTTGGGCCCTTGCCTGTCGCGGGTACTTGGGCCACCCACACGAGTGAGGTACAATTTTTATCGGGAGACCTGGGGGGAATGATGGATGGTAGGAAAATTGTCTTATTTCTGATACCAAAAGATTATGACACAGTAATGCAAGAAAAATGTGTGACTATAGCCACATTTTGAGATTTGCATGGCATTGTGAGTAAAAAAACTTGTTGTGATCCATGAGAGGCACACCACCCAGTACTCCACATTTTTTTTTGGTTTACAAAAATATCTAAAGTTGGTAAATTTTCCTTAGAGACAAACTAAATCTTAGCACAGAAAGACAGATAAGACAAATATGACTGCCTATCCATCTGTTCCTCAAGACACACATGCTGGTTGGATTTGGCTTCAGGGTGAGTGAAAGGTTCAAAATGTATATGTTATTAACAAGAGATTTCACAAAAAGGAAATGCACTGTTAATAATTAAAAGGTTAAATACCTGAACCAATGACTCAGAGCTTGTGAGCTGTAAAGCCACGGCAAGGCACCAACATCTTTACACTCCGCTCACATACCTTTCATACATGACACACAAGACCATTCACACCGCCAGCTGCGGGCCCAGCACATTACAACATTCACATCAGCAGACAGCTGCATTCAAGGACCCATCACTTTCATACGCCCACATGACTGGCACAGCAATCACACAGGCTGCTGGTTGACATAGTGTGTGCAGTGGCGTTTGGCTAGCAGAGTGTGTAATGACCAGCAGCAAGTCACTACTCACACATCGTCAGCCAAATACCAGTCCACCCACACCACCAGCCTAACACCAGTCCACCCACAATGCCAGCCAAACTCTAGTCCACCCACACCCCCAGCCAAACGCCAGTCCACCCAAACTACCAGCCAAGCGCCAGCCCATCCACACCACCAGCCAAGCGCCAGCCTACCCACAAGCCAGCCAAGCGCCAGTCCACGCACACCGCCAGCCAAGCACTAGTCCACGCACACCGTCATCAATTTTTTTTTAACAAGAAAGAAAACACAAACCCATTGAAACTAGATACAAAACTATAACTACAAACACAACAGCGGTAACTAAAGACAACATTCTAATGCCAACCGTGAAACTGAACAACAAATATAAAACCATACAGACCAGGCAGTACACTATTAGACTCACGGTTGCTTCCAAAAACTCTTTGGAGTGTGATACAATCTGAAACATGTGGGTACACACAGCATAGGATTAGAAGGACAATCAGCACAGTGCATACGACTCTCCTTCCGCATACCTCTTCGCAAACAGACTCTACATCTCTTACAGGGATTGGTTTTTTTGGGCGTGGGAGGAATTAAATCGGGAAAGTGGCAATCTTTCAATCTAGCCACATCCTCCAGCACTCCAACTCTAGGAACACTTGCCTGTTCCACTACAACAAGGCTGCTTATCACAGACTCCTGAAACTGGACGCAGGAGAACACTCCTTGAACCCAACAAAAGCATTAAATGTTGCTAAATTGAAGAGATGGCTAGCCAACTTCTTATACCAAATGTAAGCCTTACGAACAGCAGTGTAAGGTTCCAACCTCTGATCTACTCTATCGACACCACCCATGTGCTTATTGTGGTCTACAATGCACACAGGTTTGCGCACTTCAGCAGCCTGACCCCAAACAGTCAGAGGTGAAGTACTGTCCTCTAGGATGGTAGTCAGCATGTATACATCCCTCCTGTCCACTAATTTCACAGCTAGCAGTTCCTCACAATGCAATGCACTGCACTGTCCCCTCTGAAACTTTTTGCAAACAAGCTCTTTTGGGTAACCTTTATGGTTAGAGCAGATTGTGCCACAAGCAAGAGTGTCCACTTTGAACAATTCCTTAAACAATTACACAGCAGTGTAGAAGTTATCAAGGTACAAATGGTGACCTTTGTTTAAGAGTCCTCTAGCGAGTTCCCACACAATTTTCTCTGAAACTCCTAAAGTGGACGGACAACCAGGGGGGTCAATAGTGGAATCCCTACCAGTGAACACCTGGAAATTATTGACACATCCTGTCCTACTCTCAGACAACATATACATCTTAATTGCATAATGTGCCCTCTTGCTAGGAATGTACTGTCTAAAAACCAAACGACCCTTGAACAGGACCAAAGACTCATCAACAGCTATTTCTTCCCCTGGAGTATAGATCTCTGAAAATCGATCTACAAAGTGATCAAGAACAGTACGAATCCTAAAAACACGGTCACAGTCAGGGTGATCTTGTGGCAACGCCAAAGCATTATCAACAAAATGCAGCATCCGAAGCAAAATTAAATACTGATCACGACTCATAATAGCAGGAAATATGGCTGTTGGCATCAATGGACTGGTAGATCAGTATGAAGACAGGGACGGTTTCCTTATCAAGCCCATCAAAAAAGTCAAACCCACAAACTTCTTCATCTCATCCAGATTTGTGGGAGTTCACCGGGTAGCTCTAGAGCGGGGCCTAAGTCTGGCACTGTTGTCCCTCAAATACTGTTCAGCATACAAATTAGTCTGCTCAACAATCTCAGCCAAAAATACATCATCCATAAACAACAGAAAAAACTGTATAGGCAAATAATGTTCACAATCCACTCTACACCCTGCATCACCACAAAAGGCAGGGAACACCGGCTGCACCATATTTGGATCAACCCAAAGTCCAGCGCTTCCAGTAGGAAGCCTTGCATCCTCAGGATGCAATCCAGATGCCTCTTGCTGCACCATCGACACATCAGTGTCCTCCTCTAAAACAGGCCCTTCATCCGCACTGAGAGTAGCTTCATCCGCACTGAGAGTAGCTTCATCATTAGATGATTCCTCGTGGACAGAAAACTCACTGCCAGAATCTTGCACTCCCTCCTCTCCCTCAGATGCACTGTCAGTCTCATAATCATGGTCAGAGGAATATTCAAAAAGCATGCCGACCACCTGCTAAGCAGTAATTCTGCAGTTAGCCATAATCCTTACTAATAAAGGTAACTTGTCAAACAAGTCAACAACAACAAACACTTTGTAAAATAAGTAATAAACAAAATGTGGCTTTATCACAAAAACCTATATACTCCAAAACTATACCTCTCACTTGCCAGAAGCAGCTAGACTCACCACTACCTACTCTGCACAGACACAGTAAGGACCAACAATATCCCACTAAAAAAGAAAAAGAAAAGAAAATTAAACACAAGACAACGCAAAACACATCGCAAAGAATTTCATGCTCAAAACACTAACTAAATATGCTGCTATTATGACACCACTTACAAAAAATCCATTCATGCTTGACAATAATACTCATTTGGAGTAAACACAACAAAAAAGATTTTCTTACCAAATAAATAAAACTACGCAAAACTGCAGATCAACCACTGCAGAAACCGCCAATAAGAATCAAAAGCTTTGCACTAGAATAAAAAGGAGAAATAAAACATTGCAATCACATATGCAAATAATGCACTAGTCCACACACAATCCACCAGCCAAGCTGGGGGCAGGTGGGCCTAAAAGCATAAGGCCGATCTGCCCCCAAGGCGGGCAGAAACAGTAAAAATATTCATCCCCATAAAGGGGCGCGACCCTTGACCAAGGGGCCGCTCCCCAACAACACTAAAACAATACCTGATGTCTAATGGCTTCTGATTCCCTTAGGGGCAGATGGGCCTAAAATCATAAGGCCGATCTGCCACCAAGGGGGGCAGAAACAGCCAAAATAAATACTCCCCAAAGGGGAGCGACCCTTGCCTAAGGGGCCGCTCCCCACAAACATATTTTTAAAAAAAATCCCTGGTGGCCTAGTGGGCACACAATAACATTATTTATTTATTTTGGCCGATCTGCCCCCCCCCCACCAGGGTGCTAGAAACTGCCAAAATAAATGCTTCCCAAAGGGGAGCGACCTTGCCTAAAGGGCCACTCCCCAAAAACATATTTCCCCCCCAAAAAATCCCTGGTGGCCTAGTGGGCACACTATTAAATTCATTATTTTTTTGTGCTGATCTGCCCCCCAAGGTAAAACAATTTGCTCCCCGAAGTGAAATGACCCCTTACCCAAGGGGCCGCTCCCTGACACAAAGGCCATTTAAAAAAAAGAAATCACTGGGATCTAGTGGGCATTCCTGCTGCACGATCGCACCCCACGTGTGATCGTGCAGCAGGAATGCTGAAAACAGACATCGGAGAAAAGGAAAACCCTTTCCTTTCCTACCAATGCCTCTTTTTAAATCCCCCACCCTCCCGGAGGAGAAACTCACCTGCTACTCCTTGGACGCGCTGGAAGCAAATGGCTTCCAGCGTGTCTGGTTTCACCTAATAAGTTGGGGGGTAGAGGGCGGGGGCAGCAGAAGGGCTTCCGCTGTCCCCCCTGGTGGAGGCAGCATGAAGGGCGGCCCAGAGGGGGAGCGCCAATGCTTCCCCCGTGGGTTGGTGCTAGGACGGCCGGGAGCCGTCCGACGCACACGCCCACCGTGACATCAGATGGCTCCTGCCATCCGGCGCACGGAAAGGGTTAACCCACATATTCACTGTCAAAATCCAAACAGTTGGATAAACTTCGATAGTTTGCGCCAGGAATATCTTTTCAGACCTCAACCAATAAGGACGTAGTTATTTTTCACTTCCAAGCGCTATCAGACTGAGAGAGGCTAGATCCTCTGAGCCCACCTCACAGCGCCAGAGGTCCTTACTGCAGTTTCTGCCCGCCTTTTTTCATATACCAAGCACAGCTACTGTTCTATGGAAGCAAACAGTGCAATCACAGCCAGCAGATCTTGATAAGGCTCAGCTGTGCAGTCCCACAGTCAGAACACTGCACTTTATATTAAAACCACGTGCTGTCTCACTACCAGAGCCATCAGCTGAAAACCGCGGAGAATTGTGGCACTTGGAGTGTTTTCTTCCTAAGTACTTGGAAAATATAAGCCCAACGGAATGTATGACTGCTTTGTTTAGTGTATGTTCCACCATGGATGCCATAGGCAGACTATGAACATGGAAGCAGGTCTAGTCAGTTGTTTGTGTTTTTATTGTTTATTTACAGAGGCCGAAGCTTTGATAAATTGTCGCGTTACCAAGTGGATAAGTTTTTGCTCCAGAATCTGATATGCGAGTAGTAATCGTCTTCATGTTTTTTTCAAACCAATTTGTTCTTGTCAATCTTTAAATACATTGCACCACCTGTAAATAAATGAGTGTATTTAAAAGCAGGGTCGTTTCAAGGATAAAGCTGTAATTTGTCGAACACCTTTCTGTTTTGTCGTCCTGTCCCTACTAAATGGAAGCAAACACAATATTGAACAGAGTGGTGTTGGAGTGTGTAGTCCGCGCTGAAAGGAATCGTAAGCAAGTTTGTAGCACATGGATTCATTTTCCACCAAGGCACCGTTTGTCAAGAACTTGATATGAATTATACAGAACTGCTTGGGGAGAGAAACCCCACCAACTCCTTTTGGAAACAACAATGACATATAGGAGCGTTAAAAGAACAGTTACCTAATATTTCAGTGCAAAAATCACGTGTTACACAGACAGTTCCACAGGGCCATATCTTTCAAACTTAAGCAATGTTTAGTAACGCCCATGAGTACATAACCTGGTAGTAATGCAAACGTGGCCAAATTCTATAATATTGTCCATTTTGCACAATGCTACATCATTTGCCATTCTGCTCAGGCTCTACGATTGTGTACTAAGTGTATGTTGTACACTGTTGCCTAGTTTCACTTGCACACATGCACCTATTTTCAGCGGCGACTCCTCCGCTATGGTGGAAGAGCGTCACTCCCCCCCTCCCCCCGCCAGGAGCCTTAAACACAAAAAATAAAACGATATTAAACTAGAGGGACACTTGCGCTGCCGGTACGCCACTTTTTCCCATGTTAAAAGTGGTGCACCGGCAGCTCAAAGGGCTTGTAAATAAGCCCCTAGGGTTATTATCGTTTTCTTTTTTTTTCTACCGCCGAGTTTTGAGGGTGGGGCCGAGTGGGAGGCAGGCACGAGAGGAGGTGTTTAGCACTGCTATTCAGTGCGCATGATGGTCTGGCCGGCCATTCAAGGCCGGCCAAACCGTCATGCGCAGTGAAGCTCTCTCCAACCCAGCTGCATTGCCGGGTTGCAGAGAGCAAGCACATGCTCCTAGTCTCACTGGGAGCACAAATTATCGGTGCTCTGGCCAATCCTGACACTGATTCCATGCTGCCACCAGCAGCATGAGAGCAGTGTCAGGATTAGCCAGTGGAGCCAGTGCTTGCAGAGAAGAGGATCCTGAGAGAGCGCGATGTGGATATCCGAGATACCGGCCACGACTGCCTATTTTCCCACTTTCCACAATTCAGCATCAATGTCCATTTTTAACTTAAAATTGCTTTTTTCCTTTTGTCCGGATTCCACTGCTGATGTAGCAGGCACACTTTAAGCACATTGCTGAGAGGCAGCTTTCTCACTTGCAGTGGAACCTGAGTGATACGGGTTAGAGGCACATCTCTGCAGTGGGCCAATAAGGCACTGATCTATCACAGTATGATTGGAATTTATGACCAATATGCTAAGCATACATTTCTACAGGAGGTGAAGTAATACAGTAAGATTTCTGACTGGGATTACAGCCTGTGACCTTCAAGCTACACATAGATCTCTGCAGTTCATGTTTTAACTCACTGACCTATCTCACATGCTTCAAAGTCAGAGTCACCTTGCTGCGCTGCACTGCATGACAAGGGAAGAGCAGGAATGTGCCGTATTTAAGGCAATACAGCACATTCCTGCCCTTTCCTCTGCGCTGGCACACTTTTGGCAGCCTATCGCCAACAAAGGCACCCTTGCACCATAGTGCAAGGGTGCCTGCATTGCATGCAGGATTGTTCTTGTGCAGGAAGAGACACCTTCTTGCACAAAAACAATCCTGAGAGGCATATTCCTCTTTCTATTTGTGTGCTTCAGAATGCAGTACACATGGAATGGGTAAAAAACGAGAAGAAATAGTTATTTCTCCTCGTGCCTCCCCTAGGGAGGCATAAGGTTTTGGTGCATCCTCAGGTTTACATGATTTTGTAAATCTGGGGAAGCGTCAAAATACATGGGTGTTGCATGGGAACACCCACCCCAACGCCCATGGAACGCATCTCTAGTGCAGAGTAAGGCAACGCAGCGATGTACGCTTACAGTTACGGCTGCTGTCCATTCTACATGGTGGGGCAGTGCAGGGGCAGCGCAGGGAAAAATACATAAAAAATAAATAAATATACACTTACCTTCTGCTCCAGTGCCTCGCTGCTCCTCTGCTCCCAGCACTGCAGTTCCCATGAGCACAGGCTCCCAGCTCACCACACAATCATAGCGCTTGTATCATGCTATTACTCCCAGCATGACAGAAGTGCTGGGATTGGGCGGAGCGGGCCAGTTACACACTGCAGCAAGGACTGGGAGTTCGTGCTCATGAGCCCTGCAGATATCTCCAAGAAATAGCCTGGAGATATCCAAGTGCGCAGGTCGATTTGGCCGGCAGTCAGTGTCCACTACTCCTCCCCCTGCTGGTGACGCTGCGACTTGGCCCCACCCCAGACTTAGCGGACTAAGCAAACTCAGCGGAGTCAATGAAAAATAAAATGATAAGAAAAGTATTGTATTGTCCTTTTATTTTTCATTTTCTGCATTTAAGCAGTGGGGCGACGCTCCTCCGCCAAATCCGAGGAGCTGCCCCTGTACGCTGCCTTGCCTTACTCCATATTTATGAGACCATTGAAAGCCACGCAAAGTGGCTTTGTGTGACCTCATAAATATGATTTTGTAGTTTGCACCGCTGAAACATCACAAAAAAGTGATGCTCCGGTGGCGCAAGGGGCTCATAAGTATACCCCTAAGTAACGAGGAGAAACAAAGATATTTCTCCTCATTACGCCTCTCCTAGGAAGGCGTATCTTTTTGGTGCACTCCCAGGTTTACCAGTTCTGGTAAATCTTGGAATGCGTCAAAAACCATGGGAGTTGCGTGGGAACATCCACGCAACATCCATGGAACGCCTCCCCAGGGCAGAGTAAGGCAACGCATCGATTTGCACTGCATTGCCTTACTCCAGATCCAGATCCAGCCGAGGAGCCGCCCCTATGCGCTGCCTTGCCTTACTCCATATTTATGAGACCATTCAAAGCCACGCAAAGTGGTTTTGTGTGTCCTCATAAATATGATTTTGTCGTTTGAACCGCTGAGACATCACAAAAAGTGATGCTCTTGTGTCACAAGGGGCTCATAAGTATACCCCTAAGTAACGAGGAGAAACAAAGATATTTCTCCTCGTTACGCCTCTCCTAAGAAGGCGTATCTTTTTGGTACATTCCCAGGTTTACCAGTTCTGATAAATCTTGGAATGCATTAAAAAACCATGTGAGTTGCGTGTTCCCACGCAACATCCATGGAACACCTCCCCAAGGCAGAGTAAGGCAACGCAGCAATTTGCGCTGCGCTGCGTTGCCTTACTCCAGATTTATGGAGCTACTCAGGCCCACACAAAGTGGCCTTGCATTGCTTCATAAATGTGACTTAAGGTTTGTATCACTCTTGCACTACGTTGCGTGGTGGAAGAGTGACGCAAATCAGCTCACAAATAGGACCCTGTGTTTATTGCTTATACTTAGTTGATTTCTTTTGAAGCTGGTTCTGTAATACTGCTTCAACTTTAGTAGAAATTATTTATTAAATAGGTTATTTCAAACGTATCAAGATGGTCCACCACATTCTAATCTCTATAAATACTCAAATAAGATAACATAACATAGGCACAATAAGACCCCGAATTGAGTTTCACATTTTAGCTTGCAATATGCAGAGCCTGATCAAATTATTGTATGATTTCCATATTAATTATTTTCGTTTTGCCACCTTCTTTGCCATCCATTGAAGACCCTCACTTCTTTTTGGTGAAGATTTTTCCTTTTTCCTTGCTTCTTTATTGATTTCTCTCAGTCTGTATTCTTTTCATTTACTGTACAGTTTCTGTTTCACTTGTTTTGGTCTGTTTTTATTTTACATTTTGTTTTTCATTTTATCTCTCTATCTTTATGGGTATTTTATTTTTATTTCTCCTTTTGTTATGCTCCCTTTCTGTCCTTCTTTTGTAGCTCTTTGATTTCCTGAATTTACTTTTAATCTATTTTTATTCCATTGCCTGCTCTGTCACTTATTTCCTCCATCATCACTTCCTTGCTCTGGTCCTTTTATATCTTCATGTCTGGTATGTGCCAAAACTCTTTGATTTTACTAGAATTATATATATTACACCATTACTCATAGGTGCTTTCATCCAGCTCTCTTAATTCCGTGGTTTGCTATTACATCATTCACATTTTTTCTGGCCACTACAGCAGGGGCAGTGGGCCAGCCCACTTTAGCCATTGGCTAACTTCACTGTGAGTGATGACGATCTGGTGGATATTTACAAGAAAACGCTGGAGCACTATGTTATGCCAAATTTGGCAACACCACGCTCTGACATTTTTAAAATGCAGGGATGTGCCGTATTTGCAAAAATAGAGCGCACCCCTGCATTTCCGCTGGCGCTAAAAAAGCTGCCTACTGCCAGCCCAGGCACCCTTGTGCCATGTTGCAAGGCTGCCTGCGCTGCAGGGGTTATTATTTATGTACAGGAAGGTAAACAATCAATAAGTGCTTAGCGCCACTTTGTAAATATGAGGAATGGCGCAACGCCCGCGGAGCGTCAGAAAAAGTGACGCTTCAGTGGCGTTAGGGGCTTGTAAATATGCCCATCTGCTTTTCCAAAGGAGCACATCCGCACACAAAATAGTTCCCTACATTGTAGGGACAACTATGGCAATCTGTGCTTTTTGAGACCAAAAAATATTTTTACTTTTATACAGTGATTTGTTTTATATAGTCTGTAGCCCAGCAACACCTCCAACAGTAACATTTTACAAAAACCATAACAAAACAAGCCATGACTAAGTCAAATGGTTGTCAGCCAACATCAGACCTATTGTCTCGGAAAATACTTGTTTTCTTTTTTCTTGGCTTCTCAGTGAGAGCCAAGAGAAGCCCAGCAGGAGCAAAGTGCTCGTAGCCGATCCGAGAGTCAGGCCAGGATGTCAGGCCCAGTCCACTTTTGAGAACATTCTCCAGTGATAAATTCCCCTCTCAAACTTTCATCATTACATAGGTTCGCAATTATCTGTTACTGCGTCAACTCCATTTACGCAAGAACAAAGCACTTGTTTTTATAATCTGCTTCATACTGTAGGTGTTGTCTTCAGGATGAATTGTAAATAGTAGGAGCTGCTAATACTCATGGTAATAATACACAGGGACTGGGGGCTTCCTACTGCCCCTATAAGCTCTCTTGTAACACGCCCTGATTGGTATGCACAAATGCAAAGCACTACTGCATGCATAAAAAGCAGTACAAACTGTCCTCACAATCCATCTGCGGTTACTCTTTGGAAACAATCCTGCAAAAACACTGTAAAAGTAAAGAAGGGCCCACCAACATTTTTGATAGAACTGCCACGCTGTAAATGGTCAAACAACGCCCTTCTCGAATTTGAGAAATGTCTAGTTTTTTGTAATGTAGACATGCATCTCAATGTCCAATTAATATATAATCAACATTTTGCCGATAAAAAATAGATATTTTTTTTACTTTATAATTCATTTCAACAATAATAGTAGAGTTATCTATATAATTATATATTTTTCTGTTTCCCGAAACTGCAGCAACAGCTGATACCAGTGCAAAATTAATTTTAGAATTGTTGCCGCCATAAAGCCAACTTGTTCATTTCAAGAGCTCTTTCTGGGTAAATAATACCCAAAGATATTTCTTGTTTAATTCAATGGACGGTCTCTTTACTAAAAAACACGATTTGCTCTGCTTGTGTTATATTTAGACGGCGGATAGAAGTAAATAATCAGACGAGTTTGCTAGAATGTATTACTCTTTCAAGGTCTGGACTAGAGACAGTATGTTTTCCAAAAAGTTCAAAATAAAAAAAATTATATATATATATATGTGTGTGTGTGTGTGTGTGTCTGTGTGTGTGTGTGTACAGGGGCTTACATCTCAGCATTCTTCAAGCTACTTTCACATTTTGCTGCCCCGCCACAGCACAGCATGGGAATATAGGTCAGCCCATTTCATCCATTAGCTGCCTCGCTTTATGAGTGCCACTATTTTTCCTGATCACAAATCCACAGCCAATTGAAAAGGAGTGATCTTTAGATGCAGGGATGATGTAGCTCGGCTGTGCATCACTCCTTTATTTTTTCATATCACATGCATTTGCAAAACTAAATAAATATTTTTAAAAATGCATGTTTACCGATGTCAGACCTATTGGCGTTGGTACTACTCGTTTTACCAATATATGTCTGCTAAAAATGTTTTTGTATTTTGAGGAAGGTAATTATAACATACATTATTCCCTTAAGGAGTAATAGGGTCGAACACAATAAATTTGGTATAATCCGCTCTTGGAGTGGTCATTTTTGTCAAGGTTGGTGTAAATGTTAGTAACATTTTTTCTCCAAACCCGACGGAATATTTGAAGTTTGTTGTAATATTGTCCGTAATTTATATGCTGCTTATCTCATCCAAAGAAACATTAAGGAAAGTTTCCTCTTTAAGAAAAAAGCCATGGGCGTTTTTACGTACCCCTTTACTTGCACCTCTTATGTATCAATCACCGCTGGCATGTCCAGGCGATGTGCCAAAAGCTGCAAAATATCTCTCTGACCTCAGAGAACTCGCTCAGGAGTCTGGCGCCATCTTGTGGTGAATATTAGTTTCTCGACTCCGCAAAATGACAAGACGGGCTCAGGCTTTTATTTACGAAATGTATAGTGGGACGAAGCAAGATACAAACCCGCAGCAATGTCATTGTTTTTGTCCGTTACAAACGCGATATAAATGATATCTTTAAAAACTTTTTAACCTCGTAATTTATAAACATATAGTCTTCATTCTAGAATGCGTCCCACGTCTACTACCGACCACAAGATCTTAAACTGCTTGGGGTACACAGCCTCATTTTGAAAGAACCCCCTTATTTAATAGGTAAATGCAATGCGACTGTATTTTTTTCGCAATGTAACAGGCGTCCTTTGCAACTCAATGGGTGCTGAAGAAATCGAACTGGTGTGATAGCTCAGTAGGTTAAAGCGAGCACCGTAAAGGTGCGGGTGTCATCTGGAGGTTTCTGTATTAAATCCCAGCAGGGTGCACTCAGACTTTTATCATTCGGCGGATGAGAGTTGCTGCACAACCTTCTTTAGCAAGCACTTGGCAGCAGTAGTTCCCCACTACCTCCTCCTTCGCCCTGATGAAGCTTTTAACCTAAAATATCACATTCCGAAGTAACTGATAACCTATAAATGAGGCAAAGTGTCAGAGAGGGCTTTCCTTTCTACGCCCATACATAGTGGTGAAAGTGCGGGAGGCACTTTATTCTGGGAAATGAATAATACGTGAGACTGTTACAGGGCAATAGCTTATTCCGATGTTATGTTGGGAGGATTACGAGATGCAAAGAGCTCAGGGTTTAAAGTGGGAGGTTACCAAAAGAAGCGTGGCCTGCATAGTTACGGGCGTGGCTTATGCACTATCTACATTTTTGTAGTGATACCTATAGTGTGTCACGCGACAGTTATTGTGGTGCAAAATTAAAACATCTGAAATATAAACAGGAACTAAATCCCTGACATGGAATATCTTATTGTTTTTTATAATAATTTTTCAAAAATCAATTAGTGTTTTTTGCCATTAAAGTTAAGGAGATGAATATATGACCGTTTTTAATTACTAAAGGATCTGAGACCATGAGGGACCCGGTCCACTTAAAGCCCTGACAGAGCTCATCGTGGATGCCTAGACAGGGATGTAGCTATGAAAAGTGCAGCAGGCGCAGTGGCTCTGGGGCACTGGGGAGACGGGACCCCAAATGTAGCTGGTTTTTCTACTGCCCAAAGGATGCTTCCTTTGGTGCCAATTGCACCTTTGTTACACCACTGAGCCTATTCGCAATGACTGAGATAGTCAGTTCAAGATGACATCACAACCCAGCTCTAGTAGGAAGATTTGAGCTAGCCCTGAGATGCAAATTATTTAAAACAACCAATGGGTGACCCGACATGACATTAAATTTCAGCACAGCCATTCTGGCTTCAAAAGACACAACACAAAAACATAAGGAATTCCGAACAAGTTAAACCGGATCAGGGTAACATCAACTTCCAGGCGACCGTTCCAAGAATGCTGAGCAACTCACTTGGCAATGGGCAAGTGATGGTCCAATAGGAAGGGGCAATCTGGTGAATGATGTCACTGTAGGTCTCCAAACCCAAGCAGCAATCATTAAACAAAGGGACATTCTGGATGCCTACTGTTATTCACTGTGACGTAGGCCTGGAAAATAGAACTTGATTTGTTTTCTCTACACTGGATGACCCCTTTCAGAAAGCATTAGCCAAGCCGATTCATCAGAATTCGAGGGAATGGGAAGGTCGCATGAGCGCTTGAATCAAGATGGCCGCCACGGAGTGAGCTCTGCGATTTCGGCCCGTTTTTCGACGATTTGCTGATCTAATAAGGCTATATTTTACCTGGAAATGGCGCCTGGTGACTTCTGCTTGCGGCAATTTCCATTGTGAGGTGTTTTTTCCGGCTTTTTGGTGAGGTTGAGCAAGGTTTGTGGAGAAGCACCTTTTAGCAGTGCTTCCATTCAGGTACTGCCAATTTTCTCTGTCAGGAGTGCGGAGCCATAGGCAGGAAAGGGAGCGGCTGTGGCCTGGTTACTGCCACAGCTGGTTTTAGCTGCTGCACAGTACTAAATTATTCTGTTCCAGATCTAAGTGATTGAAAATTATAATCTGAATAGATTATTGCCCAAAATATTTAACTCTTTATAATGGAAGGTAAAAATACTCCTTTGGTATTCAGCAAACGTAATAAAAATACTACTTCACCTCCATCAATCAAGTCTAAAATTGTAGACTCTTGTGAACCTTCCTTAGCTGATTTGTTTGATGAAATGCAGGCTATTCGTTCTAACACAGACACTATTGCGTCAGAAATAAAAAATTTGCGCAAAGACATGGCAAGTATTTCAATGAACGTTTCTGACAATGCAATTAAAATTCAAGACAACAAAGCCAAATTAGATGCTCTTATTCCTGTTGCAGTGAAAATAGAACCAATGAACAAATTATTGCTGGATTTGGAAAATCATAATCGGCAGTACAATTTAAGAATTTTTAATTTGCCAGAAGATGTGGAAGGTAATGACTGCAGGATGTACTTAGACAACCTATTGTCTGGCCTTTTACATCTAAAATTTCCTGAAAAATTTGAGATTGACAAGGCTCATAGAATTTCTTCCCACAGAAGCCCAAATCAATCTAAACCTTGTCAAATAATATTCAAGGTGTTGCGTCATCACCATCTTGTGTTAATACGGAAAGCTTCAAGAGAAATTCCATCTTTAATGGTCAACGGTAATAGCATTTTTATTCATCAAGGCTTTGCCAAGGAGACTGTAAAAATTCGCTAAGAATTTGCTGATCTTCGTCCAAGACTGAGAAGTTGTGACTTCAAATATGGCCTGTTCGACCCGTCTACTATGCGAATATGGAAAGATGGCTTCTCGAAGTCGTTCCAATGTCCGGATGACCTTTGTCTATACTTAGAACAGCACTCACAGCTCTCCATGGAAATCAATGAAAATGTCACTTGAGATATAAGCTTGTTACTCTCTTATAGTTAGCCTAAATTGATGTAATTCTTTAAGGGTACGTTTGGATTGGTTATTCTTGTTATGCGTGTGTGCGATTCAAGAATTCTATTTCTGTCTATATGTTGTCCCTGTTATATCTTGGTCTGTGTTTTCTTTTGTTTTTTCTTTATCTTTCCTTTTTCCAACAGAGCTACGCATATTTTGTTACTTCTTGTAATTCTTTACTTTTCTCTCTTCTCAATTTCTTGGGATTAAACTTGTTTCTTTTAATGTTAAAGGCTTACGGCATCCTGTTAAACGCACTAAAGTTTTGGATTATTTGACTAGGCAGAAGGCTGATATTTGTTTATTACAGGAGACTCATGTTGATGACGCTATTCTAGCGTACATGAACAAAAAATGGGTGGGTAATATTACCTCTTCACCTAAGAAAAATGGAGTTGCTATTTTATTTGCAAAAAAACTAAATCTTCAAATATTACATAAGTATTCCGATTCTGATGGTCGTTTTCTTATAACTAAAATTAAAGTTGATGACATGGTCCTACACTTGATTAACATATATGGTCCCACGAAGGATGACATTGAGTTTTGGTCTCTTTTTACGTCAGAAGTTTTAAAATTGGGTAATGTTCCACTTATTATTGGAGGTGATTTTAATCTTATAAGTGATCCTTTATTGGATAGATGCTCTCAAACCAAATATCGCCCTCCAAAACATATTTTGTTCTTAAATCCTTATTTAGATCAACTAAATTAGTGGATATTTGGCGTTTACATCACCCAACAGATAAACAATTTACTTTTTTTCTAATCCTCACAATTCATATTCTCGATTAGATTTTTTATTAATATACCGTCTTTTAATTCCCTCTATTTCTGAACCTACTATCCAAAATATAGATATTTCGGATTATGCGCTTGTCTCATGCATTTTACATTCTACAGTCTCGAGGAAGATGGCGCATGAACACAAATAATGTTCTTAATAACGACAAGAAGCCCAAAATTTATCATCAATTCATGAATATTTTACTTTTAATCCCGAGGGTTCTACATCAATTGTAAACAGATGGGATGCCTTTAAAGCATATATCAGGGGGTCACAAATTTGTTTATGGCTCATAATAATAAGACATTTAATGCGCGAATTCAAGATTTAGACAAACAAATTGCCAAATACGAACGTCTTTTTAATATATCTAATCACATTAAATACAAAATACACCTGCAAAAACTTTGTTATGAATTGAACTCTATATTAAGCACTGGAGCAGGCATACAAATCTCTAATTCTAAAGCTAAATTTAGTTTTAATGCTAATAGATCTGGAAGATTTTTAGCCAACTATCTTCGTATTAAGAAAGATAAAACTCAAATTAGTGCTATCCGCAAATCTGATGGGCAAACAGCTATATCTCATACAGCAATAGTGAATGAATTTATGAATTCTTTTTCAGAGTTATATAAGAAACCTCCTTCTAATGATTTATAACTTATTGATAATTTTTTAGAGAAGTGTGATTTGCCTGATATTTCCCAATCAGCTAAAGGTAAATTAGATATGCCAATTTCTATTGATGAAGTACATTCCGCTATTAAATCACTTAAATTGCGTAAATCTACAGGTCCAGATGGCACTCCAGCAGAATTTTATAAAGAATTTGCTACTCTCCTGTCACCACATTTATTCAAATTATTTACTCATTTTAGTCTTACAGGAACGTCAGGGTCTTTTACGGAAGCTTTAATTATAGTCCTTCCAAAACCAGATAAAGACTCCTCTATGGTTTCAAATTATCGTCCTATCTCCTTGATAAACCAGGATTGTAAACTTTACGCAAAGATCCTTGCAACTAGATTGGCTTCTGTACTTCATTCCATTGTGCATATTGATCAATCTGGTTTTATGAAAAACAGACAGTCAGTAAACAATGTGAGATTATTACTTTATGCAATTGAAATTGGTGCATCATTAACTCAACCTGCTGGCCACCTAGCTTTAGATGCAGAAAAGGCTTTCAATAAAGTACATTGGCAATATCTCTTTCATACCTTGACTGCATTTAATCTGGGTTCCTCATTTATTTGTATGATTTTAGCTTTATATTCGGGTCTATCTGCTCAACTCTTTATTAATGGTCAGATATCTAATACATTTTTACTTTACAGAGGTACTAGGCAAGAGTGCCAGTTATCGCCTTTACTTTTTTTACTTGCAATAGAACCTTTGCTACTTGCGATCAGAAATTTTATGAAAATTGAAGGTCTTACTATTAATAACATTCCTATTAAAACCTTTGCATATGCTGATGATGTACTTCTCTATATTGGTAATCTGGCTTCGTCTATTCCCTCATTGCTAAATTTAATTAACACTTAGTCTCAATTTTCAGGATGTTCGCTAAATACAAAAAAAAATGATTTTTTTCCTTCAAATGTTCACTGTTTGCCTGTTATGGTTCCAAACAAAGATATCATTTGGGTCAAGGATAACATCAAATACCTGGGTATATTATTTTCACATTACATAAAACAATCAATTTCATTAAATTGACAATGCATTTTAGATTATATCAAACACAAATTTAAAAAATGGTCTGCACTTCATTTAACCTGGTGGGGGAAGATAGATTCTATAAAAATGGTCATTGCTCCAAAAATCTTTTACTTTCTCTCTATCATGCCTACACAGCTTCCTCTTAAATTCTATAAAAATGTGGATAACATCATTCCCCAGATTTATTTGGAATAACAAACCTCCTCGTATAAGCTATAAGAAATTGAAGTTAGTTAAAATCAATGGTGGTTTAGGTTTACCAGATTTTTTAAAGTATCATAAAGCGTTCATTTTAAAGCAAAGTATGTTATGGTTTCAACCCACGACACCTAACAATACTCCTACTTGGCTTAGTATTGAACAAAATTTGGTTGCCCCGTTTCCATTGCCTGCTTTAGTCACTATGTCTAATTCAATGAGTTTGCTTCAAAAATCAGCAATTGTGAAATCTACAAAATTAATATTAAATGATCTTGATTCAATTTTCCAATGCCCTATGGCACTTACATTACACTCATCATTATGGTCTAATCCTAGACTTAAATTAAATAGAACCCCAAAATTGTGGCATTCCTGGATTAGAGCTGGGATTTATTATTTGAAAGATATATACCGTAACAATACTTTTTTTATCCTTCGATGAATTGCAACAATTGTTCAAGTTAAAATCTGCAGATAGTTATAAATATGAACTATTGTGTAATTCAATACTAGACTCTTTTCCTAATAATTTCCCTTAGAACATGACCTCTGACTTGGCTGTGTATATCCAAACTATGGCCTCCTCACCTCATGCTGTATCTCTTTTTTATAAAAAATTGAATGGAAGTGCAGCCGATAACATTAGCTTTCTAACTTCTTTTTGGAATAAAGAGTTACATATCTCATTTTGCCTAGATATTTGGCTGAAAATTTGGCTGAATAACATCTCAGGATGGTTACCCGTCTCACTATATCAAAGTAATACATTTATTTTATTCAATTGCTTGTGTACTCCTTTTAGGTTACATAAGGCAAAATTGTTGAATTCATGTGTATGTTGAAATTGCTCTCAATAAGAAGGACTGTTGAGACATATGCTCTTTGACTGTCCAATATTGGTAAGTTTTGGAGGGATGTTTGGAATATTGTAACAAAAATAGTGAATATCACAGATAAATTGTCTTATGCTGTATTAATTTGTAAATCAGTCTCTATTACAACAAAATTGACAGATCTTGAGGGCAAACTTTTAGATTTTTTAATATCAGCTGCTTTGAAATCCATTACTGCTAATTGGAAAAATGCTTCATTACTGTCAGTACATACATGGTGGGCATGGATAATTTTTTCCAGAGGAGCAGCCAATTTATCTCTTACCGGTGTTGTCCATAACACATCTAATTATCATTTATTTTGGAAACCAATTGATGATTATATAGCTTTACAGTCATGACTACTCCTAGTCTGTTGATTATTTCGTAATTATATAACTATTTTAATTATAGAGACGTAGCTCTACTCAAGTTTTATTATGGTTCCGACAATTTGTACTATTTCTTTCTTTTAAATGGATTTTCTACCTTTTCTTTTCTATCTTTTCTTTTTCTATATTATATAATTATATTTATAGGTACTTAAGATTGCTTATCTTGTATTAAGCCGTTATATAGCTGTTAGATAATTCACTGGTTATTAAATGAAATTTTATTTGTACCTTTTTCCAATGCTCATAGAAACCATACAAAACCATACAAAAAAAAGCATCGGAAAAAGGTACACATTTTTGATCAAAAATCAATAAAATATTTGAAAACAGAATTCGAGGGAACGGTGGCATAAATGTCACACCCCATTACTTTTTTGGGATTTAGATTTGCATGTTCAGCTACCTCCCCATCCCTGAGTAAGTTTAAAAAAAATAGTAAATAACATAGTTAAGAAAGAATTTCTCTTGCAAGATAAAGCCTCCCTGGCAGAGCGCGCACACGGCTGGCTCACCATACAGTCCTACACCAAATCCTCAACCCAAGCATATCTCCACACTGGCTTCTCCAAAAACGTGAAAGAGAAGTTCTTGAGATTCCGTCTAGGGCTGTTGCCCTCCGCATACCACTTGCCGCCGTGGCTACGCCCTCCGAAGCCAGCAATTTGCTGACTCTGGGGGGACAGCGAAGAGAACATAGTGCATCTTATCACCATATGCCGGGAGTTAATACAGGAATGCCGGACCCTCTTGAGACTGCTATTCAACAAGAAACATATACGGTCCTGCAGGCAAGCTGTGCTGGCAAGCTTCCTCAGCGACGACGTCCAATTGAGCTGTCGCCTGGTAAAATTTCTAGCAGCCACGGAAATTCACATTAACAAACGAGTAAAAGGTCTAGTAGGTAACATTGTTCCAGATGCAGCGCGGAATTCATCACCACGATCCTTGCCGAGAAAGGCAATGCCTGCACCCTCATTTTTTTGAGGAACTTCAGCGCCGGCAATCTGCACAGATCTTGCACCTCGAAAGGATCAAACAACCCGGAGTGGCCGCTGGACCTGCTTGCAGGTCTGCCCCTACCGCTGAACTTGGTTTATGGAGTCTAAGTCACGGAACAGCGGCACCGAACTCGCAAATTAGCTAGATGGGCTCCGGTGCCTCCCTGATATTCCCGCCTATTGCACAACCAGTCCTTTGTATCCGTTCAATGGGTTCCTAGGAATGTATCTGCTTTACTGTTTTACTGTTTTACCATAGGTTTTAAACTAGTTGTTGAATTGAAATGAAGAAGAAGTTAGCCCAAGGCCCCACGGCGGGTCAATCCCAGCCGTCCTGGACCCATTCATTAAGTCGCTCTCGCACTGAGCACTTTTCAAGTTTCACTTGTACATTGTTGCTTGCTGCTTGAACCAGATTGTTGCTAAGTAGTCGACCAGGAGGTCAAATGGCCCGGCCATGTTGCTACTATTTACAGGCCTGCAACAAATGCCAGATTTTATTCTAATTTAATCTATCTTAATTTACCGTGAACCCTAGTACTGGCATATATTTGCACACTAAGCACATCAAGCACTTTAACGGACTAACTAAATATGAATTTTAATCAGCGGCCTGGGCCCTATTGATTTGTAGAAGTCATTGTAATTTTGCGCACTCAGATATCGCCATTTGCTTTTAAGGATAACATAACAATATACGTGCCTCATCCGAGTACACAGGCTTCAATTAACAAAATAGTCCGCTCAATGTTTCCCTGGCTGTCCTGCCTTTGGCCTTAAGTCACCCGCGCACATGGCACTTTCCAAGGCACACCCTTGCACTTGTTTTTCGTAGGCTGAAAACCCTCCGCTGCTAATTTTGCACTTAAAGAAGTTGACCAGGTCTGTCCTCAGGCCAACTTTACGCCCATAAATCACTAGCCGTATTTTAAAGCTTTTTCCTTTTATATTTAATAGCGGCTTTTCACTCATAAACTGTCATCATGTAAATGTGTCACGAGATGCAATTTAAATCTTTTTTTCTCTCTCTTTTTTTCTTTTAACAGTGGCTCTCTCCTGTTTTAAATTGTTATCATGAATATGTGTAACGAGATGTACGTATGTAATGGTTTTAATTAACTGTACAATAAATTTACCTTACCTTACCATCCCTGAGTAATAAAGATTTTACTATTTATTAAAGATCCATGATTGAGAATTATGTCTCACTTCTTGTCAAACAGAAGAAACCCAGACGATCTATCATTTACTTAGTGTGCGGAATAGCTGTTCTTCCATGATCATCTGAAGCTTTGTGTAATTCTCATAAAAAGTTCTCTCACTATGTCTTCTCCTCAACTTTTGATTTCCTTAAGGAAAACCTTCAGTACAGTTTGGTTCCCCACTCTGGCATCTTAGGTCAAGAGATTATGCAAGTGGTGGATGTAAACACTGTTTAATTTGCCACTTATTCCTTGAGAGGTGCAATGGCATCAAAGACTCTCTGACAGGTTGTCCTACTAGCAGACATTCTGAGTGCTGCTTACTAGCCAAGGAACACCAATGTTCATACTGTACATTAAAAGTCACCTCCTTATGCGTCTTTTACAGGTGGGTGCCACTGTGGTTATAACAAGTGAGATAGGATCCTCCAGTCTTGCCATAAAAATGTGAATTTTCCTAGGTATGTGAAGGAAACAACTGACTTTATTAAAGGCCTGAAGGCGAATTTTATCCCAACCTGGTCTCTTTATAACGTTCCAACATATAGTGAATAGTAATTCGATTATACCCCGCCCATTGTATATCGCTGCTTTTTTCTTATCTATTGCAATGATGTGACAATCTGACTCAAAAACCCAAGCAGACCTCATACAACAAGGGCACATCTCTCTTATCGGTTCTTGCTGGTTGTGCAGGAATGTCTGAATAGAGCTGTTATGCTTTTTTTTCACCGGAAGCCCCCTTGTAGGTTCTCACAGCGATTAAGAGTATGTGCTACTGTTGATTGTGGCTATTTGTATTTGGAGGACTGTGGTCATTGACATCACCTGAGAAACCGGACTGCTGTCTTGGCCCTGGGGTGGAGGGATCTGGTAGTTTTTCATTATTTAGTCCTGTTTCTTCTCATTCTCATTCTACTCAGGTTGGACACTGAGCATTATTTCAAGTGGGAAGAATGTGAAGCACAAGAAGAGCCTCAGGTCTTGCGAAAAATCTGAAGCTGGGTGTCATTAAGAGTTAAACAAGTGATCTCCATGTCCTCTGCATATCCTGTAAGGTGCCAATGATATGGACTTTAAATTCTTCAGTGACCCGAAGCGATAAACGTTGTTGGTGTGGGCTGCAATGGAATCAAATTATGTACTATGCCCTGCTAGGTCCTGCACTGATGACATTACTGACACATGGCCATCTGAGGTCAAGTTACTGTGGGATATTAATGCAAAAGCAGCCTTAGTGGCATAATGGAAAAGGGCAACAAGCTTTGAAACCATGAAACAGCTGTCAGTCTAAGCAAGCGCCACTGCCCCACTCAGCACTGGGGAGGAATAAAAGGGATAAAGCCCACCCCTCCACTCACTTTGAGCCAGAATCAGGAGAGAAGACAGGAAGGTTGCTGAAGGCTATATTACTGAGAGTACCTTCTTTGTAGAGCCAGCAGGGACATTCATAATCTGACTACCAGTTCGGGTGTCCTCCCAGACATGTTCTGAGGTATAACTTGACATTTCGCTCACACTGCAGCTAATACGTCCAAGATACAACATCCCTCCCTCCATTGCAACAATATTATCATGATATAGATGGTAAGCAAGGTAGCTATACAGTGCTGGACCAGGGTAGCTCTTCCAGTCTGACACTTTGCTAATCAGCAGAGCAAGAGAGTAGTTTGGTAAACCTGGGAGCATTGCAAGCCCCCATGACTGTCACATACTGGTGACTGTACTACATGGACCCATACCTTCACGAACACTCACAGTACTGTCACTGCTGCCTCACTCTCTTCCAAATGAGCCTTCTGATCTCTTTCACGAGAAATAAAACAACTTTATCCTTCTCTTCCATGTTGAGGCATTCCAAATCATCAGTAGGTGCGTTCTGGAACTCACCTGCAACAGATGAAGATCTAATGACAGCTTCGTAGACAGAATTGTCTGCTAAATCCTTACTTGCATGAATCACATTTACACCACTTCTATTTCCCCGATAGGCAATACATCCTAGATGTAAAATTTTAAATGGGTTTTTAAGTTTATTAGAACATTGTAATGTTGGGAGCTCCATTGAAATCAACGGAGTGCTCCAGGCTTCTAATGTCTGGTAGAAGTCCGGAGAGCCAACATTCCAATGTTTGTTCACAGCTGTTGCTGTGAACAAAAGGCCTCACGGAGATGGAGGGGCTGTCAATCCCCTGGGGCTCCATGAGGCCTTTGTTTTACAAATTTGAACATTCTGTCCTCTGGTGGCGGAATGTTCTTACAGCCTTATAGCCCTCCGTAGCGGGCTCTCCCGGCCATTAATGGCCTGCCCCCTTGTTAAAGGGCCTCGCCTTCAGTGCAGGCCTTTAACACTGGAGCGGGCCTTTAACGGTAGGTAGAGCCCGCTGCAGCTAGCTCTAAGGCTATAATCAACAGTTTTTTCATAGCCTATCTGGAACCTCAACAGAATCTGCAGTGCTACCACAGAACACAAATATTTTCTAGAATTTGCACAACCCTTAATATACACTGTGCATCCTTATCTATTACTAGCAACTAATACCTTTATTGCTGCTTGCCTTTGGTAAGAGAGGGTCTTCCACACATAGTAATATAGAAAAAAGTAACCACTAATAACAACTTTAACCAAACAAATTGAAAACCAAAATGGTTAACAAATAGAAAAACAGAAATGGTTAAAAAGAGTGTAAATAAAGAACAGGCCAAGCACACAAACTGCTACACAGCTAGCCCACTGCAAAGGAAAAAGTCACTCTGCCCAGGTAGACGCCCTCGGCCTCTAGCACCTTTCACATCCCTCCATGAGAAAAAAACAAACCGCATCCTGAAAAAAGTAAACTTAATAATTCTGTATAATTGAAAAATTATAACATGAATCACCCTATATTTAAATAAGCAAAAACAAACGTAACCAAAACATATTAAATGCATATTCTTTATTAAGACATTCCTAATACAGAGCTAAATGTGTCAAACCTCAAAAACCATCTGTGGAAACCAGGAAAAAACTGCAAAGTTCTGCACAAACCAAGAGCAAGGCAGAAAATAAGATAAAGTTTGCAAGTCTGAAATATAAAATGTTGTAAATTATCAACTCCTAACCTATAACTCTATAATCAATTTTAAATTAAATAACACATTTATATTTCTTAAGTTATATCATTCACAGGTTACAAAATGTCCAATACAGGTATGGACACAACTTTTCATAAAATGAACCCCTTATTAAGCTATACACTAAAGAGGTCACCACCAGTGAAATAACCCACAAAAAGTACACTAAATATTACTGTAGCAGCTGTTATGGTTAAGCAACTATGATTGATACCACTGTTGAGAATGTGAAAAACATAATGTTTCTTATTTTCTTCTTTTTTGCTTCTGATCTCATGTTTTCGACTTTGTGCTGCATTTCGTTTTTGCTGGTTTTAGGACTCTGGTAACTTTACCACTTCTGACCAATGCTAAAGTGCAAGTGCTCCCTGTGTAAATTGTATTGGTGATTGGTTTATCCATGATTGGCACATTCGATTTACTAGTAAGTCCCTAGTAAAGTGCACCAGGTGTAACTAGGGCATGTAAATCAAATGCTACTGGTGAGCCTGCAGCACTGATTGTGCCACCCACAGGAGTAGCCCTGCAAACATGTCTCAGACCTGCCACTGCAGTGTCTGTAAGTGCAGTTTTAAACTGCCATTTCAACCTGGCAAGTGCACCCACTTGCCAGGCCCAAACCTTCCCTTTTACTACATGTAAGTCACCCCTAAGGTAGGCCCAAGACAGTCCCATGGACAGGGAGCAGTGATTTTAAAAAGTAGGACATGTGTTGTTGTGTTTTACACGGCCAAATAGTGAAATACTGTTAATTTCGTTTTCCACTATTGCAAGAACTACCTCTCATAGGGTAACATGGGGATTGCCTTGAAATATCTTTTAAGTGTAATGTCCCATATGGAGCAGATAGAGATTTGGAGTTTGGGGTCTCTGAACTCACAATTTAAAAGTACATCTTTTGGTGAAGTTGGTTTTTAAATTACGTGTTTGAAAATGCCACTTTTAGAAAGTGGGCATTTTCTTACTTGACCATTCTGTGCATCTGCCTGTCTGTAGAATCTATGTCTGGGATAGGATGCCATTGGGCTTTTGTGGATTACTCTAGACAGTCAGACAAAGGGAGCTGAGGTATGCCTTGAATATCCTTAAGGGCCATCACCAGACTGATGGGCCTTCCTGAGCTAGAGTCATGGGAGGAGTCGTCACTGACACCTGACTAGGGCTGTGCCTGTCCTCACACAAAACTGTCTGCCCCCTCCTGTAGTGTGTCTGGAGCCAGGTGAGGCAAAAACAGGGTTTTGTGCACTACAAAGACTTTCCTTTAAAGTTTGCCTACTTCAAAGGCAGAACCTGGTAAAAGTATTGGAGCTGTGACACCATAACTTCAGACCGCTGCTGGACTAAAGGACATTCTGCCAGGAAGAACTGGATGCTGTAGGAGGGACTGACACTGCCTAATGCTTTGTTGTGCTGGCCTGCTGCTTGCTGCTTCTGTCTTGGGAATGAAAGGGCTGGACTTTGCTTTCTGAATCCTGCTTCCAAAGTTCTCCAAAGGCTTGTGCATGCTTGCCTCATGTTAAAAAGTCTTGAGGCCATCACCTACCAGTGCCTGGGCTCTTTTGCTGGGAGCCCTGACTTGCCAAGTGGTGCCAAATCCACTTCCTGGGCCCTTGGAAGTGCAAGCTGGTGAGAAAATCGAAGCATCGACTCTCAGCACCTGTTTTCTTGCCGCAACACTGCCGTGTGGCTGAAAAAGTGACGCATCACTGCTGTGCGGCCAAAAATCGAAGCAGCGCAGGCAGTGTGGCTGAAAAATCACTGCAGCCTGAGTCCCAAGCACCATGTCACTGACGTCTGTGGCACCCACTACGAATTCGATGCAGTCCCTGCTATGTGGCTGAAGAATCGACGCATCACCTGCTTCGCTGCTGTGAAATCGACACATCGCCTGCTTCGCCACATCGACACAGCGAATCGGGATTTTCAACGCATCATACTTCGCCGCTGTCTCTTCATCGCTGTTTCCCAGCAGTTAGGAACCTAGGCCGGGAAACAGCGTTTACAACGCTGTCATTACATTGCGTGCTATTACAACGCGGTCGTTACAACGACCGCGTTATTAGTACGCGATGTAATGACATCGCAAGTCATTACAACGACTTCCAGTAGGGGGCGCTCAGGTATTGGAAATGAATTCCAACACCTTCCCTACTGTTGCGCAAACTGGAGTAGGAATAGTAAATAATACTATTCCTAAGTCCAGCGTGCTCCCTACTGGAAGTCGTTGTAAAGACTTGCGATGTAATACATCGTGTACTAACAACATCGCGTTGTAATGTGCCATATTCACCTAGGCCGCGCGTCCAGAGACCGACACATCACCTCCCCTTCCAGTAAGGAATCTACACATCACCTCCCCTGACAGTAAGGAACCAACGCATCACCTCCCCTCCGTAGCAGTAAGGAACCGATGCATCACCTCCCCTGGCAATAAGGAACCAACGTATCACTTCCCCTGAGAGTAAGGAACTGACACATTGCTTGGTTTTTTTCCGGCACCTCACCTCCCTGCCGCCTGTTTTCGTCTTTGAATTTTGACGCATTCCAGGTAAATTATGCTAAAGTGATGCATCCATAGATTTCTATGGACTGAACTGATTTAACCTTTTAAAAGTGAGATCTTTACTTGTGTATATTGGATTTTTGTTGTTTTGGTCTTGTTTTATTCAGATAAATATTGGCTACTTTTCTAAACTGGTGTGGATTCATTTTGTGGTGTTTTCACTGTGTTACTGTGTGTGTATGTTCAAATGCTTCACACATTGCCTCTGAGATAAGCCTGACTGCTCGTGCCAAGCTACCTAGGGGGTGAGCATGGGTTATCTTAGCTGTTTGATCCCATTACCCTGATTAGAGGGAGGGTCCCTACTTAGTCAGGGTGCATACTGACTGCCAACTGGCGACCCCATTTCTAACAATAATCATCCACCTAATAACTGTAATGTAGTGGAAGAAGCCAGCACTAGTTCTTCAACACCAGTAGGAACAATTTCAAAAGACTATGGTCCTTATTAAGAGTTTGGCGGATGGGATACTTAAAAAAGACGGCTATCCCATCTGCAATATTACAAGTGACAGAGGCTATAATGAGCTTGTAAGACGGTGGACGGCACATTTAGCACATTTGCAACAAAGTGTCCCATCCATCAAACTCTAAAAAAGGCTGTATATTTCTAGCAGTTCTGAGGAAGTTATAAGACAGTTACCCTCAATGCCAAATTCAAAAACACCAATTACTAGAACAAGAAGCACTGTTAGATAAGTCACAATAAAGTTTGAAGAGATAGATATTATGGATCAACTACAATTGACTCATACATGTTGGGGACTTGGGGATGGCTGGAGTTCTGCTATGTTTCAAAAACCACCCAAAGCCCCTTGCCAGAAAATGCTCGTAGGCGATGGTATGTGTCTGGAACCACCATGTCATCAATCAAACAAAGAAAAACTAACACCCCTTTATTATTTATTTTATTTTATTTTAGAAACTTATAAAGCGCACAGCTACCCAGAGCGGGGGTGTCCCGGCGCTAAGACAGGCGGCAGATTCAAGTACCAGTAGGGGGCTAAGGGCTGGAAAACAGCCAGGTCTTCAGAACACTTCGGAAAATAGTTTCAGACTCGGCCATACGCAGGGAGAGTGGCAGGCCTTCTTAGACTTTGAGAACACTTAGGGGCCCATTACGATGGCGGGCGGAAGCACAACCGCCGTGCTGGCGGATGCAAAAACCACCAGTTACCGCCGGCACGCAGCAGTCCACACGCCCGCCCAATTACGATGCGAAAAGCAGGCCAAACACCGCCGGCAAGCCAGCAACACCGTCCGCCATCAAAGTGCGCCCGTACACGTAGCGGCGCAGCCTAACTGACACACACCGTCCGACGAAACACGTCCCGCCCGGCGCATAAATTACGATGCCGCAAACAAACGGCTCCCACGGCTAAGAGACACCGCACGTGAAAGAGAGGCGGTAACACGGACGCAGAGCACGGACAACGAAGAAGCGGCACCCCGGGCATGAATCCAGCACTGCAGGCCCTTCCCATGCTTCTGCTGATGCACCACCAAGGACGCAACGTACCGCGGAGACGCAGGTAGGCACACACACAACAAGTGCACGCAAACAGCGCACACAGCGCAAGGGCGGAAAAAGCGGACAACCCCCACCAGCGCGTGTACACTACACATCCACCATTGCATCCACATATGACACACAGGCCAAATCCTAACATCGCGGAACACATGTGTACACACCACCTGGGACTAGGAACCAACCACCCCGTCACGGCCCCAAAGCGCCGATGACGCCGCCACACATGCGCACAACGCAGAGGCCAACCGCAGCGCCATGCATGCGTCGCACACAGACACAGGGACACAACCAAGCAGCACACACATCAGCCCCACCCCGAACGCACATGACACGTGACAGGCCTGCCACAGACATGTCCCCAACGCCCAATTCACGGACAACACCCAACGCCACACAACCGACGCACACATGTCAGTGAAGTCACGCAACAGCAGGACACACCCCAGTGTAACAAACATGGCGTAGCACACAGCGGCGGCAACACCAACTAGGAGAAGCAGGGCCCCTTCGGGAAGAGGAACGCCAGTACCACACTGAAAAACCCATACCACCCTGCACATATGAACAAGACATATGAAACGGAACACCAAAGAGCCCGGGGACCGACAACAGGTGGCCCAAGAATAACATCCACACACAAGGCCCAACGCAGAGCGGAAAGGCAGCCTGCCGCCCACACAAGGGAGAGCAGACAGCACTGAATGACCTTCCATTCCAACTCCGAAACCACAGCCCTACGACAGAAGCCGGTGAATACAGCCATTGTCCAAGAATAGACCAACACAGGCATGCCGAGGAGACCGACCACAGGGCAGATAGCGCATATCACAGAAGCACACAACGGACGGGGAAGAAAGAAGAAAACACTCCCCCATGTCGGCCACATGCAAGTTAATTGGAAGGAGTCACACAGCACTGACCTTGAACTGTCTGAGAAGCATGTGGGAAGAGGGCCCGTGTCCTCCAAACAAGCCAACAGAACACAAGTCCTGTCTCCCTACGACTACACAGAGCTCACAGCAACCCCGGAGCGTGCACATTGCAGACTGCACACACAGCCGGAGCACGCCATCTCAACGAACCGCTGCGAAATGGCAACCGCAACACACCTACCCAACTACGCCGAACAGCTCAAGCTGTACAAAACCAACACGATACATACATTGGGATGCGATCTCCTGTCCCTGCTGAACGTAAGTTACCGACTGACTTACCGCATCACATTGTTCAGCTGCGTCATGCCCGTCTTCTACTGTCGGAGGTGTCCCTACCAGCATCCCGTCGAGATATGCCTCTCCAACCCGGCATGTCTGAAGGCGGACCTGCTACCACTACTCCTCCCTCTGGACGCACACGACAGGGCCTGCACTGCCTATGGGGGCATGGCGTATGTGGCCAACATCGCACCCGCACTGAAATGGGACCACTGTGCCTCCACACGACGGATCATCGAGAACAGCTACATCGAATGTCACCCAGCATGCCCCATCATGGTCCTCCAAGGGACAACTTACGAACAACACCTTGAGAGCCACCATCCGCTTCATTGGCTGGCAAACATGTACACCACCAATGACATGGAAGCCCTGCTGGACGGCATCGCATACCTGACAACCTGTAAATACGTCGGACCACAACGCAGGTTCCCGAGTGACCTATGAAGTCCAACCCCGCACCCATGCTCAGCTTCCGCACGGACTGGCCAGTCACCACCACAACAGCCATACCAAACGACCGGCAACTGTAACCACACCATCAACGACATCGCCATGACATCGGATATGACCGGGACATGCACACTGTTCCCCATCACATCCAGGAACACCGCATGCATCGTGGGAGGCAGTGGCATGGGCTCTGTGTATCGCACCCACATGGACGGAACTGCACGAACAACCAGGACACGACATGGATCCAGCGCACATGGACACACACACCGCTCAGTGGACATGAATAGGTCGCCTGGAGTCTGTGGGTGCTGCACCCCTCCCACCCCCGCCCCGGGAATCCCATACCAGGACCTTTGCATGGACGACAAGTGCATACAACAACAACACGACCCCAGTGACTGTGACATGTCCAGTAACCACCACAGTGCAACAACAAGTGGCACGCCGCTGCATGCACGCAAGCACATGCCCTGATGTCATCTCACATGCACGCATGCATGAGGAACAACCGCAGCAAACCTGTCACATGGAACTGAGATGGACTGTGCCCATGATGCCGAGCGGTCTGGTAGGCTACATGTATACCGTCTGTGTCAAAGTCCGCAGCTCCGCAGCTATACGTAAATGTACATTAGCACAGCCTTGGCCAAGCAGATGTCACTCTGAAGCCCACATCCCACATGCAACAGCCAATCACATGTAACCCCACACCCTATCCAATTTGTAATCATGCTCAGTATATCCTCAACATGTATTCCGCTGCCAGTAGTGTCCACTATACTGCATCACAGAGGACAGAAGACTCAATATAATGTTTGAAACCAAAACTGTCTCCGCTGACTCATTTCACAAGTACGAATGAGAGAGGATGAGAGTATGTGAAGTACACGGCAGTCGTGACATGACCATGTAGTCCACTGGTATTGGATGTCAACGCAAATGAGTAGCACTACTGTGGAAGACACACATGTGTCGTGTGAAGTCGTATGGACGCAGTGCTCAGGTGGGTGGGTGCGACGGGTAGATGCGCACATGCCAAGTTGGAGCACGCCGTGTTGGGAGGGGTCATGAACAGTACACCACCGCTTCCCTGGGCATTGTGAGAGGACACCTGTCGGGGGGAGTGAACACGTGTGTGCACAGCAGCCGGGCACACGTACAAAGCGGTACCAGGCGCACCTCAGCCCACCCTCTGTGGACAAGCTGGATCCTGTTGTGCGCCCGCCATGCCCCTTGACAAGGCACACACAGCCCCAGTCGACCAGGTGTAACCCCAACATAGTCAATCCGCACAGGCGATACAGGGCACGGGATGGCAGTGGAGCATGGTGTGTGAGAGGTCTCCTCGCGCTCCTCCTGGTCATATCACGCAGGCAATAGAACCTCAACGTCCAGCATGGCAAAAAGTCAAATGGAAGTGTAGGGGGACGCACCACAGCACGAGCAGCACTGACGTCACGGGAGGTGGCTCGCACCATCCCATCCATTGCCCATCATACCAACCACGCCACATGCCATTGCGACTAAGTGCAAGCGCGTGCGCCACCACCCCTGAGCCCTCCCCAGAGAGGCCAAAGAGTGAATGTGTGGGCCATCAGCCACAGACGGACGCGGCCTGGCCGCAAGGGCAGCCACAGCCACTGGGTGTCGCAGGTGGCGGATCCGGAAGGCGAAGACTGTGATGCATAGTCCATGCAGGCCGGGTCTCCATTTGGGGCACCACGCAGGTGGACGGCGTCCCGCCACACATCATACCCTGAGACAGCCCACTCGTGCAACTGGACCCACACATACACTCCTTGCCCTCTCTGGTGCGAGCTTGGGGCTGCCTGTGCAAGCGCTAGCCTCGCAGGTGAGCATGCATATTGGGGGGCGAGGGGAGGACATGAGGGCTGGGGCGAAGATGACTGTATCACTGTCAGTTAGTACAAGGGATGACCCAGATGTGGAAAGGAAGAGACGTGTCCCGTGTGTACTGCAACTAGTCGCCAATCCAACTACCCCCATGTCCGGAATGTAAGCCCGCACCTAGGCCCGCCCATCCGCCACATCGAACATACCACCAGCACGACAACCTTCCCATTCGAAACACTGACTGGGGGTGGCGACCAGTGAACAATCATGTGTAGCCTACCCACGCGTACATGTGGGCCCTCCATGATCCATGTCACCTGCGGCAAAGACATGACATGCGCAATGAGGGAAGTGAGGAGAGCTGTCCGCCCCACGCGCAGAAGGTGCATCAGCTCCACAGACCCAGCAGCGAGTCCAGCAGGGGTCACATGTGCAGGGGCAGCTGTGCCTGGTGTGAAGGCACATGCATATAGACAGCACATCGACCAATGTGTAGTCTGCCCACATCCACAGTCCATCATCATGCGGACATAGGAATTGAACACAGGGCAACACATCTTAGTTGGTGCACCCACCGTGACCAACAATGCGCAATCATCGACGTACCCGCCCTGTGCATGGCCCCCCACCCAACGGAGGCACATCCAGTGCCACCATCCCACACACACAAGCCTTCCACGGAACATGCTGTGTCCAATGCTCAGTACAGAGTCAGCGCCCATCTGGTGGATCCTGAACAGGAGACACATGCACACACATGCCAGCTCCCACTATGTACGTCTGCCACCTGGCACGTGCAATGTAACCTCTCACCTGTGACGTGTGACTGCAAGCACACAGCCGTCTTGGCATGGGGCTGTCAATGTGGACACCAGTCAATGTTTCGGGAGCTGTGATCCGTACAGTGCTGTACATAGGGTGCAGTGCTGACACCTACTACTGTCTCATATCCCCTCGTGCCACAGGTCCCACTTGTATTGGCCGCTCAGCCCGTGCCCACATCGTCGTCGTCGTGTGCCATACTCATCCAGCCTCGGAAGCAGTTCCATGCTCAGCAGACACTCATGTTGCCGTGGCGTTGCCGCTTGACGAATATGCAGTCAGTCCCCATCAGCACGCCCCGCAAGTCATTGGGGCCTAGATCCCCATGTGCATGCACATGGCAGTGGTATGTCTCACTTGCCATTGCCATTGTTGGGAGACCTGTGTAAGTGTATTGTGGCCGTGCCGTCCCAGCTTGACAGCTGGGCTGTGGCTCATGTGCTTGCTCAGTCATGTCAGTGATGTGTATGCGAAATTGCTATGTGTCGTGTTGCTTTGACATGTGTCCTCTGCCATTTAACCCAGGCGGAGACCGAACATTGACCGCCCATACCAATTGCTGGCGGACATGGACGATACAGAGGTCATCAGGAAGTTTCGGCTGGACAGGCCAACCCTGCATCGACTGTGTGCCATGTTAGAGCCCCATCTCCGTCCCCGCAGGGTGTATCCGACTGCTGTCACCCCCACGGCTAAGGTGATGGCCGCCATGCATTTCTTCGCCACTGGGTCATTCCAGCACACAGTGGGCAGTGGAGGAGGGATGTCCCAGCCCATGTTCAGCAAGGTGCTGAGGGATGTACTGGCAGCCATGATGCTGTACCGAAACAGGTACATCAGATTCCCCAGGGCTCGTGAATTGGCGGCAGTGAAGGGTGCATTCTATGCCCTTGGCAGAATCCCACACGTCGTGGGAGCCATTGACTGCACACATGTTGGCCTTGTTCCACCACAGGCCACTGAGCACCTGTACCGCAACAAGAAGCACACGCACTCCCTGAATGTGCAAGTGGTGTGCCTTGCGGACATGGTGATCACCCACGTGTGTGCCAAGTTTCCAGGCTCGGCACATGACGCACACATAATGCGCAACAGCATCTTGCCACGACTGATGGCCAATATGCAACAGGATCATGCCTGTATTGTCGGTGAGTATGTGGAGTGGTGTAGCGTGCTGGTTGTGCGATGCTGTCCCCTGTCCAGTTGGAATAGCAACGGTTCTCTGTGTCCCTCACACCCAGGTGACTCTGCGTATCCGAATGGGGCATGGCTGCTCAGTCCATTGAGGAATCCTCGCACCCCAGCAGATGATCGATACAATGAGGCACATGGGAGGACCAGACGTGTGGTCGAGCGTACCTTTGGCCTCCTCAAGTCCAGGTTCAGGTGCCTGGACCGCACCGAGGGTGCACTGGCGTACTCCCCACAGAAGGTGTGCCAGATAGTGGTGGCGTGCTGCATGCTGCACAATCTGGCCATTCGGAAGCAGATCCCCCTCATTGTGGATGACGGAGATCAACCAGGGCCCCAGCCCGCAGACCAGGACAGCTCGAGTGAGGTGGACAGCGGAGAGGAGGAAGCTGGGAATGTGCGCCAGCAGCTCATCGCCCGCTACTTCACTTGACGGTGAGTGTCCATGTACGACGGATGATGTGTCTGTATCTGTGCAGGTGTGTGTGTGCTGTGTCAGGGTGGCCGTATGTTCACTGCGTGCAGTGTGTCAACGCTCCATGGCCAGGGTAGTATGCCACTGTTGGTGACTGTGGCATTGTGCCCTATTGCTCTGTGCGATGTGTGTACATTGCTTGTAGTTGTTGACATGTACTGTGTGATGGGTGTGTGACACACTCATTGAATGTGCTCCTGTTCTGTCTCCCACCCCTAGGTCCCTACAGGCCCTCCGGATTCCATTGCCATGCCACGCATCAGGTGCCTTTCCGCCCAAGGTGGCCGTAGTATTCCGTACAAATAAAACACAGGGCACAAACAGCAGTTAGTGAAAAAGGTGCATTTATTACAAACTGTGACATGTGATTGTGTGTAAGGTGATGACAAAAGTGGTGCGTGCAGTGACAATGAGCTGTCGGTCATGGCTGCGTGAAGCTCAGGGTGTACCCACTGGTTCTATGTCCATAGTCCAACACACACATGCCATCCAGATGGCTGTGTGGAGTGGGATCGTAGAGCAAGTCAATGCAGTGGCTGGTCAAGGAAGGCTGGCGGAAGGCTGGCTGGCTGCCTCACTTGCGACTGGAGCGTGCGAAGTCCTCCCGGGAGATCTGTTTCCTCTTCGGACGGCCCCTTCCACGTTTGGGAGGGGGTGTGTGGTGGCGACCTGCTGGTGGTGGGTGAGGTGTGCTCACTGGCTGTGGACGCAGGGGAAGTGGACACTGCTGCCCGACCCTGCGCCCTAGCAGGTGGTGGCGGAGGTGGTGTTGCTGGCCTTGCCTGTGACCCCACCGCCACCACCAGCTGGCCCATGAGGTCCACGAGTTGGTCCATACGGGACACGAATTGGCCCATATGGGCGTCCATGGACCTCAGCACCCCCAGCACCTCACGCGTGTCTGTAGCTGACCTGGCCCATTGTCCTTGGGCCTCTTCATAGGCCCCAAGGACTCTGGCCATTTGAGGCAGGGCATGGCTCCCAGGGGAGGCTGGCGTTTCCCTGACCCTGCTCCTCCTACCAGTCCTGCTGCCACCGGCCTGCCCACTAGCCACATTGCACACCACGGTCCTCGCTGTGGCTCCCAGGGTGGATCCAGTCGGCCGGGCCACCACCTGCGCTGGGGCTGGTGCCAGCGAAGACGTGGTGGTGGTGGTGGCGGTGGTGGTCGGTGCGGCGATGGTGGCGGTTGCGGCAGTGGTAGTGGCCGCAATGACCGTGGGTGTGGCCGCAACGACAGTGGCAGCAGGGGGCTGGGACTGTTCAGCATCCCTGGATGATGGGTTGGTGGGTAGGAGGGGTCCTGGGGAGCGGCTGGGCCCTGGCACACCAGATGGGCCTGCTTGGTGGTCCGTGTCCGAAGAGGAGGACAGATCCTCCAGATCCGTGTGTCCTCGTTGGGGGCTTGTGGGCTGGCTGTGCTGGCTGCTGTCTCCATCCCCAGCATCCGGCAGTTCGTCACCTGTGGAGGGAATGAGATTTGTTATTGTGTTGCACCTGGCGAAGTATGTATTTGTCGTCTGACATTGGCAGTTCGTGCAATCTCGTACATGGGTTTCCCGGAGGCGAGTGTGTGGCTGTGGCATCTGTAGTTGTGTGTGCTAGGCAATGGGACTGTGTGCTGTGCACATGTGGCATGGGACGGATTGGCCATGCCGATGGGTGTGTTGCTGTGCCCCTACTCATTGTGACTCTGGTGTATGCGGGCTCCTGGCCCATCCTGGGTCTGGTTTGTACTTTGCTTTTGGGGTTCATATGGAACGCTTAGGAACGCATATGGCAACATGGGGGCTATGCCCCAGATTCGCATTTGGGAGGGGATATGCTTTTGGGGTTCAAATGGAACGCTTAGGAACGCATATGGCAACATGGGGGCCATGCCCCAGATTCGCATTTGGGAGGGGATATGCTTTTGGGGTTCAAATGGAACGCTTAGGAACGCATATGGCAACATGGGGGCCATGCCCCAGATTCGCATTTGGGAGGGGATATGCTTTTGGGGTTCAAATGGAACGCTTAGGAACGCATATGGCAACATGGGGGCCATGCCCCAGATTCGCATTTGGGAGGGGATATGCTTTTGGGGTTCAAATGGAACGCTAGGAACGCATATGGCAACATGGGGGCCATGCCCCAGATTCGCATTTGGGAGGGGATATGCTTTTGGGGTTCAAATGGAACGCTTAGGAACGCATATGGCAACATGGGGGCCATGCCCCAGATTCGCATTTGGGAGGGGATATGCTTTTGGGGTACATGCTGTGAGCCATGGGTGCCGAACGTGACATGTGTTGTGGCAGCATGACAGTGCATGGTTTGAGGTGTGTGCATGCTTGACATGGCCTGCATATTTGCTGTCTGTTGTGATTACTGGACATGGCATTGGACGCATCGTTATGAGTGAGTGATAGTTGTGTGCCAGCCAACGTATTGCAGTTGTCCCATCTCCTTGGTGTGCGTGCTGCCCTGTGCCATGTGCATCACTGCAGTGCTCGGGGGGTGTGGCCCATGTTGTGTGTTGTTGCTCACAGTGTGTCGTGCGCTTAATTGACTTCTGGCACATGGTTGGTCATGGGCATGTGTCTTAGCGTGACTGCTGTATGTGTGGCAGCTGTGCGGATGACATGCCTTTCATGAGACTGGGGCTGACGGATGGGATGGATGGTATGTTGTATGTGCATGGTGTGTCTGTGAGTTTGATGGGTTCAGTGGTGTTCGTGTGCATTTATGTTGTTCCGCTCTGTTGCGTCTAGTGTTGTTTGTCTTACATAGGCGTAGTTGTGGGGTGTGTGGTTGACAGGCAGTAGGGGCTACATGGACAGGACTTCAATGGTGTTTCGGTTGTGTGTGATGAGTTGCACAGTGGCTGCCGTGTGGGACTATATTCAGTGTGGCTTGTGCATGCAGACGTGGCTCCTTGGGTGTTGCTATGTCTGTGATGGGTCATGTGGGGTGTGAGTCTGTTGTTCATGTCCGTGTGCACATTGTTCACTTGTTCGTGACGGTGGGCGGTGCTGCGTGTTCGTGTGCTACGTGACATGTCCCATGTGTTGGTCGTGTTATGGTCCTCATGCCTCCAGTAATCCAGCCCTGTCCAGTTTCCCACCTGCAAGTTGTTCGTGCGTGCACTGTACTGGATGCCACATGGCTCTAAGCGGGGGTGCTCCATGTTGCAGGTCTGTGGGGGTGGGGGGGTGTTGTGGGTCGTGGGGGTGGCTGGACACCCACTGACACCGATTGCTGTGGACCGTGATGTCTGCCTTTCGGCTGTCGTTGTGCACTGCGGTGGCTGACACGTGGCTGTGGGGGATGCTCCTCCTTGCTGTGCTGTGGGACTGGGGCCTGGTGTGTGTTGTACTTGGGCTGTCCACCCTCCCACCCACTGCACTTTGTGTTCCTGCCACTTACCTGTTACTTGTCGGTTAGTGCAGCTGTGGCGGACACATGGGTGTGGTGGGTGCTCGTTGTGGCGCTTCTGGCATATTTGGGGACCTGTTGGTGGTTACGTGGCTGGCTGAGTGTACACATGTCCACACGCATCTTACAGTTGTTCGGTTTGGGCTGTGTGTGGTGGTGTCTGTTGCATGTGTGTGTGATGTGTGTTGTGTATTGTGTGCTGGACATGGGGGTGTTTGTCCCTGGGAGCTGTGGCATGGTAGTTGCGCATGTGAGTACATAGCGGTGTGCTGGTATACATTAGTTTGTACTTACCAGCCTCCACTCCCCCTGCTAATCCGGCGAGGATCTCCGGATGGATTACGACTCGCACCTTCTCCTCCCACGCTTTGAAGGTCTTAAAGAGCGCGGGATTCCCTCCGCCAGTGACGGCAGCCAGCTCTCTGTTTTTGCCCTCCTTCTTCTTGACCAGGCTCTTTACGTCATTCCAACGTTTGTTTATTTCACCTCTATTCCTGGGCAGGGTCCCGACTGCATTGACCTGGTCTACGATCCGGTTCCACATTCTGTTTCTGGTGGCTAGTGGTGTGTGCTGGACCATGTTCCCATAGATTTGTGGGTACACCTTGATGATCTCAGTCGACCATGACCGTCAGCTCCATGGGCGTGAACTTGGGCATCCTTTGTGGTGCCATGGTGTTTGTGGTGCTGGTGCGGTGTGTGTTGTGTAATGTGCAGGGGTTTGTGGTGCCGGGGTGTGGTGGTGGTGGTGGTGGTGGTGGTGGTGGTGTTTGGTGGTGGTGGTGGTGGTGGTGGTGGTAGTGATGTGTGCGTTTCTGTGGTGTGCTGCTGTCCTTGCTGTGTCACTGTGTCCTCTCCTCTCCTCTCTGGTTTGCAATGTAGCAAGGGGTTGTGGTCTGTGGGAGTGCTGCTTTTGTACTCACCTATGTGGGTGTGTCCTCATGGTCTGTTGTTTTCAGGTGTGTTGTGTCTGGGGTTCTGGCCTTTGTATTTTTTGTTTGTCCGGGGGGTGTTTTCGGGATGTGTACTGTGCTTGTGTATTTGTGCGTGCCTTGCTGTGTGGACTTGTTGGCCATGTTGTGTGCTATTGGTTTTGTGTGCGGATGGTTTCTGTGCAGGTACGTTGGCACCATGGCTTCTGCCGTGTCGATTCTCATCGGCGTTGTTTGCGCTGGCGGGCGGTATATTTGTGGTTTTTCCGCGCTCATGGCGGTGCGATCGTAATTTCACGTGCGGTGTGTCGGCCGTGTGGGCGGGCGGTTTTGTGTTGTCGTGCGTGTTTCCGTCCGTGGCGGGCGGTTTGACTCCGACTCCGGACGATGGCGGGCGGTATTTTGTGTGATTTTTCCGCCGATGGCGGTTTTCGGTTTGTGTAATCGTAATGGCGTGGTCGGTGTTCAGGCGGTGTGTGCGGGCGGATTTTTGCCGCTTCCATGCCTGGCGGATTTATTTACGCCGGGTATCGTAATGGGCCCCTTAGTTTGTATTCCTGCACTGTTCACGGCACAGGGACCTACATAAGTTCCACAATCCCTGGTGGAATATGTATAACATTGCACTATCCACAGAAGCCACAACCAACAATGAGGTGGGAGGGTAGTTTAACACCTAGTTCAAGAATCTTCCAAGGCACTCTCAGAAGGGGCCACTCTACCTATATCAATTCATAGATTTTAGATTTATTTTTTATAAAACATAAGTATCAAGAACAACACCCAAAAAATCACAACAATTACACACACATCAGATGTATGAGATGCTAGCTACAAAAGTCCTACTATTTTCAAACAACCAAGGATTACAATACCTAGAAACAATTGCTAAAATACTCATATAATTTCCTCAACCATATACAAATAAAAAACTAAGAAAATTAAGAAAACAATCCATGTAAAACCTCTATATAATTAAATATTATTTTTCAGTATTCAAATTTATTTATCATTATGACAAAATCAGAATGACATAAAACAAATTAGTTTGATTAAAAGTAATAAACGTACTATAATCATACAATATAGAATTCAAATGTAAACACATAATAGTGTAAGTAAATAAAACACCAACTAATTCTTAACAATAACATTAAATTAACCATAATAAAATCACTAAAAATAGTACAGCATTACTGTAAAACATAACATAAAAAATATACATCAGAAGTTAATAGTATTACACTATAGCAAAACAAATATGTATGTATATAAATAAATTAATTATAAAATATAAATTCACCCCACCCATCATTTTAAATATAATACAATAATTTGAAAGTACTTAAAGTTTAGTATCTGAGGACATTCGAAGCAGACGTCCTGTTGCATAAACTATGACTTTGGCGTAGTATTACAAGGTTTGCTTTCCCACTCATGGGTGACACAAGTGAACTTTATTCAGTGCACCAGCACTGAATGTGAAAGACATGTTATTACAGCCCCGCAGAACCTTATCAAATCCGTTGCTGAAATAGAGTTAATGCTTTAAGGCTAACTAACAATCCTTATAAAGGAATCAGAACACCGTGGTAACAGAAACAAACCTCTTTTGTTTTTCCCAATAGCACACACACACACACACACACACATACACACACTGTGCTAAGAAGAATAGACACTTTTAAATAAAAGCATTTATCACATCAGAAATAACCTGCTTCTCAGTACATCTAAAACAACTACACAGGATTTCATTAAAACACCAAGAAGACACATTGTAAGCAGCAAGAATAAAATAAACTTTTCTAACATGTTGAAAATGTCATCTACAACCTAACACCCTAAGACCTAATTATATGCGCTATACATAGAGAGAGCATGAAAAGCAGAGTAACTTGCAGTCTAAAGTTTCTTAGGGAGAAGAGACACACCACATACCTTGTTGACTGCAGCGGCTGTCGTTATCAGTGGAGGTGTGAAGGCCAGTGTTCCCTGCATAGCGCAAACACAATCTGCGGCAGCAACCTTCCTCCGATACTCGGCTCTATCAGCACTGAGCAAGATGTAGAATCTTCCAATTGTGCCGCAGTAGGTGAGACCATCTTCCAACAGAATCTTGTGCGATAATCTGGGTGAGGGATCTCTCTATTTAAGTGGTCAAATGGCAGTCCTTATATACTAAATCTTATTAAAGATTGGAATTCCTGACACAAGAGGACGTCAATTCAGACTGCACAATTTTGACTATATGTCGGTACTTGTTCTTATTTGACTTTGACATGGTGATAAGTAGACACAGGACCCAGACTGATGTAGCATCAGCTGAAAGATACGGTCAAACGACATCTGCGTGAAATGGCAAATATGACAATGATTCTGCATAAACTGAAAAAGATGGCGAGCTCCATGGTTTAAAATGGTGATGTTCATTGTCTAAAATGGTGGCGGGACCTACCTAGAATGGAGACAGATGAGTGGGACCCTAGGGGCTTTATGTCATCCCCAGATTGTATGTCTTAATGTGACATCATAGGGGTGTATCTAACATGGGGGAACGTAGCTCCTGCGTAGAGACATACATGCTCTCAAATACTATGATCTACAATACTTGAGGCATGATAAATATCTAAACACAACATATATATATATAGGTAATACTGTGCCTGGAGTGGGAAAAGGATTTTCTCATTTTTCAGCTCTGCATGGATGGCACTGTATTAGTCCTAAGCTTAAAAACTTTACTGCAGAAATGGCAAAAGACTTTGTCCCTTTCTATCTCGGCGTGGGCGGTACTGTGCTAATCCTATGCTTAAAGACTTTAATAGAAAAGCAGACATTTGAGGTGAGCAAATTTAGAGTGTCGCTGGTGTTGAGGGGGCTCTATACAGGAGGTGCTTTCCACCTAAACCTGAGAACTACCCAGAGTTCTCTGCTTCTTTTTTGCATATATATATATATGTAAACCAACCCTCCGATACCGAAAGGAAGAGGCCACACGGGGAATTGCCTCGGAAGCGCTTTAATTAAACAGCATACTGGCATAATGCATTTCGGCTTACAACAGCCTTCTTCGGATGCCTCTGTTTATTCACGGTGCTGCCCCACCCGCGCTTTTGTAGAGTCCTGCACCCTCCCATTGGCGGGAGCGCATATAGTCCAAGATCACATGTCTGCCCAACAGAAGCAGTGTTGTAAACACTGCAACTCCCAGAAATCACCTTGCCGGGACCGATGTTGCATGGGGGAGTGTGTTGGTAAGTCCATCCAGATAGAATGATGCTGGGCAGGACAAAGCGCAACGTGGCCGGTTTGGAAAGTCCTGAATGATGAAATATCAAAAAGCGCTTCCTTCGGCCCCCGTATACGTTCCAGCCTTGTAGAGATGAGTGTCTGCCAGGCTGTGAACAGGAAAACAATGTAACCTGTTCCTCGCAAAGTTACGAGCTGCATTTCACAGCAGCCCCTGCATATCTCACTCGTAGAGGCATGCTGAGTTGAATCCGATACCTCGGGAACAAAGAAAACTGCAACAGCAGACACCAGTAATCACTCAGCCAACTTGCAGAACGGGGCCTCTTAACACGCCTCTGGCCGGTGCGAAAATATCCAAACCAACCCTCCGATACCGAAAGGAAGAGGCCACACGGGGAATTGCCTCGGAAGCACTTTAATTAAACAGCATACTGGCATAATGCATTTCGGCTTACAACAGCCTTCTTCGGATGCCTCTGTTTATTCACGGTGCTGCCCCACCCGCGCTTTTGTAGAGTCGGCGTGGGCGGTACTGTGCTAATCCTATGCTTAAAGACTTTAATAGAAAAGCAGACATTTGAGGTGAGCAAATTTAGAGTGTCGCTAATGTTGAGGGGTTCTATACAGGAGCTGCTTTCCACCTAAACCTGAGAACTACCCAGAGTTCTCTGCTTCTTTTGCATATATATATATATATATATATATATATATATATATATATATATACATATATATATATATATATATATATATATATATATATATATATATATATATATATATATGGTTTATACCATAAAGCATAGGCACTTGATATACCATAGAAATATGTAGCAAGGGAAGCAAAGCATGAATACTTTTAAGCCTTGCTTTGTTTCAAGAAGTTAATGAAAAATAAAGTTGGTCTAAAATGTTTCTAAAGAGGGATGCATGTTGGTGATCAAACATACCAGGGATAATATTGAATAGACCATATTAAAATATGAGGTGTAAAAATAAGTTGAGAATTAAAAAAGAGTCCGGAAAAAGAAAAAATGTTCTTTAGTTCATATTCCATGCATGCTTAGTGGCATATATGGTGACTAAATTCTCATCGAAGAAAATATCTGCATCATTGGGTGCATATGCAGCATACACATGATCTCTAAGGAATTCAAAAATCATATAACATATTTTAATTGTCATTAATCCATATGGGATCCACAATTAGTTGCGTGTCTGGTAATTATGACTCTCCTTCAAGAGGCTTGAAAGATAACAGCGAATCAAGCCACTCATCAAGAGCTGTGTGAAAAAGTGCCACAGGTGACATTGCTCCATCGTAGGTAGCATTCTGTGGAAGAGGCAGGTTCATTGTTGGGCATTGTCTCTGATGCTCTGCTAGAGGTTAAATTATTGCTTCTATAGTGACATAAGCGACTGGGGGTAGCTCCAACTGAAAGTCCAAGATAATTTCAGTCAGACAGTTTATGCACCAGAAAAGGGGTTTCACCTGTGTAGCACCCATTTTTCAAAATGTGAACGTCCAGTGCTCATTGAGTTCAGATCACCAAACATGTCCCATATAACGTGCTATTATCTCTCGGCACCTTTGTTCAGCTGGATACATGTACTCCATGTTGTTGATTTTTGTTTTTTGGACCCAGAGAAAGATGATGATACCACAGCAAATTAGCTGCTCCAAACATGCTGGAGAATAAAGAGTGAAAAAGGTATGAAAACAGTCCAAAAACTGCTTCATTTCCAATCACCAGACCAGACCCAATATTCTTGAAAAGATGCACAATGCCAGTGGGCGGGGGTGGCCAAGCACCGAAGATGGCGGACATGCTCTAGCGGAGCTCCGAGTCCCATCCCCCGGTTATCCTGACCATCTCGGCACAAACCCGCTGCAAACTCACCGCGGGGCTTCCCAAGAGGGTAGAGCTCCTGTTGTGGCTGTTGTGGCAGCGGAGGCCTCAGCAACAGCCAGAGGCGGGCTGTTGGTGAGGCCTGCGCTGCGGCAGATCTGGCGCCTTTCATGAAATGGCGGAGGACGCTACGTGGAGCTGAGCCCCCGTACCCTCCTGGAACACATAGATCGGTGTATCTGGGGCGTCCTGAGCCACTGATGACTGCTGCACTCAGGGCTGAAGCGGGGAGATAACCCTACAACCAGCGGGGCTGGCGGAGCAGCAGACTGCCGCACAGACGTACAGAGGGGAGGTCCCCGCCGACTTGGGTGAAGCGATGCGGCGAGACTGGTTGATCCACGGCTGGGGAGCCGCTGCCACAGGTGAGCCCGGGAGTTGGCGCTGGGCGAAGGCGATGGGAGGTCCGGGGGTCGGTCGGGCCCAGGCCCCCTTTGAATTGCGGAAACGAGGCACCGCTGGGCAGCAGGAGGCCTGAGTCAGGTGGCCGGCACAGGCAGACAGTGCGGAGGCCATTTCAGGCCTAAGCTGTCCCATGTCTGGTGTCTATGGCGAGTGTGGGTACTAGTATTGGTGTGGTGGCGGGCTGGCCCTTGGGGGAGGTCCGGGGGCTGGACAGGCCTAGACTTCCCCAGGGGTCTGGTCTCCTTGGCCTGAGGCGGACGCCTGGACCCCGTTTAGACTTGAGTCATCATCCCAGACACGAGAGGGAGGGAATCCAGTTTTGCAGCCGGCGCCGCCTCGGAGAGTGTGATCCCTCCTTTCAGTGGCATTGACTCACCTGGAGCAGGAGACCCGCGGCTCTCTGGCGGAGGGGTCGGTGCTACTGGTGCTGCTGGTGAGTTGAGGCCGGACTGCTGCCCGGGCTCTGGAGGGGGTGGGCCTGGGGGTCGGTCGGGCCCAGACCTCCCTTTATGCATTGTTGCGCTGTTCTGTGAGACACTCTCACACCCTGCACCCTCCCACGTAACTGCACCCTGGAGCGCTAGGGGGGACATCATCAGATGCACCGGAGCACCCAGAGGCTGGTCGGGCCCGGATCGGGCCTCGGACTGTTTAGAGAGCGCTGCCTTCCTGGGGGTGGCTACTTGGACTCGCCACGGGTGTGGGGGTGGAGTGTCCGATCCCTCTACGTGGTGGCAACGGTATTCATTTGTGACCAGACCAGCGCTACTGGGTCAGCTGTTCTTGGGGCCATGACCTTGTTGACATCGTAAATTACGAACTAGGGGTCTGGCGTGCAGTTAGTCCCTCCCCTGGGGCTAGCAGTGCCTGGACGCCACATCGCAAGTGGCTCATAGTACCCCCTACCTAGTCACAGATCCTGTCCAAATTGTACAGGGGCCCACCGAGCGGGCCGGGTTATGCCCACGCCGTGGTCTCCATTCCCTATCCCGGGGCCAGAGGAGAGCACCGACCAAACGTGAGGACAGATAGGTGCGGACTCTGGGCTATCGCCCCCCCCCCCCTGCCTCCTCTAGCACAAAAATAGATTTCAGCTTCAGACACTGGGAGGTAGGCGGGTCCTCATAAGGCACCGGAGTATCGGCATCCTCGACCTTCTTTGGCCCGCAATCATCCTAAAGAAAGGGGGGCACCTGCTGCGAAACCTGCGTGCTCTAGAAAGGAGCATAGAGAAAATTGCGCCAGCCTCAGACAGATTCGCCGTGCAATCGGATCCCCATGCCGAGTGCACAGCAAATAGTTATAGGGCGTCTCCATTCGACTAATCAATAGGACAATCCGTCTCACACCGCAGGCAAGGGAGCTTCGGGGGGCACCGGGAGACCTGCAGAACCTGACCACCCGGATCTCTCGGCCAAATTGGATACAGTCCTAGCAGCAGTGGAAAGAATAGGTGCGGCGCTTGAGCAGAACCGTGTCTCCCTAGAAATCAGAATAGATGGCATTACGACGGACTTTATGCTCCTGCGTGCAGATCACCACAAGCTGTCAGACCGTGTGCACGAAAATTAAGTCGCCCTTGCAGACCTCCATCCAAGAACTCGTAATCATACAGCGACCCTACAGGACCTAATGGAGCGGGTCTGCACCCTAGAAGAGAAGGTTGATGATGCCGAAGGGAGGTCGCGACGGAACAATATTCGAGTAATTGGCCTGCCAGAAGGTGCAGAGGGCTCGAACCCGCAAGGCTAAATAGAGTCCAGGATGAAAGAATTACTACCTCCCGGATTGCTTTCCCCACAATTTGTTGTTGAACAGGCACATAGGGTTCCCGCACGCCATCCCCCGCCGGTAGCCACCCCACGTCCTTTTTTATTTCACCTATTGAACTTCCGTGATTGGGACACCATATTTAGGGAAGTGGGGAAACACCCTGGCCCTAGAGTGCAGAACGTTACTGTCGATTCAATAAACGGAAAAGCGGCCGGGTTATGAAAGACTGCACTACCTAGATCAGTCACGTGGTGTAAGGATATTGCCCACCTCAAATGATCAGCTGCCCCTTGATCACAAATCGAAACATGCACAGAATGTGGATGAGAGGCAATATCAATTATTAACAAGTAGAGCAATGTAACATGTACAAAGTGGAAAAACAGTCGGTAGTCGTTGGTCTTTGTGTATCTTTATTTCAAATACGCCTGGTATGTGTTTTGTTGGAGACAACCAACGCGTTTCGCCCAAACATGGGCTTCTTCAGGGCTGCAATGGCATACAATATATATGTATTTTAGAATTACGCAAGATAAAAGACCAAAATACTTGGTGTGTGACCAGAAAGAGAGAGTGAAAGCGAGAGCAGACACGGAAAAATAGAGGTTGTGTGTAGGGCAAACGTGATGGGGCGCGAAGGAAATTCCGAGTGGAGAGAGCGTGGTGAAGGGAGAGAGCGAGAATGGTGGTAAAGGGAGAATGCAAGGGAGAAAGCGAGAATGGTGGTAAGAGTGAAGAAATATTAAGTAACCAAAAACCGGATGGGACCCAAGGTTTAAATTAGGCACCCAGGTGTCAGTGTGTGAGAAGAAAAATCGAAGTCTCATATTAGGCCAGCTTACCAATTGATAATGCGTTAAATGTCTTGCCAGAGTAGTAGACATCCTAAACCGTGGTCGGCGTGGTTTGTCCGTATTTGATAGTGAGGTAGAAACTGAAGAGGCATAGTATGGAGAGAGGTGGTGTGAATGGAAGAAGTGGTAGCCACTAATACGTTATAGGTAAAACAGTATCAAAGTATGTGGTAAACATACCTCAAGCCTAAGGGACCGCCTCTGTGTCCTAGTCGGTCAGATATAGTTATGTCCAGTTTGTAGAGCTAAGCAGCCAGTAACGCTTCAGTGGAAGCGAGAGTCTATGGGAACAGTAAAGATCATAGTCATCTTACGGCAGCGACATGAAGGTCTCTAAATTCAGTAATAAAGTGTGCGCAGTGAAGATCCGTGGTAGCCCTAAATAACCTTATTTTATGGCTATGAAGCAGTCTGTCAAAAGCGGGAGCCGCGCAGGTCCCAGTGCAGAATTAAAAATTGTTAAAACGCGCATAGGTCCGGTAAAATACCTGTATGTCAAGCCTGTAGTTAAATATTAGCGTTGCTCATGCAGGGGAGGGTGTGAGCGCACTCCGGTGTTAATGCATGCTACTGGAGATAGCCATCTACTTGACAATAATTCGCTCTACTGAGGAAAAGCGAGGATGTCATAACAGGCGGTGACCTCGAATAGGAGACCCCCCCATATGTCCAACTTTATTGTGACAAAAGAGAAGAATGTTGAATGGTCTCCCACAAGTAAAAACAGAAATGGCCAAATATAGCCGTGCTGAATGAAAGACTGGTATCTAGCGAGGATGGTAGGGCAGTATTGAACGGAGACACAGCATATGTACTAGTTTCTCATGAATGCAAAAGTGGAATTGATAGGACTAAGTTCCGCTTTCATGGTATAGACGTTGCTATATGCAACAAAAGAGGGGGAGATAGAGAACTGGCACTCAGACAGCTGGAAGCCAGATGGATATGCACTATGCGCTCCTCAACTTCTGGTCTTAACACTGACAGGGAGATGCACTATTTCCTGTAAAGGGTGTTCATATTAACTGAAACCAATTTCTGTCACATGCACAAGGATGGATTTTCATCACATAATCCATCACCTAGACTGCTCTCTCTGCTGTGCTCTGGTGCCCTAAGACACACTTTTAAGGTGTCCACAAACCCTTCTTTTTCCCTTTGTATATGGCACGCAAATTATGTCTACCTGTGGCTTAAGACCTACCACACACACAAAAGGTATAGCCATGTTTGACTGCTAAATACCACCATACCTACAGTTTTAAATAGTTTATTTTGTCTTGTTTTCCCAATAACGTACTTTACCCAATTGGTTCTGTTTTTCGATGAATTGTCTGACCAAACTGTAACTTTATTGGTTCTGTTTTCTGACGAATGTTCTGGCCAAATTGTAACCTTATTGCCAGCTGGGTCCAATTTTGCTGCATTATTCCTGCTCCTGACCTTGGGATGTGTGGCACTGTAACTTTACTGCTCACACACCAAAAGTTTCTAAGTCACCTATGTTTCCAATGCCTTTCACTCACGGATGCTCTCTGTTATTTTTTCCTCATATGTTTTACCTACTTTTTAACTACCGTGAACATAAGGTAATCAACTACTATTTACTGCTCAGATTTTTTGCTAGTAGTACCTTAAATCACAGAACCTTGCTACCCTTTATGAACCATCATAAGTGAAATTGAACTTGCGGCACAATTTATGCCTAATAAACTTAGATGGAGTGTACTCCACGGATGTTTTTACCTGTTCTGACACCTTGACTCTACCTTCCTCCTCACTACCTATGGCCTTGCCCCTCACCACCTATTGAAACTCTTTAACACTCTCAATCTTCAACTTTTGCCCCCACCTTGGCTGACTACCTTTTCCTACTGCTCGCATTACCTTTTTTACGATCATAGAATAGATAATTATTTTGACAAATACGTCACTTCTCCTTCATTCTAACTCATTGGCAACGGACTTTTGGTTCTTGACTACGAGTTCTGACCACTTATGTTATGACGTTCTCTTTTCTACCATCACACTCAATGGCGAACCAAGTGGCTATACGCCTCTATTTTCTGTATTACACTGAGCGGCAAATGCTTTCAGTATCTTCCTAGTGCTTGACACGTACCAAGCCAACTTAGACGTGGTACATTGGCCAGTTTCCACATTATACATAACGCATACTCTCTTTAATAACCAAACTTCTTGGTATACTTTCATTTTGATATATCCCTATCAGGACTTTTATTCTTTACGTTTTCACTTCCAATCTTGCGTAGCTCACTTCATCCCACAACCGGAAGCCACTATCCACTACCACTGACTTTTTAGATCTCAGTCTAGTCTTCCGCTACCCGGAAGCAGACTCGCTCACTCTACGCTGCTTGGCGGGAATAAGTAGAGGGGTTACAGTTCGCGTTTCAGCCCGCCGAGCATAGGACGCTATCCGGACATGTTGGAATCACTCTACGTTTTGATCTACACTAAAGTAAGTCTTGGGACAGATCGTTTTCTTCTGCTACAGTTATCGCGCGCATTTCCCGTTTCTAAGCAATTCAAGTTTAAGTTAGAGTTTTTACCATCCTCGCTAGATACCAGCCTTTCGTTCAGCACGGCTATATTTGGCCATTTCTGTTTTTACTTGTGGGAAACCATTCAACATTCTTCTCTTTTGTCACAATATAGTTGGACATACGGGGGGTCTCCTATTCGGGGTCACCGCCTGTTATGACATCCTCGCTTTTCTTCAGTAGAGCGAATTATTGTCAAGTAGATGGCTATCTCCAGTAGCATGCATTAACACCGGAGTGCGCTCACACCCTCCCCTGCATGAGCGACGCTAATATTTAACTACAGGCTTGACATACGGGTATTTTACCGGACCTATGCGCGTTTTAACAATTTTTCATTCTACACTGGTACCTGCGCGGCTCCCGCTTTTGACAGACTGCTTCATAGTCATACAATAAGGTTATTTAGGGCTACCGCTGATCTTCACTGCGCACACTTTATTACTGAATTTAGAGACCTTCACGTCGCTGCCGTAAGATGACTATGATCTTTACTGTTCCCATAGACTCTCGCTTCCACTGAAGCGTTACTGGCTGCTTAGCTCTACAAACTGGACATAACTATATCTGACCGACTAGGACACACAGGCGGTCCCTTAGGCTTGAGGTATGTTTACTACATACTTTGATACTGTTTTACCTATAACGTGCTAGTGGCTACCACTTCTTCCATTCACACCACCTCTCTCCATACTATGCCTCTTCAGTTTCTACCTCACTATCAAATTCGGACAAACCACGCTGACCACGGTTTAGGATGTCTACTACTCTGGCAAGACATTTAACACATTATCAATTGGTAAGCTGGCCTAATATGAGACTTCGATTTTTCGTCTCACACACTGACACCTGGATGCCTAATTTAAACCTTGGGTCCCATCCGGTTTTTGGTTACTTAATATTTTTTCACTCTTACCACCATTCTCGCTTTCTCCCTTGCATTCTCCCTTTACCACCATTCTCGGTCTCTCCTTTCACCACGCTCTCTCCACTCGGAATTTCCTTCGCGCCCCATCACGTTTGCCCTACACACAACACCTATTTTTCCTTGTCTGCTCTTGCTTTCACTCTCTCTTTCTGGTCACACACCAAGTATTGTGGTCTTTTATCTTGCACAATACTAAAATACATATATATTGTATGCCATTGCAGCCCTGAAGAAGCCCATGTTTGGGCGAATCGCGTTGGCTATCTCCAACAAAACACATACCAGGCGCATTTGAAATAAAGATACACAAAGACCAACGACTACCGACTGTTTTTCCACTTTGTACATGTTACATTGCTCTACTTGTTAATAATTGATATTGCCTCTCATCCACATTCTGTGCATGTTTCGATTTGTGATCAAGGGGCGGCTGATCATTTGAGGTGGTCAATATCCTTACACCACGTGACTGATCTAGGTAGTGCAGCCTCTCATAACCCGGCCGCTTTTCCGTTTATTGAATCTACAATAAGGATTGACTTGCACACCTGGCGCACATTTACCTAAGTACTCAAGATGAGTTTTGACGATGACAGGGAAGAGTTAGCGAAGGACCTTTTTAAGCCTAACAGTGAGATTAAGCAAGTAGTCTCCAATGTGGGCAATAAGACGGAAGGATTAAAACTCAAATTTCAGAAATTAGAGAGACTCAAAAAAAATGAGTTATCAAAGTGGTGGGACGGGGTCACCCTCAAACGGTACCTGGAAAACAAAAAAGTGCCTAGAGGTCTGAGGATCCTAACGTTCCCCAACTTTGATGACCTTGACCCGGATCTGCTTTCTGAATGGGAGGATAATTTGCATAATTCCTCCTTTAACATGATGAAGATGCTGATAGCACATGCAGATAGGAAATGTTCTAAACTCCAGATTGAAATCAGAGCTCTAGAGGAGGAAATTAAGCAACTTAATCTGGTTGAAGCAACCACTAAAAACTATGCCATCTTAAAAGAACAAATATCCGCACACTAGGCAGTAGTCAAGAGCAGGAAACTCCATAAGATCATGAGAGATGATCGTGACTACGACAATGGGCGTATATTCACCTTTGCAACCAGGTTCGATAATATACAAGTACCTAAAAGCAGCACACTCGCCATACCCAATACTGGGAGTATATCTAGCATTAGTGTCAGCTCGGACGCTTCCTCAATAGACGAACCTAACAGGGAAGGGGACCTAGAAGCAGGGGCACAGGGAGCATGCTCTTCGACTTTTTTAGAGGAGGTACTCCGTTTCAGGATTGCAAACAAGAAACAAAGAGAAAAACCAGGAGAAGGGGGAGGAGAAAAAACCGCAGAAAAAGACAGGGTACTTACAAGATATCAGAAGAGTCAGCTGAACAAACGCTAATGTTCAGTATGAATGACAATATGAGTAATATGCCTGCGAACAAAACTGTTGATGAACTTGTTGTGAATCTATCTGTCTATCCTTTGACCATACATGAAAAAAATGTTCTGAATAAAGGACTTGGCTACTGTCCTGTATCCGGGGGTTTGTTTTCTGACCTGCACATTGATCTGTATAAATTTGTCAGACTGGCCAAACTCAAATGTCACTTTGCCATTAACAACTGTGAACACACTACTTCCAGGAGTGTTGCACCACAAACTGATGTCACTGTGTCACACATTAGAAATGTCTCTACACTCTTGTCCTTGGACAACGATAATGAGTTGTCACTTGAATTTGTACTCGACAGCCTGAACATTACACAGGACTACACCTGTGAAAGTGGCCTGCACACACGCCGTAAATTCACGCCACAGGGTACACACCTCAACAGCATTGAGGTTTTTCACAATTTAGTGACTGAAGACTTACATCGTCTAGAAGACAAACTCAATAAAAAAAACAAGAGATACACTAAGGACAATCTCACATCAGAAGAGAGAAAAGCAATCCAAAGCTTACGCACTAATGACTCAATAGTGATCAGGGAAGCAGACAAGGGGGGAAATGTTGTGGTGATGAACACGGATGACTACGAGAATGAAGTACACAGACAGCTTAACAACACAACACAACACACTACATGAGACTTACCCACAACCCCTGCACGATAGTCACCACCAAGATCAACACTCAACTCTCACACTGGAAGGAAGTGGGCCTCTTGTCTGACACAGAATACAACTTTCTCTCAATTCAAAACTCCAGATTTCCGTGTATATATCTTCTACCGAAGATACACGAAAAACAGCCCTATCCAGCTGGGCGTCCGATCATCTCAGGTATAGGCTCCATGACGGAATCACTTTCCAAATTTGTTGACACTTACTTACAACCATTAGTGGTCAACTTGCCCTCTTATGTCAGAGATAGTACAGATGTACTCAACAAGTTTGAGGACTTGGAATGGGATGAAAGTATGTGGTTTTCAACACTAGATGTAGAATCACTCTACACGTGCATTAGGAGAGACTTAGGGAAGATGGCGGTTGACTTCTTTCTTTCCAAAAGACAGACGACCCTCTATGACCATAACCTAATGCTGTTAGAAATGATTGATCTCATCCTAGATAACAACTTTTTCCTGTTCAACACTACCTGGTACAAACAAGAACAGGGGGCTGCCATGGAATTCAAATTTGCTCCGTAAACGCTAACCTCTTCATGGGGTGGGTGGAACACAAACATGCATGGTCAAGAGCGGCCTCAGACTGGACCAGACACATACAGTTCTGGGGCCGTTACATAGATGACATCATCATCCTATGGACAGGCACCGGACCTGAGCTTATGGAATATTTCAACTTCCTCAACCACAACACCCTGAATGTCACATTTACTCTTGAGATGTCACAGTCCAAAATACAGTTTCTTGATCTGGAGCTGTACGCACAGAACAACACAATTCAAAGCACACTTTACAGGAAGGAAACTGCAGTCAATAGCATTTTACACTACACTAGCTCGCAGCCACCTTCAACCAAAAAGGCTATCCCCTATGGAGAGCTGCTGCGCATTCGCAGGAATTGCAACGAGGAGGCCAACTTTGCAACACAAGTCAAGTCAGCAACAGACAGACTGAAAAGAAGGGGCTGAACAGCATGTGCTAAATCTGAATTTAAACAGGGCCAAGACCGTAAAGAGAAAAGACACGCTTGTGAGCAAGACAAAGGACACTGACAAGGGTAGATAAAGATTCTCATTTATTACGACACATTCCACACTTAATCACGAGGTCTTTAAAATACTTGGCAAACACTGGGCACTGCTCAAGGGGGTACCTGGAGTCAACAGCATCATCACAGAGAGACCCTCCATGACATTCAAGAGGAGTAGAACCATCAGAGACACTTTGTGCCCTAGCTACACCTTTTGCAGGATGCCACCACGACAGAGCTGGCTTCACAAACCAATGGGGTTTTACACTTGTGGCACCTGCAACATCTGCAACCTTGGCTGCAATAAAACAATGACTTTCAGCTACAACACAGACACGCAACACAGGATAAGACAATTTATTAATTGTCTGACCAGTTTTGTGGTCTACACACTCATTTGTGGGTGTGACAAGATCTATGTGGGAAGCACCACAAGGCAGCTCAAAACACGCATTCAAGAACATCGTCGGGCAGTATTGAACGGAGACACATCATATGCACTAGTTTCTCATGAATGCAAAAGTGGAGTTGATAGGACTAAGTTCCGCTTTCATGGTATAGACGTTGCTATATACAACAAAAGAGGGGGAGATAGAGAACTGGCACTCAGACAGCTGGAAGCCAGATGGATATGCACTCTACGCTCTTCAACTTCTGGTCTTAACACTGACAGGGAGATGCACTATTTCCTGTAAAGGTTGTTCATATTAACTGAAACCAATCTCTGTCACATGCACAAGGATGGATTTTCATCACATAATCCGTCACCTAGACTGCTCTTTCTGCTGTGCTCTGGTGCCCTAAGACACGCTTTTAAGGCGGCCACAAACCCTGCTTTTTCGCTTTGTATATGGCATCCAAATTATGCCTGCCTGTGACTTAAGACCTACCACACACAAAAGGTATAGCCATGGTTGACCGCTAAATACCGCCATACCTACAGTTTTAAATAGTTTATTTTGTCTTGTTTTCTCAATTAAGTGCTTTACCCAATTGGTTCTGTTTTTCGATGAATTGTCTGACCAAACTGTAACTTTATTGGTTCTGTTTTCTGACGAATGTTCTGGCCAAATTGTAACCTTATTGCCAGCTGGGTCCAATTCTGCTGCATTATTCCTGCTCCTGAGCTTGGGATGTGTGGCACTGTAACTTTACTGCTCACACACCAAAAGTTTCTAAGTCACCTATGTTTCCAATGCCTTTCACTCACGGATGCTCTCTGTTATTTTTTCTCATATGTTTTACCTACTTTTTAACTACCGTGAACATAAGGTAATCAAATACTATTTACTGCCCAGATTTTTTGCTAGTAGTACCTTAAGTCACAGAACCATGCTACCCTTTATGAACCATCATAAATAAAATTGAACTTGCGGCACAATTTATGCCTAATAAACTTATATGGAGTGTACTCCACGGATGTTTTTACCTGTTCTGACACCTTGACTTTACCTTCCTCCTCACTACCTATGGCCTTGCCCCTCACCACCTATTGAAACTTTTTAACACTCTCAATCTTCAACTTTTGCCCCCACCTTGGCTGACTACCTTTTCCTACTGCTCTTATTACCTTTTTTACGATCTTAGAATAGATAATTATTTTGACAAATACGTCTCGTCTCCTTCATTCTAACTCATTGGCAACCGACTTTTGGTTCTTGACTATGAGTTCTGACCACTTATGTTATGCCGTTCTCTTTTCTACCATCACACTCAATGGTGAACCAAGTGGCTATACGCCTCTATTTTCCGAATTGCACGGAGTGGCAAATGCTTTCAGTATCTTCCTAGTGCTTTACACGTACCAAGCCAACATAGGGGCCGATTCCGATCTCGGCCGGTAGGGCTCCGAATCGGATTCGGCATTACCGGAACCGATTCGGAGCCATGTTTCCCGACCGAATCGTACGTGCGTCCGGACGAGCGAGTATGATGCGTGCGCTCGCGAAATCTCCGACCGAGTCGTCCGCAGGACCCGACCGCTCCGACCAACTCGCACGGGGACGACTCGCACCGCGCAATGGAGACGTTCCCCGGCCGGGTAAGTACGATGCGCATCGCGACCGCTCCGACCGACTCGCGCAGTCCGGCTCCAAGGAGCTGTCGGAGCTGCACTTTGGGGTCCGTGTCGGACCCCCTGGAAGCATAGGCACGCGAGTCGCACACAGGGGGACCCATGGGTCCCCCTACACGTGCATGTACGGCGTGACCCGCATCGACGCGAACACGCTGTAGGGGGCGCCCTTGTTCGCGTCGTGCCCATTGAGTCAATGGGAGCCCGTGTACGCGTCGTACGACTGGCTCCCATTGACTTCAATGGGAGTCCGACGGAATCGAGTCCGATGGCATACGTGCGCATCGTACTCGTTCGGTCGGACTGCTAGGGTCCGATTCGGTCGGAAATCTCTCCGGGTCCGGCTCGGTCGGAGAGATTTCCGGCCCGAATCGGAATCGGCCCCTTAGACGTGGTACATTGGCCAGTTTCCACATTATGCATAACGCATACTCTCTTTAATAACCAAACCTCTTGGGATATTTTCATTTTTATATATCCCTATCAGGACTTTTATTCTTTAAGTTTTCACTTCCAATCTCACGTAGCTCACTTCATCCCGCAACCGGAAGCCACTATCCACTACCACTGACATTTAAGATCTAGGTCTAGTCTTCCACTACCCGGAAGCAGACTCGTTCACTCTACGCTGCTTGGCCGGAATAAGTAGAGGGGTTACAGTTCGCGTTTCATCTCCTGAGCATAGGACGCTTTCCGGACACGGTGGGAATCACTCTACGTTTTGATCTACACTAAAGTAAGTCTTGGGACAGATCGTTTTCTTCTGTTACAGTTATCGCGTGCATTTCCCATTTCTAAGCAATTCAAGTTTAAGTTCGGGTTTTTACCATCCTCGCTAGATACCAGCCTTTCGTTCAGCACGGCTATATTTGGCCATTTCTGTTTTTACTTGTGGGAGACCATTCAACATTCTTCTCTTTTGTCACAATAAAGTTGGACATACGGGGGTCTCCTATTCGGGGTCACCGCCTGTTATGACATCCTTCCTGTTCCTCAGTAGAGTGAATTATTGTCAAGTAGATGGCTATCTCCAGTAGCATGTATTAACACCAGAGTGCGCTCACACCCTCCCCTGCATGAGCGACGCTAATATTTAACTACAGGCTTGACATACGGGTATTTTACCAGACCTATGCGCATTTTAACAATTTTTCATTCTGCACTGGTACCTGCGCGGCTCCCGCTTTTGACAGACTGCTTCATAGCCATACAATAAGGTTATTTAGGGCTACCGCTGATCTTCACTGTGCACACTTTATTACTGAATTTAGAGACCTTCACGTCGCTGCCGTAAGATGACTATGATCTTTACTGTTCCCATAGACTCTCGCTTCCACTGAAGCGTTACTGGCTGCTTAGCTCTACAAACTGGACATAACTATATCTGACCGACTAGGACACACAGGCGGTACCTTAGGCTTGCGGTATGTTTACCACATACTTTGATACTGTTTTACCTATAACATACTAGTGGCTACCACTTCTTCCATTCACACCACCTCTCTCCATACTATGCCTCTTCAGTTTCTACCTCACTATCAAATACGGACAAACCACGCCGACCACGGTTTAGGATGTCTACTACTCTGACAAGACATTTAACGCATTATCAATTGGTAAGCTGGCCTAATATGAGCCTTCGATTTTTTGTCTCACACACTGAGACCTGGGTGCCTAATTTAAACCTTGGGTCCCATCCGGTTTTTGGTTACTTAATATTTTTTCACTCTTACCACCATTCTCGCTTTCTCCCTTGCATTCTCCCTTTACCACCATTCTCGCTCTCTCCCTTCACCACGCTCTCTCCACTCGGAATTTCCTTCGCGCCCCATCACGTTTGCCCTACACACAACCTCTATTTCTCCTTGTCTGCTCTCGCTTTCACTCTCTCTTTCTGGTCACACACCAAGTATTGTGGTCTTTTATCTTGCGTAATTCTAAAATACATATATATTGTATGCCATTGCAGCCCTGAAGAAGCCCATGTTTGGGCGAAACGCGTTGGCTGTCTCCAACAAAACACATACCAGGCGCATTTGAAACAAAGATACACAAAGACCAACGACTACCGACTGTTTTTCCACTTTGTACATGTTACATTGCTCTACTTGTTTAATAATTGATATTGCCTCTCATCCACATTCTGTGCACAGAACGTTACTGTCGCCTTCTTCCCGACTACACCACCCAGGTGCAGAAGAGGCGCGCCACATTTGCGGCAGTCAAGCGGCAGCTGAGAGAGCTTGACCTTGGGTACTCCCTACTCTTTCCGGCTCCTCTAAGGGTCGTCCGCAATGGCAACACTAGATACTTTGATACCCCTACGGAGGCCTGGGAATGGCTGGAGGAAAATGGGCTGGCAACCATGCCCAGGCCTTCCGACGAATTTCTGTTGCAGTAAAAGACCCAACGTAACCGTCGAAGAGGTAGAGGCAGGGACATGTGGCCAAAACTATCTCCTGTAACCCTCCGGACCCTGAGCACGAGAGGTCGGAATGCCAGGAGGCACTACAAGTGGCAGCCGCACTGCATCCAACGAAACCTACGCCACTTACTGGCCCTGTGGAATCCCCAACGGAGTCCCGAGAAGACACTGAATCTGCTCCGGATGGGTCATCGGGTGCTAGCTCGCCTCATCTACCGGACATCACACCCCAGACGTCAGATGAAATTATTTGACAATGCTGAATGAACTGGCTCTTTCATATCCAGAGTACACGTAGAGGGGTGATGTCGCTTTAGCCTCCCTCCTGCTCGCTCCTGGTTTCTCTTCCCCCTTTTATTTTGCTTATCCACAATACAGTAGTGAAATGCACAGGCGATGTTTCCATACATCGCACTTTATTATTGTCAAATGTGCGGGGGATGGGCCACACGGGCTCGTTCCTATCTCAAGCTTCTCCCCGAAGTCATTCTATACAACAGGTTAATTGCCTCACTCAGGCACATTAGTTTGGGTCGATTCCCGGTTGGGATCCGCCCTAATGAAGTTGCATATCATCTTGATTTCATTGTTGATTTTCCCCTCACAGTTATTGCCTTCCTCAGAGACCTGTTGCCACCTCATGTACACTGGTGGTGTTAGCCAGCTGAGTTGGCTGAAAATTGTAGATCCAAACCTTCCTTATGACTAGCCTAAATGTCATTACCTGGAATGTCAGGGGTATACACACTCCCTCTAGGAGATACTCTATATATGCCTATCTACGACGCAGAGCAGCTAGCGTCGCATTGCTACAGGAAACGCACTTGACGTGCTCTGAGGCCACCCAGCTCCGTCGTCGTTGGCGTGGGCACGTGTACAGCACTAATTATTCGTCCCTAGCACGTGAGGTTTTGGTCTGGGTGAGGGCTGGGGTCCCTTGGGAGGAGGAAGAGGTTGTAACAGATCCCGCGGGGTGGCATGTGTTCCCTAGGGGCGACTCAATGGGCAACCTATCCTATTGGGCTCCATATATGCACCTAACACCGAGCAGATTGCCTTCCTTAGCAGACTCTCGACACTTCTGACCCGCTAGAAAGACGTTCCTTGGCTTGTGGGGGGGGGGATTTCAACTCGGTATTAGACATCTTGCTTGATTGTTCCTTCCCACCCGTCCCGCACGACAGCTGCTTCCAATGCACAGTTTCTACGCTCCTGGATGGGGCACTGGTCCCTGACAGATGTCTGTCGCGAACATAATCCTGACACGCGGATTTACTCCTTTTTCTCACCGTTCCTTTACCTACATGTATGTTTGGATTGCATACTGACCTCGGCAACCCTGATCCCCCTAATCCAAAACATGGAATACCTGGGTCGTACACACTCAGATCATAACCCTCAGTTAATGCATCTGAGTTGGGAGGCAGGACCTCCTCAGATCCCTGTGTAGCGGCTACATATTACAGCGTTGGAGGATCAGGCGTTCCGTGGATCCCTGGGGGCGGCAGTGATTGACTATTTTGAACATAACACGGGCACCACTGACTCACCCCTGACGGAGTGGGAGGCCTTTAAGGTCGTAACCAGAGGGCACTGTGTAGGCCACACATGGAGCATTCGTAAGCAACTAGACTCATCCCTATCCACAGTTCAGCGGCAGCTAGTCCGGCTTGAGGCATTCGCCGTCACCAAACCGGAAGCAAAGAAACAGCTGGAGGTCATTCACACCGAACGTGCCGAATTACTAGAAAAGCTGCGCTGTCACAACTATCTGGTGCACTCAGCTCACACTCACTCAACAGTGGATAAAGCAGGCAAATTACTTGCCTATTTAATTCGGCAGGAACACCCACACCGACCCATACAACCATTAGTCGAGGAGTCTGGGCAGTTGAAATACACACAAAGAGACATTCACGAGGTTATGACGAAGCATTATGCCAAGCTATACATGTCGGGCTGGCGCGGTGACGACCAACGCATCAGAGAGTTTCTGGACTCTGTTGAATTACCCACGTTGACTGTTGACCAGTACCTAGAATTAGATCCCTCACTGACCACGGGCGAACACATCTAATACTCTGCAAAGCGAGAGTTTCTCGGATGCAGCGTCCGGCGATCAGAACTGCAGTAGGCTAGATCACTATACTGAACTAGAATCACTCAAAGCCCAGACCGATAGGATAGCAAGAGACATGCAAAACGCCCTCAGAAACATGAAGTATATTATACTTCTCTCAGACAGCTATCTCTCTAAAATCATCCAGATTCAAAAATCAGTACACTCATTACACACCAAACTTAACAGGACTAACACGACCCCTATGCCTCTTTCAAATAGGATTCTTCGTCCTCGCAAAATACTCAGTTATCTGACGGTTTCCGAAACACAATCCCTAATGCTATCATACGGGTTGTCATCTAGTCCCACCCCTAAGAGAAATGATCAACAAATTAGAGCAGTCCCGATCAATGTAAATAGAATAACCCAAGTGAATCCTAGAAAGCTAAATGCTAATAACCTGAAAGAAATAACATTAATACCTTTAAAGCAAGACTCGAATCAAATTACCCCTCGGAACCCGCTTATGTGCTTACTACTGAATTGCCGATCAGCTATGAAACATGCAGCGGACATTGCCGACCTAATCCTGAACCAGGATATTGACGTAGTTATTCTAACAGAAACATGGCTCAATAATGCATCGTCCCCATGCCTAGACCTATTGGTTCCACCAAGCTATAATATTGTGAGACTAGACAGGCTTAACAAAACAGGTGGAGGAGTGGCCTGTATACACAGATCAAGCATTTCAATCTCTAAAGCCCACTCCGACCCCCTTGAGTCCTGTGAATACCTGGTGCTCTCTCTACGCCTCGCAGATAACCAACACCTTAAACTACACGCTTTCTACCAGCCCCCCCCAGGTATAAACGAAATGTTCATAGACCAACTAATGGAAAATATTACAGCAAATTCTGATCCTCACTCCAACAATATCTTTCTAGGGGACTTCAATTTACATTGGAATGACCTCATAGATAATCAGGTCAATACTTTCAAAAACTTCCTAGCAGACGAGTCTCTAGTGCAGGCTTGTGGTCTTCCAACTCACACTAAAGGCGCAACATTAGACTGGATCATCTCCAAAGAAAATGTGGTAGACTCAATCGATATGGTACCCTGCGACTGGTCGGATCACCACATCATCACCTTCCAAATAACATCCTTAAAGAAGAAAAGAGCCACACAAGCAGTCAAGCCCAAACAATGGGTCAGAGATACGAAAGCCCTGAACATGGAGTTGCTAACAGCAAGTTGTGAAAACGAACTTCAACCTCCTCCTGGAGTGGTGGACGTCAGTGAGCTTACGTATCATTACAACAGTACGATGTCTAAAATAATCAATAACATAGCCCCTTTAAAACTCAAAAGAATCCAAGTCAAAGATAAAAACCCATGGTTCAACGGCTCACTGAATGAAGAAAGACGGATACTCAGAATCACAGAAAGGAAATGGAGACAGCTCCCATCATCTCCTCATCTAAATCCGCTAAGAAAGATTAGGAAAGCCTACAATAAAAGCGTACTTCAGTCAAAAAAAGACTTTTTTAGAAATGAACTTTATAACGCTAAGAACAGACCGAGAAAACTCTTCGATCTATTAAAGGATCAGTCGAACAAATGGGCTAAAACCTCTCAACTAACAGCTCAATCAGCTCTGAGCTGTGAAGACTTTTCAGCATTTTTTACGACCAAAGCTAGTTCCATGGAGAATGAATTCAAGATTATCGCGGATATTCTGGTGACTCAAAAGAGCACTCAAGTGATGCAGACAACCCAGCCTGCACAAACAGTGCCCAAATATAATGCCCATTGGTCAGCCTTCAAACTCTATGATCAGGAAGACATTGCAAAAACCTTATTGGCCTTAAAACCGAACAACCACTACAATGATCCTCTTCCTGCAAAATGTTGGCCTACGGTCAACCACATGGTCATCCCTAGCTGGACTAAAATAATTAATGCTTCGCTTTCCCAAGGTTCATTTCCCGACTGTCTAAAAACAGGCCAGGTCATCCCTCTACTAAAAAACCAACCGAGAATCCTTCGGACCCTAACAATTTTAGGCCGGTAACAAACATTCCCTTATTGGCTAAGGTGTTGGAAAAATGTGCCCAACAACAACTGAACCGTCACATCTCGGAATATAAGCTATTAAATCACTGCCAATCAGGGTTCAGACCAGACCACAGCACGGAAACAGCAATAATGCACATAGCTGATGACGCTTTACTTGCTCTAGACCGTAACGAAACCTGTCTACTATTCCTCCTCGACCTATCTTCAGCATTTGACACCGTAAACCATGGCAAATTATTAGACCGATTGGAGAATAGGATGGGTTTTTCAGGGACAGTCCTAAAATGGTTTCACTCTTTCTTAGAGAACAGATCGCAAAGGTTCTTGGTGAACCACAAACTATCCCTTCCATCCCTGAGTCATATTGGAGTACCTCAAGGCTCAACTCTATCCCCAACCCTATTCAATCTGTACATTGAGCCACTCACAGAAATACTGCAGCAGGGGAACATCTCCTTCCACATGTACGAAGATGACACTCAGCTGTATATGAAGATCACATCGCTTGAAGAGATCAAAATAATGAACCAAGCATTTCAAAAGACCGTCCATTGGCTTTCTCTCAATCATCTTAAACTCAACTCACAGAAAACAGAATTCCTTCTGATCTCACCCCCTAAATCCTCCATGATGATCAAGGAATGGACCGAAATGATCACAGCTCTAAATGGTACTCCGATTCTAGTTGACTCTACCAAGTCTCTTGGAATCACGCTGGATAAGGATTTAAACATGCGAGCACACATCAACACTATGGCAAAAAACGCCCATTTCCATTTGAGCTATCTCAGAAAATTGAAACCTTTCATTGACGCTGCCGACCTGAAAACGGCTGTCCAAGCTTTGGTCATCTCGAGGATTGAGTATGGTTGCACAACTCTAGCTGGGCTCCCTAAGATCTCAACAGCCCCACTAAAAGCCTGCCTCAATGCTGCAGCGAGACTCGTAACGGGTACAAGAAAATTTGACCACATCACTCCACATCTGAAAGCTCTCAAATGGCTACCGTACGAGGCAAGAATTCACCACTTTATCTTGCACAAAAAATCAAGGTTTCTGGAGGCCTTAGATCATCGAGGGGGGCCGCAGATTTCCTACTGAAACCAGCAATTTTCCGCAAGAAAAGAACGTATGATAGAACATTCTCGGGAGTGGCACCAAGAATTTGGAATGCGCTTCCACCAAATATTAGAAGAATCACCTCGGTCTCGCAATTCAAAAAAGAGGCTAAGTCCTTTCTCATGAGTAAATTTCTCCCGTAACTAACTACGGCCCTTTTGTGACTCTTTTGAGACCTTTAAACATCCCTGAATATACTATTTTCAGATGCGTGAACAGGTGGAGATAAGCATGATGACTGTAATGCGAATATCAAAGTAATGGCTCCTGGATAGCACAAGGCAGTGTGTTTTCATCGAGTCTCACCCACGGACCTCAGTCAGGCCTGCATGGATTTCCAAATCCATACGCTAGATTCAAGGATGATAGCTAATGAAGATACGCACGCTAGAGTCAAGGGCGATAGCTAATGTTGATACTTCTATCAAGCAAGTTGGTTATTGATATGTGCCGGTAACTGTGCATCCAGTCAGAATCCAGGTTTTCCTTTAGAAAGGATATTCATTGTACATTACCTTTTATATGCAAGTATGTCATGACATGTATTACTATAACCCTAGTGGCCGCCTAGTAAGACTGAATATGTTATTAATGTAAATTTGTAAAATGTGATCAAAACTGTTTTGGTGCTGAATTGTAAAGCACTCTGACACCCAGGAATAGGTCACGTTCGTGCTATAGAAAACACTAAAAATAAAAAATAAATAAATTCCCCATTAACAACAAAGGAAGTCGGGGAAGCACTGAAGTCGCTGGCGTCTGGGAAAACGCCGGGACCAGACAGACTCCCAACTGAATTCTTTAAGACATATGCGGTAACTCTGGTGCTCCGACTGCACGCCTTATATACCTCGGCAATAGGTAGTATGACCCTGCCTCCATCAATGAGCACTGCTAATGTGGTTTCATTATTAAAACCCGGTAAAGACCCATCGTCCCCCGGGTCATATAGACCCTTAGCGATTTTGAATACAAATTATAAAATATTAGCAAAGATACTAGCGAACCGATTGGCGCCGTGTATCCCCGCTCTGGTGCATCCAGACCAGAATGGGTTTGTTCCCGCTCGTAATACTGCCCTCAATATCCGTCGATATTTTAGGGTGGCAGAGTATGCCCCTTTGAACTGGCCTCGCTCGAGCTGCCTGCTGCTTGATCTCAAAAGAGCTTTCAACTCTCTGGATTGGCAGTATCTCTTCATTTCCTTGCCTAAATTTGGCATAGGGCCATACTTTCTAAATATGGTAAGGCTGCTATACAAGCGTCCGATGGTTCGGGTTAAGACGGGACCTTATGTCTCAGAACCTATAAAAGTGGGGCGGGGGACTAGACAGGGCTGCACGTTGTCCCCTCTTCTCTTCTTGTTGGCGGTGGAGCCACTTGCGGCCTACATCCGTACCCATGTTGACATGGGCATTCCCTTAGGGGACGGCACACACACAATTTCGCTATAAGCGGATGATTTGTTGCTGTATGTGAGAGATCTCCATGCCATCCCGTCATCACTAAATCTGGCACTAATAAGGTTTGCCAAAGCCTCAGGTCTGCAAGTAAATGCCTCAAAATCCATTCTCTCTCCTTTCTCTAGGGCAACTGTGGACCCGGGTTACACTCTCGGGGGGGTCACACTGCCGTGGTGCACTGGAGCTTTTAGATACTTGGGGGTACAGGTATACCGTGACAGAGAGGACCTCTTCGAGGGGAACATTATTAGGGCCTCCACTGCCATTCAGTCGCAAATGGGCTTCTGGAGGACCCTCCCATTAGCCGTCTCGGGAAGGGTTGCCCTTACAAAGATGGTGATCCTTCCTCGCCTCCTTTATTACTTCGCTACTCTGCCTATTTACATTTCGCCCCCATTCTTTCGTAAGTGGGAAAGGGTAATCAGGGATTTCATCTGGGGGGCGTCGAGGCATAGAGTCTCTTTGAGGAAACTGTATTTTGTCAACAGGGCAGGGAGGACTAGCAGTACCCAATTTTGAACACTATTATCTAGCCGCGCACCTGCAATGGATAGCTAGGTGGCTGTCTTCCCGTTTACGAACTGTGAGTCAAAAAACGTTGTATACCTGATCACATGCCCTTGCAAACTCCATTACATAGGCATGACGTCTAGGAAAGTACGTACACGCATATGCGAACATCGCAACACACTAAGATGCCAACGCACAACCACCAGAATGACCTCTCATTTCCTTGAAATGAAGCACGTTCTGACAGAGATGAAGTGGACTGTGATCGAATTGATTCAAAATGAAGCAGATCTTCACGAAAAGGAGCAGAGATGGGTCTATAGACTCAAGTCTTATGAGAAGGGATTGAATGAAAATATACCTTGGGGTCAGTTTACCTAGTCTGTACCCCCAGTATTATTTTTCACCTGCTCAATAATACGCAGCATGAGCAGGAGTTTTACATAAGTGTGCCAAAATTCCCTCTTTCCTAGTACACAGTTTACTTTAAATGACAAATTGAGCCAATAAATTCACCGTGAGGGGTCTACCATTTTTCCTCATGCAACATGAATAGGTTAAACAATATCATTCATTCATCGGTGTAATAAGGTTACATTACCGCGGAGTTGTCTGGCAACATCCGATAACTGACCAACTAGAGGCAAGACCCTTTTGTCTTTTTTGTCTCTTTGTATGTGCCAATAAAGTTATGAATGCCATTACCAGGCATCAAGATAGCCAACCAATCTCCCGCTTTCTTTGGAGATATGGACTGCTTTGGACTACTTACCACATCTAGTCAGACAGTTGTGTGTAGCCCGAGAGTTACTGGGTTTGCTGTTTTATCAATACCGTCTAGTTTAGTTGTTGTTAAATAATAGCACTGACTTAGCTATTTTGCGAACCCGGAAGTAACTGGCATCTTAATCACGGTCCGCAAGGCGCAGTCTAGTCTTTTCTGTCTCTTGCTTCGCAGGCCACGCATTACGCTAACGTGGTTAAATAGTTACTCGGCTCCAGTGTCATCGGAGCCTCGGGCGAGTGCGGTCAGGTTTACAGAGAGGGAGTAGCCTTGATGGAGTAAGTAGGGGCGTCCTGCCCATCTCAGGACACGCGCTGAGTTACACTGCGATAACAGTAACATTATTCTATCGCTTTTTTCATTTGGTCATAAATACAGGGTTTGACTACAGGCATCCCTCCTCATACTCACCGATGGACTTATGGGGCCCAATGATGGTCGCATTTTAAGTATGATACTATCCTTGAACATGTTTATGCTTGTGACATTTTATTACATGTTATGTGTTTGTACTGTCTTGTGCGTCCTATTTCCACAGGTTCACGCACCTTTTGTGGCATAGTTTGATCATTTATTTCACCACCACAGAACCACCACTACTTATGGAAAACAATTTAGACTGCATGGTCGTGTATCTTTTAACCTCTCTTTTTCCTTTATATCCTTGTAGTTCTTTTTTGATATATAACACAGGCCAATTAGGCGCTGTATATTTATTTAGTCTTTTTCTTTATAATAATTGTGTTGATTGTGACACCTTGCGTGGGAACATCATTTTCCTTCTAGGTCCTGATGGAATGCCTTGGGGTGAAGCATGAAACTAGTTGACCATAAAAGGGAAACAATAGGTACTGATGCCTAGGGTTTTCCCACACGTCCCCAGATTTTAACATACCTTCTTTGGAGTAGGGAATAAATTTGTTTTTGGACCCACAAATTTGGTATTTCTAAACTTTTTTCACTTCTGCTAAAAAAAAACACTCCCTTCAAATTTATCATAGGTGGATAGGTGTATAGGGACCCCCCTATATTTAACAATTTAGTGCTCCTGCATATCCGTTGATAGCAGCACGCCCCTGTCCGTAGAGGACAGGCATGGACCCAATGATGAAGCATGCCACCAAGGAGAAACCCGGGTGGGTGAGGGTTTTATGAAAAGAAAAAATCTTTTTCTTTTCCTTTTGTGTCTTCTGCAAGGTATTGAACAAAATCCCCCCTTCCCTTGTTGAGGGGACCTCTCTTGATTATTTATATAGTGCCGTGGAGGACAGGTCCCTACTTCTACCTACCTCTACTCTCCCCCCTTTTGTTTTTGATAATCATGGAAGTGAAACATGGTAATGGGTAAAGAAATTACATCACTAGGTAATAGGTTGAGTGTCACTAACTGTAAATGACGCATCTTCAATTTGTTTTATACTCAACAATGTGAATGTGGATTCCTTTTTTGCCACTGTTTTCTGAGTAAGCGTCATATTATACGGTTCAAACATGGCTGTTTCATTGAGAAGCTGCCAAGACATAAAACCTGCCCGAAGGGCTTGTAATGCCCAATTTAATTGTATAATATCTCTTAATTGCGCCTAACCATGTTGTATCAAACCCCGATTCATTATAAATAGCAAATATTCCTGTAGCAAGAAATCTTTTATTTCTTTTAGGATGTAGTCCAAGAAGAAAGTCATAAAAATCCATGTTTTTGTTAATTAAGGAAATGTTATTTTACAGCTGGAAGACTGGAATGTTCCAGCCAGGCTGGCATAGCTTCCCGACACTATATGTGATGATTACTACAGGTATTTGTGTGATTTAATGTGGGTCAGGTCGATTAGCTTTAGGTCCAGGAGTGTTGGAAAGAAAACAACGCATACAGGTGTCAGAATTAAATGACCATAAGGTGAAATCTTCAGTAGGGAACTGAGGGCCTGATTACGAGTTTGGCGGTCTCCCAGTGGGCTGCAATTCCTGCGCCCCTCTGGGGGACCTCCAAACTCGTCCGCACACTGCCCGCCAGATTAGGAGTAATTTCCTGGTCTGGCGGTCGGTGCTTTGGCGGTCCCACAGGAGTGCCTTTGTAAGGCTCATATGTGAGCCTTAGAAAGGCACTGCCATGGGACCCCCGAAGCACATTCCTGCACAGCATGGACTGCACCATAATGTGCAGTTCATGCTGTGCAGGAACTGGGGGTGCATGCATATAGGGGAGCAGTACATGTGCCCCACTGCATGCATCCCCTGGCCCAAAGGCAAGAGGGTCCCTGTAGGTCCCCCTTAGTTTCCTCACTACCACCGTTTTCATGGCGGCTCACCACCATGAAAAGGAGAACGGTGAGGAAACTCGTAATATGCTTGGTTGTGGCCTCACACTGCTGCAACACCGCAGAGGGATCACGGATCCACGGCGGTTGCAGCGGTCCATTGGTGGTCTGACCTCCAAACTCGTAATGGGGTGATTGGACTGCCGGTGTGGTGGTGCCACTGTCGTAATAAGCCCCAGAGTTGAATTATGGCTTTTGTTCTGAAACATTTTATTTATATGTGATTCTGATTTATTTATTTGTAAGTGCAAATTATTGAACAAGGTCAAATTGACTTTTGGTGCAGAAGGTTTCTTAAAGTCCTTCATTGTTCCAAATCCCAAAAGGTAGTCTGTTGGATTGTTTTGTTCAGAAAAATGATTTCTTTCTGTGGAAAATTAATTTGTATCGATAAACATTGTCTGCGCCATCTTGCCCTTTTTCCCAATGCCACACTTTCGTCGTCCGCGGCGGCCATTTTAGCTACCTTGATCAGACCCACTCTCTGCACACCGCTAATCCCCAGCGCGGCTCCACATCCTCGCAAGCCCCCCCGCACTGGTCACCTCTCTCTCTCTCTCTCATGCACGGGCCATTAACCCCCTCCAACTGCGCTGCACTTCCCTGGGAATCTCACCCCGGGCCTGCCCGACACCTCCCTTTCCTCCTATACACTATCACACCCTCTGACACCCCTCTTCCTCCGTATCCGATTGTCCAGGCCGGTCCCAGGCTATCACCTAGCCCTGCGGATACAGTTTATGGCCCCGACTGTAAGGAATCGCCCCTCTTCAAAGGAGTTACAGTAGATCAAGGCCCCCACCCCATGAGATCCGTCACACCACATGCATTCCGGGAACCGGCGGAATGCCCTGCTGATCCTGCCGTCTGATGACGATTCTGTATGGTGAATGGGGAGGGATTCTCACTGTAAGGGTGCGTGGGAACGGGTCTGAAGCAGAAGATCCCAGGGATGTCTTTCATACTTCAAAGTATCTTTACTGTAATAAAGAATGTCTTCCTGCCATAAATGCGTGTATAAGAGGCCAGGCCTCAGAGATGCAGTAGAGCACCTCGTGAAGATTCCCTGTTGGTCTGATCTGACGTGTTCTCCTCCGGAGAGAATAAACCTTTGTTTCCTGCCTTCCAGTCTCCAGCGCCTGCCTCTTCATTGATTCATATTTTGGGGAATAGAGGCCACATCGCCGGGCAATACTTAAGGTTATTCCATTCGTCGATTGCCTTCCTGTTTTACAATTGGCGTCCCAAGCGTGGGGCCCATCAGCGACACGTGGATCCAGTGGGAGAGGTCCTGACGACAGAGTGAACGACTGCAACGATCGGGAGAACTCCTGTCCGATAGACCCTCGTCTGACAGCCGATCATCCGAACTTCACTGGTTCCGAACAGACCTCTCTCGAGTGATCTACGGTCCTGACTGGGAACCATCAGGAGTGCCGCGATAGAAGATAGAGGACGATCGGACGCTGGATTCGGAGGACAGGAAACAGCCCACGCGGTCCGGGTAAGGTCGTACAAAACGACAAATTGTGAAACGATAACGGTTCTTTGAGACATTTGCTGCTTACAAACGAGGAAGAGTACAAATACTCTATCTTCCTTTGTGAACAGTGAAGGGTGGGTAACGCGGACTTTGTCCCCCTTTGTAATCTGTCGTACCTATCTTTTCTCCCCACTGATTGTTTGTTTGATTGATTGTCAAGGGTAGCTCCCTTTTTCTTTGAGTATCAGAGTAGCTCCTTTTGAGGCATTCCCTGTCTACAAACGGCGAGGGATAGGAATATTCTCTCTCCCTTTACAGATAGTGAAGGATGGGTAACGCGGACCTTTGTCCCCCTTTGTAATCTGTCGTGCCTATCTTCTCCCCACTGATTATTTATTTGGATCTAGTTCTCTTGAAACATTCATTGTCTGCAAACAACCTGGAATAGCAATATTCTGCCTAGTCTTTTGCAGGTAGTGAAGGGTAGGTAACGCGGACTTTTGTCCCCCTTTGTAATCTGTCATGCCTATCTTCTCCCCACTGAGTGGTAGCTGGTTCAGCCCGGACCGCTTGTTAGAGGTGGATCATCCAGTCCCACTGGAAGGCACCCCTAACAAAGACATGTTCACAAAGCATGGACTAGTCGCTATAGCATATTGCAAATTATGGCACAGGTATACGAAGAAGGAACCCCAGAGTCAGTGGCCACTGATAGGATCCTTTGAAGAAAGCAAACTAGATGCACTAGATGAAGCCCTAAAAACTCGTAGAACGACACCGACCATGCTAGACAGCGTTGGCCTGTGGCGCAAAGAAACTGTACAGCGAAAGAAGAAAGAGGAAGCTAGGTTAGACAAAGAGCTACGTAAAGCAGCCCACCTAGCTGCAAAGAAACTAGAGGAAGAAATAAAGAAGAGAGAGGAGGCTAAGCGAAAACAAGAGATCGAAACACCGAGCCAGTGTCCTGTTAGAACACCCTCTGCGCTCTACCCTGAATTACCTTCGAAACAGCGAACCAACGATGATCTCTTATTAGATCCTCCGATCATCTACATGCCCCCTCCATATGCCCCTTCCCAACCTTCAGCGCAACACTCGCGACCCCCAAGCACAGACGAGAGTAGCGCCAGGGCCTCGGCCCCCAAGGCCTCCGCACCGGCGGAATCCCTCGCACCAGATACAAAACAAGCAGCAATATTAGATGACCATGAGGCCCGAAACACAGAACCCACAAGGACGAACAGGTTGGGCAAAAACCAGCAAGAGAGGATTGACAAGGTAGTCCGGACACTAGTAGAACGAAAGGAGAAGGAGGAACACGTTATGGATATATTCAACTCATATGCGGGAAGCCACAGACGACACTTTGTCGTACGATTATGTTATCATGTCCTAAACGCTTATGAGGACCGATATCGAGATAGAGGTCCCGAGAGCCTAACGACTCTGTATAGAAAAATTGATATCGGGGATGAGGGCGAGTGTGACGTGACGGACCTCCTTGCGCGTACACTTAGGGTTTTCTGCCACCTCACTGAATCAGAGGTGGAAGCTAAACCTACGACATCCGTAGCGGCCGAACCACGAATAGAGCAACCTAGCGCCATGATGCCGATAAGAGAGGCCGCCCCCTATTGGGTCCCCCCACGAGGTCAGGGAACACACGATGATGTTAACCATACGGATGCAAAAGGGAGGATAGTGTACAACTGGGTCTACCAACCATGGGATCGACAGGATATTCTGACGTTCCGAAAATCTCTGCCCGATTTACGAAAAACCCCACCGCCTTCTACACTGAACTAGGTACAGCCTTAGGTTCCACTATCATGACCCTAACGGACCTCGATTTGTTCTTCGGGTTATGTCTGCCAGCTGATGTGTGGAAGCAGATCCGCAAGGTCGACCACCTTGAGCTGTTCGGACATACCTGGAAACAACTCGATGAGTTCGACAAGCAACGAGGAGCCGGGCAGAAACCCGTAACGGCCATCCTTGAACTCCCGGACAAGATCGTCCAGAAACTCAAGACCCTGATTCCCGAGAAGAAAATAGACTGGTCAATAGTGACGGCCTGTAGACAGAAACCACAAGAAGACGCTTCGGAATACTTCTCTAGGTTCGAAACGGTGTTCTCCGACTACAGCGGCCAAGATATGGCCACTGCAACCGGACACCACTTGTTCGTTCAGAATTTCGTGAAAGGCCTGGTGCAAGAAGTTTCTCAAAAATTGCAGGCGAGCGAAAGCAGTTGGGCAGCCTCTAAACCCACGGCTATCCTCCAGATGGCCCAATACTATGAACATCAGAAGAATGAGAATGATAGGGCATCCGAACGTAAAAAGAAGGAGTTGAAAGAGCGGGTCATGATAGCTCAACTGCAGGGGGTGACGATAGGTAGGGAACCCTCCAAGGGGAACTACCAGCCGACAGCCCCTAAAAATACACCCTCCAGAGAACGAATGCCCGTACCCTATACAAGCCGAAGGGACTTAGATGAAAACCAATGCGCGTTTTGTAAAGGATACGGTCACTGGAAGTCGCAGTGCCCGGTCCTTCATGAAGCAAACAAGAACCGAGAGGCTAGGGATGGGACAAACGGACAAAAGAACAGGGACCAGGGACGGGGACACACCAATGATGCTAACTATGACAGACCAAGCCGACCTAACACATTTGACCGCCCACGACAGAATCAGTATCAGCAGTCCGATTGCGAGAACGTCCGCGATTTCGCATAGGACAGCCAGGGACAAGGGAGGGATCCAGTCGAGCTTTGTGTTGACCAGCAAGGTCCTTATGTCACTGCTAAGGTCCTGGAGTACGAAGTCCCCATTTTTGGTGGACACTGGGGCAACACGTAGTGCATTATCCAAACGACTGATTCCAAGGGCACCCTTGTCTGGCTCACACGTGACATCAATAGGCTTTGATGGAACGCCCTCTACTAATCCCTTATCTACACCGATTCCCTTTGACTTAGAGAACAACATCACGGACACGACCTTCCTGCTATCTTCCAACACCCCCGACGCCATTATGGGTCTTGACCTCCTGAAGCACTTTCGAGCCACCATTCGATGTTCCCCAGACGGAGTACGAGTCATACTGTACGATAACCAGAATCTGTTCAGACCTTGTCCCACCCGACGCATGTTTTCCATCACTGACGCTGACTTGTCCTTACTAGACACTTTACCCCCGTACCTTTGGGCCAAGACCGACTCAGACGTAGGACGCATGATGATAGACCCTGTGCACATCACTGTACGGTCAGACGCTATGCTCCCAAAGCTCCCACAGTATCGGATATCGCCCGAGGCGAGAAGGCATTGGTAGGAATCATTCAGTCCTTAGTCGATGCAGGAGTGGTAGAGGAAGTAGTCAGTAATATCTGTAACAGCCCTATCCTACCCATTGTCAAGAAGCAAGGCGAGGAGATGAGAAGGCTTATCGCTTCATCATTGACCTCCGCGAAGTAAACAAAGTAGTCGTACCTCAGTACCCAGTAGTCTCTGACATCACCACCATCTTGACCCTGATCCCCTCCACTGCCACTGTTTTCACCGTCATAGATCTCAAAAATGCTTTCTTTTCTATCCCCATCCATCCAGAGAGCCGATACCTCTTCGGCTTCACCCTAAAAGCCCGTTCATATAGATTCTGTAGAGCACCCCAGGGCTACACTGAGAGCCCCAGCATCTACAGCCAGGCTCTCAAGAGACAGCTGGACGCAGTCCAGCTCCCGGACGGAGTGGTGTTAATCCAGTATGTCGACGACATTCTCCTGGCTGCCGACACTACGCCACTTGCCACCACAGCCACCATCCAACTCCTGCACTTCCTCGCGGAGAATGGTCACAAGGTCTCCAAGAAGAAGCTGCAGTTCTGCCAACCACAGGTGACATACTTAGGCCACCTCCTGTCCAAGGACGGGAGAAAGCTCACACCCGATCGGATCCGGACCATCCTAGAGACCCCGTTCCCAAGACTCAAAAGCAGGTTCGCTCCTTAGTAGGCCTCACGTCCTTCTGTCGGCAGTGGTTGCCAAACCTTAGTCTCATAGTCAGACCTCTACTCTCTCTGTTAGCGAAAGACGTTCCCTTCCCACTCCCTTGGACCCCTGAATGCCAATCCTCCTTTCAAGAACTACGAGATGCCCTCTGCTCAGCCCCTGTTCTAGGAACCCCTGACTACACCAAGCCCTTCTCCCTCTTCACCCACGAGAGGGAGGGGTGCGCTTTGTCTGTCCTAACGCAACCCATAGGTCCCAAACAACGCCCTTGTGCCTACTTCTCTGCCACTCTTGACCCTGTAGCCAGAGCTCTGCCCGCCTGCCTTCGAGCGGTAGCTGCCGCTGCCGTCTCTATCCGACAAAGTGAGGGGATCGTACTTTCGAATTCCCTCACTGTGCTGGTCCCCCATGCTGTCGACACACTCCTGAACCAGACCAAGACTCAGCACCTGACTAGCGCACGACTGACTGGTTACGAGTTAACTCTGCTTACACCCCACATCACGTTGAAACGATGTACCACTCTGAACCCTGCCACTCTGTTGCCCCTCCCCGATGATGACCCCAATGTGTCCCCTATGCATGACTGTGTGACCCTCACGGACGAGCAAACTAGAAGTAGAGCTGACCTCCGTGACACTGCCATCCCAGACCCTGATGGAGAGCTATGGGTAGACGGCTCGTGCATTAAACTCCCCGACGGCACGACCTCGGCTGCCTATGCAGTCACCACAGCCCGGACGGTGAGTTGAGACGGCCCGCATCACCCAACGGTCCGCACAAGCGGCAGAACTAATTGCCCTCACACGTGCATGCGTCCTAGCAACAGGCAAAGTCGCAAACATCTACACCGACAGCCAGTATGCCTTCGGGGTGGTTCATCATTTTGGGCTCTTATGGAAGGAAAGGGGATTCCTGACTTCGCATGGTACACCCATCCTTCACGGAGATCTAGTCTCTACCTTGACCGAAGCAGTCCTCCTCCCCGAACGACTTGCAGTCATCAAATGCCAGGCACACAAAAAGTGACAGACATCATTGGACAAGGAAATGCACTAGCCGACATCACTGCTCGAACCACAGCTGAGAATAGGACGACGACACGCATGTACGTGACTAGGTCACAGACGGAAAAATGGAAGGACGCTAGAGAGCACATTAGAGACATACAAATGGCCTGCTCCCCCAAGAACTGACTGAATGGGCACGGGTGGGACTGAAAGATGATGAAGGCTGCTGGTTGACAAAAGACACGAACAAATGGCTGCTACCCAATTCCTACTTGATCCCCATACTGACTATGGCACACTCCCCAGCACACATAGGATCTGCCCCCATGATTGAACTCATCACCCGAGTCTGGCACAACGACAAGATTCCCGACTCTGCTAGACGCCTAGTTCAACAATGCTTAATCTGCTTGCAACACAACCCAGGGAAAGGAACTGTTGTCCCTCGGGGTGGGTTCAGGGTCCCGACCATCCCTTTGAAGTCCTACAGATGGATTACATTCAGCTAGACCGTTGCCTGGGTTTGAAGTACGTCCTTGTTGTCGTGTGCGCCTTCAGCAAATGGGTGGAGGCCTATCCCACACGCGACAACACTGCCATGACCACTGCCAAAGTCCTGTTAAAGAGTTTTTCCCCGATATGGCCTTTGTCGGATTTTATGGAGTGACAACGGCCCCCACTTCATAGCTGAAGTCATCCAACTTATCTTAAAGGGATTGGGTGTAAAACAGAAATTTCACGCAGTCTTCCACCCCCAATCTGCAGGCCTGGTCGAGCGACACAACGCCACACTCAAGCTAAAAATCTCTAAGATTGTTGCCTCCACCGGACCGAAGTGGCCTGATGCCCTCCCATTGGTATTGCTATCAATGCGCTCCACCCCCACTAAGCACCACTTGACCCCTTACGAAGTAGTATTCGGGCGGCCAATGAATATTTGGGCCGCGCCTAGGCCAACTTCGATCCATGACGTCCCAGACGTCCTAATGTCTGACTATCTGTGCACCCTCACTAAAACCTTAACTGTCATCCATCAACAGGTGCTACAAGCCATCCCAGACGCTTCCAGGGGCCCAGGACACGACATTCACCCAGGGGATCACGTCTTGATCCGCAACTTCCAGCGTGCCAAAAGCTTGGAACCTCGGTGGACGGGCCCCTGGCAAGTCCTGATCACTACACGGACGGCCCTTCGAGTGGAAGGCAAGCGTCACTGGGTGCATGCGCACCATTGTAAGCGCGCCCCCAACTCTGACGACGGAAGAAGACATCGCGACTCAGGAAGAGCTCCTGACAAAAGACAAACCATCGTTGAGCTGTCACACCGACACAGAAACGCTCGAACTGGCAGAGTTTCCCGATCCCACCGTACCGTCCAGGGAAGGGTACAACCTACGTAAAGGGAGGAGCTTCGGCAAAGCAGACCACTGACTGGGTAAAATCTCAGAACGGTAGCCTAACACACTCAAGGTTGCCCGAAGAGAAGTCAGAGAAAGTCGGTGGTTCTGCCCGCTACCGAGCACTCTGAAGATGATGGAAGCGCCCGACTCCCCAATGATGGAAGCAACTGGATATCCGAAGAGGACCTACCGAAACCCAAAGACTAACAAACTGCACAGCTCAAAGACTATAGCCGTTTTCATTACCCTTCTCTTTTGCCTCCTCCTCATGACAACCTTCTGGATCATCGAAGAAAGCACACCCGCTCACAAAACATTGCTCCCCACTGAACTGCCGATAACTACCAAGGAACACTTCCTGATTGCCCTTTCTCCACCGCTCCGAGAGAGACGCAGGGAGTTCTGGAATAACTCTTTTGTGCAACTGCTGCACCAACACAACCTTGCCGCTAATGCCACTAATTGCTGGATCTGCGGGCTGCTGCCCCATGCAGCCGGACACTCCATCCCGTTCATTCCTTCGCCCTTTTCCATCCACGGCTCCTGTCTTGCCTGGCTGATTCTTCTGCAAGAAAGCTTTAAAGACAATGCCACATCAGAAAGAACTGTTTCGCATTTCTACCACGAGGCATGGCTGAATAAGACTGGGCGAACCGCTACTCCTTTTACCCTCTGACCTCTGGTACCTCTATTCACATGGACATCCCTGCCAAAGAACGAGTGGAAATGCAAGTTTTCCATAACCCAGCCAGACCCACTTTCTCCTACCTCCGGAAACGAACAGCCACCACTCTGACAGTGGCCTTGTCTGTTGTCAACGTCTCGGGCCTTGTGTGCATCGAAGGCCTGGGGACGCAACTGGTGGGCCGCAGCGCCTGCGTCATCACCAGAACACTGGATTCATCCGACCCTCCCTCCTTTGTTGCTTCTCCAAATATGTACTTTGTTTGTGGCACCAAAGCATACACCTGGCTCCCCAAAGGTTGGGGGGCACATGCTACATTGCCTTCATCCTCCCACCTACGTATGTGGCCCCAGCAAGCCATCACCGGCAAAAGCGTGCAAGGGACATCGACCAGGCCGACTCGACAGGAGCACAGTTCTTGGATGCCGCGAAAGGACTTGTGCCATTCTGGGGTCCGATGACGAACAGCCGCGCCATCCGACACTTGACCCAGGCAGTTGAAACCACCATGAACGTCACAGCTGGCATCTTGACCAATAACACCGCAGAGCTTCAGGCAGTCCGCCTGGTGGCTCTGCAGAACCGCCTTGTTCTAGACGTGGTTCTGGCAGACCGAGGAGGAGCATGCCGCATCATTGGGTCCAGCTGTTGCACCTACGTGCCAGACAATTCACCTTCTGTTTACAAAGCCATCGAACACCTCCATAGACTGTCCTCTGAAGTACACCGGGAGCAAGAAGGATGGTCGCTTGGGAGCTGGTTCTGGGACTTACTGAAAGCCTGGGGTGGAGGTTGTTCACATTCATTCTGATTCCGATTGTGGTGCTATGCGGGTGTTGCTTAAGTATCCAATGTCTGCCTCCTCTGTGTTCATTATTTTCAAATTGCATTTGCCCAAAGACTTTGGACTTACAGGCTGAACACATGAAAACTTTGTATGAGACAGAAATACGTGGCATTATGGGGATCGACCGGAATTAACAAGTTGGCGAGAAATGTTAAAAGGGGGACTGTGGAAAATTAATTTGTATCGATAAACATTGTCTGCGCCATCTTGCCCTTTTTCCCAATGCCACACTTTCGTCGTCCGCGGCGGCCATTTTAGCTACCTTGATCAGACCCACTCTCTGCACACCGCTAATCCCCAGCGCGGCTCCACATCCTCGCAAGCCCCCCCGCACTGGTCACCCTCTCTCTCTCTCTCTCATGCACGGGCCATTAACCCCCTCCAACTGCGCTGCACTTCCCTGGGAATCTCACCCGGGCCTGCCCGACACCTCCCTTTCCTCCTATACACTATCATACCCTCTGACACCCCTCTTCCTCCGTATCCGATTGTCCAGGCCGGTCCCAGGCTATCACCTAGCCCTGCGGATACAGTTTATGGCCCGACTGTAAGGAATCGCCCCTCTTCAAAGGAGTTACAGTAGATCAAGGCCCCCACCCCATGAGATCCGTCACACCACATGCATTCCGGGAACCGGCGGAATGCCCTGCTGATCCTGCCGTCTGATGCCGATTCTGTATGGTGAATGGGGAGGGATTCTCACTGTAAGGGTGCGTGGGAACGGGTCTGAAGCAGAAGATCCCAGGGATGTCTTTCATACTTCAAAGTATCTTTACTGTAATAAAGAATGTCTTCCTGCCATAAATGCGTGTATAAGAGGCCAGGCCTCAGAGATGCAGTAGAGCACCTCGTGAAGATTCCCTGTTGGTCTGATCTGACGTGTTCTCCTCCGGAGAGAATAAATCTTTGTTTCCTGCCTTCCAGTCTCCAGCGCCTGCCTCTTCATTGATTCATATTTTGGGGAATAGAGGCGACATCGCCGGGCAATACTTAAGGTTATTCCATTCGTCGATTGCCTTCCTGTTTTACATTTCTGTAATCTGCATGCTTGAAATAAGGCCTCTTTGCCTTGAATCTGCCAAAATTTTGTTCCCCAAATACTTTTCTCATTAACGTTTGAATTTCAATACTCATCTCCTTAAATAGCCAGATTTTGACAAAACTCAGTTCAGTAAATGAGCTTGTTGATAGTGATCAGATTTTTCAAAAGTTGTTGCAGATCCTGATTGAAATAGAAGGCTGAAGGGTGTTGTTAGATTTGGGGGTCTCTAGTTGGCAGAGGTAGGTACCTTTGTCCAAATAGGGACCCTTGAGTCTAGTCAGGGAAAGTAGGTACACTCCTGAAATAACCCCTGCTCACCCTCTTGGTAGCTTGGCACGAGCAGACAGGCTTAGTTCAGAGGCAGTGTGTAAAGCATTTGTGAACACATACAGTAATCAAGTGACAACACTACAAATGGACACCACACAGGTTGTATATTTATAAAAATAAGTATCTTTTATATAGATTTATCACAAGACCATAAACGACAAAAATAATCCACAGTACTGTCAAGAATGCTTAGTTCTGATCAAAAAGGCTTAATTCAAGGTTCTGTGCGAGTCGGTAGCCTCCTCCGGCTACGGCGATGTCAAGAACAAACAGAGTCTAACAAATCCAGCTGACCGCATCGAGACGGGCCAACACAGCGTAGACAGACTCGGTCACAGTACCTTTTACTTGAAGCGGCAGGCACGGGCGTGCGAGCCTGATGGCTGTTCGTCGCGGTCGCGATGCAAAAATGGAAGCGTTGCAGGACGCGTTGTCCCTCGATGCGGTGCAGGCAGCGGCTCGTTGACGTCGTCGAGACGGAGTCGGTGAGACCAGGGCCGGGCGTTGCAGGGCGAGACGGTGCTTCAATGCGGTGCTGGCAGGTTGCGGTGCGGCGACGGAGCCGGGTTCAGGAGCTGGCATCGATCAGTCTGGACAGCGGTGCGAGTCGGGCGGTGCGTCGCGAAGCGTGCGAGCGGTGCCCAACTCCGGTGCGGTCACAGGACTCGAAGTCAGCAGCGGTGACCGTGTCGGTCGGACCAGTTCGATTCAGTGTAGCGAGGCGTTGCGAGGTGCGGTGCTCACAGGTTACGGTGCAGGCAACGGCTCGGTGACCGCGTCAAGACGGAGTCGGTGAGCAGAAGGCCGTGCGTTGCAAGATGGAGGCGTTGCTCGATGCGGTGCCAACAGGACACCGAGCCGGTCGGGAGAGTCGGTCACAGCTCCCTACCTCTGTAGCCACTGAAACAGAGTTTCCAGCAGCAATTCACAAAGGGGTGAAGTCCAATGGTCCTGGGACTTCGATCAGGGGCAAGCTCTCTTCCAAGCCCTTGGAGATCCTTCACAAGTTGATGAAAGTCACAGCAAAGCAAAAGTTCCTTTCTCCTTTCTTTGGCAGTCAGGCAAACCACTGCAGGCCAATCCCCCAAGCAGCACTTCAGGCTTAGGGATAGTCTCTCCTCAGTTTCTTCTTGGTTCCGCTCCTCAGCAAAGGTTTCTTCTTGTTCCCAAAAGTGATCTAACTTTCCTGGGGTCTGGGTGCCCCTCTTATACCCTGATTCTCTTTGTTCTCTGGAGGCAGAGAGGCCTTTGCCTAGCTTAAACCAGTTCTGTGCAGCTTTGGAGCACTCTGTGTACATGACTCCTTCTTTCCTTTCAGAATGTGGGGCAGGGTACTCAGACGCCTGGCAGGGGGTGGAGCCAGCATTGTGGCAGGCAGGCACAGCCCTATTCAGACCCAGATGCAACTCCTCCCTCCACTCTGGATGCAGATCTCTCTATTCAGCCCTGGGCTGCCTCACCCTGTCTCCTGTGGCCACCCCCAGCCTCTGTCACGCACAAACCAGACACACAATACACAAGCTGGCAGAGGCAGGCTGGATAGTTAGGCAAGAAAATACCCAGTTTCTAAAAGTGGTATTTTCAAACACAGAATGTTAAAACCAACTTCACTAAAAGATGTATTTTATCATTCTGAGTTCAGGCATACTAAACTCGAATTTCTACCTAGTTCCCTGAGTCAGTTTAGGATTATAAGATGTTATAATCCAACTGCCCATTCTGGCCTATGGGGAACAGGTAGCCTTGCAATAGTGAAAAACGAAAATGGCTGTAATTCACTATTAGGACATGCCACACACACCAGGCATGTCCCACCTTATCCTTACAATGCACCCTGCCCGTAGGCCTACCATAGGGGTGTCTGATATGAAGAAAAGGGAAGTTTTGGGGACTGGTAGGTGGGTGCACTTACCAAGTCGACATGGCAGTCACAGACTGCACACAGGCTCTGCAATGGCAGGCCTGAGACACACTTTACAAGCTACTTCTGTGGGTGGCACAACCAGTGCTGCAAGCCCACCAGCAGCATTTGATTTACAAGCCCTGGGCACACTAAGTGCACTGTACTAGGGTCTGACAGTAATTCAAATAAGCCAAACATGGAGTCACTAATTCACATCACAATTTACAATAGGGAGCACTTGCACTTTGGCACTGATTAGCAGTGGCAAAGTGCCCATGAACATCTAGTCCAGCAAAAACATATCGACAACAGTGGAGGCATTATGAAAAAATGGAAGGGAGACCCATGCCAAGGATGCCAGGTCTAACACGTGTCCCCTCCAGCTGAAATGTGGGGAGAACTATCCTACCCCTAGGGAGTTCTCATCACTAAGGCGGAAAAATCTGGACAGACCATCAGCATTGGCATGTTCTGTACCAGGGCGGTGTTCCACCGTAAAGTCCATCCCCTGTAGGGAAATGGACCACCTCAACAGCTTTGGATTCTCACCCCTCATCTGCATCAACCATCTGAGGGGCCTGTGGTCTGTCTGAACCCGGAAGTGAGTCCCAAACAGGTATGGTCTCAGCTTCTTCAGTGCCCAGACCACAGCAAATGCCTCACGCTCAATAGCACTCCATCTCTGTTCCCGGGGAAGTAACCTCCTACTGATGAAGGCTACAGGTTGGTCTAGGCCCTCCTCATTGATCTGTGATAGAACAGCCCCTACACCATGCTCTGAAGCATCCGTCTGAACAATGAACTCATTGGAGAAGTTGGGTGCCTGGAGCACAGGCGCCGTGCACATGGCAGTCTTCAAGGTGTCAAAAGCTTTTTGACAGGCGTCAGTCCAAATCACTTTCCTGGGCTGCTTCTTGGAAGTCAGCTCTGTCAAGGGGGCAACAATGCTGCCATACCCCTTGATGAATCTCCTGTAATACCTGGTGAGTCCTAGGAAGGCTCTCACCTCTGTCTGGGTTTTGGGGGCTCCCAAGCCAGAATGGTATACATCTTCGGTTGGAGGGGTGCCACCTGGCCGCTCCCAACCTGGTGTCCCAAGTACACCACAGAACCCTGCCCAATCTGGCACTTACTTGCCTTGATTGTGAGGCCTGCCCTCCGCAGCGCCATCAACACTTCCCAGAGGTGGCGCAGATGTTCTTCCCAACTGGCACTGAACACTGCGATGTCATCCAGGTAGGCGGCACTGAAATCCTCCAGTCCAACCAACACCTGGTTGACCAACCTCTGAAAGGTGGCAGGGGCATTCTTCATCCCAAAGGTCATCACCCGGAACTGGTAGTGCCCATCTGGTGTGGAGAATGCTGACCACTCTTTTGCCCCATCAGTCAAGGCGATCTACCAGTTCCCAGACGTTAAGTCAAACGTGCTGAGGTACTGCGCAGCCCCTAACCGATCTATGAGCTCATCAGCTCTGGGGATGGGGTGGGCATCAGTCCTGGTGACGGAATTGAGTCCCCTGTAGTCCACACAGAACCGGAGTTCTGGTGTGGCACCAGGTGCGGCAGCCTTTGGAACCAAGACCACTGGGCCAGCCCAAGGGCTGTTAGAGGACTCAATCACCCCTAGCGCAAACATCTTGGAGACCTCCTCCTTGATGCAGGCTCTGACTCTGTCAGTCACCCTGTAAGCCTTGTGCTTCACAGGAAGACTGTCCCCAGTGTCCACATCATGGACGCACCAATGAGTGACACTGGGAACCAGGGAGAACAGGTCAGGGAACTGTCCCAATAGCTGGCGACAGTCACCCTGCTGCTCAGGTGTGAGGGAGGTAGAGAGGTTTACTCCCTCCACTGATCCATCTTGCTCTCTGGCTGACAGGAGGTCAGGAAGAGGCTCGGTCTCCTCCTCCATCCCATCATCTGTAGCTAAGAGCAGGCCCACTTGGGACCTCTCCAAGTGGGGCTTTAGGCGGTTCACATGCAGGACCCGCAAGGGGTTCCTGGGAGACTGCAAGTCCACCAAGTAGGTAACTGGACTCTTGCGCTCCACCACCGTGAAAGGGCCGGTCCACCTGTCCTGGAGCGCACAAGGCTCCACAGGGGCCATGACCCACACTTTCTGACCAGGCTGAAGCTCGACCAGAGTGGCATTCTGGTCGTACCACTGCTTCATCTCCTCCTGGCTGGCTTCCAGATTTGCCTCAGCAAGCTCTCTGAAACGCCTAGTCTGGTTCCTGAAGGCCGGCATATAACTGTATACATCCTGGGGAGGTTTCCTGGGAGATTGCTCCCAGCCTTCCTTGACCAAACTCAGAGGTCCTCGCACCGGGTTTCCATAGAGGAGCTCAAAGGGGCTGAATCCTAGAGACTTCTGTGGCACCTCCCGGTATGCAAACAACAGGCAAGGTAAGAGGATGTCCCATTTACGCCTCATGGGTTCTTCCAGACCCATAATCATGCCCTTGAGGGTCCGGTTGAATCTCTCAACCAGTCCATTTCCTTGAGGGTGGTAAGGAGTGGTGAACTTGTAAGTTACACCGCACTCCTGCCACAGGGACTTCATGTACTTGGACACAAAGTTGGTACCTCTGTCAGACACCACCTCTTGAGGGAATCCCACATGTGAGAAAATTCCCATCAGTGCCCGTCCCACCACGGGGGCCGTCACTGTCCTCAGAGGGATGGCTTCAGGGTACCGGGTGGCATGGTCTACCACGACCAGGATAAACCCGTTGCCCATGACTGTCTTGGGGTCCAGTGGCCACACAATGTCAATACCCACCCGTTCAAAGGGGGTGCTGACCACAGGGAATGGCCGGAGAGGAGCCTTCTGCTTCCTCCCACTCTTTCCACTTGCCTGGCAAGTCTGGCATGTCCTGCAGTGAGTGGCAGCACTCCTGCGCATCTGGGGCCAATAGAAATGGGTGACAAGCCTTTCAAAGGTCTTGTCCTGCCCCAGATGTCCTGCTAACGGTACATCATGAGCCAACCCCAGTAGGAAGGCTCTGAAGCGCTGGGGTACCACCAGCACACTGGCTGACCCAGGCTCAGCAACCTTAGGCTCTGAATACAGGAGACCATTCTCCCAGTAAATCCAATGTGATCCAGACTGATCACCTGCTGCCTGGTCTGTGGCCTGTTGCCTCAGACTCACGAGAGAAGGGCATGTGTTCTGCTCCTCGCAGAACTCTTCCCTGGAGGGTCCTCCTTCTTGCTGCCAATGGGTCAGCTCAGGTAGGTCCCCCAGTTCAGCTACCTGTTCCCCTGTAGGCTCCAGGGCATCCCCCTCAGGGTCTGCCTCCTCCTGGACCGTGGGAACTTCGGGGCCGGTTTCCCGCGCCCCCTGCCTCCTCTCTCTCGGCAGGCACCTGGGCCTCCCTCTCAGGCTCCAGGTCCTCTTGAACACCTTTAGCTGCCATTGACCGGGTGGTCACACATGCCCAATCAGGCAAGCCCAACATTTCTAAATGCGCACTCCGCTCCACCTTAGCCCAAGGTGAGCTCTCCAAATCGTTCCCTAACAAACAGTCAACAGGCATGGCTGGCCTCACAGCTACTTAAAGAGTACCCGAGACCCCCCACTCAAAGGGAACCTGAGCCACCTTGCAGTGACTCTCTGTGTTGTCAGCGGCAACAACTGGATAGAATGCATTGGGGACAACCTGCTCTTTAGACACCAGGTGACACTTGACAGCTGTCACACTGGCTCCTGTGTCTCTCAGAGCCTCCACCCTATGGCCATTGATGGTCACCCACTGCCTGTATTTTTTAGTGTTATCAGGCAGCTGGGTCCTAGGGACCATCTCAGAGTCTCCTAAGGAGACAAGGGAAAACACTGTGGGATCCCCCCCACCTTGGGCACCCAACTCCTCCCCCAGGGCTACACTAGCCAACTGCCGGGGGACTGCACCAGTGGGTGCTGGTTTTCCATGCAAAGGGCAATGAGGATCGTTTGACTTGTGGCCAGGGGCGCCACACTTGTAACACACCAGTGGTCCCTGGTGAACAGGGGGCCTGTCAGGGCCACTGGCTTCTTCTCAGGGGAGGCTGGGAACCTTTCCCTTGGTTCCCTTGGGGTCTACTTTGGGGCCCTTTATGGAACTCCTTTGTTTAACCTTGTCCCCCCCACTCTTCTGCTGGGGACCCTGCCCACCCTTGGCGGAGTCTCCCACGTGACCCTTGTGGACCCGGGTACTCACCCAGCGGTCCGCCTCCTCAGCAAGCTGCCTAGGGTTAGTCAGCTTACTATCAATCAGGTGCTGGCGTAGCTCAGGAAAACAATTACTGGACAAGTGCTCCCATGCAATCAAATCAAAGAGCGCCTGAAAATCAGTCGTTTTGCTACCCTTTACCCAACCATCCAAGGCTCTGCAAAAAAAGGTCACATATTCAAACCAGGTACTGCCTTCAATCTTTGTACAGTTCCTGAACCTCTGCCTATAAAGCTCAGGGGTCAAACCATATCTAGACATTAATGCTTCCTTCATGTGGCTGTATGAATTATAGACTTCAGAGGGCAAATCCAACAAGGTATCCCGCCCTTCACTCAGGAACCGCCCCCACAACGCCGCTCCCCAATCCTTCTCAGGGACCCGGTGGGAAGACATGGCTACCTCATAGGCTTTGAACCACTGCCCAATGTCATCATTTTTAAAAAATTCCTTCACCACATCTTTGGGAATATACAGCCTAGCTTCAACAGGCACAGGCGGTACACTGCCACCAGAGGGAGTAATCTCTAAGCTTTTGGCCTTCAATTCCAACTCCCTCAAAACCTTCTCATGTTCAAACTGCATTTTCTTTTCTTCTAGGGCTAATTTCCTAGTTTGCATTTCAAATTCTAACTGCCCATTCAGCTTGAGCTTGGTCAGCTCCATTTCGTGCATCCTACTCTCTTTCCTGTCCTCCAACTCTTCTGGAGACAGACCTCTGGCAGGAACACTGCTATCCAACGGGGGAAGGTGGTCTTCCAGCCCCTAGACCCAATAGCCCCTCCAGCTGCCCTTCTGCATTCTCAGCCCCCTCCACAGGGGCACTCCTTGATTCGACCCATGCCCTCAGTGCCTTTTGGAGGGCCTCCTTCCTGGAGAGCCCGGTCATGGACACTTTAAACTTTTTGCAGAAATTCTTGAGCTGCTTGAGGGTGTAGCATTCTAGCATCTCCTCTTCCCAATCACACTCAATAGAGGCTACTGATGCTGGTTTCTCCATGGTGATTAAACTTGGCAGTTGCAAAAATAGGAAATCCCCCAAAAAATGCTATCAAAGAGTATGCGGTTGTGTTTTGGTCTGCACTCACTAAGTAGTGTTCACCAATTACTGTACATGAGTCACAAATGCAAGTCCAGAATCCTCACCGCTGACCACCAATGTTAGATTTGGGGGTCTCTAGTTGGCAGAGGTAGGTACCTTTGTCCAAATAGGGACCCTTGAGTCTAGTCAGGGAAAGTAGGTACACTCCTGAAATAACCCCTGCTCACCCTCTTGGTAGCTTGGCACGAGCAGACAGGCTTAGTTCAGAGGCAGTGTGTAAAGCATTTGTGAACACATACAGTAATCAAGTGACAACACTACAAATGGACACCTCACAGGTTGTATATTTATAAAAATAAGTATCTTTTAAATAGATTTATCACAAGACCATAAACGACAAAAATAATCCACAGTACTGTCAAGAATGCTTAGTTCTGATCAAAAAGGCTTAATTCAAGGTTCTGTGCGAGTCGGTAGCCTCCTCCGGCTACGGCGATGTCAAGAACAAACAGAGTCTAACAAATCCAGCTGACCGCGTCGAGACGGGCCAACACAGCGTAGACAGACTCGGTCACAGTACCTTTTACTTGAAGTGGCAGGCACGGGCGTGCGAGCCTGATGGCTGTTCGTCGCGGTCGCGATGCAAAAATGGAAGCGTTGCAGGACGCGTTGTCCCTTGATGCGGTGCAGGCAGCGGCTCGTTGACGTCGTCGAGACGGAGTCGGTGAGACCAGGGCTGGGCGTTGCAGGGCGAGACGGTGCTTCAATGCGGTGCTGGCAGGTTGCGGTGCGGCGACGGAGCCGGGTTCAGGAGCTGGCGTCGATCAGTCCGGAAAGCGGTGCGAGTCGGGCGGTGCGTCGCGAAGCGTGCGAGCGGTGCCCAACTCCGGTGCGGTCACAGAACTCGAAGTCAGCAGCGGTGACCGTGTCGGTCGGACCAGTTCGATTCAGTGTAGCGAGGCGTTGCGAGGTGCGGTGCTCACAGGTTACGGTGCAGGCAACGGCTCGGTGACCGCGTCAAGACGGAGTCGGTGAGCAGAAGGCCGTGCGTTGCAAGATGGAGGCGTTGCTCGATGCGGTGCCAACAGGACACCGAGCCGGTCGGGAGAGTCGGTCACAGCTCCCTACCTCTGTAGCCACTGAAACAGAGTTTCCAGCAGCAATTCACAAAGGGGGTGAAGTCCAATGGTCCTGGGACTTCGATCAGGGGCAAGCTCTCTTCCAAGCCCTTGGAGATCCTTCACAAGTTGATGAAAGTCACAGCAAAGCAAAAGTTCCTTTCTCCTTTCTTTGGCAGTCAGGCAAACCACTGCAGGCCAATCCCCCAAGCAGCACTTCAGGCTTAGGGATAGTCTCTCCTCAGTTTCTTCTTGGTTCCGCTCCTCAGCAAAGGTTTCTTCTTGTTCCCAAAAGTGATCTAACTTTCCTGGGGTCTGGGTGCCCCTCTTATACCCTGATTCTCTTTGTTCTCTGGAGGCAGAGAGGCCTTTGCCTAGCTTAAACCAGTTCTGTGCAGCTTTGGAGCACTCTGTGTACATGACTCCTTCTTTCCTTTCAGAATGTGGGGCAGGGTACTCAGACGCCCGGCAGGGGTGGAGCCAGCATTGTGGCAGGCAGGCACAGCCCTATTCAGACCCAGATGCAACTCCTCCCTCCACTCTGGATGCAGATCTCTCTATTCAGCCCTGGGCTGCCTCACCCTGTCTCCTGTGGCCACCCCCAGCCTCTGTCACGCACAAACCAGACACACAATACACAAGCTGGCAGAGGCAGGCTGGATAGTTAGGCAAGAAAATACCCAGTTTCTAAAAGTGGTATTTTCAAACACAGAATGTTAAAACCAACTTCACTAAAAGATGTATTTTATCATTCTGAGTTCAGGCATACTAAACTCGAATTTCTACCTAGTTCCCTGAGTCAGTTTAGGATTATAAGATGTTATAATCAAACTGCCCATTCTGGCCTATGGGGAACAGGTAGCCTTGCAATAGTGAAAAACGAAAATGGCTGTAATTCACTATTAGGACATGCCACACACACCAGGCATGTCCCACCTTATCCTTACAATGCACCCTGCCCGTAGGCCTACCATAGGGGTGTCTGATATGAAGAAAAGGGAAGTTTTGGGGACTGGTAGGTGGGTGCACTTACCAAGTCGACATGGCAGTCACAGACTGCACACAGGCTCTGCAATGGCAGGCCTGAGACACACTTTACAAGCTACTTCTGTGGGTGGCACAACCAGTGCTGCAAGCCCACCAGCAGCATTTGATTTACAAGCCCTGGGCACACTAAGTGCACTGTACTAGGGTCTGACAGTAATTCAAATAAGCCAAACATGGAGTCACTAATTCACATCACAATTTACAATAGGGAGCACTTGCACTTTGGCACTGATTAGCAGTGGCAAAGTGCCCATGAACATCTAGTCCAGCAAAAACATATCGACAACAGTGGAGGCATTATGAAAAAATGGAAGGGAGACCCATGCCAAGGATGTCAGGTCTAACAGGTGTGATCTGTCAGCACTCTGAAAATAAGAGAATTTCTTTAAATAATTTGGATGACTGTTAGGAGGTGGCACCTCACAGTGTTTTCACTGTGTGTAATTGCAAATTTCTCTAAAATAGCTCCTGTGTATGTAATCATGTGCATAGTGATGATAACAATACATTTCTTGGTAATTAACTGATTTCAAATATGCATTTTTATTATTAAAAGTAGCATATGCCTATAAATCAGACATTATTATTTTAACAGTCTAGTGTCCCAATCATCTGAAATAGAACTGGGTATCACATCATTTATAGAAACTTTGATCACATATGGCAATTGCAATGTCTCAGTAGGTCCCATAATCTGATATGGAACCTTTTCCCATGCTAAGTCCTCAAGCACGGAATAAGCTACGATATTTGCAGTGTAGAGATTTCTTCGGACTCTGTGAGATCAAGAGTGTGCCTGTTATTCATGAACCATAGGTGATACAATTGTTCTTGCAGGAATTAAATGTCCATTGAGTAGCAATAGAACAACGTGTTTTGTTGACAACTACATAGTGAAAAGAAAAATTCCCAAGCGATCAAAGCATCGGACAACGGAGGAATTAGGTACTTGTCACAAAACTATTGATAAGCATGAAACAGTCTTTGGCGGGGAGTGACTATAGAAGGAGTTGAAAAGTCCTCTGTAAAATATCCAGATCATTCTCAATATCGTTGGTCTCTTGAGGCTCTTGAAAGAGCACCTGTTCAAATGACGTAGCATCACGTGGAATGTCATAGTACACCATGGAAGTGAGTTGGACAGTAACCACTGTAGGACTGGCAGCATTCGGTGCATTTGTAGAACTCTGTTTTCTGCATAGAGTATTGTGCTCAAATATCCACTGCTGGGAACTGGAGCTAGTAATGTTACTTCTTTGTTCAAAGTGTATGGTATTCAGAGTAGGGAGAGGTTGAGAGGCACTATTCTGAATCCTTCTTGGTGTCTGCAAGGGCCTTCTGTAATGGACTGGCCACATAGTGCTTTTTCACGTGGCCGATAGACACCTGTGTGTTTCTCCTTGAGCTGGGTAAGGGAGGAAGAATAACAGTTCTGTTGCCTTTCACCACAAGAACAGCGATGGTTGGTCTGTAGGATGGTTCAAAAGCTTGCTTGTCATAGATGTTTTCACAAACTAGGTCTCCAACTCTGGGAAACCACCTGTCAGCAACAGCGATAACCTTATCTTCACAGAGTGTCAGAGAGATTCAAGTTAGGCAGCTTGTCTCTGACTTCTTGGCTACTCTGTAAAACATTTAAATGTTTCTCTTAGTCAAATGTTTCTTCATCCGCCACCATCGTAGGGTTATCTAAGCCAGGCACATACATAGGAACTTTGAATAGAACCTTGTACGTCCTCCCAATACTCGTCTAGGCAAGTTATTCACTGCTCTCTGAACTGCATACAGATTATGGAACCAACTAAGACCTGAACTTAGTACCCCAGCAGTGAAGGCTTGTTTATCATGCAGTTAGCAGGTTCGACAATGGCATTCAATTAAGCCTTGAACAGGTTGCTGAATTGCAAACAAACTTCCAGAGGAGACATTGAATCCCAGTATGCCTCAGAGGCAAATGTAGGACCGTTATCTGAAGGAAATTAATGAACTGCCCCAATCACTAGCAGACACTAAAAATCATTTACTACTGCTGAAGAACTCGCATTTCTCTGTGGCCACACCCATAGAAAAATGAGAACTGCTGACAAATATCACACTGCCTAACATACTCTCTAGTCTGTTTATGTAAACAAGGTCACCAGTATGTTGCTGTAGCATTGTTGCGCTGACTCTTGCATGGGCAGATGCCAATCTCCCATAGGCTTCTTTGATTAAATCTAATCTGGACAGATTATTAGGTATTATCCTGTCTGCCACTCCTGGTAGTTTGACTACAGGAGTGTTGTCTCAATTAAGAGTGTAGGAGTATTTGGGAGGAAAGGCTGCAGGATATGTCCCACCTTGCTTGGTTACATTTATGGCTGTTAAGACATCTGTATTACTCTTCATTTGAGTTCTGGTTAATACTGCTACTCTAACAGTCTGAATTGCAACCTTTGCCACTAGGTCGGCTGCACAGTTCCCTTTGGCGTGAATGCCATCACGCTGATGGACCAAAGTGTGCCTCACATGGACCAGTGGAAGCTTATCTTGTCAGATAGTTAACTTTCCCCAAAGCTGTTTATTTGTTATAGTTTTTCCCTTTGAATACTTGAATCCATTCAAACATCAATGCTGCAAGTCAACATTGTAACTCTGCACACAAAAGGACAAGTCAGGCGCAATAAGTGTGGGAACTGACAAGTCAACCCTTTGTGGAGCAAGTAACAGGGCATGTAATTCTTCATGCTGTGCAGTGCTGTCAGCTAGGAATTTACTGTGGGTATATTATGGAAGGAATTCACCATCATTCACTACACCCTGTACAGCCGTGCAGGCTGTGGAGTACTTATATTTGGTTCCTAGCAATAGCTGAGGAGAGCCATCCATATAGAATACCCTTTGGTACGACTCAATGAGTAAAGTGATTGGAGTTGGAGCAATGTGTTGTTCATATTAGAGAAAAACCTGTGCACAAAGAGTAGGATCATACTAGAACTTTACATCCACTGCACTTAAAGAAGAGGCCCACTGCATCCACCTCGGGTGTGGTGCACAAGCATTAGGAATGTTTGTCTTGGTGGCCGCCTCTAGTGCTGGAATGGGAGAAATAACAATGATATTTTTTCCCTGCAACAAAGGGTGCTCCTTCAAATTAGCTGCTTCCACAGCTGTAAGTATTTTATATACGGAAGCAAAGCATGCTTCAGGTAAAGAAAGCAAGTGGGGCTTGCAAGCAATAGGAACAATCTGTCCTTCATTGTAGGTCACATAGGTATAGAGACTGGGTTGACTCTGATAACTAGGTTAGTTTGATTATCCCTAGTTTGTAAATATTTAGTCTCAAGCATGTGTTCTTGTCGGGCACATAAGATATCAGTGTGAACGCTCAGCCATTATTTAGATGAAAACATGGGAGAAATCAGGTTGTACAGGGGCTTCACTTGCTCAGCATAGTGAGGCAAATAAGAGTGCCCAAAGTTGAGAAACGCCAGCAGGGATTGCAACTTTTTCAGTGCATTGGAAGCCTGTAAAGTACCATACTTCTGAACAAAGTCTGGGGCTAGACTCTTGCCCTCACTGGATAACTAGTATCCTAGGAAAGTCATGGCCAGGTGGGCAATTTTTGATTTCTTAAATTTGATTTTGTAACCATGTGATGTTAATATGGTCACCACCAAGTTCACCCTCATCAGGTGCAGACCTAAATTATCAGTGATAACATCGATATCATTAATATATGACAATACCTAGGGATCTGGTTGTAAGATCTGCATGATGCATGTGGAAAATAAGCCAGGACTGTTCTTATTGCCCATAGGTAAACATCAAAAGGAGAGCTACACCCCATCAAAACTAAAGGCGGTCAGATACTCATTTTCAGGCACTATATTTTGACAAAATAAAACATTGGAAATATCCAGAATCATTTACTTTTTATTTTTTTCTGCACCAGGTTAGTCATTAAACCTGTGCTATGTATATTTTGGACCACATAGGTTCACTTATGCGAATTCAGATTCCTATAGTCTAAAAGTATTCTATAGGAGCCGTATGGTTTGGAGACAGAAAAAAGAGGCGAGTTCATTGGTGAAACATAAGGCACTACTATACCCTGATATTGCAACTGATCTAATGTTGAAACTGATCTAATATTGCTTTTAGGCCATGTTTTGCTTCTGGCTTTAAAGGGTATTGTGCTTGTGGTTGAGGTTTGCTGCGTAAGAGAATGACATGGGGACTTGAGTCTGGCAGTATTGGAGAAAAAGCTACTCTTATGACTTCCCCCCACTGAGGCGATTCCTTAAAAAAGATGGGAGGCTAGTCTCCTCTGCTAGGATGATATCATAATCATCTGACAATTGGGTCCAGAAGACTGCTTTAATGGCATGTGGTATATCTCCTTCAATTTGTACACTTAAATTGTAATTCCTATCAAGAGGATTTAAATGATTCTTTCAAATAATGCAAACAGAGGTGCACCACATTCAAAATATTTGCAATCGTTATATGAAATAACAATTATCCAGAGTTTTGTAAATCCATAACTGATCTTCATTTATTGATGCTTCTTAAATACACTGCAAAAGTCAGCCAGCACGTTTCGTCCAAAAGAAAATGGACTTCTTCAGGGCAATAATATAGTATAGACGATGCATATCATATGATCCAATTGCATGTGATGCACATAAGTTGGCCCGATAGTGTACATGGTGAAAATCCCACAATAGTCAGTCCCATGATAAGGAACAGGAAGTCATGAGATAGATGGCATTCCGCCCCAATAAGGATGGTATGTCAAAGATTCCCATGTTACAAATGTGCATTAAACAGAAGGCATGTCAGCCCCACGTCGCGCACTTCATTTGGTGCCTTTATACGGAAATGGAGTACCCCTCCCAGTCTCAAGCACATGACCGGGAGGAAAACTCAGTTTCCTTATAACAGCACCAATTGAAGTGCGCGACGTGGGGCTGACATGCCTTTTGTTTAATGCACATTTGGACCATGGGAATCTTAGCCATACCATCCTTATTGGGGCAGAATGTCATCTATCTCATGGCATGAGAGGCGTATGGAGGCGCAACGAGGAGAAATACTTATATTTCTCCTCGTTTTTTCCTCTTTCTATGCGTGCTGCACACCTTCCTGCACAAAAACAATCATATGAGGTGTTTTCCTGAACAAAAACAATCTCCCCTAAAATGCAGACACCATTGCACGATGGTGCAAGGGGGCCTGCATTGGCACATGGCAGCCAATTGTGCCACAGCACAGGGAGCGACATATTGTTGTAAATATGACGCATCCCTGTGCTTTGAAAGTGACATCACGTGGCACAGCCAAATGGCTTGTGGCACAGCGCTGCCTCACTTTCTTGAAAATAGGGCCCTAAGGGCCTAATTACAAGTTTGGCGGTCTATGGAAACGTCAAACCCATGGTAGCGGTCCACCTGCCCTATTACAACTACGGCAGTGGGACCACCACAGGATCGCTGCAACCGGCGGCATCCTTGATCCCGCAGTAGTGGTGCATTGGTGTGAGGGTGTAATATGCTGGCGGTGCCACTGGGGCACCGCCAAGCATATGACGAGTTTCCTCACAGCAACTCTTTTCATGGCGGTGAGCCCGCCATGAAAATGGTGGCAGTGAGGAAAATAAGGGGGCCGTACAAGTCCCCCTGTTGCCTTTGTGCACGGAGGCACATGGTGTGCCCCCCCTGTCTGTATGCACCCCCTGTTCCTGCAGAAAACAAAATGCACAACATTGTGCATTTCGGTCCGTGCAGGAATGGGCTGTGGCTCTCCCACAGCTGTACCTTTCTAAGGCTCCCCTATGAGCTTTGGAAAGGCACTGCTGTGGAATCCCCACCACAGGACCACCCAACCTGTATTTCAGTAGGAATGCGGTAGGCGGGCTGACTATGGATTTGGCGGTGTTGCAGCTTGGCACTTGTGTGGCAGCCCGCTGCAACACCACCAAACTCGTAATCAGGCCCTAAATTACATCGGAGATTGGCATTTCTGACATAAGAGGATGTCTATTCAGTCTACACTGTTTTGACTGTATGTCTGTACTTATTCTTTTTTGACCTTGACATACTGATAAGTGGACACTTGACCTAGACTGATGTTGCATCGGGTGTTATATCTATGTTACTAGTGGGACGACCTGACACTTTCACAGTTCTTAGAAATTTAAGGTCAGATGGCATCTGCGTCAAATGGCAGACTTGACAATGTTTATGCATACACTGAGCAGGATGGTGGCCTCCAGTGTTTAAAATTCAACGTCCATTGTATAAAATGATGATGTCCATTGTCTAAAATGGTGACAGGGCTTACCTAAAATGGAGTCAAATAAGTCAGAACTTAGGGATTTTACATTAGTCCACAGGTACAAATTGAAAGCAAAAAATACCAAATAAATGCAGCAGTAGACTCCATTAAAAAACAAGTAATCCTTTGATAGTATCCATTTAAAATGTTTTAAATCCCTTCAAATCCCAAAAGTTATCTTTAAAAATATAAACTTTCCAGGACAAAAAGAAAACAATAAAAATGAATGTTAAACTTTGAATATAAAAAATCCAGACAATTTTTTTGTAAAATACAAAAAAGCATCATTGATCAAAAAACCTTCTTCCAGTGCCCAGTATTAGCTGTAAACAAAAACATATGTTGCCACACAAAAAACAAATATTTCTTAAACTCTAAAACACAACATACGCACACAGCAAAAAGAAGCACAATTGCACACTAAAGTATCCAAACAACCTCATCAAATGCATGAAATGCCAGCTACCTAAGTCCTAAATTTTCCCATCAACCAATACCTATAAACAAGTGCTCAGGCACTATTATAATCTCCTCAAACATTTACAGATAAAATGCTGAGGAAATTAAGAAAACAGTCCATACAAAACTTCTATATGATTAAATATATATTTTTTTTAAATGAAGAACATTATAATTTATTTTTATCATCATGACAAAATGTTAACCACTAAAACAGTACTCCAAATTAAAAACCAGAATGACATAAAAGAAATGAATATATTTAATATTAATACAAATATTATGATCAGACAATCCACTACCCAAAGTTAAACACTATGGGGCCGATTCCGATCTCGGTCGGAGGCGCACCCAATACCATTCGGTCGGGAAAAAAGCCATGCGAATGCCTGTTTCCCGACCGATCCATACTAGCACACCGAACGAGTAAGTACGATGCGCACAACAGCACAGAATCCGGCCGAGCCGTACTCACCCAATCCAGGTCCTGTACTCCGACCGAGGCGAATCCGGAAACGCCGAATCGAGTCGCACGGAAGGGAAAATGCAGCTCCGTCCGGCCGACCAAGTACGATGTGCTTCCCGTACGCGCCGAACCCGTCGCTACGCACGGCACGTCAAAGCATCCGGGAGAGGCGCACATAAGCTCCGATTCGCGCCACAACACAATACACGGCTACGAGACGAACACGCCAGCGACGAGGACGACGCGAAGCGACGAGGACGACGCGAAGCAACGAGAAGGACGAACGACACGAACCAACCATGAATCCCTTCGTCCCGATCATACCAATATTCTACATTTACTACCGGAACAGGCACGGACGCGTACGGCACAGAAGGTAAGTCAGACACCAACCACAAAACACATACAACACGTACACGACACATCACACACACACAGAGGGATGCAGAATATACTTACACCAGCAACAGCAGCACCATAGGGGCGGGATGCCCATCACCAATGCCACATATGCACACAGGGGCCTGAATGCGCACCACCACCCCTACCCAGGGGGGGCTGGATGCCTACCACTACTACCACCCTCACCCAGGGGGGGCTGGATGCCTACCACTACTACCACCCTCACCCAGGGGGGGCTGGATGCCTACCACTACTACCACCCTTAGCCAGGGGGGCTGGATGCCTACCACTACTACCACCCTTAGCCAGGGGGGCTGGATGCCTACCACTACTACCACCCTCACCCAGGGGGCTGGATGCCTACCACTACTACCACCCTCACCCAGGGGGCTGGATGCCTACCATTACTACCACCCTCACCCAGGGGGGCTGGATGCCTACCACTACTACCACCCTTAGCCAGGGGGCTGGATGCCTACCACTACTACCACCCTTAGCCAGGGGGCTGGATGCCTACCACTACTACCACCCTCACCCAGGGGGGCTGGATGCCTACCACTACTACCACCCTTAGCCAGGGGGGCTGGATGCCTACCACTACTACCACCCTCACCCAGGGGGGCTGGATGCCTACCACTACTACCACCCTCACCCAGGGGGGCTGGATGCCTACCACTACTACCACCCTTAGCCAGGGGGGCTGGATGCCTACCACCACTACCACCCTTAGCCAGGGGGCTGGATGCCTACCACTATTACCACCCTCACCCAGGGGGGCTGGATGCCTACCACTACTACCACCCTTAGCCAGGGGGGCTGGATGCCTACCACTACTACCACCCTTAGCCAGGGGGGCTGGATGCCTACCACTACTACCACCCTTAGCCAGGGGGGCTGGATGCCTACCACTACTACCACCCTCACCCAGGGGGGCTGGATGCCTACCACTACTACCACCCTCACCCAGGGGGGCTGGATGCCTACCACTACTACCACCCTTAGCCAGGGGGGGCTGGATGCCTACCACTACTACCACCCTTAGCCAGGGGGGGCTGGATGCCTACCACTACTACCACCCTCACCCAGGGGGGGCTGGAGGCCTACCACTACTACCACCCCACCCTTAGCCAGGGGGGGCTGGATGCCTACCACTACTACCACCCTTAGCCAGGGGGGGCTGGATGCCTACCACTACTACCACCCTCACCCAGGGGGGGCTGGATGCCTACCACTACTACCACCCTTAGCCAGGGGGGCTGGATGCCTACCACTACTACCACCCTTAGCCAGGGGGGCTGGATGCCTACCACTACTACCACCCTCACCCAGGGGGGCTGGATGCCTACCACTACTACCACCCTTAGCCAGGGGGCTGGATGCCTACCACTACTACCACCCTCACCCAGGGGGGCTGGATGCCTACCACTACTACCACCCTCACCCAGGGGGCTGGATGCCTACCACTACTACCACCCTTAGCCAGGGGGGCTGGATGCCTACCACTACTACCACCCTCACCCAGGGGGGCTGGATGCCTACCACTACTACCACCCTCACCCAGGGGGGCTGGATGCCTACCACTACTACCACCCTCAGCCAGGGGGCTGGATGCCTACCACTACTACCACCCTTAGCCAGGGGGGCTGGATGCCTACCACTACTACCACCCTTAGCCAGGGGGGCTGGATGCCTACCACTACTAACACCCTTAGCCAGGGGGGCTGGATGCCTACCACTACTACCACCCTCACCCAGGGGGGCTGGATGCCTACCACTACTACCACCCTCACCCAGGGGGGCTGGATGCCTACCACTACTACCACCCTTAGCCAGAGGGGGCTGGATGCCAACCACTACTACCACCCTCACCCAGGGGGGCTGGATGCCTACCACTACTACCACCCTTAGCCAGGGGGCTGGATGCCTACCACCACCCTTAGTCAGGGGGGGCTGGATGCCTACCACTACTACCACCCTTAGCCAGGGGGGGCTGGATGCCTACCACTACTACCACCCTCACCCAGGGGGGGCTGGATGCCTACCACTACTACCACCCTTAGCCAGGGGGGCTGGATGCCTACCACTACTACCACCCTCACCCAGGGGGGCTGGATGCCTACCACTACTACCACCCTTAGCCAGGGGGGCTGGATGCCTACCACTACTACCACCCTTAGCCAGGGGGGCTGGATGCATACCACTACTACCACCCTCACCCAGGGGGGGCAGGATGCCTACCACTACTACCACCCTCACCCAGGGGGGGCTGGATGCCTACCACCACTACCACCCCCACTCATAGGATGGACAATGCATGACACAACCAGCACACCACAACCTAGGGAATGCAAGAAAAAGACATCCCCCCAACACCATGACAAGCGTGTGTAGACTGTGTCAAATGCCTACAACACCGAACATGACTTTGAACATACAATGTGACCCCCTAGCACATGTGCCACACATATATGTGTGTGGCCCCCACAATGCAAGCAGGCCATGACCATTGTGGCAATGGGGTCCAAACCCCCATCATCACAGTGACCAAAAGGTAAGTGTGGGGTCCATAGCTGAAGCACATTCAGAACATTGTGGCAATGGGGTCTAAACCCCCATCATCACAGTGACCAAAATGTAAGTGTGGGGTCCATAGCTGAAGCACCTTTTGAACATTGTGGCAATGGGGTCTAAACCCCCATCATCACAGTGACCAAAAGGTAAGTGTGGGGTCCATAGCTGAAGCACCTTTTGAACATTGTGGCAATGGGGTCTAAACCCCCATCATCACAGTGACCAAAAGGTAAGTGTGGGGTCCATAGCTGAAGCACCTTTTGAACATTGTGGCAATGGGGTCTAAACCCCCATCATCACTGTGACCAAAAGGTAAGTGTGGGGTCCATAGCTGAAGCACCTTTTGAACATTGTGGCAATGGGGTCTAAACCCCCATCATCACAGTGACCAAAAGGTAAGTGTGGGGTCCATAGCTGAAGCACCTTTTGAACATTGTGGCAATGGGGTCTAAACCCCCTTCATCACTGTGACCAAAAGGTAAGTGTGGGGTCCATAGCTGAAGCACATTTTGAACAGTGTGGCAATGGGGTCCAAACCCCCATAATCACAGTGACCAAAATGTAAGTGTGGGGTCCATAGCTGAAGCACCTTTTTGAACATTGTGGCAATGGGGTCTAAACCCCCATCATCACTGTGACCAAAAGGTAAGTGTGGGGTCCATAGCTGAAGCACATTTTGAACAGTGTGGCAATGGGGTCCAAACCCCCATCATCACAGTGACCAAAATGTAAGTGTGGGGTCCATAGCTGAAGCACATTTTGAACAGTGTGGCAATGGGGTCTAAACCCCCATCATCACAGTGACCAAAAGGTAAGTGTTGACAAAGAAAGAGCTGCAACTGCCAAACTGCATGGATGATTCCTGGTCACAGAACAAAAAACACATCAGTGGCAAAGTAGTGTATGTGTCCCATTGCAACATAAATTGGGTGAGCCAAATACTGCAGTGCAAATAAGACATACCTTTGGCCATGTGCAGACAAACAACACCCATGGGGGCTGACACTGTCAACATTCATCAATGACACAATGACAGAAGTGACTATCAGAATGCAGACCCACATATTTGCACCAATGGGCACACAAATGCAGATACCCTGTGGAGACTGTAGATGTGAGGTGAACAGATACCATACCATGGCAGCAATGGGACACACAAACCATGATCATTGTGCTGACCGATGACCTAGGAGTCCCAGGGACAGCAGGGGAAACCCACCAAACTACATACAGCCAATGGCACACCCAAGATATGCCAATGCAGTGGTGCAGATGCACAAACACAAACAGGCAGACCCACACTGCACATCATACACAACAGGTGAGGGGGGTGCCAGTGTCCCCAGGCAACCACACAACACATGAGGAGACCTGAATACCAATCATACAGATGTGCATACAGTGCCACACAAAGGTAACTCATGGATCCAAATCCCCTATGTGGGCAAGCAGGCATTGTCAGATGAGAGGGAGCACAAATCACACATGTCACACAGGCACGTAGGAACAGCAACTGACACAGCAAGACACAGACACACCACAGCACCACCCCCAGGGCCCCCACAATGTGGTGACCCTGGGCTGCATTACAATCCCACTGTGATGACAAAGCTAAATGTCGTTCACACTGTGAACCACAGTCATGTGTCCTGAGCAACAAACTACCATCACACCTACACAAGCACAAATCAATCAGCATGGCCAGTAAGCCAAGGCCAACATGGAGGCAGGGGCCTAGCCGGGCAACAACTCTCATCTGCACACACTCAACACCACACCCCTCGACCTCCAACAATGTGCAGCAGTGAAGCACACATGCACTGGTGACATTGCACATGTACCCATGACTATTCCAGGGTGGTGGGTGGGAACCAAGGTGCAGAAACACATCACACATGGCCACTCAACAAGACTCCTGAATGTCTGACACACTGCACACTACGCTGTACATGGACATGACGGCAATACCACACCAACCAATGGGATCCCAGCCACAGTCACACACCAATGAAGAAGCCAAGGTCACCCACAAAGAACACACATAGACAACAACCAACATTGCAGCCCGGACCCTGAGGAGTGCCAGCAGTCACACACACAACGTGTCACAATCACTGAAAGATAACACAAACTGGAAATCACATGACAGGGGCAAACAACAAGTGCCAAGGGGAAACCTGACTGTGACCCATCTGTGTCTGCACACAAACTCAGCCCTGACAGCAAACACACCTATGGGTGACACCCTGATGACCAGTAATGTGCCATGCACCCACATCACAGAGAACCCAGGGAGAAGACTTTGGGGGAACATAGGTCAACTCAGCAAGCATCACAAACAGGTACAACACTAGGGAACACAGCATGCACAGCTAAACGGAAGTGAACACACAGACATGCACATACAACACACACCTTGGGCGCAGGCAATGTCACAGGAGTACACACTGCCATGAGGGGACTCCACTCCTGTGTGAGGAAAGCTGTGCCATATGTTGCCTCAGTAGGGCCCCATCATGTCAGCTGAGCACTTGGTCACACAATCAACAATTAGCACCAAATGAGGGCTCCCGTCACATCAGCCTGGTCATGGAAGTGCCAACGGAATCATCAGCACAGATCCAACACACTTGTATAGCAATGTTGCACTGACTACACGGATGAGTCCTTCCCCATTGATGCCCAAACCTGCATGTCCAGTGGAGATGGCCACACGGTCAGGGAAGTAGACGAATTGAACAATGGCAGGCACAACAGATGTGCAGGGTTGGAAGCCACAGATGTGAATTAGCTAATCTAAGTAGGAAATCCCATTGCCAAATACTGAACACATGACACCCTCAGATGCTGCTATGGATGACATGGATACACCACAGGATAGGACACATTCCCCCTGGACCACATGGGTTCCTGCACAGTAACACTTCATTATCATGAGACCAAATATCACCATCACTGCAGCAAGGGCATGGTTAGCATCATCAACAACATGTACATCAGAAGCATAAGCACTAGAGAACAGAAAGTTGCTTTATTCAGCATATGTGTGGAATGAAAACAAAGTCCAGAAAAACACAAAGGCCAATGGCCAGTCCATTGTCAAAGTCCAAACTTGGTGACAGTGGCAGATGTCACCCTACGCATGCCTGCACAAATCCAGGGACAATCCACTAGGAGGGGCAACCGGGGGCAGGCCAGGCACCGCAGGGACAGGATCAGGGCTCACCAGGAGGAAGCAGGGAAGGGGTGGTGGGTGCTGGAGAGCCACTGACAACTGCAGTGGAGGTGTCTGACATGGTGTGTGCCGGCACAACTGGGGGCATGACTCAGATGTTGTGGGTGCCGGCACGACTGCAGTGGACCCTGCAGATGGAGTGGACAGGTCCGCCACTGCAGTGCCCAAGTCAGACAGGGTGGAAGTGGACTCCACTGCAGTGCCTACCACCAGGGGAGGAGAATGGGGAACAGGCAAGGTGGGCTGGACAGAGGGGGAGGACACCCTCACCACATCAGTGGCACAGACAAGCGCAGCGGGGGGTGTGGTGCCGGGAGAGCAAGTGGCAGGGGGAGAAGGCCGGATCCTCTTGGGGATGGTATATCTGTGGGTGGGGGAACCTGGGGCAGGGTGTGGTGGGGGCACCTGTGGAGTGGGGGCCTGAGGGATGGAGGAAGGAGACCTGGTGCCTGAGCTGCAGGGCGGCGGCGGGGTCTTGCTCTTACGACTCCGGGGGATTTGCGGGTGGGGGCCTCAGTCTGTCTGCGCCTGGGGGAGGGTGTCCGGGGGCGAGGGGCACTCTGCTCCGTGTGGGTGGGCTTCCTCTTCCCCTGAATGCTGTATCAGCTGGATCGGAGGGGAAGAGGCCGAGGTCACTGAGGAAGAGGCGCTGGGTCTTTGGGGTTGCAGGTGAGGCAAGGGAGGGTGTTTTGGAGGGAGAGGCAACTGAGGACTGTGCAGTGCTCGTGGATGCGTGTGTGTGTTCCAGGGCCCCATCCCCTGTGAGTCTGGTTTCAGTCCCCTGACTGTGCGTGCATGTGCGTTTTGTTTGTGGCGTGTGTGTCTGTGTGCTGGATGTGTGTGTGCTGGTGTGTGCCTGTGCCGGTGTGTGTGTGCTTGGGACGGGTAAGGTGCTGGGGAGTGTGGATGGAGCAGAGGCAGGAGGGGTGAGGGACTGTCTGAGGAGGGACACTGCTGCTGTCAGGGAGGAGTCCATGGACCTATTGCCCCTCTGTAGGTCAGACATGCCCGATGAGATGCCCTCCATGAACGACACCAGCTGAGTCAACAGAGCGGTGTGCGCATGGAGGACACTCAGCATGGCTGTCTGCCCTACATGGAGCTGGCGAAGGAGGTACACAGACTCCTCACTCAGGGCAGCAGGGGACACAGGGGCAGGGGTGCCGTGCCTGGCCCAAAGGAGACACGCTCCCAAACATGGGAGCCTCCACGGACCTGGGGAATGGGAGCCGATGGGAGGGCGGTGGTGGTGCTGGTGGTGGCGGGGACAGCAACACTAGCTGGGGTGTGGTGGCTGCTGACACCCGCCTCCATAAGGGAGTCATCCTCCGAGTTGCCCTGGTCCTCAGCTGAGGTGGATGGTGCTGAGGACTCCTCGGTGTGGCGCCCCTCGCCCTCCGTGCCACTCGGTCCCTCCGACCACTCCTCGGCTGCTGACCCAGTCTGGCTCTCCGGCTCCTCCTGGTCCGTGGAGCTGTCCCCTTCCGTGGCCGTGGATGTATCTGCAAACAATGGGGAAACAGACAGACATCAGTCACCTGCACCAAACGCACACACCACTGTGAGCACAGCACATTACAGAGCAAGCCCTGGCATCATTAGTTGTACATTGCTAAAAGTGCCCTAACTGAACAGGAGAAGCCAATTGTCAGTCTGATGCCAACCATGGCACTCACATCCCACATGGCCTTGCACCCATCTGTCTGGTGTCTGTTGGATAGCAACACCCCAGTGTGGACACATGCACCAACTATACCGTAGTTGGACAGTGCAGAGGACACGGTGTAGCATGTGGATATGCACACATCACAACTCTTGCCACTGAGTCAGTACAGGGTTCCGGATGAAAGGGATGCCCAGAGTCAAATAGGAAATGCATGTGATGCATACCAGCGACAGACACCATGATGCACCCATGTCCTGATAGCCATCGCCACAATGGTGTGCATGTAGCACATGTCACTCCCCTGCAGGATCACCAATAAGTAGACACATGCCATGGCGGAGGCATGACTGCTAAGTCATACATCACTGTCTCAGTGATGTATGACTTGGCAGCCAGACAACAACACTCTGCACTGTGTCACAATAGTAGGTCATGGGGAATGCAAGTCCTGGAGCTGCACAAGTGCACATGTACATCCCCCACACAACACATCATCTTAACCCTCATCTGTCCAGGTCATACCGATTGGACATATGGGAGACCTGTGACACTACCCTCTGAACCTGAGCCCCTCACAATCTGCTGTGATTGGGGAACAGCTGCCTGAACTTCACATTCGCATACCCCAGTCTGCACGGGCAGCTGATCAAACACCTATGTGACACACAAGTATCGTCTCCTATGGTCACATCTCCAGTGGCATGCTGAGCCCCTACCAAGAAACACCCCAGCAGTCCTGGCAACTAATCCACAGCACACTGACACAGAGGCAGACACCTGAGGGGTCAAATCACTGCGCACAATGTGTCAGCTGATACACGGGAGTGGGAGTACAGAGTGCATTGCATGGCCTGGAGTAGGCATGACTGTCCTGCCCCACATGAATGAGGGATGAGCCCTGGACAGTGGATAGCTGGCTATGTATGTGTGACACACGTAATCTGCACACTCCTGGGGCCCAAACATTGTTCCCACCCGCTGCAAGGGCGTGTGCCACATACCCCAGGCACATGTGGTGGCTCAGCTCAGCAAGTGGACCGCATATCAAAGCAACACGCAGATTACATGTCCGAACACAGGCGTTGTGTGAACAATGGACCCACCCATGATGCCCACAACAGAGTTAGGGAAACAGATGCTGTCCCCCACCTTTAGTGAAGCAAACTGCAAGGACACAGTCCCAAGTGACACAATTCCCTGAATGTAAGGGCCACACCTGGGTATCAGATGAGGAGTGGGCAGTGCACAATAGAGGGACATGGCTCCTGGACAACATGACTGCTGCACTGTGGCAGTTGAACCAGGCCAGAGGAGGGCACAAAGCATGTAATACAGAGTTCACAGTGCAGTCTTTGACTCACCCCCTCCTTGCTGCTGTCTGGCCTTCAGCTGCCCATCCAGGTCTGGAAACACCACCGCCAGGATCTGGAGCATGTGGGGGGTCAGGGTCCGTGTTCCGCCCCTCCTGCGAGGAGGCGACAGCTTCAGCTGGACCCGTGCAATCCTCCGGGTCCAGCCCCGAAGGTCCTGCCACCTCTTCTGGCAGTTGCGGATCCGGCGCTTGTAGACCCCCACGGACCGGACAGCCCGGACGATGTCCTTCCAGATCTCCTGCTTCCGATGGGCATTAACCTGTCAGGATGACAAAGTGAAAAGGCCATTACTACACATGCAACATATCCGTGCATGACACAGTTGTATATACATGTCTCATTCACAGGGGCACATGATGTACACAGGCAGTGCAACGCTGCCCATGGACACTTTGCCAGACGTCACTACATGGTATCATTGCATGTGAAGTAAAACCTTGTTCAAATGCACTGTCACTGCACCATACCTATCCAGTGCATGTCACTACACACTATGGGGGGTGACAACTACTCAGTGAGCCTGCTAGCCAGTGGCGTGCAGACTTTCAGCCTTGCTAGTCAGACAAAATGCACATTCAGAAAGGCAGTGCACAGAACACTCACCTGCTCCCCTGGTGTCCCATACAGCTTGCTGTACTGTGGAAGTAGGCTGTCCAGCAGGGCCTGGTTCTCCTCAAGGCTGAAGGCTGGGGCTCTCTCCACAGTACGTGCCATTGCAGGGTCCAGAGGGGCAGAGACAGCAGCAGTGCAGTGGCAGATGTTGTCCTGGAGCATGTAGTGCAGGCAAGTGAGCTCTCAGGGGAACAGCCAGCAATATATATGTGCTGGAGAGGCAGATACTGTCCCTTGTGTCCAAAGTGATAGGTCCAAGTCGTTTGCATCTTCTGAATCTGGCCAATCCATGGAATAGCAGCACCAATACACGCCCACGGCATCCTTCAAATCTTCAACTTCATGACATACATGATTTTGCAACATTGTTGTGGGTAACCAACTGAATTTCCAGCAACCGACTTGTTCGAAATTCAAAAACGCGTCCGTTGCCAGGCAAGGCCATTGTCAATGGGTGCGCACCGATCGGTCCATTGCGGTACAACGCGTACAGGGGCACAACGCGTACCCGCACACATTGAATGCAATGGGCCGGCCGGGGGCACCGATCGGTCCATTGCGGTACAACGCGTACAGGGGCACAACGCGTACCCGCACACATTGAATGCAATGGGCCGGCCGGGGGCACCGATCGTTCCATTGCTGATCAACGCGTACAGGGGTACAACGCGTACCCGCACACATTGAATGCAATGGGCCGGCCGGGGGCACCGATCGGTCCATTGCAGTACAACGCGTACAGGGGCACAACGTGTACCCGCACACATTGAATGCAATGGGCCCGCCGGGGGCACCGATCGGTCCATTGCAGTACAACGCGTACAGGGGCACAACGCGTACCCGCACAAATTGAATGCAATGGGCCGGCCGGGGGCACCGATCGGTCCATTGCTGATCAACGCTGTACAGGGTACAACGCGTGCACCGCACACATTGAATGCAATGGGCCGGCCGGGGCACCGATCGGTCCATTGCTGATCAACGCGTACAGGGGTACAACGCGTACCCGCACACATTGAATGCAATGGGCCGGCCGGGGCACCGATCGGTCCATTGCTGATCAACGCGTACAGGGGTACAACGCGTACCCGCATACATTGAATGCAATGGGCCGGCCGGGGCACCGATCGGTCCATTGCAGTACAACGCATACAGGGGCACAACTCGTACCCGCACACATTGAATGCAATGGGCCGGCCGGGGCACCGATCGGTCCATTGCTGATCAACGCGTACAGGGGCACAACGCGTACCCGCACACATTGAATGCAATGGGCTGGCCGGGGGCACCGATCGGTCCATTGCAGTACAATGCGTACAGGGGCACAACGCGTACCCGCACACATTGAATGCAATGGGTCGGCCGGGGGCACCGATCGGTCCATTGCTGATCAACGCGTACAGGGGTACAACGCGTACCCGCACACATTGAATGCAATGGGCCGGCCGGGGGCACCGATCGGTCCATTGCAGTACAACTCGTACAGGGGCACAACGCGTATCCGCACACATTGAATGCAATGGGCCGGCCGGGGGCACCGATCGGTCCATTGCTGTTCAACGCATCCCTGTACAAGTGACTGGCATATGTCACCATGCCTGTCTCAGATGGACATATGCCAGCCACAGATAGCTCCCAGGGAGTGAGGGGCACACCTACAACACGACAGCCTGTCCAAACTGTATCATAAGGCATGTAAGGCTGCATTCCTATTGTGTGTATGTTGGTGTACATGTTGTCCTGTGGGTGTCACCTGGGGGAAGCCACCCCCAGGCTGTGCACGTGTTCATGGGGACAGGATCCTGGGTGTTACGTGTACATGACCACTGTGATGTGCAACTGTTCATATCTGTGCATGTGCCATGGTCACATTTCACGGTGGTGTTTGTGTATGTCATGTCACATACCCCGTGAGTCCCATGTGGGACGGTATGTTTGAGCCAGGGTGTCCCAGTGGCACAATAGTGATGGTCCTCCACAGTCTGTGTGCATGTAGTGTTTACAATGTCTCTGATTTCATGTGCACAATGGGAGACAGTCTCCACATCCACGTTGTGTGTGCATGGACTTTGATGTTGTGCGTGTTTGTGTCACAGACGTCCATGTCTGTCCTGCAGTGGCAAGTGGGACCACTACCTGTGGGGGTCATAGTTGTTTTGCTGTGGTGTATACATGATACTCCATGTAATGCCAGTGTCCATGTGGCAATACAGGGTCCCTGGGAATGTACCTGTCGTTGAGCTGTGATGCCTGGGGCACATCTGTCCTCACATGTCACTGTGGGGGGTGATTGTGACACGGCAGCAGGAGATGGGAACTGTGACACGGCCTCATGATATCCAATGGGCCAACCTGGGACTAATTGATGCCACTTGTTGGACCGTGATGACAGATGTTGGCCATGTATGTACCATACATGTCCTTACGGAACTGCACACTTCATGTAGTTGTGCCTCATAATGATGTATGTTGGGATATTGAGTGTGTTCAATGCCGCATATGTGGGCTGACTGACAATCTTGCTTACTTCTCCTCTGCACTGCAGGGCTCCTGCTGTCCAGCGACCATTCCCAGACCTGGCAACGATGGTGGAACGGGACAGCATCCGACGGTACCGCTTCACCAGGCAGCTGATTGAGGATTTCGCAGTGCAGTTGGCCCCACATTTGCAGCCTGGTCGGCCGTATCCTACAGCGCTGACCCCCAAGGTCAAGGTGATGGCAGCCCTACACTTCTTTGCCACCGGTACCTTCCAACATACTGTGGCGACTGCTGGTGGGATGTCACAGACCATGTTGAGCCGTGTGCTCCGCAATGTTTTGGCGGCAATGTTGCTATTCCTGAACCGGTACATCTATTTCCCTAGACTGCGATGACTCACTGACGTGAAGAGTGACTTCTATGCCCTGGGGAGGATGCCGCATGTCATTGGCTTCATTGATGGGACACATGTGGCTTTGGTACCACCACAGGCCCAGGAGCAGGCCTACAGGAACCGCAAGCACTACCACTCGGTCAATGCACTGGTGGTGTGTCTTGCAGATATGACCATCACACACGTGTGTGCCCGTTTCCCTGGTTCAGCACACGATGCCTTTGTGATGAGGAGTAGTCGCATCCCCAGGATGATGGCACAGATGCAGAACCAGCGTGCCTGGCTTGTCGGTGTGTACTGACTTTGTGCCATTGTGTGTGATCTGATCTGTAGTATTCCGCCCACTTTTCCAAGTCAGCTAATGTGCACTTGTCTGTCCGTAGGTGACTCGGGATACCCCAACATGCCGTGGTTGCTGACACCCCTCAGGAACCCTGTGACACCAGCCCAGATGCGCTACAATGAGGCACATGGTCGGACCAGGAGAGTGATTGAGCGGACATTTGGTCTCCTGAAGAGCCGCTTCCGCTGCCTGGACAAGACCGGAGGGTCCCTCCCATATGCCCCTGCGAAAGTGTGCAAGATTATCATCGTCTGCTGCATGCTCCACAACCTGGCAGTGCGGAAGGAGTTGCCTCTCATCCAGGATGACAATGACCAACATCCGCCACCTGTGGAGGATCCTGGCCTGGACCACGATGCCAGTGACGATGATGATGATGATGATGAGGGTGATGTCCGCACACAGCTCATCACCAACTTCTTTAGCTGAATGTGAGTATCCTGAGGTGTCATGTCAATGATGTGAGTTGGCATGATATGTGTAGGTGGTGCTCTGGTGCTGTTGGAGTGTGTCCATGGGCTACTTGACTGGATGTGTGTTGCGATGTGTGCTTACAGGTGGGCTGTACTCCCCAACAGTGTTGACATGCTAACTTGGTTCTGGGTGGGTATCTTGTAACATGTATTGTGCATGAGTTTTGCTGTTCTGTCCTGTTCTCCATTGCTTTTGACTGTGTGTCATTTCTGTCCTTCACAGGGTACTTTCAGATTCGTTTGGTCAACTGTGTCCACCGACGACGTGATTGCACTTCCAGGGTGGTAGCTGTTGTGTCCCTACAGGTGATGTGCGCCACACCCATGGACTTCCTTCCGTCTACAGTTGTTGACTGTGTGCCCGCTGCCAGGTGGGATTACCTTGCATCTGTAGTGGTTACGACATGTTGCAACTGTGTAATAAACCTGTGCTTCACTTTGTGATGTGCGTTGTCTGTGGTCACACATTTGACTGCCATTTGCTTACTGCACCTGTGGGCTACTTGACTACAACTGGGAATGGGTGTGGTGTCTGTGCATTGCACCGTCTTCCCTGGCAACATCAGTGTAGGCAATGAGTCAGATGGCCTAGGTGTGTATGTGTTGTGTAGACCTGGTGGTGTGTCTCACTCATATGTGTCACGTTGCCTTTACTCACATGCCTGTGTTGTACTTGCTGTTGCAGTTCGCATACACAGTGTAATTTTGCAGTTCATCATCCCCATAACAGCACCCACGTTGGAATCACAACAGAGGCAAGTATGGTGTATTAGTGTGTTTATTGTGATACATTTGTGTGAATAGTGCATAGGATGGGTAGTGCTGTACATAAATCTTGCAATCAGAAGTTCCTAGGTGAATTGAAAGTCCTGGTAGACAAAATCCCCAGTATCGGGGCCACAGTTGTCTGAGACATTGGTCCAACTTGTACTCCCCATGCAATGTGTGGGAGTAGTGTTGCCGTCAACAGGGTGAACAGTCTGTGCACAAAGGTGAACATCCAGAACAGGTTCAGGCTTCCTGGGAGTTGCGCTTGGCCATCGGCCTCTCACTTGCCCCTCCTCGGACGACCCCTCTTCTTGGGGGGGGGGCCCTCAAGTACAGGCTGCTGCGGTGCAGGGGACTCTCCGCCAGAGTCGTCCTCCCTCCCTGTGGCAGTTGCAGTTTGGGCAGCACCAGATGTTGTTGGCACACAGGGAGGTGTGTACTGGTTGCTGTTCATCTGGCAGATGCATTGTAAAATGTCCCTGTGCACCGCCGTCATCTCATGCAGTGCATCCCACTTGGACTCCACGCGGGATATGTGTGAGTCCACGCGGGACATGTGTGACTCCACGTGGGACATGTGAGAGTCCAAGCGGGCATGATGGGCAGCCTGCTGCTGTTTCATGTCTCTGAGGAGCCCCACTACCTGGCTGAGGTCTCCGGTGCTGGACTGGTACGCATCAGCTATGCGTACCAGTTGTGGGTCATCATGCACACCAGCAACCTCTGCAAGCAGCGACCTCTGTCTCCCACCCCTCCCACCACCCCTGCTGACATGTGCAGTGCGTGCAGTGGCACGCACAGATGACCCTGGTCCACCTTGGGGGTTGGTGGTGGTGGTGGTGTCCATGGCCCCAGGTTGGTCCAGGGTCCCTGTGCTGGTGTTGCTCCTTGTTCTGTCCATGTCGGCAGGGATGGTATTTGTGGTGACAGTCGTTGGAGGGGTGGGTGCAGGGGGTGCAGCTGGTGGTCCTGCTGGTGCTGCAGCTGGTGGTCCTGCTGGTGCTGCATGTAGACTTGCACCGGATGTGCCAGGTTGGTCTTCTTCGTCCGAGGAGGGCAGAGGCTGTACGACACCAGTGAGCTCCGCATCCTCTTGAGCCTGGGACTGGGACTCCTCAGCGTCTGCTGCTTTGTCCCCATCATCACCTGTTTTTGGGAGACACACACAATGTATGTTATGTTTCTGCAGGCATCAATGGTTGACACACCTGACAGTTGTGACTGTGCCTCTGGGTGCGGGCCTGTACATTGCATTGTCCTAAGTCGTCACAGTCAGGGGTTGATTTTGGTGTGGCACATTGTCCTGCATTATTTGGGCATTTCTATGTATTTGTTGGGGTGTGAACATGGTCTGCATTGGTTGTATTTGGTTGACAGCCGGCCCTCCTTCCCACCCAGCCAGTCAGTTATCCCACCATGGACTGTGCTTGCATTGCAGGGAGTGGAAGTCTCTCAGGATGTCAGTCAGTGGTGTCCTGCTGTTTGTTGGTGCACAGTTCCCAGCAGGGCCTTGTGCTCCCCGCAGCAGTAGCCAGTGTCAGCCATCTTGTGAGTCCTTCTCCACTCCCTGTGATGTGAGCATGGTTCAGGGTGGTGTTGATGGGACAGTTGTGGGGGTGACCAATATCTGTGACTGCCACTCCCATCATGCTATTGCCTCCACCCCACTTCCCAGCATTCCCATACTTACTTGCTTTTGTGGGGAGTTCAGTATGTGTGGGTGTGAGAGCAATGGCAAGATGGCTGACAGTGGTGTCCTGCTGTTGGTTAGTGTGCAGTTCCCAGCATGCCCTTGTGCTCCCCACGACACAGCAACAGTGTCAGACATCTTTGATGGGCCTTTCCACTCTCTGTGGGATGTGCATGCGTGAGTGTGAGCTTGCTGGGCCACGTGGTGGGGGATGTAGAGCTGTGACTATGACTCCCATCATGCTATTGCCTCCACCCCCTTCCCAGCATGCCCATGCTTCCTTCCTTTTGACTCTGCTTCCCTGTGGGGTGGGCTGGCTGTGCTGACAGGATGGCTGGGAGTGTTGTCCTGGCAGTTGTTTGGCTAAAAGTCCCAAGAGTGTCCCTGTGCTTCACACAACATAACCCAGGGTGGTGGTTCTTTGTGGGATCTTGAGTTAGGATGGGAGGCATTGCATTCTACCAGGTGGGTTCTGTGGAGTTTGTGTTGAGGGGGTGTGAGGGGAGGTGCTTGTGACTATGGTCAGTGCTGCAAGTCCTCCTTCCCACCCAGCCAGCCAGATATCCCACCATGGAACGTGCTTGCATTGCAGGGAGTGGAAGTTGTCTCTCAGGATGTCAGTCAGTGGTGTCCTGCTGTTTGTTGGTGCACAGTTCCCAGCAGGGCCTTGTGCTCCCCGCAGCAGTAGCCAGTGTCAGCCATCTTGTGAGTCCTTCTCCACTCCCTGTGATGTGAGCATGGTTCAGGGTGGTGTTGATGGGACAGTTGTGGGGGTGACCAATATCTGTGACTGCCACTCCCATCATGCTATTGCCTCCACCCCACTTGCCAGCATTCCCATACTTACTTGCTTTTGTGGGGAGTTCAGTGTGTGTGGGTGTGAGGGCAATGGCAAGATGGCTGACAGTGGTGTCCTGCTGTTGGTTGGTGTGCAGTTCCCAGCATGCCCTTGTGCTCCCCACAGCAGTAGCCAGTGTCAGCCATCTTGTGAGTCCTTCTCCACTCCCTGTGATGTGAGCATGGTTCAGGGTGGTGTTGATGGGCCAGTTGTGAGGGTGACCAATATCTGTGACTACCACTCCCATCATGCTATTGCCTCCACCCCCTTCCCAGCATGCCCATGCTTCCTTCCTTTTGACTCTGCTTCCCTGTGGGGTGGGCTGGCTGTGCTGACAGGATGGCTGGGAGTGTTGTCCTGGCAGTTGTTTGGCTAAAAGTCCCAAGAGTGTCCCTGTGCTTCACACAACATAACCCAGGGTGGTGGTTCTTTGTGGGATCTTGAGTTAGGATGGGAGGCATAGCATTCTACCAGGTGGGTTCTGTGGAGTTTGTGTTGAGGGGGTGTGAGGGGAGGTGCTTGTGACTATGGTCAGTGCTGCAAGTCCTCCTTCCCACCCAGCCAGCTAGATATCCCACCATGGAACGTGCTTGCATTGCAGGGAGTGGAAGTTGTCTCTCAGGATGTCAGTCAGTGGTGTCCTGCTGTTTGTTGGTGCACAGTTGCCAGCAGGGCCTTGTGCTCCCCACAGCAGTTGCCAGTGTCAGCCATCTTGTGAGTCCTTCTCCACTCCCTGTGATGTGCGCATGGTTCATGGTGGTGTTGATGGGACAGTTGTGGGGGGGCAATATGTGTGACTACGACTCCCATGATGCTATTGGCTACACTGACTTGGCCAGCATACACAGAATTCCTTCCTTTCAGTGGTCTTCACTGTGTGTTGGTGTTGTTGTGGTGGCTACATGTCTGGATGTGTTTGTTAGTTCTATTTGTGCCACTGCCTAGCTGTAGTTGTAGTTGTGTTTGTACATGTGATGGCACGGTTGGATGTAACTTTTTTGATGGCATGTGTTGTGTTTATCTGACTGACATACACATTTTGGGATGATTCTGTTCTGGTTGCTGTGTAATTGCTATGAGTGCATGGTTTGACTCTCCCCTTGACAGTGATGTGTGTGTGTTTTGTGGCAGAATATTGTGTACATTTGTTGTGTACTCACCAGGCTCTGGGATGTTCTCTAGTCCATATACGCTCACTGGCGGAAGGATGGCCCGCACCTTCTCCTCCCAGGACCTGAGGTATACTGGCTTGGCAGGAGGGCCACTGCCGGTGTATTGGCTCAGGAGGTAGTCTTTCTTGAGCAGGTCCCGGACCCTCCTGGTCACGTCATACCACCTGTTCTGGATGTCGGTCTTTGTGCGCAGACATGGTGATTGTGCGTTCACCCTGTTGATGATCCTCTCCCACATCTTGGTTTTCTGGGAGATGGGGGTCTGTTGGACCAGTGTGCCAAACAGCTGTGGCTCTACCCTGAGGATCTCGTCTACCATGACTTCCAATTCACAATCTAGGAACTTGTGATTCTTCTTGGGGGGCATGGTGATGGGTGGTGATGGTGAGTGATGTGTGTGTTGGTGTGCAGGTGAGGGTGTGTGAGTGTGTGTTTTGCTGGGTGTATGTGAGGTAGGTATTTGTTGGTGTGCTGATGGTGTGTGGCTTGTGTGAGGGATGAGCTGTGGGTGTGTGGTTGCTGTCTCTTGGGTGCTGGCAGTGGAATGGCATTTGCAAAGGATCATGGTTGTGATTTGTGTTCTTTATATGGGTGGAGTTGTGGGTGTGTCTTTGTTCTCTGTCCCCACCCCCCAGTATTTATTGGCTTTGTAATTGCTTGTTTGGCCTTTTTTTGTGTGATTTTTCCTTTGTACTGTCTGTGCATGTTGGAAACGTTCTTGTGACCGAGTCGGACCCTGCATTTGTCTCGTACGGTGTTCTCCGTTTCGTTCACGCTGTGTTTGTGCAGTTTTCTATGCTGCGTACGCGTCGGTCGCGGTGTTTTGTGTTGCTTCGGCTCGGTTTTGTATGCGTGTCGGTCGTGCGGCTTGTCCTCCGTCCGACTCGGTCGTGGTTTTCGCGCCTTGCATCGTACTTTGCGGTTTGGAGTTCGCGTGTACGTTTCGGTCGGATTTGTTCCGGGTGCGTGTCGGTCGGTTCGATTCGCGTGTTTTTCCGGCCGGATTGCTGTTTTCCGTGCGGCTCGGTCGTTCGGCTTGGGTTCTGTACGTGTCGGTCGGATATTGCACGCTTTGCATCGTACTTGGCGTGTCGGGCGCCACAGGTACGTGTCGGTCGGTATAATTTCCGGCTCCGAGTCGGTCGGTGCTTTTTCTGGCCCGAATCGGAATCGACCCCATAATATTTTTACTACATTCAAAAACAACCATTTTTTAACCATAATTTAAATTTGGCCATAATAAAATCACTAAAAATACACCAGCATTACTGTAAAACATGGCATACAAAATATACATCAATAACTTATAATATCATACCATAGCAACACAGAAAAATATGCATGTACATAAATACATTAATTATAAAATATAAATTCATCCCACCCAACATTTGAAATTTAATAAAATAATTAAAAAGCACTTACAGTTTAGTATCTGAGGACGTTCAATACAGAAATTCAATTCCACAGGTACAAATCTAAAGCAAAACATACCAAATGAATGCCACAATAGACTCAGTTATAAAATAAGTAATCAGTTTAAAGTATCCATATAAAATCATTTGAATCTCTTCAAATCCTGAAAGTTATATTTAAAAACATAAACTTTCCAGGACAAATGTAAACATAGAAAATTAATGTTAAACTTTGAATATATAAAATCCAAACCAGTTTTTTTGGTAAAACACAAAAAAGCATCCTTGCTCAAAAAATCTTTTTCCAGTATCCAATATTAATTGTAAACAAAAACATAAGTTCTCATCCAAAAAACAAACATTTCCTAAACTCTAAAACACAACATACATACACACCCCACATACATACACACCCCACATAACATAATTGAATAGTCTAAAAGAAAACAATAACTTATAGGCTCACTACAGGAAGCATTAGGCTATAACATACTTACTAAACGTGCTGCAACAATATCCTTAACCTGACTAACCAAACAATTGAAACTAAACAAACTAACAAACACTAGAATTACTGCTGACCTCTGACCTACTGCTAATTCTTAAAATTCATAAAAGAAGTACTCTTACTTAAAATGCAGCCCCCACCCCCAGAACCGCCATCCCTCTCAACTGCCACCGAATTCTGAAGGGAAAAAAGACTATAAAATAGAGTTAAGGGTAAAAAACACAGCAGTAAAATTGAAATAATTATATTTAAAATTAATGTAAGAAGCTATTTTAATTGTTTATAAAAGTAAACTTATTTTATTCTTTATTAATATTGTTTATAAAAATGCAAAGAAATTGTAACAAAGCTAACATGTACATTTATTAACAAATACTGCATAATAACTTATTGAATAATTTATTATGAGTATCTACTAGTACACTACTTTTTTATTGAAACTGCTGCCTTCAAAAAACTTAATATTACACTTTTTGAAATGCACATATTTTTAAATTGAACTAAAATAACAAAGATAATAAAAGAATGTTGTAAACTTATTTAATAAAAATATGTGCATTGAAAGTTACTTAATGTTACTGTAAATATGTAAATATACAATTATTTTTAATAAACAAATATGCTCTTAAATAAATATCTGATTTGTTATATGGGTATTATGTGTACTTCACATATACCTGTATGAAAAAATGCACTAATAAATTTTGCAAATGTGTAATGATGTTTGAAATTCTATTTACATACATCAAAAATTGCAACTATTTTGAAATGCTTTAAATATACTTAGACATTCCTAGAAATTATTTACACATGTTAAAACAAATTAAATAAACTCAATTGCTTTAATCTTAAAAAAATGAAATGATTATCTTAAGTTACTTTAAACACATACATAATCTAAAATGTACATATTTTGTTTATTTAAAATATACTTGGTATTATAAACGTAAAGCCACTTTAACCTTATTTCTTTTTTCACCTAGTTACATTAAACAAGTTAACTATTTTAAACTCATCCCCACACCTATTGAAGACACTATGGGGCCCATAAAGATGCCAGACGGAAGGCCATCCGTGCTGGTGGCGCAAAACCGTCAAGTCGTCCGCCCCAGGTGCGGTCATTGCGACCAACAAATCACAATGGACCAACAGAGGCTATTTCCCATCCGCCGCAGCCTGTCAGGCTCCGCACGTTTTTTGCGTATGCAAGGGTGGCGGACGGAGCCAACAGGGCAGGTCCGGCGTGCGGAAACACGTTCCGTTCGCCAAGCAAATCACGATGCTGCAGACAGCCTTTCCCACCGCAGCGTAAAAACCACCATGTTGCGGATGGCGGAACTAAAACATCTGAGAGGAAGAGCTGTACCGTACCCATCCAAACACCCAGACCCGCCATGGATCCTGCGCTACAGGCCTTCCCGCTGCACTACCTGCTGCACCTCCGGCAGACAAGACGCTGCCGCGCTCAACAGCAGAGGTGCGCACTAGACATCTCCACGCATTCAACCCCTGAACAACTACAACTCCCAGCAAGCGTGGTGGCACCACGACGAATGTGGCAACCTGCCAAATGCAAAGTGCGAGGCCCACCCAATCCTCACGAGTGACCCTTGGTGCCCCTGAAGGCAATTGGGGCTAATGACGAGCCCCGCAGTTGCAGAGCGCGCACACCGCAACATCTAAACATGTACGCCGAAGGCACCCATTGGCTGATGGCCCATCCGCATTGTGTGTGCCACTGTGGCGGCCCAGAAGCTGCGACCGCAACCCTGCAACATTCAAGTGGGGCCAATGCGTGTCATCGCTGCGGATGCCAGCTACTGCGTATGCGAACACATACTGCATTTGCATTGGCACCCTGACTATTACATCACACATCACAACTCATTTTCCTAAAGTGACTGGTGCACCCCATTGGCAATGTTGTGGGGCACGAGGCCCCCATGCATATCGAGTAACCACACAGACCCCGTACATGAATAGGAGAACTGGCCCAGGGCACGTGCGTCCGGACCCGTTTGTTGGCAGGGTCACAGGTCCAGTGACGCTTGTGCTGGGTGGATGTGGGGTGGGGGGTAAGTCAGCCCTCTGGGAGTGGCTGGCACATCAGAACAACTAGAACAGCGACCAGCTGGTCACCACATTGTGAAGGGCTGAGAGAGTGTGACCCGTGAGTCAAGTCCGCACACACATGGAATGTCCAAGGACAGGAGAGTGAAATTACATACATAGCCATGCCCCGTGGCCAGCATGGACTCAAATGAGGGAAGGAGTCAAAAAGGAAAAAGGTATCCTGCACGGTACCAATGTTGTGTAAGGAAACATCCAAACTGTGAACCACGCCTGAATATCCCTTGACATCGGACTGGCGTCTCTTGGCCAGGGGTCGAATTGTGAAGGGTCAGTGGTGTAGGCAGACAATCAGAGTCGTCCATTGTCTGCTAATCAGACATACGTGTAATCCCTAGCACACCCAACCCACGTACTGATGTGGTGTGCAGTGTGCCTAGTTGCCATTGCCTGTAAATGTTCCCACACACGTCATAGGAGTGCACATGTGGAACAAACAAACATAGCTCTGACCGACATCATCGGCCATTGTCAGCCATGTGGGCATGGATACACAATCCATGTGCATTTGTGCCTCATTCAGGTGAACATTGCAATGTCTGTGACGCAAATCTATCACACACTCACGCAGGACTGACCCCATAATGTCCACATGTGTCTGTCCACCGTGCTGTACATCCATGTTGCGTTGTCCAGATGACACTCACTGCCCTCATACTGTAATGTTGTTGTGAATAGGGGGACTAAAGTTTGCGGCGGTGCAGTGACAGCAGCTACATGCAACTCAGCACTGATACTGGGAAACACAAGTGCTGTGCCATCTAACCACACGGCAGCTCATCCTTGATGTAGCAGTGTACTATATGCCATACACATCGACTTCATTGGATGTTGTAGTGTCAGTATGGCGAGTGAGCGAAGAAAAACAATGTCTGAATGCAGGTCACATGTGCATTTCACGTGACCATGAGTCCTCCCTATGTTGTGGTTGTGTGAGTCTCTGGGTAAGCTGTTCACCACATCTCATCTATAACTCAGCTCATGCTCGTGTACCCTGACATACGTAGGAGGAGACCACCCATCCTTTGACCTGTCCCTGACCTGGCGACGATGGAGGACATCGAAATCATCCGGAAATACCGTTTGGATTGCCGCTCACTACGGAACCTATGTGCCCAGTCGGAGCCCCATGTGAAGCCCAAAAGAATACATCCGGCTGCATTGTCTGCTACAGTGAAGGTTATGGCTGCGCTGCATTTCTCCGCTACTGGGTCTTACCAGTACACTGTGGCCAGCGCCGGAGGGATGTCACAACCCAACATCAGCATGGTGGTGCCTGACGTCCTGTCAGCATTGATGCTTTACAAGGCCAGACATGTCCACTTCACGAGGAGGGATGAATTGGCAGATGTGAAGGGGGAGTTCCATGATCTGGGAGCACGCCCGGTTCTAGCGGGTGGGCCTGGCCCACCCAAACATTATCCGTGGCCCTGGAAGTGACGGCACGAAGGCCAGGAGTAAATGGCGACATTCAAGTGAAACGTTCCTCCAAATGTTGATTATCTTCCTGTTCTGGGAGTTGCGGATGTGGGCCTGAGCCCCCTCTCACAGGCACCCCCAATCACACATCTCCATTCAGAAAGGTGGGCTGTGTCCTCGCCTACTCGTGCAGCTGAAATATGGGCATGGCGAAGGGGACAAATCCTCTCTTCTGCACTGGGTAACCTTAACCGAACTGCTGTGTGGATATCTCCTTTTCAATTCCACAGGGAGAAGAAAAGTTTATTTCTCCGGATTCACCTCACCTGGCCACTGCAGCTGCTTATCAGATCGGGCAGTGAGTAGGAACCGAGCAGGTGAGAGAATGTCTGGTTATTTGTTCTTCACAAAATCATCTGGGAAGGCCCAGCAAGACACATACTTCCTGTATACTTCATTTAAACATTTTGTAGCTCAATCAAGGCTCTTCCACGGATGTAAGCCAACGATACATATGTCCAGATAACTGGTGAATAATGATCCTGCCAATCCTTTGTCTGTTGGTAGTTTTGAAATGCTGATAAACTGCATTTGATGTGTATAGCTCAGTGGGTTACTGCCTTTGTCACAGCGATATTTGGGTAACTTGCAGTTCCGAAGTTACAATCCTATCATAGGACAGGGACCTAGGAACTGTCATCAAAGAGCTGCATGAGAACCTGAATTAATAGTCAGAACCTAGCTTTATTTCTGGGTTGTAACATAGTCATAACTTCTCCAGTCTTACATCATTCGAATGTTGCCGTAAAGGGTTTGTTGGGGCAGATATACACCTTCATCTGCAAAGCCAACCCCTAACCACTGGGGTGTGCATTGAATCCTGAGTTAGTGCTCCTCCAGACCAAACGCCCTTAAAAATCCTGCCCACCAGTATGGATGACATGTGATTCCCACACCTTGTAATCCTCTTTGGCTTTCATGACATTCCCTGTAGACTGATACACTTACATACTTGCATGATTGATTGTCTCTGTACAATGTGTGCGTGATGTAAAGTACTGTCACACCCTACACTGATATCAGTAGCGCCATACAACAAATGAAATGCACATGAGAGAGTGGCTATGGAGAGATGAGGGGCGCTGGACGAGGGTGGCAGTGAGGGAATCTGAGGAGGAGGACATGAGTGAGAGCCTGAGAAGTGACACCTGCCTGATACTGCCACCTCAGGAAACCTCCTCCTCCCATCAGGAGGACCTTTTATGGAAAAAACACACTTTTTGAGAGTGATAACATCTAGAAAGAGAATTTGAAAGAAAAGAATGTGTTTCACTGGCCCTTGTAAAACTGAGGAGAGATAAAGGAGGGCCCTGAAGCAGGCCTGGGGAGAGATATAAGTGACAAATCGGGCCCGCAGTGGCCCACCCGAATGCCTCGTTGGCCTACCCAAATAAAAATTCCTTGCGCCAGGGCTGCCTGGGAGGCATCCCAAATGTTGATGGGAGCCATTGATGGTACCCACATTGGCCTCGTTCCACCACAGGCAAGTGAACCCATCTCTAGGAACCGCAAACACTACCACTCCATCAACATGCAAGTAGTATGACAGGCGGAGCAGATCATCTCACACGTGTGTGCAAAGTATCCGGGGTCGGCACATGACTGCTACATCTGGCGGACCAGCAACATCCCCCCCTGCTCACAACCCACACATGCCCAGTGACGATGACAGTGGTGAGGAAGAAGGCCTTGACCAGTGTCAACAGCTCATCTTCAACTACTTCCGTTGAGTGTGAGTTAACAATGAGCGACTATGACTGTGTCTGTGTGCCTTGCTGTTGTCTCACAGACTTTGAGTATTGTTGCTGAGATTTTGGACACATACTGAACTATGCGCAGGATTTGAGAACTTGGGCATGCAGGGACTGAGCACCCCAAAGCACCCCTACGCACAGGACACCATTGCCATACTGCCTCACTAGCTCTCCTACTCACTCAGAGGCATTCAAGTGCCTGTACAGAAGTAGACAAGTTGAAGACAAGAAACGGTTCAAATATGAAGTTTTTACTACAGTGTCAAAGCATGCAACATACGTGCCACAACAGGTTGAAAATGCATGAGTACCTAACCAGTAACCACAGTAACATGTCCATTTAACATGAAGCAAGATGTTGCATCAATAATCCCTCTGGACGTAGACCCACGAGTATATCCCCCCACCCCTTGCAGGAAGGAGTTGTATGGGATGTCCCTGGTCTTTGGGATTTGTCAGCAGACCCCATTACTCAGCCTATATATGGTGAAATTTACATCACATTTGCTGTGTCGCTCTCATCACTGGATGGATACCTCTCCAAGTGTGGGGCATCTAGCCCATCCTCCCATGACATCTAAAAGGCACCCGTGTTCTCTAGCAGCTGTGAGACTTTGTTGAGTCGTGGTGCTAGGGCCAGACCAGAACAGAATGACAAGGGACAATGTTCTCCGACCACGGACAGAATGTTCAGACAGTACTCCCGGACCGCGCAGAGAACAAGCTCTGCGGACACTTCTCATGTGATAGACAGATACTAAGGTACTTGCAGGGAACAAGTCCTATAAAAAAGAAGTGGGGGGACTGACCAAGTAAGACAAAATGCAAATGACCTCACAACGTCACGACGTAGTGCCATGAAAGAACTAAAATAGTGCGAGTAAAATTATTTCTGCAAATACTGGGACAGACTAACCCATCTGACAGTCTCACAGTGTCTGCATTGATATACAGGGTCAGAGCATGCCTCTCTTAAGTACCTGTGAAGAGATAACAAGCTGTGTGCCTATGTTTCCCTCTGTGGCATCTACATTCAAATGTAAGGTTGAAGGCGGCCCCCAGTCAGCATTTACAAACAAAAGGAGGCCGGATGGCCCCTTAACTTTGGCCCAGCTGGAGGTTAAAAAATGCTCCCTCGCTGCCTGCACGTTGCTGCTGGGAATGGAAAGCAGTCAATGTGCTCGGTCCGCCAGCTCCGCGTTCGGATCGTAATTGGCCATGCGGTCATGCCGCGGCAGGAGCGGTCTTTTCGAGCCGTTGAACAGCTTTCCCCGTCCGCCGCGGTCAGATTTGCTGCTTTTCCGACCGTGGTGGACGGTGTTTTGTGACATCCGTCCGCCGCGGTCTGATTTTGCGTACGTTGCATCGTAATTTGACCGACTGAACTGCCACGGGCCATGTGTGGGGATTTTTTACCAACCATGACGGTCGGAGGGCTTTTCCGTCCGGCATCGTAATGGCCCCCTATATCATTTTAGGATCTGCTTACTGCTATTGCTATTGTGACACCAAATCATGACCTTTTAGGGAAAGTGTTTGATTTTGGGCACTTCCGGTATACTATTTTGAATTCCAACACAACTACCACTGGGGAAAGTGTTTACTCTGGGGAGCTTAGATTGGCTATTCTAACTCAAAATAATGAATCATTTGGTAAAGTGCTTTATTTTGTGGATTTCATATATTTTAATCTAACCCTACCCCAACAATTATTTGAAATTATATTATTGTACAGCGATATTCTAGAGTAAATATTAAGGTAGAACACGAGTAAAATCACCTCCTCACACCAGTGCAGCTCCCCAAACGTCCACTAACACACAATTTCCTGCAAACTAAGTGATGTTAACAAATGAGCTGTGGTTGAAATAAATAAAGGTAAATGTGGCTGCAAATATAATTTTAAATGCGCCTTTGAACATTGTGCTTTGTTGCCTTAATTATGACACAATTGAAAAGCATTTTCTACATCCAATACTTTTAGTAAATAAAGCCCAGCAAATGTAGGTCCTGATTTAGATCTTGACTGACGGGTTAACCTGTCACAAAGGTGACAGATATCCTGTCCACCAAAATATAAATCCCATTATAACATATGGGATTTATATTTTGGCAGACGGGATATCCATCACCGTTGTGATGGAGTAACCCATCCATCAAGATCTAAATCAGGCCCCAAAGGCCTGATTATGATCTTGGCGGACTGGGTTACTCAATCACAAATGTGACAGTTTTCCCGTCCGCCGAATTACAATTCCATATTATCCTATGGAACTTGTACTACGGCAGACGGGATATCGGTCATGTTTGTGACAGAGAATCCCAACCACCAAGATCGTAATCAGGCCCTAAGTCTTTTAAAGGCCATTTTGTTTTCTTGGTTATGTCTGAAATGGTGTTGAGAGCCTAAGAAACTTTAATAATAAAAAATGACTAAACATTTATCCTCTTGGTCCTCTTCTGTAGCCAAATTATCTAGTTTCTCATATTTTAGTATGCGAATGTTCCGTCTTAAATCATAGCTTTCTTTGCCATAATGGCGAGAATCGTTCACATAACTTCACTTTGATTGCACAGTCCTGTTATCATATCAGAATGCAATCCTGGAAGATTGCCACCTCTTTTTCCACCCAACTTAACAGATGTAAGATGCATTGGAAGAAAACTGAGGCAGGCATGTCCTTAGGAGATTCAATGTAAACTGTGGCGTGCTATATGCACACGTTTGCAAATAATCTGTCTCCTTTTGCACAACAACCTGGTTGTGACAGCAATCAAAGGAAATTTGAAGAAGATCAGTGAGGCCACTAATGCATTGATGCACAAAAGTGTTAATCAGCGAACTTAAATGTTTGCATTTAGACTACAAAGATCGACACATAAATTCAACTTCTTATTTCATTTGTGTGCCAGCTTATAAAAGACACCAACAAAGACAACTCCAAGGTTTATAGCATCTAATTCTGGCCTTTTTCTGTGAGGATATCTGCACCTTTGTCACGATTTTGGGGAGAGTTGTTCTTGAGATCAATCTCCTTCATTCACTAATTCTTCAGCCTTGAACTCATGCTGTTCTTGAACTTGAGCCTGGAGCCCTCGTGTGTTTCCACAGACCATTCAAGGTTATCACAAAATGAACATGTAGTGTACATTAGGTCCATCCTGCTACATTCCCCTATTTGCAAAATGGTAGTGTTCCTATGGGTTTGAGTATCTATTAGAGGGTTAACAAGATGACATTAATTATTCAGTAATGGTTCTTTTTTCCACAAAGCATTTCCTACATAGCATTCCATCATGGTTGAAAGCCTATATTCCCCTTCCCTTTTTTGTGCAGAGTAACTTGCTTGTGCCAGCTACTAGAGGGAACGTGGAGGACCTTAATGAAAAACACAGCTAAAATGAACATATGAGAATGTAATGCACATGGTTGAACTTGATAAATGAAAACTTACTTTTCAGAGTGCACGGTCAAGTCCCATGTCTTTTCTCAGCATTATTAGATTTGGAAGCACCAACGTGTGAGTATCGGGTAAGGAGAATCAGCTACTGTTGCCACTGGTGGGAACCATGGGGCTAGTGAAGACAGGCACGGAGAAGGACCAAAGGAAAAACATACAACCTGGGCAAAGGTCATAGCAATTGGTAGTGAGAAACTGGCAGTGGTCCATTTAATATCTTGCAAAGGAATTCAGGGAAAACCAAATGTTATGTATCCTGTCAGGGAACATGACAAAAGGGACTCCATTGCTTTAGGATGTGATGTTTAGAGATGGCTGAATTCCCATGCAAGACGTTCTGTTAAAGGGAGACGCAGCATGGCCAACGACCATATGGGTGTACTTGGAAGTTCCTGGCCATATGATTATCCAAAAAAGTTACAAGAAGAGCTATCCAGTGCCCAGCTTCAGGTATAAAAAAGAAACAATTGATGGACGGAATGCAGAACAAATCAAAACATTCACCCCCAGTCAAGAGATCTGGGTTAAATCCATCATTCTTTTGCTCACCACACCACCCCAGTTTGGACCCAGCCATATGCAAATCAGTCTTGACCCTGTTCCTTGTGGGAACAGTCCAGCCCGAACTGCCAAGCCAGGTTCTCCCTGGACCAGAAACAAGCATCCTGGGACCAGTTTCAGGGCATCACCCTTCATCAGCCAGGCTAGCTTGAATCCAGTGGAGTAGTGAGCACGGGACCCACGTCTGGGCATACCCTTCCCACTTAGGGCGACAAATGCAAAAGAAACAACTGATGGACGGAATGCAGAACAAATCAAAACATTCACCCCCAGTCAAGAGATCTGGGTTAAATCCATCATTCTTTTTCTCACCACACCACCCCAGTTTGGACCCAGCCATATGCAAATCAGTCTTGACCCTGTTCCTTGTGGGAACAGTCCAGCCCGAACTGCCAAGCCAGGTCCTCCCTGGACTGGAAACAAGCATCCTGGGACCGGTTTCAGGGCATCACCCTTCATCAGCCAGGCTAGCTTGAATCCAGTGGTGTAGTGAGGGGTGAATGTATGACATTGTTCTGCATTCTGTCCATCAATTGTTGTTTTTGCATTTGTCACCCCGAGTGGGACGGGTATGCCCAGACGTGGGTCCCGTGCTCTTCATGCCACTGGAGTCAAGCTATCCTGGCTGAAGAGGGGTGAAACCCCGAAACCGGTCCTAGGATGCTTGTTTCCAGTCCAGGGAGGACCTGGCCTGGCAGTTCGGGCTGGACTGTTCCCATTGGGCACAGGTTCAAGACTGATTTGCATATGGCTGGGTTCAAACTGGAATGGCATGGTGAGCAAAAAAACGATGGATTTAGGCCCAGATCTCTGTACTGGGGTGAATGTATGACATTGTTCTGCATTCTGTCCATCAATTGTTGTTTTGCAGCTTCAGGTATAAGGCACTGTTGCTCTGTGTGCAGTGCAGGACCACGGAGGTATGACTCCACCAGGTTGGGTGCCACCAGAGTACATTCAGACATCGGGGGCAGAGGAGGAGCAGGCTGAAAAGTGATTCTTGTCCCTCAGGTGGCCTCAAATCTGAGCAAACACTACAGTCTCTGCCCCACAGTGTTGCTGTTTTCCAGCATCGCAGAATAATAGTACTGGTGTGGTGTACTGTTTTTAGGGTCCTTGGACTCTATGAGCACAGATATTGAATCTCCCTGCACTGAGTTCGTGATAGAGTGTGAGCCTGATACTGAATTAGCACCACAACATTATTAGTGTTGATGTAATTATGAAATCTCTTCATTTCGCCTTTCTCTAACCTCAAAATAATGAAAATTAATTTGAAAATTCAATATAAACCCTGACCCACACTTGGGGTGGAGACACCTATCCTAGGTCATGTTGAGGGGTCCACAATGTTTTGTATCAACCACAAAAAATCCTTCTGGACACTTTATCACACTAAAAATAACAAGTAAAGATACTTTTATTGTCCTGTAATGTGGCAGCTGACCGACCAAATGGAATGAGTGTATTATCTCCTACATTTTGAAAAAACTCTTCTGTGTGATGATGATGATTATATCTGACCATGAAACAGCTAAATATAGAATACTCCTGCTCTGAACCATGATCTCATAATTTAGTTCATCCCCTGGGTAATTATCACTAAAACCAAAGTAGCCATATTTTTAAAAAATCCAGTACAATCTCAAGACCATATTAAACGTCCAAAGCTGCTGCGCAGCATAAAGCTAGGGGGAGGCAGCATCGCACAGCCAATTCTACTGTTTGCCTCTATATAAGTAAAGAGGTATTTTCCTAAAGAAAATGCCTGTAGTGGGTAGAAGAAAAATGTGAATGATACAATAACAGACCCATGGATGTAAAGGGTTGGCTGGAAGCCACCATAAATTGGTATGATATGTATGGCTCTCATAGAGAGCCTCTATTGTTTATTTCAATTTCTGAATCTCTTAACCCACTGCTATGACAGAGCAATAGTTGACAATAAAACTGATTAGAACATTGGAATGTTGGGAGCTCCATTGTAGACAATGGAGTTCTCCCTGCTTCTACGGGCCGGTAAAGGCCCGCAGAGCAACATTCCAATGTCTTACAAAGGCCTCTCGGAGCTCGAGGGGATTTAAATCCCCTCGAGCTTCGAGACGCCTTTGTTTTATTTGTGAGAACATTCTGCCCTCTCGTGGCAGAATGTTCTAATAGCCTTATAGCCCTTCGTAGCAGGGCTATACCGGCTATTAAAGTCCCGCTACCTTCGGCTCGGGCCTTTAACGCGGTAGCGGGCCTTTAATAGCCGGTATAGCCCGCTACGGCGGGCTATAAGCCTATATTACCCACTGTTGTGATGTCATAAAGACCTTCCATGCCAGGTTGACAGGCACCCCAGACTGTCAGCACAGCTGTGCTTGAATGCTTTGACAGAAAGCAGAAAGAACAGCTGCAGGAGGGAGCAGGGAAGCAGGGAAGATGATGGGGGTCAGTCAGGTACGGCAAGTAAGGTTTTTGTTTTACCTTTTGGACAGGGATACACAACAGTGGCTGTGTTATGTATGGCTCTTCCATTACTCCTCTGCTACTGCATAGTAGCTGAAAGCACGAACAGATGATTTTGGGGGCCATACATAACATAAAATGATAGATGGTCAAAAAGTAAATTTCAGGGATGTTTTTCACCATGGGGTTCTGAGGGACATCGTTTTTATCTATTTGATGCCACTCAGAACCCCTCAGTTAAAAACATTCCCGGAATTCACTGTTTCCCATCTATAATTCTATATGTTATACATATAATTTTCATAAAATCAAAATATCGTTGCTAACATCAAACCTAAAAAGGTTAGGAATTGAGAGACAGGAGAAAATGTTAGAGCTGAAATGGGGATTTGATTGTTTTGTGTAGAGTATTGGAAAGGTATTAGTTGTTGTGATGCATTAGATGGATTGTACTGGCATACTGCTCTATATAATAAAATGAGCTGAGGATGCAGATTGTTATTTCTATCTGCCTTTGACAGAAACCTAACTTTTTACTATTTTAAGAGATTGGCTCTATTGTTCTTTGCTGGGCACCCCAAGTCCTCCTCCAGGAAGTCATAGAAATATCAAGGTGCCGCATTTCAGTGGCTTTCCCCTTTACACCATGGTCATTAACTTATAGTAGTGTTTTTTCACGATGCAGGACAGTCTCACACTCTACAGGTGAGTTTGACAACTTCTGTGCTGTAATAGACCCTTGAGTGATTGGGTAAATTATGTAAATTGGAGCTTGTGAGGGTTTTCTTGTGATGGTGCAAATGAAAGTGAACTGAGTCTGAAAAAAAGTCTTGAGAAATATTTGGTCTAAATCCCAGAAAGACGAGTAAATCTACCAGTTGTGGGTTTATCCCTACGATTTCCTTATATTTACTCATTATTCAGAATCACAAAAATTCGCACGGGTACGCATTAAAGGTATGAAATTCGTGGATTTTAGGCATACACATGTTTTCTCTTGTCCTATTCCTGCGGATTGTTCAGTCTCACAACGTTTAGAGATAAAGAAAAAATGTGAAGTGAAATATTTGTTTCCAGTTTTCCTCAGTTATGTAGGTCATTTCTCCATCTTAAATGTACACTTACTCCAACCATTTTTGAACTAATAGTTGCTCGTTATAGGTGGGAAATGCCTCAGGAAGGTCGGTGAATCATGTCATTGATTGCTTAGTGTAGGGGAGGGTTCTCTGGGGGAAGAAGCCGCAATCACAACTCACCTTTCGTCCCACCAAGCACTTTTTGCCTGAACGAGTCACAGGGGACACAATTCTCCACATCTGGCTGCAAACTTTTATTTACAGTATCAAAGCAGATTCGTGAAAGGGGCACTTTCCTTGAAAGCTAGAAGCAATGGGGCAGCTGGGCTAAGAGGGCCAATGCTGTCTTGGCCAAACTTTAGCAGTTTTTGAAGGTGAAATAACCTTAGGGATTCCCTGCTGTGGCAGCCGTCCCCATCACTGCTGGAACCTCCCGCTTATGAAAGCATGAGGTGTGTGCTTGTCAGGAGACAGAGGCGATCCCTTGAAGGTGTCACCCACAGCACCTCCTGACACCCTAATCATAATAGCTTTCTCTTCATCTTAAAAATCAAATCGCCCTTACTTCCTGTTCAAGCAGAGGTGCAAAACTCACTGTCGAGAGCCTGGGGCACGACACGCAGACTCCTTCATTTTTTTCTCTGACTTTGACACACAGAAGCCCGAGCAGGTCGTGTAAAGACACACAAGAATGTAGAAGCAAGGACGAAAAGGTCGAAATCAGACGGGTCTTGACAGAGCTTATAAGGAATCTGCTGTCAGGATGCCAACATGAGCAACTGTAAAAGGCACATCTATATGCACCACCATGCTTCAGTCGCCCCTACGACTACAAGCCAAAGAAAATCAATCTATCTATCTATCTATCTATCTATCTCTCTCTCTCTATAAGTATAGAGATAGCTATATATATAAAGCTATAGATAGATATATACTCTGCCATGCACTGTGTTGTCACAAAAGATGTGATTTACGATGTCATAACTGTTCTTGTAAATACTATTAGTTTACATAGTATAAGTGAGATGATATAAAATGGTATAAGCAGTGCATGGAGAAGCCGCAGGTTCTAGTTAATGTAGTGTGGCTACCGAGTTGAATATACTGTGTGTGGAGGTGTGCAAGTGATAATAATTTGAAGGTGTTGTGTAATTTATAAATTAAAGGTGCATTTATAAGTGTAAAGATTATAATTTTTGTGTAGTTTCTTTAGTTTGTAGATAAAGCATAAATAAATGTATATTAATTTGAAGATCATGCATAAATTATACATTTATGGTATAACTATTACTTAAGAATGTGTAGTGTTTGGGTATTTTAAATTTAGTTTGTGTAGAAAGAATGAATCCTAACTATATCAAAGGCTTAACCTTTGTTTTTTTCATTGAATTTAATTTTTTAATTTTTTTCAATAAAAATGTGTTTCAAATTGTACAGTTTACTGTCGTCGAGTGGACGGCTATAAAGTGGATTGTGGTAGAGTGGAGGAGAGTGGCGGAGAGAGTGGTACAGTGTACTGTCATAGAGTATAGTGTTGTACAGTGGAGTGAAGTAGAGTTGAATCTTGGAGAGTGGAGTCACGTACGGTGGAATAGCACGCAGAGTAGTGGTATACATTGGAGTGGTGTAGAGGAAAGTGTTGTACAGTGGAGTGGGCTTGGGGTAGAGATGAGTGGTGCAAAGTGGAGTAGAATAGAGTGGAGTATCATTGAGTATCATAGAGTAGAGTGGAGTGGAGTGGAGTAGAGTAGAGTGGCGTGGCGCAGCATACAGTGTAGTAAATTGTTATACAGTGTAGCAGCATGTTTTATAGTACAGTGGCATAGAGTGCACTAGAGTGGACAGGCGTAGAGTAAAGTCAAGTAAATTGTTATAAATTGGAGTGGCGTTTTGTACAGTATCGTGAAGTGGTGTGTCATAGAGGGCTGGAAAGTGTCGTAGAGTGGAGTAGAGTATTGTACACTGGGGTTAAAGGGCATAGAGTGGAGTAGAGGGTTGTACAGAGTAGTATAGGGGCATAGACTGCATTCTATTTTTGTTTAGTGGCACAGAGTGTAGTAGAGTCTTTTAGAGTGAAGTTGCATAGAGTGGAGTGGAGTAGTGTCTTCTAGAGGAGTGCAGTCAAGTAGAGTGGAGTGGAGTGGCATAGAATACTGCGGAGTAAAGTGTTGTAGAGTGGAGTGGTGTGTGGTACAGTGGAATGGACTGGTGTATGGTAGAGTGTCGAAAAGTGTTGTAGAGTGGAATAGAGTAGAGTGTCACAGAGTGGATTAAAGTGTTGAACAGTGGAGTAGAGTAGAGTGCAGTACAGTATGGAAGAGTGGAGTAGAATATACTGTCATAGAGTTGAGTGACATAGAGTAGCATACAGTGGAGTGACTCAGAGTGACAGTGGAGTAGAGTGGAGTAGAGTGAAGTACAGTGGAGTAGTGTCTCATAGAATAGAGTATATTACTTGGGGTGGAGCGGCATAGAACGAGTTGCATAGAGTGTCGTAAAGTAGAGTACAGTGTTGTAAACTGCTATAGAGTAAAGTAGAGTGCTGTACAATGGCATTGAGACAAGCACATTGTTGTACAGTGCCGTGCTATACAGTGGAGTACAGTGTGGTGCAGTGGAGGGGCACAGAGTATTGTGTTGAGTGGAGCATAGTGGAGTGGGGTAGCATGGAGCAGGGTAAAGTGGAGTGGCGTAGAATGCAAGGGTGGGGGGAACTCGCAGTGTTTCACTCTGCGAAATTCAGCAGAGTTACATAAAAACTCTGCAAGTTTCCGCAGAGTTCTATGAGCGGTGGAATTCGGCACATCGCGCTGCTCGCACTGATTTTTAGCACCGGGAGCTTTTTCTGTGCTGTAAAATCAGTGTGAATGGCACCACATGGAGTGCCAGAGGGTGCTGCTTTTTTTCTGCCGCTCGAGATTTTCTACTCGAGCGGCAGCTTTTTCGACAGGAACTGTAGTGACATACCTCGACCGCCCCGTTGAGAAATGTCGCCGGGAGGCATTCTAGCCCTCAATTTTCTCGCACGCACTAACTTAACATTGATGAGCCGAGCTCGAGAAAAATCAGAGTTTTTACAGAACTCTGTGCTCCAAGCAGAGTGGGCAAAACTCTTCGAACTCCGCTGGTGGAGCGGAGTTTATTGCCCACCCCTAGTAGAATGGAGTTGCGTAGAGTAGTGTGGCGTAGAGTGGAGTGGTGTACAGTACAATAGCGTACAGTCAAGGGGTGTAAAGTGGAGTGGCGTAGAGTGGAATGGCATACAGTGGAATAGCAAAGAATGGAGTAGCGTAGAGTGGAGTTACATACAGTGGAATAGTGTAGACTACAGAGTCGTAGACTGTAGTGGCATTGCATACACTGGAGTGCCGTAGAGTAGAGTGGTTTCAATTTGGAATAGCGGACAGTGGAATGGCACAGAGTGGAGTGCCGAACAGTGAAGTGGCAAACAGTGGAGTGGGGTATATTGAAGTAGCGTACAATGGAATAGCGTATAGTGGAGTGGAATACGGTGGAGTGTGTTAGAGTGGCATGGGATAAAGTCGAATAGGGTAGAGTTGAGTAGCGTTTAGTGTAGTAGCGTACAGTGGAAAAGCATATAGTGAGTAGCGCATAGTGGAGTGGGGTATAGTAGAGTGGCTTAGAGTGAAGTGGGGTACAGGGGAGTGGCATAGAGTGGATAAGTGTACAATAGAGTGTTGTAGAGTGGAGTGGCCACTGGGTAGTTATAGTTAGGACCACATTCTATTTTTTGGTTTGCTTAGAACTTTGTCACCACTTGATGAATCTTCACAACGTTTAAAAAAATAACTGTTCTTCCAACTGAGCTCCTTCCTGAAAAGTTTCGGGGTGATCCATCAAGCGGGGGCTGAGAAAAAGGCGTGGTCCCAAAACACATTTTCCCCATTCATTTTTCCATAGGAAAAATAGACACAGCTACAGCCCAAACGGCTGAACAGAATGACACTAAATTTAGCAGAAAGCAAGAACTTGGCCCAGAAAACTAAACTGGCTTTTTGGGACTTGGAGAAATTCTGGTCAGTAGTTTTTGAGAAATATATAGATATTTCACACCTCGGAGGCTACCCGGAGCAGACAGATCTCGAGACAAAATCTAATTGGCTGCCACCACATCTACAAGGATGTGGTGGCAGCCATCTTAGACTCAAGGTCCCAGTCCCCTGTCCTGAGAAAAAGCAAGAAAAAGATAGAGGGGACAGGGTCCCTAGGCCTGGTGGAGCGGGGTGGGTCCAGGAGGAACCCCCTGGGGCCAAAAACATACTTGTTTTTACATTTTTCTGAACATTACTCTTTGAACTGATATCTCCCTGATTTTTCAAATAGGTGATGATCAATGTGATCATCTTCAAATTTGCTTTTGGAGTAGGATAACTCCAGCAGGTTCTGAGCAGGCCCATCTGCTCAGAACCTACTGGAGATATCATGCTCCAAAACCAATTTTGAAAATGATCAAAATGATCACTACTTATTCCAGCATTGAATATAAGCTCCAGTTCTGCCCAGACCTGACAGCGCCTGGAGGGGATTCTGAGCCCCAAGAGACATCACACCAGGAGGCATTGACAACCGTGCTCTACAAAGCACGTTGCGGGCTCCCACAGTGCAGGAAGCTCCTTTTCTGCCGAGACCTGAAAGCGCCTGGAGAGGATTCTGAGCTCCAGGAGACATCGCGCTAGGAGGCACCGACGACAGTACAGCGGAGGAGGTGGTCACACCCCCTGTTGCGCTACAAAGTGCGTCACGGACTCCGCGTGCAGGACATGCCCGGGTGTGAGCCCGGGCGAAGACCAGGCCAAGACGGGCCCATCTTCGCCCATCATCGCCCGAAAGAGGCTGGGCTGGGTCCTATCTTTTGACTTGCTGGATTGATTTTTCATACTCTTTGTTCTCGTGAGTCTGGTCCTTTTTTTTAAAAGAGGTTAAAATGGGCAAACGCAAGCTGACTGTAGGGAAGGAGGGGGCCACTGCCACTTCTCAAGCTGGCACCAATCTGGACTCATTTTTGGTTCGAGCCATCAGCATAGTTGCCAAGGAGATTGAGTTGGTGGAGAGACGTCTTTCTTTGGAAATGAGGAGATATCCGGGTCTCTCTCACCCACTTTGGCATCTACAATGCCTGGCTCTCCTGTGTTCATTTCTGGGAGCCGTCTCAGCCCAATGCTTGCATCTATGTTAAGTTCTGCCTCAGCGATGTCAGTGGCCTGGGAACCAGTTGGGGAAGCATTTTACCAGTTGCTTCCTGATAGTTTTTGCGAACCCGCAGTGAGGTAGAAAAGGAAAAACAAAACTGGACTCAAACCTGGTAATAATGTTGCATGTTCCTCCACTAATCTTCAGCCAGTGCCCAGTTGTACCAATGTGGATACGGCTTTTAAAATTCATACAACAAGGGAAAGGGAAGGACTAAATCAACCTTGGGATGGTGTTTTGGTGCAAATATAATCCATAGTTGTAGCAGCACTCCTTCCCCTTGTGGAGAGGATTAGTTCACTGGAAGTGGTTATCCGGAACTTGACATGCAAATTGGAATGTTAATCACTGCCTGCACCTCTATGCAGCCTCAAGCCCTAGTCCCTCCCACCAATGATCCCTGCACTGCCATTACTGATTGCCCCCAGGGGACTCTCCCAGGGTTGCTGACATCTATTAGTACTTCAGCTGTGCCCATATTAGCACTAGGAGGAGAGCACTTGTGCACCCAAAGCATGGGCACAGTGGTACCCAGGCCCCCTAGGGCAGATGTGACCAACCACAGGTATCCTCCCCTTCCCCACCCTTGCCCTATACCAAGGCAGCCACCTATCAGCTTGCCGCCTAATTGTTGCCTGTATGTGGCGGTTCTGGTTGGAGTAACTCCTCTGTCCTCCGATAAGATGGAAATGCATTGGGAACTGAAAAATAAGGTCTGCCATTGGCTTACGTGTAACCCTACCTTTGATATGTCTGAATATAATGACATCCTTTTGGTGAGGCGAACTGGGTAGATTGGAAGTTCACTGAAATCAGTTAAGGGAGACTGCATAGGACTCTTGGGCCACAGGCCTATTAACCTTGGTCTTCTGGCAAGTGTTTATTTATTTAGAAAGTTTTATATAGCGCGAACATGACCACTGAGGGTATCAGAGCACTTTACAGATTATGCAGCAAGAAGGGTACAGGCAAACAAACAAATTCAACATAGCAAAAAGTACACAGTCTTAAAATGTCCGACATTCTCGCGAGCCAAGCAGCTGGGCCACAAATCAGCGTCTATAGCCCCAGACTCAAGTGGGGAAGCCAGACTGAGGCAGAAATGTCTTCATCAAGAGCCTATTGACTTCTATTTTGAAGAGGACAATGGAAGGGATTACCCTGACTTCGGGGGGAAGGGAGTTCCAGATCCTCGGCGCCATACCTGAGAAGGCTCGATTATAGGTCTTTTTTTCTTAAATTTTTGTGGTTTGAGTAAAAGGGTGCTGGCGCTTCTGGAGGCTCTTGAACCACATGAGAGCTCCAGTTTCTGAGCGAGGTACATCGGGGTCTTGAAGTGGATGGCTTTGTGTGCCATGCATGCAATTTTTAACTGTATCCAAGCTTCATATGGAAGCCAATTCCGGGCCAGCAAGTCCAGAGAGATGTGGTTGTATTTTTTAGTGCCAGTTAAGAGCCTAGCAGCAGAATTGAGGGCCACCCTAAGAGGAGCCGTTTTGACTCTGGGCAAGCCACAAAGCGTTGCGCTGCCATAGTCCAGCTTTGCAATCACTAATGCTTGCACTGCAACCTTTAGGTCATGAGCAGGGAGAAAGGGTTTGAGCTTCCTTAGGATGCTGAGTTGGAGGTTCGCTCCTTTGGTGAGGGAGCTGATGTGCTTTTGCATGTTCAGACTTTTGTCTAATATAATACCAAGCGAGGATGCCGAGTCCACGAGGGGAGGTCTACAGTTAAGAGCAGTAAGCTGATTCAACCATTGTTCAATGACCGGAGATTGCTTGTGAGGTGAGATTAGGAGGAATTCTGTTTTTAGAGCATTTAGTTTCAGGTGGTTACGTGTCAGCCAGCTTTGTGTTTCCAGCAGGACTAAGTTGAGGGACTGAATTAAGCCTGGGCGTAGTTCGCGAAGTAGCGCTACGCGAAGCTACACAAAGTGCAGTTCGCACTACGCGAGCTACGCGTAGCACTACGCGAACTGCGTAGTGCACTGTTCGCAATGATTGCACAGTGCCGGATGCTTGTCCGCACTGTGCAATCATTGAAAACGGCATCTTGCACAGTGCGAGCTGTCTTTTACTGCCGCTCGAGTAGATTTTTACTCGAGCGGCAGCTTTCTCAACGCGGACTGGTAGTTTCTCATCGTGAGCGGTCGCGAGCATACGCGACCACTCGCAATGAGAAACCTGACCTCCCCGCGTTGAGAATCTCGCCAGGAGGTTTATTTTCCACGCTCGCGATCGGCAACTTGATGTTGCTGATCGCGAACGAGGAAAAAGTCTCGCCGGGATGTCATTTTGCTTGCTCGCGGTCGCCAACTTGACGTTGAGGACCGCGAGCAAGCAAAAAATGACCGCTGCACTATGCTACGCTACGCTACGTGTGTTTGCACTGTGCTACGTGCAATTCGCGTTGTGCGAAGTAGCGCCAACTTCGCAAACTACGCGAGCGTAGCGTAGTGCTTTGCCCAGGGTTAGACTGAATGTCCTCAGGGGAGGTGATCTTCAGGTATAGTTGAGTATCGTCCGCATACATGTGATAGTGAATGCTGGATGATTTCAGAATTTCTGTTAGAGACTCCATGAACAAGTTAAAGAGCGTGGGAGAGAGTGCTGACCCTTGGGGAACCCCCAGCGTAACCGGTGCAGGATGGGACAGGGATTGGTTCACCTTGAAGCTTTGGGATCTGTTCAGGAGGAACGAAGAGAACCAGTTAAGAACAGGCCCAGACAACTCCATCCTGTGTTTCAGGAGGTCAATTAGGTTATCGTGTTTGACAGTATCAAATGCTGACAAAAGGTCAAGAAGGATCAATAGGAAGGACTCATTATGGTCCAGCATTCTTAGCGCATCCTCGACAACGTGCGTTAGCGCCGACTCTGTGATATGGCCCGGGCGGAAACCAGATTGGCATTGGTCTAGGAGTTGGAAATGGTCGATGTGGTTACAGAGTTGGGCGAGCACACATTTCTCCAGGAGCTTTGCCAAGGTGGGGATGTTGGAGATTGGGCGAAAGTTATGAAGGTCTGTGGGATCAGCAGTTGGTTTCTTTAGAATCGGCGTAACTTGACCCGCTTTTAGGCAATCCGGAATATCACCTTGCCGAAGTGATGCATTGACGATCGTAGTCCACAATGTTAGTAAGGAGGATCTAACTTCTGGGAAAAGGTTCGATGGCAGAGGGTCATTGTAGTGATTGGAAGGTTTCAGAGTCGACATCGTTTTGCGTATAGTGCATTCATCCAAGGTTTGGAACAGACTCCAGGATGCATTGTTTTTGGGGAGGTAGGGTTGCGCAGGGTCAGTGATATCCAAGCCTGGTGGACGGAGGGAGATCAGTGGACTGATCGACAGGTGGTCACGGGAAGAGCGTAATTCAGTTTCAATCTTACTAGTCTTATCTGTGAAGAAATCTGCGAATTCTTCACAATTAGGCAATGTCCCTTGACCCAGAGACGCGGAGTTCGGATGACTATTGGCTTGGGACTTGATGAGTTCGAACAGCTTTTTTGGACGGTTATTTGCTTGGTCTAGTTGAGTTCTGAAAAAGGTGGCCTACGAGCATCTGATGCATTTATTATATATGCTTCTCAGGGATCTCAAGTGGTAGAGATGCTCAAGGGAGGAATAGGACGACCACAGCCCTTCTGCAAGTCTTAAATTTCTTCTTTCGGAATTAAGACTATCAGTAAACCATGGTTTGGAGAGTTTAGAGGACATTCTTTTAAGCTGTAGTGGTGCAACCGAGCCAAGTACGTTGAGCATTGCGTGGTAGTAGTGGGCCGTAAGGTCGTGGACATCCGACATGTTCGGTGGGTGGGGCAGGATGTTATCGCAGAGAGCAGTCAGATCTTGTGGGTTGATGTTCCGTAGGCATCTTTTCAACTGTTTTGGGTTCTTAGGCTGGGCTTTACTTGCTCTTACCGATTCCAGGATGTGGAAGGTGATGCAATAGTGATCTGTCCAATCACAAGGAAGGATCGAATCCAGCAGGATGTAGTTGGGCTTACCAATGACAAGATCTAAGATAGCTCTTTTGATATGAGTGGGGCTGTCACAGATTTGGATTAGGTTGAGGTCCAGTAGGAAGGATTTAAGGCTATTGACCACCACATCATTTACATCGTTCCAGTGGAGGTTGAAATCTCCCAGGAAGATCTGAGTGCGATGGGAATCTGCATTGGCCGAGATAATGTCCATGATCTGTTCTGTGAAGGGAAGGTAGTCGCGAGGGGGGTGGTAAAATGTGTGCAGTTTGCATGAGTGATTGTTGCCACCAGTCACTTCAATGCAAAGGTATTCACAGGATGGCAGGAGGTCAGTCTGTAGTACTTTCACTGTAAGATTGCTACGATGTAAACATGCGATGCCTCCACCTTGACCACTGGATCTGTCTAACCTAATGATATTATAGTTGGGAGGCATTAAAAAGTCCAGGATGGGGGCAGCTGAGTCATTTAGCCAGGTTTCCATCAACATGACAAGGTCAAGATCCTGCGCAAGGGTGAGGTCAGCAATGTCCGCAGCGTGTTTAGCCGCCAATCTACAATTTAGGAGCACACATTTGAGACTTACGTTGGTGTCTGTTGGTGCCGGTAGAGTGGTGGTGACTCTCGTTAGGTTGTTCTCATTTAAAGGTCTGGTGTTTGGCCAAGGTTCCCTGAAGGGATCAGTGGGGATGGATTCAATTTGTTGCAAGTTTGCTATGGTGGGGGGATGTGCTGGATAATATGAAAGTAGGAGAGAATGAATATCCATATCAGACAGGGAGGGTCTGCATCTGGAAGGGCAAGCAGGGTCATTAGGGAGCGGAGGCCCACCTATGGGGTGTGTGGGTGACGTGAGAAGGTGACCGCCAAGTATAGGGGGGGAAGGGAGCCAGGTACACCCGCAATCTGGGAGCGAGCGGAGATGATGATTGTTCGTGGTGGAGCAACTTAGTCTGGAGTTAGCAGACAAAGCCTCAGTGATATGTAATAGACTACGAACCTCTGACTTAAGTTGTTGTAAGCAGAGTGCTATCTCGCTCAGATGGCCTTCCAGTGAGGTGTGTGGATGGGATTGGGAGGCTAGGTCCAGGGGACCCTGCAGCAGAAGAGAGCTAGTGAGGTTGGGGGAAAGTAGGGCGGGTGGCGAATGAATGTGCCCCAAGGGAAGGGATTCTGGGAAATGGAGCTGAAAGCTCGGAAGAATGGGTAGGATAGGGGAGGAGGGGACTGACGGATAGAGACCCCTGGAGGACGGTGGGAGCCTGTTGGAATTGTGTGTTGGGCTGGAGGAAGGTATCCTGGGGAGAATCAGGGCAGTGCTGTGAGCAATGGAGCTAGGGGAGTTAGGGCCAGCTAACAGTGCGGGGGGAGCATGTAGATTAGCGTGATGACTGTGCTGTCGCGGCTCGTTCCTTGCGTGCATTGCAGGGGAATTGTTATTATGAATTAGGGTAGGTAGGAGGGGGCCCTTTGAAGCAGATGTGGGATCAGAGGATGGTGGTGGAGAGGGATGAGATAGAGTTTGCGAGGACTGGGGGACCACAGGGGGTTCCGCCCTTCCGAGGGGGGCGGAATTGAAGTTAGCCACTGTATTCATTATGGTGGGGAAAAATTTGTCAAATACCACTAGATTGCGGTCTGAGGCTTGTATAAGGATGGTTCCGTTTTTGTAGAGGGAGATGGTGGCTTCAGCTCTGTAATCCGAGGAGGGTGCAACCATCAGTCTAAGACCATGTGGCGTTTTCAGGGAAGTGGAGATCTTGAGCAGAGACTAAATGGCCTTCCGCCATTGAGCATGCCGTTTAGTGTAGAAGATGAGGTCATTTGTGGTAGCACCCTTACTGATAGAGAAGAAGGGGTCTGAGATAAGGATGTCCAGATGGGTTTTAAGTAGTCTATGTTTGAAGATTTTTACAGCATTTTTAGATAGGTTACACGTATATCCGATTCGGAAAGCGTTATGGCCAGTCGGTTCCAGGTTGGGAGAGAAGAGGTTCAAAGGTTTAGGCTCCATATCAGCACACGTCTAGTCTCCGCACAGAGGAGGTGTAGGTAGGCAGGCATCTGGGCAGAGGTCTGCCCCGACCATAGGAGGCGTAGGTAGGCCAAGCGTCTAGGGCAGAGGTCGGGAACCTGTCTAAGGAGTTCAGTGTGAGAGCAGACGGAGGATTGAATCGCAATTGCTAGCAGCTCACCCTCGGGTTCCTTTGGGTAGACTAGTACCATGAGTGTTGTCCCATTGTGCTTCTTCTTTAGACCATGCTGCCCTCGTCCCCCTGGCAATGTGACAAATAGGGGAGTCTCTCACTTGCAAGCTCAAGCATTGGGAGCTCCTACTATTCCTACTGCTAACAGATGATTTTTGCCACTCCCAAATCTTGATACTTATGATTAACTTGAACAACCACTGGACTTACTGAGGGTGGACATTTCCCTGACACTCAAGGATGATAGCAATAGATTTAATAGTCGACTGAGAGAAGAAACTGCTGTTGGCTGCCATTTCTCCCTCAATGCTGCTATCGTTTCTGTTGGTAGTGCATTGTTCTCTTGTCCTCCATCTAGGTTGCAGTCTATTGAAACAGCTTATCTGTGTGTGCCCGCCATCTGTGAATCTCCACCTAGAGGAGGTCGCTCGATCAAGCTTGTTTCCTGGAACCTTGCCGGTATTAGTGGTAAACTTGCATGTCAAGAGTGGGGTGATTTGGTAGATCAATATGATATTTGTATGTTTTAGGAGACTTGGGCTATAACCTCACCATTCTGGACAGGGTTTCATGGCCTTGATCGATCAGACATTTCATCTGGAAGAGGCAGGCCACAGGGAGGCCTTGCAATTTGGATTAAACCTACTTTGATTTGTTCTCCAAACCTTATTGATCTTGGCTCAACCGATATTTTGTGTGTAATTTTACAATTTGCTGATGGGGTTAGGGTATGTTTGATCAATGTGTATTGTGGACACGAAGGCAGTAAGCCCATCATACCTGTTATTGATACAGTTAATTCCTACTTGCCCAATCTCCCGGCTGATGTTTATAAAATTGTGGCTGGTGACCTAAATTGTAATTTTGAACCCCTTGTTATTGATATTGTCACGCTCGGTAGGGATGAGGGTGAAGTTTGGGCTGTCCCGGAGCTCTCTATAGACCCAGTTAAGAAGTGGACAGCAGCTGCCTTACAAATCAATGCCTTTACCCTAAATAATGGGTTGAGAACTTGTAATGGGAGAACACCCTCAGATAGAGATGGGAAGGTCACTTTTAACCAGATAGGAGGCTCGAGCCACATTGATTACACCCTGGTGGATATTAGGATGTGTCACCTGGTTATTGACATGGAGGTGGTACCGCATCAGGATAGTGACCACAACACTTTGGATTTATCCTTGAACTTAATGGGCTATGTCATCTCTCCTCAACATGAACCACTTGATAGGAGGCTGATTCCTACAGTCAATCATCGTGGGATGAAATGGTCTGTTATTATCTCGACCCTTAGTGTCCAGTTGCAACTCTTAGAGTTGCTTGTTTCTGCACTGGAAGCAGTTCTTATGCTGGGAGGGAGCTCTTTAGTAGCCACCTCATGGGAGGCTTTTTCTGCTAATCATCAAAACTTGTTCTGTTCTATTAAGAAATTTTTTATGGTAGAGGCTAGATCCCTTCCTAAGCAGGCCAAGGAGGCAAATTGGTATACCAAGGATTATAGGGCTTCCAGACATTCCCTTATGGCCACTATCAAAAGAGGCACAGGAGCCTTAATTAAGGAAGGCCTTCGACAAGGCCACCATTTTAAAGGCTGAATGTGAGCATTATTTGACGTTTTGGGAGACACTTCTGTCCGCAGCAAAGGGAGATGATTTTCACCGGTTTTGCCGTACATTGGCCAATAAGGGCGCTGGAACCTCTGCCCCTTTAACATGTAATATTTTAGCTACTGCCTAGGTTGACCATTTTTCTGGCCTATAGGAGCAAACTGAAACTGAAGTGAACCCTGGGAGTGGATCTTTGGTGGGCCTTGATAGGGGTATGGTTGGCTTGGGAGAACAGCGAGAGATTGGTTTGTCATCCCAAGTCTTGCTTGGGGGAGATTCTTCCAGCCTGTCTGCTTGCACTGTAGCCCCAATCACAGTGAGTGAAGTGGTAATTGCTATTGATTCAATCACTCCAGGGAAGGCACCTGGCCTGGATAAACTTACAGGAGATTTTTTTAAAGCAGAGAAGGAAATCTGGGGTCCTTATTTTACCATGTTTTTTAATAGTATTATGAATGGATTACCTATGCCACAGCCATGGGCTGGCATGGAGATCATCCTGATCTATAAAAAGGGCCTTCGGTCACTTCCAACCAATAATTGACTGATAAATCGCATTGATAGCTCGCAGAATCTTTTTAGTTAAATTTTATTGAGTCGACTACAAGATTGGAAGGAGGCTACAGACGTGCTTGCACTACAATCAGGGTTTAGGTATGGGACTATTACCATAGACCAGGTCCTTCAACTGCAGTTAGTATATTGGAAAGATGTTACTATGGGTGGTGATCGTTTATATGTTATTTTTGTCGATCTTTGGTCAGCATTTGACCTTGTCCCTAGAGAGGCACTATGGGAGGTTTGGATCAACATGGCTGTCCTGAAATAGCCTGTGGATGTTATAAGAAGGTTGCATATGGACAACTATGCCCAGGTCAGATGTGGGATCTTTGGGGAGTTAACTGATCCTATCCCAGTCTCTAGGGTGTGAGACAAGGATGTGCTTTAGCCCCAACCCTTTTTTTACTTTTATCAATGATCTTGTGACTCATTTGGAACAGTGTAAGCATGATGCACTGACACTGGCCAACAGGAAGATCCCAGAACTCTTGTTTGCAGATGACACCTTGCTGATCTCTAAGTCTCCTATGGGCATACAATACTTGCTAGATTGGTTTGGTGTCTTCTGCAGGCAGAGAACGCTGGAGATCAATATTAGTAAAACCACGTATATGGTTTTAAATCCCTGTCCCACCAATGGGTCACATCCAGTTTACAGTGGAGTCCCACTGAAGAGAGTTCGCACTTTTGATTACCTTGGTTATACCATTAATGATTCTTTTGGTTCGGTCTCTCAGAATCAAAACAGTAAACTTAGATTGGAGCATTATTCGGGTGGTATCCTGAGGGCTTTTCAGGGCTCTAGTTTTCGTCCCGTTACTCCTGCTTTACAGATATACTAATTTACAGGCATTGGGAGGGTCGCTATATGGTGGTGAACTCTGGGGCCATGAGATTTTAAATGACATGGTAATGGTGGAGAAATGTTTTTTTACATGTCCTCACCAACTTGCCAGCAAGAACCCCTCTTGCACCCTTGCAGCTTGATATGTGTATTAGATCTCTTACACACAGGGTCAAACTCAGACTGCTGATGTACTGAAAGAGGATTTGGTCCACCACCAAATTGGCACGTTTCTAGGTTGGGTTCTTGAAGATGTTTTAAATTGCCTTGGGCGAGGTAAGATTGCTTGGTTAGAATACATCAAACGCAGCCTAGATGAGATCGATTGCGAGACCCTTTGGGCACATCCTGAAACTGCTGGTAGGATGACCAATCCCATGCTAAAAGCAATATATTGGAGACATATAGATGAAGGGTTTCACAGGTTAGGGAATGTGGGTCCCCTGACAGCTTCTTATTCCTTGGAAGAGTATATGGATGATATTGAGCCTCCGGGTGCTAGAACACTGTATATTAAATTTCTGCCTCTTCGCTCATTTACGACGAGATGGCAGTGCTCCCTTATATAGCAAGAGATGAGTTGCCCCTTTTGTGCTGGGATTAAGGAAACCGTAGAGCATGTTTTGTTCTTCTGCCCCCAGTATTATTCTCATAGGAGGGCCTGGATTGTTCCACTTTGTCGTAATCTGGGGGTTAGGGACCACAATTCTGCTTTAAGAATTTTAAGATCCAATACAGCCCGCACAATAGTTTTTGCAGTCTCCCAGTTTCTTTAAACTATGTTGAGGTGCAGATTGAAGTGGGCTACCATTCCATCTACAGACCAGGTTGTGTGATTTGCTTTTTAATATCTGCCATTGCTGCTATTGTAATATTATTATGTCATCTTAGTGGGATTGTATTGGTTTTAGTATTATCAATATGTTTTTATTCTTATTTTAAAATATTTATTGTTCTAGTATGAATGACAGTTGTCTATATGCAGTTTTTTCCTTACATTATTCTGAATGTTTTAATGTGTTTTATGATATGTGCTTTTATGGCTATTGGCTGAAATCAAGTCAAAATTGATTGATTGACTATAAATGCTCTCCCATGAGATTTATACTATTTGGCATTCATAAACTCTTTTTGATAAAAACCTGGGAGAAATCCGTTCAAGCAGTATGTAAAGGTCGGGTGGCGTCACAGGCTCCCCACTTCAGAGTGATAGCCTGCAAGAATTCAGGGTAAGTGTAATGTTTGCTGAAGGAGTTTACGAAGGATGAACTGGAATTTGGTCAGTGCTTACTGATAATGCACAAAGTTCTGCAACAGAATTTTCAAATTGGTGTGCAGTGAGCACTCAGCATCTTCTCAAGGACTCTGCAACAATGATGTCCATGCTGAATCTCCAAATTGGGACGCAGAGCGCACTGAGCATCTTTGCAAGGTTAACGCACGCAGTGATGTGAAGCATACTCTCTGTGAAGTTTCTTCTACAAACACTGCAAAATGACTCCTTAAGGCTGCCACTTTAAGCAGTACTTTATTTTGCAAAACAAAAAGTACTTTATTACAAATATGAGCAAATACTATACATAAAATTAGAAAAGCAGAATACTAATATCTTCCTAGCTAGTGACCAGACCCAAGTTTATTACAGCCCCTGTGTGCTAAGTACTGGGACCTTCCTTAATTCCGGAGTCTATGCCAATGTTGACCTATAGAGCTATTTGTGAGCTGATTCTATCATTGTGAGCATGGAATCAAGGTTCACTTTGTGAGCACAAGTCTAGGCTAACAGATCATTGACATTTGGCCATTTGTATCCGTTGGGACAGTCCATACTGTATGCTTTCAAGAACCGTCACCAATAGTCTTAAGTGCAATTTACAATCTCAGCCTCCTGCTGCATAAACTTCCATATGGCCACCAGTCAGTCACCAATTGGTTTTCTAGAAATATATATCTTTCTTAAACTTCTGAGACGTGTGCTTCTGTTGAAAGTTTAATTGAGATTTTGATCCACTTGCTACTAAATGGCTAGATCCAAAGTGATGCCCACAAATGCCCCCAAAGTGGCCATAAAAGCCTTTTCCTAGCTTGGAAGACAAATCTTTCACAAAGGGGACAAAGAAAGCAACGCCATGTGCTTAGTGGGTGGGCACAGGCAATGCAAGTCCACTAGCCCTTATAGCTATGGTTGCAAACCACAGGTGATTCTGGTAGCTGTGCACGAGAACTCCAGCACTGGATATGAGAATAACTCACAGCACCACATCCTCTAACCCCCTTATTGGGGATCAATATTTACTATCTTAGTGTACCCACTGGGCCAGGGACTTGTTGTGACAAGGCCAAGCCTTGGAATACTTAGGAGGGGTTCAAATGCTTTCATCTCTGCAAACACACAATAGATTTTGATCATTGTTACTGAATCATTGCCATGGACTCGAGCTACCTCTCCATTAATCCCAATCAGGGGAGAAACTGAGGGGGCCCCTAAAGCTCTCAGGATGCAGGTGAAAAGCACACACAGGTTATTTGCAGCTCTGGCAGGCCAGGGGCAATGCAGGTTCACATACACTGGAGGTGACTACTCTACCCCTGGGTCCTCAGTTGTGCAGGTAGATTGAAGCTGATAATTGTCTTAATCTCATAGAGTTGGCACAGTCCAATGACAATTCCCAAAGATCTGCTTGCCTCCACTGGGCTCTGGTCCTCTGCAAAGTTTATTTCCAGCTTGATAAAAGAGAACAGCCACTGATAAAGCTGTGCACTTGGAAGACAGGTGATGGAGCATGGTTTTCCGTAAATAAACCTGCTCGGATTAAATCTCCCATTGTGTGAAAATCATTAACAAGTTCTGAAATTAACCCGGAAAAAGTGTTTGATAATATAGTTCGGAGAAAGAAAAAAACAAAGATGCGGGGAAATGACAATGGGTTTAGGTAGGCCTAAATGATTCCAAATGAAAAGTCGACAAAAGAAAATGCAAAATTATATTTTTTTCACTAGCAAATGTGAAAGGAAAACACGTGTTGTTTTTAACGTTTAATTGAGCAATAATAATTACATAGAATATTAGTTTTAAAAATGAATTGCGTTTATTATTTGACTAAGGAAGATTGAAATAAATTGTGAAATGAAGCTTTTATTTTGAGCAAATAAAATGATTTTGTCTATTTCTCCTAGGGACAACTGCACGCTTTGCAAACAAAGTCTTTAAGCTGACTTTAGGGTTAATTTTGCTTTAAACGTAGAAATGCAGGAAAATGTGTTTTATTCTTCTTAGACGAATATTGTTTTCTTTCTTGTCAAATGGCTGCTAAGTGTTTTAAGTATCAGCAGAATTTCCTAATGTCTGAAGCAAAGTATTAGTTTTGTGGATAACTGTGCTAGAAATGTTTCAACCTTTGTTCAGATGTACATCTGTCGAGGAAGAAGAAGAATTTGATTTCCTCTGTTGAAGGACTATGATGACGGCATGAAACAAAACAATGAACTTTTGAGAAAGAAGAGCGACGGAAGTGGTGTTGCTTGATACCCTCTACTTCTTAGCCAATGAGAGAGAGACTTTTCCTGATTTTGAAACAAGAATAAGACCGGACTCATTAATTCTAGGGTATAACTATTAGTGATAGAATCCATGTTTAGGGTTGAAGAGGAAAACGCTTGTGTGAGCTGTTTCTAGAGATCTTTTAGCTGACGCTGTCTGTAAGCTGACACCTTATCTTTGCTCCTCATACCTTGTGAGGATTGCCCCAGCTTTCCCTTTCGGCCGAAGGGTTAACCTTTCTGACTATTAGCACGCTGTGTTATAGTTTCCTTAGGTTCGTATGAAACCTGCTTGCATTTATTTTGATATAATGCATTTTTGTCTCTATCCACTCAACTCAGGCTCCTTAAATTGTATTGTATTGTATTGTAATTGCATTTATATAGCGCTTACTACCCCTGACGAGGCGTCGAAGCGCTTTTTCGGCGAGTAGCATGCTACTCCGGGACCCATAGAGGATTAGTGTTGAATTAGTATAGTGAAACATGTAAGTAAATTTTAAGTGGTGGATAGGTTAGTCAGTTATTTGGATTTGGAAGGATAGCAGAAGGATAGAAGAGGGAAAAATAAAAAAGCTTTTTATTTATGTAGCGCTTGTTACCCCTGATGGGGTATTGAAGAACGCTACTCCGGAAACCCATAAAGGATTAGTGCTGAATTAGTATGGTGAAATATGAAAGTAATTTGAGTGGTGGGTATTAGTCAGTTATTTGGAGTGAGAAGGGTAGCGGAGGGATAAAAGGGAAGAAAGTTTGTATTCATGTAGCACCTGTTACCCCTGATGGGTGTTGAAGTGCTTTTCTGGCGAGTAGGACGCTACTCCGGAACCCATAAAGGATTAGTGTTGAAAATTAGTATAGTGAAGTATGATTTGAGTGGTGGATATGTTATTCAGTTATTTGGATAGAGAAGGGTAGGTTGCGGGATAGAAGAGGGAAAGAGGTTTGTATTTATATAGCGCTTGCTACCCCTTGATGGGGTTTTGAAGCACTTTATTGGCGAGTAGCACGCTACTCTGGAACCCATAAGGATTACTGTTGAATTAGTATGGTGAAACATGAAAGTAATTTGAGTGGTGGATATGTTAGTCAGTTATTTGGATTGAGAAGGGTTGGGGAGGGGTAGAAAAGGGAAAAAGGTTTGCGTTTATATAGCGCTGGTAACCCTGATGGGGTGTTGAAACGCTTCATTGGCGAGTAGCACGCTACTTTGGAACCCATAAAGGATTAGTGGTGAATTAGGATAGTGGAATATGGAAATTGAGAAGTGAACGTGTTAGTCTGTTATAATAGTGGAGGGACAGAAAAGAGAGATATTTTTTTTTTTTTAGGTCATAGCAGTAGGAGGAGGCTTTTGGATGAGTAAAAGGGGTTTTTGAGGGGAAGAGTCAGAGGGGAGAGTTTATAAAGGTTTGTTTTGGGGGATCGGTATAGTAAAAAGAGGTGTCAGATGATGCAAGGAGGGTAGAGTAGGAGAGAGTCTAGAAAGGGTTATTTTGGGATCATAGTAGTGGTATGAGATAAATGAGAGAGTGGATGTAGAGGATATATTGATAGATGTATAGGGTGAGAGATAGGGTAGTGCATTGGAAAGAGTAGTAGAAAGAAGTTTGAGATGAGTCAGAAGGTTGGGCCAGAGGATATATTGAGAGAAGTATAGGCTTAGAAATAGGGTAGTGCATTTGAAATGCTAAATTAGAAGAAAGTGATAAATATATAGATCCATAAGTACATTGAAAGTATATAGATGCACTAAGGAGGTAAGTATATATAGATTAAAGATATTGATAGAGGTACAGGATGAGAAATAGGGTAGTGCATTGGATATGCTTTTTCAGGAGAAAGGTAACAGACACACAGATCCAAGTACATGGAAGGTACATAGATGCACAATGGAAGTAAGTACATGTAGACCAAAGATGATTTTTATTTATTTATTTATTTACAACAACATAATTATTCTACATGTTTATACAAAGCAATACACAAAGATAGGTACATATCTATAGTGAAAATAACTGCTTATATACAGAGGAATATGCTGTAAATTTCTGTTTGCGTATGGTGCTTATGTGGGGAAGAGCCAATTCTTGAGTAGTTTTCTGAAGATAAGGTGGTTGTCGGTGGATCTTATGTTGGGGGTAATGAGTTCCATAGTTTGGCTGCTTGAACAGAGAAGGATGTGCCACCCATGGTTTTTTTCTTGTATCTTGGGATTTTGAGGCGAGATGCCCCTTTAGAGCGTAGGTTCCTTTGTTGAATGTGTTTGGTGATTTTTTTCCTGATGAAGAGCGGTCCCATCCCATGTATTGCTTTGTGGGTGATACAAAGTAGCTTGAACGTGGATCTTCTGGCAACCGGTAACCAATGCAGGGCTTTCAAGGCAGGTGAGATGTGGTCTTGCGGTTTGATATGCAAGAGTAGTCTGGCAGCCGAGTTCTGAATCCGTTGTAGTCTTTTCATGGTCGTTAAAGGTGATCCGTGGTAGAGGCTATTGGCGTAATCGAGTTTGGACAGAACAAGGGAGATGGTAGCTTGGACCTTGTGTGGAAATCCCAAATGAGGGAAAATTCGTCGTAGCGTTTTTATAGTGACAAAGCTTGATTTTGCTAGTTTGTCCACTTGGGCATTCATCGACAGCTTGGAGTCCATGGTTATTCCGAGGTTTCTTACTTCCTTCAATAATTTAGGTGGTGATCCCAGTTCATCAGGCCAGGCGGCAAGCGGTTCGTAATGTTTCCAATCGCCACACGTGAGTATTTCCGTTTTTGAAGCATTCAATTTGAGATGGCTCCAAGTCATCCACTGATCCACGGCTCTGAGACAACTGAAAATTGGGCATTTTTCAATGTCTTTGGGGCATTCCAGTTGAAGGAGTATTTGCGTGTCATCTGCATAGTTATAGCACGTGAGGTGAAATTGATTGATCAGTACCGGTAATGATTTCATGTAGATGTTGAAAAGCATGGGCGAGATGATAGAACCTTGAGGGGGGAAACATCCTTTACCACGAAACCTTACAACGCGGTATGGTTACATCGTGGTTTTCACAACGCGAGTCGTTACATCGACTTGCACTGGAGGGCGCTCTAGACTAAGGAATAGTGTGAATTACTATTCCAACACCTTCCCTACTGTACGTAGACTGGAGTTGGAATAGTAATTCACGCTATTCCTAAGTCCAGCGCCCTCCAGCGCAAGTCGATGTAACGACTTGCGTTGTCAAGACCGCGATGTAACATACCGCGTTGTGATGGTACGCGTTGTATCATCATACATTCCCTTGAGGGACCCCTGCTTTTGTGGAGTATGGTTTGGACGAGAAAGGTGGGGTATGGATGTTATTGTGAATTACTGATATGTGTTTTCTTGTGTGATGATTCTAATTCGATACCGTATTTGTGATTGACCATTTCATATACTTTACGAAAAAGAAAAATAGATAAAAGCAAAGTGACAGAGAAACTGAGTCTGTCATTATTTAATATTGTAAATAATTATACATATATATAAATGTATATAGTGAGGTTTGTTAAAATCCTTCATTCTAGGTCTTCATGAGGGGGATATTCAACTAGATCTTTTGCCAAATTCCTGTCAACTCTCCGATCTGTCGGAAGACCTGATGTTGATATGGGCCATAATTTAGTCTTATATAAAAGAGATCTACAGACTGATTCAGCGTGTGGTGTAAAATTACACACTCTGCCTTAGTTAGCCAAAACCCCTTTTTCCGCTGTGCCACACTCTATCACAGGTATCTCAAACACATCGGTATGCAGCTCAGTCTTGGACTGGAGAGAAATCCAGAACAGATTATTGGTAAAGGAAAGGAGATCAAAACTTAAAGGCATAGCTGATGAATATGTCTTCTTGCAATGTGCACGTAATGGGGCTTCCTACAATAATGACTTCATGGGCTATGTATGTTCGTCTCAAGTCAATGCCTTGGGTAACTAAAGTATACAAAAAAGTGATGGATGGAATTCTTGAATGAATTTCAGCCTCTTTATATTTACTCAGAGACTCATCCCAGTGCATCATTATTCTGCACGCTGTACCACCTCAGTTTGGACCCAGTTATATGAAAAACAGTCTTGACCCTGCTCCAGTCAGAAAAGTCTAGCCGTCTAACAGAAAAGACTGAAATAAGCAAACAGGATGTCTGGGGGGGTTATTTTGATTAGAGTTGTGATAAACCTTAGACCATTAATTCCAAAGTTTTCAAGCTTTATTTCGCTTATTTTTGATATTTCAACAAAGACATTCATAAATCAATAGAGCATGTCTTTTCAAAGAAACACCACATTAGTAAATCGCACAATTCAAAAACGTTTGAAATAGAACTATATACATTTACATAGTGCAAAAAAAAAATTGAGAAAATATAATAATATATGGAACATTTTTACAAACAAATAATAACAACAAATACAAGAAAAACATCAATAGCTCATGTGTGCCAGCCTGAAATTAAACCAGTTCTATATTCATATTAACACCAGACGGACAGTTACTCATTTTCGCAACACATGTTTCCGGTCCTGCCTGTGAGAGGATGGGGATACCTAACCTACTGGTGGGTGTTGTCAGAAGCTGCTGAGGGAAATATTATTTAACATTCCTCATGACACACCCCATCAACAGTCCCCCATACTCAAAGCCAACGCGTTTCGAATCCTTAACAAATCCGGGATTCTCTTCAGGACTTGGATTTGGTATTTTGGCTCTGCAAAATTAAAAGAAATATTGTTGGTTTTCATTCTCACACCCCCGTGTACCACCATTACTTTACGGACAGGGAATATTTTAGGTACCTTAATTGTGGTGTGGAGTTGTTCCACAGGAACTGATGTCCAGAAACGTTGCTTCAAATCTTATATTGTGATCGAAGCTACAGAGGGTTAAACATTAGGGCATTAGCAATTAAATGTACTGAATGGGACAGCTCTTCGTGCAACAGAGGACCAAAGGGAAGAGATCCTACCTTCAAATGTATGTGACGTGTGGGACAACTCAGTGGTGTCAGTCCATTACCTGCAAACAATGAATGGAATGACTGTGAGCGCTCTATGAGAAAAGAATTCAGTGCGCACATGGTGCTGCGTGACAATGCAAAACTAACTCAGCTGCACTGTTACCTTAAAATCGAAAAAAGCCATAATTGATGCAGACGCTTTTAAACAGCAGCTGCTCCCAAATCGTATATGTTTCCTATAAAAGGGAAACATAATTTTGGTAAGTTTCTGAATGAATGTGTGCAATTATTCCTCCCCCAGTGGCAACGTGTCACTTGCCTGTAATTCTTTCTCTATACTGCGGGAAATATCAATCCAACATGCTACTCTGCTTCCAAACCGGCAGCAATGAGGCCATTGCAACACTGGTTCCTTTAATACAACCTGGAAGGGGAACTGAGAGGTCAGGCGCCTCCGGGCATTGTGGGACATGAAGTCCATGTGTGTTCAGACTGTTTTCTTTTAGAGTTTTGTGACTTCAGACAACTCGTTGAGGCCGTGCAGTGCCGTGTTGAATTTCATAATTAAGAATGCTTCCCTCTGTGCCAGTAATACTTCCGGATCGTCGCCTCTTTGGTTGTTCTTAATTATCAATGATAATACAGTCCATGTAAAATCATCAAATCTGTGGTTTAGAGTTGTAAAATGTTCATCCATTGGGGCAGTGAGGATCTTATTTTTCAATCGTGAACGATGTTGCACAATACGATTTCGCACTTCTTGGGATGTTTTTCCAATATATATCTTTTTGCACGGACATGTCACAGCGTAGACCACATTTTTGGATTTGCAGTTTGTAAATTCATTGTGCCGCCAGTGTCTTTGCATCCTTCTGTGGTTGAATTATAAACTGTGCATATTTTCCACATTTGTGATGCCCTTGCACAGGTGGAAGATTTAACATAGTGCAAAGCGTCGCTGGTTTTCTTTGTTGGCCTGCTGTGTTCGAAACTTGTTGACCGATATTCCTGTTTTTTTTAAGAGCGAAGAGTGGTGGCCCGATGTTGGGAATGGTTCCTTCAATCAAATGCCAGTTGTTACGTATAATTTTCTTCACAGGTTGTGTGTAGGGCCCAAACGTGGAAACACAAACAATGCGGTCAGTCAGTGGTCTGCTTTTCTTAGTTAACAAATGTTCCCTGGGGGTGAACCATGCCCTTTTGAGAGAATGTTTTAACAGTTTCTTGGGATATTCCCTTTCCAAGAGTTTGTTGACGAGTGCTTCTGCATGTAACTCATAGTCTTCCCTTCACGAACAGTTACGTCTTATGCGTAAAAATTGCCCAAATGGCAAATTGTTCTTAAGATTTCTGGGATGGTAGCTTCTGTAGTGTAGGGCATTATTTTTGTCCGTGGGTTTTGTATGTAATGTGGTAATCAAACCACTGGGTGAAATTTTCACACTCACATCCACAAATGAAAGACTGTGTTTGCTGTATTCAAGGCTGAATTTAATATCTGGGCTGCGGTCATTAAGCCATGTGTGCTTTTGTAAGATGTTTTCGGGCCCCTCCCACAGGCACCAAATATCATCAATATACCTGTACCACTGTTTTAAGTGTGCACTCTATGGATTGTTGTGATACACAAATCGATCTTCATATTTCGCCATGTACAGGATTGCCAGCTCAGGCGCAAAAGGATAGCCCATGGCTACGCCTTTGACTTGAATAAAAAATTCATTGTCAAATTTTAAAAAATTCCTCCTCAGTGAGATAGATGCCAATTTAAGAATGAATTCCGTCAGCACCCGATGGGGTCTGGGTCTTGCTTCCAGGAATACTTCCATCGCATCAAGGCCATCTTGTTGGGGAATCTGTGTGTATAATGATGACACATCCATTGTGACTAATAGGTTGGTATCCGGATCAAAAGGAAAACCTTCGATCTTGTTAATGAAATCCATGGTATCGCGTAGGTAAGATGGGACTTCCTGCAAGAATGGTTTTAAGAATACGTCTACGTACTTGGACAGTGGTTCCAAAATGGAATCACACCCAGAAACAATTGGGCGGCCTGGTGGATTAGTTGCGTCCTTGTGTACCTTCGGGAGAAAGTAAAGTATGGGCACCCTGGCATGTTTTTTTGTTAGATATTCCGCCTCTCTTGGTCCTAATATGTCGTGCTCCGTACCTTCAGTGACTGCATTCGCAATTTCTTGTGAGATCTCATTTGTAGGGTCCTGCGGAATCCTCCGGTACCATAGGGGATTCTGTACATGGTTTTTTCCTTCCGCTAGATATGCTTGCTGGGACCAGAGAACCACCGCCCCACCCTTATCCGCTGGTTTTATAACTGCTATTTGTTGTTCCTCAAGTGCAGCTATAGCTTTCTTGTGTTCTTGCGAGATATTTCTTGTCACGTGAACTTTCTTCCTTTCCAACACATCTAGTAAAGACAGCACAGCGTGTTCGAATGCCAAGATGTTCTTTGGTATGCTATTTGCTGGTGTGCAGAATGAAGATTTGTTGCGTAATCCAGAGGCCTCTGGGCGCATCTTCTCTTCTTTATTCATAAAAAATGCCTTTAGCCGAATCTTGCGGAATAGTTCTAAAATTTCCATCTTGACCTTTGTGAAATCCATGTTAACCCCAGGAACAAAGGAAAGCCCCAATTCCAAGACTTCTGTCTGTTCCTTTGAAAGTATCATGTCCGAAAGGTTAATGATCGCAGATTTCCTCATGATTTGTAGTACTGTCTCCATGTTCTCATTTCCCAGGGCTGGGGTTTGTATCTCCCTGGGGGCTTCTGTTGGCCTAAGGTTTATCACAACTCTAATCAGAATAACCCCCCCAGACATCCTGTTTGCTTATTTCAATATTGAGGTGGTCCAGTCTGGGGAGTTATGGACCCAAGCCTTGCTTGATCACACTAACAGAAAAGACTGGCAGGACTTAAATGCAACACAGACTCTGTCCACCGTTCATCAGGTTGGCAAATATAATGTTCTCCGCACCCTGCAGGACAGAGGCACAGGCCCTAAATCTGGTCAATTTAGATACACACCTTCGTGAATAATTTTCATTGATTTAAAGAAACTTTGTTTATGGACTAGTAGCCAGAATGGACTGAAAAGCAGAAGAGATATGGCGACAGATGTACCAAATGTTTTTGCAGTCTCAAACAGTCTGAAAGGGGGGAGTAGGTCCAGGGACCACTGCCAACTCTCAAACAAACTTTCCCAAAAAGAAAACATATTTTTAATGCAGCCCTGTTTCCTTTAAGGAAAACATGATGTATTAAAAAATAAAACTGTTTAAAAACAATCACAAACATGAAGTCTTGTGACCCCTGCAAGCCACCATCCCAATAGTCTCCAATAGGACAGATCGTAATTTACAAACTATCTCACAAATATCCATGAGGTAGATTAGATTACATTCAATTAGATTCGGAATTTTGTGAACTGATCTATTAGTACATAGGCCGGTACTCAAAAATGCTGTTTGCAAGTTGCGACCAGTTTTTCCGACCAGTGTGATAGTGCATCTGGCCCTTTGTTCTTTCTAAAAACACCCGCTATCAACAGCATTTTGCAATACTTGTGACACTAGTAGCGTAGCCAGTGTGTCAAGACATCCTGGCTGCTATTTGAATTATAAAAACAGCAATAAACAGGGTTCAGTGGGCCCCTCAGGCCTCTTAGACCTAGTACCACTGCACCTGCTGCACCAATGAAAGCTACACCTCTAAGTGATACATAACGTTTTCAGATACAAGACAGATACACAGAATTCCGGTAATCCAGGTGTGACCTGATAGGTGCATTCATAAGTCAACTGTGTAAATGACGCTCAATGAAAGATTATTTTCAGAGGCTTACGCAGGGGAAAAAACAGGTGCCTCTGCTTCTTTCTTTTCGTCCTTTTTAGAATTCACTTCTCTAGCTTTCTTCTTATCTGACACCGTATCCTTTTGCATCTTCATTTCACGCTCTTCCTTTCTTGACCCCTCTTTCTAAAACCGTCTTCTCTCTTTCTTTTCTTTTTTTTTATTTTCCTTCCAAACATTTCATTCACATTTACTACTTTGCACCTTCCGTCTTTCCTTCTTACTCGTTCTACTCTTTTTTTTCTAGTTGTATGTTCTCTTCCTGGATTCTCTTCCCTATCCTCTGGTCCATTACCCCTCTGACCCTGCAGAGCTCCCAGCTGGCGCATCCCCATCAGTCTCAGCATTGAATTGTACTGCATGCCAGCCATGTGGCAGCATCGAGTGGCTCTCAAAGCAGATACGATACGACAGGGTTAAACAGCGGCCACCCCTCCAGTCTCCATGAGTAATTTGAAAGGTTAACTCTGCTCTGCTTTACCGCCATTTTCATGGCTGGATGGGCAAAGAGGTCCAGGAAGCCATTTTGCACGTGGCAGGGAATATGAAAAAAAGCTTTTACTTCCCAAAATAAACTGGGCACTAATTTGTAGGTTAGAAGGCGAGCAAAGATGAGGAACCGTCCCTCCCTGTGGTCTTTGGCACGCGCACAGTGCCTGTAAATGGAGAGGGGGCAAGTACAATTTAATGATCCCTACCAGATATGGCTGAGACGAAGTCTGTGTGTGTCTATGTGTACCGGCGAGGTCAGCTAATGAAGAGACTGCGAGGCATCTTTTATACTAGAATAACGCTCTAAAGCAAAATGTTCGATATCTGAAGTCAAGAAGCACAGGAGAAAAGTCGAAAGCTAGCCTTAACTGTGTCCTGGATTTTAAACTTCGTCCCAACTTGGCATTTGTCACGCCCCATAATCCCCGCCTTTCAGAAAAAGAACAAAAAAACTCACATCTTCAATGATAATTCATCCACTTCTGTTAGCGGCCTATATTCTGCCCACGGCATTTTCCCTGTGGGCTGGAGCCCTCGGAGGCTGGTTTTGAAAGTCCATCGGCGCTCTTCGAGCCTCTGTCATTTTCCCCAGCTCCCGAGGAAAGATTTGGAGGTGGGACGTGGGAGGGAGAAGGTAAAGCGATCTGAGAGGAAGAAGAGAGAGGAAGCGAGAGAGAATCAATGGATTGAAAGAGAGAAATAGCGTGAGGAGATAAAGGGAGCGAGGCCGACTTGAGCATGTTTGCCAGGGTTGCTTTTGGTTCCCTCTTCTGGCCAGCGGCTCCATTCTGAACAATCTCATCATCACTAGCACATTGCATTTGTATATGTTGCAGAATTGTTAATGGGTCATTCAGTTGAGGGCCATATGTGAGAAGGGTTTCAGCATTCACAAACACTTTGATTGGCAGTTTGACTGAAACGCAATGGGTTTGGAAGGGGCGTGTTATGGACGTCCCTTCCACTTACCGATTTGGTATCATGTGTATCAATGGTTTGAAGAGTTACAGACGCCAAAGTTAGGGAAGTAACACATTTGCAAAAGGAAAGATGTCCCCATTGAACCCCTTCCTCTTTGTGAATTGGGTAACACTTCCAACTCTCACTGAAACGTTTATCAAAAGAAAACCTTTTTTCCAAAAAGCATCCTTGTTTCCTGTAAGGAAATAGGGCTGTTTTAATTTTTTTTAAAGTTTTCTTTGTTTAAAAACAAGGCAAAAATATCTGTGTGCCTGTGATTGTGTCCAATGGAAGTGTGTGACAATTTGAGACCTTCCTAAATGACTAATAATTAGGTAGGGTAGATTGTGTCTCACTCCGATTGTTTATTTTGCGAAACAATCTATTAGTCCAGTAGCAGATCCAGACAGATCCAATTGCAAGTCCAGACACGGCCAGTTGCAGCAGGTTGCCCTTGGCAGTTGCAGAGAGGGCTCTGGAGCTTGTTGTGTCCTCGTAGCTCAGAACAGGAGGTCGGCCAACTGACCCTTGGAGTCACTCTGGTAGTCCTGGGTTCAAGGAGCTGGTACTTTCTCCTTCAAGCCACAAGGCAGGCCTCAAGCAGCAAGGCAGTCCTCTGAAGAACTAGGCAGATCTCAAGCAGCACGGCAGTCCTCTGAAGAACAAGGTGGGCTTCAAGCAGGAGGGCAGTCCTCTGTTAACAATAGGGCATGCCTCTAAGAGACAAGATAGGCCTCAAGCAGCAGGGCAGTCCTCTGTTAACAATAGGGCATGCCTCTAAGAGACAAGATAGGCCTCAAGCAGCAGGGCAGTCCTCTGAGGGATATGGCAGCCTTCAAGAAGGATGATAGTCTTCTGGAGTACAAAGCAGTCATTCTGTAGTCTTCCCCAGGTCCAGTAGTGTACTGAAAAAGAGTGGGTCTGAGGGTCCATTATTTATAGTTTTGAAGTGGAAGAAAAGTCTGGAATTCCCCCCGGCCCCCACAGAGATGGTTCTGGAATTTCCTTCCTTTCTGCCCAGGTCACAAGATGTCTGGTGTGACAAAAGCATGGTGTCAAGGTATTTGCGAGAGTGCTGAGGCAGCTCATTTGAAATGTAAGTGGGGCAGAGAACAGCTCCGCCACTGCCATTTTGGCAGTATGGTCCTCTCCCAGCTACACCCAAGTACTATTGTTCACTGTCTGGGTCCAACATGCAATGCTGATGTGAGAGCAATTAACAGGCTCGTGCAACTGAAAACTCTTAGAAGGCCTCAGAATGTTTAGGGCAGGACAATGGCAACTTTCTAAAAGTGGCATTTTCAAAATTGTAATCTAAAATCCAAATTTGCCATTAAAGATGATTTTAAATTACAGCGTGTTTGATTCCAAACAGGACATTTTTACCTGCTCCCAATCAAAAGATAGCACTTATTAAATGTAGCAAGGTAACCCATTGTTATCCTATGGGAGAGGATCAGCTTTGCAGTAGTGAAAAATGAGTTTAAGAGTTTTTCACTACCAAGACAGGTAAAACGTAGAGCACTACATGCCATATGGGCTGATTAGAGCCTACCCTAGGGGTGACATATGTATTAAAAAGGAAGATTTAGGCCTGAGAAAAGGTTTATCTTGCCATGTTGAATTGGTAGTTTAGAACTGCACACAAGCTGCAATGAATGGCAGGACTTAATCATGTTTTAAAAGTATACTTTTCGTGGGTAGCACAATGAGTGCTGCTGCCCAGTAGTCACATTTAAATCATAGGCATTGGGTACCTGTGGTACCATATACAAGGGACTTACACGTAAATTAAATGTGCCAATCAGTTGTAAAACAATTGTATCATGTTTTAGGGGGAGAACACAAGCACTTTATTACTGGTTAGCAGTGGTAAAGTGCACAGAGTCCTAAAAACCAACAAAAATGGTTCAGAAAACAGGAGGGGTAAAGGTAAAAAGTGTGGGGTGACCCTGCAGAGGGTGCCAAGTCAAACATGTTCTATCGAGCAAGGATCTAGCTATCTAGCCATGTGTCGCCAGAGATGAGCAGTGACACAAAGCTGACGAATCCTGAAATCCTGTTCTTACAAACATGCAACATAATTCACTCTCAGTCAATGTTTGGCTGCTTGACTAAAGTATTGAATCATGGGGAAGGCACAGGGCTCGAGTTATGGGCATGCATGGTCTTAGGAGTCCAGTCCAAAATGAATTGATGAAAAATGAAAAAGATATACATTTTCACATTTATTTATTTTTACAGTTAATAAAGTTTTCTCAAAGGTGAGACAGAAAAGCAAAAAAGCTGATTACGAGTCCCTTAGGAACTGACCTAAAAATGCTGACAGTGACAGATAAGACAAAACTTTCTACCACTACCTCGAGAGTTGTTATATACATATTGTGCAAATACTTAAGGCTAAAAACTAAACATGATCCGATAAAGACAGACATGTTAAAACATACATATTAAAACATGGGTATCAAAGCATACAAGTCCGTGCATACGTAACTAGACCTTTGCCTCGCTGAATGGGCAACAGGACCCCCAAAGTGCATGAAATGATTAAAGTGCTGTCAGTGTTACTGCAACTTCAGTCAGGGTGGCAATACAAATGACTGTATTTTTCTGCCACTCTTGCCCTTTAAAGATAAATCTGCTCTCAATGCAATGAAACTGGGCATGTTAATGATATTGGTACCTTGGACTGATTAAGATCTTCATGTCCGACATGCGCCTCATGATTGTGAAGTGTTGAAGCCCCCAAAAATGTATAAAGTGAATAAAGTGCTATTTTGACTAAATCATTGACTGGTTCGTTCTGAAGCCTTGCTAAAAGGGTGTGGGGCCCCCAATGTACCAACAATGGGTCAAAAACTATCTAGACTGTTGGGGCACCCCCATAAATATGCATAGAATAAAATGCTATCTAGGCTGCTGAATTGCGGTTCAAGGGCGTATTTCATAACATGCTAAATAAGGGGCTATCTAGATGGCTACATTGCGAGTCGCGGGCATGTTTCACAAACCTCACTAAAAGGTGTTGAACCCACCCTCCCCCAACCATACATGCTGTAAAGAAGTCATTATCTTGACTGCTGTTTTGTGTATCACAGTCACAAGCCTCACTCAAAAAGGTGAGTGCCTGGTGGATGTATCAGTACTGATGAGTCATGTTAGTCAATGTCCTCACAAATACCTGCATACATTTCATGAATCTCCATGCCAGGATGGAATGGTCAGCTGAGACACAGGCAATTAATTTGGGTCTGCAGGAGCGAATACCCAGTGTCAAGAACTGAGATTTTAAAAGATCCTGTCTTTCTTTCAGCAGGGCAGGATAGATAAGATAATGTGCACAAGGGTTTTCTTACTGGATTTGCAGAGCCTGCATAAGTTGTTTGGGCTTTCTCTTCTTTGTTGAGGTATATAGTCCAGGGTCGGGAGTCCTCAGAGACTGTATAGGATAAGTTGTTGTTTAACGCGTGCTGATATGCAGATGTTTGTGAGGGGTTGCGGTCCCAATTTGATGTCATTACAACCGACCATGCATGTGAGCGTGAAGTCAGTTTTTGTTTATTGGCTAGTCATGATATCTGCTGTGCTGTTTTGATAATTATCCTTTTGAAGTTGACAAAGGAGGTGGGGGTTGCCCACAGTGCAGCTACCTAAAGATTCTGGACCGATTGTTCTAAATAGGCCAGGGATGCAAAGTGGTTGGCTCTTTTGGGTATCTCTATCCAGAGTTGGTTTTCCAATGTCTCAGAGTTGACTGTGTGTAACTTGAAACATATTCTCAAAAAGGCACCTTGTCTTTCCAGAACTTGGCTGTACAGGCCAAATTCTAACCAGATTTGAGCAGAAGAGGCATGTTATGGTAGGTGGAAAACCTTTTCATAAGTACTCACTGCTAGTTTGTCCAGCAGGAGGGATCCCCTTCCGTACATGACCTCTGAGCCATATGCCACAGTGCGTAGTAACTTAGCACAGATCACTCTCATTAGCGGATCAAGTGAGGGTCCATAAAGCTTTTTGGAGAGCCTGAGAAGTGCATGTAGCAGAGTGGCTGATTTCGATTTTAAGGTCTCCTTGTGGGGTATAAAGGTTCCACAATTATCCATGATCACGCCCAGATACTTGTATTCCACAGTGCTACTGACAGGAAGACTATTTAGGTGCCACTGACCGAGGCTATTTTTCTTCCTGCCAATCATCGTTATCTTTGTTTTCTCAAGGTTGATGGTGAGGCCATTTTGGTTCATGCATGGGAATAAAGTGCATCCAAAAGCCGCTGTAGCCCCACTATGGTACTGGATAATAAGAGGGCGTTGTCTTCATAAAGTAGGTAGCATGTTGGTTTGTCTTCCAGTTTTGGGACGTGTGCATTCCCTTCATCCAGGGCTGCACAAAGATCCGCCAAGAGTACATTAAAGAATAGCGGAGCAAGGACACAGCCTTGTTTGAGCCCTGTCGATGTCCGTATTTTTCGAGAGAAGAATGTGCCATCCCCCAGTTTTCCTTGGAGCCAGGTGTTTGAATACAGGGTAATGATGCTTTTCAGTAGGAGAGGCGGAATGTTCCTTACTGCGAGCTTCTGCCAGAATATGTTGCACGGGACTGAATCAAAAGCCGCTTTAAAGTCCACAAAGCATGCATATAACAATGATTTGTTCTTGATTGTTTTATCCATCAGGGATATCAGTGCCAGTAGGTTTATTGTAGTTCACAGCCTCTTTCTATTCTGTTTGATGTGGGGGGACTATGCTGTGTTCATTCACCCACTAGTCCAGGTCTGCTAGCAGGAGACCCGCATAGTACTTGGCCTTATAGTCCAACAGGGAGATTGGTCAGTAACTTCATGGATCAGAGGGCCTCCCCCCTTTATATATGGGGTGAATTGCTACCCCTCTCCATAACTCAGGGACTTGTTCTGTGGAAATACATTCATTAAATAAATGTGTTAATAGGGACACCCAGTATTACGGGTTGTCTTTGAATGGTTGTCGCCATGCCATTTGGTCCTGGGGCGCCTTCTCATCTGCCTCTGTTTATTACATCTGTGAACTGCCTGCAGGAGTAGCCTACTGATTCAGTGGATAGGGGGGGTATAAGCAACTGTGCTCTACTGGTTAGGGTCCAATTTCTTCATCAAATTCTGCCCCAGGAATTCCTGCTGCTGTGTGCTCTATGCATTGTGCTGTTGGATGTACCATTTCTGTAGATAATCCAGCTTCAATAATTCCTGCTTCTGGGAATTTTTTATAAACCATTGTGTGGGTACTTTGAACCATGGTGATGTATCCCTCCCATTGGTGAGCTGCTATGTTTGCCATGTTTGCCACTGGGTGACTTTGTTGGCTGTTGTTCACGATATTCCAGAACTTTTTTGCTTTTCTAGATTTATTAGCTAGAATGAGGGCACCCAGAAGTTATCATGAGCAGTGCGTCTGAGTGCTCATAATAACTTTTTGCTGCTAGGCCCATCTCAGTCAGGTTGCTTTTAAGGGTTTTATGCAGGTTGCATAGATCATTTTTAAGGGCTCTTGCATTTGGTGGTAGCCTACAACAGAATCTTTTGTTTTGAGTGTGAACCCGCGCTCTCTGACACTGGGAGGTGGACTCCTCAATCAAGTTTTTAGCTACCAGGTCCCAGGCTGTAGCCAGGATTAGGCCTCTTGATGCTAGATTTTCTATGGATTGTTGACAGTGCTCCTTGAGATCCTTTGCTGACACAAAGCCTGGGCGTAAAACTCCGCTCACGGAGTTTGCAGAGTTTTGGCAACTCCGCAATCCAGGTAGAACGCAGAGTTGCCGATAACTCCGCACTCCACGAGCGGAGTTTTTATTGTGTTGGCGGTCCTGAAATGCATTTTCGCACATGCAGGAGCGACTTACTAGGTGCCCGCGATCGCCGACGAGATTTCCGAGCTGTTCAGTAGCGCCACGAGATTAGCTAGCCGGCCGCACGGTCCCGCGAGAGTTTGCGGTTGCCAACACGTCATTCGCACACGCCAGCGGAGTTCCGGCCGGGGTTTTGTGACAAACGTGATCCCGAACCCACAGGATCTACTGCAACTGCAATCTGGAGAAGGTTTTCGCCCCAAACAGCATCAAAACCTTCTCGAAATGACGATTTGGAATTAAAAAAAACTCCTCAAATTGACATTTGGCTATAGTTTTTTTCAGCAAGGAGTCCTTTTTCAACTTTTTTTTCAAGAGGAATGAAGTGCCCCAGAGTCTCCAACTTCCTGTTCCTGTTCAGCAGGCTCCTCTCAGTGTTTTGTCCATCAACTGGTCACTTTTCATTTGGATTTGGAGCTGGAAGGATCACTCATTGTGTCTGCTGCATAATATATCATTGGATTTGAGGACTTTGAATTTGAGATTTCACAAGTAAGTTGGAAAACTGCTGTTGTTTGTTTGATTGGGGTTTGTTTGTACTTTTCATAGATTTTTTAGATTTATTGTGATGGGTGTCCTTTAGTTTTTATCAGGGGACCAGTTATTTCTTTGCAAGAAATTATTTTTTCTTGTATAAAGGAAACATTTTGCCCAGTTCACTACATTTTCTTCATGTTTTGAAATTAATTTGCAATATTGATTAAATTCACTATGTAGCCCAGTAGTCTGCTAATAGGCCTTTCAGCCAGTAGGCCCAGAGCTCCTCATGGGTGCATGAAACAACTGTTTCTTTGGTGTCTGTTGAATTTAAACATAATTTAGGCCATGGATGGCATTGGATTGAAATACAAAATGTGTTTTTCTTGTGGTATTTCACTTTTTTTTTATGTGTGTTAAATGCCTTTGTTGGAAAGTGTGTGGTTGTAACTTGCAAACCTTTTTAGCCCTGTGGATTTTCATTTTTGGCATTGTTGCATTAAAGATGTGTTTTTTAGCATGCCTCCTTTGTCTGGCCAGTGTGTGAGTGTGTTTGCAATAGTAGGACAGCATTTGTCTTGGTTCCCAATGTGGCGGGGGCCATTTTGTAAAGTCTGTGTCCTTAGGCCTGCTTGTGTTCATTGTTTCCAGGTCTCCTGCTTGTTGTTGTGATCATGTGGCTGGTGGTCATTTTGTGAAGGTAGTCAGTGTACTTTTGCCATAGGCCTGCATGTTTTCCCTTTGTTCCCCTTGGCTTATTGCTTCTAGTTGTGGCCTGGCCATGTGGCTGGTAGCCAATTTTTGAAGGCAGCCAGTGTGCTTTTGCCATAGGCCTGCATGTTCGCCCTTCGTTCCCCTTGGCTTATTGCTTCTTGTTGTGGCCTAGCCATGTGGCTGGCGGCCATTTTGTGAAGGCAGCCAATGTGCTTTTGCCGTAGGCCTGCTTGTCTTCTCTTTGTTCTCAAATGCCTTCTTTTTGCTTGTTGTTGTTGATGATGACCATGTGGCACAGGCTGGCAGCCATTTTGTGCGTTCAGCCAATGTGCCCCTTTGCTTGCATGGATGGTTGATCAATGAGATAATAGCAGCATAATAAATTAATAATTAGACGCTTGAGGGTAATTTTTATTTTTGACTTATTTATGATTCTTTTACATTTTTTGATTTTTTAAAAAATTTATTAAAAAATTTTTTTTTTTTTTAATTGTTCCCATTTGTTTAATGTTTTCTCCTTTTTTTTCTAAATTTTCAATTTAATTAAAAAATAAGTTTTCAGTTTCATAAGTAACATGATTTGGCATCAATGAACTATTAACTCTGTTATATGACGTGCACAACAGTATTCACGTCTAGCGATTGTTCCATTGTCATTTGTCAGCTGCAGCTCCCTGAGTGCCGCATCCCATGTGATGCACAATGCACATAAAGCAAACTGTTACACCTGTATTTTATGTTGTTGTTGTTCTTCTTTCCGGTCCTTCCTGAGTGTACCGTACAGTACACCATGATACCTTATTTGTTGTTGTCAAAGTCTTACAAATGGTTACACTGTATTGTTAATTGTTTTAATAACTAAGGTAACAAGTGTGACCACACTAAATGAAATTATATTTGTTTGTACTAGTAATTGAACTACAACAATGCCACGTTTCACTGATGTTCTTCTTGCTTCTTTGCTTTTAGGTGCACAAGAGGAGGAGACAACATCACCCCTAGTACTGCCAGACAGAAAGCCTGTGCACGACGTGACGTGTGACCACAGACATCTCTTCAACTTGTGAAGCTAAGTGCTGCTGCTAACTGACAGCTTCAAGATGGCCCCAAAGAAAGGTACCAGTACCAAGAAAGTTGCCAGTGAGAAGAAGAAGGCACTTACCACCACCGGTATGTTGGTCAAGACCTTTTTTGGGTAACCAAAAATTGCGCCTGTAGCAGCGGTGTCTGAGGAGCAAGCTGAGGGCAGCACCCCCAAATCAGCGGACCCACCCCACCAACCTAGGCCCAAGCCCATGTCTGTCTCAGAGGCAGCCAGTCTAATCACGGCAACACCGACGAGCAGTGACGTTGAAATTGAATTATCGTTATCGCAAAGTAGTACCCAATCAATGCAGGAAACTCAGATAAGTGGACAACAACAGCCGCAACCACCAATAGTAGTTCCTCCCAAAGTAGGGGCAGTTCAGGAGATCGAGCTTCCTACTGAGGAAGAAGAGCAAGCCACTCTTTCAGAAGATCCATTGTCTTCCAGATCCCCAGCAATAAAAAGGAGGGTTAGTCCATCAGCTTCTTCTCCAAGCCCCCCTTCTGATGATCTAGACACTACTTAGATCCCGCCTCAGTCTGAGAGTGAGACACACCACGAGACAAGGTTAGGGAAAAGGAAGGTTCCTGAAAGCCTTAGAGTTATGGAGGTAGATGTAGAAGAGGAGGATGATGATGAGCCAGGCATCATGGACATTAGCCCCGCCCCAGTGGAGACCGACATTACCCCATCCCAAATTGCTGTGAGGGATGTGGCACCACAGATACCACTAACACCACCTCCAGCTGGCATATTGACAAAGTCCCGTCAGCGACCTACATCCACCACAACCACCTCAGTAGAAGTAGGTACTGCAGAGTCAAATGTCATGCCCACCTACCAGTTCATCCGACATTGCATGTGGCACCAGCAGCGTCAGAAAGTTCACCTCCCAGTTTGGGACTTCTTTACGGTTAGCAAGAAGGAGGGGAATATTGCTATATGCTCCCTTCGTGGAGCAAGTGTTAGTCGGGGTAAGCTTGATACAAACTATGGTACCAGAGGCCAAACAACCCATCTGAGAAAACACCACTTGATCCTGTGGGAGGCGCACCTTAGCGGCCAAAAAACTGCAAGTGTTGTTGGTGGAGGGGTGAATGGCTAAGCAGGGAATAAGATCCTATCACGGTGGAAGGTGAAGAAGAGGAAGAGATTTTCTCCAGTACACAAAGCAGTCCTGTCCCCAGCAGTGTAGTAGTATTGCCCACATCATCATCAGCAACATCGCAATGGCACAAGAGTCAGGTCGAGAAACCAAGGCAAGAGAGTACAGTGACATCTGCACCAAAACGCGCATTGAGCCTACCAATGTCTGCTCTCAAGAAGTCACCTGCATCAGTGGCACCAGAAAAAGAAAAAAATCCAGGCTACCATTCTTGGCATGTTTAGGCCAGAGGGGCAGTACGAACGCAACCACCCTACGGCACGTTTGTACAACGTGAAGCTGGCTAAAATGAAAGGTTCCCAGCCGGTCCTATTTTGCCAGAGTTGCTATTCCAGCACAGCAGAGTGCTGTTCACACTATCCACCTAACGACAGACATGTTGACCAGTTGCCAAGCTACTGATTACATGTGCATCACTGCACACTGGATCTCCTTTGTGGGGGTTAGAGAAAAGATATCTGCTGGTGTTGACACTGTGGAGATTTTTAATGGCACTCGGAAGCATGTGACAGCAGCCATGTTTGCCATGGAGAAATCCCATACTGCTGCAAACATTTTGGAAGAGTTTAACACTAAGGTCTTTGAATGGCTGCGACCAAGAGGGCTTAACATTGGTTTTGTTGCCACGGACAATGGCAGCAATATAGTTAAGGCCATGGTCGATGGTGGCTATTTCAGGGTCCTGTGTTTGGCGCACTGCATTAACATCATTGTTCAAGACTTTCTAAAAAAAGAAGAACAAGTCAGCAACTTACTGTCCACCTGTAGAAGAATCTGCGCACATTTCAGCCATTCTTTTAAAGCCTGGAAGCAGATGAGGATCATTCAACGTGATAATAGAATGCCAGTTAAAGCACTCATACAGGAGGTGCCAACACGTTGGAACTCGACTTATTACATGCTTGAACGTCTGTTTGAGCAGTACAGACCAATCAATGAATATATCATGCAAAGAGGGGATGCAACTGTGAAAAGCATGATCATTGAGATGGACAAATGGAGCCCCATTAAATGCCTGGCAGAGATGCTGCTTCCTTTCAAGGTGTTCACACGTGAAGTCAGCAAGGAGGACAGTATCATGGGCCAAACTATCCCCTTGTTGCATATGCTACAGGAACAGCTAAAGGAGGTGTCTGCAATGTACGAAGGTGTGGAGGAAACAAAAGAAGCATATGAGTAGGTGGAGAGCTTAAACCTTCACTTATCTGCAAATACCAGGGTGCAAAGAGACATTGTGTCATCCAACCATTATATTTGTGCCACAATTCTTGATCCACGGTACAAACCATTACTGGCCACTTTCATTCCTTTTTCAGATGGGGATGTTGCCAACTACAAAACTTGGATAGCTGTGCAAGCCAGTCAGCTAGAAAAAGAATGCCTGGAATTAGAGGCCCGCTCCTCCAGGGCACAAGTATTGCAGGGCAGCCTTCAAGTTCAGAGCCTGAGGGCAGTGCGGTTGGCTCACAGCAGCCAAAACCACCACCAGCAAGAACAACATCAACAACAAGAACAGGAGCATCGCCCCAAAATCGGAAAAGGAATGGTTTCTACTGGCAGGGCTTAAGTCCAGTGCTGAGGCAAAGGCAAAAGAGGCCGAGCAAGGCGGAGCACCCATGACTATTGAGCTGATGGTCCAGGCCTATTTGGATGACCCAACAGAGGTCTACTTTGATCAAAACCCATTGGTGTATTGGTATGGTAACAGGCGCCAATGGCCAGTGCTCAGCAGGCTGGCGATAAACTATCTGGCTTGCCGGATGGCCAGTGTCTCCACTGAGCGTGTTTTCAGTGCTGCTGGTGCCATTCTGACAGTGAAAAGGACCAGTCACTCGCCCCAAAAAGTGGAGAGATTAACCATGATCAAACTGAATCAGCACTTTACACCACCGGATTACACCATACCTGAAGTACCACAGGAGACAGATGATGGAGACTCAGGTCATGGTACTAGTGTGTTAGATGACCTACTTCTGGGTGAACTACCAAAGTTTGAGGACGAGCTCTACTTCCCTGACTACTAGGCTTTTCTAGTTTCTTTCTTTCTTTGACGCCAACCCCCCCACAAAAAAAGATACAGCTAAGGAACATTATTTACTTTATTATTTGAGTGTGTCTGGTTGACCAGTCCATCCCCACCATCTTACTCTTAGACACATTTTATTTCCAGATTGGAGTTGCAACTATGTGCAGTGAAGAAGTCCCACCTCACCCTAAAGCCATTTTCCTCAAGCCAGACATTGGATGGAGAATACAAACTAAAGTGTGCCTGCCTCCAACCCTGGGCCCTGACTATCTATCATTTCCTAGCCTAGAGGGACTGCCCCAAATGTGACATTATAATAATTCAATTTACAGCAAAGAAATGGAGGATCTGCATCCTGCAATGTGCCACCAATAGATCACGGTGAACACACCGGAAGAACATGTAAATGATGGCATGCATTGCACGCTGAGTGATTGTTGTTTGTTGTGATGTGTACTTGTTGTGAATGATATGTCATCATCATGTGTGTTGAGACTTGAGAAGAGAGGATTCATGTGGTGGCAGGCAGTGTAAGACTGGGTGTTTGTTTGTTAAGCTTAATGTATTAGTGATGATGATTGCGATTCACAATGTTGGCAACCTACAGACAACTGATCAATAATTTTCCCCATAAGGTTATTTTTTTCCTTCACCGGGTCCACTCCACACTGTCCACACTGCTTTGTTTTATTGTTTTATGCTTACTTTATACTCCTCAAAGACTGAGACCCGACCAGTCACTTAGATAATGCAAAGCTTGCAAACACAAATTTAGTCAACTCTAGTCTAAACACAAAAGGTGACTCAGTCAAGTCAATCTTTCCCTTCTTGTTGTTCAATAACAAAATTGTACTACTACAGGCCAATCCATTGCATTTTGAGTCGGGACAAGCCGGGACTCACTCGGGACACTGTCGGTATGGAGTTGGACACCATACTCGGAGTCAGACTCAGGAGGATCAGAGATGATGGAATGACTCAGGACGTGGGCATGAGCGTGACTACTTCGAGAACTGCCATCAGAAGAAGATGGAAGTTTTCAAATTCACTGAAACCAACCGATTTGGATGAGGATGACTTTGAAGTGGCCTAAAGGTAAACAACAACACCGTACCTACACGTCTGTGTAGTGGTGGTGGTGAGTGTGGTGTGACTGACAGTGGTGCATTCATTTTTTACTTAATTGGGAAAATGCTATGTTGCTGTGTGTATGTGTGCTCAGTGCTGTCTGGCTTATATTCAAAGCTAAGTGAAGGTGGGGGGCCTGTTGTTGGAGGTAACTGCTGGAAACAGACTTTTAGCCATGCTGCCTCTGAAAGTCTTCTTGTTGCACTCCTTATGCAGTTTAACTTTTCTCCTTGATTCTACAATATCATATTTGTTTTTCCATCTACAGGAGCTTTACCCTGAGCCATACTGGAAAAACAGCTCACACTTACCTTACCGAACTGCATCCGCCAGGCACCCAAGATTGATGGACAGTCCAAGAGGAATGCAGAGATTCAACTCCCAATTTGGCAATACAGTATCAATTTTTCTCTTCAATCATTACAACTGTGTGTGGTGCTTATGTTTGTTTACTTGACTCCTACAGATACTTAAATTTTATTTACTATCTTTCAATGCCCCGTACAACAGAACATAATGTAACTTGGGCCTCTCTGGGGTAGACAGACAATTTGATTTACCTATACTAGTCTAGTACTCAGCATCATGCATGCATTTTATTTTCCTCCCATAACAGTTTTATGATGGTCGGCTGCCAAGAGGAATGTGTTGTCCTTGTATAGTGTTTGTCTTTGTCAAACCTTTCCCTCAAATCCCCCTTCCCATCCATTCATCGAACCTCTAACCCTCTTCCCCCGGGGTGTGTGATTTATTGAGGTGTGACTAAATTAAGTTTACACCATTAATTGATCACACACTTGGTGAGGCAGATGTGGTGAAAGCAACACCAACTCAAGGCAGGGCGAGGATCTTCTTCTGCTCTAAGTATAGCCCACACTGGCAATATTATATATATTAGATTGCCCACCCATGCAAGTATTCGATATTCAATTTTTTTTCAGAGGAACATAATCCATCATAATTGCCAGCATCATCATCCTTCCAGCACTAAAGGTTACGCTTGTCCACTTCAGAGCTCAAGTCGACTTCAGTTTGTAACTTGTACTAGCCCACCATTCTGATTATTTATTTTACTTTAGCATTTGCTTATCATGTTTTCTCATTTGGCGGTCTTCTTCTTGTGTACGACTAGTCTCCCTCAGGGGACTGTCTCATTTGTTTTTGCAAAGCTTGCATATAAAACGGCATTAACTCCGTTTTTAATATGTCAATTTAATTAGTTCCAGGCAATGAATATTCCTCATCCTACAGTTTGAGTTTAGCTAGGAGGGAGTGGAACCTCGCTGCAGAATCTGGTGCTCTCACTAGTATTCGACTAGTCCGCTAGAATTCTGCTACTGTCTACTACTACCACCACCATGGCATCTTGGGGAACCATCACCATGCAGCCATCGCTTCGCCTAATCACAGGTAAGAGAAGAACTGTGGGGGATTCATTCAAGATGCAATAATCTATAAACTATGGAAATTAATTCACACACCCACACCCCTTCCGACTCCATAGGAGTTAAAATAGTTGCAGACTGCATAGACTTGGAGAAGAGAGTAGTAGGACAAGTGAGGCTACCGCATCTATCTGTTGGTGTGTTACACTATCAGCAGATTTCAAAAACTGACTGTGGCCCTGCGGCAAAGGAAACAGTGTGAAGTAAAAGAGTAACCCCACAAAAGATTTACATCATATGTAAAACTATAAATGTATTCCCCTAACAAATATAAACTAGAAAAAAACCAACAACACCTGACTCACCCCTCTCCCTAACCCCAACCAATGTCCAAAGTAAAGCAAGTCTAAAATTAAAATTGTCCATAAATCAAATGTCCATAAAAAAAATAACCCAGGTTTTCTCCAACTCCCACATTCCCACCCTCTCCCCAACAAGTCCCACCCACCAAACAAAAGATTATTAAAGGGGCAAGAGAGGCCTTGCTGCGGGCTAGGACTTGGATCTTCCTCTCCACCTGGTCAAAACGCTCCTCCATCCTGGCTTCCAGGCACGCCATCCTTAGGAGCATGCTGCGCTGAAAGGCTCTAAGGGTACAGGGGGAGCAGCAGTGGTTGAATGGTGGCAGGCGGCTGCCGGACTACGGCACCGTACCACCGGAGGCACTGGTGGCCTGGCTGGGGCCCAGGGCATTGGAGGCTGCAGCTGCTGCCGCCTTCTCCTCCTCCAAGCCCACCAGCCGTCAATATTCTGCCCTGATGGCCTCCAGCTTCCTTTGCCGGGTCTTGGCTGCTATCTCCTGCCGGGTGGGTTGGGAAGGAGTAGCTATATCAAGAAAGAAAAAAGACAAATTGTAACCAATACTCTTAGCAAAACAGTAACGCATAAAATTATATAGTGGCACAGTAGCACTAGCAGTACATAACATTTGTGGTATCCTCAATTCCTCGGCCCCTAAGATTTGGATGTGATTAGAGTTTTAGGCATTAGGCACTATGGAGTAAACAAGTATTCTTATTATCTCTCTTGTTTAGCTAAATTAATCTTGTAGGCATGCCAGCTCAGCTTGCACCCCAGACAGACATACTTGTGTCGCAGACTCGCGTTACTTTACTACTGTCTGCAGGTGAAGCAGCTGTAATACACAATTATCTATTTTTCTATTATGGCCATGCTCTGTTAAATGGCAAATGCTCAATTTCACTTTCACCCTGACTACAACAAGGCAGATGAATAGTTACTAATATGAATGATGATATACGGCACAACGTCACATGAGGTACTACTATTGTAACCATGCAGCCGATAGGCCACCCCTGGCTGACACTGTCAAAATGCCATGGGTAGGGAGTGGGCTTCAGAGGGAGGCCATTGATGATGGGTGGGTACATATTATATATGTTGTGCTTGAAAACTACTGTGAGTCAAGGGTGTAGTCTGAAAAACCTTGTTAAAAAAACATTCCTTGTTTATTCTTCTTCCCACGGATGTTTCCATTTATCATTGCATTGTTCTTCTAGCATTATTTGTATTCTTCACCCTTGCCTTTGCTACTCAGGCATGGTTTAAGTTTTACATTCTCTTCATCCAGTCTTCACCTATGATTGAATACCATCCATCCAGCCAAACATGGCTATCATTCTCAACAAACCTTTCACCAACATACATTTGTCATTTAACCACCCATACGTCCTTGCTTCGACTCATCAAACCCCCGGAGGATTCCATTCACCCATACACTTTCACCCACCCACCCAGGCAGGCATCCTTTCTTTCACTTTTCACCCATCCTTCAACCACCTATGCATCCTATCAGCCACCTATATATGCATCCCTTCACCCATGCATCCTTTTCTGCCAGTCATATTACATTTCACCCGTCCTTCCTCCTTCCATCCTTCTTTCCTTTTCTGTCAACACATCAAGGTCTGAATCTTCTTCATAAAACTTTCTCTGCTGAGTTGAAGATAGAAGAGGCCATTAGTTACTCAACTCCCACTGTATATGCTAATGCTAAGTAAAGGGTGTCTTCAACTGTCCAGAATGTAGTCTCAACAGTACAGTGTACACCCTTTCAGCGAGTGTATAAATTGTCAATAAGCAAGCAATATGACTTACCACCGCCCGCCACTGCTGCTGGCTCACCCCCTGCAGCTGCCGCATCTGCTACCTGCTGGCTGGCATCTCAGTCCCTGCTGGCCCCGGCACTGGTGGTCGGTACGGCTAGAAAAAACATTACAAATTTTTTAGATGCCATATACGGCTCCCCCTATTTATTTATTTTTCATAGCAAGATTGAAAATACATACACCACACACATCACTACAATTCGGGTACAGATAGTATGTCCTATCAAAAATAGTAAAATATCCGTTTGGGCATTTTGTTGGTGGCAATTTTTGAAAAGCCTCTCAAGAAGACAACCTGTAAAGGACTGGACTGAGTGGCTAGAGCTATTGGTGAATCTGAGTTTTTGAAAAGAAATAAGAGTGGCCAACTGGGCGGACAATCGGACATAAGGTCTTCTTGGTTGGAAAATGTAATGGTGCCGTCCAGCCATGGTGCACGGTAATCAGTTTACCATCAACTGCTACTAATAATACTAGGCCTAGATGAGAAGAAGACACAACTTTGGGGTGCCCAACGTGACCATGGCCACTCTTCCGTTTTACTGATTGAGCATTAGAAAGTAAAAGAAAGCCTTCTCATCTCAACAAACATGCATAGAATACCTTGCTTGGGCATGCAATCTGCATGGCAGAGTAGTAGTACTAGTAGTAGTAAGGACCAATGTGTTCTCTGAGTCTTACAGTACCACCACTAGGCAGTCCACAAAATATATAAGGGGAGAGGGAAAACTGATTTAAAAACCAGAAGAAAGCAAGCTACAGACAGACTAGTGTAGACAGAGGCAGTTTCAGGTAAAATACAGACACTAGAAATATAAAATAACTAAGTTAGTAAATTGGATAATGCACGGATAACAAGAATTTAGAAACAGATAGATCGAAGAGGATTTGGGAAAAAATTTAATTAGGAAACGGAAATAATAGTTCAAAATAAGGAGTGGTAAAAGTTAGGGAAATATATATTAATATTAACAACAGGAGGACTTACAGGTGCCAGCAGAGCCATCGGATGAAGAGCGTTCTTGGGAGGCACCTCCAGCTCCCGCATCCGCCTCGGATGACCTTGTCTTGCCCCTGGATGCTGATGATCATGTAAGACACAATTAGAGAGACAATAAATGATTGGTGTTAAATAAATATTAAATAATCGCTACAAAAATAATTTTTGACAGGAAATGGCAATTGCAATAACATTGACCTTTCCTAAATCAGATCGACTAGTAGTAGACTAGTATCGCAGTTGCAGTATCTTTATTATTCCACAGTTCCAATCTAATTCCTGAATCCTAAACTTACCTAGCCCACCTATTCCAAATACTTTGGAATGAATTGCAAAAAAATGATATTTGCTTCTAAGTTACGATCGCATTCGCAATCATCCCAACCCCTTTGACGGGCCAATTCACTAAGTCTGCATTTAGTCTTTAAATGCATAGATGGATGCATGCATATTGCATACACCAAATTGGTTGGTTGCTAGTCACTATATGAACTACAAAAAAGGTTTGACTAAGTACTGAAGTGAGAGGACGTGTGCCTCTAAATTACTAATACTAAGTAACTAACTAACTACCACTATCTTAGTGACAGGACAAAGGACATGAGTCTCTCTAGTCTGCATGAACTAACTTAAGTTCTTACATAATCAGCCCAAGCAAGTGCAAAGTTGCAAACAAGTACAATTAGGTAGCGCCGAGCACCGGTCTAGAATAACGATCACATAATATAAGATTTGTAAACGTAACTTACCTGCATGTGAGCAGCATGCTTGCTATTTGGGATAAAAATATTAGCAATAACATAGAACACACAAGTAATAATAATATTAGTAATTAGCTACTCACCAAGCCACGCAAACTCAACCCCTAGCAGGTCCAGCAGGTCCTGCTCTCGGTCCAGGATGTCAGACTACCGGTGCATCAGCTGATTGTGGGTGAGCGGGAACCCAGAGCAGCGATACACTGCCCGGCACACCCTCACCTATCGCTGCTGGCGCTCCCGGAACCAGGCCTGCCGCCTGCTGTCAGGGTGGAGGGGAGGTGGTGCTGCACAAAAAAAACCAGCGCTGCAACTTCCACCTCAGAAAACAAGGCCCAGGCCTGCACCCCTTCCGGTTGCCGACTTCCGCAAGGAAGGAGGCTCTTCTTTTCCACCTTGGCCTGGCTCTCTTTCTCTGCCATGATGCTGGGGGGACAGTGAGGCGGAAGTATAAAAAATAACAGGGAGAAGATGGAAGGAAGTAAAACAATTAGGAAGGAAGGAAGTATAGAGAAAAATAGTATCAAAGAACAAAACTCACTAAAAAGCACACAAAAAGAAGAAAAAAACACAAAATATACACTTAAGAAGAGAGAGGGATAGATAATAAATAAAAGAGATCAGAAAAAACATTTTGGGAACAAAGGATTGGAAAGATTTAGGGAGGATTCAAAACAAGCCCCAGAACCATAACAGAGAAGAAAAACAAGATGGTCGCGTCCATGCGTGACCGCGTGATGCAGTTACGTGATATTTCCCCTCGAACACGCAATCCGCGCTGCCGTACGGTGGGAAACGTCACGCGAACGGGCGGGACAAGCAACTCCACCTGCTATTCGAACTCCGCTTAGCGCGGCTGAGTTTTTTTGCTGCTTCGCGGAGTTTCGCGTAGCACCACTACGTGAACTCCGCCCAGGCTTAGCTGGCGTGCCTTTGTATTTAGTTTTAGGGTGGTGGCTGGTGATGCAGAGCCCAAGTCAAGGCTTTTGGACAGAAGCGGGCATTTATCACTTATTGGATTATGATCACTTTCTAGGCGAACATCGATCTTAAAGTGCACCAGGTATCCAAAAAGAAGCTCATAAAGGTGTAGTCTGTAGTCGAGCAAGACTTCAAGGCAGTATAAGTTGGTGCCTGGGGCTGATTCTCGCTTGCTCTACCATTCAGTGATCTGAGGCCCGCTTGCAAGCAAATACCCAGAATATTTTCCCTGAAACGATCTTGTCTCTTGGTGGAAGGAGTTACTTGATGGGGGATATGCCATAGATAATCTTCTAGTAATATGGTCTCGTTTCCATGGCTATTGATTAGTAGATTTGAGTTAAAATCACTAGAAAGAATCATGTGGGCCCCAGCATACTTTTGGCTTAAGTCTGTTATTAATGACTCCAGCTTGGGTATGATCTCCCATTTTGATTGAGGGTGTGGGTGAATGTAAATATTTATTAATATAAGGGGTGCTATGAGGTCGCATGCCCAGTTGAGAAATAATACATCCATGATCAAGGATTCGTGAAGGGCAATTTCTTCAGTGTCTACGTCCAGTTCTGAGGCAATATAAATGGCTAGGCCACCTTTTGGTCTACCTTTTTCATTCATTTTGATTGCTCGCTGTGCAAAACTCTAAGGGGCAGATCTACAAGAAAGTGCTGCAGCGCGGCACCGCTAGCCCTTTGGCTGCGCCACGCTGCGGCACTTTCGGAGCACAGGAATGCAACATATTTACAATGATATGTCGCATTCCTGTGCTCTCCACCGCGCTGGCGCACAAACAGCTGCCATGCGCCAGCGCAGGCACCCTTGCACCATGGTGCAAGGATGCCTGCATCATGGGGAGATTGTTTTTGTGGAGGAAGGGGCACCTTCCTGCACGAAAACAATCACTACAGGCATTTTCCTCTTTCAATGTGTGCTGTAGAATGCAGCACGCATTGAAAGAGGAAAAAAACTAGGAGAAATGAAAACATTTCTCCTCGTTGCGCCTCGTACGCCACTCTGAGGGTGGCGTAGCATACTGACGCATTTCCAGGTTTACGATTCCTCGTAAATCTGGAAATGTGTCTGGTTCCATGGGTGTTGCCTAGGAATACCCACGGCAACACCCATGGAACGCCCCTTTCACCAAATTGCTGCGTGTGAAGGGGCCGTATTTACAAGGACAGGAAAAGCCATGCAGGGTGGCTTTTTCTGTACCTTGTAAATATGGGGCAGAGAAATGCGCTGCCAGTGCATCACAAAAAGTGACGTACTGGCAGCGCAAGGGGCTTGTAAATCTGGCCCTAAGTACCCAATCAGGGGGATTGAGCTGATGCCCCAAGTTTCCTGTAGCATGGATACATTTGTAGCATGAATACATACATTTTTGCCAGTATGTAACCACTTCTGGATCGTCAACTAGGCCACACATATCTCTTGCATTCCAGGAGCATATTTTTAAGTCAACGTGTGAACCCAGGAGGCTGGGCAAATGCAGGCTGGAGGTCAATTTCCTATTTGCTTAGTTAAGGCCAATGACAGCCACAATTAATCTGATTTGATGTTGCAAGCTTGATGCTGCTTATGGTGCCTCCCAGGGATGCTTTCCATCCTGGTTGTTTCATTGGGCTGACTTCTACCACCTGTTGCATTTCTCAGGATGGAGAGGGTTTCATTTGGGCGGCCTCTGTTGTAATTGGCAGAATAACAGGATCGCAGAACTGCACTAGATTCCCTTCAGTCCTGTATCTTGTCAGCTTTATTCCCCAGTTCTTGAAGTGGTCCTTTTCATACCTCATTTGAGTCGCTTGTTCAGAGGTGGACAGTGTTATTAAAGTTGGTCCCTTTGATTGTTTGCCTCTTGGCCGTAGGAACGCTATTGATAGTATAGCCGTACTGGTAAAGTGAGCCAAGGGTGTGTGCCTTCCCAATAGTTTTAAGACTTTGCCCCTGTTTAGAATGTCTTCGGGCCTCTTGAAGTATATTCAGGATATATAAGGATTTTGATGCTGGATTGATGCCATAGGCTTGCTCATTTAAGTATTGCAGTGCCCTATGTACTCTTATTGATTGCATCTGTGTTTAACGGTTGCGCGTTCACGCCTAGATTCTTCTCGGGGGAGGGGGATGCACTGAGGGGAGGTTGAAGACAACTGCACAATCTATGGGTGGTTACAAGACTAGTGGCTTCATGGTACTTATAGTGATAGTTTTCCACTATAAATTGAGGGATCCCCATGTTATTCAAGTGATCCACTACAGTTGTAGAGTTCATCAGTTTGAAGTAAGCCATTGTGGCCAAGGCCTCTTCATTTAATACAAGGGTATGTCAGTCACCTTGGTGTTTAGATTTGTCTTTAATATTAGGAGGTGTGGCATTAAACTTCCCTGCCGTGGTGGTGACATTGGTGATGAATGCCTCAGGCTTTTGGCGCTTGATGGAAGAGTTACTATTGTTCGAGATCAGGGCCACTTTAGTTTGTGGTCTAACCATGTTGGTAGAGGCCTGTGCCTGAGCCTCCTGCAGTGAATCTATTTCAAGAGCAGTGGAAGAGATTTGACTCTGAGGGAAGTTTTCAACGGTTGTAACTGGAGCCTGCAGTGTGCCTTTAAGGGCATCACCCTTTTTCTAAAAAATTGGGTATGTTTTGTTAATTTTATTGATAAGTCTATGGTTGGTGGCCACTGGCTGCCTTATTTCTGGCTTTCCACGGTCTTTTACGCTCTCACTTTGTCGGATGTTTCCATTGGGCAAGAGTTGTTAATAATGAAATTGGAGGGCTTTCTCCCAATGAACTGAGTTGTAGTGTGGGCTCAGCACTCACCACTTTGTCTGTGGTTTTTGAGTTTTCCATTTGCAAGGGTACTGCAACCATGAGGTTGCTCTTTTTGGCAATGGATTCAATCTCAGGCTTTGCATGTATCTCCGCTACACACATAACCTTGCATGAGCCCCATGTTGTATGCAACAGTTGGAGGGGATTCTCTTGCTCAAGGCTCTGCGTGCACTTTGAGATAATCAAAAATGTTTAAGCTGGTGGAGGTGACATCGGGAAGAGGAGACATTTGCAACTGATTTAATAAGTTTTTCCGCAGACTTACTTCAGTCACTATTACTAAGTGGCGTTTAAAAGAGCACTTGAACTTCAAATTTTTCTGAGTGAAATTTGAGTGATTGAGCGGTGGAATGGAGTATTGACAATAATGAAGGCCAACAGTCATCGTTCCCGCTGGTGGGAGAAGAGGGGGGTTTGTGAGGATTGCAGGGTGTGTCCCCGAACCCGGGGTGTGGTGGGAGATGGTGGAGCCAACAGCAAGTTCTTCATGCTTGCGCTCTGAACATCTCGTCTGCTTGATTGCTGATCTGGGGCAGGGCCCGCTGCACACACTTAACACGCTAGGGGGGTTAGATGTTCCACCTTTATCCATCTCAGTTTGATTTGGGGGGACTTTAACCTTGACTGCACTTTCCTCCTTTTCCATGGTTATGTTGATAAGAGCTAAAGGGTTTGGCTTGAAGAAACTAAGTATTGAGAGGGCCTGGCGACTCCTCACAGAGTTCTGGGTTTGAAGGTTTTGGGCACCCGTGCTAACGGAATCTGCCAAACAGGGAGTGTGCTTGCGGGCACAATTTGCTATGTTGGTGGCATGTTTCCTCCTTACAGGTGACCCAGCGAGCCTTGGAACTTACTGGTGATTTTTCAGAATTCTGTGGGCTCTGGGTGTTTTCCACACGGCCATTTTTGGTGTTTCTGTCCAAGTCTTTGCCCGTATCTGCATCTGATTCAAGTCTCCATCGAAAATGCATTGAAAATGCTGCTAGCAATTGTGAAACTGCTGGCCATTTCCTTTTGGTGTATGCTGCCCTTTTGATACCCTGTATTGATGTGTGTGCGGTCATGATGGCAGGCTATTAATGAAGATGTGCTCTATGAGCTCCTTAAAGCTTAGGACTTTATACTGCCTTAGGGCCCCACTACCAGCCACAGAGGCCCTTGCCTGTGGCAAGTGGAGAACCAAGGGGGGGGGACAGGCAGGGGCAGTGAGCAGAAGATAGCAGATAGCACAAGGCAGCAGGTGGAAATGCTTCAAGGCCATGCCAAGTCATGACGGGCCACACTTAGCTGCTGAACACAACGGGTAGCCTAAACAGCCACCTGCTGCAGATTGCTGGGCTAGGCTCAGGCTGAGGTAGACTGAAGAAGGCTGAGCGAGGTGGGACAGCAGGCTGGATGGGCAGGCAGGAGGACCATGTGTAAACATATGGCAGCAGGGGTGGGGGGTAAGGCAAACAAGAATGCCATAAAAGCGGTGAGGTAAGATTGGTGAGAGCGGCAGTGGTGGTGGTGGGGAGTGCGGTCACCGCAACAAGCACAACCCGCACCGACCTAACGCCGGCCTCTTCCGTGCAATATGCGACACAGCAACCTAGTGAAATGATAGCGAAATGTAAATATGTTTTATAAAGCGCTCGAATGCCCAGGGGCATCTTGGCGCTGGTAGCACAACAGATAGATGGTTTATGACAGCTAATTATGAAGCTATGAGTTAAAATGCCAGCTTAAGATTCTTTCTAATAGCCAAAAAGGAAGAACTGGTCTTTAATTTGGTGGGTAGGGCATTCCATCATTTGGCTGTGCCATTCATGAAACTTCTACCCTCCCAACGCTTTCTTCTGAACTTGGGCACTTTCAGGTTAACTACTAGGATGATCGGAGTGGCCTAGAGGTAATATATCTGGTCAATTTATTTTTAAAATAGACTGGGCCTTCTCCATGTAGGGCCTTAAAGGCGATACACAATGCCTTAAAGTCTATCCTCTTGACAACTGGCAGCCAATGAAGTTCCTCAAGAGCCTTAATTGCTGAGCTTTGTCTAGGTATTCCCAGCAACTGGCAAGCTGCCGAATTCTGGAGAATTTGTAGCTTGCTCAAGAGTCGGTTCTGTATATTAATAAATAGGCCATTACAATAGTCTATTTTAGATCAAGTAAGGGCAGTTACCACTAGTTTCTTCAGCTCCAAAGAGATAAAAGGTAAGCGCTTTCTCAGAATTTTTAGCATAAGGAAAGCGCTTGAAGTAATGGCATTCACCTGTTTGTCAAATACCAGCTGGTTATCAAAGATCACCCCCAGGATTTTCATCTTGGTGACTCAGGTTGGAAGGGACCTGAGCTCCTCAGGCCACCAGTCCGGTGACCAGAATGAGGTATTATTTCCCAATAGTAGCACTTCGGTTTTATCAGTATTCAATTTCAGACAGTTGCACGACATCCAGTTGTTGACACGTTGCATGCAGTTGCTGAAGATGGCCGCTGACTCTTTATGGTTACCAGCAACTGAGACTATAATGTGCGTGTCATTGGCATACAGACTACTGAAAAATCCAAACTTCTAATGAATGCGGCTAACAGAGCCACGTAAAGATTAAACAGGGTTGGGCTCAGCGATGATCCCTGCGGAGCTCCACACGGGAGAGAAAAAGAGTCTGAGCAATAGCCACCCAAAGACACTGACTGAACTCTGTCTGTGAGAAAGGAAGCTAGTAGTGATAGAGCTGAGCTATGAATAGCCAGAGATTCAACACAGTCAAACAGAATCTTATGACTGACCGTGTCCAATGCCGCTGAAAGGTCAAGAAGGATAAGGACTGCAGAGTTCCCATCATCGAGTAATGCCCTTAATTCCTCCGTGGCCATAATTAAAGCCAGTTCCGTATTGTGTTGGCAACGAAACCCAAACTGTGCATGATCCAATAAATTGTTTGATTCCAGGAATGAAGTAAGCTCTTTGTTAACTGCCTTTTCTGCAATTTTGGCAATGAAGAGAAGCCTGGAAATAGGGTGATAATTATTGGCAACGGAAGGATCCAACTGGGTTTTTTTAACAGTGGGAGCACTGAAGCCACTTTCATATTTGATGGAAAGGAACACTGCCTAAACATTTTGTTAATAATTGGCGGTAAGACACCCGCTATAGTTCTAGAAACCGGATGTAAGCTCTCTTGAGGACAGGGATCCGTTGGAGACCCTGAACGAGTGCTGAGAATTAATTCATGCACTTGTTCCGTCAATAAAGATGAAAAAGCCAAGAGAGATGGAGAAGTATCCTTGACAGTACTGAGTGGTGGAATCAGCGAGTATATCTGCCTCGTTTCACCCATTTCAGTCATGTGCGCAGCTATGGAAGCTCTATTCGAGGTACTAGTAAAAGAGTTAAATATATTAATAACTTTGTTTTGTAATGCTGACGCAATCTCATCGCACAACGACTGATTGCTTTCCACTTTCTTTTGATTGTTATAATTAGCCTGTTTTTTTATTGCTGAGAACAATTCTTTACTAGAGTTTTTGCTGCCACAATTTTCTACTTCTTGCATGAGTGAAACACAAGGAAAGTGAAACAAAGGTGTTTTACATCTACATCACAACACAATTCAAACATAACCAATAATACATATAACACAATAATACATTTAGGCACAGCGTGAAGTACATAGAGAATACGTTTTTTAACAAGACCAAGAATTTATCCTTTTAATGTGTGATGGTCACTTTCCTTGTGTTTCACTCATGCAAGAAGTAGAATTGCATGATTCATATCTTTGTGTGTATATGTCCTGTTCCTTATTCAAATATGATTTTTTTTCATATAAAATTTAAACACATTTCAAATAGTGCAATTGGTTTGTTTTTCTAAAAAGTATGTTTAGACAGATCTTTATGTTTATCATTTATTGAAATCCCACCTTCTAGGGGGACAGAAAAAGAGTTTTTTTTAGTTTATTTAATTTTGTGGCAGAACCATTGCTCGTTTAAAGTACTCAGTACCAGACAGTACCAGCCCATTTAAAGTACTGGGTTACATATACTTTCTGATAGCAAAGAGCAATGTGAATCAGCCCTGGTGACAACTCTCAAGATTCCTAAAGGATAGTTTCTATCATCATTTCATTACCACTGTGATAGATTTTTACCAAAAAAGTCTTCTCTCTCACCACAAATCACGAATTATCATGTTGGCCTATAAAAAATGCTAAATATTGGGCCACCAAGCAAATGGCTGATTGTTGTTCTTGATTCCATAAGGATAAAGTGGTTCAGTAGGAGGATCAGTATCTTTTATACTGTTTATTTATGTGTAGTATGATTTGTCTAGAACCTCATGTTATCTAAAAGGTTGACCTGGATAGCTTGTTAAGCAGTCAAGGCCCCATCATAAAAGGCCGTGCAGAGAGGCAGTGCATACTTTGTTTAAAAAAAGTGCAGGGGCTCAAAGTTTTTCTTAGGAGCATGCTGCTGGTTTGTCTGAATGCCGGGCTGTAAAATGGGCAACAACCCACAGAAAGAAGTTTGACACAGATAAAAGGTGAAGAGGGAGTTTATTGTTAACACCTGAGCAACAGCCCTGGTCTGTCACTTCTCTGACACAGCTCCTCACATCAGACCATTCTACAACCTGGAGGAGCAAGGATTCTAAAGCCATAGACCAATCCCCTGTGACAGCTGATGTAGATGTCACACATCTCCCGTTTTTAAACAAAAACACCAGCATCTAACAGAAATAATAACATGTGTTTGAGCAGGAAAACATTGCATAATGACCAAATGAACCTCTAAAGTTTACATGAGTATAAGATCTACAAAGAACACTATAAACGGAGGGGTTATAATGGCACAAAAAAACAAATAAGAGAGAACTAAAAGTGACTGTACATATGCAATCTAGAGTGAAATATAATGACTATCCAATACTATAGCTGGCTATACATATATAAGCTAGAATTAAATGTAATGGCTATCTAAAAACATGTATCTTCTATCCCATCATCACTTAAGAAAGAATGAAGATTTAATTGACCACATCATCTTTTAAGAAGCTTGGGGGCCGGGTCACACGCCAACTGGTTCTGACATTATCTTTAGATTTGTTATTGTCTGGCATATCATGTTTTCTGACCATGTGGTTGTCTTGTGATCCATTTCCATTACCATATTTTTCATCATCACTACACCACTCTTCCCAAATTCCGAATCCTACCATCCTGAGTCTTGACCGCATTGCGCAACAGTTTGATTATCTTAATATGTTCAGTAAATTTTGACCACTCCTTGTCACCAGTGGGAGTCTTCACGCTGACCAAATCACCCAGTTTAAAGTCTATTAGCCTGGTCTTATGCATATGATTGTAACGTTCCTTACAGGCTGTCTGTAATTCCAACTCCTTTTTCCTCCATGGTTGGTTAATGTCTATTTTCAACCTAACCTTGATGCCATTTCATCCAACTCGGTACCAACCTGGAATTTGGTTTTCTGACTTTAAGTAGCTCAAAGGGATTCATGTTTATGGACTGATGTGGAGTAAGACGATACACTTCTAACCGTCTTATTACTTCCTCCTTCCAACACATGCCATTGGATTTTGCTAGCTGACTACCTTCTTTAAGAGTTTTGTTGAATCTTTCTACTACACCATTGACTTTGTCACTTGCAGAACAAGACACACAATCTCTAATCACCCTCTCAACTGAGACATCCATCCCTGGCCACCAAAATTTCAACCTTAATCTCTGTTTGGTTTTTGTAATACCAAAATGACCTTCAAGTGCTAGGTTAATCGACATTTTCAGATTTACAGGAGGTATCAATCTTGTACCCCTAAAAAGACATCCATCGATCTCCGACAATTCCCCTCTGACCATCCAATAAGGTCTCAATAGTTCCACAGTTTTTCTTCAGTTCAAAAATAGAAGTTTATTGAGAAAACTCAAAGTAACAATACAAAGGACAAAAAAAACAGCAGATAATCACATAAGTTAAATTAAAATTCAGAATCAAAATTATTGGATGTATGAGTCAGTTTAACATATCTTGAAAGAGAGAAAAAATGACAAGGGTATGCAAAATGATCGGTGCAAATAAAAGAAGGTTACAATTCATATAAAAATCATAATGCAAAATGCAAAATAACCAATTAATATAGTATCAACATGAGGCAAGTCAAGGAGGTTTAGAGTCTTCTTGTTGCACTGGATTCAGGGAGAGGGAGCGTTTAGCACTAGCATCAATGAACAATGTGATAGGTAACCATAAATTTGAGCGTTTCGTTGCCATGTGAATAGGGTAAACAAAAGTTGTATCTAATCTATGATTGTAGCAAACAGCGTACCACCATGCTTGATATGATAGTTTGGTAAAGTCCTTCCAATTTTTGGTTATTTGTTGTAGAGCAACTGCTAAAAATAAGTCTATTATCTTTGTGTTAGAATCACAATCCGTCCAGATAGGGGATAAGCTTCCCAAAAATACATGAGAAGTAGAGAAAGGACAACTGGAGCCAAAAATTGAATTAATTTGAGTCCTGACATTTTTCCCAAAATTATGGACAGGCGGACACGTAAAAAGTAAGTGGTATAAATTTGCGTGAGGACAAAGGCATGTCCAGCAGGTATCTGAGAGCTCAGCGTGTCTTGCATTTAGAGTAGCTGGGGATAATAGAAGTCTATTGTATATAAAGAAAAGTGTCTGTGTGACGTTTGCTGCTCTAGAGGATTTCCTAATTTTAGTGCATATTTTGTTCCATAACGCCGTGGGCCAACAAACTTCTAAATCATGTTCCCAAGATAGCTCCACCTTAGTCTTTTCTCGTGGTTTACCTGAAGTATGTAAATAATTATAAATAACAGAGGCTTTGGGATTGACGCGTAGAAGAATATGTAAATTGTTAATTGAAGAGGATGTAGGATCATTGGAAGAATTTGGGAGTGTGTATTTGGCATAGGAGTTTAAGATGGCTTGTTGCAGAAGGAGCTATCTAGAAAGGTAAGATGTAGGTAGGCCAAAAAGTCTACTAACTTGCGGGAAAGACATAATCTCATTTTGTAGATATAGTTGATGTACCCACACTAAACCTTTTTGCCTCCAGGATTTCCAGTACAAAGGCTTGCCACGTATCAATATCATGTTATTATGCTATATTGTGTATCCGGAGAAGGAAGTCCAATCCATAGGACCTAACGGAGAGATAGGTTTTAAAATTTTTGATGTGTGCTTAAGTACGGGAGTAGATAGAGATTGTGGTTTGCGAGAGAAAGATAAATGTTCTTGAAATGAAAAAGGGGAAATAAAAGATCGTTCAAGTCCAGCCCATAAAGGACAATCCACGGTGGATTCAGAGAGCCAGCTTGACGCTTGGCGGAGTAAAAAAGATTTATGATATGTAGGGAAATCAGGAAAATTGACACCACCTTCTGACTTTGGACGAATCAATTTTGATAAAGACATGCGTGATTTTTTGTTGCTCCATAAAAAAGAAGATAGTATAGAATTACTTTTTGTAAAAAAAATTGGGGAAATAGATACTGGGATATTAGAAATTGTGTAGAGAACTATAGGAGACATCATCATCTTTATGGTATATAAACGGCCCCACCAAGATACATATAGAGGGTGCCATCTAGTAGTCAAGGAAGATAATCTCTGTATACAATTTTCCATACAACGGGAAAGTGTACCTGAAATAGAGGAGGCAAATTGTAAGCCTAAATATTTAATTTGTTGGGGGCTCCATGCGAAACTTGAGATAAGGAAATCGTCTTTGAAAGTATATTTTGTTAAAGGTAGGATTTCACATTTATCTTTATTTAATTTATATCCAGATACAGCTGCAAAGGAATCAACTTCTGGTAGGAATGCGGGGAGAGAGGTTTGAGGTTGTGAAATAAATAACAAAACATCGTCAGCATAAGCTGCGAGTTTAATTTGAGTGTCTTTAAAATCAAATCCATGGATATCTTTATTTTGACGAATTTTTGAAAGAAAAGGTTCTAGGGCTAAGTTGAAAAGGAACGGAGACAGTGGACATCCCTGTCGGACACCTCTGCCTAAATTAAAGTAAGAAGATGTACCACCATTTGCACATACTGCTGCTCATGGACTAGAATATAGAATTGATATTAAAGAAATAATTTTAGGGCCAAATCCAAACCACTTAAGTGTATGAAAAAGGTAGGGCCATTCCACTCTATCAAACGCTTTCTCTGCATCAAGGGCTATTGCTGCTAAGGAATGCGGGACATGGGAGAATTTGGATAGAACGTCAAAAAAAAAATGAGTATTGTCTGTAAGAAGACGGCCTTTAACAAAACCAGATTCTTCTCTTCCTAACAAATCAGGCAAATAAGATTCTAGGCGCATGGCCAAGGCTTTTGAATTTTTTTTATAGTCGATATTAACTAGAGAGATGGGCCGGTAATTCTAACAATATTTAAAGTCTTTGCCTTCCTTAGGAATAAGACAAATTAGGGCATCCGAAAAGGAGCCAAGGGATTCACCTGAATGTAAAAAAGAGTCTAAAAGATTATGCAATTTGGGGATTAGCAAATGAGCAAAATGTGAAAAGAACTCAACAGTGAAACCATCTGGTACTGGGGCTTTGTCTTTCTTAAGTGTCTGTAATGCAGTGAGGAGCTCGTTTTGTGATAAATCGGATTCCAAGAGTGTGAAATCTGGTCGAGTAATAGAAGGTTGTTGAATATCAGAAAGAAATTGAGAAATGTGGTGTTCTGAGGGAGGGATTTCTGATGTGTATAAGGTCTTATAAAATTGGAGAAATTCATTTAAAATATCAGTGTCTTTAAATTTCAATGTTTGATATTCATCCATAATGGACTCTATATTAAGTTTGTTATGTTTAACTTTCAAATAGTTAGCTAGTACTTTCCCGGCTTTATTCTGACCTCCATAAAATTTCGCACTGGATTTCAATAGATACGTTGAAGCATTGTCTGTTGATTCCTTATTAAACTGAAATTTGTCTTTTATGAGTTCTGATAAACACGCTTTGGACTTAGAAGAGTAATAAGAATGCTCCAATCTCTTTATCTTGTTTAGGAGGGTTTTTGTGAATTCTTTGGATTTTTTACGTTGTTTAGAAACATAGCCAATAATAAAATTTCTGGCTGCTGCTTTGAAAGCATCCCACACCACATAAAGAGGCAAAGTATCAGATTGATTAAATAAAAAATATTCATTGGAAAAGGAGACAAAGGAGGAGGTAAATGCAGGATCTAAAAGTAGAGCATTGTTAAAACGCCATTTCCAAGGTGTGTTAGGCTTTTGCAAAACGTCGAGCTGAATAGTAATGGGAGCATGATCGGATATTAGAATGGATCCGATATCTGCCACCACCAATGATTGAGAAATATTATGTGAAATAAAAAAATAATCTATACGTGATTGGGTATGATGGGCAGGGGAGTAATATGTATATTCCCTTAGAGTAGGATTACAGAGTCTCCAAGCATCTGTAGTGTAGCTCCTATTTCCCTAATAGGCTCTGCACATTGGAATAATATACCCTATAGGCTTGACATAGGACTGAGGTCGGTATGTCCCTATCGAGTATATTAAACTTAATTTCTTGTGCCAGCTAGGTCAGAGGCCACTAGAAACTCCTTGACAAACAAGAAGGGAGTAGTTTCTGGCAGCCGCAAAACATGACCACTTTGTTTCCCTTTAGAATCAGAACGTGTCCCAGAGTCGTGGAAACAATAGATAACCGTTTCACTCAGCTCACTCGTGCATACTTAGTTTTCCTCAAAGTTACACAGAAAGAATAGACGGGCGTTTCAATAAAAGGTTTATTGAACAGTCTTGTATCTTGTGTAAGTAATGTGTGCAGTTACGATCACAAGACAGTATGCAAGATAAATAATGTACAGCGTAAGCAGTAGAAATAAATAATACTGCGCTAGCATGATCTTTAGCAGATATTCATTTACATAAATAACACAGACTAAAAATGCGAGTACTCATACGATGCGTTTCTAAGCTAGTTCTACCCCAATGTACCTAACCTAACCTAGGTGTAGGGAGAGGTATGAAGTAGGTGAAGTATTCCTTACTATGGTATACTAAGAGTATGTTACGCCTAGTATGCCTAGTATGCCAAGAGTCCCTCTAGGTTCTAGTCAGCTCCATACCTTAAGAATGAGAGAGGTAGGAATCTCTTGCCAGACTCGAACTCCAACACCCCGCAAGGGAAGTCAGATCACTGGAAGCTGGACTCTCCGCGTGCAGGGATGACAGCCTCTTCTCAGTGCGTCAGGCTGGGAAACGGGCTCCTCTGAAGTCGAGGTCTCCTCTAGTTTACAAGGGGTAGGGAAGGTATATTTATACCTGAGAGGTACCTCAGAATGTTAGCATTGACGTGGATTGGACAGCGGAAGACGTCATGAATGAACCCCTAAGGTAAAACGGTTCATGTATAATAGATGAGTCCTTGAAGAAATCAATAGTCCTGTGCTAGGGAAACTCCTGAAGCCTAAGGGTCTGTTCTTCAAGAACTCGTTGTGACGTTAGGGTGGACGGATGTCGGAGACCATGCCTGTATTTGGAGTGCACGGTTTAATGCCTAAATAAGGACTGGGATTTTATGCCTATATAAGGGCAGGGCGAATTGTGCCTACATAAGGACATGATACAGGAAAACCTATATACGGACATCCTAAGGGGAATACAACACCCACTCCACTTTCGTGTGTACGATAAGAATATAAATGCTAAACATTTAAAATGCTAAACATAAAATGGAGTACCGCATATTGCTAAAATATCTCTTAAAACCATTTAAAAGGCATTTAAAAAACCTATTAGAATGCAAAAGTACTGTACATTTTTAAGCATTGCTTCTCATTTTAGGCATATATTTGAAAATAAAATGCAATTTGAATGAAATAAGCAGTAATATTTACATGTGACAAAAAAATGATCGATAAGTTTGTTCAAAATCAAAGTCATTTCATGTCATGGAAATTAATGAACTTTTTAGACAAACAAGATGACTAAGTGTCTGTGGAAGTACCGCGAAGTCCGTACTATAAGAATAGTTCTACTTCAAGCAGATTGATGTGCCATTTAATTTGAAAAAACGGAAACAAAGTTCAATATGGGAAGAGTTCCAAGTTTTTGAAATATGAAGGCCAAATTGTTACTGCATCTCTGGAACACTGTGGGCTGAATCAGAGTCAGTGTACCGGTCTGATGTAAACATGAGATCATCTATTTCTGTAGACAAAATATCGTCCACCGTAGTTGGTGACATTCGGAACACCTCATGTAGTAGATTAATTGCACAGAGATGTGAAGCATCGCATTCAGCATAGGATGCCGCAGCAATGTTCGCGTCCGTTGTTACCTGTGTGCCTGTAGATCTTTCTCGTATCTCAGCAGCAGCCGGAAGCGTCTGTGAGATCTCAATGAATGCTGTCATCAGGATTGGTAGCCTCTGGGGACAACACAGAGCATGGGCCGTTATCGGGTCCAGCAGAGTATCGATATTCGTTGGCGTAGCTGATGGAAATGTTAGACAGGTGTCCAACACGCATTCTTCACCGCATAGCAGGCATCGTAGAACAGGTAAGATGCAATCTTGCCAGATTGGTCTGAACGACAGGAACCACGTGGTATTAAGTTCCCGTAGACGATTCATGCCCAAAAGCTGTACTATTCGCTCACGGCACTTTCGTTCAAGGAGAGCTTTCTCCATTTCGCTCGGAGTGATGTCTGCGAATAGGCTGGCCATAGCGTAATAGCAGGAAGAGAAATAGAATTCCGGCAACAAGTGCTAGAATTAATGGTATGCCACCAAACACCGAATGTGCAAAGTTTGGGATGATTCCGAGTATTGCCTGGAAAGGTGCTAACAGACCGGAACAGATGCTCTTAAATACATGTACAATTCCGCTTGTATCAGACATGTTAAAGAGACGTCCTATCATTTCCACGAAATGTATAGGGCAATTTGTACGTATTAAAGTCTGTATCTCAGCCGAAGTCCTTGCTACTTGTAGATCATAGGTTTCCTTGGCCGAGGTTAAAGGCACTGATTGTTGTAAAAGCATGGCTTTCATTCTGCTTAAAGTATCAAATCTTATAAAAGAGACGTTCAGCGAAGGCCACAAAGGCGACTCCCTGACTGTGTCTATTGGGGCAAACAATACTTGCATACAGCAAGTGACCCTGGAGTTGACCGTTACTAGATATGGGATGCCTGGCAACATGCCGCAGCATCTCTGATCATTCAAGATGAGGTAACTCCCATTAGAAAGTTGTCCAAACGTTGGATTAATCACAGCAGCTGGTGTACCCTGCTGGGGGCAAGACAAATTTGCCACAGAACCATTACAAGCCCCGTGTAAAGAAATGTCCTGACATATTAGTGAACCGCTCAGTGCATTTTTACAGTGTGTACCGCTCAGAAACACTTCACGATCCCCACTCCAACATCTATATGTATATGGTAAATTCCAAGATGTCTTAATGTATTCCTTACCCAACCTTTCATATTTGCCTGCTTGCATTTGTTTGAGGCAATACTGAAACTGAAAAGTAGTCACAGGTAGTGTGATTTTGCCATGAATAAGCCATTCTGTAGCTGGTTTTTCTGCCACTGTGAATGGTAACTTTTCCAGTTTTTCAATGCCCAGCACTGTATACTTTGCTCCTCTTTGTGCCAGTTCGATCTGTTTATCAGTTAGATTGTATTCTGCAAACAGAATTGACATGTTGATAAAACGCCAAGGCACATAGCCCGCACGCAAAGATTGCAGCGTCCAGCTTAATAACACAATAGAACGTAATTGAGATTGGCCTTGTTGTAACATCGCCAAATCGTGTTCCAGTATGTCGATAGCAGAGGATACAATGCCATCCAATGAATGTATTCTGGAGGACAAAGTTGTTAACCCATTGTCGACCACAGAGAGGGTTTTCTCTAAATTAATACGATCAAGTTCACGTATTCGTTCTGCGGCCTCCATCTGTGACACTTTCCATGCTTCATTATAAGCAGCATAGATGCCGGCATATATGAAACGTTTTTGACGCGGTTTTCTTGGTCCAAGCAAGAATTCCCTAAGGTCTGCGTCTTCTTTAAGTAAGGCTAAGTGTTGTTTCACATCCTGTAGTGTAGATTTCTACAGCCAATCGAGGCACAATTTACCTACACTTTATGTTGTTACTACCCCCGGATGCTGTCTTTGGACATATCTTGGGTCTGGCCTATGAATAGTAAAGCCCTGAGTTTTATTCAGGAATCTTTCCTGACAGTTGTTCGTGTCTGTGGGCCAGATCAACCATTTTCTCCAATCAGGATTAGATCTGTTGAGATGTAGTATTTTGTCAACTGTAACCGCTGCCTGTGTATTATTATCACTTGCAGGTGTTGGTACAGAAGGTGTTTTTATCTCTTTGATGTTGGCTAGACCAAGACAAGATGTTTGTTGGATAGTTTCATTCAAAAACATTATTTGCTCAGGGATGATGCAGGCTCTAAATAAAGCTTCTATCCCCTGCACTTGCCAATCTTTAGTACCCTACACAGTTTTTGTGTCTATTGTGTCTTTCCATAAGTCGAAACCCTGTCTAGACAGTTGGGCAATAAATGCAGCAGAATAAATCTGTTTTGTATTTGTTAACATAATTTTCAGTCCTGTTTTGTTTACATTTTTATAGTAAAACGTTTCTGGATCAGATGTATTGTAACCTGAAAAATATGGAAACTTATTAATAAATGTTTTTGAACTACCTTTTGGTGGTGTAGGACAATGCTCCCATTGGTTAAACATAAACACATTTCTAGGGTATGCAGATTTATGCAAATAATGATGACCATAGTGGTTATAGCAATACAGCTGTTCATAGTCTGATGAACCCTCTAAATATTCACTTTTAGAAAATGCAGCAGATTTTTCTAGGTCAAACATTATGTCATTAACAGTCTCAAAGTCCCAATCATCAGAATAGGTACTGGACGAAATGAGATCACTTAGTGAAATTTTAAACAAATGTGGAATGTTCAATTGTTCCGTCGGGCCAAAATTATCAAAATCTGTTTTGTCCCACACTATACCATCCTGTATAGGAACGGCTGTGATGTTCACTGTTGACAAGTCTCTTGCTTCACGATGGGAAGATTTATGAGGTTTCAAAAGTAAGTTCACATCTTTTCCTTCAGTGTACAGATGGATGTATCTGCCATTTATAAGCACGCTCATAGTCATAACCAAAGCTAGCCAAAGCAGGAAAACAAATATTCCAGAAATAATCCAGAGTTCAATCCATGGTGAAACCAGATAAGTCTTTTTCAGAAAGTGAAGAAAGTCTTGTACTTGCTGCTTGAATTTTAATGATGCTGGCGTCGTTTCAGGTTCACTCGGATCTTCTGAGAACGTATCAAAGTTAATGAAATAGCCAGAAGCAGTTCTGTCAATTGTTGGAATTGCATCAGGATTTGTAGAAATCGCTGGAACCAGTTGATCACTTGCTATATTGGTGTAGACAGGTGTATTTGGACGAACTGTTACTTGATTTTCAAGAGGGATGAGTTCCATTGCATTGTTGCTTAGTCCTTCATCTGTTACTGCTGAAGTCCCAATTGTTATCAGTCTTTCAGTCTGAACCTCTTGGATAGTAGCGAGAGGAGTGCGTCTGCTACTAGGTCGGAGTCCACGAGGCCTACTATTTAGTATTGGCCACATACTGTGGTTTCATGAGGTAGATGGACACAAATCTTTTCTCCTTTCTTCCAGCAAGGGGCGGCAGAAGTACTGTTCTTGTTCCTTGAACTGCTAGGACAGGTACTGGTTGTCTGTAAGAAGGTCCAAATTCCTTCTTGTCCGCAATCTTTTCTCTGACTAGATCCCCAACTTTTGGAATCCAGACAGGCCTTGCTGGGACCGCCGTTTTTTCCCCAGTGGTGGTTGGCTACTGGAATACGTTGCTTTGCTTCGATCTTAACTCATTGAGTTCCTGTAAAACAGCCAAACGATCTTTGATATCAAATGGTTTATTTTCCACCACTGTGCCTACGTGATCGAGGTCTGGTACCCACATTCTTGTGCCAAGTAGGACCTCATATGGAGTGACCCCCCCTAGAGAACTTCTTGGCAAGTTATTTAATGAGCGTTGGACCCCATAAAGATGTTTGACCCACCCATCACCCGAACCTAATACCCCAGCTGTTATAGACTGCTTTATGTCCTGCTTTTTCCTTTCCACAACCGAATTTCCCTCAGGATGGAATGGAGAGGAGTACCGCAATGCAACGCCCAGACTGGCCATGGCTTCTTTGTAAGCCTGAGAGCTAAACGCAGGGCCCTGGTCAGAATGTAGCGTGCCTATTGCGTATGTGCCGATAAAGACTCGCAAATCTTTTATAACAGTTCGAGCGTCAGCCGAGCGCTGAGGCCATATCCATAGGAACCTTGATTCAGTATTTGTGGGATTGCATTTGTCCAGAAGGACGCATGCGCGTAGATAGTCTAATGCTGTCTAGCAATGGTGTCTGTACTGGGCAGCTACATTTGTAGCATGGTGTCTGGTGGCGGTCAGCATCACGCTGTACCTTACAATCTATGCAGTTATTGATGAAGATGTGGATTTCTGTATTCATCCCGGGCCACCAGTACATCTCTTTTAATGTCAAAATTGTTTTAGAGATCCCTTGATGTGACAGACCCTCCCCCAAATGTGCTTCATAAATCAAAGCTACTCTACGTTCCATGTTTGGAATTACCCTATCCCCCACTCCAGGGATTCGAGCAAAAGGAACGCTGTTCGCATCAATTACATAAGAGTACTTGAGTGGAAACTTTTTTGGTAACTCTGCACCACTGCCTTTGCTTGTAGCATTGACAGCCAACATTATCTCGCTGTCTATTTTTGTTTTTGAACGAGTGATCGCAGCTACGGAAGCCGTCTGAACAGCCCCCTTTGCGGCTTCGTCAGCCAATGAATTCCCTGCATTGTGAACGCCATCACGTTGATGACTCAGTGTGTGGATCACGTGAGCCTTTGGTAGTTCATTTTTCAACTGAACTACTTGTTCCCAAAGCGTTTTGTGCTTTATTGTGCCACCTTTCGCATCTTTGAAACCATTTTCAAGCCAGTTTTGTATATATTCATTATACGACTGAACACAGTAAAAGGAATCGCACACTATTAGTGTGGGGAATTCTCGATCTGTACTTTCAAGTGCCAGTTTGAATGCTTGTAGTTCAGCTCGCTGAGCTGTACAATCTCCTAGAGATTGAGTTTTTGTGACCATAGGTCTGAAGATGCCATCTCGCATGCGACCTTTAACGATTGCACACGCTGCACTGTAAGCTTGCTTACCCCATGTTGCGGGTTGTGCGGATCCGTCAGTGTAAATTATGAATTCGTACTGATCGAGAGGCAGAATTTCAGTGGGCAGAGGACATTCTTGTTCATATTGCAGGAATGCTTGTATTTTTAAATCAGGATCAAAAACATATTCAACATCTGTTGCAGCAAGAGAATTAACCCACTGTATCCATCTTGAATGTAATGCTTTAGCATTTGGAATGCTTGCTTTTGTGACCGCTTCTAAAGCCGGTACTGGGGTTACGACAATAATGCGTTTCCCTTGGGCTAAGGCTCTTTCTTTTGCTAGCGGTTTGAACTGCTGTCAGAATTTTTTCAGTTGAAGTGAAGCGCATTTCCACTTGTGTGTACAAATGAGATTTGTATGCGATTGGTATTTTCTCACCCTCATTGAAGGTTAAGTAGGTGAATCCGCATTTGACCAGAAATTATTCGGATCACCAGGTTACGTTGACTTACGCGTGTTTGTAAGTGATTTGTTGCTAACATGTTAGCCTGGAGTGAACGCAAGATTTCTGTATGTTCATGTGTCCAATTTTTGATTGAAAAATCAGGTTTGATTAATGCGTAGAGAGGTTTAACCCTTTCTGCGTAGTTTAGAATGTATGTTCTTCCAAAATTTAGGAAATCCAGGATGGATTGTAAGTTTTTTAGCGTTTTTGGAGGTTGGAGCAGCGCACACTTTTCTAAAAAGTTAGCTGCCAAGCTCTTGCCTTCACTTGAAAGCTCATATCCTAGAAATAGGACATTGAGATGGGCAATTCGGGACTTTTTAAAGTTGAACTTGTAGCCCTCAGAGGTGAAGCCCAGTATAATGGTGCTTACTCTGTTCAAGTGTTTGTCCAGGTCATCGTCCGTCAGATATATGTCATCGACATAGGACAATGCCTCATTGTCATAGATTTGTAGTAACTCTGTTACTCTCGCTGAGAATAACCCCGGGCTGTTCTTGAACCCTTGTGGGAGTCGACAAAATTGACGCTGCGTCCCCATTATGGAGAATGCAGTTAAGTACCTGCTTTCAGGTGCTATGTTTTGACAAAAGAAACCATTTGAGATGTCTAATGTGGTTTTATATTTTTTACGCACAATGTTATTCATTAATGCTGTACTATGTGCATTTTGCACTGCAAATGTTTTACAACAAGTGTTTAAGTGTCTGTAATCCAAAACTAGACGATAGGTGTTGTCTGGTTTGGAGACAGGAAACAAAGGATTGTTCATTGAGGAGGTGCATGTTTCAATCACCCCTTGGTATTCAAGTTGATCTAAGATCTCCCTGACCTGTTTTTTAGCTTCTTGCTTTATTGGGTACTGCCTTTGTGCAGTTGGTTCATGTTTCAGATGTATTTTATGGTGAGGTGAGTCCTCATCCCATCCTACATGATTTTTATATAATGCTGGGGCCTGGGCTACTGCCCATTTTCTGGCATAAGTATATTTTAGATGAATTGGAATATGGTTGGAGAAGGCAGGCATAATAATGTCCTCGCCATGTGGGCACTCCCTGACAAATTGTGGTGGCCAGTCTTTTTCTGCTAGAAGTATGTCAGCCCCTTGAAAGTTTTTCCCAAAAAAGTGCTTTCACCTGTCTAGGTATGTCTCCCTCCATTCGGAGTGTTATTTCATATAACCTTTGTGGAGTACTAACCCTGGTGTCTACAGTCTCAACTGTAATGTACTCATTCAAGTCCACTATCTCCAGAAGTTCCTTCAGGTTCTGGCGAACTATTGTGACTTCTGCTGCACTGTCCAGCATTGTCTGAGCCCATTCTCCATTCTTGAGTTGTGTTCTCAGTATTCTCGGCATGTCTGATCTTTAGACCTGCTACTTTCTTTTGGAGAATTGAGGTTTTGTTTTATTTTTTGGAGCGTGTTTATCTTCTTTGGATTTCACGCGTTCTTCTCATTTTCTGATCGTACTCTTCTTTCCGAAGTCTGTGACGAGATCTGAAAGGTACGAGAGGAACGTGTATCAGTATCTTGATACCTGTCAGGCTTTCTCAAAATATCCCTATTCCTGAGGTTATACCTCCTTTCCGAGGGCTCCTTTTGAGGAGACCTACCTCGGGATTGAGAACGTTTCTCGTTTGAGTTTTGTTTATTAGTCTCCCACTTCTTTTTAGAAGATGTAGGAGTTTGTTTAATAGAGTCCTTCTCAGGACTTTCTGATAGTTTTGGTTTCACTGGTCTTCCACCCAAACTATCTCTGCCTAATTCTGCATAAGATTGTTCAATTATTCTGGGTAGCTCAGTCTGGTGTTCGGTAACATTGAGTTCCCGTAATCGTTGGCGGATCACCACTGCTGCTGCCTCCCCTTTAATATTAGATAATATTATTGTTGAGACCTGGTCGAAATTCTTCAGTAATTTCATACCTAAATTCAGAGCAGGCTCTGCCCCGTATTCATTTTGAATTTGTTTCAGGACATCAGGTATTACCGCAATTGATGGAATACCATGTGTTTTAGTATAGATGGCAGCAAAGACTGAGCCCCAAGTGGTGCAGTCTTCCAGTTGTGGTGTGATCCCCATTGGTAAAATGATTGTTAGGATTCTGTGTTTCTCATACGGGCTAGTATTTGGAAATACTGCTTCGATTTGAGTAATTTTTTGAGCTATCCAGAATGGAATTTGCTCACGTTTTGTGGGCATTTTACCCATGACTGCGTATAGAGTCTGTGGTGTAATTTTTAATGTATTCCCCTGTTGAGGAGTTTGATTTGGAATGGTTAATGGTGGTTGGACTGTGAAAGTCCGCATGACATATTGGACCAATTGTCTGTAGATTTTTATTAACTCTGTAAGTTGAATAAGTAATTCCTCATCTGACATTATATCCAGTTCAGGATGAGGTGTGTAGCCGGCTAGAATCGGCCATGTTGCTCCTGGTCTACCTAGTGGACCGAGCCTGGTAATATTTCTGTGATGTTTTAGGGCGCCTTTCAACCAGAGCTGATGCTCCTGGTATGTTAGTGGAATTTCAATATCCTCGAAAGGAATATATTCCTCTGGTGGATCATCTTCTTTGTAGAAGTAAAACATGTGTGTTACTGGATTGGATTCAGGAAATATTACCCATGAATAGAATACCTCTGTCTGAAAGGATTCGTGTGCCTCTATCACGAAAACTACTCTACCGCCTCTTGGTGGTAGGCCGTGTTTTATGAGTTTTAGAGTGATGGCTCTTCTTAAGTTTGGAGGGATGTTTATGACACCCTCCTCGGTTTCAATTAAACCTGTAATGTTAAAAACTGCTGCTTGGGCTGGATCAGCCGCAGCTCCACCGTTTCCGGTGGCATCGTCCCCGTGTATGGACATTTGTTTTTTGAAAAATGTAGAACAAGTTTCAAGGAAACAAAGATAAGGTGCACAATATTTTGGAACACTGTATCCTTCAACGTTGAGCAAACCAAACAGCTAATATATAGGGTGTTTCCCTATGTAGCCGTGGTGGATACTTAACCCTGCCCACTCCAGACGTCTTTTGGAGTATATGGGTAGGGGTCTCTGAGAGAAAAAGCACAGCTGAGTTACTCAGTATCTAACGTTAAATTACCGCCTTACCAAACGTTGGGCGCCATGTAGTGTAGCTCCTATTTCCCTAATAGGCTCTGTGCATTGGAATAATATACCCTATAGGCTTGACATAGGACTGAGGTCGGTATGTCCCTATCGAGTATATTAAACTTAATTACTTGTGCCAGCTAGCTCAGAGGCCACTAGAAACTCCTTGACAAACAAGAAGGGAGAAGTTTCTGGCAGCCGCAAAACATGACCACTTTGTTTCCCTTTAGAATCAGAACGTGTCCCAGAGTCGTGGAAACAATAGATAACCGTTTCACTCAGCTCACTCGTGCATACTTAGTTTTCCTCAAAGTTACACAGAAAGAATAGACGGGCGTTTCAATAAAAGGTTTATTGAACAGTCTTGTATCTTGTGTAAGTAATGTGTGCAGTTACGATCACAAGACAGTATGCAAGATAAATAATGTACAGCGTAAGCAGTAGAAATAAATAATACTGCGCTAGCATGATCTTTAGCAGATATTCATTTACATAAATAACACAGACTAAAAATGCGAGTACTCATACGATGCGTTTCTAAGCTAGTTCTACCCCAATGTACCTAACCTAACCTAGGTGTAGGGAGAGGTATGAAGTAGGTGAAGTATTCCTTACTATGGTATACTAAGAGTATGTTACGCCTAGTATGCCAAGAGTCCCTCTAGGTTCTAGTCAGCTCCATACCTTAAGAATGAGAGAGGTAGGAATCTCTTGCCAGACTCGAACTCCAACACCCCGCAAGGGAAGTCAGATCACTGGAAGCTGGACTCTCTGCGTGCAGGGATGACAGCCTCTTCTCAGTGCGTCAGGCTGGGAAACGGGCTCCTCTGAAGTCGAGGTCTCCTCTAGTTTACAAGGGCTAGGGAAGGTATATTTATACCTGAGAGGTACCTCAGAATGTTAGCATTGACGTGGATCGGACAGCGGAAGACGTCATGAATGAACCCCTAAGGTATAACGGTTCATGCATAATAGATGAGTCCTTGAAGAAATCAATAGTCCTGTGCTAGGGAAACTCCCGAAGCCTAAGGGTCTGTTCTTCAAGAACTCGTTGTGACGTTAGGGTGGACGGATGTCGGAGACCATGCCTGTATTTGGAGTGCACGGTTTAATGCCTAAATAAGGACTGGGATTTTATGCCTATATAAGGGCAGGGCGAATTGTGCCTATATAAAGACATGATACAGGAAAACCTATATATGGACATCCTAAGAGGAATACAACACATCTATAAGCTTGTGCTGTTTAATAGTTTGAATAAAAAGTTTGTGTGCTTTGTGAGGGACGAAAGAGACCTTTGAATTGCGATCTAAAAAAGGATCGAAAACTTGGTTGCAATCACCTGTAAGGATAAAATTATCATCGATACAGTGTGTAATTTGTTGAGCCAAGGATGTCCAAAAAGAGGAATCCCCAGCAGTGGGCGCGTATATATTAAGTAAAGAGATCAGAGCATTTCCCATCAGCAATTTAGTGAACAACCATCTACCATTGACATCAGAACATTGTGAGAGCAATTTAACAGGAAGCAATTTACGGCAAGAGTTAAGACTCCATTACGTTTACCATCTCCTGGTGAATAAAAGACCTCCCCTACCCAACCTATCTTTAATTTTATTGATTCTTCTGCCGTTAAATGAGATTCTTGCAAACAGGCTATATCTGCTCCCAATTTAGCGAGATGTGTTAACACCCTCTGCCTTTTAATAGGCGAATGTAAACCCTTGACATTCCAAGAGATAAGCTTTAAAGACATAAGACTAACATAAGAGTAGAGAAAGGGCACCAATCAAAGCAGATCATTAGACAATGGAAAGCATACCGAAGAGTAAACCAACTATATACAAAGTGTATCAAACAAAATGGAATAAAAGAGAGACAAAAATAGAAATATAGGTATAAATATGATATTAGAGAGACACAGGAATAGCAAAAAAGAATACGTATATGAGTGATAAGAGAGCAGTATAGACAATTAGATTGTAGGTTACAAAGAGCAATGCAGATGAAAGAACAGGAAGTACAACTTAGAAAAAAGCAAAAAAGACAATGAGAAAGGAAAGGAAAGGAGAATATTGCAAGTAAATAAAGAGTAGAGGTTAGTGTGAGAAGAGGTGAGGAAAACACAAATGACATACTTACAAATATTTCAAGACATATGTAAGGTGGGGGAAGATGAGGCCACATGGGACAATGACGTGTCCAGACTCCATATTTTAAACAAAACAAGGGGACCCAATCTGGTACACAAGGACCTTGGTAGCGATAATTTTGAAAACAGTGGTCCTTGATTAAGGTGAGATGGAAAAACAAAATAAATATAGAGTGAAATCAGTTCTATATTGCTACTGTCCAGCCGGACAGTCAGATTTAATCAAAAACAGTTAGGAGGTTCAAAAGAAACACAAATCAAGTGGGACACAATCCTGCATCCAAGACATAAAAGTGACAAAAATGGTAACGAAAAAACAAACAGTCAGGCAAGGCACAAGGCTTGTTTGTAAATGTGAAGGATTAAACAAGCGAGATAGCGAACACAGCCGTTACACATTACATACACATGAGTTTTTGTGCACGGTGTCAAGCAAGTCGACGACGTTTCGATCCCTTTTAAAAGAATAATGGGATCACCATCAGGACAAAAACAAATAGATGCCTGAAAGACATACAACCTGCACAACATTACATAAAATCCAGGGAGAAAATTAAGGGAAAAAGGGAAAGAAAAGAAGATGAAGAAATGAGAGTGCAGTAATCCATAGGGAAACCTCCCTTCTTTGCAATTTACAATTTACACACGGCGCAGTGAAAAGTGCTTACACAGATGATCATAATAAGTGGGGGAAGTGATCTGGGCAGGCGGCATTAAGTTGATGAGTACACGCAGGTCGCTTTGGGGGCTAGAGGGCGGTCAGGGGTGCCCTATCGCGGTAAGTATTGACGGCCCATCGTCTACGTGGCGGGAGGAAGACTTACCATGGAATGTGTGGCTGGACATGAATCCATACGCGGGATCAGCAGGGTGGAGACGGGCGCAGTGGCCTAGAATTGGGAGCAACAGTAATAATAGTTGAGGCCGTGTGGTCTGGAAAGCCAAGGCTAAGAAGTCATGGAGGATCGCGAAGCAGAGCGGCTAATTACCTTCGTGTCCGGACAGTGCGGGAGTGGTCCTGCTATCAAAGTTTCGATGAGGAGGGCCGGTGCGAGGATCACAGTGGGATTATTCGTGGCCGGGATGGAGGGGAGCCTGCGGGAAGAGGTTTGGGAGTATTACGCCGCTCGTAATTTTTGACCAAAGGTAAGCCCTCCACGACCCACAGGCTCCGCTCTTCTCCCCGCCGTCATTACCGCGCTATTTAGCAATACCCAATTTTTTCCCATCTAGAAACCCGAGCCTTCCATTGTTCGTGAAGCCACCGCGCTCAATCCTTCTCCTGCCTGTTCACCGAAACCCGAGCCGCCCTCTGCCACTGTTCGTGAAGCCATTATGCTTAATCCTTCACCTGCCTGTTCACAGGTAAGAGTTGTTTCACCCGCTCTCCCTTGGCCCTGACCAAATTGACACTTACTCCCAAACCTCTTCCCGCAGGCTCCCCTCCATCCCGGCCACGAATAATCCCACTGTGATCCTCGCACCGGCCCTCCTCATCGAAACTTTGATAGCAGGACCACTCCCGCACTGTCCGGACACGAAGGTAATTAGCCGCTCTGCTTCGCGATCATCCATGACTTCTTAGCCTTGGCTTTCCAGACCACACGGGCTCAACTATTATTACCGTTGCTCCCAATTCTAGGCCACCGCGTCCGTCTCCACCCTGCTGATCCCGCGTATGGATTCATGTCCAGCCACACATTCCGTTGTAAGTCTTCCTCCGGCCACGTAGGCGATGCGCCGTCAATACTTACCGCGATAGGGTGCCCCTGACCGCCCTCTAGCCCCCAAAGCGACCTGCGTGTACTCATCAACTTAATGCCGCCTGCCCAGATCACTTCCCCCACTTATTATGATCATCTGTGTAAGCACTTTTCAATGCGCCGTGTGTAAATTGTAAATTGCAAAGAAGGGAGGTTTCCCTATGGATTACTGCACTCTCATTTCTTCATCTTCTTTTCTTTCCCTTTTTCCCTTAATTTTCTCCCTGGATTTTATGTAATGTGCAGGTTGTATGTCTTTCAGGCATCTGCCTGACTGTTTGTTTTTTCGTTACCATTTTTGTCACTTTTATGTCTTGGATGCAGGATTGTGTCCCACTTGGTTTGTGTTTCTTTTGATCTTCCTAACTGTTTTTGATTAAATCTGACTGTCCGGCTGGACAGTAGCAATATAGAACTGATTTCATTCTATATTTATTTTGTTTTTTCATCTCACCTTAATCAAGGACCACTGTTTTCAAAATTATCGCGTCCAGACTCCAAGCGGAAAAGCGGGAAGGACAACAGAACTGACGGGCAGTACAACACAGGGGAAGTACAACAAGGAGACAAATCCTGCAAGGGGAAAAAGGAGGTTAATAATCATTCAGAGCAATTAACAGAGGAAAAACAGCATCTTCAAGCATTTAAACAAGAAGAAAATTGTCAACAATATGAAACAAGTGTCAAAAAAAGAACACAGGCAAGACTAATACATAAACATCTACTTGTTATGCATCGAGGATGTGTTTATAGAATCCATGCTACAAGAGTTGAGAAAGCTTTTCAGTTTTATGGTTTCCTCATATGTAGTAGTCTTATTGTTGATAGTCACCTTGAAAAGGCATGGGTGAAAAAGGCCGTATCATGCACCAATGGAACGAAGATGTGGTCTCATTGCCAGGAATTCTCTGCGTCTATCAGCTGTTGGCTTTGAGTAGTCCTGAGAGAAAAACAAAGGATTGCCTGACCAAGTAATATGGTTAATAGCTCTGGCAGCTGATAGAATCTTGAGCAAGTCAGTATATTCTAAAAAATACAAGACGAATCCTCTTGGTTTCCTCATGGTAGAAGAAGTCATTGCAGGGGCAGGGCCCAGTCTATGAGCCCGTTGGATGTTGAGAAGAGTATCTTGTGGTAAATTGAGGTCCTCTGAGAGAAAAGATTTGAAGAAAGTGATGGGATCGGAGCCCTCCGAATCCTCTGGTAATCCGTAAATGTGTAGGTTATTTCGTCTGTTCCTGTTTTCGAGATTTTCGACTTGTTTTTGGAGCGTCGACACTTGAAAATGAAGGGCTTCCATTTTAATGTTAAAAGAGGATAAAGCTTCAATGTTCTGTTCCACTGTGGTAACTCTGTCTTCCAAGCTTGACCATCTGTCAGTAAGAATTTGTAATTTAGAGTTAGTTTCTTCCACAAATGGATGAAGAGCTCTGATTTCCTCTAGTAGTAGGTCTAAAGATACTGAAGAGGGTTGTTTGGGAGGAGAAGGAGGATCTTTTTTCAGACGTTTGCTTGGTGCTTTGTTATTGCCAGAGGAAGCCGTAATGGTGGATGTCATGGCGCCTTTAGGTGATGTATTTGTTGAGTCCTCCATTGAGATACAATATGGGTGAGATTTAGAGCGAGTTGACAGTTTACGTGCCTGAGGCGATAAATGGAATAAGACTTTAATTAGTTTACCCATGCACTTGAACAAGGAAGGAGCAGGTATAATAATTCTTAGAATGAAAAAGAGCTATTCCTGGTATAGACACCTCTTATGTAGCAATGACACCTCAAGAACTTGAAAGTAAACGAGGTAAGGGTGCGTATTAACAATCCCTCACTAATGTAACATGAGAGCAACTCTGCATCGCGCAAAACAACTTCATGTACATGCCACTTTTTTATACCTGGTAGCAGAGTGCACAATGTGTGGTTTTCTCATGCGCAGCTAAAACTTGATAAGGTGAAGAAGGGGAAGATATCGCTAGGACCCCATTCAAAAAACATTATCACACAATAACCAAACCTTATGGTAAAATATGTTGTGACTGGAGCTGTTATCACTTCACACAGAAGATGCACAGAGGGGAAATTATCCGCACCCTCAATCCTCAGAAGTAATGCTCTCTGAGTTATTATAGAGAGAAGGCAAGAGATGATAGTCACTTGCTTTAATGATTAGAGGTTGATTCCTTCAGGGCTGTCTAACTTGCTTCAAGGTGTCAAGGAGGTCAGTCATTTAAGAGGAAGTACATGAGGCGCTGTCAAAAAATAGTAGAACTACCCATGAGAATATTCAAGTTATTCCTCTGTGTTATAATATGAAGCACAACAATTTTTGCCTGTCAAACAGAAGCTATAACAAGGTTGTGAGGAATTAAACCATTTAGTAGAGCGCGTGACTGAAAATCTTCGTGAAGTGCAAACTTAAAATGGCGGCCGTTCAAGTCACGGAGCCACTCCGTATCGCGAATATATTAAAAGCGCTGCTTATATGTCAGTGCGGCGAGTAAATGACGGATCTACGTGTGCAGCCCTGTTAAGGGAGATTAGACAGTCATTCCGGAGCTCCTGCAGGCGGTTGGTATCACGCCAGGTTCGCCGCCGCTGAGCCGAGAGAGTCAGGGACCAGCCGCCATTTCCCTTGGGCGCTAGCCATGCCCCGTTCCACAGTTTTTCTTAACTATCCCATCCCTCAATTAACATCTTTTGTACTTTCATCAAAATGGGATCAGCACTCAACTCTTGTTTCAAAATACTTTAATCAATGGCACCTCTGGTGATCACATATGCATCTTCCCTTGGTAAATTGACATCCTCACTATTGTCATTACCAGATTCACATTCTGCATCAATGTCATTGAATAACCGTGACAGGCAATCAGCTGCACAAATTCTGATCCCTGGAATATACTCAACCTAAAAGGTAAATTCCTGGAGATTAACAACCCATCTTTTAATTTTGCTTGAAATTACTGCTAAGCCTTTATCTGTAAATACCTCTTTAAGAGGCCTTTGATCAGTTCTCACTTTGAAAACAGTACCTCAAATGAAAGCTTTACATTTATTGGCCAGTACACAGCCAATGCTTCTCTCTCAATTACTAAATATTTGGCTTCAATCTGTCTCAATGCCCTGGAGGCAAAGGCAATTGCCTCTTCATCATCATCATTTTCCTGCAGCAGAACAGCCCCTGAACCTGAACACCTTCAAGTTAGGGGTATTAGCCAACACATTTTTTACATCCCCAAATTCAACCTCACTATCTTCATCCCACTTGAAACTCACTTATTCATCAGCAATTTTCTCATGTGAAATGTGCGACTTGCAAAATTGTTTATAAATTTACTATAAAATTCTACAATCCCTTAGAATGATTTCAACTCATCCTTGTTTTTCGGGGCTACTAATTTCATTATGGTGTTTACCAGCTCATCTTTAGATTGTATACTGTGAGAAGTAAGCTTTTGGCCAAATAATTGATTTCTGCACACTTTAGCCTGCATTGTTCTCTTTTCACTGTCAGACCGTATTCTTCAAATTCCTTTACAACCTGCCTTAGCCTCTCATCATATTGTGATTCTGACTTTCCAAATATCAATACATCATCCTGATAGAAAAACACCCCAGGGACATCAGCAAATATGGATGACATTGCCCTTTGAAACACCACTGCTGTCGATCCAAGACCAAACAGCATTCGGATAAATTTGTTAGCCCCCATGGGTGTTAAAAAAGCTATAAACTCTTGAGAATCAGAATGTATGTGAACTTGGTAGTATGCTGATGTTAACTCTAGATTTGAATTTTTTTTGCTCCCGATATCTTGGTAAGTATTTCAGATATTTTTGGCCACTTTCTTAATAACCTTTCCACTCTCACAACATACCATGATATGGCCCCTATTTCCACATTTATTACACACTGCCTTCATTGTGGGGCAATCTCTACTGTTCGCCATGTGCCCAACATGCCCCCATTTCTAAAAAACTGCCCCTTGTAATCGGCAATCACTTTTTTTCTCTTCCATCAACGATCTACCTTTCAGCACTTGTACCTCAATGTTCTTTTCTCCCACTTGACGTACCTCCACTTTGCACACAGTATCTTTTTTAATTTCTTCGGCACATTGCATCATATGTTCTACCTGATTTGCTACAATTAAAACTTCACACAAAGGAGGGTCATCTTTCAGCCAAAGCTCCTCACAAATTCTCTCTGTATTGCAATTCAACAAAAACTGATCTCTGATGTGCTAATCACAACTTTCTCCAAATCTTGCACATGGCTGCCAATTTTCTTAGCACCGACATATACTACCGTACAGTTTCTCCTTCCAATTGTGAAAATTTTCCAAAGTGTAAGCATTCCATAATGGTGCTAATTCTGGGTAAAAAGGATTATCTAGTTTCTTTATATATACTTCACATACCTCTTAATCATTTAACCCTCTGACTACATAAATCCCTAAGTCTGGAAGATGCTCTCAAATTTCTTGCCCTTCTGCTCCCAAGCAAAGGAGTAATAAAGTTATTTTTCTCTCCAAACCCAAGTTAGGCCCACATACTGCTGAATAGTTTTGGAAACCCTTTTTCCAATTACTCCGCCTCAATGGTGGTTCACCTGGGCAAGTTGGGAAAAATGGTGGCGGTGTGACATTGTGCATGTCTGAGACTTTCAAAATTATATTAATAAGCAAACAAAATCATAAAATGTCAAACAAAAAACAAAATAAAACACCACACCAGCACCCTATACTTTTAGATACCTTAAGAACCCAGACACTGTGTTCAATTGTAGCTAAGACCCAAAAACAATTGTTTTATTCACACCACAATCCACACAAGTGTGTGGATCACTGAACTGTACTGGCTTTGATTATTCACGTTGCCTTATTTTCACCAGAATCCACACAAGTGTACGAATCTCTGAACTGTAAAGATTCTGGTCATCCACAATGCCTACGCTGCCTTATTTTCACCACAACCCACACAAGTGTGTGGAACACTGAACTGTAAAGGTTCTGATCATCCATTATACCTACAGATAAATCCTCATATGGCTGTGACTATGGGGCTGATTACAATGGCGGACGGAAGTGCATACGCAGTGGTGGCGGAAAACATCGATTTTTCCGCTCCTGATGCGGTCATTGCGACCGCCATATTACAATGGGCCAACATAGGCCATATTCCAGCCGTCGCAGTGTTTCAGGCTCCGAACGTTTTTTCGTTACGCAAGGGCGGCGGACGGAGCCAATAGAGCAAGAACTGCATGCGGAATCACGTCCCGTCCACCAACCAGATTACGATGTATCAAACAGCCAATCCCACTGCGGCGGAAAAACCACCTCATCGCGGATGGTGGAAGCACAACTATGGAGAGGGAAAGTCGAACCAGAACACCTGCATACGACTATAGCCGCCATGGATCCTGCTCTACAGGCCTTTACGCTGCTCTACCTGATGCATCACCAGCAGATAAGACGCTGTCGCGCTCAACAGCAGAGGTATGTCCAAAACATCTCCACACATGAAACCCAGGTACAACAACAACTCCCAGCAAGCATGCAGGCAAGGCCGGCTCTACGATGTTTGGGGAAACATGCTAAATGCAATGTGTGAGGCTCCCTCAATTTACATGAGTGACACCCTCAGGGCTCCCGAAGCCTGCCTTGTGCTGACTCCTCCTGGCACGCTGCTCCCCCACCTACAAGCACCACTCACACAGCTCCGATCAGGCACAAGGTGGCAGATATGCCTGGCGGCTGGGAGTGTATACACTGCAGACTGCAAAGTGAGGAAGATGCATGCCCAGGATGGGTAGCAGTGTCGCACCAAACAGCTACACACTATTGCTATCACCTACTGCTACACAACCCAGGCAAACATCCATGCTGGAACAAGACAAGAGGACTGTGCTGGAAATCCATCTGTACTGTACATCAGCAACCATGACTGAAATCAAGTAGGCTCACATAGCACATATCATTTACTGAAACAGTGCTGAGGGCCACAATGCTTCTGGATACAAATCATTTGCACACAGCACAGTATCACACCATGGAGTGGTGGGGAGGGTCAAACATGTGCATGGCATGCAGTGGCACATGTTTTGACTGAAGTGGTGTATACACGAGAATTGTACAGGTGAGGAGTGTACAGAGCAAAAAGCCATAGTGGAGTATCTCACATTGTGTAGCCCTCAATGGTATGACTGTGACTGTTATGAATCAGACCAACACATATTGGAGCCCATAAAGTGGAAAGTGACAGCAATGCATGTGGAAACTCACATATCATGTTTGTATCCCAGAGACATGCAGCACAGTAAGAACAAAGGTAAGCAAGGGCCAGGCCGGATCCCAAGACTCACAACACAGACATTGGAGTGACACACTCTGCATACTCACAAATGTTGTGGATAAGATGTAGGTGTACTCCAGGACTGCGAGGTTACAATGACACACTGCACACTGCTCCGGCAACAATCCCAACATGTCCACAAACACTACACAAGGTGTCTGATCATGGAAACAAACATGCACTCATCAACTGGATCATACATGTGTGAAAGGGCAACGCTCAAGGGCACACACACATGAACACCTCTGCAAATGACAGGACACTCTCACCGTCTGATGACTCCAGTAAGCACATGTACATCCATCCATTTGACTATGAAGCCATACCTGGCATACACTGGTGTGTACACATCAAGATAGATCACACAGAAATCTTGTACCCTGCCCACCCCTCAAGTCATCATGTAAATTGGAATAGATTCTCATGATGGAGAGCAAACAATTCTGACATGTGTGAATAAGTAGAGCTCAGCCAACATAATGAACAGGACCAGAGTGGACCATCACAGACAAGCAGCTCACCCCCATCAATCCTCAGAGTCCAAATTTGACATTAGTTGCCGGAACCCCTGGTAACACCTGCAATATCAACTTAATGACAGGCCAATGGGAAAATGTGAATTCAGAGCATGGAACCGATGAACATATACACATGCATTGTACAGCATCATTAGTAAGGCCAGCAACTACGCTCAGAACATAAATGTATTTTTAATTACATAAACTCAGTATCAGCATGTAAAGTGCAAAACATTAAGGGCAACGGCCAGTCCAAACTCAAGTCCACACATGTGTGCTTTGAAATTCCACACAGATGATTGAGACACAGTCCACAGCCATGGGAATATCACCAGGATAGGGCCAGCAAATGGGCAGCTCAGGCACCGCTCAGGGAGGAATGGGGTGGGAAAGGGGACTCTGCCTCAAATTTGTGAAGAACTGGAACTGGGTGAGGGATGACTGTCTGGGGTAGTCGGAGGTCTGGACCTGGGAGGGGAAGAACTGGTTGAGGTAGAGGGCTCCCTGGATGTGGGAGCCTGAGGGCTGGCTGGACCTGGTGGAGTCGTCGCACGGGGAGGTGGGGAGGCTCAGCTCAGTGGCTGATGTTGCATGTGGAGGGCTGGGCCTCACTTACTTGGGGATACGATAGCCCACAAGTGTCTTGGGCCAAGGGATAGGTGAGGTGGCCACAACAGCTTCCTTCTTCCCAGAAAGTGGAGCAGGTGCTCGTGGATCCTTCTGGGAAAAACCTTCGGATCTGGTTGTACGCTTGGGGGTGGGCTTTACCCTGCCTCCCCTGTTTTGGAGCTACCACTACCTCACTGCTTCTCTGTCCATGCTTCCTAGGGGTGGGTGGGTGGGAGTGGAAGTCTTGGGCACAACAACCCTCTGAACTTGGGGGGGCAGTTGTGGCAGGCAACAGGCCCACGGCAGCCAGGGCAACTTCCTGTGCTGATTCAGGATCAGCTGTGGATCTTGGAGGGCTCTTGGAGGGCAAGGAATGTGAGGTCTGCAATGTGGATGCATGTTTAATGTGTTTCAGCATCTCTGTGTCCTGTGATGTGCATGTGGTGGGGCTGCCATGTGTGCTCCTTGTGTGCCTTGGGGATGATGTCTTGTGTCTTTGTCGCTTGGACTGCTTTTGTCGTGTGCTGCGTGGTGATGACTTGGTGCCTGAGTGCTCTGGTGTGTGTGTTCTCTGGTCAGGTGGTATCACTGGCAGTGTGGTTGCGGAAGGGACATGAGCCAGACTGTGAGCCTGTGACTGCAGAATGGCTGCCATCAGTGTGGAGGCCAAAGACTGGACAGTCCTGTGCAGGCCACCAACGTCCGAATGAATGCCCTCCATGAACGCAACAACCTGTGAAAACTTATTACCATGATCCTGGAGGGCATTCAGGAGCAAAGTCTGCCCCACAGACACCTGCCGCAAGATGTCTATGGCCTCCACACTGAGGGCAGCAGGGGACACAGGGGCTGGGGCAGTTGTGCCTGGGGGGAAAGATACCCTACCCTTCTTAGGGCAGTGGGCCCGGATACCAGTAGGGGGAGCATCAGGGAGGGTGGACACAGGACGGGGTATGGCGGACGATGAAGCAGAGGCCAATCCTCCTTTGCCCGACAACACCGAGGAGTCACCGCTGGAGTGTGAGGGAGTGGAGGTAGGCGTTTCTGGAGCGGACTCCTCCAGGGTAGTCCTGTCCCCCTCTGATGAGCTGGTCCCCTCAGTGTCGCTGTACTCCCGGGGAGCAGTGATGCCAGTAGCTTCACCAACGGTTTCGGGCCCCTCTCCTTCTCTGACCTCGGTAGATTCTGTAGGAGACAGAGACACTGTTCAGTGAAGTGGCCGGATCACAAACATGTTAGGCAATAATAACCAAAATGCTTGAACTCAAGGCACACATTTGACTTTCCATGTACTGTCTGCATAAGTCAAAATATTACTATGATCATCTGAAGCATGTCAACATGCTTATTGGACAGTCATGCTCCATGTTGCGTTCATACTGCCAAATTGCTATGCATGTGTTGCCATCTCAACATCACATCCTATTGTCTGTAGGCACATCTACATGCCTTCAGCTAAGAGAGCTGCACATCTGAATTCACTGTGTGTCACCCTGGAAGTTTGAGGTGATAGAACCCCACACATAGTAAGTTAAAGAAAACTATTGTTAAGTGACATGACATCCTTATATCCACTAATTCATGTCCTGCAACACAACTACTGTTGAACATTGGTAAGCAATCTGTAGATGTATCAATTACATGGAAATGAACAACATCAATCTCTAAAATCACCCTGACATGATGCTCACTGATGTTCACTTCCAGTTGATGCCACAGAGACTGACACTTATGCTGATGTTACCTGGACACATGACAATCCAGACGTTGTACAGGCCAAGAATATCTGCACTCACCAATAAGTCAACTGAGAGGCAATTACACCACACTAGAGACAACTCATAGGTTACAACCTTGCTCTGGGCTGGGATTCGTGCAGTCTTTCATGAGCAACATCACACTTTATACTATACTCACCCCAACTTGCTGCTGCTGGGCTCTCAGGCATCCATTCAGCTCTGGCTGTGTCACTGCCAGGATGCGGGTCAATAGTGGGGTCATGCTCCGGCGCGCCAACCGATCAGTCCGAGGAACCAGGCCCAGAGTCATTTCGGTGACGTTTTTGCTAAGGAGGCAGATGTCATCCCACCTCTTGTGGCAGTGGTTGTGTCCACGGTTAGAGACCCCTAGGGCCCGCACCTTTCGGGCGATGGCCCTCCATCTTGCCTTCCGCTGATGGACCTTGAGCTGTAGGTATGGGAGACAAGAGGAGACATTTGTAACACTTTGCAGTGGTGCATTGTGTGTCAGTACACAGTGCATACACATGAGCGAGTCTACACATAATGACACCAAAAGAAGGATGGCATGTCCACTGTACATTTATCAGATGCGAGAGGTAATTTCACACTAATCTAGACAGTAACAGGCCCTGTACTCTTGTGCATACTGGGCTCATCTCCAAGTATCCCTGTAGAATGAGCACACCCCATAATCACTAACCTCTGCCCAATCGAGACTTACCATCTCACTAATGTACATATGTACACGTAATGAACTCATAGAAGACAGGGCACAGGGAATGTGTGTCCAAAAAGAGATTTCATGAAATCATCATCGTAACTGTACTACTGATAAACCACGGTCTGGCAAAATCATCATTGAACGCACTCAGGGCTCAGGGGGAACAAGGCTCAACACCATGCACTTGAACTTGTTTGGTTACACAGACTCCAACACGTATACATCAACCTTTCTGAGATTCACATGTGTGATGTTTTGCACCTATGGAGCTGCAAAATTGACGAGTGTGACATCCTACCCACATACTCAAGTGTATCAAGTAGTACATCATGACTGGGAAATGTAGACGACAATATCAGAAAGCACCAATATTGGCTTGCAGTCTGAGGCACAGAGCACTGTACAGTAACATGTTGTGAGCCTTCGGAGCATCCTCAGGAAGTTTAGCATTCACTTACCAGTACCTCTGGAGCACCATAGAGCCGGCCGTACTGTCCAAGGACCTCGTCCACCAGGACCTCCAGATCCTCTGTGGTGAAGGGACGGGCCCTCAGGTGCTCAGTACGAGCCATGACTGGTTCCAGAGATGAGGTACAGCAGCAGTTTGTGGTGAGGAATGGCAGGCAGCAGTGTCTCTAGGCCAGTGACAGGTGTGGACTTTGAACAGGCCTATATATAGGGTCCTAGGCTCGTTCCAGTGTTGCTCTGCTGATACCATTGGCCAGCCTGGTTTGCATCATTCAATTGGGGCCAATGACAGGCCCCGCAGTGGCAGAGCATGCCTACCGTGAGTTTCAAACATTTAAGCCGCTGGCGGTTCCCATTGGCTGATGGCTATTCCTCATAGGCGGTGACGCACCGCGGAGGTCAGGAAGCGTCCACCGCTATCCTGCATCATTCAATTGCGGCCAATGCCGGGCCCCGCAGTGGTGTAGCACGCCTACCGCGAGTTTCAAAAATGTAAGCCGCTGGCGGTTCCCATTGGCTGATGGCTATTCCTCATAGGCGGTGACGCACCGTGGAGGTCAGGAAGTGTCCACCGCTATCCTGCATCATTCAATTGAGGCCAATGCCGGGCCCCGCAGTGGCGGGGCACGCCTACCGCGTGTTTCAAACATTTAAGCCGCTGGCGGTTCCCATTGGTTGATTGCTTCTCCTCATAGGCGGTGACGCACCGCAGAGGTCAGGAAGCATCCAACGCTATCCTGCATCATTCAATTGGGGCCAATGCTGGGCCCCGCAGTGGCGGAGCACACCTACCACAAGTTTCAAACATTTAAGCCGCTGGCAGTTCCCATTGGCTGATGGCTATTCCTCATAGGCGGTGACGCACCGCGGAGGTCAGGAAGCGTCCACCGCTATCCTGCATCATTCAATTGGGGCCAATGCATGTCACCGCTGTGGATGCCAGCTACCACGCCTGTAAACACATTTTGTATTTCCATTCTTGCTTTGCTAATTACATCACTCATCCCAACACATTTGCCTAAAGTGATTTGTGCACCCTTTTAAGGTATTATAGAGTTTGACCTTTGATTTAATTCTTCACACACATGGTATGTCCAAGAAAAGGAGAGTGAAATAACATTCATTGTCATGTCTTGTGGCCAGCATGGAATGAAATGAGTTAAGGAGTCAAAAAGGACAAAGGCCTCTCGCACTGTACTAATGTTGTGTATTGAAACATTCAACCTGTGAACACTGTTTGAATATCCCTTGCTATTTGAACGTCGATTTCTCGGCCATGGGTTGTCTCATGAAGGGCCAGTGATGTTGGCTGACATTTAGAGGTGTCCATTGTACTTGTAAGCTCTAGCACTTTCAAAACACGTACTGCTGTGGCATGAAGTGTGCCTAGCTGCCATTGCCTGCATATGTTTTCACACACGTCAGAGGAGTGCACATGTGTAACAAACAAACATCGCTCAGGCCATCATCCGTCATTTTCAGCCATGTGTGCATGTATACACAATCCATGTGTAATTGTGTATCATTTTGGTGAACATGGCAATGTCTGTCATGCAAAATCCTCACACAGTCATGATGGACTGACCCCATAGTGTTGATATTTGTCTGTCCACTGTGCTGCATATTCATGTATTGTTGTCCAGCTGACACTTACTGGCCTCATTTTGTAATGTTGTTGTGTATTGTGGGACTGAAGCTTGAGGTCGTGCAGTGACAGCAGATACATGCAACTCAGCATTGATGCTGTTAACCACATGTGCTGTGCCATCTACCCACAGGGCTGCTCACACTAAGATGTAGCAGTGTACCATATGTCATACACATCGTCTTATTCTGATGTTGTAGTAGTTAGTATGTCGATAGAGTGATGCAAATCATGGTCTGTATGCATGTCACTTGTGCATTTCACGTGTTCAAGAGTCCTGTCAATGTTGTGGTTGTGTGAGTCTTTGGTTAAGCTGTTTCCCACATCTCATCTTTTACTCATCTTTTGCATGTGTCCACTGCCAGAGTATGTAGGAGGAGACCACCTATCTATCCCTCTGTCCCAGACCTGGCGAAGATGGAGGACATAGAAATCATAAAGAAATTCCGTCTGGATCGCCTTACACTGCAAGAGCTATGTGCTCAGTTGAAGCCCCATTTGAAGCCCAACAGAACTTATCCGGCTGCATTGTCTGCTACAGTAAAAGTGATGGCTGCACTGCATTACTTTACCACTGGGTCTTTCAGTACACCGCGGCCAGCGCAGGTGGGATGTCACAGCCTATGTTCAGCATGGTGTTGCGTGATGTCCTGTCTGCATTGATGACCTACAAGGACAGCTATGTACACTTTCCAAGGAGAAATGAATTGACTGCTGTGAAGGGGCATTTTTATGATCTTGGACGCATCCCAAATGTTGTGGGAGCCATTGATGGTACCCACATTGGCTTAGTTCCAACACAGGCACGGGAACACATCTATCGTAACCGCAAACATCACCACTCCATTAATGTGCAAGTGGTATGCCAAGCGTGTGTGCAAAGTATCCAGGTTCGGCACATGACTCCTACATTCTGCGGAACAGCAGCATACCACAATTGATGGCAAATCTTCACCCAGAGCGTGCCTGGCTTGTTGGTGAGTGGGCTGATGTCAATGAGTGTGATGTATGTGTGACATGCTGCTCTCCTCACATATTACCATTACATTGTTTTGTCTGTGTTTCTCACAACTAGGTGACTCAGGGTATCCCAATCGTCGGTGGTTGCTGACCCCACTGAGGAATCCAACTATGCCCGGGAAGTCCACTTCAATGATGCCCATGGGAGGACACGTCGTGTGGTGGAGCGCACTTTTGGACTTCTAAAGTCTAGATTCAGGTGTCTGGACAAGAGTGGTGGTGCACTTCTCTACTCACCCCAGAAGGTGTGTCAGATCATAGTCACATGCTGCATGCTACACAACCTGGCCTTGCGCAAAGGGATACCCTTGATTCAGGACAATGATGAGCAGCAGAAGCCCCCCGCTGAACACCCACACATGCCCAGTGACGATGATAGTGGTGAGGAAGAAGGTCTAGACCTGCGTCAACAGCTCATCGCCAACTACTTCCAGTGAGTGTAAGTTAGCATTGAGCAACTATGACTGTGTCTGTGCGCTTTGCTGTTGTATGCCAAACTTGGAGGATTGTTGCAGGGATTCTGCCCACAGACAGAACTATGCGCAGGATCAAAGGACTTGGGCAGGCAGGGACTGAGTCATCCTACCACCTGAGTACCCATGAGCAAAGGACCGAATAGCTATAGCGCCTCACTAGCTCTCCTACTCACTGACAGTGAAAGAAGCGCTTATACACCCCAGGACACAACACTCTCAGATCTCTCAGGAATCGCGGGAACGAGACATACCCTGTCACCCTCACTCTTATACTTGTCCACAATAAGACCAGTTGAAGACAAGAAACGTTTTCAAATGTTTATTTCAAATAACGTGTTCTAACATGCAGTATACATGCCACAACAAGCAGAATAATGCATATTATCAAAAAGGCACCCGCGGGCTCTAGCAGCTGCGAGAGTTTGTTGACTCTGGGTGCTAGGGCCTGACCAGAACAGAATAACAAGGAACATTGTTTTACGACCTTGGACATGATGTACAGACTGTACTCCAGGACCACACAGAGAACAAGCTCTGCGGACTGTTCTCATGTGAAAGACATAAACGAAGCTACTTGCAAAACAACAAAGCCATGTATTAACGTGCGCTAAAGCTGCATAATGTAAGCCGGGCTCATACTATGCGACAATGTCCACAACGGCCATTTAACAGCCTCCCCTTGCTCAGGTCTGTGGTACCAAGCGAAACAGCCTGCAAAGGTAAGCAGAGTCAAAGCGAATGCAGACAGGGCCAGGGTTTGAGATAAATCAAATGAAATTTCTGAAGGAGGCGAGAAAAGGTAAAACAATATTGAATTAGTTCCAAACAGTTGCAGATGCTGGTAAGTAGTTACGAATCCAAGAAAGCACTTGCAGCTTCGAAGGCAAGCAGTTCCAGAAGACGATCAGAATCAACTTCAGCAAAAAGGACCGCCATCTATCCAGTAGTATGAAGGAACAGATGTGCTCCTCGCACCCCGTGGATGAAAGGAGCATTTCAGGGCAACCTGGAAGAGGTTCGATGTAGGCATGGCACAGGAGATGTTGCGCAAACGCACAGGCGCAGCTGGCAGCCCATCTGCCACATTGTGAGGAATCTCATAAACGGCTATCACCGGAACAGCCCTGGTCGTGGGCCAACAAAGAACTCACCCACAGGTCATAATCCAGATCAGCAAGAGATATGTTGGAAAGGCAGACATCCATGGCCCATTGAAAGGGGCATCAGCGACAGTAGACCACAGGTTGCACACAGGTGAAATAGGCATAACGGAAGGTTAGCCTATAACTGATGCGAAGCACAGCTAATGGCAGGCATCTAAAAATAAGCTGCATTCGTTCACGGTACAGTTGCAACTGACCGGGGTTGGCCAGGACCACAGGACGGGCAGTTATTGCGTAAGAGCAGTAGGAGAACCAACACTCTGCAGATCAGCCAAAGGAGTGATGGTAAACCGCCAAATTCACTTGAAAAATTGAATAAATGGCACCCGGTAGTACTCCAAAAATAGTCTGAAACGAAGTAACAAGGCTATAGCCAACAAGTTAATAAAATATGTGCAAGGCCTTCAGTATCAGACGCTTTTGATATTTGGTGTATCAGTTCCCATAATGGAGTGGGAGAGTCATGTTTAGCACTGACTGAATCTCATGGACGTTTGAGCCACCTGCAATTCGAAGGTCTCACAAGCTGATGTGAGAGCGACTTCTTGTTGAAACAAAAGCGCTTTGAGCCTGCTTAACTCATTGAAATCTGCTTTCATAGTGGGAATGTGAGGCCACAACTAACTATCTACAATACCATATGGGGGAGTACAAAGAACATTGATACAGCAAGTTACACGTTGTGAAACTGTTACTATATACGTAGGCTATCCTGTTTTAGGTTTAAACCTATAATAACTGATGAAAACCCCACCCAAAGGGAAATGGCCCTCACTAGTGTAAACATATAAACACTGAAAAACACCTGCACAACCACAAACTAAATGCCATTCAAGGAAAGGAAAAAGAGAGTGAAAGAGTCATTTTTATTTCTTTCTGAAGGGGACAATACAATGTAGCTTTGTTATACAAGGTAGCAGCAAGAAAGACTGGGCTAACATTATTCTGCTTCAGTTTTGCTGTTTTAGCGATGTCTCTAAAATATTGTTTCTTCTTCCTTTTGCTTTTTCCAGTTTTGTGGTCTTTGGTCTAAAGATGGTTTAAAGATGCAGGGTCTAGAAGCATGTTTTAGGTCTTGTTTAATTATTTTATAAACTGTAGAAAATCAGGAAATAATATTATATTTGATATTTTGGCTACGTTTGATTCTTTCAATGATAGGTAAAATGGCTGGTTTCATAAGAATCTTTCCCAATATGTACCATCACATTTACCCACAGAGAATGGGTAAAACCCTTGATACATCAGCACCCTTTTCTAGCGAGTCAGTATTGATAGTAGGTGAATTGCCAAACACCCCAGGCTTTAAACATTCAATGCAAGGTGTAGTGTCAGGTATATGTGAAAAGAGTGACGTCACCAACCATCTGGGATAGTGGGGAAAACAGTACACCAGACTTCTGGAAAACATGGAACATAGTGTCACTTGGAATGCTGCTGCAAAACGTTCTTACCAAGTTCAACAAAGATTGGAGTGATGTTGTTTGTATTTGCAATGATTCAGCTACGTATATGAAAAAGTTGTGCGATGACCTGTCAAAATCGATACCCTAGCTGAAGTGCTTCTCTGTAAGAGATCCTTGCCACTTGCCAGATGGTATGCTGAAAGCATCTTCACAATTTGCAGAGTTAATGAAGAATGCTATTGACTTTTTAGTCCATTCTGGTGCACTGTTTTGTTCTGCGCGGGAAATGAAACGCAAATATTTCTCATTTTGTGCTTTGTGTGGCATCAAAGAAAGAGTCACCCCAACTGTGCCATTTAGCTGATGGTTCCCAGTCCTAGAGGCCGTGAATGCTATATTATACATGTGGCAACTGTTTACAGAATTTTTGCTGAGTGATGATGCCAAAGGCAAGAAATGTGAGGATCTTCGGTCGCATATTGATAGTGATGTGAAAAAAAGTACACTCTACTGCATTCTTTGTTTTTTACAGGAAAACATGACTGCTGTAGTGGACATAATTTAAAAAAAACTAGAGTCTGAAAACACTCTTGTCTACCAACTGTTCAGCATAATTGGTGTAGATGTGACACATATCCTTGAGAGTAGGCTGGGTTACACTTTTATTGGCTTTGGCACTGCAAAGTGTTCCATGTTAGAGTGCTTGCAACTTAATAAGCAAAGAAATGTTGAGGAGCAATTCAGGAAATTTTATTTATGAGAAATAGCTTGCAATGATGCATAGAAATGTCCCTTCACAAACCATGGCATTTTAAGTCAATGAAGCCTCACTGTGATACTTTGCACAAGTTCTAGATCCCTCTGTAAAGGGGAATTTTCTCCGGACTTTCAAAAGTGCTGCTTAATTTTTGACCGCTTCAATAACTCTGAGGGCATATGTGCCCAGTTCAAAGCATTTGTTGCAAAACCTGTCCGAGAGAATCGAAATCTTCAGGTGCACCAGTTTTGGCATTGCCCGTCTCAAGTGCCAATGATGAGAGGGTCTTTTTACAGATAAAAGTTTACATGGGAAGGAGAGAGCGAGCACGCATGACCAAAGACTCACTGAAGAAGTATTGTATGATGTACTACAATAATTTTGATTTGTAAAAATGTATTTGGACTTCATATACACTGTATGTGCACTGTCTATATACCATGCACTATCAGTGCAGAAAGCAAACAATAATAAAAGCAAGACGTTTGATAAATACCGGAAAAACACTGTTTCTGATGTTTTTAATGGCACGAAAATGTGTAACCACTGATAACCACTGTTTTTTTAAAGTATTGAAATCACTTGAAAACACTGAAAAAACCCCACCACAATTTACCAAAAATAGAAACTGAAAACAGGAAAGCCTACATATACGGGACGCCTGCCCATAAACCGCAGCGGTTGTGGTTATTCAGGATAAGATAACTTCCGTGAAAAAGGAGCTTTAGCATGGGGATGTTGGCAGGGACTGGTGTTCCTTTTTTAAAACATGCAAAAATCTTGCATGATACATTACAAGCCCCGTGTAACTGTACTTGAGTTAGTGAAGGCGACAATGTCCCCAACGGCCATTTAACAGGATGTGTTTCGATGCTGGCTCTTGTTGGCACACTGCTAAGGGTTACATTGTGCAGTGCTGTGTGAGTTTTACAACTTACGTCATGTCCATGTTGATGGTAGTAGGGGGATGGGAGGACACTGCTTCACCTCCCAGCACAGTTCACCCCTTAGCATCCTGGTAAATGCAGTTCAGTGAAATGTAGCTGAAGTGTTTCACCAAAGTTGGTCGGGGAGAGGTAGAGAGACCTGAGAGGATTGTGGCAGCTTTCTTAGCAACCCCAGATGAATTTCATTTTTTATCTCTACCGATGAAGGATAATATCCAGGAACACAGGTGAATAGAGATTCACAGCACTAACCTGCAACAACCTTGGTGAAACACTTCAACGGAAATTCAAGTAAGCATTTCAACAGAAGTGCTTTTACCAGGATGCTAAGGGGTGAACTGTGCTGGGAGATGAGGTAGTGTCCTCCCATTCCCCTTCTGTCCATGTTGATGGTGTTGGCCAGTGTTATCTGGAATGCATCTTGTACAGTGTTGCCTAGTGGTGTGCTTTAGCTGTCATGCCATCATATGTCAACTCACTGTTATTTTCTTGTGTCGTTCTAGGTTCCTCCGTACCTCTCAATGGATTGTCGCTTTCAAATCTTGTGATACATTGCAATGTGAGTTAACATGCTACTTACTATGATAAACATGTTACTGACAGAAAGGCATAGGGGTGTGAATTGTGTTTATTTTGACATGAGTGACAGGTGAGCGGTGAAGTCGAAAGTGCTGGTACATGGATACATAGGGTAGTACACACAATGGTGGAATTCCACAGTCCAACAGAACACTCCCATCATTGTGGCAATGTGGGATTGGATGTACAACAAAGTCAATGTTCTGTGCAACACTGGTGACATCAACGGTGGCTCCTAGAACTGGTTTTGCAAGGTGCTTTGCCAAGTGATCCTCCCCTGGTCTTTGTCGGACGTCCCCTCTGCTGTTTGGCAGGGGGGAACCTGCTGCATGATCAGCGGTGTCTGAGGAGTCTGTGTCTTCTGCCTCACTCCTCCCTGTGACCGCTGCTGAGGTGTTGTGAGTATCATCAGGCTGGCCACTGGGTGGGGGTGCCGCTAGTTGAGCTGCGTGGATGTCCCTCAGAACACCCACAAGCTGGCCCATGTACTCCACAAGTTGTCCCAAACATGTGTCCATGGACCTTTGCAGCAGGCGGAGTTCACACAGTTCTTCCACAACCTGGCCCATCTGTCCCTGGTTTTGTTGGTATGCACCAAGGACTGTGTTCACGGTGGCCAGGGCATCACTCTCAGTGTCTTCCTGTGATTATCCCCCAGTTGACCTCCCACCTGCAGACACGGACCTGTGGCGTTGCCTGTCGCCGCCGCCGCACACTGTCCCCAGCGTCCCCAGGCTGCCTGGTGGTATTGGCGACAACTGCCACAGGGACAGTGTTGGAGGCAGCAGTGGTGATGGTGGAGGTGGCTGCCACACAGGTCGTTGTTGCAGGTGTCAGCGTTGTTGTTGCAGTTGTTGTGGGAGTCGTGGTGGGGACAGTGAGGTCCTGGGACTGAGCTTGCCTGGCCAGGCCGGAGGGGCCAGGTCGGTCCTCCTCATCTGAAAAAAACATGGAATCTGCATCCGCGAGTTCACCTTCCTGGGGGGGAGACTGGCTTGGCTCATTCATGTCACGGTTGCCTGCTGTTGCTAGTGAGTCACCTGTTGGACATAGGTTAGATTGTCAGCATGTTCAGTACACAGCACAACTTTGATGATCATGTTTTGCACATTTCATTTGAGATGACCTGACTTTGACATTGGCATTACTTGGCATTCATAACAGTTTGTCAGCAGTCAAACATGATGTAGAGGTACATACATTGCTCGTTAGCGATGTGACATGGCTGAAGCAACAATTTCATATGTACAGATATTGTATTTCCAAGGACATGTCCTCTGGTACCAACTTGTTGCTCATCCACTTCAGTTGATGCTAGGATATTTGTGACTTTTTTATGAGTATCTGTCTACTATGCTGCAACTTCATGATTTCTGTTGTGCTCTTTTGTACTGACCTCCTATGGTTTGTGATGTTTGACTGAGTCTCCATGCATGTGTTGTGTTGATGTGAGCCTTTATGCTTTGAGACAATGGGACTTGCACATTGGATTTTGGCCATTGCCTTCTTGGCTTTTGCTTTGCAGTTACATGTGACTTCATCAATGACACTGAGATTAATGTGACCTCTCAATGGGATTAGCTGTATGTGCACTGGCTACAACTTATGGAGCTTTACATAGTTAGCTAACAAGTGCGGAATGTGGTGGTCATATTGCTCGATGCTGTTTGGGAGGGAGTACAGAGGGCCTTGTGGGAGTGGTGGTCTTGCTGTCAGGTCTCAACAACCCCTCCCCAGTAAGATGGCTACCTACCCGTCAGGAAGCACTGTTGACGGTGATGGCTGCCACATGGCTCTGGGGTAGGGAGGGTGCTCCATGCTGTTTGGGAGGGAGTACAGAGGGCCTTGTGGGAGTGGTGGTCTTGCTGTCAGGTCTCAACAACCCCCTCCCCAGTAAGATGGCTACCTACCCGTTAGGAAGCACTGTTGACGGTGAAGGCTGCCACATGGCTCTGGGGTGGGGAGGGTGCTCCATGCTGTTTGGGGGGGAGGCCAGGGTGCATGAGCTGTCTGCCTATCTGTGAGGTGAGGCAGAGGAAGGAAATGCTAGCCTTGTGGGACATTCATCTTGAAAGCGTGCATTCTACATGAGTTTGATTTGGTCTGGCAATTGAGGCTCACTTGTTGTACATAACAGTGCATTACAGTGGGATGGGATCATTTTGTTTGTACTTACCAGCCTCCACTCCCCCCTCGATTCCTGTGAGACTCTCTGGATGCAGTATGGCAAGCACCTTCTCCTCCCATTCATTGAAGGTTAGTGGTGGAATGGGAGGGCCGCCACCAGTTCTTTGGGCTGCATCGTGGTTCCTCTGGGCCCGAGCCTTGACCCGGGCCTTGAGGTCGGTCCACCACCTTTTGATGTCACGCAGTGTGCGTAGGGTGGTCCCTACTGCATTGACTTTTTTGTAGATCCTTGCCCACATCTGATTTTTGTGCACAATTGGGGTCTGTTGGACTAGGTTCCCATACAAATGTGGTTCTACCCTAATTATCTCGTCTACCAGCACTTTCAACTCTGTGTCTGAGAATTTGGGCATTTTTTGATTGGGCATGGTGCAAATGAATGAAAGATGCAGGGTGCAAGGTGATGAAGATGTGTGAGGTGTGTCAGGTGTGCGTATGAGAAGTGGTGGTGTGTGGAGTTGGGTGGGTGTGATGTTGTGCTGTATGCTGTGTGCCAAAATAGTGTCCTGTCTCTCTCTGTCTCTCTGTCTCAGCACCTGCTTTGCAAAGGATGCTGGTCTAGGAAGGGGTTGGTTTTATACTGTGGTATGTGGGTGTGTCCACATGAGTGATGACCACCAGGTGTCTCTTCCATGCTGACCATGGCTTGTATTTCAGGAATACATTTGTGGTGTATCATTGGTGTGTGTCTGATGTGATTGAGGGCTGCGGAGAGTACAGGCACACTTTGAGCATTGTAGTGAAGTTTGTTCCGACCGCCAGTCATTTTGCCCGAGCGTGACCGCGGCGGTCAGAACAGCAATGATGGTTACGCCAGCTCCGCTATCTCATCGTAATTGGCTGTGCGGTCATTCAGCGGCAGTAGCGGCCTTTTGAGTCAATTGAACAGCTTTCCCCGTCCGCCACGGTCAGATTTTCAGCTTTTACGGCCGTTATAGACGGTCTTTTGGGAATTCCGTCTGCCGCAGTAGGATTTTATGTGCGTTGCATCGTAATGTGACTGGCGGAAATGCCGCGGTACATGCAGGCGTTTGTTTACCGCGAGCACGGCGGACGGAAGGGTTTTCCGTCTGCCATCGTAATCGACCCCTATGTTTCTCCCAATAACAACTAGATGGCGCTGAGATCTCATCCACCGCATCGTTGGCAAGAAAACTGAACCGCTGAGGAAATGGAAGCTCCTGTCAGACTGCAAAGAGAATCACCAACTGAACTGAACTAGCCTACAGCACCATGAACTGAGACCAACCTACAGCTCCATGACAAGGTAGATGATCTTTCGTTCACTTTGCCGATCCGTATAATGAACATGCTCTGTTCCAGACTGCTTACAACAGCTCCTGAGCGCATATAGCTGGGAAGAGCATACTGAGGCTTCCTCGACCGTGCGCCACCATAATCCGCGCAGCGCTGATCACTACTGAAAATAGCTCTACACACAAAGGACTAGGATTTGTCCCTACAACCACATTTGACAGATTCCGCCTTCAAGGAGAAATATTTGAATTCTGGTGAAAATTGAAATTAAAAGCCTTCTTTAACAACAAAGAAAATCCTATGGATGAAGGAGATACCAATCTAAAAGTCAAGTCCACATTCTGTCCTCCCAACTCCATGGTACCAGTAGAAATCTTGGACTTTGAGCAGGCCATCGGTAAAGAAATCGAAACCATGGATGTTTCAAAAATCAAGACATTCAATAACATGACTACAACAGAACGGAAAGCTCTAAAGGCACTCACAGAAGATTGTAACCTTGTGGTAAAAGTGGCAGATAAAGGCAGTGGCATTGTCTTACTTAAAAAAGGTGATTATGAAAGACAGTGTACAGACCTATTAAACGATGCCAGGTATTACAAGATTATTACACAGGAAGCTACTGAAAGACTCAAAAGGGTCATTGCAATTATGGTTGAGGAAGCTGAAGCAAAAAACTGGATTTCTAAGAAGGATGCAGATTTTCTTTGTGCAAAAGAACCTAGGGTGCCATATTTTATTTGCTTCCTAAAATGCACAAAAACAGGGACCCTCCACCAGGCTGCCCCATCGTATCGGGAATTTGCTCAGTTCTTGAACCCCTTTCCCTATTCGCAGATATTTTTCTCAAGCCTCTAGTTCAACAAACTCCAGCATACCTGAAGGACACTAGAGATGTCCTTAGAATGCTTGAGGGCCTGTCTTTTGATCCTGAGAAAAACCTCCTTATTGGTCTAGACATTGAGAGACTTTACACAAGCTTACCACAAGGTGCTACTTTAGACAAAATTGAACATATCCATTTTCAAATTAATAGGTAACATCAGACTCCAAGACATTTCATTCTGGAATACTGCAGAATAGCTTTGACAGAGAATTAGTTTGAGTATGATACCTCCTTGTATCTCCAAGTTCATGGAACTTCAACCTTTGCTGGAAGTTTGGCCAGATTGTATGTAAGCCACTTCGAAGAGAAGGATATCCTGACAGCTACCAACCCATACCAACAGAAGATTATATTATGGAAACATTACATAGACAACATCCTTTTTGTATGGGAAGGACATGAGTTGATGGTTCAGGAATTCTTAACCTGGCTGAACATGCGTGAACAGTACCTCAAATTCCCCAGCCAGGTGAGTAGGACCACTTTACAGTTCCTTGACATCACGCATTTTGTTGATGACTCCCAACTTGGCACAAAGACCTACCACAAACCAGCAGATACAAACAATTTACTATTGTTTAATAGTTTCCATCCTTGCTCACTGAAGGAAAACCTACCACACAGTCAGTATCTCCACATAAGGCGAAATTGCAGAGACACCAAAGTCGTCAAAACTCATGCCAAAGCATTGACCACCAAACTGGAATCCAGACACTATTCTACTCACATTCTTGACAAATGCCTCAAGAGGGCTAGGAATCATCATAGAGAGGTTCTCTTACAGGAAAGAACGAGACCCCCCTGAACAGGATTTGTTAACCTGCATGACAACCTTCAGTGCACTTTCCAATCACCTCAAATAATAGGTACAAAAGAATTTGAAGATAGTCAACTCAGGAATATTCAACTGGTCTGAAATGTGTTTTGCCTATAAAAGAGAAAGAAATCTACAAGATCATTTGATCACACATGACCAAGGAGAACTGAAAGAAGGAAGTAAACAGTCTCGACCAGATGAGGTCTTTCCCCTATTGTCGGACATTACCGCTGTCAATCCTGTTCAGTCTGTCACTTAACAACAGCTATAAAAGCATAAGACCTGAAGCCAATTATGACATGGACCCTGAGGAAGCATAAAAATTGTAACAGCTCCCATGTTATATACATGATCACATGCTCCTTTGAATTGCAGTACATCGGCACGACATGTAGAAAGGTGAAGATTTGCATTTGCAAACAAAAGAGTAATATCAGATGCAATAAATCCACAATGAAAATGGGCAATCAGCACCGGACACTCAGTCAACAATCTGAAATGGGTGGTAATAGAAGCCCTAGGCCATATTGACATACCTGCTAACAGGAACTTATTACGCAAAGAACAACGCTGGATTTACAGTTTGGGCACATTTCACAAGAGTTTGAATGACAATATCCCTTGGGCACAAGCAATCTGAAAGATATAATTTTTAGGAATCCATTTTTTCGGTATTCTTCATAGCCTCCTTAATTCTTTTCTAGAAACTCAAAATGGATTAATCGAACTGGGGCTTATACTCAACATCATCCTGTGCTCACCAAACCTCTTAAATTCAAAAGAATCACAATCGGTTACCCCATTAGTAGTTTTTTTACGAATGACAATTTGCTGAGTAGCCAAAAGCAAGCTGGACACTTTTGTTTCTCCTCCGGTTTAAAAAAAAAAAATACAGATGTTTTACTAACTCCCATCGAAGTGAAACAGCAGTTTTTCGGGTTTCTATTGTTCATATTTTTATTATTCATTATTTTAGGCTCTGATGAAGTCCCTATAATGGATGAAACGCGGTGGCTTAGTCTGCCACAAGAGAATGTTGAGATCTGGTTAAAAATAAAGAATTTTGTATGGAAAAAAAAATCCCAACGTTTGGAGATTGATTAACAACAATAAGAAAGACTCTACACTGAAATTTTGAATAAAAAGTGATTACAGCTATAAAGAATAGAAGCCTGGATATTTGATGATAACAAAGAGATAAATTGTGGCCCTCCTATTGAAAATCATTTAGGCTCTATATTGAGTTTTGAGGCCAGTCGGAACTCTAGGAGCGAGCACAATATATTGAGAATCATTGGGATTTTGACCTGTGCAGTCTAAAGATTAATACTGCCAAGTTTTGGAAACAGTAGTATTTCAGGGTAGTATTTCTTTGAGACACTTGCATGGTCTTTTTCCACTCTTTTTCACTTTCTATTGTTTGTGAATAAGCAGACAAGTAACTCCCTGAACCGATACAGCAGTGTTTCAGGGTAGTATTTCGATCGAGACCCTTGTTCAGTCTTTTTTCAGTCTTTTTAAATTGGGAGTAAGCTGACAAAAACACCGGAATACAATCTCCATCCTCCAGGGGGACAGGTGGAGTCTCCTTTTAACCTTGTCTGATATTTACATGAGCAATTAACTCCCACCTGGCAAAGATTATCTCGCCTTCAAAACAAACACCAGCACTCCAACCCGCCAACATACAGGACGGGAGGGACCGCCATTCGCAAGAGAGTCAGAGCCACTGTAAGTCTAGATATTAACATCTTTTTAGTACACTTGGCTTTACTTCTGCCAACCAAGCACTGTTGTACGTATATCGAACATCATTTTGGTTAGGCCAAATTACATCTCTCTCTAGGAGCATAACATTTTCGTCTATCCCCCCGGAACCTATGGTACCTAACTCACGAATCTTGAAGGTACTCGATATTTCTTTTTACCATGTTTATTTAAAATATATCTTCCAACCCTCCTGATAAACATTATGCCGAACAAACAGGGAATACTTCTCAACACCCGTTGAGCTGATACACGGCACTCTCAATGGGTTACTGACTCACTTGCTGATAAGGGGAACTACAGCTGATTCCCCATGGTGAGAACGGGACTGTATGAAATTTTAGAAATACTCATTACTCCCTCTATCCCCACATTTAGTTGAAATACATCTGTTACTCTATTGACAACCACCACATCTAAATAACAATGAGTGTTTCCTAACACCCGTTGAGTTTACAAGCAGCACCTTTACTGGGTTACTGACTCACTTTCCGATATGGGAAACAACAGCCAATTTCCCATGTAGAGCATGGGATCCTATGACTTTGGGAACGAAAACACTTTCCATATGACCCAAATACGTCTCCTCAAAAGATTTTTTCCTAACATTACAAGAGAAGCTCCATTGCTCTTCTCTTGCCTGTGAAAGATGGTAAGACTGGTTAACTGCACTAAGTTTTGGATAAGGATAAATCAGAGTCCAGTCATTCTCTTTGTCTTAAAGGAGTTTTATCAATATTAACTTACCCACGTCCTGTATTTGCACAATTTGATGTACATGCACAAATGGTAATTTTTATGGTATCTGTACTGAAAACGAGGCACAACAATCGGGTCTTTAAGCGACAGGGATGCATAAGATAGCGATATTGTGAACAGTGTGAATGATTTTGTAAGCACTATACTGTTCTTCATTTTGTAGGAGAGGCCATTGTATGCTCAGAGTTCTCCATATAGAGATCATAGCAGTGACCAGGGGATAGTGTCCCATCTGGCTTACGAAAGGGATCCATAAAACATATGGTCCTGATGAAAGCCACAACCTCAATTGGCACAAGTAGGCTGAAACATGTTGACCATATGCTCATATGGATGTGCGGAATATCTAACTCTTCCCTATACGCATCTCTTTTTCTGTTAACCTTACCACTGCCCCAATTTGTAATAAATTTACTGTCTTCTGGGACAGGAGGTTATTTTAAAACACAGTTTCTATTTCATGAATCCCATGCTGTCTCTGGCCTGAGAGACATCCCCTCCTGGTGGAGGATAGACCAGATGATGAGGCTAACAGCTATTAGTACACCAGTGGGATACAATGTCACTTGCTGAACATAGCTGTTAAGGACCCTATACAATTTCTATGTGAGATCCCTCGAAGTGACGCTGTGTTTTTCCACTCTTTTTGATATCTGTGGATATTCTGTCAAGAAGCTGAGTGGGACAACCATTACTCTTTGCTTCTCTCTCCCCTATTGATGTTTTTGAGTAAAATCAATATTTGTAATTTCCAGACTTTGAAAACGTAGAGGGGAGACATAATTTAGGAATTAAAGAGAAGTTCTTTGACAACTTCTACAAAACACTGCCCTCAGTTGGGAAAGAATCAGGGGAGACTGAAGGCGATTTTTTAAGGAAACTTGGTGACTCCATCCCAGACGAAGGCTCTTGGAGCCTCTATCTTGCAAGATGAATTCTGAAAATTGTTGAAAAAACTGAGTCCTAATACAGCACTATGTCTGGATGTGTTTCTTGATAAATTATATAAAGCTTTTTAAATAGACTTGATCTCGAATCTGATAGGAATGGCTGATTAATTTAACTAAAAAGGCAGATTGACACCTGCAATGTCTGGAACAATGAGATCTCCCATTATTCTCCTCTATATTGTAACAGGGAGTGCTTGGAAAATATACAGCAGTGAGCCATATTCTGGACATCTTTATCAGAGCCACTCAGCTCCACCTTGAGACATACATGTGCCACACATTGCCCGGTCAGCTCTGATTTTCTTCCACACTGCTGTGATATTGACCTAATTAAGCTTCCCTACTCTCAAGGTCAGATTGTATATCCAAATACTGTATTGAGTCCCAGGTTACTCTAAATGGTTCACATTTGAATGGAGGAATGTGAACCATTTAGAGATCTCATTGATAATTTGCAGTAGTTTGTATGGAAGGGTGCACATGCCAGGATTGGAAAGTCTACAGTCATCTCTAAAATGACCGGGAACCATGCCTGCGACCTCCAAAGAGGGGTTATCACTACCATGTTCTGTAAGTAACGACGTGCATGTAAGAGAAGACGTGGAAGCATGACAAACGTCGGGAAGGCATATGGCTTTAAGCCCCGCCAGTTCTGGAGGAAGGCATCCACCCCTGATGCTTGAGGATCCGGCTTCCAGCTGAAGAAGCTATTTAGCTGGGTGTTCAGTCTGTCTGCGAAAAGATCTGTCCCGAACGGACCCCATCTGTCTTGGATTATCATAAATACTCCTTCGTCTAGTTTCCAGTTGCTGGAATCCTTGAAATTCCTTGAGAACCAATCCGCTACGCCGTTGTTCAAACCAGGAATGTGCTCTGCTGTAACAGAGAGTCCCTTGTTCAAGCAAAAGCTCCAGAACCCTTTCGCTATTTCCGTAAGACCCTTTGAGTGTGGTCCCCCCATCTTGTTGACGTATTTCACTGCAGAGACATTGTCCATGCGCAGCATTATGCAACATTTCATTGAATTCTGAGTGAAGCTTCGAACCGCGAAAGAACCCGCTAGTAGTTCCAAGCAGTTGATATGTAGTTCCTTCTCGAGTTGAGTCCAACGACCCCCTATTGATGAGTCGCCACATGTGGCACCCCATCCTTCTAGGCTCGCATCTGATTCTATTATTAATTCTGGGGCTTCCCCAAAGATGGCCCTGCCATTCCAGGCTTCTGCATTCTTCAGCCACCAGGTCAGTTCCTCCTTGGAGTCTTGGTCTAGACATGTCATTTGAGAATAGGAGAGATCTGTTCTGAGAGCTTTCGCTTCAGTCTCTGAAGGGCTCTGTAATGTAGAGGTCCTGGAAAAATTGCCTGGATGGTCGAAGAAAGGAGTCCCAGGATCCTGGCCAAGAGTTTCAGGGGAAAGGATTCCATTGATAGTATCTTTCTGAGCTCTTTCTGAAGTTTCTTTATCTTTTCCCTTGGTAATTTCAGTTCTGCATTCAGTGTGTTGACCATGAAACCCAGAAATTGAGTTTCTTGGCTTGGTATTATACATGACTTCTTTGTGTTTATTACGAAGCCTAAATGTTGAAGTAGGCGGATAGTAAGATCCGTGTGACGAGTTACCGTCGATTTGGACTGACCCATTATGAGGATATCGTCCAGATAAATAATTAACCTTACGCCCTTTCCCTTAGCCAAGCTTACTACCGAGCGCAATACCTTGGTAAAACACCAAGGGGCTGAAGAAAGCCCGAAGGGGAGGGTGCAAAATTCCCAAAGTTTTCCTTCCCATGTGAATTGGAGGAATCTCCTGTGTGGGTGCAAATCGGGATAGTCAGATAGGCATCCTTCAAGTCTAGACATGTTAACCAGTCTCCCTTTCTTAAAACGTCCCTTAGGAGGTGTATTCCCTCCATTTTGAAGTGGTGGTACGTTACCCATTCGTTTAAGCTTTTTAAATTTATGACAGGTCTCTGTCCTTTGTTTTTCTTTTCCACTAGGAAAATGTTGCTCACAAAACCTGTTTGGGAGCTCTCTTTTATTGCCCCTTTGGCTAACAGATCTTTTACTTCTTGAGAGACCAGTTTTCTCTGTTCCTGTGAGAAGGTTATTTCTCGAGGTCTCTTTGTTTGAATGGGGGTATCGAGGAATTCTATTTTGTAACCCTTGACTGTATCTAGAACGCACGGGTCTTGTGTTATCATAGTCCAGTTCCCAGAGAAAAGGGCTAGTCTCCCTCCCACCTTTATAGGGGTATCTAAAGGGTCTTTCAAGGTTCTTACCTGTGGAGAAACCTCTGTTTCTTCTCTCTCCCCGGAAGGGTCTTGTGCGGTTTCTCTGTCTTGGCGGGAAGAAAGATTGGCCTCCATAAAAGGATGTCTGTTGGAATCTTGAGCCTCGTCCCAGAAAGGGTCTAGAGGATGATTGTCCACGGCCGGGGAACCGACCCCGCATTCGCCCGGCCCTTCCAAAAATTTTGTCTTGAAAAAAGACTTTTTTGATGTCGCGTTGTGACTTCTGGATAGAACTAAAGGCCCCGACATATTTAGCCATGTCGTGAATAAAGTCTTCTCCAAAGAGGAGTCCTTGAGAAGAGGGTCCTCCTTCTTTATTTGCTAGCTCAATTAGTTTTGGGTCGATTTTCAGGAGAATTCCTTTTCTCCGTTCATTGGAAATAGCAGTATTTGCGTTGCCAATCAGGCAGATTGTCCTTTGGACCCACTGGCGTAATTCTTTAGGGTCTATAGGTGTCCCTTCAACATAGGCGTTTTCGGCTAGTTCAAAAATTTTGGTTATTGGGCCAATTGTGTCCAAGAGGCGGTCTTGACACGATCTTAGGCTCTTGTCAATCCCTTTCCGAGGGTCTTTGGCACCCTTGGCTATAAAAGCCACGACCTTAGGGTCAAGTTCAGGGGTCATAGCGATTTTGTCGGGAAGGGATGGGCGCGGGCACTCAGACCTCAGTTTTGATCTGACTTCCTTAGGGATTTCTTTCCTGAGCCAGAAGGTAATGTAGTCCGCTACATGTTGGGAAGGGAACCATTCTGGAGATAAGGGGTGTTTGATTAACAAGGGATCAAACATATTCTCCCTGAAGGGGTCGGTAATGCCCATTTTTGAGCCTGAGGCCTTGCTTGCCTCTTCAGAGCCTCCCGGTGTTTTGACTCCTATGTTCTCGTCGTCCGAGTCAAAATTTGATGAACAGGAGAGATTTATCTCTGCTTCATCCTGCTCGTCGCTGTCAATGTGAATAGCGGGTTCAGAGTTTGTCTGTTGCCCTTCTGTGATGCCCAAGGCATCGTTCTCGTCACCGCCTGAGAAGCGTGAGTCATGTGCTTTTCCTGTTTTCTTAGTCTTTTTAGCAGTATCAACAGGGTGTGCTGCTGCGGCTCTTTTCTTTGGGGCCTTAACTGCCCCTTCTTTTGCACCAAAAGTATGCGCAGTACTGGTGGAGGGCCATGCCCTTGACAGCATTTCAAATTTTTTATTAATTGTCTCATTAAAAGAATCCATAGCCTTATCCATGGCCTTAGAGACCATTGATTCGAGCTTACCTTCAAGGTTGGAATCGGGATTAAGAGACATTGTAGGGGAAATATATATAATAATGTATTAAATCTGGTATATTAAATCTTCCCTTTATCTTTTTTTTTTTTTAACACAGAGTAAGGGTTGACTGTTTGTAGGGTTATTCTAAAATTGAAGTGATTATGAGCTTCTTCTTTTTTTTTTTTTATCTAAAACCGGGTCAGAAGGGAGATAACCTCAAGGGTTAATTCGCGGTGGAAAGGGGTTAATTTCCTCAGTCTGTAAGCGAAGGAGCGTAAGCTGATAACAAATATCCGGGAGGGTCGCGTTGGTTTGACAGCAGCAACTGCCAATGTTGCTTGCTGTAGTTATGGCAACCACGCACGTCTCTTGCGTGCGTGGTTGTTTCTTATGGCCTTTCCTCCAATCTTCGTCCCCCCGCGTTGGGCGATTGAAATGCGCATCGCGGAGGGGGAAGAAGAGTTATGGTATGCTGCGAGGAGCCGGGAGTGGACGAAGGGCATTAAATTGAGGCCGGGGCGGGCGCACAAGACAAGACGGTATGTCTGGTAGGGCTCGGGGGTTACGGAGGTGTGGACGCGCAAGGCTTGCTCGCGCTGATAGGGCTGCTAGGCAACGGCGAGCGATCGCGTCTTTTGAAAGGACGCATGCAATAAAAAGGGGGGGGGATTAAGTTAAATAATCAAAAATTCGGCGCCGGGGGGCCACGGAAAGGAAAGAAGAAGAGCGCAACAAGGCAGAATTGAAGGGTCTAAAGACCCACGGGGAAAGCGCTGAAAGACACACAAGAGTCTAAAGGTCTAAATTAACAAAGAATTGAAAAAAAAGACATTGTCAGACATAGACATCGCATAGTAGGGTCAATGGGACCCAGTTATGTGATAAACAGGTACAAGCAGGCAAGCATATGCATTGTATAAGCACGAATAAAGTGAGGGTACTTATCTTGTTGAGCAGCAGCAACAAAGAAGGAAGATGGATGTGTGCTCATGCTCTATATACTATAATGGAATGTTGTTTAAAGTTCTATATTCTCTTCATTGTTACTGCTGAGTTGTGGCAATAAAGGAGATTTGCATAATCTTAGCCTCCGTGTCCTTAATAAAAATCCAGATTTTCTGCCCACCAGGCTGTGAAAAATCTAAATTTTCTTCCACACTGCTGTGATATTGACCTAATTAAGCTTCCCTACTCTCAAGGTCAGATTGTATATCCAAATACTGTATTGAGTCCCAGGTTACTCTAAATGGTTCACATTTGAATGGAGGAATGTGAACCATTTAGAGATCTCATTGATAATTTGCAGTAGTTTGTATGGAAGGGTGCACATGCCAGAGTGGTGGTCTCCATATATAAAGCCCATAGCCAGTGGCAAGATCTCGGCACGAACTGGCCCGTTTGTGTGCATGAAGAAACCAAAACTTCTGGATTTCTCGTTTTCTTCACAGGAGGTGCCCAACTGTTGCCAGACAAGGCCCAAAGACCTGGGTAGGCACCTCTTAGGAATTAGACAATCACTTCAGGAGAGGCTGGCAGGGCTCAGGCAGGTCCAGTTACAGGTGGATCTAGTGCAGCAGATCAACTTTGCAGTTTCAGGGAGGCCTCTGGTGCTTGTTGTGTCCCTGTAGCTTAGAACAGAAGGTCAGCCACCTGACCTTTGGAGTCACTCTGCCTGGGATGAAAGGAACAGGTCCAGTCTTCCTTCTCAGAGAGCAGGGCAGGCCTCAACCAGCAGGCCAGTCCTCTGGAATCAGGGCAGTCCTTCTTCTGTAATATCCATTGGTCCAGAAGTGTGCTGAAGAGTGGGTCTGAGGGTCCTATTTTTAGAACAGTTTCCAGCTTTGAAGTGGAAGAAACATCTATAGTCCCTCCCCCCCAACATCCTGCCCTTATCCCATCCTGTCAGCATGGCCCATCCTGCCAACACCCAGTTTCCCTTTTGTGTGAATTTCTGGGAGGAATACACAAAGGCCAGCTGCCCCCTACACATAGTCATGTGACCCAGGAAACGGGCTGCAGGCACCAAATGCTTAGGATAAGAAAATACCAACTTTCTAAAAGTGGCATTTTTCAGAATTGTCACTTAAAATCCTACTTAACTATTAAAGAAGGCTTAAATTACAATTCCTTAGATACCAAACATGACATTTCTACCTGTTCATTCCCAAACAAAAGTTATCACTTATTAAATGTAATAAGGTAACCCAATGTTATCCTATGATAGCGGTAGGCCTTACAGTATGAAAAATGAATTTAAGAGTTTTTCACTTCCAGGACAGGTAAAACTTAAAAGTATATGTCCAACTTTTTAAATACATTTCAATGGTGACAGTTAAACTCGCTAAACCATCCTTCCATCTTACTATGTTTATAGTACATGTTGGGAATAGGCCCATATTTCTGCTGAAATCACTCTGTTGATTTCCATGAAGGGAATGTAAGCTATGCTTTGGGCATGCCTCTGGCAACACAGGCATCTCCTAAAAACAGACTTGCAGATGCTAAGGCCTCTGCCTGTCATGTAAACATACCTTTCCTCCTTGTGTCAAAGGCCCTCTCCAGAAATGTCTGAACCACGCCCACATAACAGTGCAGTGCAAAGCCTATTGAGTAGCAAAAGTTATTCTTTAAATATTTCAAAACATCTTTGATCAAATCCAAAGGTCTGTGTTTGTGTCAATTCTCGTACAACTAACAAATGCCGTATTCATTTGTTTGCAGGCACATATAGATGGCTGTCAATAAAAATGCTGGGAAATACATGCCTAGTAAAACAAAAATGCAAATAGGGCTCATGTAAATCGCTTTGATACCTTCGGGACGAGTTTGCGCTTTATAAAACTCCAAAACAACAAACAAAAAAAAACAATATTGTATAATACTATATAAAGAGCACAAGATTACCGAACACAATTTCTAAATTGGCTATATTTATGTTGCAACAATGTATTAGGTATATAAATTAACTGAAATTTTTTCATATTATAAGAAAGTTCTTTAAGGAGCAGGGCTGTTTTCTACTCAGTGGAAGGGAGGGTGAGAGCGGGGAGGGTGAGAGCGGGGAGGAGACGAGCTTAGAGGCTGGGGGAATACAACATCACGAAATACATTTAAAAAGTAAAACTTTGCATAGATTGCCTGTGCAAACTGTAGGTGGAATTACAATGATGTAAGCTGTAGCTTTAACATCCCTAATAAAGAAAGAATGCAGAGACTCTGTTGTGACTTCCATCATCAGAGAAGATGCCGGGATCAACAGGGAATGCGAAAGGAGGAGAGAAAGGGAAAAGAAGCTGCCAGGACTGCTAGGAGTATTAAAGTAAAGCTGGGCTATTCGATTGAGGACAATAAAACAAAAAATACGAAGAATTAAAGAAATGAAAAAGGCATTGAAAATAAAAAGAAGGGAACTACTTGTATTTGTATTACAATACAACTACTTATAAGGTGGGGTGCATAATATGCTCAAGCAAAATACTGTTACTTAAAGTGAAGGGAGGCAATGGCATAGGTGGGATGTCTGTCCAATTGCCCTATGCTGTAGCATTGGTGCGTGGGAGTAACGTGAATAACAGACCAGCGGAGGAAGGAGGGGGTAGAAGCCCATCAATCAAACAGTCAATTGGTACCAGAGCTGCCGACTTTGAAACCAGGTAACCAAGTCTGAATCTCTGCGTTGGCTCAACATACTGTGTGATTATGGGCAAATCACTTAATCTCCCCATACTGACCTGGGACACCGGCAGGGGGTTAAAATGCTGCTACGCCGGCGTTCGGAGTTTTACATGACCCCGGGGGAGACATATACCACAGCGGGGAGGGACACAGAACCATCGCCTAGTGCAAAGAAAGGCAGGCCAGGGACACCAGCAGGGAATTAATGACTATGAGCGATACTTTATTAGGAGCAAAAATCAAGCAATGAAGATGAGAGAAACATATAGGGCCACGGAAGGCAGCTAGGAATGAAGCACTTACTTAGCGAGGCCGGCGAGCAATTCAGTAATGGGCAGCCTTAAGGTCGCAATGACTCCCGCGGCAAACACCGCAGCCGGGTATGCTTCTGAAGCTGAGCACAGAAGTGAAGTGGATTGGTGGTGTGTTCTCTGGGCTCTAGAGAAACCACTCCAGCATCGACCAGCGCGGTCAGTGCGGTTCACTCAGCAGCCAGTGGGTCTTCGGGTCAAGGGATCTGCTTTTAAAGTAATGTGCACACGCACAGGCTGCACTGTTATTGCCAATGCAGCCTGCAACTTTCTTATGATGATCTGCAGCGTGCTGCTGGCGGCAGCAGTAGGAAGTCCTGCCTTGGCTCTCAGTGTGTGAGTCATCATGTCCGGCTCACATATGTGTCAAGGCCGTGTGGTGCTGTTCTAAATACTACACTGTACCGGAGTAGCAGCTAGAGCGGCAGACTATTAGCTAGCCCCAAAGCATACCAGGAGCTGCTGACTTTAAAATTGGGTAACTAAGTTTGAGTTGCGGCGTCGGCGCAACATACTGTGTGATTTTGGGCAAGTCACTTAATCTCCCCATACTGACCAGAGACACCAGCAGGGGGTTAAAATGCTGCTACGCCGGCGTTCGGAGTTAGCCATGAGCCCCGGGGAGACATACACCACAGCGGGGAGCGACTCAGAACCATCGTCTAGTGCAAAGAAAGGCAGGTCAGGCACCTTCAGCAGACAGAAGCACCTGGGGTACAAGAACTCCGGGATGCACGTCTGCCACTGCACCTTCTAGTACTGAATGTGCTCCGCTCTGACTCCAAATGTTAATCTCCCCATAGTGAACGGCATTACTCGTAGCAAAAAAGAGCGGTGTCCAGTTCAAGAGCTCCGCGCTGAGAGTGAAAGTCTGTTTGAAGGCAAGCCAAGAAAATGAAAGGCGCGCCGCCATATTCGAAGAAAAGCCTTGACATGCTAAACTAGTTAGAACAAGCTTCGGCACTGCAGCAGGAGAAAAGAGGAGATCAAAGAGAGAAAGATGGAGACAGAGCGAGGCAGGAGATACTGCATGCGATATAAAGAAAGAAAGTTAGAGACCGGGGGAAGATGGGAGGGAGAGTGAGAGAATAGGAGAACAGGAAGGAGGATACAAAGAAAAACAAGGGAAAGTGAAAGAGCGCCATGCGCGCGTTGTAGGCACGCCGTGAGCGTGCACATCGGCGTGGCCTGCGGCTCGTGCCCAGTGGCGGCGCCTGCGGACTTCGCCGTACTTGAAGAAGTGCAACGCGGCTCGTGCGGCCCAGGGACGGGGCCGCCAAAGCAAAAAAAAAAAACAGTAGAGGAAGTCCGGCGGATGCCCACCCCGCCTTCATGAATGCCGCATGGTGCGGCCAAAGCAGGATTTTAGGCGGGGCTCCTGGGAGCAAGACGGAGCCCCGCGTGTTGCTGCAGTGACCGGCTGAAGACGGAGACCAGCCGAAGAGCAGCGCAGAGTCCCCATAAGAGCAGGTAAGTGGGGTGAGGCATGCTGTGCATGTAAAGTGCGCCGCGCTTGGAGCTCGCGTGCGCATTTAAAAGTGATATTGCATGAGGCTTGCGAGGACGGAAGGGGGACAGGAGATGTGCACAGTGCGTGTTCACGGGCGCGTTCACATTTCCAGTCCGTCCTGCGCGTGCACAGCTCCTGTCTCCCTTCCAAAGCAAGTCAGTAACAATAGATCTCGCTAGCGACAGCGCTTTCGCGCTGCGTCGCCAGGCGAGACCTAAAAATAGGAGGAAGAAGCAAAATGTTTGAGGATAACCCTGCAAAAAGGGCCAAGTCCAACAGTGACTTTGAAAGCAGATTTAGTATTTTTGATTATCATCCGACTATTAGCCAGATTTTGAGTTTCCTATTTCTACTGCTAGTAACCTTGCCACTTCTCCTCTACTGAAAGAACATTTGGCTGCATAGCCAGAATTCCCTGTCCTGAGGGTGAGACTTGCTGCATCATGGAAACACATGTCCATGGTTGATGAGGCGTGGTGTCCTCCTTGCTTGCCTGGTAAGCAACGAGAAGATTTTCTGCTGTCACACAGGGCTCTTTTTTCTCACCAAATTTTAAAACCTGCTTGCCAGGTTTGGCATTTGTGAAGCTTGCAAATGTTAAAAAATGATGCGAAGTTGTGAGGTGCTCATCTTTTCAACTTCTTGCACGTCTTCTCACAAGAACTATAACTCGTAAGTACCACTTTCAAAATAAAACTTACATTAACTGCTGCTCCTTTTCCATTGTTTGGAATACTCTTACAGTAGAAAGTCTTTTTACTCCAATGTAACATTATCCCGAATGATGCAATATTACTCATAAGTAGGCCCCACGTAAAGGGAGGGGAGTGGACATTTCAGGGCATTGTATGGCTTTAACGTTTAAAAACACAGACAAAAGCATGAACTTTTGGGTCTTCCTAAACTCCTATCCGACCCCTTTTCAACCTGGACATGGTCCGACATTTACTCCTGTGAAGAGCATACTTTTTGAAGATGTGGGGAACAAGTTTCTCCATGGGTCAAAATATTTTGCCTGTGGAGGTAAAAATGTGTTACTGCACACACTTGGTGGCAATGCATCATGTAAAATTATGTCCGTAGAAAGGGCAATGCGCAAACATAGCCAAGAATTCATCAAACTTTTCCTGAAGTACACCTAGAAAACTGAAACTTACACAGCTTTCCATGCCATCCTGAACAAGTTTTGTAGATTGTAAAAAGATGTAAACTTGCACCCACGTGAGGTCACAGACTTTAGGGAGTAAATGTATGAACTTTCTTTGTGAATTTGGCCCTGTGTTATTATGTTATGCTCAACTACAGAGGCAAAGTTACTCCACTTCTAAGAAAATAGGCTGCAGACTAATGAACTCGGCCATTTACAGATCAGTAGACAACCTAATCTCACTAAGAAAGGTTTTCCTAGTGCCAAGAAATAGTCTGCAAACTTTCAGTCATGATTTCATCCAGTGAGGGACTCCGAGTCTTGCCGCTAATCTTTGACATGACAGTCTACAGTCCTAAACATTTCAGAAGCATTTGACACAGTTGACCATAAGGTCTTTCTCCTGAGAATGAGTTGGCTAGGTTGGCTTGGCTCAACTATGGTTAAGATCCTTCTTACCTGAGCTGGGAAATGAAATTAAAATGGGGATGTTTACATTCTAGAGAGAATATATTAATTTGAGGTTGGCAGAGATCCTGTCTTTTCATCCCACACGCACTGAGATCGAAGGAACCTAGTACATATTGAACAGTGATGACACTCATGCTGTGCTGAATAGGTAAGAAGACAATAACATTTCATAACCTAGATGCAGAAGAAGTATATGTGGCTGGGCTGTAGTGAGACCAAGCTTGTCCTACAACATGGATCACAATTCACAGTTGTCTTTGCCCAGCAGGACCCATTGGGCCCACACCCTTGTTTAATAGGCGAGAAAATGTTTTTAGGTCGAGCTTGATCGACCTGTTATATCTCTTCTGTGGGGTTCGGCACACCCACCAATTGCCATTGGCTGTTATCTGGGTCATTTACAAATGCTGGCTTGTTATTGGTGCATTTGCTTAAATGTCCCTCCTTTGTGGGCTTAGCTCCCTCGCTGGCGATTTCACTAAGAGATCGTTTTGTTTGGCCATCACACTATACAGGGTGTGATGGCCTCTCCTCTCTCCTTCCTCCCGTCTGATTTATTTATATCTGTTTTTGCCTGCACTCTGCACTCTGCGCGGCTGCCTGCATGCCTGAAATAAGAGCATGTGAGAGCCTTGTTTTATTGGCGATTTTTTTCACTATATTTTTCTCAACGCCGAGGGCATTTTTTATCGTCCTGAATCCTTTTTGTTATATTTTGTTGCGATGTAAATTAATGTCTATTTATATTTAACATATATATATGTGTGTATGTTCGCTGTATAGTCTCACAACAGCCTCTACGTAACTTGCGCGTAAAATGAATCGTCAATCCCAGTGGCGTGGAGAGACGACTGCTCAGTTGATTAGTTTTTTTTTCTCGAAAAACTTTGTTTCTGATTGGCTGCAAATGTTACAGCTTATCCTCAGTGGTTGCCTTCTTCAATAGCGGTAGATGATTGGCTGTTAAGTTTTGTGGGGCGGGCGGACTCGCCCTCATACCGCATCTTTTTTTTGCAGAAGATATCCGTTTAGGTCTCCGTTTTCTCTTTCCTTGGCTACGGCGGGAGGGGTCGAAAGAAGTCCCCGGCAGCAGCGCCACCACCATCACCCAACATGTCTGAATTTGACGAGTTTGAGCGGCAACTGAACGAAAACAAACAAGGTGAGGCATCCGGAAGAGGGAGTACTTAAGTTGTTCCGAAAATCGATGTGCGCAGAGGTCTATCACAGGAAAATGGAGGACGGTCTAGGCGCAAAGCCTGTGCTCGAGTAGTTTAGGGGCATTTTTCTTAGTACCTCTAGGCTTAATACGCACGTTGAAAAGACTATTGACAAGGGCATCCGTGAACGAATGTTGGTCATGGAGTACGAGTTGCGTTTTAAAAAAAAGTTTATAAGAGTGCACCATGGTCTAAGCACACGCACTTAACCGACAGGTTATTTCATTGTTCGCCCCATTCCCTGAAACCAGCAAACACCCAGTCACCCCTCCACGTTAAGCGTACTACTTTTGTCGCCGCGCTGATGCTAGAATTCTTCTGCTGAGTGTGTCTCAAGCAGAAGACTGGAGACGGGCAGCCGCAGCACGTTTGTCGCGGGAGTCGCTGCGACCATGAGGCGGCCCGTAACTTAATCGCCACTCTGCTCGCCTCACAAAGTAAATGTGCCGGTGTCCTGGATCTCATAAGTACACTGACAACTTGGCAGCTATGTGGATGTAATGTCTAATATTTATAGGTTTCCCTCGTCTTCATTGCTTAATTTTCTTGCGAGAAAGTGTCCGTCATAGTCATCGAATGTCACTCATAATTACACTATCATTACGGAAATGTCATACAAAAGCACTCTGAGGCCTTGGTAGCTATGCATTGAGAGGGTTCATTACTGTGGGCACAAGACTGCATGCCAAGGGTTAAAGTGCTTCCATAGAAAAACAATAAAGAAAGACACTGGAGAAATGTGCTTTTCACATTTATATAGTGAGCAATGGAATTGGCTTCATAGCACTGTGATTGGAAGCACCGGGATAGCAGTCGTTCCAATTGACACCCTTTTTATTGTCATCATTAAACTGTGCTGAAACTGACAGCTTATTAAATCAGGGTTGCTTCTCTGTAGTATTGGGATAAATTTAATAACACATCAAAACAGGCCTGTCTAGGAAAGCCCAATGCCACTGTACAAGCACACATTTGTTCTATTGTACAGTTAAGCAGGGCTATGACGGCTGTGCCAAAACAGAAACTAAAAATAAATCTGACCATGCAACACAAGCACACAGGCCTTACTGTGCGTGTTTTACATTCGTACTCTGCGTGTTTTTAATGAAGCGAAGGGACTGCCTCTTCGCTGTTTATAGTGCCTTGTGTTTGTGTTTCTTTGCATATTTCAGGAAGTTCATGTTCTGAGTGGTGTCTGTTTTTATTGTATTTATGTTTTTGTTTGTGTGTGAAGAGCCTCTTTGTGTTTCCTTGAGGAATTCCCTTTATTTTATGTATCTGTGACTATGACACTAAATTTCAGTATGTCCACACTGCAGTCCGTGTTTTTTTATGTCTGTGTGAGATTCTGGATTTTTATGTTGTGTGCGTTAATCTGCTGTTTGTGTGTTTTCTTGAATGCGTATAATTCTACTTTTGCATGTTTGTGCTTTCCTGTTTTGTATGTGAAAGTGTTTGCCTCTTTGCGCACATAAGTCACTTTATAAGATAATACATGCTGGTGCCCAAAGATTTTCTCAAAGCCAGCAGACGGCACCCACAAATGTCAGTATTGCTGGATACCAAGGATGTGTAGTCTGGATTCCACCTCAAGCGTCATTCTTCCACCACCTGGCACTTTGCCCCTTTATTTCACACCTGTGGGTTTTTTGTTTTTAGGTCGAGCCTAGCACCGCGCATGTGCTCCTCTGCAATGCATGTTGCTTCTCTGGTCCAAGTGGTAATTCCTCATTCGTAGTCCTTTAGCAAGTGCTGTGCTGTTACCTACTTCTCTGGTCACAGTGGTAATTCCTCATTCTTAGTCCTCTAAACAGTGCAGATGCTTCTCTGGTCACAGTGGTTATTCCTCATTCTAATTCCTCTAGACAGTTCTGCAGCTGCTACTCTGGTCCTGTCATTAATTCCTCATTCTTAGTCCTCTAGGTACTGCTGCAGCTATCTCTCTATTCCCAGTGGTAATTCCTCATTCTTAGCCCTCTATACTCCTCTAATAAAAAATATAATTTACAACGCCAAGAGCTCTCACTTTCACAAATGCGAGAGCAAATAAAAAATAAAAAAATCATCTATCATTACAAATCTATACTGAACACCACTATACTCTATACAACAACACGCTATCATAACACTACTCTTTATTTCTATCTACACATTAACCTCCACTATACGGCGAGACCTATTGGCATTGCCAATGCTTATTTTTTTCTGTCTTTGGCTGAATCTGAGGCCCAGACTGCCCATTTTACACCTGCGTGTGCTTTCAAGAATCATTTCTGTCCTTCAGAGGAGACACAGGTAATCCCTATTATAAACCATGGTGGATTCAATGCTTAGGTCAAAGCGTATCACAAGAAGCTATAATAGTCACCAGCAAAAACATGTTTAGACTGAACTGTCTGTGTAGTTGCCCTCAGAGGAAAAATCTTGAAAAGTTTTAGAGGATCTTTTCCAGGATGGACACAGGGGGGCTTATTTACAAGGCCCTTGCGCCACTTTTGCGTCACTTTTCCCATGTTAAAAATTACGCAAAAGTGGCGCAAGGGCCTTGTAAATCTGCCCCAGGATCTTTCCAATACCTGATTCTTCACCCTTTGCGTTTCCAAACCACTCTCACCGTCTAAACTGCTTGATTACTCCTCTCCAAACAATGTAATAAATAGTGTGTAGAATCAGTGAGGCAGAGAATCACACCCCATCAGACCTTAGGCTGATTTCTTAGTCTGAAGCCTTTAGGGGGGGGGGGGGTCCCAAAAATCCCTTCTTAGCACTTTACCCTGATGGATTTTAGTTGAGAAAGTACTTTTGCACCATTGATGTTTTCTCAATTTCATTATTTATATTTCAATAAGCTCTATTTATTTATTTGGTGGTCATTTCTTTATCTGTTTTTGTAAATATTTCTAACACCGAATGGGTCATTGTGTTTATGAGAAGCCATCAAGCAGTGTTTGGTGAACAGTATGAAATACATGAATACAAAAAACTCTAATTGCTGTCATAGAAACTCAGCTACTTCCACACCATCTCTTATTACCAACACCAGCTCTCTACCTCGACTTCACCTGATGTGTCAGTTCAGTCTATAGGATCTTGACCCAAACTGAAGTCACTGCTGTATGTCTAGACAGGCTAGAGTGCACTTTCCAGTCACACCAAAATGTGGCACCTGGCACCTGTAAGATAGTTAGAAGAGCGAGAATGTGGCTTAGAGTGGCAGAGTTGCCCAGAAATTAGCTTTTATAGTCGGGTTGTACAACCCAGCCTCCACTGATAATGGTGTTTAAGGTGTTCACAAATTGGTATTAAGCACACTTCCAATGTGTTAGAAGTCATATGTAGAAGATGGGTTTTCTAAACAAAAAAAATGGGATTGCCAAGTTGTCGGGAAATGTGGAAGCAGAGGCAGGACAATATTGTGTGAATTCTTGAGTAATGGAAATAGAGCATTTAACTTTTAAGGAAATGTTGCATAAGACGTTTTGAAAGGTAAAGTAAGATGCATTAAACTCATGGATTTCAATTCACTAAAATGCCAGAGGTAGAGGAAGTGACATCGCAAGCCATTTGACCTTTATTAGGATCTCACCCACACATACTTACACATACTAAAACACTCTCATGCACATAAACACACTCTCACCTGCAAGCATGCATACAACATATGTTTGACATCATTTTTTACTTACCTTAGCTTCCAGATAGGGTAATATTCCAGCTAATGTACTCCATTTTTTATTACACTAATAGTGAATAATATTTTTCACTATTTATATAATACAAAAATTGGTAGAAACCAGGCCAGTGGAGCTCCAACCAGCGTCCATTAGAAAGAGTTGCCCCTGTGTTCCAGCACTGAAGTTGCCACCTCTGAGGCCAGGGGTCGCAAAAGCAGTGCCAGGGGTAGCAAAGGACAAGCCAGGGGTCGCAACTGCGACCCCTGGTGACCCCTAAATGTTGTCCATGATTAATGTTTGCAGCACAATTGTGTTTCAAATTGGTGTGAATTAGAGCACAAGTTGAATACGATTTGTTTGGAACTGAGGCCATGATACTTTATCGGGTTACTTAATTCTGATTTCCCTTTGCTCGAGGCAGTAGCTTGATTAAAGTTCTGAACAGAGGGTGCTAATCACTATTACCTCCCGTCCCTCCCTCGCCTTCCTTCAATACAAATGAGGCCCCGCCTCCCACCCAGACCCACCCCCAGCATAAAAACTCTGCCCGCCCCCACCTCCACCTGTTTTTTTCTGTCTCCCTAGTGAGACTTACCTTCAGTTCCTCCTTGTGGCGGTGCCGGGAGTCTTCGAGTTGGTTCTCTGCGACGGCGGTGCCCTCGACGGAGTTCTCCTGGCGATGCCTCCTCTCCTCGTCTCCCTCGTGGATGGGGGCGGAGCGGTGGCTCAGGATGCTGCTGCGTTGTTTGGCGGTCCTCCTGTGGCTGGGGCTGTGCTTCCGGGTCGGGCTGTTTTGGATGCCTCCTCTCGGACTGCACTCTTCACGGTGTCCTGGTAGGACGGGTTTTTGACCCGTGGTTTGTTCCTTTACACTGTATGGGGGTACCGGGTGCTGTGGCTTGCTGTTTTCCCTTGACTGGCGTGGGGGTCTGTCCGCCTTGTCTTGGGGGCTGCTGGGGGCTGTTTTCCCCTTGCTGCCCTGGCGTTTGAGGTTGTTGGGGGGCCTTCTGGGGTCTTCTTCCTCTGCTGCTTGGTCACCGGTCCCCCTGGGGCGCCCTGGCTGCATGGACTTCGCGGGGGTGTTGGTGCCTCTCCTGTCTGTGCCTGGTGCGGAACTTGGCTGTGGCTGCTCTGTCCGGTGCTTCGGGCTCCGCCGCTGCCTTCTGGTCTGTCCCGTCCTCGTCCGGCAGATCCTGTGGGCGGATGGTTTCCGTCTGGGTCCTGGGGTGCTGGGCCTTCTCCCGCCTCTGGCGTTGCCTTTGGCTCTGGGGGGTGTGGAGGGTCGCTTGGGCTCCTGTGCTGGTCGGCTGGGCTTTCCTCTTCCCTGCTGGACGGGCCCTGTGGGATTCATGGTGTTCCTGGCCCGCCTGGTTGGGCTTGCCCTTCTGTCCCGGTGTGGGGATAGGTGCTATGGGAGTGGCGTGCGTTGCCCGTGCTTGCTGTTTCCGCTTTTGTGTACATTGTGCTTGCTGCTTTGTCCACTGTGGGCCGCCCGGCTGGCGACTGTTTGTCGATTGCCTGCGGAGCCTGCTGTGTGCGGTCTCTTTTCCTCCGCCCTGGGCGTTCCTTCTGTGCTGTGTTGGTCCTGTTTGGTTTCAGGTTCCTTTACGCCCTCTTTGCATCAGTGGGTTTTTCCTGCGGTGCTGCGGGTTCCTTGCTTCCTCCGGCGGCTTTGCTTGTTGGGGGTGTTCGCCCCTTTCCTCCCGTTGGGCTGTTGGTCTCTGTCCTGGCCGCTCTGCTTGATGGGTCGGCTGTTCTCCTTGGCTGTTGCTGTGGCGCTGGCCTGTTCTCGGCTTCTTCTAGGCCCTCCTTGGTGTGGGGTTTCGTGGCTTTGGCGGCAGCTGTTCGAGCCTCCGGCCTTGGCGCCTGGTGGGCCCCTGCTCTTGTCGGATCTCTGCTGTTTGGTGGAGTCTGGCCTGGTTCGTGCCTGGCTGGGTGGCTGCCTGGGACTATTCAGTGCTGTGGGCTGCAGGTCCTCTGTCCTTCTGGCCGCCTTGAGGCTTCTGTGTGCCTTTACTTGTGTGGGGCGTCCTGCCTTTCTGGGGTGCCTTGTCCTGAGGTCTCTCCTTTGTCCCCGTTGTGGGCTTCTGCGCCTTTACGGTGGGTGCGGTTTGGCCTGTTTTTCGCCTCTGGCTCCCTGCCTCCTCTCCTGCGGGCCCTGCCCGGCTGGGTCCCTGTCGCTGCTCTCTGTCTCGGTTCCCTCCGGTGGGTGGTCGTCTTCGGCCTTTTCTTCCTCGTGGCGGCGGCCCGTTTCTGGTGGTTGGGTCCTGTGTACTTTGGTTCCTGTGTACAGGGTCGTCTTGGTGCAGGTTCCTCCGGATTCGGGGGTTCGGTTGCCTCCACTGCCTGTCTCCGGTCCCCGCGGGGTGGCTCTGCTGGTCTGGGTGTCCAGTTTGGTTGCCAGGTGGTCGGTCTGCTGGGTTCCTGTCGTGGTGCCCGGGCCTGGGCCCCTCTCCGTTCTGTTTCTGGGGTTCGGGGTGTCCGGTGGCTTCGGCCTGTACTGGCTCTCCTGTGGGTCTGCTCCTGGGTTCGGCCCCTTCCCTTCAGTGTGTTGGTCCTTTCGGCCGCCGTTCCTCTGGTTCTGCCTGGCATCTTTTGGCATGCCGTGGGTCTCGGGACGCTCTCTCCGCTTCCCAGTCGCCGCTTCTTTCTGCGGTTCGCTGTGGGTGTGGCCCGTTTCGGTTTTGAGTCCTTCCCTTCGGCCTCCGGCCCTCGCCCTGGGTCTTCCCGTGGGACCTGGTGCCTCCTGTGGCTCTCCTTCGTGCGGGTTTTTTTTCCTTCGTCCTTCTCTGTCGGTCGGCCTCTGGCTGTGTGCGGCCGGAGTGTCTTTTTTGCTCGGTCTGTTCGGGGGGACCTTGGTGGTTCTTCTGGGGATCGGGGTTGTTGGTGGCCTGGGGTGTGTCTTCTCTGGTCCCCTCTCAGGGCTTGGTGTTCGTTGAGGCTCGTTGTGGCCTTTGCATGGCCCTGTTCCCTTGTCCTGCCTGCACCTGGTCTCTCTTCCTTCTCTGGATCGGGCCTTGTTGTCCCGGGGCTCCTCCGGCGGTCCTGTGGCTGCGGGGGCTCGTGGGCTTCTGGGGTGTTTTCAGGTTCCGGGGCTCGCTTCTACTTCTCCGCCTGACCGTCTGGATCCTGTTGGGTTGGTCTCCGGGGTCTGTTGTCCCCGCTGCCCGTGTCGGTCCGTGTCTGGGGGGGGGGCTGTCCTGGTGGCTCTCCCGCCGTCGCTTTCTGGCTGGCTGTTTGCTGCCTCCTCCGGCTCCACTTGTGGTGGCTTTGGTCACCGGCCTGTCCGGGTGCGGGGTTGGCTGCGGTTTACTTGGGTTCAGGGGTGCTGGTCCCTGCTGGTCTCCCGGAGTTCCTCCTGCTGCCGCTTGTTGGGGGCTTGCCCTGGTGCTCTTTCATGGCTCTCTGCGGGGCCCATGCGGTGTTGGTTCAGTCTGGCGTTCTGGGGAGGTGGTCCTCTGTCCGCCCTCTGGGTGGGTCCCGGTTCTGTTCCTTGTTTGCCTGCGTCCTGTTTCCCTGGCTCCGGTCTGGGGGCTGGGGCTGTCGGCTCTCTCCCTTCGGCGAGTGGCCTCTGGGCTGGCGGCTCTGTTTTTGCTGGGTCATTCCTTCTTCCCGCGTTTTCTCTCTTCTTCCCCGTGTGGCCTGCCTGTTGGTGGGTCGTTGGGGCCTCCCTGTGGTGGTCCGGTTGCGGATCCGGGGTGGGCCTTGGTGGCCCGGTTCTGGTCTCTGGGATGGGGTCCCGGGGCTCGGGGGTCGTTGGCCTTCCCTCTCCTGTGCCTCGGGGTCTTCTAGGTGCCTTCCTCCTCCCCCCCTTTTTTTCCACTGCTCCGGGCCTTTCTGGTTCTGGTCGGGTGGCTCTGTGCTCGGGGGTTGTTGGTTGCTCCCCGTTGGCCTGGGGTGCCTTGGTCTCCTCTCCTGTCCGCCTTCTGTTGCGTTCGGGTGTGGGTCCTTCCGGTGGTTCCATTCTCTTGATGTTTCCGGCCCTTCCCCTGGGTTCTGTGCAGGGGTTTCGCCTGCTGCCTGGTGGTGGTGCGGCTGGGCTTTGCTGGGTTGGGGGCTCCTGTCCATTTGGCGGTTGCTTGGCTGCCTTCCCGTCGGTCCTCCTCTCTGCTGTCCTGTGCTTGGCATGGGCGGACCTTTTCGGCCTGGTGTTCTGCTCTGGGGTTGTTACCTCGGTGGCTGGCCTATGTTTGGCGTGGCGATTCCTTCCTGGTGGGGCTCTTCTGGGTTTGTCGGTGTCTCCTTCTGCGGGTGCTGTGGGCGGCTCTCTGGCTTCTTGATGCTCCTGGCATTCTTGCGGGTTGGCGGGGGTCTGTTGCCCTGTCTGATCCTTTTCCTTCGGGGTCTTGGCTGCTGGTATTGGCTGTCCTCCCTTTGGTCCCCTTGGGGGTCTCGGGTTGCGGCTCTTGTCTTTGGGCCTTGTTTTTGGTTGCCATCCTCTCTGCGCGGCGCTTGGGGGTGTTGGATCGGCTGTGGGTTCTCGTTTTGCTTTGATCCGGTTGCGGTGGTTGTTTGGCCTTCCTCTGCTCTGTTGGGTCGTTGGCTTTGGTCCTCGGTCTTGCTGACTGTCCGTCTTTGGGGGTGGTTCCTCCTGTGGGGAATTAGGGGGTGTTCCTCTCGCTGTTTGGCGATTTCGGTGGCTGCGTTGCTTGCTGTCCGGCGTGCTTTGCTGTGGTCCCTGCCGGTTGTGGTGTCCTGTCGGGTGGGCTCCTCTGTGGGATCTGTTGGACTGCGTCCTGGTCTTCTCCCTCTCCGCTTGACTGTCGCTGTCCGTTTGCGTGTCTGGAACGCTTGTCTGCTGTTCTGGGCCGCTGGGTTCCTGGGATGTTGATCTGCTGTGTTTGGGGCACTGTTTCTGTTTTGGTGTTCTCTCGCACTCAGCTGTACGTCTCTGTTTTCTTCTGCTTGCTATGTCCTCAATTGTATTGAAGGAAGGCGAGGGAGGGACGGGAGGTAATGCTTCCATTTCTAACGATAATGGCATTACTCCTAGTCCTACTCCCTCGCCTTCCTTCAAGGACCCTCCCTCCCTCCCGGTGCGGTTCATCTGAGTGCTAGCTCGGCTTGTTTACGTACAGGTGGAGGTGGGGGCGGGCAGAGTTTTTATGCTGGGGGTGGGTCTGGGTGGGAGGCGGGGCCTCATTTGTATTGAAGGAAGGCGAGGGAGTAGGACTAGGAGTAATGCCATTATCGTTAGAAATGGAAGCATTAATTGCCCATCCTGCAATCATAGGCCCGAGTTGAAGGTGAGGGTGCATCTTGAGAGCAAGGGCAAATAAAAGCTCTTGACACCTGGCAGCATTTGCTTAATACCTATGTTACAACCTATCCACCAATTCTGTGACAGTTTTATTTCTCGAATTGTGATTTTAACACACATTAATACACTCTTTGCAACAGCTTCACCTCATTAGTACCAGATTAACATCCAAATGCAGCAATCAGCAACTACAAGGTGAGCAGCTGGTGGTTGCTAAGAGTCTGCCACTGAATAGCACCACATGTGACACTTTTTTAAGTAACTTTTGATCCCCTTGAGCAAGAAACGGTGAATAGTGTGGTAATTGCAGCAAATCCACCAGTAGCCAGATAGAAGACGAAAAAAATTGCAGAATCACATAATTCAAATGCTCCTGGCAGCAGTTAATGCCCGCACCAAAATAATTCTACTTGGCTGTACCAATCTCAGCTTTCCGCACACGATGCTAATTAATGTTGTTAGCAGATGACTGCATGATATGAGATCACTTAGTTGATTTTCCTTCATCATTCTGGCCAATAACCAGCATAGCCTTAAAATGAATTCTTGGCTCTATGTACGATGAGGCTTATTGTCCAATATGGAGAACATCCACAGAGGCCTCTGGTTTCAGATCCCAAGGCAGCTCCCTCCCACCGTGAGCACCAGTGTGTGCCTTCATTCAGCTGCAGTCCATCATATCCAAAGCAGCTCTCTGCTCAAAGAGCCGCCAGAGAGGTTTAGAGATTATATAAACAGGCACTTGATACTCCTAGAAAACTGGCAGCGCTCTGATGTATGTCACCAGGAGTATTTCTCTCTTTTGTAGTGTCTTGGCATGAGACACAAGATTTTGCTTAATGTTCTTGGTTAGTGTATAGTACTGGCTAGTAAAACAAACACTGGAGTTACGCCATGCTGTGGTTTGGAGCGGGGGGGGGGTGGAGGGAGTGAACGAAAGGAGAGAGAGGAAAGACCTATGTGGGAGGGTGGGTGCAAAGCAGAGAAAGGGCAGGAAGAAAAATGTGAAGTAAAGGTTTGAGATAAAGAAGGGTGGGTGGAATCAAGGAAGATGGATAACAGGATTTATGCGGACAATGTAAAATGGATAAGGAGATGTCTTTGTCTGGATTACGCTGTTAGCACTTATTTTACACCATTCCTGTAGAGCATAGATTGTACTGGAACGGGTGCAAATTTGCACTGACATGTCGACCGCTGAACTGGTGCAAAATGTTAATTGCTTCACTAGTCTGATTTGGAAATATTTGAACAGGGATGGTAAATGTTTAACTTTGCTTGGCACTTAAGTGTTAGGGGTTGTAGAAGCAATACACAGGACCACATCAAAAATGACCAAGTATACTGACACAGTGTTACCACCTGGAGAAACACCAAACTCTCAGGATGCGTTCAGTGGAGTAATGCAAAATGATGGTGCCCCCTGCAGTATGTGATGAGGGGCCAGAGCCTCCCATATCTCACAGATGTTCATTGGGCTTGGGCTGAATGGGGGCCCTCCCTTGAATATTTGGGGGGACCCAGGAGAGTAGGGGAACTACCCAACGCAGGGCCTGCAGGGTCCCGTGATACGTCGCTGTAAGCGTTGTTTCCCTAGATCGGTTTTACAGGATGAATACAAGTTGAGGGCGGTCTAATAAGGGGGCATATTTACAAGTTAAATGCGAAGCGTGGCTTTAAGCAAAAATTGCTAACGCTACGCTCCGCCATTCTGAAAACGCAGGGATGAGCCGTATTTACAATGGTACGGCACATCCCTGGGTTTTCCTAGTGCTGGCGCTAAACTCAGGTGCCTAGCACCAATGCAGGCACCCTTGCAGCATAGTGCAAGGGAGACTGCTTTGAGGGAATGATTGTTTATGTGCAGGAACGTGTCCCCTCCAGCACATAAATAATCACTAATGGTGATTTGTCACTCAGAAGTTGCAAATCATCATTTTTTTAATGATTGTTTATGAGCAGAAAGGGACACCTTCCTGCACATAAACAATAATTCATGGCATTGTACTGTTTCTATGTGTGCTGTGTCCCCTCCTCCACATAAACAATCACTAATGGTGATTTGTAACTCCTATGTGTGCTGCATTGTGCAGCACACATAGAAGTTGCAAACCATCATTTTTTTAATGATTGTTTATGTGCAGAAAGGGACACCTTCCTGCACATAAACAATCATTCATGGTATTTTACTGTTTCTATGTGTGCTGCACAATGCAGCACACATAGAAACAGCAAAATGAGGAGAAATTAAACATTTCTACATGTTTTGCCATTTTAAGACCAGGTTTTCCCTGGTCTTCATTTTGGCGCTGCCCAATATTTACGACACCCTTGTAAATAGGGTGCAGCGCAAAATCAATGGGTGCTGCAGCAAAATGCCCACCGCAATAACCATTGCCCGCCCCGTTCACGCTAAGTGTAGCGTGAAAGGGGGGCTTATTTACAAGGCGGTGTTAAGCCACTTTAAGTGGCTTAACTCCGCCTTGTAAATCAGGCAAAGGTCTTATCGCCACAGCAAAGTCGCAAAAAGTGACGTTCCTGTGGAGATATGCCCTTGTAAATATGCCCCAAGGTGTGGTATCAGAGTTTGCGCAGTTAATTACCATACGCTTTGCCTCTTTTCCAACTCAAATTTCACCATATTTTTCCTCTGAAAATTTGCACCAGGAAAGCAACTCTAGAATGTCGTAAGTCTGTGTTACTTGCAATCTGCCAGTGGTGTAACACAGTCCCTGCAGTGCAAGGAAGGCCTCAACATTCCCGGCCCCCCCTAACTCTTCAGGGGCCCTCTATTCAGCCGAAGACCAATGAATAATCTGTAAAATATGGGAGACTCGGGGCCCCACATTTCACGCTGCAGGGTAAGGTCCCTCCCTTTTGAGCTACACCACTGCCCAGTCCCCCTGAGTCAGGATAACAAGGCTGTAATGAGGCTGATAGATAGATTTGATGAGATACAGAAGGCGGTAACCTGCCAACTCAAAGGTATAACAGAGAATAAAAAACAGAAAGAACTGCTGCTATAGACCAGTTTTTAGCTGGTCGTGGTGCGTTCGTTTTGGCCGGGTGTAAGGCATTGGCAGTGACGTGATCTCCCTGTTCAAAGAGCAGTCGGCGGCACACATGCATTGGTCACTTTGTACCAGTCCATGTTCCTGACCACAATGATATCCTTAGCCCTCCAATACCTCCCCCCTCTCCTCCTGACCCCATCCCCGCACACATGAAATAACATCCCTGTCTCATCATGCTATGGCTTAGTTTAGTTTTGGCTCAGGCTCACAGCACTGGACAAATTGTATATTTTTCAATGATTAGCTATTTGTACAACGTTCTATGTATTTCGCCTGCCAACCCCACGCCGGGTAAGCGGTAGGGTGGGAGACGGCGTGTCCGGCGCAAAGAGGACGCTAAGATGGCCGGGAGGCATAAATACCTCCCCACCTCCTCTGCGTGCCGGAAGTGACGCGTCTGGTAGGGGACTCCTCCTTGAGTCCCGCACATCATTGGGGGTGGGAAGTGCCCAAATGGCACTAAAGGGGCCGCCCGTTTAGGGTGGCCCCCTGCGGGGGCCGCGGGCAGCCGCATTGTTGATAGCTTTTTCAAGCTGTTGAAAACTTGGAGACGAAAATAATTAGAAAGTGGCTGACAAAGTTGGTTGAAGGAGGGGATAATGTGACAGATGAAGGATGAAACAAGACGGGAGGGGGAGGAGGAGGAAAGATACAACATAAAAGAGAGCAAGAAAGGAAGGAAGGAAGATAAATACACCGTGAATGAGAAAGAGAAAACTGCAGCAGAATACAAAGAAGAAACAAATAACAAAGCAGGAAAGACAATATTAAAGTTAGGAGGGAAGGAGAAAGTAACAAAAAATGAAAGAAAGAGTAGAAAAGAAACATTCAATGCGTGAGACGCCTGTGGCAAGTACGTGCATAAAAACCTCCATTCCAATATTTACATCTCTCTTCTTTCAGCTTTGCCTTTCCCTTTGTCTACGTCTAGAAGTAAACAGCTAGATATGTGTGTATAAGCACAGCTCCTGTCTTCAGTTGTATACTGGAATAACACTTAACTCTGGGTTCATAGGTTCTTTTCTCCATCTGGTCCATGTACAGCATCACTGGGAGTATAATGTTTGCCAAATCAGTTTGCACCCTGTTACTTTCAGAGGTATTTGGAAAATCACAGCCAAGACTCAATTCACAATTTAAAAGGCAATGTGCTTTAAGTTACTGTGAGCAAAGAAGAAATGGGTGCTTAGTTTATATGGGCCACTATATGCTTCAAGCCCTTTCCTGAAAAAACAATAAATGAAAATGGTAGCTATGGCCACATTTCCAAAACCTGGAGGCAGGCCCACAGTGTGATCAATGACATCTGTAATCTATTGCGGTGGAATGAGAACACACATTAAGAAGTTCATGCCTCATGCTCATTTGGTGGTCTTTTAGTTATACCTGCCTACTCTTCCAGCCCCATTACTAGTTCAAAAGCCAACAGCAGGGAAAGTGAGACAAATCTAACTTTATTATCCTGCAGCCATCTGCCTTGGTCAACCATACAATGAGCAGAACCAGCTTCAATATTCTAAATAATGGAGTGAGATGGAAGGGGACAAAGCTGTGCTTAATTTATAAATAAACAAGTGCCAAGGCTCAAGGTACTGCTTAGGAGGCCACTGCAGGTTGCACTACCGATTGGAACTGCCAACAATGCCACATGCCAGCATAAACGCCCCCTACTAAACATCACACTCCTATAAATGTGACAGCTTGGACAATTTCAGTCTACCCAAAGCAGTACGAATAGTGTTGACCTCTAAAATGATTTTTAAATGTGCAGTTAATTGTTAAACTGATGAGCTCCATACAAAAATAGTGGCACCATGTGATGGACTGTCATTGGTAAATGACATTATGTGCTGGTGCTGAACACTGGTAACACCGGCACAAATTAAACACTGGGAGGAGGTATTTAAATCACATGGTCTAGAACCGTGGTACTCATAGTACGGCCCGTGGGCTGCCAGTGGCTTGGCAGGCCTTCATTGGCAGCCCACGGACCTTGCCTTGCCGTTTCCACGTTTCCAGTGAGGCCAGCAGTAAACACAGAAGATGACCGCAGGAGCATACGTAGTGAATACGTATTAAATAGGTATTCACTAGGTATGCTCCTGCGGCCATCTTCTGTGTTTACTGCCGGCCTCTGTGACGTCACGGCACCATCTGAAAGCTTCCCAAAAGGTCCTTCAAAAGTCAGCTGTAAGCGCTTTCACAGCTGACTTTTAAAGGGCTTTTTGGGAGGCTTCCAGTTTGGACAGAGACAGAGACAGATAGAGACAGAGACAGATAGAAACAGAAACAGATAGAGATAGAGACAGCAACAGATAGAGATAGAGACCTATAGAGATAGAGACAGACAGAGACAGACAGACAGAGACATACAGAGACAGAAACAGATGGAGACAGATAGAGACAGATAGAGACAGATAGAGACAGAGATAGAGACAGATAGAGACAGTGACAGATAGAAACAGACAGAGACAGATAGAGACATAGACAGACTGATAGAGACAGGGACAGACAGAGACAGATAGAGACAGAAACAGATAGAGACAGATAGAGATAGAGACAGACAGAGACAGACAGACAGACAGAGACAGACAGAGACAGTTAGAGACAGAGACAGACAGATAGAAACAGAGACAGATAGAGACAGATAGAGACAGAGATAGAGACAAAGATAGAGACAGAGATAGAGACAGGGACAGAGACAGATAGAGACAGATAGAGACAGAGACAGATACAGATAGAGACAGATAGAGACAGAGACAGATAGAGACAGAGACAGATAGAGACAGAGACAGACAGATAGAGACAGACAGAGACAGACAGAGACGGATAGAGACAAAGACAGATAGAGACAGAGACAGATAGAGACAGAGATAGAGACAGATACAGACAGAGATAGAGACAGAGACCGAGACAGATGGAGACAGAGACAGAGAGAGAGAGATAGAGAGACAGATAGAGAGAGAGATAGAGAGAGAGATAGAGAGAGAGATAGAGAGAGAGATAGATAGAGAGAGAGATAGAGAGAGAGATAGAGAGAGAGAGAGAGAGATAGATAGATAGAGAGATAGAGAGAGATAGAGAGATAGAGATAGATAGAGAGAGAGAGAGGTAGATAGATAGATAGATAGATAGATAGATAGATAGATAGATAAATAGATAGATAGATAGATAGATAGATAGATAGATAGATAGATAGATAGATAGATAGATAGATAGATAGATAGATAGATAGATAGATAGATAGATAGATAGATAGATAGATAGATAGATAGATAGATAGATAGATAGATAGATAGATGTGTGTATGCCGGGTCTGGTGGCTCAGTGGACTAATGCGTCCGCTGCAGGGGCCTGTGTTCGACCTCATGGTCACAGTTTTTTTTTTGGTCTAGGCCCACCCCGCCCCCACCGGTGCGGCCCTCGGCCACAAACCACACTGTAAATTTGGCCCCCAAGAGAAAGTTTGTGAGTACCCATGGTCTAGAACAATATAGTCAGAAAGAGGTTCACGAGGAAGCCAATCAAAATCAATGGGCCACATTTAGAGTTTGGTGGACAGAATACTTTGTCACAAACGGGGCAGATATCCCGTCTGATATATACAGGTGCATTACAGCCTATGACACTTGCAATATGATGGATGGGGTACCTGCCACATTTTGACTGAGTATCTCATGGTATGCACATATCTTGCCTAATTCATTGCACTCACAAACCTGTATTAATTCATGCCATATACAAACCATGGAAAGTATGTGACATTCAATTTACTGCTCAGTTCATTGCATGCACACCTGTTGATTAATGACACATTTATCTTTTTAATTATCGATTGACAAAAAGTAATTGCCATGCTCCAAGAGGGAAGACTGGCCAAAAGCTTAATGCACCTCCATTGGAGTCCCCCTAGTTGGTTGATCGCCGCCTGCACTTCTTGCCTGCAACATTATTTCCTCGGCTGTTTTCTAGGCTGGGCATCAGAGGGACTCGGTGTCCCAGCACCTCCTGCGCCTCTACACGCGCTGAAATAGCGCCAGCGTCCCCGGAGCGGGGTTGATAGCCGCCTGCACTTCTTGCCTGCAACATTGTTTCCTCTGCTGTTTCCTAGGCTGGGCATCAGAGGGACTCGGTGTCCCAGCACCCCCTGAGCCTCTACACGTGCTGAAAAAGCACCAGCGGTCCCCAGAGCGGGGTTGATCGCCGACTGCGCTTCTTGCCTGCAACATTGTTTCCTCTGCTGTTTCCTAGGCTGGGCATCAGAGGGACTCGGTGTCCCAGCACCCCCTGCGCCTCACCACGCGCTGAAAAAGCCCCAGCGGTCCGGGGTGCGGGACGCGCACAGGGACGCGCCCGGGCAATGCCCGGGCCAAGGGCGGGCCCGTCCACGCCCATCCTCGCCCGGAGGAGGCTGGGCTGGGCCACCCCCCTAACGCCTGGTATTTGGCCTTCGCTACACCGTTCCCCTTCAGAGATGGTAAAACGGAAAGCGAAATCAAATGAATCAGGGGGCAAAATCATTAATACGCTAGACTCTTTTCTTTTAAGAGCAGCGGATGTCCTCTCAAAAGAGATTGAGATTACGGAGCGGCGCCTCTCGCTTGAGGAGGCAAGATCCTGCCCTGGCTTATCTGGACCTGGCTCTTTACTAACCTCCCCAATCCCCGAGTACCTGTTGGCATATCTTCTTCTGATATTGCTCTAGAACCCCAATCTCAATCTCAAGACAGCCCACCAATTGAACCTCCGGGCAAAAAGAGGAGGGGAAGGATGAAGAAGACCATTGCGCCAAAGACTGCAAGACCCTTGAAAACTAGTGAGCGAGACACAGAGCTCCTTCCTTTGTCCAGGTTGAGGCTTGCACTGCAATTGTCAGACGATCTATGCAGGAAGTTGGAACGATCTTTTTCTCTCCATTTGCAACCCCTTTTAACAAGACTGAGAAAAATAGAGGAATCAGTGTCTTTGTTGTGTAATAGTCTCCCCATCTCTGTCGTGGGCAGGGGGAAGGTGGGACAGGCACAAACAACTAGCTCTGACCATTGTAATTCTTCGCTGCCCAGCGCGTTTCACTCGGCCGTTTCCAATGATTTGGCTGAGGATCCTGTACCAATACTAGGTGTATCAAAGCCGTCCACTGATAGTAATCAGCCTGCTAAGAAAAACGACGTTCTTCCAAGAGGACCGGAACATGTGTCTTCCCCTGCGCCTCCCCCAGCTTTAGGCAACTTTGATTTGATGGGGACTGATGTTGTTAGTGCTCAATCTTTTGCAAATAACGTTTGTTCAGGCAGGGCTGGCCCAGGTGCTCATCATAGGGGGTATACTATTAATCAACCGGTTGCTAAAGTCAAATCAGGAGTAACTTTAGATCTTCCATCAGCAGCCTGTCCCTTTGTTATAGTATTAGCAAATGCTCCAGAATTAAAACTGGACCAGCAAGAAACTACAGAGCAGCTAATCCATAAAGCCCTGCATTGACTCTTTAAACACACAGGGGACAGATTCAATCTGTATCAACATCTCATTATGGCCAGGAGAGTAAACTGGGTAGGAAGAGGCCCAAAAACTATAGCAGGGGATTGCATTATTATTAATTTCAACAACCAGTACATGGTATGTGACCTTTTAAGAATACTACCAAGCACCCACTCTCTCTATTTTGAAATTTGTGCACTCCCGCTGGGTTTCTTTTGCAAACCTTGCAGACCATTTCAACCTGCACACCATAAAGTAAACAACTCTCATTTTCCTTGCCGTCCATCTAGTCTATACCTTCCTCAACCCACTTCACTCCTACCCCTTAGGAACAGATTCACTTTATTGGAGGATACGGTTGAATGCGAATGACTTGCTGATCGAGGCTTAACATTTTCTAATGATCATTATATAGTATCTCCTAATGGGACAGCTGCGACTCCTTTCCCCCCTTTAAATCTTCAATCAAATACAAGCATACAGCTAGATCGTTCAACTCTGTCTCAGAGTCTAATTCGTACGGAGAACACTCCGGAGTTTGCCGCAGTTATTTCCTGAAATATTGCAGGTTATAATCAAAAAAGTTTAACTCTGACTGGCTATCCTTGCTAATGGGCTATGATATCTTGTGTCTTCAGGAGACTTTGGAAATTGATCAGGTTTACTTAAACGGGTATCGCTCATTTCACACACCCGCTATACCTTCAACGGCTGGTTGTTCAAAGGGAGGTTTATTAACATTACTCTCTAATACTCTTCCCCTAAAGGTTAAAACTTTTCTAAATATGTCACCATATTATCATATTATCCTTTTTGAGCTCCATAAAGATAGATCTTGGATTCTTATAAATTTTTACAATAATAATTTTGGTGGCATTCAAGCAGTGATCTTGGACCCCTTGGGAAAAGACATTGCTAATTTGGAGAAAGTATATCATAAACCTTGTGATATAATCTGGTTAGGTGATTTTAACGCTCACCCTTGCAATAAGGTTAACTCACCAGCATGCGGGCTAGAAGACGAAGATGGGGATCCCCTTCCCCATTTTAGCCATAATGAATATGGCGACGCCCTTAACAGGTTATTAATAGTAAATAACCTTGTAATGTTAAATACTGTTGATACCGTAGCTAGACAGTTAAACTTCACATTTTCTACTCGCTCCCACTTCTCAACCCTTGACTATGTTTTAGTCTCAGATCCTATAAGGAAATTTTTTACCCAATTCATGACCAACTTTTATACTTTCAGTGATCACGCCGCAATCATGTTTCTTATTCCATCCTTACAAAAAAAGGAACCCTGTGTTAATCTCCCTATCAAACCAGTGATTGCAAGGGAAAATGGGATTGTTTTGAAGTGGGAAAAAGTCGATACTGTGAAGTTTGTTGGGAATATAGTCTCCAAACAAGCATCAGAGATAATGATCTGTTTAGATGCAACGATTGATAATGGCACAACTTCAGCCTTCGAGCGAATCTTATTAGAAATTAAAAATAACTTACTACGCTCTATATTCAATGGGCGTCGTAAGGGTCCCTCCTGGTTTGATGATGAATGTGTGAAAACACTCAAAAAGCTTCATATGGCTTTGAAGACAAAACCTAGAGACCAAAACTTGGTGAAGTCCTTACGCCAGTTATATAAAAAAGCAAGGCTAACAAGATTAACGGTTTTAAAGGAGGAGTGGTGGGAAAGATTACAAAGGGCGGCTGTATTAAATAGCTCACATGACTTTTGGTCATTGATCAATGCTCCTTTTCTGAGAGACGAAAGGGTGATGACGACAGATACCCATGTAGGCCAGGAGGCGTGGGTTACACACTTTGAAGGACTGTTTGGTAGCACGCAGGAGGTAACTGTTCAACCCCACTCTCTAGTTTTACCTAGATCAGGAGTAGTGTACTCTTTACTCTGGAAGAAACAAGCCACGCTCCTAACCAGTGTAAAAGAGCGAAGGCACCTGGACCCGATGGCGTCCCAATTGATTTCTTTTTAGATAATCAAGATCTTTGGGTGCCACTTCTTACAAACGTTTTTAATAAAATTGTCCGAACAGGTGCGCCGTCTTCATGGAAGACGACTGTAATTGCACCAATTTACAAAAAGGGGGACAAGGCAGTACCAAAAAATTACAGGCCCATATCCTTATTAGATTCAACTGCCAAACTAATGGGCGAGTTACTTTTAAACAGGCCTGAGGAATGGGCCCAGGAAAAGAACATAATAATCCCATGCCAATATGGCTTCAGAAAAGGAAAGGGCACAGTGGATCAGTGTTTGAATTTAAATCTAATAATAGCCAAATATAAAGCGGCCAAGAATGGTCACTTATACATTGCCTTCATGGATCTGTCGGCAGCCTTTGATTGTGTGGCACAGTCTATGCTGTGGCAGATCATGGAGGCAATGGGAATTGAGATCCAGATTATTAATGTAATCCGTGACCTGTATGCCGGAGCCACAGCTTGTGTTCGGTTTGGCAAGGGAGGAGAGTGCACGAGACATTTTAAAATCACTAGGGGCGTGAGGCAGGGGTACATCCTTGCGCCCTTCTTATTTGCTTTATATACTAATGCTGTAGAATCTGCATTGCTAGGGTCTACCACAGACGTTCCTTTTATTAATTCTCTTTCAGTCCCGATACTCCTCTATGCTGACGACGCGGTGATCCTTGCACGCACAGGCAACGCGCTGCGTCGACTCGTAGAGGAGTATGCAAAATTTATGAATAACCTGGATCTGAAAATTAACTATTCTAAGTCCTTTGTTCTTGTGGCAGGCCCAAAGCAGAAGAAACAGCCACGAATGTATGTTGAAGGGGTAAAGCTAGATGTTGTAGATTCTTTTAACTACTTAGGGATCGTGTTCGATCGAGATAATAATTGGAGAAATATGGTCTCTAACAGGGGATTATTGATGGAAAAAAATATTGGGGCCCTCTTTAAATTTGTGAAAAAACTCAGGAGCAAAAAAGTGAAGTGATAAAAAAAGTTTACGAGGCGAAAACACTATCCGCCGCCTCTTATGGCGCAGCTGTTTGGGGCATCTCTGATGCCTCTAAACTGCAGCGCATGGAAGATGCCTTTTTGAAAAATCTGGTCTCCCTTCCCCAGTCGTGCTCTAATTATAACTGCCACATGGAGTTGAGAGTTTCTTATATTATTGATAAGATTTGTATTACACCAATTATGATGTGGCATTCAGTCTGGCGTAAAGAAACCCTCTCCTTGACTAGAGACATTGTAAACGATGTCCTGAAATTAGATGGTGCAAGTAAAATAAGATGGTTAAGTAATGTTGAATCTAATCTTCAGGAGGTTGGTCTGCATTATCTTTATGAGGATCCGAAGATATGCCCGTCAATATCCAAGAAGGAGTTGAAAACTCACTTATTGGTCCATCTACAGACGAAGAGACACAATACTAATTTTAAACTTTCTACAGTCAAGTTATATTACGCTGCCCCAAGTATAAGTGTAACTAATGTGAACTTCACTTATCTATCGTTCGTTACGAATCTACAACATAGATACATTTCAATGAGATTTCGTTTAAATTATATCCCCTCATGTTAGGCCTTCCGCCCAAAACCTATGCGATTACTGCACTCCCATTTTGCCCTTGCGACAAGCGATCCACTCAGAACGATCTTCATTTTTTATTCTTTTGTAAATTTTATAGTGATGAAAGAAAAAGATTCATTGTCCCCCTTATTCGTAAAATGAATTTTAAACAATGTCGTGTAGCCTTATATTATCTTCTGCTACTGTCTGATACCTTTACATGTTTCTCTTTGGCTTCGTTCTTTTTATCTGCTCTGAGAAAAAGGAGATCAAATTGTCATTTTGATATTTAATATGAAACTTAAGATGTTGGCCTGTGCAATATTTGTGTGTATACTTATGAACTAATGTTTTCCTTTTAGCTTATGATCATTAATTATGTTTTAATACATGTTACTCTAAATTTTTATAATAGTTTTTATCTATCGATGTACATGTGTTTGCAGAATACTTTTTATGCCGATCTTGTGTCGGCGAAATAAAGTTATTTCTAATTGACTGATTCCCCCTAGATCAGTTGTCAAAGTTAACAATAGAGTAGGTAAGGGCTCTAAAACAACCCTTCTCACCTTTAATAAGTTTATCAAACTCAGGCACCAGCTCTGCAAGAGAGTGTAAAGGATATAAGACAAAGTGTGACAAAATAAGCAACATGCAAAGGTAAAACGAAGAAAGCCCAGAAAACATTTTTCGTTCAATTTATCAAACATGTTTATTAATTAGAATCACAGGACACTTGTAATCCGTAGGAAACCCTAAAAAAGCACCAGCATCTAAGTGATTGTAGATATGAGGCCCTATTTAAATCTTGGTGATGTCTGCAGCCTTTTTTGCTGAAACTGCTTTTGCCGAAAAGGCAGGAGCATCTTCAGCGAAAACAAAGACTGCTAGCCGGTCTGCCGTGCTACGGCGGCATTGCAGTTTGTTCAGGATAATACAAACCCCCAAAGTGGGTGGTTGGTTTTGGAAAATAACAAAAGCAATGCCTGTGATGTACTCAAAGTTTTCTCCCAGAACGGAGGAAACAATGTTTTGTTCTCTCTGGCACCACCATATTGTGCATGGGGGCAGCGGACAGGAAAATAAAGACGGCTGGTGGTAATTGAAGACCCACTTTAAAATGGAAGGGCATTTCGGCACCATGTCAGCAGGGAGGATGTCCCACTGAGATGATGTTTCGGATGGTGGGACCAGGCAAATTACTACCGTAAGACACACAGGGGCTTATTTACAAGCCCCTTGCACCGTCGGTGCGTCACTTTTAATATTTAATATGGGAAAAAGTGACGTACTGGGGATCCAGCGCTCCCAGTTTTTGATGGAAAGCTCATATTTGTAGAGACAAGACTGCAGCCATGTCTTAATCCAAGTAAATAAGTAAATAAATGTGTTTTGGCTACATAATTCTGACAGTTTGTTGGCAGGCTTAAGAGATCACACTGTGTGGGTGGGACTTATCTCTTAAGCACTGCAGAGTTTTTATTTAACAAAACAGAGCATTCAGAGATTTCAATTCTTATTTTCTTAAATTGTACCATTTGGGCTATCACACCTGAAAACAATTACTTTAAGTTTATCGGAAGACTCCTAGTCCAAAAGCACATAATTTCCAAGCCCTGAACTTTCCATTCACAATAATGCCATCAGGAAAATGTATTCATTGTTCACATCCGCAAAAGCAATTAAAATTACATTCTGGAAACCAATAAGACTGGAACGTGGTGCCCTGATAACATGGAGTCCTCTGGTAACTTTGCAAAGGAGAGCTCATGATTGGAAACATGGAGTCAGATTAATTAAAAAGTTGTGTAATGCAGCATAGGAACCAAAGTTTCTTTACTGCATTGCCCAACAGGGAAAAGACAGCTCAAAGCAATATCTACAAAGATATGGTGCTGCTGCTGTCATACACTGCGCTGGTGCTTAACAGGCTGCCTAGCACTACGCACACCCCTTTGCACCACAGTACAAATGTGCATTGGTGATGTCCAGCTTAGCTTTTGCACTGGAAGGGCATCCTTTGAATACAAAAAGTATGCTTATACCAACTTTAAAACTTTTCCCACATTGTATCTGTGCTTTACTGTGCAGCATAAATGCAATGTTGAAAATGTTTGGAGAAAGTAAAACATCTCTCCAACTTACCTTTCTCCAGGAGCATTGATTGCTAAACTATGTTAAGTAAAAAGTTAGTAAATCTGCTCTTGTGTTTTCTGTGTGATCTCACTCTACCTGTCCTTCTGTAATGACAGCTACTACTTGACTGACAGTCTTGCCATTACCTTGTGCAGTAGGTGGGCTTGTCATTACAAAATCTCCCCCTGGCCCTAAGGGACTGAACGTACTGCATTGTAAGCTAACATGATCTGATAATGAGGTGCAGGTGCATTCCTCCCCTAATGCCACTCGCTGGATTACATTATATTTTACTGTCTACTTCGTTTTACATCATCAGTATATTTCATGTATTTGCTTTTCTCTTCCTTTCTCACTTTTACTACTAATACAGCCAGGGCACAAGTCCTAAAAACAGAAGTGGGGGGACTAACCAGGTTAGGCAGTATGCAAGTGAAATCATGACGCGTGCCATCACAGCGCATGATGTCACGACGTGTGAGAATGCACGTGACATCACAGGAAGCGACCTAACTGGAAGTAACATCACAAGAAGTGACATCAGATATTAAGACCTCACACATATGTTTATCAGGTATATCATGAGTACAGTTAAGCGCATTATGAGATTTAACAAATGAAATTTGGTGTCGGGGTTGTGCCAAAAATGTGGCGCAATCCCGACGCAAAATCTGGGCCTAAACTAATATATTTATTTTTTTAAACCCCGCCACAAAGAAATTGGCAACAAGGAGAAGCATGGCAGTAGATCTGTTCTGCTTAATTGGTTGCAAAGTCTACATTTTAAAATATTTGATTGGGTTAAGGCATCTGCTGCGAAGGTGCCCAGTAAATCTCAGGGAATAGTAATAACGGTGAGATAACTCTGGAGTTTAACACATATGTTGGAGAGATCTGTGTTTTGTGAAGTCTCAGATTTGAATCAAAGTAGTATAGGTTAATGTGTCTCCTGCAAAGCACATCAGGTAACATGCAGATGAAAGATTTTTATTTTATGTAGATAGTAAAGTGGGTTACTGCTTTTAACACAGAGATCCTTTTGTTACTTGCAGTTCATAAATTGTAAGCCTTGTAATATAACACAGTGAGCTATGAAGGACATGTGACTCCTACAACTTGTAACCCTGCCTCATATAACTCATCTTGTACATTGATTTACACATGTACATAATTTATTGTCAATGTGTAATGTGTATGTTAGGTAAAGAGCTCTGACACCCTGCATTGGGTTGAGTAGCGCTATAAAAAAAAAAATAGTGATATTCAAATTGTTATTTGTGTAAATACTGGCACAGACCAACACATCTGACATTCTTACAGTGCATGCATCTCTTCTACACAGGGACTGAACAAAGGCAGAAGCATGCCTCTTTTAAGTACCTGTGAAGAGATAACAAGCTGTGTGCCTTTGTTTCCCCTCCATGGCATTTACATTTAAGTTCGAGGTTCCAGGCCGCCTCCAGTCAGGATATTCAAACAAAGGGAGACCTTATGGCCCCTTAACTTCGGCCCAGCGGGCACGTTGCTGTTGGGACTAGAAAGCAGACAATGTACAGGAGTTGCTGAAAGTGTCCGGTGTCTGAAAATTGCACAGGGACAAGTTCAGCTTATTTCTGTGGGGCCCAACTTCTTGGCAGGGGGGACGGCGTCCACCCTGTGAAAATAGTGGGTGGGCGCCGTGTACCTGCGTGTACCCCCGACTCGTGCCCTGAATACAGCTATTTCATATACTATATTTATTTGCCTTCCTATGTTCATCTCATTGTTGGCACATCATTGGTTTCTTTCATTTCACCTTTCTTTCATTTACAAGGTTTTACTTTGAGTTCTTACTCTATTTATCAGTTTCTGCTACTTACTTTCACTCTTGCGTCTTTCCTTCCTAGTGTGCTTCACCTGTCTGATATGTCATGCTCTTCTATCTCAGACATGCTGTAATACTGTCTCCATTTTGTTTTATCCTACTTTTCTGCCAATGTTCTTCTGACATCTCATGGTCGTATCAGACAACTCCCTGACACCCCCATTAAGACATATTCCTGACCTTTCTTCAGATATGTCCCTGAATTTACCCCTTCACGCAGATCCTGCATTCGACCCCCCCATAAATATCCTTATCCCACTCCAATGTATAGACATCCCTGAGTCTACCCCCCATGAGATGTGTCTGTGATTCCATTTCCTACCATATGCCCCTGATTGCACTATCAAGGAGATGGGTCACTTATTGGGGCGTGCAAGGTCACAACTTTTTTCTGATGCCAACTTCAAGTGGTTCGTGCCGAAACTACGAAAAATAAGCAAAAGTCACACAGCTCTGTGTTAGAGGAATTGTCGTGTGAAAATGTGTGCTTTCGCAATACTTTTATAAGCGTGTTTATTTTGATATTTATTTCCCTCACTAATATTCGGTGATTTGCGAAGAAAAGCTATGCAAGAAATGTACTAAGTCCTAAAAGACACATGATTTCCCAGAGCAACCTATTTTCACATACTCGCTGTACTTTTGTTCACTACTCACGAGGAAAGCAATGCAAAGACAGCACTGGCATATAAAATGCTTGCTAGTTACCTGTGCAACACATTCACAATACTTGTAAGAAAAATACATTCTGTATCAGAGTTAAGACCCACAAGAGGAAACTACACTCAGGCTAAGGGGCAAAAACATTGAGAAACTTAGCAAATTACATGGAGGCAAATAATCAGGAACTATGCAAAGCGTTGGTAGTGTGCAAAAAATGTGCACATCCCTAGTCACTGATCCCACCAGAGATGGCCCTAATCCAATTCCAAAGGAAATATGTCCCTGAATCCACTCCCCCACGCCCCTGACCCCACTCCTTTCAGTCATGATACAAATCCCACTCTCAGCCAGACATAGCCTGGATCCCTCTTGCCCAGTCTTACTCCACATTTTATGATAGACCCATCCTCCTAGCTGAACTTGGCAGTCAATCCTTTCCCTCAGATTTGTTGTAACACCCCCTACCCCACTTGTATAGTAGTCACAAGGACAACCCCCTCACCCATTTTTTTTATCTCTTAGGTTTCACCCTCTTGTCTTTACTTGCATTTTCTAGTGTATTTTTCACATTTCTTTAACCACCACAATCCCTTCTCTTTCTCACTTTTTTGTTCACTATCCCGCTTCATTCTCTTCCTTACTTTATTGCCACTCCTTTATTCTGACCCCCTTCTCTTCATTACCCATTCTACTAAATTAACTTTCCTTCATTCTTCCGTTTCTCATTTCCACATTCTTCAATAGCTTTAGTTACCCACTCTCTCCCTAACTTTTATTGCTCTTTTCTCACACTTGACCTCTACCTTCCTGTTGCTCTTTTTTCAAGTTCTGCCCTTTGCAATTCTCCACCAATCCTCTCTCTTTCTCCTTTAAATTGCTTCATCACACTTTTCCTTAAATTTTCTTTAGTCCTCCTAAGATCTTTCATTATACCCAGTTTCCTCATACTCTGACTGCTTTATTTGACTAATTTTCTATTTTTTTCATCTTTTTTTATTGCTCATTCAGTTACTTTCCCATTCTCTAACCTGCCACACGTGTATTTTCCTTCATACCATAATTTCTTTCTTTCTTCCTTCCTTTCTTTTTGATTCCTTCTTCCCTTCCTTCCTTCTTTTCTTCCTTGAATGCTTCTACCCTGCCTTCCTTTTTTCCTTTTATCTTTCCTTCTTCTCGCATTCCTTCCTTCATCAGTCTCTTCCTTCCTTCTTCCGTTCTTTCCACCCTTTCTCCAGCTGTCCTTTACTTCTATCATCCGTACCTTCCATTTTTGCTTCCTTTACCCTCCCTTGCTTCGCTCTTCCTTTCCTCTTTCTGGCCTTCTTTCTTTCCTTCCTTTTTTTTCTTTAGGTCACTTCTTCTAACCTTCATTCCTTCTTTCACTTCTTCTTTCCTCCCTCCCGTCAATCTTTCTTTTATTTTGACCTTTATTTTCCCCTGCTTTTTAAATATTTAGGTATCTTTCGTTAACTTTTACAATAGTCTTCATTTTCCTTCTTTTTATAAACCTCCATTCACATCAGAGCTCGACATTTTTTTTCCTTCTTTAACCTGTAGCTTTCCAAGTTGTTGCCTTCCCCTGTGACCAGTGCTGGAAAGTAGGAGGAATCTACTGGAACCATATTCCAGAAGCTATTTCTGAGCTGGAGCCCAGGGAAACATGCAGAATTTGTCCTGGTGTCATTTTCAGACACTAGGACATAATTCAGCAGTGCCTCTAAGATGTCTGAATTCTGTTCAGATCAGAAACCTGCAAGCAGAGAGGGAGCTTTCTTATTTTTACTTCCAACAGGTCTAAAGCAAAGTCCTGATATAAAGGGTCATCAGTCCTTCTTTTGTTCAGCTTTTATCTTGGCTGGGAGCCAACTGGAGCCTAATACCTAGATGACAAGGAAACAAAGGCACACAGATTATCAGTTCATAAGTACTTTAGAAACATTACGATTTGGAGGCAGGGTTTTGACTTTGCAAGAGATGTGAATGCACTGTAAGAATGCAATATTTATCTGTGAGTATGAGTAATTACCCAAAATTTAAAAGGCACATATTTTCTTAATTCATCATTTTATATCATTATTCATCCCAGTGTAGGGTGTCAAAGAGAATCACATATCAACCATACTTGTAGTCATTATATCTTAAGCGGGAATGGTCGGGAGAAAAGCAGATATAGCACAGTGATTGTGGTTGTCTGCATTAAAAAGACTATGGGGCTGATTACGATGGCGGGCAGACGTATCGGAAATCGGGACTGCCCGACAGACTGTCGGCGGTCCCGACATAGGCATTGTGATGCGATCGCCACCACGGCAGTCGCAATGCCTATTTTTTGTATTGCGGCAGGTGCTGATGGCTGCAGCACACGCCGCAATACAAAAGGGGTCACTTGACATATCCCTGCACTACGTGGCAGGCACCATCCCGTGCCCACATTTGAGGGTCAGGGGAGGAAGGGGGGCCCGCTATCGGCCCTCAATGTCCCTTTCTGCCAGGCTTTCCATGGCGGATAAACTGCCATGAAAAGGCTGGCGGGGAGGGACATCGTAATCCCTACGGCGGTGCCTTGTAGGAACCACCATCATTGCAGGGATTGCAAGGCCCTCTGCCGCACCGGCGGGCTCAAGGAGCCTGTTGGATGCGTGGCGGTCGGTGTTTCTGCCCGCCATACTAATGTGGCAGGCGGTGAAGGTGGTTCCGATGATGGTGAGACTGCCACCGACAGCCTGTCGGTGATGGTCTCGCTGCCATCATAATGAGCCCCTATATCACTTCCCAAAGGAACCCTTCTTTGCAATCATAAGAGTAACACCAGATTGAAAAAGAAAACAATAAGTATCTAAACTCATGACTTACAGTTTGCATGCAGATCATTGATGGTAGTAAATAGATCACAGTGATGATTGCAACTTAAGAACTGGAAGCAAGAACGTGATCTCCGTGTCAAAAGCAGGACCCAGTCAGCAATATACAAGATGGTCTCCTTGCCCCGATTGCTCTATCAGGTACAAAACTACCCCATGCCATCCCCCAGTCTTGGTTTTGGAAGGTCAACGCTGTACTCACTGGGTTCCTGTGGGGGGGGGGGCATGTCGCTCTTAAAAAAAGCTTTCAATCCACTTATTGCGAGGGCATCGCCGCAGCTGATATTAACTCTTATTATTCTGCGTCACACCTATTGATTATCAGCGATTTGTGGTATGACCTCCAGGGCGACCCGGCATATGCGGTTGAGAAGCAGGCAATGGGAGCCACTCTCCTGCTTGATTACTTATATGGTGGGGGTGGGGTGGGCTCGGGTGGGCTCCCTCTCCCCAGCAACCCAAGTGGTCCTAAACATATGGAAGCAATCCCTGCATCGTATGGGATGGTTGGGGAAGCTGACTGAGTGGACAACGCTATAGAAGGGATGCATGCTTCAGCAGGTGACCCGGCTGGAGGGCTTTCAGAAGTGGGACATTATTGGGATCTCCACTCTGGGGGATGTGATGCGTGGCACAGTCCTGAAAACATTCCAGGAGCTGCAAACAGAATATCAATTACACCACAGCCAATTTCATCGGTATTTGCAACTTTGCCATGCACTTACCCTCTATATTAGCAACCTTGCAGCTCTCTCCGAATTCAACCCACTGGAGGGTAAACACCTCCTGGGAGACCTGGGAGATCATAAAATAGCGAAAATATACCAGTTGCTCATCTCGAATTTCCCAGACATGGTGCACCTTAAAATTTGGCAGACCTGAGCAGAGTATAGGGGAATTGTTTTAGACCATGGGCACCCCGCAAGCTCATATATGGAGGAGGAAATTCAAATGTACAGGAATGAAGGGGGGGGGTAGTAAATATGACTAAGAACCAAATTGTTGTAGAAGATATGTCGTGCTGTCTTGTGCTTGGAAGGGATGGGTGGAGTCAGACGTGCAGGTTTTTGTTACTGTTCATGGGTATGCTGATTCTATCATCGTATGTGTATTTGTCGGTCTATGAGGCCTTGGCCTTTTGTCAAAACCCAATAAAATTTGTTAGGAAAGAAAAGCAGTAGCCCACTTACTTATCTAGATACAAACCAAATCTGTGATCTGCGTTGAACAGGCACATTATCCCTCGATGCTACTTTATGAATCAACACTGTGACTGGACAAAGCACTGAACTCTCCAAGAACTGCCTTAACCACTAGAGTTCTCTTACCACTATTATAATTTCCTCAAAATTGCTGGGCACACAAAGATCTCTGCAGCAGGTGTCTTAACCCTGCAGTATATTTTAAAATATAGCCACTTTTTGGCCAATTAAGTAAGCTGGAATAGATTTACGGTCACATATGTCCTTATTCTCAATTTCTTTGCAGCAGATTTTTTAAAATAAATGTATAAGTTGATTATCTGATTCTGCTTTTCAAGCTTTGCCCTTGTGACTTCACCCGCCTTTCATCTGCCACACTTTTACCCCCAATTTATGGGCTCCTAGAGTTCATTTTTTTATAATTATAGGAACTGTCAGTGACTATTTTTCCCTCTCTTTTGGTCACAACCTAGAGGTGGGCACGCCACTGAAAGCTCGGGCCAGCCTGGAGCCTGAAGCCTGGCTCAGGGTCCTGTTGGAACCTCAAGCCCATAACGAGCCGAGCTTTATGTGGCTTCTGTCTGCCCCTCTCCCTCTACCCAGGATATGGTGTTACGGCCAGAGCTGCCAACTCTGGACAAGGGGAAACAGGTTTGAGTCCCAGGATGGACTCAACATCATGTGAGTCTGGGCAAATCACATAATTTCCTCATACCTATAAACAATGTATGTGTGTCTTTGTGTAATGTAAGTGGTGCTCATTGTAAAGCTCTCAAAAACCTTTGGGTCGAGTTCAAGCTGTATTTTAAAAAACTGCAGAAAAAATGCACTAAGAGGTAAAAACAAAGCCTTAACATATGGAAAGACATATATACCCCTTTACTGGCTGTCTTTTACAAAGTGAAAGCAGAAAACCTGGATACATCACAGCTTCCCTGCTTAAATTGTGTGATCTTAGGCAAATATTTCATTTCACCAAAACTCTTTTTTCTTCATTGTCGCCTATGAAAGCACTTCAAGATATGTATGTTCAGACTATCAGTAGTACAAAACAATCACTTTTAATAAGTACTTCTCAGTGCGGTGATGTTTGTTGTATGATTTGCATAACAAATATTTTTAGGGCTCGGCTCGTGCAAGGGGCAAGGGCTCTAAGATCCGAGCCAGACCCTTGGCTAGGCTCTGGCTCGGCTTTCCTTGTTAATTTGTTGGCCCTCCCACCTCTACCTCAACCTTCATTTGCCTCCCTGACTTCCCATTATTTTAGGCGTAAGGCTCTCACTTGCAAGAAACCTACGAACCTGCGATGAGACGGTTTCTCCACCCGTCGCAGATCTTTTTCACTCTTCCAACGCTTTCTTCCTCGGAATGAGGTGGCCTTGAACACCTGCACCGAAGCCCTCTCAGGAAAACTCGCTGAACCGATCTTTGCCTCGGCTCTGACCTCTACATCCATAGGTAAAAATCATCGATAACGAACCCATCTGTTACGCCCTACAACTCACCCTTCTGTAGAGTTAAGAGAGCAAAGAGGTCAATTAGCCAATGTGTTTCGCGAGTGAGACTGAAAACCTATCTCCACTCGGCAGATGGAGCCACGTCACGCATTGGCTGCATATATAAAGGCAGCTGCACGACAGGCAGTGCCCCCTACCGGTCAGCTCTGCTGTGACAAAAGAACGTGACTGATGACGAAAGATGGGCACAAATGCACCTTAACGTTCCACCAGCTCCGGGACAGCTGACCTGCTCGGTGACCTTTCACAAGACACGGCTGACCCCTGGGGCTCATCGATAAGAGTTTGGAATGTGGATGCTTCGAGTCCTTATCACTCCAGTACAAATACAAGATTGGAGGAAGTGTGAACAGTGTAACCACTGGTACTGCTGTCATCCGGCCCTCCTGAAGGGGTGGCGCCCTGGGACCTGCACTTATGTGTCTCACATGCTGTATTGAGAGGGGGACGGAGGTGTGTGTTGCTTTCTGTTATATGTGTGTCAATGTGCTCATTGTTAGCTCTGATGGTCGGTTCCCTATAATAATATATGATGTGGGTGCATGGACGGGAGGACAGTGAGGGGCTGATCACGAATGACCTTCTATCCCCAGCAGGATGTATACGGTGTGGCCCAGATTTATCAAACTTTAACGAAGCACGGCATGACACCTTGCTGTGGTGCGTGAAAGAGAGAGGGCAGGAATGCGCCATATTTAACATTATGAGATCTTTTCCATGCGCTGGCGCCCAATGTGCTGCTTTCTGCCAAGGCAAGCCCCCTTGCGCCGTGCTACAAGGGTGCCTGCCTTGTGGGCAGAATTGTTTTTGCGCAGGAAGGAATCCTTCCTGAACAAAAAATAAACGTCTGAGGCTTTTTCCTCTTCCTACGTGTGCTGCAGCAGGCAGCACACATAGAAAGAGGAAAAAACGAAGAGAAATAAATATATTTCTCCTTGTTATGCATCCCCTGAGAAAGCATGCCATTTTTACGCATTCCCAGGTCTACCACTCATGGCAAACCTGGGAATGCGCCAAAATCCATGGGTGGATGTGTGGGAACACCCTACCCATGGAATACCTCCCTGTTGCAGAGTAACGCAAGGCAGCGACTTGTGATGCCTTGTATTAATCCAGATTTACCAAGCACCACATGGCACGAAAGGCGGCCTTGTATTTCTTGCAGTAGCGGCTGGCAGGGAATGAGGGTGGAGAGGCGGGGGGATGGCGGGGGACAAACAAAATAATAAATAACACTTACCAGCTCCACCGGCCTCGTCTCTCCTCCGCTTCTCCAGTCCCGGAACCAGGAAGCACCCAGGTTCCCCATAGCCAATCACAACACTGCAATGCAGCATTGTGATTGGTCTGAGTGCCGTAGATCGGCGCTCAGATGGGGACTGGGGGCCTGGGAATGTTCTCCACCAGCTGTGTAATGCAGCCTGGTGGGGAGCACGCAAAGTGTGCATGACTGTTTTGCCAGGCCAAGACGGCCAGCCAAGCAGTCATGGGCACTTGGAGTGTGCAAACCACTCCTCCCCCTGTGCATCCAGCCCCACCCGCCCTAACCCAGCCCTGAACCTGTGAAAAATAAAATGATAATAACTACGTTATTATCATTTTATTTTTCCTGCTCAAAAAGCAGTGGGACGACGCTCCTTCAGAGCTGCCCCAGGGTAAATCTGACTTTAGTGTTGCATTGCACTTGTGTTACCTTGTGTGACGCAAGGGCAACGCAACACTATGAGAAATATGTCCCTGCATCCTCACGAAATCTAAGGACTTACAAATGACCCCTGAGCACACCTGATCCAACCACATCATTAACATGCACCAGTACAGTAATTACTTCGTTCAGCATTAAAAAAAAAATATGACAGGACTGTCATTGCTCACCGCTCACACTCAGACAAACTCATCAAAGGAAGGCAGTGCAAAGAAAGAAAGTGGGACTGCAAGTGTGCAAAGACATTAACACATTCAAAAAGCATTACATGAAAACACTTCCCACATAGGCCTCAAACAGTAGTTTACTCGTACTGTTACTACTCCTAGTGCTACCACTATTACTAGTACTACTACTGCTACAATCAGTAGTATGATTAGTACTACTATCATACTATTACTACTCCTATCAGTATCACTGGTACTACTGCTACTACTACCACCAGTAGTACTATTAGTACTACTACTTGTACTGTTACTACTCCTACTGTTACCACTATTACTAGAACTAATGCACTACTACTACTGCTACCACCAGTAGTACTAATAGTACTACTAGTCACACTATTACTACTCCTTCTGGTACCACTATTACTATTACTACTGCACTTTTACTAATGCTACTACCAGTAATACTATTAGTACTACTAGTCGTACTACTCCTACTGCTACCGCTATTGCTAGAACTACTGCACTACTACTACTGCTACCACCAGTAGTACTAATAGTACTACTACTCACACTATTACTACTCCTACTGCTACCACTATTACCACTACTGCACTAATACTACTGCTACCACTAGTAGTACTATTAGTACTACTATTTGTACTATTACTAGTCCTACTGCTACCATTATTGCTAGAACTACTTTACTACTACTACTACTACCACCAGTAGTACTATTACTATTCCTACTGTTACTACTTCTCCTTATTCTACTACCACTACTATATACATGTATAGAGGGTGGATGCACTGAGTGACCTGGGCACTGGAGGAAGGAACCTCCTACTGATGCAGTTGCAGTCCCACAAGCTACTCAGTTTATGAAATGAGCCTCATTTTATGACGTTACCATTTTTGTTTATAAGGTAGCCACACTAAGGCTGTTCCAATGTCCAGGTGTTAAGATAAGAAAAGCCTGCCCATTTTTCATCGTTTACAGAAATACAGGACTTGCAAAATAATCATATTTTGTTTTTATTTAGCGCTTTATACCGCACTCCTGTCTATGGTGTCTAATTTACCAACCTCATAAGGATGGAACATTGGTTCAGTATTGCTGTGAATTGAAACTGGGGCCTGCAAGACACAGCATATATCAACAGTGAGCATTTAACTCACTGAGCCATTGTGTCAGCATCAAAGGCATAGCGAGGCTGGACATAGGGAAGTGGCCGGCGTGCTACTCACCGAAGCATCATGGTTGACATAGTCAGCAGACAGTTATGTCAAAAACACCATGTGTATTATTTGTGTCAGGCTTTTTCCTAGACCCGAAGGTGTAGGTAAAACCTATCAGTATCAAACCTAAGATTATAGGGGTTCTCTGCTTCTAGAAAGCTGGGGATTGGTCTGAAATGGCAGGTTGCTCTGCTAAGGCCTCCTTGACACTCTGGAGCAGCTTGGTCAAGCAATCAAGAAGCTAAGCATCTTGTTGTTTATGGGGCACTCAAAATGTGGTTTTGGAAGAACTTTTAATACCCAGCACAAAGTGTGGTGATGTGTCCCTTGTTCAATGCTATGCCTGCAGAAGGCTAGTGCGTGATGGGAGTCAGACGCGGTCCTCTAAAATAACATTCATGTGGGTGAAGTGAAAGTACTTGACAGTCTGGGTCGCGCTTCCAGCACTTGCTCTCCTGCACTTTTGTGTACCAGTCTTTGAGGTTCTGCACGATCCTCCATAGGGCAGTCACAGGGGCGGCAGCGAGATCTTGGAAGTCCCGCTGTACTGGTTTCATTTCATAATCATGGCTGCCTCTACCATTATACACCAGTGCGGGGTTCGCAGTGGCGCAGCACGACCTCGTGTGTTACACCAGGCTTGGTCCGAGGGTAAGGGAAACACAGAGCTTACATTCCTGGCATCCTGGAAGCACTGATGGTCCACCTAGGATGGTGTAGCACTTTAAAATACGGACTCCAAGCAGCCAATATTGGCTGTAAGCTGGACGGAGGGGAAGCACAAATCAGCACAGGAGCAACTTTCCAAATATTAGATCCCCAGCTATTGGGTACAGAGCCGATTTGCTGGCATTCTGCCAAGCTGACCAGGTGGACCTGGCTGGAACTGGAACAGTTTGTTAAATACAGATTCCAGTCCCGACAGGAGCCAAACATAATCTTTTATGGACTTATTTTTTCTGTAACAGGAAAGACTTCTTCATAAGCTTTTCCTCTTACTTTTTGGAGAGGCACAGACTGAGGTGGAAACTGTGTGTATTAGTGCAAGCAAGGCTGGACTCGTTCTAGGGGTACGAACAACATTTTCACCAAACACCCATAATGGAGACATAGGGGGTTCCACTTTTTAGTAGGGGGTAGGCAGCAGACCTCTATCCTGAAGTACAGCAAAAAGACCGTACCATCCAAAACACATAGAACCCCCAGGTTGCTCCTGACCCCACCCCCGACAACCCCAAGAATCAGTGACTGACAGGCAAGCTTTGTGGGTGTAAGAGGCCATGTTTATTCAAGTCGTCAACAATCAAACATGACAATATATTTTTAATTCTAACATCATCTAAAACTCAAAGCATGAATCAACATTAAAAAACACGAGTCTCTAGAATCATATTTACAAGCGTAATCATCTCAGCATAAGAACAATACAAGCGAATATCAGAATCATTTTTTGGCAATATACAGCAGACAAAGTCCATGTGCTTCTCGAATGTCACCTATCCCATCCAGCACTAAGGGGCATTCCGACCCGCCCCCCAAGGAGAACCATGCAGGTTTAACCCACCTGCATCCTTGAGAGGTGAGCCCCTGCCATCTGCTCCTTGTCTGTAGCCCTAGGGTCCCACCCCTCCAACACCAGGCTGCCCACGGGGGTTCGTAGGGTATAACCAGAGGCAGCAGCCCTATGCCCTAGCTTGCATAACTGAGCGCCCTTGCCCCCCAGCCGGTGTCCCCATTTTCTCTGGGGTCAGCTTACGGTCTCCCACCCTCAGTGCTGGCCTAGGGAGTATGCAGGAGGACTCCCCTTCCTTGACATTGTACAGCAATCTATGTGTTCTCCTTGCCGCTAACACAACCTACTGTACACCCCTCGATATACTACCTCAAGGGGATGGGTGGGTGGGTCTGCATCGCTTCCTCTCCTGCACTGGATGCACAGAGAATGAGTGCCCGGGCCAGGATGCCCTAAATAGGCCCCCAACCCTCCCCCACCAACATCCGGCGGGAGCAGAAGTGACGACACCCGTGCCCCGGAAGGAGTCCGAAGCAACCTCTCCTCTCTGGCCAACGAGTCGGGGACAGCCACGGAGGTGTGGCCAGGATCCCGGGGTCCCGGGTCCTAATGGCGCGCGTCCTTTAGGTACGCGCTTTTCCATAGAACCCAGATCCCCCAGGTTGCTCCTGACCCCACCCTCGACAACCCCACGAATCAGTGACTGACAGGCAAGCTTTGTGGGTGTAAGAGGCCATGTTTATTCAAGTCGTCAACAATCAAAGATTACAATATATTTTTTATTCTAACATCATCTAAAACTCAAATCATGAATCAATATTAAAAAACACGAGTCTCTATAATCATATTTACAAGCGTAATCATCTCAGCATAAGAACAATACAAGTAAATATCAGAATAATTTTTTGGCAATATCCAGCAGACAAAATCCATGTGCTTCTCGAATGTCACCGATCCCATCCAGCACTAAGGAGCCTTCTGACCCGTGCCCACAAGGAGATCCACGGTGGTGTAACCCACCTGAATCCTTGAGAGGTGAGCCCCTGCCATCTGCTCCTTGTCCACAACCCTAGGGGTCCACCCCTCCAACACCAGGCTGCCCACAGGGGTTCGTAGGGTATAACCAGGGGCAGCAGCCCCATGCCCTAGCTTGCATAACTGAGCGCCCTTGCCCCCCAGCCAGTGTCCCCATTCTCTCTAGGGTCAGCTTACCGTCTGCCACACTCTGTGCTGGCCTAGGGAGTATGCACGACGACTCCCCTTGACGTTGTACAGCAATCTATGTGCTCTCCTTACCGCCACAAGGGCGACCAGGGCCAACCGGACCTTCGCCCTCCCCACCACCAAACAAATTCTGGACAAGCGCCCAGATTGCATCAATCAACAGGTCTGTGCCGATGTCAGACAGGTGAACGCCATCACAGTGAAACATGTGGTCCCCCTTGAGCAACCTGTGTTGTATGTGGCAAAGCCGACCCCGCCCAGGACATAACTTGGCCATCTCCGCGTTGAGGCGCCTCACGGAAACGTTCAGAGCCCTTGACCTCTCTCCTGGTCCTCATTTGCACCGCGGAATCATGTTGGACCATGCGATCCGAGCCCCGGGAAAATTCCTCCAGAACCAAGCAAACTCTGTCAGCAAGGCCTCTCTAGCAGCCCTGCGACCCATCTCCACATTATCGTTCCCGCCCACATGCAGGATAATCAAGTCTGGGACCTGCGGTCCCCCGTGCGCCTTCATTTCCTCCACCAACCGCCGCAGCTGCCCAATTCGGAGGCCCCCAATGCCCTGCCAATGGAAGAAAATCTTGTCCATACACGCCGGTTTCGACTTACACTGCTGCTGCAACCGGTAAGCGGCCAGTCGTACAAAGGAGTGTCCCAGCATCCATACCACCTTAAAGGGCAGGCTACTGCAGGAAAAAAGAGACAAATTTGAGAATGGCAAGGCAGGGGCATATTAGAGCACAATTTACAGTAACTCAGGCCGCACGTAGCGTTTGAAGCATGAGGAAGACCATTGTCTAATACGTTTAACCTCATCTGCTGATAAACCCGCCACCGCAGCCAAAGGTGCTGCCCCCATTCTAAATGAGTGAGAAGAATAGCCAATGGGGTCCAAACCCAGACTGCGGAGGGCGCTCTTAAAAATAACTGTGAGCTGGTATTTTGATAGGCACTCCCCATTTGCATTGATAAAAAGGGGGTGGGCATGCCTCTGAGGATGGACCACCAAATATGTCCCCATCTGAGCCACCAGACATACCAAAGCTTGTGTGGAAGGCTTGAGCCAAATTGTGGCACCCCTACCCATAGGGTCAGTTTTAGATCTTCGCAATTTGATGGAAAGCCCGTCATGTTGTAATTTGATATCTTGGAACTGCAAACCCCCGGCAGTATACGATTTCGAGGAACCAACTAACTCGCCCACCCTGAAAGCTCCATAAAATGCCACTGTGAAAGCGGCCCCAAACAAGGTTACCTCATAAGTGGATGTGCATACTGTTCGGAGGCAAGATAACATGTCCTCCAGGGTCTTCATATCAAGTGGCCTTCTACTATCCTTCTTTACACCCTCCAGCCTGGCCCATCCCGCTAAAGCCTTTCTGACCAGGAATGAATTGCCTGCATCCCGAACCCCCCTGAGTTTGGCATAAAAGACGATTGCAGCCAAGTGAGCCCTTGCGTATGACACCGGCCTGCCCTGTGCCCTCAGCACCTGCAGAAAACTGCAAATAGCCTCCAATGAGAAGAGGCCCACAATCCCTAGCTGCTGCACAAATGCCCTGTAAGATTTAAAGTGTTGCTGGTAAGCCTTTCGGGTGCGCTCGCTTAGCGAGGCTCCCACAAGACCAGCTAAGGCGGGGCTCCAATCTTCCACAGAGATGTCGGGAACACTGTCATCTGGTCCGCTGCTTGTGGGTTAAACTTCTGGAATTCCTGTAACTTGGAGCGAGACAATGCGTCAGCAGCTTGGTTAGAAACAACTGGAATATGCGCAGCCCTAAACACTACATTCAACTTTAGGCACAACAAAACCAGATGTTTCAGAAGTCTCAGAACCTGGCTACAGGAAGCACTCTGCCTCTTAATGGCCTCCACCACTGACATATTATCCGACAAAAAAAACCACTGACTTGCCACAGAAGAAGTCGGACCACACAGTGACCGCGACAACAATGGGGAACAGTTCCAAAAAGGCAATATTTCTTGTCAGCCCGCTTACGTGACATGCATCAGGCCAATCACCCCGGCACCAATGCTGTCCTAGAATTGCCCCAAAACCAACACTGCCTGCTGCATCTGTGACCAAGCCTACAGATTTGCTGGAGACTGGCGGGGTTGGCCAAACCACTGTCCCATTAAAACCCGGTAAAAAGTCTTGCCATATCCTCAAGTCATCCCTCACTTCAGCTCGAAGCCTAGTATGGTGATGTTTTTTCGTCAAACCAGCCATTGCCCTAGCAATAGATCTGGAGAAGGGGCGGCACATGGGAATTATGCGCAGTGCAAAATTAAGCTGGCCCACGAGTACCTGCAGTTGGTGCAAAGTCACCTTAGCTCCTGCTAGGACAGAGTCAATCGCCCGGGTTAATGCTTGTACCTAGTCAGGCGATACAAAAGGGGATGATGGACGGAACGTTTGAGCCAATCAAACACTCACCCCCAGTCAACTGATCTGGGTTTAATCCATCATCATTCTTAAGCTCACTCCACCACCCCAGTTCAGACATGGCCATATGCAAATCAGTCTGACCCTGTGCCTCATGGGAACAGTCAGCCCGAACTGCCAAGCCATGTCTTCCCTGGACCGGAAACAAGCATCCTAGGACCGGTTTCTGGCATTTCAGCCGTCATCAGCCAGGCTTGCTTGAATCCAGTGGCAAAGTGAGCAAGGGACCCACGTCTGGGCATACCCCGCCAACTTAGGGCGACCAAAGCGATACAAGGGGATGATGGACGGAACGCTTGAGCCAATCAAACACTCACCCCCAGTCAACTGATCTGGGTTTAATCCATCATCATTCTTAAGCTCACTCCACCACCCCAGTTCAGACATGGCCATATGCAAATCAGTCTGACCCTGTGCCTCATGGGAACAGTCCAGCCCGAACTGCCAAGCCATGTCTTCCCTGGACCGGAAACAAGCATCCTAGGACCGGTTTCTGGCATTTCAGCCGTCATCAGCCAGGCTTGCTTGAATCCAGTGGCAAAGTGAGCAAGGGACCCACGTCTGGGCATACCCCGCCAACTTGGGGCGACCAAAGAGATACAAAGGGGATGATGGACGGAACGTTTGAGCCAATCAAACACTCACCCCCAGTCAACTGATCTGGGTTTAATCCATCATCATTCTTAAGCTCACTCCACCACCCCAGTTCAGACATGGCCATATGCAAATCAGTCTGACCCTGTGCCTCATGGGAACAGTCCAGCCCGAACTGCCAAGCCATGTCTTCCCTGGACCGGAAACAAGCATCCTAGGACCGGTTTCTGGCATTTCAGCCGTCATCAGCCAGGCTTGCTTGAATCCAGTGGCAAAGTGAGCAAGGGACCCACGTCTGGGCATACCCCGCCAACTTAGGGCGACCAAGCGATACAAAGGGGATGATGGACGGAACGTTTGAGCCAATCAAACACTCACCCCCAGTCAACTGATCTGGGTTTAATCCATCATCATTCTTAAGCTCACTCCACCACCCCAGTTCAGACATGGCCATATGCAAATCAGTCTGACCCTGTGCCTCATGGGAACAGTCCAGCCCGAACTGCCAAGCCATGTCTTCCCTGGACCGGAAACAAGCATCCTAGGACCGGTTTCTGGCATTTCAGCCGTCATCAGCCAGGCTTGCTTGAATCCAGTGGCAAAGTGAGCAAGGGACCCACGTCTGGGCATACCCCCGCCAACTTAGGGCGACCAAAGCGATACAAAAGGGGATGATGGACGGAACGTTTGAGCCAATCAAACACTCACCCCCAGTCAACTGATCTGGGTTTAATCCATCATCATTCTTAAGCTCACTCCACCACCCCAGTTCAGACATGGCCATATGCAAATCAGTCTGACCCTGTGCCTCATGGGAACAGTCCAGCCCGAACTGCCAAGCCATGTCTTCCCTGGACCGGAAACAAGCATCCTAGGACCGGTTTCTGGCATTTCAGCCGTCATCAGCCAGGCTTGCTTGAATCCAGTGGCAAAGTGAGCAAGGGACCCACGTCTGGGCATACCCCCGCCAACTTAGGGCGACCAAAGCGATACAAAGGGATGATGGACGGAACGTTTGAGCCAATCAAACACTCACCCCAGTCAACTGATCTGGGTTTAATCCATCATCATTCTTAAGCTCACTCCACCACCCCAGTTCAGACATGGCCATATGCAAATCAGTCTGACCCTGTGCCTCATGGGAACAGTCCAGCCCGAACTGCCAAGCCATGTCTTCCCTGGACCGGAAACAAGCATCCTAGGACCGGTTTCTGGCATTTCAGCCGTCATCAGCCAGGCTTGCTTGAATCCAGTGGCAAAGTGAGCAAGGGACCCACGTCTGGGCATACCCCCGCCAACTTAGGGCGACCAAGCGATACAAAGGGGATGATGGACGGAACGTTTGAGCCAATCAAACACTCACCCCAGTCAACTGATCTGGGTTTAATCCATCATCATTCTTAAGCTCACTCCACCACCCCAGTTCAGACATAGCCATATGCAAATCAGTCTGACCCTGTGCCTCATGGGAACAGTCCAGCCCGAACTGCCAAGCCATGTCTTCCCTGGACCGGAAACAAGCATCCTAGGACCGGTTTCTGGCATTTCAGCCGTCATCAGCCAGGCTTGCTTGAATCCAGTGGCAAAGTGAGCAAGGGACCCACGTCTGGGCATACCCCGCCAACCTAGGGCGACCAAAGCGATACAAAGGGGATGATGGACGGAGCGTTTGAGCCAATCAAACACTCACTCCCAGTCAACTGATCTGGGTTTAATCCATCATCATTCTTAAGCTCACTCCACCACCCCAGTTCAGACATGGCCATATGCAAATCAGTCTGACCCTGTGCCTCATGGGAACAGTCCCCCCTTTTGTATCGCTTTGTTCGCCCTAAGTTGGCCATGTCTGAACTGGGGTGGTGGAGTGAGCTAAAGAATGATGATGGATTAAACCCAGATCAGTTGACTGGGGGTGAGTGTTTGATTGGCTCAAGCGTTCCGTCCATCATCCCCTTTTGTATCGCTTTGTTCGCCCTAAGTTGGCGGGGTATGCCCAGACGTGGGTCCCTTGCTCACTTTGCCACTGGATTCAAGCAAGCCTGGCTGATGACGGCTGGAATGCCAGAAACCGGTCCTAGGATGCTTGTTTCCGGTCCAGGAAGACATGGCTTGGCAGTTCGGGCTGGACTGTTCCCATGAGGCACAGGGTCAGACTGATTTGCATATGGCCATGTCTGGAACTGGGGTGGTGGAGTGAGCTAAAGAATGATGATGGATTAAACCCAGATCAGTTGACTGGGGGTGAGTGTTTGATTGGCTCAAGCGCTCCGTCCATCATCCCCTTTGTATCGCTTTGTTCGCCCTAAGTTGGCGGGGTATGCCCAGACGTGGGTCCCTTGCTCACTTTGCCACTGGATTCAAGCAAGCCTGGCTGATGACGGCTGGAATGCCAGAAACCGGTCCTAGGATGCTTGTTTCCGGTCCAGGGAAGACATGGCTTGGCAGTTCGGGCTGGACTGTTCCCATGAGGCACAGGGTCAGACTGATTTGCATATGGCCATGTCTGAACTGGGGTGGTGGAGTGAGCTAAAGAATGATGATGGATTAAACCCAGATCAGTTGACTGGGGGTGAGTGTTTGATTGGCTCAAGCTGCCTCGTCCATCACCCCCCTTTGTATCGCTTGTTCGCCCTAAGTTGGCGGGGTATGCCCAGACGTGGGTCCCTTGCTCACTTTGCCACTGGATTCAAGCAAGCCTGGCTGATGACGGCTGGAATGCCAGAAACCGGTCCTAGGATGCTTGTTTCCGGTCCAGGAAGACATGGCTTGGCAGTTCGGGCTGGACTGTTCCCATGAGGCACAGGGTCAGACTGATTTGCATATGGTCATGTCTGAACTGGGGTGGTGGAGTGAGCTAAAGAATGATGATGGATTAAACCCAGATCAGTTGACTGGGGTGAGTGTTTGATTGGCTCAAGCGCTCCGTCCATCATCCCCTTGTATCGCTTTGTTCGCCCTAAGTTGGCGGGTATGCCCAGACGTGGGTCCCTTGCTCACTTTGCCACTGGATTCAAGCAAGCCTGGCTGATGACGGCTGGAATGCCAGAAACCGGTCCTAGGATGCTTGTTTCCGGTCCAGGAAGACATGGCTTGGCAGTTCGGGCTGGACTGTTCCCATGAGGCACAGGGTCAGACTGATTTGCATATGGCCATGTCTGAACTGGGGTGGTGGAGTGAGCTAAAGAATGATGATGGATTAAACCCAGATCAGTTGACTGGGGGTGAGTGTTTGATTGGCTCAAGCGCTCCGTCCATCATCCCCTTTTGTATCGCTTTGTTCGCCCTAAGTTGGCGGGGTATGCCCAGACGTGGGTCCCTTGCTCACTTTGCCACTGGATTCAAGCAAGCCTGGCTGATGACGGCTGGAATGCCAGAAACCGGTCCTAGGATGCTTGTTTCCGGTCCAGGGAAGACATGGCTTGGCAGTTCGGGCTGGACTGTTCCCATGAGGCACAGGGTCAGACTGATTTGCATATGGCCATGTCTGAACTGGGGTGGTGGAGTGAGCTAAAGAATGATGATGGATTAAACCCAGATCAGTTGACTGGGGTGAGTGTTTGATTGGCCTGCAGCGTTCGTCCATCATCCCTTTGTATCGCTTTGTTCGCCCCTAAGTTGGCGGGGGTATGCCCAGACGTGGGTCCCTTGCTCACTTTGCCACTGGATTCAAGCAAGCCTGGCTGATGACGGCTGGAATGCCAGAAACCGGTCCTAGGATGCTTGTTTCCGGTCCAGGGAAGACATGGCTTGGCAGTTCGGGCTGGACTGTTCCATGAGGCACAGGGTCAGACTGATTTGCATATGGCCATGTCTGAACTGGGGTGGTGGAGTGAGCTAAAGAATGATGATGGATTAAACCCAGATCAGTTGACTGGGGTGAGTGTTTGATTGGCTCAAGCGTTCCGTCCATCATCCCCTTTGTATCGCTTTGTTCGCCCTAAGTTGGCGGGGTATGCCCAGACGTGGGTCCCTTGCTCACTTTGCCACTGGATTCAAGCAAGCCTGGCTGATGACGGCTGGAATGCCAGAAACCGGTCCTAGGATGCTTGTTTCCGGTCCAGGGAAGACATGGCTTGGCAGTTCGGGCTGGACTGTTCCCATGAGGCACAGGGTCAGACTGATTTGCATATGGCCATGTCTGAACTGGGGTGGTGGAGTGAGCTAAAGAATGATGATGGATTAAACCCAGATCAGTTGACTGGGGTGAGTGTTTGATTGGCTCAAGCGCTCCGTCCATCATCCCCTTTTGTATCGCTTTGTTCGCCCTAAGTTGGCGGGGGTATGCCCAGAGCGTGGGTCCCTTGCTCACTTTGCCACTGGATTCAAGCAAGCCTGGCTGATGACGGCTGGAATGCCAGAAACCGGTCCTAGGATGCTTGTTTCCGGTCCAGGGAAGACATGGCTTGGCAGTTCGGGCTGGACTGTTCCCATGAGGCACAGGGTCAGACTGATTTGCATATGGCCATGTCTGAACTGGGGTGGTGGAGTGAGCTAAAGAATGATGATGGATTAAACCCAGATCAGTTGACTGGGGGTGAGTGTTTGATTGGCTCAAGCGTTCCGTCCATCATCCCCTTTTGTATCGCTTTGTTCGCCTCTAAGTTGGCGGGGTATGCCCAGACGTGGGTCCCTTGCTCACTTTGCCACTGGATTCAAGCAAGCCTGGCTGATGACGGCTGGAATGCCAGAAACCGGTCCTAGGATGCTTGTTTCCGGTCCAGGAAGACATGGCTTGGCAGTTCGGGCTGGACTGTTCCCATGAGGCACAGGGTCAGACTGATTTGCATATGGCCATGTCTGAACTGGGGTGGTGGAGTGAGCTAAAGAATGATGATGGATTAAACCCAGATCAGTTGACTGGGGGTGAGTGTTTGATTGGCTCAAGCGTTCCGTCCATCATCCCCTTTTGTATCGCTTTGTTCGCCCTAAGTTGGCGGGGGTATGCCCAGACGTGGGTCCCTTGCTCACTTTGCCACTGGATTCAAGCAAGCCTGGCTGATGACGGCTGGAATGCCAGAAACCGGTCCTAGGATGCTTGTTTCCGGTCCAGGGAAGACATGGCTTGGCAGTTCGGGCTGGACTGTTCCCATGAGGCACAGGGTCAGACTGATTTGCATATGGCCATGTCTGAACTGGGGTGGTGGAGTGAGCTAAAGAATGATGATGGATTAAACCCAGATCAGTTGACTGGGGGTGAGTGTTTGATTGGCTCAAGCGTTCCGTCCATCATCCCCTTTTGTATCGCTTTGTTCGCCCTAAGTTGGCGGGGGTATGCCCAGACGTGGGTCCCTTGCTCACTTTGCCACTGGATTCAAGCAAGCCTGGCTGATGACGGCTGGAATGCCAGAAACCGGTCCTAGGATGCTTGTTTCCGGTCCAGGGAAGACATGGCTTGGCAGTTCGGGCTGGACTGTTCCCATGAGGCACAGGGTCAGACTGATTTGCATATGGCCATGTCTGAACTGGGGTGGTGGAGTGAGCTAAAGAATGATGATGGATTAAACCCAGATCAGTTGACTGGGGGTGAGTGTTTGATTGGCTCAAGCGTTCCGTCCATCATCCCCTTTGTATCGCTTTGTTCGCCCTAAGTTGGCGGGGTATGCCCAGACGTGGGTCCCTTGCTCACTTTGCCACTGGATTCAAGCAAGCCTGGCTGATGACGGCTGGAATGCCAGAAACCGGTCCTAGGATGCTTGTTTCCGGTCCAGGGAAGACATGGCTTGGCAGTTCGGGCTGGACTGTTCCCATGAGGCACAGGGTCAGACTGATTTGCATATGGCCATGTCTGAACTGGGGTGGTGGAGTGAGCTAAAGAATGATGATGGATTAAACCCAGATCAGTTGACTGGGGGTGAGTGTTTGATTGGCTCAAGCGTTCCGTCCATCATCCCCTTTTGTATCGCTTTGTACCTAGTCAGGCGGCAACCTGCACTCAGTCGCCACTGTGTCGATCTCAATGCCCAAGAACGCCATGCAGGTGGCAGGGCCCACTGTCTTGTCAGGCGCAAGGGGTACCCCCAATTCCTCAAACATGGATATCAAATCTCTCAAGACCCGCCCACAGATTCCCGAGGACGGCAGACCCATCAGCAGGAAATCGTCCAAGTAATGCACAATGTCCATGTGACCCGTTCTGAAAGTGAATAACTAATGCAGCATCGAGCTAAACTGCTCGAAATAACTGCAAGACGCTGCACAGCCCATCTGCATACACCTGTCATAGAAATATTGACCCTTGAATTGAAAACCGAGTAAGTGATAATCGTCTGGGTGAACAGGCAATAACCGGTTGGACCAAGTGCCCGCAGTTTCGCCAATGCTGCCTCAAATGATGAATAGGTCATTGAACAGAGTGCAGGGTCGATCGCATCATTGACTGAGGAACCCTTGGGGGCAGACAAATTGTGAATCATGTGGAACCGCCCCGGGTCCTTTTTTGGTACCACCCCCAGCGGTGAACAAACATAATTGCGAAAGGGATGCGCCAGGAAGGGGCCCGCTATCCTGCCTAAGGCACCTTCTTTTTATAATTTTTGGGCTAACACGGTTGGGTGTGTGCATGCTGACAGCAGATTTTCGCAATGCAAAACTGGTGGTACTCCCTGAGCAGATATGTGGAAGCCCATAGAAAACCCTTGATAAGGCAATTGTGCCGCGTTCCTGTTGGGATGCTGATTTAGCCAAAATACAAGTCTCTCTATAGCTATCGTGGTGGGTAAGGCCTTACTGGGAAGATGGTTTGGGGTCCTTTCCTTTATCTTTGGATTTTTTAATACATTTGAATTTGGGGTGGGAGGGATGGCCACAAAAGGAACAGGCTTGTTTGAATTTACACGACCTGCAGGCCGCGTACAAATTTTTCTATTGAATGCCCAACAGGACCCTTTTTTCTCGCCCGACCCCCATTGTGTATGAAAGGGCTGCTTAGTTGGAGCCTTGTTGTTCACACTCTCTAACCATACGTTCACCTCTGTTTGATCCCACCCAATATCCAGATCCTCAACTTTAGCCCACCTGAAATCCCTATCATAATCTAGCCAGGCCACCCCACCATACATAGTATGAGCCTTCAGGATCTTATTGGAATAAAATATCATAGGCGCAGCTAACTCCGGTCTTTTCTCCAACATCACAGTCATGAATACGTTAAAGCCAAAAAGCCAATTAGTAATCGACTCTTCTACTTTCGGCTTCCTTTCCTTGGAAGAGCTATCCTTCCCCTCCTTCTCCTTGGCATCCACCTTCCTCCTTTTTAGCCTTATTAGTGAAAATATGTCAATGAACTCGCCCTTCCATATCTTTTCCTTTACATCTGCTGGGACGTGATATGCCAATTTCCCAGGCTTGGAGAGCAATGTGTCCTGGTCCCCCAGCTCCCTTTTCCCAATTCCAGGGTTCTTGTCTGCGCGCCCTGTTCCTTTGCCTGGTGCAACAACGGTGGAAGCATTGGACTGTGCAGGGGCCTCCTGACCCACGGACCGAGGAGCTGAGCCTGCCCCCTCTCTATCCTGGGCCCTGGCAATGAGTTCCACTTGTTTCTGCAACTCAGCTATCGTGGTACTGAAATTAGGTGAAGGAACCCATGGGGCCACTGAGGCGCAACCACCCTGGCTCCCCTTATTAGGAGCCGCCATCTGTGATAACAGAGATGCAACTGACGTAAGTATACAAGCCATTATGTCCTGAGGTATGCTGGCTACTCCTCCGGACAGAGCCGGCACCAACGAAAGTACCGACCCTGGTGGCACGCCCTGTGCGGACCCCCCCAGACCTATTACTTGGAGACCCATTGACGGCGTCTGAGCTGCAGTACCCAGTACTTCAGAAGGTCGGGGGTCCGTCCCCCTACAAGTAGGAGGGGAGGACTGACCCCCATTTTCCCCAGGCAAGGTTACCTGCCTTTGAGCCGAAAGTGCTTGCAACGTTTGCCTAATGTTAGCTAGCACAGAGCCCACTTTGGTGGACCTCCCGGCGTCCCGGGTCCTAATGGCGTGCGTCCTTAAAGTACGCGCTTTTCCACAATTCACTGCCAGGTACCAAAAGGTTACTTATAGATGTTAAAGTGGGGGATACCACCTCTAGGTAACACAGTTCTACACTTTTGGGGCCACTCTACAAAAAGGTGAACGAAACATGACTAAAGCATCATGGCTCTACTGGCCGCGGTCAACGAATCTCTCTTGCATAAACTCCAGGTGGTTCAAAATACAGTGGCTCGTTTAATTCACAATCTACCAGCAAGATCTGCCTAGGTCCCTTTGCTACGTGCACTACACTGGCTGCCTGTGAGGAAGCGTATCACCTTCAAAATCTGCTGCCCAGTGCACAAAGCGCTTAATGGAAATGGACCCAGCTATTTGATGGAAAAACTGATTCCCTATTGACCAATAAGGTCTTTAAGATCTATGAACAAGTCCCTACTTACCATACCGTATCAAGAAAACCCGCTCAGGAGGCCGCGCTTTCACATTCCTGGCCCCCCATCTTTGGAATAAACTTCCCCTACAGCTACGAGAATGTACTGCCCACCACAATTTCAGGAAACTATTAAAGACTGAACTATTTTAACTTCTAGGCTTTGCCGACGTTTTTGTTCCTGCTGTGCCGAGATATCCCTTTGGGGGTGATTCATGCGCATTATAAAACAAATAAATAAATAAAATGGGAAACACCATTCTGTACAGTTAGATGTATGAAGAACACCCTATGAACAGCGGGTAACAACTACCTGTTGAAAGAGCTGTATGAAGCACACTCGACGCACTACAGGTAACAAGGACCTGCGCAAAGAGTTGTATGAAGCACACTCAACGCATTACAGGCAACAAGGACCTGCGCAAAGAGCTGTATGAAGCTCACTCGAGGCACTACAGGTAACAAGGACCTGTGCAAAGAGCTGTATAAGGCACACTCGAGGCACTACAGGTAACAAGTACCCGTGCAAAGAGCTGCATGAAGCACACTCGAGGCACTGCAGGAAACAAGGTCCTGCGCATAGAGCTGTATGAAGCACACTTGAGGCATTACAGGTAACAAGGACCTGCGCATAGAGCTGCAAGACGCACACTCGAGGCACCACAGGTAACAAGACGCACACTCGAGGCACCACAGGTAGCAAGGACCTGCACATAGAGTTGCAAGACGCACACTCGAGGCACTACAGGTAACAAGGACCTGTGCATAGAGCTGCAAGACGTGCACTCGAGGCACCACAAGTAACAAGGACCTGCGCATAGAGCTGCAAGACGCACACTTGAGGCACTACAGGTAACAAGGACCTGCGCATAGAGCTGTATGAAGCGCACTCGAGGCACTACAGGTAACAAGGACCTGCGCATAGAGCTGCAAGACGCACACTTGAGGCACCACAGGTAACAAGGACCTGCGCATAGAGCTGTATGAAGCACACTCGAGGCACTACAGGTAACAAGGACCTGCGCTTAGAGCTGTATGAAGCGCACTCAATGCATTACAGGCAACAAGGACCTGAGCAAAGAGCTGTATGAAGCGCACTCGAGGCACTACAGGTAACAAGGACCTGCGCATAGAGCTGCAAGACGCACACTTGAGGCACCACAGGTAACAAGGACCTGCGCATAGAGCTGCAAGATGCACACTCGAGGCACCACAGGTAACAAGGACCTGCGCATAGAGCTGCAAGACGCACACTCGAGGCACCACAGGTAACAAGGACCTGCGCATAGAGCTGCAAGACGCACACTCGAGGCACTACAGGTAACAAGGACCTGCGCATAGAGCTGCAAGACGTGCACTCAAGGCACCACAGGTAACAAGGACCTGCGCATAGAGATGCAAGATGCACACTCAAGGCACTACAGGTAACAAGGACCTGTGCATAGAGCTGTATGAAGCGCACTTGAGGCACTACAGGTAACAAGGACCTGTGCATAGAACTGCAAGACGCACACTCGAGGCACCACAGGTAACAAGGACCTGCGCATAGAGCTGTATGAAGCACACTCGAGGCACTATAGGTAACAAGGACCTGCGCAAAGAGCTGCATGAAGCTCACTCGAGGTATCAAGATAAACAATGTGGTGGGCAAACAACTATATCAAAAATACCGATTATGTCATGAATGAAACATTCCTGGGCAAATAGAGCACACCAGAGACGCCATGAGTAGCATAGCACAGGTCAAATGGTTGTATCATACACACCCGTAGTTTATTGAGTAATAACAACGTGTGAGGAAAACTGAATCAAACAAACACAAGGTATGTGTAAAACAGAGTTGTGCAAACAACAGCATCAAAAACACATGAGGCACCAGGAGATGAACCAAGATGTCCAGCAAAGTATATCGAAGACAATCAAGATATTGTGTGTAATAGCAGAGTACAACGCAAATAAACCACCACCTGTACACAGAGCATCAAACACATTGAGTATCATATGTAATACAGACCTGGGCAAAGAGTTGCGTGAAACAAGTTCAAGGCATCATGAGTAATATATGAGTAATATAGACCTGAGCAAACAGTACTATCAAATACACAGATGGCATCATGGAAAGTACCAACCTGTACAAAAAAGGCACCATACCATACATACCTACCGCATCAAGGATAATGCTGGCTTGCATAAAGGGATGTATACCTAAGCCATAGTGAGCAACATTGAAAAGTGCAAATACTCAATAAAGCACACCCAAGTATATTGTTCTAGATAGCTGATATCTCAGCATGGATCAAACCTTGAAGACTCTCTTTGGTGTGGAGGTGTTGTCCAAAACCATGAGGATATTGAGACTGAATATGACGCACACATACGTATACCTTTGTAAGCTCAAAAACAGAATCTAAAAAGCTATTTTATGATCTAAAAGGGAAAAAGTGTTGTTCAACATAAATTTCCACCAACTATAATTTGACAAGGCAACATTTGACCCACAATCCATCAAACACAAACTCAGCACTAAAGTCAATTGCAGACACTGAAAGAGTCCTAATCCTGATCTCTGGTGTTGCACCTCATAGCGATTGCTGTTAGCATAACAGACAGAACCAAAACTGAACCCCACCATTATGGTGATAGCCACATAAAAGCTGAGAACCCCTGCAAAAAGGCTCAAAGTTGAGAATGGATCATATTCTCACATTCAGAGTCAGTCACAAAACAGGCATCATCAACTCCTTGACAGAAGACACTACATAATCCCACTTCTGCACCTTCTATTCAAAAAGCTTTCCTTCATGGTGCAAAGAGCCACAATTCCAGGAGCTAAGAAACAAAACCTATCCAACTTCTCCAGTCTCCCATTAGCGGGAGAGATGGGCTTGGGGATGACCTCAAGAAACACTGTGCCTTGGCAGCTTCCTTCACTAAAATAATTCAGCAAATACCTAATTCAACTAAACTACAGGTGGTAGGTCAAATATTGAAACCCTCACTTTCCGCAACAACCAAATAAACACAACATCCCTTTATACTTTGTGAAGGATGGATCCACAAAGAGGACTACACGTTTCGCCACAGTTGACGATAGCTCTGTCCCCTCTAGCTGCCGTCTGTTGACCCAGGCTGCAGGGATGTGTCGACCACTTCCTTGCACTAGAAAGTGGCTGCGAGTGAAGATGCCGAGGTGTTACAAATAAATAAATTAATTCACTGGTAACATAAACTTTTGCACAGCTCTATATCAAGCACACCCTCATGTGTCATACATGGTACTTGGTGAAACAAGTTTTCTATGAGAAGAAATGTATTAAAAAGAATCTAAAGCATCAGTAATAAGACGGTCAGCTATCTGATTGATTTAATGGCATACTAATCTCAGTACAACAACAGTATTACAATCACCTTCATCATCCATTACATGTAATAGAACCGCGCTGTTTTGGAAAGCTATCCAGAAATTAATAAAATATGAGCAATGGCACCAATTATATGTATGCATTTTGCTTCCTGCAATTCGCCTAGTTTATGTGCCACTGAAGATTTTTGGCACAAGTTTATGTAAATAAAAGTGCATAGGGACACAGGGACAGAAGGAAAAGGGGTCAAGCAGACCGGGAAATATGTGGAGATACAAGAATAGGGAGGACCGAGAACAGGGACACAGGAAGAAATGAGAACAGCAAGAGGTGGAGACATGAAGATACGGGGAAAGGGATAAACTGGACAGATAGACAAGGAGAGAGAGCACCATGATAGGGAGACACAAGATAGATGACAAGCGACATGGGAGGAGTGGACAGGGAAACAGTGATTGAGAAAGCGACACATTGGGACAGTGTGGTGTAGCATGGAATTTCTTGGATAGGGAACAAGGAATGGGAACATGAAGACAAAGCAATAGCTGACAAGGGGACAGTAGGACATGGAAACAAGTAGACTTGGGTAGATAAAGACACAGGGACAGGAAGACAGACAAGGGGGGCGGTGGAGTACTCTGTGACTCAGAAGATGGGAGACGGAGGAACGGTTAACACGGACAATGAGGCACTAAATTCTGGAACAAACCCTACACTGATGACTCTGGGTCTGATAACAAGTCAGTCATTTTTTTACGACCCTTGCGTAAACCCCTATTTACTCATGGGTCGGAATTATTAGTTGAGTGTTATTTAACTCATTTGATAATTATCAGATGCGTCAAACACCTCAACCTTTGTTAAATTTTGGCAGGTCACACCTGCCAAAATTTAACAGGGGAAAACCATACGGTAATTACCATATCATATGGATTTTGGTGCGTTAAACACCAAAATCTGCATGTTATTCCACAGAAACTTGTCATAGGTGCTATTTATTGCACTCGATAAATAGCGATCCCCATGGAATTGTTAATTACCAGGTATGATAAATAGCACCGATACTTGTACTCAGGCCCTCTGACTGTCACCCAAAGGAGTTTGGTTGAACATTCACAACTACAGATGTATTTGGCCACATATGGACAAGTTAGGTGGGGGGGATTCGAGAACCACTACTCAGAAATTGAAGAAAATACTAATCACACTTACAAAGGTTAGGTCCAAATTAAAATGGTCCCACCAATCACCAGAAAGACCCCTCTACAGTCAAAGCCACAACCTGCAGATTAAATTCTCAGTTTGGATCCCTCAACGGTAGTGTAAGAATGAGGTGTTGGAAAACATTGTGCAAGACAACATCTAATATAACAAATATTATTATTTTTTTTGCATAGCGTGACAATACACACAAAATGGTGATATAAAATGCCTACATAAAAGATAATGTGGTCCATGGTTTTAACGTTATACACAGTTCAGCATGGGATACTTTGACACAAGATATAGAAGTACGGTTGCCATCTGGCTGATTTTATATGGTCAAGACTGGTATTTTAATATCCTGTCAGTACAAAAATTAGAAAAATAGCCTCAGCTGGTATTGTTTCTCATTATCAATACATACTTTAAAACAGTAAATGTAATAAGAAAACATGTTAAAATGTATTGGTTGTACAGCTGCCCTAATGACTACTGACCGATAATTAAAATAAGTAAAGACAGAAAGGCCATATTAAAAATGAATACAGATGATTTAATAAATTCTACTTAAGAATCGTGTCAAGGCCTGTGCACATTGTTAAAATGTGAACAGATGGCTTGTATTTTTCCTTGGGAAACCTGGTAACCCTGTATAGAAGTTATAGTATAATATCTGAAAGGATTTGGCAGCTTGTTCTATAATCAGAGGAGTCGACAATTTCTAATTTCCTGAAAATGTGTAAAGATGGAGGTTGCTTGATCTAAGGCCATAGGGGTTTCTAGATGGATAGTACAGTTCCAATGAAAGACTGCATTAAAGTAGATTTCTCACCATGTATGAAAAACATACTGTATCCAATACATACTCTCAGCGGCTTTTGGTAGGACTTTCCCAGTCAGCATTGGCATGAGTCACTGTGACTCCATGGATCAATATTTTAGTCTCATCTTCTTTCTATTGGGTGTTTGGTTTATCCTTCCGCCTCCATTCAAAATGCTTGAGGGACTATTTTACTTTTGAACAAGTACAGAAAGAGCAACGGGAAGAGCAGGAGGTGTCGTAGTGTGAGTTTTTTAATAGCGCAATGGTCTCAACGGGGCTATTGTACTCCTGCTCGTGTCAGTCACCCAACCACCCCTCATAAAACCAGTTCTGAATAGAGTGTTCACGGAAACGGTGCTGAAACCTCCAAACAAAGCCGCGTCACCACAGCGCTGGCCCTCTTCCCGCGCTGCTGCCCACTGTCTCGCACACCTTGCAATCCGAAGATGGCTCCGAGGCTTGCAGGACCAGAATGGCCCGCGCGCTGAAGCATCCATGCCTGGATTAACGCCGCCCTTAAATCACTTTCCCAGGGCCTGCTGATAAATTCTGTCTCCGGCAACGCATCCTGGCTGCGCCCATTATCAGGCCGCCAAGTGCAAGGAAACCACCTCTGTGACCCTGCCGCCATTGCAAGGACCCCGCTTCTGAAAACCTTATCAGGCCACGGGGAAGGAGAGAGCCAGCGGCGCTGACCTTCTGTCCCCGTGTCACAGAAGCCGCTCTTTCTCTCTTCTCTAAATTCCTTTGGCTGGGGCTTTGAGGTACAGGACTGGCGTGCTTTTTATTTAAATTTTTTGCAGTTTTATATAGCACGAATTATAGCGCTTCACATGAGCACCAGTTACACAAGGACACATTCATTTTTGGTAGGCACGGGGAGATTAAGTGATTTGCCCAGAATCACAGTATGTTGAGCCAACGCCGATGCTCGAACCTGTTTTCCCAAAGTCGGCAGCTCTGGCCATTACACCGTCATTAAACCTTTCTTGAATCGGACTGTCTCATACCAGTTAAGGACGACATGGCATTGTTCCGATGATTGCATAAGAACGCAAACTGCACCCTTTTTCTCGAATAATCTATAAACTCGCATATATTTCTATTTGTGATTTTGTCAACATGTCTATTTGTCGCACATCGTCTACTGATGAAACTGCATGTCACAGAAGTAAACGTAATGTTGGCTACAAACGAGGGACTAGTTGAGGATGCCACACATGCCGTGGATCATCTTAGCAGCTGTGCCTCTCAGAACACTATTAAAATACAGTCACAAATTTCATGAACACTTTAAAACCTAAAGAAAGTATTGGCATGTTAAACTTAAATCGTACAGTAAATGCTACTGCAGATTCACTAAAACAAACCTATTCTCCAACCCCTTGCGGGCCTTGAATGTTGGACTCCCAACAACACGCCATTTTTCATTGATAGTCATGTGGTGTCTAAGTTGAATTGTAGTTCCACATCACTTAAGCAGAGCCTACTACTGTGAGGCTGTTCCTAATCTCCAGAGGATCACGAAGGGCAATTGTATCACAGTGTTCAAAGCAACCCTAGAATTGTCTTCTTAAGTGAGTGAAATAGCACGCCTGAAGTAAGATTGCCTGTAACAGCAAGCAACACACAGAAGCTAAAGCACACACTCTCTCTCTCTCTCTCTTTCTCTCTCTCTCTCAAACCAGTCGCGGAAAGCAGGCTTGGCATCTAGTTCCTGGGTCTGGAAAGTCAGAAGAAGTGTGCATGGGCGTTTTGAATTAAATAGTTGTGTGCCCTATTACTTAAACAGGTGCGTGGTCCCGGTGTGAGGATTGTGACCCCTCTCACAGCCAGATTGGTGTGCCTAGTTACAAAAACAGTTAGCTCTCTCCAGAGCCAGTACTAACTCTACAAATTCCCTCTTGCGCAGGAGAGGGTGCAGCAGTGTAAGAAGAAGTGGCAGTTTTAAACTGCTGCTGATGGATTGTCCTACATTTGGAGGGAGCAGAGGTCCCCTCGAAGGAGATTTCAGGGAGGTCAGTGCACCACCCAGTGAGTGATATTTGGTGGGCTGCTCCTAAGAGTCTCTTTGCTCCAAAGGCAGCATTAGTATTATGCTATGGGTGGAAGATCTAAAGCCTTGATATTGCATGAGTGAAATATATTTTGCCTACATAATGGATTTTTCAAAAGAGACAGCCCAACATCCGCGTTGACTTCTGTGATACATTTGATATAGATACTGCTAATGCTAAATGTTGTCCAAGTGTGCTGTGATAGTCCATGGTTAAAATCAAAGTAAAAGATGTAAGTGCAAATGAAGGGTAGAGGGCAGGAAGTACAACGCCTCAGCATGAGTGCAGTGTTACCAGCAAAGGATTTTGTTATGTTTGGGTCTCGGGTGGTCCACCAGGCTAACGTTTCCCCTGTCGCCTGGCCTTCACATGCTTGCTTACCTGCATGCAGGACTTTGGTTCTAGAATGTTATGGTCTGAGGACATTGACGTTTGCAACCTATCGGAGCTGACAGATGACTGTTCCTGCTCTGTGGGCGGTTTGGAATAAACTACAATCCTATCACCTGCTGTTTTAAGAGCAGTTCTTCAGTAAATCAACATTTTAAAATAGAAAGTAAGAAGTTTATTCTGGAACACTGACTTGATAGAGAGGGTCAACACATCTTTGTACATCTCCCTGTTTAAACTCCTATCGAAGGAGAGGAGTCGGAGGAATTTCAAGCGGCAGTTCAAGGCTTGGAGCAATGTTTCAGTTCATAAGCAAGTATTGTAGTCAGATGGTTCAAATGTATTCTAGTGACCAGCAAGCTGCTGAATCATTTGGTACTTATGTTCCAGATCTCAGAGAACTGGCATCAACTTTTAAACTTGCCTACGGTGGCCACCAATGTAATCTTGTCTGATGTGGTTACTACTACTTCACTAATAATACAGGTAGCTGCTGGGGGAATTTCATTGAACACAAGTAGCTCTTATTACATTAAAGCTTAGAGACACCTGATACCTGATCAAAAACATCTTGAATTTATTTTAAGTAGACCTGGTGTGCATACAGACTAAAAGACTTAAAGCAAGATTAGCCAGGCTCAATACCCAAGTTCAGCATTGAACATTTTCCAGGTACATCTGACGAGAGGGCTAAGTTTTTTTCATGCATGCCTGTAAAGGAAGAATGCACTGTGGAGTCAGAGTGTGACGATATGGAGTAAATCATTGCTTCAGTCGATTTTGGAGCTCAGACTTATATTTCTGAAGATCCACAAATGCTAGCTTTAGCTAAAGATGCAGTAATGCAAAAAGTATTACAATGGGTCACTCAGGGGTGGCTAAAGGAAAGGAGTTTGTCTGGTAACCTCCAGTCTTTTGCCAAGATCTCGTCAGAGTTATCCATCGAGAGTGGTTTGTTATTCAGAGGAGACAAACTCAAATTGGGGGATTTAGTGCACACCGGACACCTAGGTATTACAATTAATTTAAAAAAAGGCTCTGTGAGAGCCAGTCGTGGCCCTTGGTGGATTTCGATGAAGAGTTCAAGGTCAGAGGCTGCAATATCTGTAAGTATGATGACAAGCTTCTGATCACAAGAAAATCTCCTATGATGGCTGTGGATATTTTTGAACGGCTGTAAAGAAAATAGGTTGCATTGGATTTTCTTGGCCCATTTGCAGGTTTTGGAAATAAGGGCCTGATTTAAAATTTGGCAGAGGGAATACTCTGTCACAAACGTGACAAATATCCAGTCCGCTTTATTACAAGTGCATTATATCCTATGGCACTTGTAGTAAGGGAGACAGGATATCCGTCACATTATGTAGGAATCACCCGTTCACCAAATTCTAAATCAGGCCCTAAATGTGCACTTCAATACACAGTTGGAGCTGCACCACATGCAGACAGACATGTAAACTGAGACAATGTCAAAGTAAAACAGTGTAATATGACACTTCCTTATAAATAACAGTGTCTATACAGTCCATAGGTTATCGTTTCTTCCTTTATTTAATCATGTTCAATTCATAAAAAACCATCAGCCAACGCGTTTCATCCATTTAAAGAGTGGACTTCTTCAGGGCAGCTAAAACGTCAAACGCCTATGTCGATCAGAAAGGTATGCACCAAAATTCCGGGCGCAATTCCAAATTTAGTGCGGAATAGTGGCTTCTGCACAGGACTGTTTCAAAAAGCAGTCCTAATCATGAAAAGTTGATAAAGACGAGTTCCCAAGCGGCAACAAGTTAAAATAAGACATATAGGTGTTGTTGTCAGATTGAAGTGAATGGCATCGGTATGCAAAGCACAATAAGATATGCACCACGTAGTAGAGATTATCCACCCATCCGTATGCACTGCAATTTCAGCACGTCCCGTTGCAATAACTTGTAAATTTGGAATTGCGCCGGGAATTTTGGTGCATACCTTTCTGATCGACATAGGTGTTTGACGTTTTAGCTGCCCTGAAGAAGTCCAATCTTTAAATGGACAAAACGCGTTGGCTGATGGTTTTTTTATGAATTGAACACGATTAAATAAAGGAAGAAACGATAACCTATGGACTGTATAGACACTGTTATTCATAAGGAAGTGTCATATTACACTGTTTTACTTTGACATTGTCTCAGTTTGCATGTCTGTCTGCATGTGGTGCAACTCCAACTGTGTATTGTTGTGCTATATTCCCTGTTGAAGGGAGGCACCGCTGGGCAGGGGGTGCATGTGGAGATCTGCACACAGGGACCAAGAGAATCTTGGTCATAAATGACATAGGTGACTAACGTTTGGGTACTCCATGTAGTTTTGGTCCACTGCCCACATTTCAAGTAATTTCCTAAAAGTGCACTAATTCTCATAGAGTATAATAATATTTAATTGTGCATTTCATTAAAACCATTAGATTATGACATTACACAGTTCAAATCAAATGCAAAACTGACAGTCAAATCTTGTTAGCTAGTTTCATGCTGAGGATATACTGTAACACTAAGAGATGTAGGGGAACATGCCGGACAGTTTAGGTTAGTTAAACAAGCATTTGCAATGCAATAGGTCTCGCATTTACGCGAGTTTAAGCCATTGGCATTATAAATGACAATGCCTTTTCTTTGTTTTAGAAACGAAAACAAAAATAAAAGGCATAGTTAATTGCAATGTCAATAGCTCAAACTCGCGTAAATGCGAGACCTATTGCATTGCAAATGCTTGTTGTATTTCTTGTGGGCTTGAAAATGGACTAATGTCTGCTAACAAATAGGCGCAGCAGCAGCAGCTTTACCAGCTAATTGCTGCATACAGGGCCGGCTTTAGGGTGGTGCGACTGGCCAAGCCGCACTGGGAGCTGACTTGGACTTGTGTAATGCATGCTGTAAAGAACAGATCTGTATTTTATGTGGGTAGCTGAGTGGATTAGTAAAGCCAGTCTTTACCAGCATTTTAAAACAAATTAAATGTATCTGAGAGAGGGGCTATGGAGAGATGGGCACTTTTGCTGGGTAGTAGTGAGGGAATCCGAGGAGGTCGGGGCCCGCCAAAACGATTGTCACACCAGGCGCCACCAGCACTAAAGCAGGCCTTGGCTGCATATGTGTTGCTATAAAGACTGAACTCTGCCACCTTCTTGCACCCTGCAGATTCCGTGCTTTCATATCACTACCGGGGATCAAAGCTCCTGATTATGGCTGCATACATAACAAAGCAGATTCCTTATGTTCCATCAAAGGCCAGGGAAGGGTGGTGGGCCGCTGAGTTCATATATTTTTTCATCAGTGCCGGATTAAACCCTGTGGAGGCCCCTAGGCAGTCGAAATTTGAGAGGGGGCCTCTGAAATTATTTCCTAATACCCAATGCACCTGATTTTTTTTTAAAAACTGACAGCTGCCAGAAGATGAGCTTTTAAGAGACAAACTGTTATATGAATCTGATGTCTCTGGTTTATGTACTTTAAATTGTATTTTGATCCATTGTCGAGGGCCCCTAAAGGAGTAGGGCCCCTAGGCCGGTGCCTATTTTGTAATCCGGTACTGTTTTTCATACTGAGGATGAGAGCAAAAATGGGGAGCCCCATACGGACACGTCTCAGCACCTGGTTTTAAGAACTGCCGGTTCTGAGCACCTACAGAACCCGGCCAACTGAAAGCCCTACTGTCTGTTCAAGTAATTTACATTAAATTCTTATCCTAATGATAGGAATTAAAACACAAGAGTTACACTTTCCCATTCAGAAAAGCTTGTCAATATTAAGCTGGGAGACAGCACTTACTGAAAGAGGCTCATGGGAGAGGAATTTAGAGCTGCAATTTCTCAACCACGGCCTCGGAACCACCCCAGAAAATCCGGTCGGGTTACTCCAGACAGGAGGGACCTTGGCCAGACAAAGGGTGTGGGGATTAAAGTGTGGTAGTTCACGGGATTTTGGAGTGCAGGCAGGACACGCCTTCGTGAGAGACAACGAGACGTTGTGGAAAAGCACACGGGAACAGCCATCGCATGGGTGGTGGTGGGGGGGGGTTTTAAAGAGTGGATTCTCAGGAGAGTGAGGAGTGCTGAGATTCTCTCGTTTCGATTGTGGGTTTAAAGGACATGGTCTGTCAAAAGCATGAGGTGTGCTAGAGTCGGCAAATTGTCGCGATAATAATGAGTTGTGGAAGTATTGGAACGAGGGCACCTTATTAGTTGAACCCAGTGCTTGAAATGGAAAAAATACAGGTACCCTGGCCTTGAATACCTCATTGCTTCTGAAAAGTGGCGGCACTCTCCAATTAAAAGTATCGCACCTGTCGAAAAGTGCTGGTACTCTGGTTCTGAAAATAAAGAAGTGCAGGTTCTCAGTACCCGACAGTACTTTCACATTTAAATCCCTGGATGAACACAATTACGCTGGCAACGTGCTTTTAAGAATAGAAAAGGGTATGCAAAGTATTAAGCAAGTGAAGAAAAGAAAATATGATTAAAAAAAAAAACTCTGGGGGAACAGATAAGTATAGAATAGAATGAAAAATGCACAGGAGGCAAGCTCAATGAAGTGAATTTAAGAGTAAGGATAGCTTTAAAGAACGACAAAAGATGAAGGAAATCGCAACATGCAATGTTATAGGCCATTACCTAGTGCGTTGACAATGGCATGGGGGCGGGAGGGGGTGCACTAAAGTAAACAACGCCGGACTTGCAGAAAAAGCAGCATATTGAAAAAAGGCATAATACAAGGGAAGAGGAATAAAAGGAGAACAAATTAAGAATTGGTAGCGAAGTAAATTTATAAAAACAAACAACGACGAAAGGCGAAAAATCACACGGAAAACGATCACCATAGAGAGAAATGTTACTGAGTACTCAATACTACACTATATGTTCGGAAACCACATTTTACGTGTCACGACCATATTTTCACCTATTGTTTCCACCCACAAATATCAACAACCATACTGGAATGTAAACAAGGTTCCCGAATTACAAACTTACCTATGCCCCTCGGCTGCTGATCTTAAATCTTCTGTTTTGCTTACGAGTCTTAATATAGCGTAGTCATGCCCGTGGCCATCAGAGCGCTTTACAACAAGCATGAGCGGGGTGGGGGGGGGGCGACGCGAGTGGTGGGGGGGGGCGACGCGAGTGGTGCGCGCGCGCCTCGCGCTGAAAGTTCAAAAAACAAGCACGGAATCGAAACGGAGGAGCGGGGGCGAGCGCGGCAGCCTGCTCAGCTGACCAGACGCTCGTGCGTCATGGCCTTTTCCCCGCACGGCCGGCATATGTTTCCAATTATCGTGCACGCGTCTGGGCACAATAATGGGAAACAGATGTCGGCCCTGCGCGCGTAACCGCCCGAAAAAGGCCACGACGCACGAGCGTGTGGTCAGCTTCTGAAACCCCTTACTTAAAGTCTTCGCCTAGCAGCGCTTGCGCGCTACTCGAGGCTCGACCTAAAAAGAAGCTGTGGTTGCTGAATGTATGTGTTCAGTTTACTCTAAGCTATATTTATAATTTTTGCAAGGCCATAAGCCAAAGCATGTCTGCTCTGTTGTTAAAGCATTCTTTTACAGCAGCAGCACATGTTCTGATCCCCAGTCGGTGAAAGGCTGGGAGCAATAGTCCTTTTCTTTCTGCATGTAGACAATAACAGCAGCATCGAACGTGAGCCAAGCATTCCTTATATTGAGCACACAGCCTTCAGGCATCTGATGATCTTCGATTTTTCCAATATTGATGTATCTCTCTTCTGTCAAATTGAACAAAGTCTTGCATAAAGTTTTTTACATTTCCTTGAAGAGCTTTCTGCCAGGTAAGGCTGCATTGTGTTTTTGGAGATAGTAATATGCAGAGATGTTTTAGCGATTGAACGGATTTTAAGTCTGATTTAAATAACATAGCACAAGTTTGACACCTTAGCATTACTTTAAACAGCTGCTGTAAAGAGTTGGTTTCCCAGGCTTTTTGTACGTTTAAATTGTTTAGCACTCGGTGAAGCTTGACAGAGTGGTCGGAATCTCTTTTTCGATCTACTTTTCTCAAGCTGGAGCCATAACAATGATTTTAGCGAGCCTGGTTTTGCAATCTTGCATTCATGCCAAAAGCCGATAATACATGATTCTTGCAAAAATTGCTGTTTGGTCAAGCAAAATTCTAGACGTAGCTGTGCCTGAGATGTGGAGGTTGGACAGGAAAAGACGCCTATATAAATTGCATTGTATAATGCCAAGTCAAGCCATTTGGGATGGCTGAAATAAGTCCCAACCATAATTTAGTGCAGGCATACATTTTATTTTAATGACTGGTAGCAGCGGTTTGAAAGAAGGGCCAGTCATATTATTAGACAATGTTATCACAGCAAATGTGACTGATTTAGATTTTAATTTACGTTTTGCATGATAGTAGGTTAAACTCCTGTGTCTTGGAACCGGACTCCAAGATTCTTGTAGGTATTGACTTTTTTGATTTGCTTTCCATTTAAGTCCCAGAAGTATTTTAACGATGTTCCCTTTCCAAAGACTAAGATGTTCGATTTGTCATGATTTATGTTCAGGCTGTTATTGCTAAAGTATTTTCAAGATGTTCTAGGGTGTGCTGGAGGCCCATGTTAGTTCTGCCTAGGATGACAGTGTCATCTGCATAGAGAAGCATGGGCATCAGGATACCTCCTAGTTTTGGTGGGCAGGCTCTAGCATTAGAATAAGAAGGGCAATGTCTGAGATGTATGGATTAAATAGAAGGGTGCAAAGATACAACCTTGCTTAGATCCTGTATGAGAGTAAATCTTAGGGCTAAATTATGAGTCTGGTGACTGCCCTATTACATTTAGGGCAGTCGAACCGCCATTGCCCCGCCGCATCTGCCAGGGAACCACTGGTCCTTGGGGGTGTTGCGGCGGTTAAGAGGCCGCAATACACTTGGCGGGACTGCTGTGGTCCTATCAAGCATTTTACGAGTTTCCTCTCTGCCACGGTTTTCTTGGAGCCTCCACTGCCATGAAAACCGTGGTGGAGAGGAAACAGGGGCCCCCTGGTGCCTCAGTGCCATGTTGATGCATGCAGGGGGGCACAGCATGTGCCCCCCTATATGCATGCACCCAAGTTCCTGCACGGCATGGACTCAACAGTCTATGCCAATCTAGGAACTGTTTTTAGCATTCCCATTGTGGTGCTCATTTTCAGGGCACCGCTGTGGGAACCTAAAAAAAAGCGCGCCAGACACGAGAATTGCTCGTAATCTGGCGGGCGGCCTGACCAGGGGTTTGGCGGTGTGGCGGCGGGGCGGACTTAGCGCCGCACCACCAAACTCTTAATCAGCCATTTAGAGTTAAGTGACTTATTGTCTTCTAGTTTTGCTTGTATTCAGGTATTTGTATAGAGGCCCTGGATGGCTCTAAATAATTTGGGATCTATGTTCAATGCACTAAATTTAGCCTAGAGCAGGTTTCTGTCAATGTGATCAAATGTGGTTTTAAAAACAATAACAAAAGCCTAAAATGTTATGGATTTAGTTTCAGTGTAATAATTTGACAGAATTGAGAGTGCCATGATGTTGTCAATTGTGACACTATTTTCCATAAACCCTGTTTGACACTAGGGAATTAGATTATTTACTACTGTTAATTCTTTTAGATCTTTTCATAGCCAAGATGCATAAAACTTGGCTTCTGCATCAAGGAGGGCTACCATTCGATAGTTCACTGGATCTGCCATTGAGACCTTCTTGTGTAGGTTCAGAGGATGGAGACATTCCAGGAGGATGGGATGGAGCCTTAAAGAAAGCAACCGTTAAAGAGCGGGGTTAGGCAAGAAGGCCAATAGGAATGCTGAATTTTAAATATTTTAGAAGGAGTGCAATTCGGCCCTGGTGCTCTATCAGATCTTGCTTTCCCGGTGATGACTGATACAAGTTTCTCTGACCACCAGTCACGGCCACCTGGTTCATCTGAAATGTATTTCAGAGAATACTCCCGGTACCATTCCCTAGGTCCTGTGAGTGGAAGAAGTGGCCCGGCTTAATTCTGCAGATTTATCATTATGTAGCAAAATTACATGTTTTTAACAGACAAAGGCAAGTATGGAATTCCCAAGTTTCAGAGTGGTGTGAGACTCTAGTACGTTTATATGATTACAGAATTTCCTATGGTCTTTGGTCTTGCAAATCATAAATTGTGTGCACCAATTCTCCTCTTCCTTTATGTGTTTGGCTCCCCAAAGCTGTTTTTTATGTTCTTTTCTTTTTCTATTATGTTACTTGATTTTATTTGGAAAATTCTGCCGATTTGAAAAGGTTTTGTTTATCTTAACAGTCTGTTAAGTGCTCTTTCTTCACACTTAAAATATTTAGAGTAGCATGGATTGTTTATTTTCATGCGCCAATACTTTCAGTGTACTATGGTATTTTCATTGTCATGGTTTATTAGAAAACTATTGGTGAGCGACTATAATTTCCCCAAGAGATCTGCTGATGACCCTTGTATCTGTACTTGAAGTATGCTGCTGCCATATAGGATTTTCCTGGTGTATTTGAATTCCATTTGAGCCTTTTGAACGTTGGTTTACCAGATATATATCCTACATCTTGAGCTGAGTTTGTTAGCCTGAATTTTAATTTAACATTAGTCTGTTGTGGAAAATGGGCACTTTCGTATCTCTCAATGATCTGAAAGTTCTCAACAGCATGAAAGCAGAATAATGATATAAAGTTATAAACTAGAGTTATAGATGAATTTCTGGTGATTCTTGGGCACCTTGCAGGCTGATCCGCTGAAAGCCATCCATTTAGACTTCAAAGTCAACAATATAGTAGTTGCTAAAAGCAATAACCCACATTGGATGCCTTAGTGGGTGGTTAAACTAGTTCCTGGATGCCCAAACAGTCGTGATTCTCAAAGGCAGTGGCGTAGCTAGGGGGGGCGGACCACCCCGGGCGGCACGAGTTTTGGGGGCGGCGGCCTCTTCCCGCTCTTACCTGCCGTCTCGGGGCAGCAATAGTAAGCACCCCCTGCTCCTCAATGCGATTTGCCGCACCTCCCACTGCTCTTGTGGGGCGGCAAAAGAAGGGAACGCCATGGGCAGCCACAAGGCTAGCTACGCCACTGCTCAAAGTTTTTTTTTTTTTTAAAGTTCAAGGAAATTTTATTGACAAATATAAAGGTGTCTATAAAGAATACATAGCAGTAACCTCATATCAAAAAGTCCATAATAAGCAAAGATGCAGATATACGAAACGGACCTATAGATGACAATATATGAGAAACAAGTAATACATGTAAAATATGAATGTCAATAATTTATAAAAGAAAATAGGAACAATTAGGGTATCAAGGGGGTTTGAAAACTTCCTGTTGTGATGGCTGTGGCTGAGAAAACCTTTTAGCATTTGCATCAAGAAATATTGTAACAGGTGACCATAAATCCAAACGTTTCGTTGCCAAGTTTATAGGGTAAACAAAAGCAGTATCTAACCTATGGTTGTGACAGACAGCGTACCACCAAGTTCTGTAAGAAATATTTGTAGAGTCTTTCCAATTTATAGTAATTTGTTGAAAGGCGACAGCTAGTAACAGATCAATAATTTTAACATTGAACGTCATGTTTTCCCAAACAGGTGAGAGACTTCCTAAGAAGATGTTGGTGAAGGAAAAGGAAAATTTAGTGTCGAAAATTAAGTTGATTTGAGTCCATACTTGTTTCCAGAAGTGACATACAGATACACAGGAGAATAGCATATGAAATAAATCAGCATTTGGAGATAAACAAGTCCAGCAAGCATCTGAAACAGTTGAAAAGCTTTTGCTTAAAACATGCGGTGATAATAAAAGTCTATTGTATACAAAAAACAATGTTTGCGTTGTGTTTGCTGCCCTAGAGGATTTACGTAATTTAATCCAGAAGTTCTTCCATAAAAGAATTGGCCAAGAGGTCTGAAAGTCAGTTTCCCACGCCTCCTCTATTTTAGATTTCTGCCTAATAGTAGTAGTACCTTGTAGGAATCTGTATATAATGGAAGCTTTAGGTGTGTTTTTTAGCATAACGTGCAGTTGTGAGAGGGAGTCGGGGCTATTAGAAATAACAGGTGCGTTGGAGATTTGGGTATAAGTAGTCATCACGACTTCCTTTAAGAGATTGTATTTAGCAGTGAATGAAGTAGGTAGGTTAAACAATTGGCTAAGCGAGGAGAAGGATAAAAAGACTGATTGGGAGAATAATTGGTGAACCCAAAGTAATCCTCTCTGTCTCCAAGTTCTCCAATAGAAGGGTTTATTATGGATAAGCAAACTTTTATTGTGCCAAATGATTGAACTGAAGAAAGAATCAATGGTGTGTTGTGCGGGATGAGAGGATGGCTGGAGGAGTTTAGAGGTCAGTTTGATTATGGGGGTAGAGAGATGCTGTGGTTTGCGTGAAAAAGAAAGATACTCATGGAAAGAGAAGGGAGAGAGAAAGAGACGTTCAATTGAGGTCCACAAAGGGCAATCTTCTGTGGGCTCACGTAACCAGTGAGATGCCTGACGTAGAAGGAATGCTTTCTGATACGCCCGAAAATCTGGAAAATTGACTCCGCCCTCATCCTTGGAACGAGTCAATCTCTTCAGAGACATTCTGGATTTTTTGTTGTTCCATAAAAAAGAAGAGAGAATTGAATTAATCTTATTGAATGATTTAACAGGGATCGAGACTGGTATATTGGATATAGTATATAAGACTATGGGCGACAACATCATCTTGATGGTATCTAAGCGTCCCCACCAAAATAAGTAGAGGGGATGCCATTTAGTGGTTAACTCTGAAAGCTTTTAAATGCATTTATTCATACATAGTGCTACTGTATCTGAAATATTGGGTGTAATATATAGCCCTAAATACTTAATATGATTAGGGTTCCATGTAAAATTCGAAGCACTGAAATCCGGTTTAAAAGTATGTTTGGTTAAGGGCAAAATTTCACATTTATCGTTATTTAGCTTATATCCAGAAATAAGGTGGTATGTTTGGACTTCAGCTAGGAAGTCGGGAATCGATTCACTTGGATTAGAAATAAAAAGCAAGATATCATCGGCATAAGCTGCAAGTTTAACATGACAGTTAATCATCTGGAAACCGTGTATATTTGGGTTTTGGCGTAATTTGGAGAGGAAAGGTTCCAGAGCTAGATTAAATAAAAAGGGAGATAATGGGCAGCCTTGACGGACTCCTCTACCTAAGTCAAAAAATGAAGATACCAAACCATTAGCACAAACTGCAGCACGAGGGTTAGAGTAAAGAAGTGAAATCAAAGAAATAAATTTAGGACCAAAGCCAAACCATTTAAGAGTGTAAAACAGATAAGTCCACTCAACCCTGTCAAACGCCTTCTCCGCGTCTAATGCAATTGCGGCTAGGGAGTATTCTAGGCGAGGTGACTTGGACAAAATATTAAAAAGAAGTTGGGTGTTATCTGTAATAAAACGTCCCTTAACAAAGCCAGATTGTTCCTTTCCCAGCAAATTTGGTAGATAGGAATCCAGTCTAATAGCTAATGCTTTTGAAAAGATTTTATAGTCGATGTTGACCAGGGAGATAGGCCTATAATTCGTACAAAATTTAGAGTCTTTGCCTTCCTTGGGGATAAGGCAGATATGTGCCTCTGAGAAAGATCCAGAGGATTTATTTAAAGAGCTAAAAAATTCATTAAAGAGTACAATTTAAGTAAAAGGATTTTAGAAAAATGTAGGTAAAATTCAACGGTAAAGCCGTCCGGACCCGGTGCTTTGTCTTTTTCGAGATGTTGTAGTGCGGATAATAGTTCTTGTTGAGTGATATCGGACTCCAAAGAGGATAAATCTAGAGAAGAGAGGTGAGGTTTTGATAAGTTAGAAAAGAAATGTGACAAGGAATGTTGCGAGGGTATTGTTTCGGATGAATATAAAGATTTGTAAAAGAGGGAGAATTCACTTAGAATTTCAGCATCCTTAAACTTTAAATTTGAATTAGTATCATATATCGATTCTATGTTTAGTTTGTTCTGTCTTATTTTTAAGTAATTAGCCAATATTTTCCCTGCTTTATTTTTACCGCCATAAAACTTTGCGCTAGATTTTAATAGGTATAATGAGGCGTCCTCAGTCGACTTTTTGTTAAATTGCAATTTAGCATTTATAAGAGCTGTTAAGCATTCTTTTGAGTGCGAAGTGTAGTAAGAATGTTCTAACTTCTTGATGTCTTGCATAAGGTTTTTAGTATGCATACGAGCAGTTTTACGTTGCTTGGCAACAAAACCAATTAATGAAACCTCTTGCCGAAGCTTTAAAAGCATCCCAAGTGGTTGAAAACGGCATATGTTCATTCTGATTAAATTCAAAATATTCATTAAAAAAATTAGTGAAAGAGGCAGTAAATTCTGGATTTAAAAGAAGAGAATTATTAAAACGCCATCTTTTAGGGACTGAGGATTTAGGTAAAATATCGATGCCAATTGCGACAGGAGCATGGTCTGAAAGTAAAATGGGGCCGATTTCTGCATGTGTAAGCGTTTGTGAGATATTGTGAGAGACAAAAATATAATCGATTCTAGACTGAGTGCGGTGAGTGGGGGAATAAAAGGTATATTCTCTGGTGGTTGGGTTGCATAGGCGCCAGGCATCCAGAAGTTTGTGCTGACTGATAGTGTGAACGAAGGATTTATGTGGTTTATTGGGAACAAAGGGAAATCTAGAGTTCCTGTCAACGAATGGGTCAAAAACTTGGTTGCAGTCACCAGCTAATATAAAATTGTCCTCCAAAGAGTGTGTAATGTGTTTGGCCAGTGTAGACCAAAAGAGGGTTCACCACATGTGGGGGCATAAACATTAAGAAGAAAAACTGGAACATCCTTTAACAACAATTTGACACTCAGCCATCTGCCATCGCCATCAGATTCTTGTGACACTAGTGAAATTGGAAGTGATTTACGACAAAGTATCATTACTCCATTACGTTTCCCGTCTCCCGGAGATGAGAATACATCCCCCAACCATCCTCTTTTCAATTTTGATGCTTCAATATCTGTTAAATGAGTTTCTTGTAAAAACACCAAGTCAGCATTTAATTTAGCTAAATGATTGAGGACTCTCTGCCTTTTGATAGGTGAGTTTAAACCCCTAACGTTCCATGAAATAAATTTCAGTGACATTGGTAATCAAAAACGGAATGAGACAAAAATTTGAGGCATAAATCCGATTCGTTATAAAAACATTGTATACTAATAAGAAAAAGCTGGAATACAGATAGAAACTTAGATAAGAGAGAAATATGAAATGTGGAAGGTGTAAACCATGAATATAAAATGGAATGAGCAATAAAGCGGAGGTTAAAATTAGAGATGAGATAGCAAGGAAATAGGGAGCAAGAAATAATGAGTATTAGAATAATGAGTAATATCATGCAGTAGAGAGAATACGACTGGAGAAGAGTGTAGAAGACACCAAGAGCAAAAAAGGAGAGAAATTGTAAGATGAGACAGAAAACGAAAAACAACACAAAAGACATACCTACATTAAGGGAACATGAATGAGGGGGAAGGTGGAACCACATGGAGCAGACGAAACAACCAGTGAAGACCGGACCGGACCTTGGAGGGAACACGCCATGACATAGACGCAACTGTGAAAGCAAAAAGAAGTGAAATGGTAAGATTTATCATTGACTTATATACTGAGTGTAAACGCAGAATAAATATGAACTTGTAACGTTAATTAACAACATCTAAAATAGGACTTAATAGTACAATTAATACAAAAAGATAATAACATAGCATAGATCCTGTATTCAGTGAGGAGATGACATCTCAGATAAGAGACTCATAAAAATCAAGTCCCGTGTGAGGAGGATGGTCTTGAAGAGTCCATGAGATCTGTCTTGTGTGCATTAATAAAGCTTTGCAAGCGTACTGGGTCATCATATGTAGTAGTTCTATTATTGTAGGTGACTTTAAACATACATGGATGGAATAGACCATATCTGGCACCCATAGAGCGAAGTACAGGCCGCATGTCAAGGAAGGCTTTACGTCTTGATGCAGTAGCTTTGGAGTAATCCTGTGCGAAAAATAAGGTGGCACCAGACCAAGAGATTTTTTGAAGGGCCCTGGCAGCAGCCAGTACTTTTAACAAATCTGTGTACTCCAAAAAATATAAAATCACTCCTCTCGGTTTCTGTGAAAATGAAGAATTGGTAGCAAGACGACCCAACCTGTGAGCATGTTGTATGTTCAATGTAGTGTCTTCTGGTAAATGAAGGACCTTAGGAAGAAAAGACCTAAAGAAGGCAAAAGGATCTGAACCTTCAACCCCCTCTGCCAAATTGTAAATACGTATGTTATTTCTCCTATTTCGGTTTTCAAGGTCCTCAACCTGTTTTTGTAGCGTTGATACTTGAGAGTGTAAAGAGGTAACGCATTTGGTGGTATCATGAAAGGAGGAAACATTCTGTTCCACTGTTGTAAGCCTAGCGTCAAGTTGCGACCAGTTGTCAGACAGAATTTGTAATTTGGTGTTTGTTTCCTCCACAAACGGTCTGAGGGCCCTTATTTCTTGTAGCAATAGTTCCATTGAAACTGGAGAAGTCGGTTTAGGTGGTGAGGGAGGATCTTTTTTTAAGCGTTTCACGTTTGATTTTACTGCTGGCAACTGCGTAGGCTCCATATCTGCGTTACACTGATCTATTTGAAGGAGTCCCAAACTATTTAAATTAGAGAATTCCGAAAAGACTTTGGAGTTTTTGATGAAGATGCGTTTGGGCTTTGAAATGGCGGAAAGGGTACCTTTTGTTATTCCCATGAAACAGATACAACAAAAAACCAGAAGACAGTCACAGACTTCGAAATGATGAAGTTGACTACGAGGCGACAAATGCGTTATAGATTTATACAATATATCAGGATGTTGCCTTAAAAGTGAATGGTGAAACGCAAACCAAAAAATAGTAGAAGTCTCTGTATATCAAGAATCACCGCCGCAGGATAAGCAGTTGAGTTACTTGTAAGAGCACTGTGGAGCGTTCAAAGCGAATCTATGAAGCAAAGAGGTGTCACACTGGGAGAAATAATTTCTGCAGAACCTTATAGGACTATGCAATTAAGCAAGTGTGCCTCTTGTTAATACTAAAAAAAAGAATAAAAAAAAGACTATCATCATGAGAGTGGAAAGAGAGGACAAAATGGCAGCTGCAGCCACATCACCTCAGCTCCTATCTGGAGGCGGGGTGAAACTGGGCCACTTCGCTGCTGTAAGTCTCTGCGTATAAATGATGCATAGCTGAAGCACAAATGGAAAAAAATATGCCCAAATAGTTAAGCTTTCGAACAGGTAAGTAGTTTGAGAGGAAGAAAAGAAGAACAAAACAGCAAAATGGCGGCTGTCGTATCATTGCCTCACAGACGCGCTGATAATGCCAATAAAAGGCTGCTTGGTGAAAGTCAAATTGCTCAATGAAGCCTGGAAATGGTCAGCCAAAAAAGAAAACAAGAAGAGAGAAAAAAAAACAAAAAAACAGTTGCGCCTTACTTAGAGCTTCGTGGATACAGTGCGGTAAAATGCGGTAAAAACCTAAAAAATCTGCATGATGCTAGCCGGGAGTGCGATTCCTCAAAGCATGAGTATAGCTGGGGGAATATATTGTTGCTGCCGCATTGTCATTGTAGGCTTTAAAAGGCAGGCTTTAGGACCTTTTAGAGCGTGGGCAAGGTTTCCAGAAAATCCAGTCACTCGCGGCAAAGTCCGGGGAGATAAGATGGCGGCTGCCGCTACGCAACTCGCACGGCTGCTTTACCTTGGAATCCCGCGAAGTATCGTTGCAGGAGGCATCGGAAAGCCTCCCGGTTGTGTAAGCTTCAGTTCATGGAGCGTCTCGGCCAGGAAAATCCACTTTATGAGGAGAGAAATCGTGATTCCCCCGCGCCGGATCGGGAGCCTCACGGAAGCGCCACCATGTCCGTTGGGCGCCAAGCCACGCCCCCCCTGCTCAAAGTTCTAGTCATATTGCTCAGGATGCAAGATATTCTGATTAAAGTACCTAGCTATTATTATTTCAGCATTGCTGTGCTTACATATTTGATCTTCTAATAGTGTAATGATGTTATTGGTGACAGCGTTTTTCTTTTTATTAGATGGTTGTTAGTAGACATTGATTAGTATTATCTGTTTAAGAGAACAGGACAACTTTGTTCCTGTAATGCTGATTGCGTAGATATATGGTGAATATGTGCAGATTTCTTTAGGCACAACCTCAAGTTTTACTGAGATGTATATAGTCAAGCCCCAGGAAGTTCTGCCCATTTAGACCAAGGATACTGCTGGAGTATGGAACAGCTGAAATCCTGAAATTGGATGAGGATTCAGGCACAATGTTTCCTGACAACAAAATATATGGTAGAATCTGAAATGATTTTGAAAGCTAATGTTGCTGGCTGGTGTTGACAGTCCTGCAACATTCCAAGATCCCAAAAGAAAATGACCTAACTGGGTGGAGCCATCACTTTGATTTTTGTTTTTGTTTACACCTTTGTTAGGAGTACGTTTTTCCTATTTGTTGTAGGACTGGATTACCTAGTTGACTGAAAGATTATAAATAAAAATGGAATGAAGTGTGATTCATGAAACAACCAGACACTGCTAGTGGTATAGACTTTTTGAGGAGTGTGTTTGCATGGTAGGGTCGGCGAAAAGTACTTGTGACAGGCAATGTGGTACAGTTCATGTCCAATGATATGCTCAATTTCTTGAAGGAAACACACATTGAATAAAAAAAAGTCTGTATAACCCCCAAGTGAATGGGCTTTTAGAAAGAGCAAAAATATGTGTGGTGTGTGCATCAGATTAGCCTTTTCATGTGGATTGAGTGTTGTCAAAGTTATACAAGACATGTGAATATATATCCCGCCACACCACACTTCAAAACTGGTGTTACCCCTTTCTATCAATTAATCAATCAATCAATCAATCAATTAATCAATCAGGGGTCAAGGGTCGCTCTCACTGCCGCGCAGCGGCCGCCATAAGAAGGGGAGGTGGGAGGGAGGAGCAGCTGGGAGGGGGGAACGACGAATGGGCGAGCGGGGGGGCGGGGCCGCAGGGACGCAGCGGCGGGAAGAACAGGAGGAAGGGACGGCAAAGGGAAAACAGAAGGCAAAAGGGCAAAGAAATAACAGGAGGGAAAAACGATCACAGAAACAAGTAAACAAAATACAAAATACAATACAGTTACAGAAAGGCAAACCTACGGCGAGCGGGGGGGCGGGGCCGCAGGGGATGCAGCGGCGGGGAGAACGGGCGAAGGGAAACAGAAGGCAAAAAGGGCAAAGAAATGGCAGGGATAAGAACGGTCACAGAGCAAGTAAGCAAAATACAAAATGCAATAAGTTTACAGAAAGGCAGAAGGGCACAGAAATAACAGGAGGAAAAAAACGGTCACAGAAAAGTAAACAAAATACAAAATATAATGAAATTACTGAAAGTCAAGTGTGTATCCCGCTGTGTTTGTGGGGGTGGTGACCAGTTGCTTTAGTCCTATGTTGGCATGGTTCTCTAGGAGGGTGGTGGTGTTTGGCTCGTCATTATTGTCCAGGTGGAAGTTTAGGTCGGTGGAAGTTTAGGTCTCCGAGTAGGATGTGGTCAATGGAGGTGAGGGCTTGGGGTGAGATGAGGTCAGCGAGGGTGTCGGTGACAGGAGCACGGGGGCCGGACAGCCTGTAGTTGAGGGTTCTGCGGAGAGTCGTTTTAGGGTTGGTCTGGAAGTGGAGATGTTCCATGAGGGTCGTAGTGTCGTCCGGGCCGGTGGTTGTCATGCTGAGGGTGCTTTTGTGGAAGATGGCGATGCCTCCTCCTGGGCGGGTGGGTCGGTCTTTCTGCAGGATCTTGTATCCTTCAGGGCAGGCGGTGGTGATGTCTGGCGTGGAGTTGGCGTTGGTCCAGGTTTCTGTGAGGAATGCGAACGTCGGGCGTGTGGGTGTTGAGGGCCCAAATTACTATGGCGTGCTTGTGTAGGGAGCGCAAGTTGAGGAGGATGCAGTTGATTGGTTTGTGAGCGGTGATGGCCCATAGGTTGAGGGCTGCTGCTGGGGTCCGGAGGTGGGTGAAGGTGCAATGGCAGTGACAGGAGATTGGGCCCTGGGTGTTGCTTGGCGTCGAAAGCTGGCAGTTGTTGCTGCGTCCAGAGTTGAGAGCATAGAGGGTGCTGGAATTGTAGCGGATGCGTGTTGGAGAACCAGGGTCCCTGGCGCTGGTCGCAGTCGGGTCACTTACGGGCGCAGACAGGCTTGCCTTTGGCAGCACCTTCAGTGCACCAGTGGCGCTCCCGCTGAGCATGGTCACGCAGCAGCTGATTTTAAGTAGGGGTCGGGTGGAGGGCAGTCAGCTGGGAGGCAGGAGCAGGAAAAACAGACTGGAGGGGGAGGGGTGCTGGGGCAGCAGTGGCGTGGACAATGCAGGGAGCTAGAAGAGACAGAGAGAGGAGAGAGAAAGAGAGAAAAGAGAGCAGAGAGAAGAAGAGAAAAGAGGCTCTTATGCAGCCACAGCCTGTTTTAACAGCCGGAGGGGCCACGCCTCTACTGGTTTCTCCGACAAGAAAAGTGTTTGTCAGGCTGAACAAAGGTCAGCCTAACAGACACTCTTCTGGTTCAGGTCAGGCAACCAGGAGCTGTACATGCGCTAAATGTGCAGGTGCTTGCTCTCCTGAGCTAAACTTTACCAGGATGAGGATTTCACAACCCTCTGGATGTAATCTCATCAGACTGGCAAAAGGGTCTCAAGGCCTTCCTCCTCATGATGAGGGGATGCGCCACTGATGGCCTCGGACCTGGGCACTTTTGTTTTAAGCCCGGATATGCCCAGGGCCAAGTGTAAATCAGTGACATCTCATCACAAAGTAGGGTGGGGTCAGCAGTCTCACTGACCCCATTCCACTCTGACAAGTGAGGGACAGCTGCCTTCCCTCATTGGCTGACCCCAGAATGCAGCAGTACCAACTCTCTTTGAAGCGTCAAAAACAGAAGACGAAAACTTGCTCTCTTTAAGCAGAGAGCCTCAGTCAGACTCTCCTAAATCTTCCGAAGTTAAGGGAAAAAAACGCAGGTAGGTTGACGGTTTTCCCTTTCCTTACCCCAGAACTTGTTGAACTGCACCTTCTTAACACCAAGTCGGGCTCCCTCCTTGAACCATGTGCACCTCAAATTTTGTATATGGTAGCTGGCTTGGTAGCGCACTAAGTTTCATCTATGACAAATAAAGCCATCTCTTCAGGGTGCTACGGCCGGTTGTGGAAGGAAAAAGTAGTGAAGCTACTTCTCAAGAAGCCCAACCTGGACACCAGTGACCTTAAAAACTACTCCCAATTTCTCCACTCCCACTCCCAGCTAAGATCTTGGAAAAACATCTCAATAGTCACTTGATGGAGTTTGTAGAAGAACAGAGTTTGTTGGACGTTCCTCAGTTCGGGTTCCGGAAGAACCACGGAACTGAAACAGCACTGGTGGCTGCTACAGACTGTATTAGGTGGCTAGTGAATGCAGGGCAAGGCATGGCTCTGATCCTGTTGAATCTGTCCGTGACCTTTGACACCATCCCCCCACCCCTGCTGATCGAACGCCTATGGGATTTGGGTATCACAGACAGGGCTTTGTATCTACTATCCTCCTTCCTTAAGGATAGATCCCAGAGGGTGACGGGGAACCAATTCCAGTCGGCCCCGTTTTCCCTGCCATCTGAGGTGCCGCAGGGCTCATCATTGAGCCCTATGGGTTTTAACCTTTATGTCTCCTCACTTGCCAGAATCATATGTTCCTATGAGCTACAAGCGATCTCGTATGCCGACGACACCCAAACTTCATGTCGATTTCTAAGGATACGGCAGCAACCGCAGATAACTTTAACCACTGTTTGCCACCAGTAGCAGGGTAGATGGAAAAAAGCTACCTGAAGCTTAATGGGGACAGGACTGAGATGTTCTACTTTGGAACACAAGCTTCTATCTGGAACAATAACTGATGGCCAGATACACTAGGTACCTTGCCTGTTCCAACAGAGAAGGCCAAGAATCTAAAAGTGATCCAGGATAGTGAGCTCTCACTGGACGGCAGGCCAACCGCACCTCGTCAGCTTATTTCTGTATCATCAGAATGCTGAAGAAAATCTTTCCACTCATCCCTCTCTCTGCACTGAAACAAGTAGCCCTGGTGTTGGTCATGTCAAGGATTGACTATCGCAATGTACTTTATTTCGATACCAATACCAGCACCCAGGCCAAACTGCAGTCAGTGCAGAATGCGATGGCAAAGCTTACTTTGGATGTTTCAAAACGGTAGTCAGAGTTAAAGGGATTACATGATCTGTACTTGCTCCCCATAAAAATGCGTATTATGTTCAAGGCCCTTTGCACAGTGCGCCAGGTCCGTTGCCAGGTCAGTCCAAATGGAATCAAAGCAATGTTTCACTTGTATTTCCCTGGGAGAAATTTTCGCTCAGCTCACCTCAATTTGGTGACAGTGCCTAGAGTCCAGAAGAGATGGGGAGGCAGAGCTTTCTCAGTCAGCAAGACTGTGGTACCCGCTTCCTCATCATCTGACTTGTATCAAATTGCATTCTCCCTTCAGAAAAGCCTTAAGGACCTGGCTTTCCACCCAATGTGGAGATTTTTCAGCTCATTCTGCAATTCTGCTAAACTGCTTCCTGGCTGATTTGGACTACCGAGACTATAGCGCCATGACACCTACAGGTATTTGCTGCGCTCTATAAATCTTGTTCAAATCAAATCTTGGGACCTCTGAGGCTTCCCTCCCGGAAAGCTGTAATGAAGGAAAGTTTTATGTTTTTTGATGTTTGGTGCGTGCATGCATGCATGTATGTATGTATGAAGGAATGTGTGTATATTTGTGTATTTGTGAGTGAGTGTTATGAATTAATAAGTACAAAGTGGCTTAAAGCCAAGACAAAGCTTGAGCTAGATATGATCTGATAAAGTGTCCCAGTTAGGAATTTTCAAGGAAAGGATGCTGTTAAAGTCAAAGTGCCTAGAACATTCAAAATGGAGGTAACCAAGTTTGGTCCTGTGCAACAGGTCATTGATGTTTCTAAATCATAAGTTTGGAAGGATGGAAGTGGTAGAATAAGTAATCTATTAAACCTGTTTCAAAATGTGGACAAAATATCGGCTTAAAAATATCAGGAGGCAGAAATATTGGAAAATAAATGGTGATACGCAAATATCTTGATTGCCAAATATCGTTGACAAGAATATCATTTTTTAGGTCAGTTATTATTATTTTTAAATAATATCGATGTCTTAATATCATTTTTAATAATATAGTGGTAAAAAATATTGTTTTTTATTTATTTGAATGTGTTTGAGTTGATATATTATTTTTATATGTTACTATTGTTTATATAAAGGTTATTCTTTTTAAATATAGTTTGTAATTTTGAGTGATTTAGAAATGTTTATTTAATTTTTTATTATAAATTATAATTTTGTAGTGGGTTGTTATGTTTTTAGTGGGATAGCGTGGGAAATAAATTAAGTAATAATTAATTAACTAACAATTCATTTTTAGGTTTTAGGGTGCGTATGTGTTTTTGAGTGGCAAGGGTAATTTAAAGGTTTGGGGGTTAGGTTTTTAGGTGGCAAGGTTAATTTTAGGGTTTAGGGTGAGTATGGGTTTATGGGTGGTAAGGGTAATTTTAGGGTTTAGGGTGGGTCTAGGTTTTTGGATGGTAAGGGTAATTTTAGGGTTATGGGTGGGTTTAGCTTTTTGGGTGACAAGTGTAATTTTAGGGTGGGTATAGGTTTTTGGGTGGGAAGCGTAATTTTAGGGTTTAGGATGGGTATGGGTTTTAAGGATAATTTTAGAGTGGCTATGGGGTGAGAGGTTGTGTGTTTTTAAGAAGATATTTATATATGTGTGTATTTTACACACACACAAACACACACACACACACTCACTCACTCACTTTGCACCTACCTGGCAAGCATATGCCTTTACTACAGAAATGTAAGTATTATACAGGTAAGTATGAATCCTTTATATATATATACATAAAAAGGGTTTATACGTACCTGTAAAATACTTACATTTTCCTGGTAAAGGTATGCATGGTAAAAGCATATCTCCGCTGTAAAAATGTGCGTGGTATAAGTAATGTGGGGTAATGGCATTCGCGCTGTAATGGCTGTATTGTAACGGCATGCATTACAACTTAATGCGTGGTTCCATCATACATTCGTTTGGCTTTTGTGAGGCTTACAAGACTATTGTTGTTCTAGTCATGTAGACTTTGTGTGCCTGCCTGCCTGCGCACCAGTCTTAGGTTCAAGGATGTTGGGGTCTGCGGTGCAGGGGGGGAACACTCCAGGAGTCCTCCAACCCTTGGCCGATGCCATTAAAGATGTGGAAGACTCTGGGTCCCCTCAACTCACTCCTCTGGGAGGGGCGCCAGCATTTTGCGTTATGCCCCTGTCTGAGGGAATTGATGGTTGTGACTCCAGGGATCTTACAGTTGGTGATGCTACACTGTGGGCACATTGAAATAAATTACATTACTCTCACTTGCTGTCTTTGACTAGTTTTTCAGTAACTCAACATTTTTTACAGTCATTTAAATGAACTCTGCAACAAAGGGTACAGAAAGGCTACCTGAGATAAATGCATGCCATCTACAAATGCAGTGATCTCTGCTTTCCCATGATACCATCGCGAGCAGCTGGCATCTCCTGCACTCTGCCCATCCTCTGGGCCAGTGGTGAGGGTGGAGAAATGGTACAAAATGTTGAAAGGTGCCATGAGGAGTAACTCACTGGCCAGCTGTACAATCTGAAGCTGCTGAAGCGGATAATCTCCTGGGGCTTCGAGGCACATGTCCAGAGCACTGCCCAAGCTCTTTTCATCACTCTGGAAAGTAGCATAAGGAAGACACACACTCCAAAGGGCTCTGGGGTTCCATCCCACATATTCCCAGACCCCATCACCAGGTCGGCAGAGTTATCGCAACACTACCATCACCAGTATGGAGTATAGAGAACGCAAATCCTTGTGCCGTCCTACAGCACTTTTACGAGGCAGGCGGGAAGCATAAAGCTTCTGTTACCCGGCTGAGAAGGAGCATAGAGCAGGCACAGCCTCCGGGGCTCTGAGATGATGTCACACAGCACCACCTCATCACTATCTTAGTAGGGAGCATGGGGCATGCAGCTGGGAACTCCCTCCCACAGAACTGGCCAACTCTTGCCATGAGGCATTCAGGGAGCATGGAAAGTAGCACCTGCAGGCTCTGTGGTGCCTGACCATAGCACCACCCGCACCACCAGTCCCCTTCACCAGCAAAGCGGTAGCAACAGTCTACTCTTTGTCACGAGACATGGTTGGATGGTCAGAGTGGAGTCCCTACAAGGGGACCTTGCAGGCACAGGTCAGTAAGGAGGTAGAGCAGTGATGGTAAAACAGTTCTGAGGCAAATGCAGGTGAACGGAGCACCAACAAGCTCATGCCAGCTCTGCATTAGGAGCAGGTGTCTATGGGTGTCCCGGGTGCCAATGGAAGCACCGGTTTTAGCCACAGCAATGCTGTCATTTATGCATGATGAGACTGTCCAGTTATATTTGCAAGAAGGGGAAGGCTATTGGAATAGATGGTAACAATTCCAGTGACGTACATGGGTGCTTCACTGTCCCCGCATTGCAATGAAAGTGCTGCCTGGGCGGGGTCATGCACCTAAGTACCAATGAAATGGCAGTTTGCTTGTAAAGAGAAAATAATCAAGGCATCACAATTTCCAATTGATGTAGTTGAAACTAATCAATTTGAGACTGACACTTACAAGCTATGGCTGAGAATGGTGGCGTATTGTCTCTATGCATTGGTAGTATACCCCTGAGAAACAGCTAAGACTGCCTCTACCAGACCTGAAAAACGACATCATCAAACACACCATGAAACCGTAAATGCAATTACCAATTAGGGTTCCCACTGCAATCTTAAAGGAGCGTCTGGTACTAACATTCAGACCAGAATAGTGTACAAGGGGCTTCTTTTGCATGCAAATTGCTTTGAAACAAAACGGAGCGTGAGCAAAAATAGCATGGAACATTCTCCCCATATCTTCCAAAGGACAGACAGTCTTCAACCTACAACCACAAAGAGCATCTGGTACACACCTTCTGACCTAGGCTATAAACATGGCCTACGTGGAAACTGTGAACAGGGCTACTTTTTCATGCACATTCCATACAAAATATTAAAAAATAGGAACAATAAAAATGTCATGAAACAGTGCATTAACAAATGTCAATAAACTTCGCAGCAGCATTGAAAAAAGAAACTGTGCAGCTATAATAGTTGTATTTTATTTGAGCATACAGATACACATGGGGCCATACTGCCATTCCACATGAGGATTATGTTATGATATGATGAAAAGGCGATGAAAATAAAAGAAATATGAATACAATAGCTTAGATGGGAATATGAATGGCAATTAGTGAAGATCGAATAAAACAAGGGGGAAGACAGAAAGAGAGAGGAGGGGAAACAGAATAAGTGACAGGTACCTTCATAAGTAATACCTAAAGAATCCAATGTATCAAAAGGTTACCACAATATGTCATAAAGGCAAAAACTGTATTAGAACTCTAATAGTGAGCATATAAGAATCATTGTTAAAGATCAAAGAGCATAAGAATTTGCAACATTAGAAAGGTAGGTAGTGAGAGGTGACCAAAAAATATCTCTTTTAGCTGACAGTGGAAGAGTTTCTAAATTATATCTGTCCAGTCTATGGTTGTGGCAGTCTAAATTCCAACACTGTTTAATTTTGAGATTTGCTGCAGATTTCCAGTTAGAAGTAATCCCTTGTATACCTATTGCTAGTAGAAGATCTACAAATTTATCAAACCTTTTTTTATTTCACCTTAATGCATGTAGCCCACAGAGAAATATTTTATCTAAGGAAAACGATGCAGAAATCCCAGTAATGGCATCAATTCTATTCCAAACTTGCATCCAGAACTTGGAAACTATTTGATAATGAAAAAACATATGAACATAGGTGCCAGGATGACAGTTGCATCGCCAATAAGTATCTTGCTTAAGAAATTTAAGTTTAAACATTTGAGTAGGAGTAAAAAATTGTCTGTTTTAAAAATAGTATAGTGTTTGTGTTAAATTAATGGGAATGTGTAGCACACTATCCTAGCAGATACCGGGGGGGTGGGGGAGGGGGGAGAAGAGGCATGGGGCGCTTGGAGTCAGCTAGCCTCCAACCTAACATGAAAACACGACAGAAGCTGCTCCAAGTACAGTGACTGAAACCTAGACGATGCTAAGTTAAAAGGGGTTATGGCATCTCACAAAAAGTGAAGGACTGTCCTCACACACCACCAGGTGTCATGCTTCATCATCGGCAGTCCTCGCTCTCCAAAAACTCGGTTTGGTGGAGAGCAGGCCTACACCTGGAGACAAGGAGGCACTTCTAAAACTAAGTGGGGGCCCATAAAGTGAGTGAGTTTAAAAATCAGTATAATCGCCAGAATGAATTTATTCTGAAGAGGGGATTATATGTTATTAAAATACAAGACCGGTGAGCGAGGGGAGCTTATTGCCCCATCACCGTAGTGGTAAATATTGTCGACGTTTCTGCCTATCTGGCCCAAGGGGTCCACGGCATTCATCAGGACAAGAAAAGTAGAAAAAGGGCTCCTATCTTACCACAAAAGTTGGTAGGATGCCATAACTGCGTAGGATGACCTATGTCATACTCTACCTAATATAGATTTCATGAAACCTGTATGGGTAAAAATAGAGAAAGAAGGAAAAGATTGCCAGACGATAATGACGTCATCGATATATCGCCGCCAGATATATCGACGACGTCGTTATCATCTGGCACGGTAGCCTTGAAGAAGCAGAGGCCTTTGCACAATGGGCCAACTCAAGAGACGAACATCTGAAGTTCACACACACGATTGATAAAGAAGAGGCAATCTTTTTGGATCTGGTAATCAGTATGACTGCGGACGGAGTCACAACGAAAGTCTATAACAAAAGTACGGACAAAAACAGTCTATTGCTCTTTGAGAGCTTCCATCCAAAATCACTACGCCAAAATCTTCCTGTTGGGCAATTCCACAGGATTCGAAGGAATTGCTCAAACATCGAAACCTATGACGAACAAGCTGAGGTACTTGAGAACAAACTTCTGACACAACATTATCCAAAGAAAATGGTTAGAAGGGCAAAGAAAAGAGCCCGGAATAACAATCGGAAGGCTCTACTAGAGAGACAGGAGAAGAAAGAAAACGAGAGATTGGTATGTGTCACTACATACACCCCTATATCCAACAAAGTACAGAACATCATACGTAAACATTGGCACATCCTCAATAGTACAAAGAAACACTGGGAACCGCCCCTTTTCGCTTTTACGCGGAATACAAGCATAAGGGACGAACTGGTTCACGCCAAGATACCAACACCTAAGACTCAAGAAGAGACTACCTTATGGGGCACACAGCGACTGGTAGGACACTACCCGTGCGGGGGATGCATAGCATGTCCCTTCACGAGCATAACTAAAGAGGTGGACATACAAACCAACAGACCATGGGTTCTCAGAAACGTTAGCAATTGCAATACTGAAAAAGTCATCTATCTGCTCAAATGTCCCTACGACCTAATGTACGTGGGTATGACCATGAGAAAGATCAAGATTCGCATCAGTGAGCACAGGAGCACAATCAGATGCAAAAAGACAAACACGAAATTGACTAGACATTACTTGGAAAACAACCATAAAGACACAGATCTCAAATGGGAAGTTCTTGAAGTGATCAGGAGAGCTAGCCCAGATATCCACAAAATCCTTCACATCAAAGAACAATGATGGGTCTTTCGCCTGCGTACATGGGACATGGGACTTAATGATGAAGTACCTTGGTTGCAGATGGGTAAATGAAATATAGAACACTCTCGTGCCCATTTCTAATCTGCAGTCAACTCCTTTCTCACCCAATCTGTCATCATATCCTAATACATTGGGTTCTTGACGCCGCTAATTTAATATCGATCACATACAGAGATAGCTTATGGACAGGAAAACGACAAGTGGATCTGTCTCACTAGAGCTATGTAGTATCTCAGTATGTACCTACGTCTCTTCCCATCTTAAAAAACAGATATGGAACACGGTTTTAAAAAAAAAAACAGAACAGCTGTTCTACTATACTGTGAGCTTTTAGGGTATAGGCACGGTCTGCCCCATTTATTCATTTATAACTAGCCTCTCTTATAATGCGTCTCAATCAGTACAATATAAAAAAAAGGGGATAATTAGCCCTTCTGTATCATTTACGTTATACTCTACGATATTGTCAGCACACTGAATTTGATATCGGGTGCACACAGGTGCATGCACGTGACACTCTTGCGTGTGCATCACCATGGCTCACGCGATCAGGACTCTGCCAGGCACGGTCTCCATTAGAGAAAGGCGGCGACCACAGCAGAACCTGTTAGATTGACACGCTGGCGCGAGGGTCAGGCATTTACCAGAGGTGTGTCCCTGGACCCGGTCCGGACACCGGATACACCTCTGACACTTGATTTTAACGCCGGCCACACGACATTCTGACGCGCGACTCAAGCGCGGTCAGGCAACGTTTAGCGTGACACCGGATTTCCTGAATAAGGGATGCGGCCGTAGCGCAGATTGGTTACTCCGCTTGACAACGCGAGGATCAGGCACCCACTAGATGGGTTCCCATGGGTTCGGCTAGTTCACCGGACACGTCTATGGCTCCAATTAGGGGCACACATGTGTTCAATTAACTACGACCCCCTCACCTAGCATACTATTTAAGCCTGATAACGCGGTAGGCTCACTATACCTCGGGGATGGAGAGCAGACGCATATAGGTTACGGCGAGAAACGCACCTTGATGAAGTAAGGGTATGAGTGTCGGTATGAGTGCTGAGGTGTGGTTTACCTTCCCACTGCGACAGAGTAAAATGTAAGAAGCGTACTTGATTTTTACTACTTTTTTATGTTTGGTTTGACATTTCTTCCATTTTTAGAGTGTGACTACAGGGGTCTCTCCCTCACTCTCCTCCCATGGGGCGTGTAGATATCCTTAACAGGGTAAGGCAGTGAGTTTATCTCACACCCAGAACTTTTTTTTTTTTATAATTTATTTATTGACATTTTGACAATACACATTCAGCTTTACGTTATCAAATCTGAAAATCGCAAATGCAGCATTATCCCAAATGTGTGAGCAATCAAACAAAAAACAAAACAAAAACAAAAAGAACACTGTTTAAAACGGACAGGAGGCTTAATACTTATCACATATCACCATGTTGGATACAATAGACAGCGAGCCGGACTTCACGGAGGACACAGCATAGTAAGGTTCCCAACTACCGCACCCTCGGAACCCACCACGAGCAGCCTGAATGTGTTATGTTTCATCAGCCATCTAAGAGAGTTGATCTAATCTGAGTACGCTACTACGTGTGCTTCTAGTGACTGAGAAGTGTCAGCTGCAGCTTGAACTGGAGGGGTTGAAACATCATCCTGCAGTGTTTTTAGCCAGTTCAGGAATGGCCCCCATATATCTTTTGGCCTGGAGGCTGCAGGCATCAGTTCCCAGAAAATCGACAGCTGAGTATGACTGAAAGTGACGTCTTGAATCCAAGCCTTTACCGCGGCTGCCCTATTGTCCCCCCAATGTATGGACACCCTACGTTTAGCCATCAAGAGTAGTAAAGCATGTAATTTACGGTGCTCGGCCTTAGTGTCTTTAACATAACCTCGAAGCCCTATGATCGATTGCGGTTCACTGGGCGCCCCCAGTATATCATGAATCTTACTAAAAAACGCAGTCCAAAAGGCGGCAATGGGTAGGCAGTGCCAGGACATATGTAAAAAGGTGGCAGGGGTATACCCACAGCTCCAGCATCTCGAATCTGGTCTCAACCCCATGCGGCAGAGCTGGTCAGGGGTTCTATAGAACCTATGTAAGTATTTGAAGTGTATTAATCTCAGTTTATAATTGGGTGAAAGTAACTGGAGTTGGCCGCAGCAGAAGACCCATTGTTCGTCCGTCACCTGACCATCAAGCTCTCCATTCCAGTCCTGCTGGGCTTTAGGCATGACTAAGGGTGCTGTGGTTTGCATAGAGCAGTACATCCTTGTTATTAGTCTACGGGAACTTGATGTGCTTATCAACTGCTCGAGCACTGGTAGCTGTTCAGGGGGTTTTGGAAAAGTGGTATGTATTTGCCTACAAGTGACTCTAATCTTAAAATAAAGAAAAAGCACCGAAAACTTCTTCGAGCCCTCAGCAATAGATTCCGGTGGAGTACAGAACGTGTCTTCGGGGTACAGGTCCGCGAATGTTTTGAGTCCCATTGATTTAGCCAATGCCACATTTGCATCATCAGCCATGGCTGGGAGCTGTGGATTGTGAGGTAAAGGGGCGGATGGGGCGTATAGTTTCTCCAGGCCAGCTCTGATGCGTAACCTTTCCCAGGCCCACCGTAGTGTTTCAACTGTATCTATCAAATCCTTGACCCTGCTGTATTTTTGGTAGATGGCCACCTGAAGGGGGACAGGGGCTGCTATGCCCGCCTCGACAACCACATGGGGCTGAAAAGGGACGGGGTACAACCAGAAATGTAAAAACTGCCCTTGTGCACAGTACGCGTATAGCTGCATGTCCGGAGCCCCTAGCCCACCCTGCGCAAGGGGAAGAGTGAGTGTCTCCCAGGTAACGCGTGCTTGCTTCTCCGCCCAGACCAGGGAGATCATGAGAGACCGAAGGGTGTTAAAGAATGCCTGGGTCAGTGGAAGTGGTAAAAATTTAAAAATGTGGGCAACACGACCATTTTTGCGATGGCTATTCTGCCAGCGAGAGAGATCGGTAGTTTGGCCCACACCTTTATTTTCCCCTCTAGCCAGGCGACAGCGCAGCCATAATTCAAACTCCATAGCTCTTGCTCATCACGGCTCAACCAGATGCCTAAATACTTGACTGGGCCATCCACCCATTTCAGCGGGTATTCCTGGTCGAAAGGTTCAGTCGCCAAGTTGAGAGGAAACAAGGTCGATTTGGACCAGTTTATAAATATGCCTGAGAGGCCGCCAAATTTTGTGAGTTCTCTAAGTAGTGGCGCGAGGTTGACCTCCGGGTCATTTATATACAGCGTCATATCGTCTGCATAGAGCGAAATTAGTAGCCCCCTAGTGCTGAACCCCAAACCTCTAGCTGCATGATGTTGGCGAATCATGGCCGCTATCAGTTCCGTTGCTATAGCAAACAGGAGCGGGGATAGGGGGCACCCTTGCTGTGTCCCGCGAGATATAGCAATGGGGTCCGAGATCATGCCATTCATGCACAGTCTCGCCGAAGGTTTTGTGTACAACAGTTTGATTAGTGCTATGAAGTTGGGACTGAATCCAATCCTCCCCAATATAGTGAACAAATATGGCCATTCCAATGCGTCAAACGCTTTTGTAGCGTCCAGGAACGCCACAAGCACCTTGGCTTCAGGGTTTAGGTAATGCAGCACTGTGAAGAAGGTGCGAAGGTTGTGGGCCGTGGATCTGCCGGGAATAATCCCGGATTGATCAGGTCTGGCGATCATGGGGAGTAAGGGCTGCATCCTATTGGCCAGTAATTTCACATAAATGTTTGCATCTATATTGATTAAAGATAACGGCCTATAAGAATCCATTTCCTGGCCTGGTTTCCCTGGTTTCAGCAGTGTTAGGATTATCGCCTCACGCATTGAAGGGGGGATCTCGCCAGTATCCTGAGCTTCCTGAAATACCGCCAGCAGATGAGACGCGAGTAAATCCGCGTAGGCTTTATAGAATTCAGTAGTTAACCCATCTGACCCAGGGGCTTTGTCTGCAGGTAGACTGCCAATCACCTGCAGTATATCATTAGTAGTGAAGGGCTCGTCTAGATATTCCCTATGTGCCCTGCTCAGCCAGAGCAGCTCTATAGACTAAAGAAACGGTTGGAGCTCCTCTGACTCTGTTCAATGCATGTCTGTGTATAACTTGGTGTAGTACTTTGTAAATTCCTCTAGAACCGCACAGGGGCCTCTTATTATAGTGGATTTGCCACCAATAATTTCGGATCTATATGCCACTGTGTGTGGCATCCGCAGCATATTAGCTAGGGTTTTCCCAGGCCTGTCACCCTCCCTGTAGCGCCTAGCTTGTGTGTACTTTCCCAGAAATGTTACCTCACGTTGAGCCTCTTCTTCAAATTCAGAGACCAGCTCCCTAATAATAGGCAATGTTGTAGGGTCTTCTGTGTTATAATAGTAGTCTCTAGTTCCCTGATACGAGTTTATAGGGAGGCCAGCGTGCCCCTGAAGGCCTTGAGCACCCCTGCATGACGTGATATGCACTTTCCCCGCACTACCACTTTAAATGCCTCCCACAGTGTTGTGTATGTGGACACAGAACCAGTATTCATTTAAAACCATTCTTCGATGTCCTTATGTATCTCCTCTCTAAAAGCAGAGTCAAGTAAGGCATTCGGGGCCAATCTCCAACTATACATCTGAGGTGGGGTATCTGGGATCGTCACTTGCAACAGGCATGGGGCGTGATCAGATAACGTCCTGGGGTAATGTGTGCTATCAGAAGTCCAGGCAGCGATATCCCACGACACCAGCCAGAAGTCTAACTGGGACCATGCCCCATGATACGCCGACACACATGTACCCTCCATTAACTCTGGGTGTCTTGTCCTCCAGATGTCTATCAATCCCCCATCATGTATCAGCGCTTTTAGAACCTCGCTTGCGCTAGGGTGCATACTGCGAGATGCGCCTTTCCTATCTAGTGTGTCATTTAGCACAGCATTAAAATCCCCACCCCATATTATCGTGTCACATCCCAGCAGTTGAATTTTCGCCCATACATTCCGAAAGAATTCAGGACAGTCTGTATTTCGGCCATAGACAGCCACTAACGTCATTTTCACTCCCGCCAACAGACCACAAAGTATCACGAATCTGCCGTCAGGGTCTAGCTGTGATTCCAGCGTTTTCCAGTTTAGGCCTTGCCGGATCAGTATTGCTGCGCCTCTTGCATAGTTAGAATAAATAGAGGAGAAGGTGTGTCCCCAGTGTTTGTGATGTAGTTTTGCATGCGATGTACTGTTTAGGTGGGTCTCCTGGATCATACATATATCTATGTGATGTCTATTTAGATAAGCATGGACTAGTCTAGTCTTCCTACAATCATTCAGCCCGCGTATGTTCCAAGTTAAAAATCTAAAATTGGTCATGTCTTCTCGATATTCATATACCCACCAAATAGTCCTGGCGGACTATGCTGTATTTGTGCGTGTCGCGTTGATTGGGCTCCCAATTGGAGCTCTGGCCCGCCCGGTCGAACTCTGCTATGGCCATCTTGTGTGTGATGTATAGTAGCATTGTGTGTAGAAGTGTATATTGCTCTCCTGTCCAACTTACCAACTGTAACATCCCCTTCCCACCCCCCACCCACACCAACCCCCCAATTAGGTTGTGCACTAAACGCCCCCTTACAAAACATAAACACCAATGTGTCCCAGGACAAGACCTGGTGGCTGAACTTGGGAGCTCTCCCCGGAGGTGTGGGGTCACCGGCATACGGCCCTGCCCAAAGGCGGGGTGGCCGAGAGATATACAGGGCACCCGCGGTGCACGTTTAACATCAATGCTCCGTGACCCTGACGTGTTTAGTTTACACAATTCTGATCTAGCAAACAACTGGGTGAACTGTGTCGCAGTGTCTATGTGCACTCAAAATCTTGAAAGTTAGTAACAGAAAACAGTACATCAAGAACAAGCAGCATTCAGTCATTATCGCTGAGATTCTTCTTTGGACTCGACAGCCCTTTGGCTCCAGTATTGCGCCTCTTCCCCCCACGTGCTTTGCAAACTTCATCGCTGACTTAGCGTCGGTGAAAAAATGGAGAGTGCCGTCGTACGTGACTTTCAGTTTTGCCGGGTACAATAGCGCATATGGGATCTCCGCCTGTTGGAGCAGTCGCTTGACTGAGACGAATTCTCACCTCGCCGCCTGGACCGTTGGGGTGAAGTCGGGAAAGAATGAGACGGTGTTGCCTTTATATTGAACGGACCCCCGCTCACTGGCCAGGCGGAGCACCACATCCCGGTCCCGGTAATTCAGCAACCGGGCCAGTATCAGACGTGGAGTGGCGCCCACAGGTGGTCTAGGGCCCAGGGTACGGTGTGCGCGTTCCACAATAAAAACTGATGATAGGTCGGCCCCGAACAAGTCACGCAGCAACTCCTCCACATATGTCTCCATTTTAGCAATGGCTGTCGTCTCGGGAATTCCCATTATGCGAACATTGTTACGTCTGGACCTGGCTTCTAAATCGTCATTTTTGGCTCTGATCAGGGTCAAGACCTTGTCCATCTGCAACAACTGTTCTTTGGCCTCCACCTGAAAATCATGAGCATCCGAGGGGCGGTTCTCTAGTTGGTCCAGCCTAGTTTCGTGCGTGCCAACACGTTTCTTGACCTGATCCAGCTGTGAGGTAAGTACGTCAAGTTTGGTGTCAATGGTCTTAAGGCTGGACCTCATTTCCAGCAAAAGAGCACGTAGGTCTTCACCGCGGTCTTCAGTGTGCACTGTGGGAGGGTTATCTCCTTCACCTTCAGTCCCAGAGTCTGTTTATCGTTTGTGTCGTTTGTTGTCGAATGACAACTTGGTCTGCTTGGTATCTGTCTCTGTGCTGCTCTGTAGCTCTGAATCAATATTGGCAATAGACTTCTCCACCTACTCAGCCCACTGCAAAGTGTACAGCTCAGGACGGTCTGGCGCCACGTCGACAGGCAGATCCCACAAAGGTAGTTAAGGACCCCTACTTTCAGTGCTGCTTCCTTCCAAGCGCTGCAGGTCCGTTGGTGTTTAGGCGTAGGAGGGGCTCTTGTTGTAACTGCGGGCTCAGATACTATCTGGGGTGCAATTCGCCAGCACACATGTTATTGCCCACTTCCTGGCTAGTTAGCACCTGATGTCTCCCCGGCCTCACAGTATTGCACTGATTCGTTCTTGTGCTGTTAGACTTAAAACCTGGGTATCGCCTCCCGGCACGGCCAACTCTTTATTACAGCGTCCCAATTTGCATAAGTATCGATAGCGTGTGAGCCCCGCGGGGCTTTCACACGCGTCTGATGCATGGTCCGCTGCGTATTAAGCGGGCCAGCAGCCTGCCAGCTGCCCTCGCGATGCGTGCTGCGGGGGTTCACCGAGAGGGGAGGTCCACGCCAGGTCCAGGGCACGGAGTGAGCTAGGCCGGTCCCCCCTCCCCCTTGGCTCCCCCATTACCTCTTCTCAACGCTGGGAGATCGTGCAGGGCAGTTCTCACCAGCCGGTGAAGGATGCTTCCGTTGTGGCGCCTTCCACCTCACTGTGCTTCCCCGAGGTGGTCTCCGCTGCGGTATCTGGCGTGCTTTCACTCCTCGGTTCCGCACCCTAAGATGGCGGCCTCATTGTCCGCGAGTGTTGGATCTGCAATGCTGCCTCCGAGTTGTTGGCACGGTACCCGGTGCACGCAGCAGGGAATTTCGCCTGGACCCTCACGCCAATGCCACGCTTCCCGGGATGTCCCATCAGACAGTGGCTGAAGCGTGAGCCGATGTAGCCCCTGTCTCAGTTCACGGCCAGCCAGCTGCAGTGCCGGGCCTTTCGTGGCATTTAGCTACTGCGTCGTAGAGTAGTCGTTTCACCCTCAAAGCGGCATCAATTTGTTCACCGCGACGTCAGGGATTAGATTTCCGACGTTGTTAGCGCCGCTGGTGCAGATGAAGGATGGGATCTTATAGGATCTTGTCTCGGCCGGCAGAGCACACTTAAGGAGCGGCCATCTTGCAGCTCGGCGAGACCACGCCCCCCTCACACCCAGAACTTAATTTCATATGCATGTGGTTCACGCTTGCAGTGTCAAGTGCTACACATTTTTCCACTATATGTATTATTGATGCATGTAGGTTATCTTTCCATGACTGTTAACGCTGATGGCAATCTTTTCCTTCTTTCTCTAATTTTACCCATACAGGTTTCATGAAATCTATATTAGGTAGAGTATGACATAGGTCATCCTACGCAGTGGTGTCATCCTACCAACTTTTGTGGTAAGATAGGAGCCCTTTTTCTACTTTTCTGGTCCTGATGAATGCCACGGACCCCTTGGGCCAGATAGGCAGAAGCATGTCGACAATATTTACCACTACGGTGATGGGGCAATAAGCTCCCCTCGCTCACCGGTCTTGTATTTTAATATCATATAATCCTCTCTTCAGAATAAATTCATTCTGGCGATTATACTGATTTTTAAACTCACTCACTTTATGGGCCCCCACTTAGTTTTAGAAGTGCCTCCCTGCCTCCAGGTGTAGGCCCGCTCTCCACCAAACCGAGTTTTTGGAGGGCGAGGACTGCCGATGATGAAGCATGACACCTGGTGGTGTGTGAGGACAGTCCTTCACTTTTTGTGAGATGCCATCACCCCTTTTAACTTAGCAGCGTCTAGGTTTCAGTCACTGTACTTGCAGCAGCCTTTGTCGTGTTTTCAAATTAATGGGAATACCAGTGGAATGCATTTTGACCCAGATTTCATCCCATTTAGAAAGAGGCCAACCTTATTGTAAATCAGTTTCCCACAATGTTTCCTGCTTAGATTTAGGTCCATCTTGAATAGGTGCAATACGTTTTTTGTAAATAAGGGAAGCTGTGGGAGTTCTGTGTGGTATAAGTAGGTGTTTGCGTATCACCTGTTCTAGTGAAAGGGTGGGAGAAAGCCTGTGTAAGAAGACCATGCAGTACGTTATATTGTTTAAGGAAAGTAGATTGTAGATTAAATGATTGGGAAAGAGTTTGAAAAGAAATAACTGAGATATTTGAGATAAATTGAGAAACAGTGAGAATACCCTAATCCATCCATCTCTTCTATAAAAGAAGTTTTCCATTAAAGATAAACATTTTCTCATACCATATGGGACTTTGAAGAAATTGATTATATGTAGAAGTAATGGATACAAAAAGTGGCTTAATCAGGGAACAAGAAAACAAGATGAGTGATAACTAAAACCTGGGGGTTGGAACATATACATAACATGTTTGCGGGTGAACTGGAAAATCATAGAGGATTCTATTAAAAACAAAAGATTGAGGGGGGCGTGGCCGGCTGCTGAGAAAAATGGCCGCCGACTAGAGTAGCTCCATCTCGCCCCAGGTCCTCCCCGGAGAAATCCGCACATTAATCCGCAGTCGACACATACATCGGGGTGGAGAAGTGATCGGTACCAGCGGGGACCGGATTGAACTGACTGCGGGCCGGGAACGATGAGGGAATAGCCTGCTATGTCTCGCAGACTATTCCTGAACGACGGATTGAGCCAGGGGGCTTGAGTGACGGCGAGACCGGAATGCCGTGGGGCCTCGCGACTCCACTGTGCACCAGACTAAGTGGGACCTGAGGTGGCACGGGCTAGCCCAGCGGTAGTGGACAGACGGCTCCTGCATCCAGCAGCGTATCTACACATCGGCTCGGGCCGGCCGTGGGGGCGCTGCCTTGACGACACTGCGGAGCCGGGGCCTCGTGTGACGGAGAGGCCAGAATACGCAGCTGCACCCTACACGATCTACAAGGCCGGATCGAGTACGACCTGAAACGGCAGGGACAAGGGTGAGCCCAGCAGCAACGGGCAGTAACTCCTGCACTAACGCATCTGACAGTGGCGAGTGCCTGGGCCGCCCGTGAGGACGCGGCTTGGTTGAACCAGTAAAGCTGGGGCCTTGGGCGCAGTCGAACCCGGCGCAGGAGGCCCCATGGTGCTGGCATCGTGCTCCAAGACTCGGACGATCCAGGGAGCTCTGTGGTTGAAGGCCCTCTTTCCTACCCCCCTCCTGAAGAGCCCGACCTGCCTCCGGCGCCTGAGTGACAATCGTGTTTGGCTCCGGTTGGAGGACCCGCGATCTCCAGCTCAGGTTAGGAGTTGAGAGGTACGATACGGACCAAAGGGCACAGTCTGATCACCGTGGTTGCCACTACAATTAACTGCGAGGGGCACAGATCGCAGAAGGGCGCCCCCCACGATACTCACATCCGGCAGAGAAGCAGGAGCCCAATTCAGAGTCTCTAGTGGGTTTATACAAATACCGCCACCGCCAGCAGCATAGTGGGCACCCACCGAGTATATCCAGGACACAACACGGGCTGGAAAGGAGTGAAGCCCAAACTACAGCGACTCGCGGAGAGAACAGATGTCAGAATAAAGAGACATTTTGGACGATGCACCCGAAGTACAGAGGGAAGCACAGTGAAACATATGCAGAGTAACGGACACATCAAGCTTGACCTCCCTCCCTCCCATCCTCCCCCAGGAGTGTGCAGCGAAGTTACAAAGGGGGAGACAGGACACCCAGCGGGACCTGGTGAGGGGTTCTCGGCCACCGTCTGCCGTCACGCAGGGCCTTGTGCACCGCCAACTAGCAGTAGGAAAACCGAAAGGCCGGGTGGGGTGGCACACCACACAGACAGGCAGCGGTGACTACTACCTAGCATCCGCCTCAGACTGTGCAGAGTAGTGCAAGGCCTAAAATGGTGGGGGGGGAAAGGCCCGCATAGCACTCATCAAACGAAACTGGATAAGTTTGCATGGGCCAAAGAACAATCGGAGGGGGCAGATCTGACAGCCACCCAAGCCGAAGACAGCATTGTGGCAGACACAAAAGAGGTCACATTACAAGATATCATGGCCACCCTGAATAGGGTACACACATCCCTAGAATCACACATCGATTCCGTCTCCGTGGAAATAGCACTGGTTCAAGCAGACCTTAAAAATATGAACGCAAGAGTGACGGAAGTGGAAACTACAACAGCGGCCCTCCCTGAAGACTCGGATACTCTTAAGCGCCAAGTTAAGCAACTACAAACCAAAAGTAAGGTGATGGCCGCGAAACTGGGCGAATATGGTCGCTCAAGACGCAACAATGTCAGGAGTATTGGTGTTCCGGAAAAAGCAGAGGGACTGGCAACCGACCTGTTTGTAGAGGACCTCATCCAGAAACACTTGCAACCAAGGGGTCTATCCCAATATTTCTCGGTGGAGAGAGCCCACCGTGTCCAGGGCAGTAGACCCAGGCCAGGAGCCCCTCCGAGGCCCACCCTCGCCCGCATCTTTAATTTCCATGACCGGGACTTAATCCTGCAGACGGCCCGGGCATCCCCACCGCTACGCTTTGAGCACAGTACGATAACTTTCTTCCTAGATTACATGGCAGCAGTCACAAAACAAACGGCACAGTTTTTTTCGAAATAAAGAAGGAACTGAGGAACCGTGAGCTTAAATATTCTATGCTCTTCCCCGCAAAACTGAGGGTTGAGGCGGAGGGGAAGGCATGGTTCTTCACAACACCGGAGGAGGCCCAGGAATGGCTTGAAGGGTGGCGCCAAGTTATGAACCATGGAAAGTCCGGGAAAAAGCAAGGCGAACACCAATTAGCGGCTGCAAACTCTGGAACAGAGGAGGCAGCATCCATGACCGCAGCGGATGGCCCGGGAACTCTAAGTGACGAACCCCATTAAGAAGAAAGTGATGCTAAAACCCCCAGTTAACAAGACTCCCGCATAAACACAGAGTCCAGACAATACTAAGGGAGCGGCACTCTGCGCCACGTGAGATGGTGACCGCACAGGCACCTATGGAGAACTGGCATCGCCCCAGAATCGTTGACGGATGAGGCCCGGACTAATGTACTACGTTATTGGTTCCGATTATTTGTCCATCTATAGGTATCTGTCTAGATTCATCAGCTATCGCCAGACACGTACACCTTCGATACGGGGATGGACATGGGGGATACTGGAAATGCTCCCCCCACAGAGGTATTGGGGATGGAGTACCAGGCGCTCTGCACTGTTGGGGAGGCGAATAGTTTTAAATGCATCATGCAGGGAGGCAGGGAGGGGGGAGGAACGGGCGGGAGGGGTACATAGTTATTGTATTTTTAGTTATGACTGTTCAACATTGACCATGACACAACTTGGTAGACATCTCCTAGCAATCCAGCTTCGATATCTGACTAAACTCACCCATATAACAGACTTCTATGACGCATGTACCCACCCCAAGTGACCATACCATGTCTAAACCTACTTTCCACCCTCCGGGTGCCCCCCACTTACAGCTCCTCTCATGGAACGTGAATGGCCTGGGACAAATTGAAGATGGGGCTCGTACTACAGTACATCAAACGCCAGACGCCAGCCGTGGCCCTGCTCCAAGAGACCCACCTGGTGGGAACAACATGTAAGGCCCTGGATAGGTGGGGCTTCAAATTAGTGGCACACTCAGGTTTCACATCAGGCTCAAGAGGGGTGGGGTTCCTGATTAAAAAACAATTCCCGTTTATTGTCCAGCAAACGTGACCAGGGGTGATTCGCAGCTGTCACAGGCCAGTGGGAGGGGCGACAATTCAATATCGTCACTGTATACATCCCCCTAGCACTGCACATCGATAGCCTTCCCTGCGCTGAGCGTGTTCCTTCTTAAACTTCCGGAGGGGGGGTTGATAGTAGGAGGTGACTTCAACACTACCTTAAATGACTTAGTAGACCGGATGCCCCCCAGACAGCAACACCGAACAACATCCCGACTAGCTGATTTACTGGAGGCACTGGGCCTAGTGGATGTCTGGCGCTCCCGCTTCCCTCAGACACGGCAATATACATTCCACTCGGGCGCATACAACAGCCTTTCCAGAATAGACTATGTACTCACACTAGCGGATATAGTGGGGGAGTTCAGTGAGATCCGTCATTTAGCAAGGGGCATCTCGGACCATTCCCCAGTCCTAGTCAAATACACCTTGAATGCCCCAGCCCAGCGCCGCATATACCCCATTTATCCAGGCTATCTGAAGAACCCTAAAATCTGGAAAGGTCCCACTGCAGCCACCCAACATTATTTCGAGGAAAACGAGCATTCAGTCTCATCTCCCTTACCCTGTGGGAGGCCTATAAGCCAGTCATTAGGGGTCAAACAATCTCCCATATTGCAGGCCTTAATAAAGAAAAGACGAAGATATCGGAGGCTCTAGAACAGGAGGTACGCAACTTAGAAACTATACACTCCCGTTTGAATACTAAGAAACAGGGATACAAAGAGCACATGAGGGAGGAGGAAAAGACTAAGTTAGCATCCACCCGTCACAGAGTCTATGAAGTTGGGGACAAAGCGGGAAAGCTCCTTGCCTGGCTAGATAGATGGGAACGATCCGACAGATGGGTGGCTGGGCTCCAACTTGATACGGGAGAGACCATCACGGATTCACAACAGATAGTGAACGCATTCGCGCACCACTATGAGAAGATGTATAATCCTGTTGCCACGGCGACACCAGACGAAACCGCTGGCCTCCTTAGAGATATCCGCATCGCCACACTTACGGCAGAAGAAACCCAATTACTTGAGGCCGAGCTCACACCAGAAGAGATAGCAACAGCTATAGGCGGTCTACTGTCGGGGAAAGCCCTAGGACCAAACGGTATACCTATTGAGCTATACAAAAAAGCAGCGACGAAATTGGCGCCACACCTGCTAGAGATGTACGCAGCCAGTTTGGAGGTGGGAGAACTCCCTAGTGACCAACGCATGGCAACAATAGTCACCATCCGCAAGCCGGCCCAAGATTGTACCTCCTATCCCCCCATCTCGTTGCTCAATGCGGAGGCTTAAATTTTGGCCAAAGAATTGGCCAACAGACTGACCCCCCACCTCACTAAACTAGTACACCCAGAGCAGTCTGGCTTTATGCCGGGCAGGAACACTGCGCACAACTTGTGTCGCCTACACGGAGTGCTGAACCGAAGACATACTATCCAAGAAGATGCCATTATCCTTTCTCTTGACGCGCGTATGGCCTTCAACACAATCGAATGGCCGTTCCTTTTTGCAGTCCTTGAACGCATGGGGCTAGGCCCCAAATTTAGATCCTGGATATGGCTACTTTACTCTAAACCGTTGGCACAGGTGGTAGTCAACTGCAGACTCTCTGATACATTCCCCCTAGGAAGAGGTACAAGACAGGGTTGCCCATTGTCTCTGATCCTTTTTGTCCTGGTGTTGGAGCCACTGGCAGCCTGGGTCAGGAGAGATCCCATTATCCGCGGAATCCGATGGACGGAAGATTGGGAGGACCGGATTTCTTTATATGCGAACGATATCCTGTTACACATTGCATCCCCGAAGGGCTCCCTGGCTAGGCTACTGAACATTTTCGAGACTTATGGGAGATACTCAGGATATACAATTAATTGGAACAAGTCTATACTGTATGTCTTGAGCGGCCCCCCTCCAGTGTTACCCAGAGGCTACGAGGTGAGTGTAGTGGGAGACAGCTTCCCATACCTCGGGATCTTCATCACAGACAACCCAGAGGACTTTATGAATAAGAACCTTCAGGAGCCCCTGAAACGATTATGTCGGGACACCAAACACTGTCAGTCCCTCCCCCTGACACTATTAGGACGAGCCGCCCTTTTTAAAATGATGGCACTACCCAGGTTTCTTTATGCCCTGCAGAATACCCCATTTCCGGCCCCCCCATCGTACTTCAGGGCGATAGAGACGGAAGTGTGCAGCCTCTTATGGGCAGGAAAGCCGGCCCGAATAGCCATGAACAAATTGGTCAAAGGATGGTATGATGGTGGCATAGCACTCCCCAATATACAGGTGTACTATTGGACCGCTCAGCTTGCCGTTCTTAACCAGTGGATTCACTCGCCCCAGATTGAACCAGCATTCCGCATGGATCGATTAGTTTTGGGGGAGGGAGGGGTCATGAGGGCACTCTATAACAAAACTCATAGGAAATGCCTCTCGGGACCTACTGCACACACAGTCCACATATGGCACACGGTCCTCAAGAAATTGGGCCTGTATAACACGACAACACAGTTTACCCCACTCTGGGATACCGGGAAGTTGGGCGGACTGGGCAGCTGCAAAGGGTTTAAACAATGGGATTTAATGGGAATCTCAAGGGTCGGCGACCTCTGGGTCACGGGGAAGGTTATTCTGTTTCCATAACTTCAAGAAAAGTATGACATGGCATCAACAGAAAAGTTCCCCTATCTCCAAATTAGACACACACTCATGGCCACCATTTCACCAGATACTACCCTCCCAGAGGCTTCACCATCGGAGGATAGGTTACTCATGGAACGTATTGACCGGAGGGCTATCTCCCTAACCTACCAGAAATTAATTAATAATCAAACAGACCCTACAGTGAGTCTCCGCGAGAAATGGCAGGCAAACATTGGGGAGTTAGACGATACGGATTGGCAGGAAGCGCTAGAGTCCCCACGGGTAGTGGCGATATCCTTTAGACTGCGACTGGTGCAGCTCAAGGTGCTCCACAGGATATATTTCTCTAGGCCGACACTAACCAAAATGGGGAGAGCTGATAACCAGCTCTGCTTGTGACGATGCGGGGCCATAGATACATTCTTCCATACGATATGGGATTGCCCAGACATCCAAGCATACTGGGAGGCAATCATGAGCACAATAACACGAGTTAGCGGGGCTCCGGTACCACCAGAACCCAAACGATGCCTTCTAAATATATGGGAAGCCACAGATCTCAATCATGCAGGCCAAGACTGGGCGACACTGAGCATGATGATAGCAAAACGCAATATTGCCAAACACTGGGGAGTGCAAACCGCACCAACACATACAGACTGGTGTAACAATATGGACTGGGTCATGGTGGCCAAAAAGGCAGTATATGTGAACAAAGGCTGCCCCAAGAAGTGGGAACGGATATGGGGTGGGTGGAATAAATTCCAGGGGAATATTTGTACATTGCCGCAAAGGGGATCCGCGCTGGAAAACAGCTGAATGATGTACTGTAACGAAGAGTGGGGGGGAAGTTTATAATTGCTGTTTTCTTCAAAACGACACATGGGTTGGGAGAGTTGGGTGTGATACTGAAAATCAGATAATGGAATACATGTACAAAATGTATGTCGGATAATGCTTCCAAGTCATATATTCAATAAAAAGAGTTTAAAAAAAAAAAAAAGATTGAATCTGTTTAATACAAAAAGTCCTATGATACAGATAGAAGTCAGGGAAGTTAACCCCGCCCACCGATTTGGGGAGTTTAAGTCTATTCAATGATATGTGACACATTTTCCAATTCCATAGGAATCTAGATAAGATTTTATGCAGTGAATTGAAGTATTTCTTGGAAAATCTTAATTGGTAACATCTGAAGAGAAAAAATCATAATTGGGAGAATCATCATTTCAGTTGTATCAAGAAGATCCCATCATGATAAGAATAGATGTGACCAACCCAGGGTGAGGTGTGTGATTCTAACAATCATACTATCCAAACTGATTTTTAACGTGTCTCTGAGGTTGTTGGTATAAAACATTCCCAAGCATTTAATCTTAACAGGATTCCAAGATACTCCTGACTGAATAAAAGGATCTTTTATGCAGTAGTTATTAAGTGGTAGGACTTCAGATTTATCCAGGTTGAGCTTGCATGCCGATACCGCAGAATACAATCTTAACTCTTCAAAAAAAAGACGGTAGTGAGGTGTCAGGTTGTGAGATGAAAATAAGAATGTCATCGGTATAAGCAGTATACTTGATATGTGTGTCTTTGACTTGAAACCCATTTAAGGTGTCAGAAGTTTTTAGTCAATGTAAAAAGGGTCCTATGCTAATATGAATAAAATGGAGAGAGGGGACAGCCTTGCCTGGTACCTCTCTTGAGGTGAAAATAAGACGATTGTACGCCATTCACCTATACCTTAGAACAAGGCTATGAATATAGCAAGGAATTTATTTGGAGAAATCTGGGGCCGAAACCATGCACTTCTATGGCTTTCATAAGGAGCTCCCAATTGACTCTCTGCATCCAGAGTAAGTGTCGCTAGAGAAGAAGTACGTTTAGTTGCTTTACTAGTAATATTCAAAAAGGTACGTGAGTTATTTATAACGTTCCTGTGCTTGACAATTCAAGACTGTTCTGAAGAAACCAGATTAGGAATACGATCAATTAATCAAAGGGCAAGGGCCTTAGCAAAGATTTTGCAATCTGTGTTTATCAAAGATATTGGGTGATAATTTTTACACAGGGTTAAATCACTGTCCTTTTTTGGAATAATACATATCATCGCCTCTGTGAAAGAACCAATAGATGAATTTATGATGAATTTATAGACAGAAATGATTAATAAGCATGAAAAGCTGAGGAAGTAGTATGCGAAAGAATTGAAGATAGAATTCAACAGTAAAGCCATCATGGCCAGGCACCTTACCTTTAGGCAGCCATTTAATTGCTGCTTGAAGTTCATCTAAAGTGAAGGCAGATTCGAGGAAGGAAGTATCAGTAGTTGTGGAGGTACAAGGTTTAACATTCGCAAGTAGTGAAATGGTGTGAGCTTGAAGCAGGCGTTGTTGGCAACCTCCCGAACCTGTGCGTTTGCCCGGTGGCAGGTCTGGCAGGTCAGTAGACCACTGCTCGTGAATACCCGTAATATCCACCCTGTGGTCGGCTTTCAGAGCTTTGTAGATACCAGAGATCATCCCTCTGGTGAAGCACGGGTCCAATAGTAGCCAAAGTGTCTGGGACTTCTCCAGCTCTTCGGGAAACCCAACCTAGACCGCGCAGCAATGCATGAAATCTTGGCATACTGTAGGAATTGCCCAGGCCTTAGCTGGAAGCAATGCTGGGCTTTCTCCAATGTGAGGAAGGTGCCGTTTAAATACAGGTCTCCAGCCGTGGAGCAACCCCCAGCACAACACTGCGTGCCCATGCACTGGAATCCCAGATCTCAGGGTTAAAATGTCACAGTGCACAAGCTGCTGCAAGGGGTGGAGTTTTTCTTCAAGGGATTAAAGTGTCGAGCTAGGTGAAAGCAGACCAATTTTCTCATGTCGTGGCAACCAACGGAGCCACTAGGGCACATGAGTGGTTTTAACAGGCTTCTGAAGGGGGAAACTATCTTATCAACCACTATGTTTTGTATGTTGCCTGGTGGGTCTTAGAGCTTTAAACCTCACTGGCATCCCTACCAAACTATCCATAGTAAGAAAGAATCCTCAGGTCAGACGCCTGATCCAATAAGATGCAGTTAAGGGCGCACATTCTAGGTGTAAGGAATAGCTCACCATAGTTCCTTGCAAGGATGATCTCCCTCCTGGCTTCTTGGAATATTCAGTTGTGGGACCCACAGCCAGACCCCCTTCAGCTACACAAGAGGAAGTCAGTTGCTCTCAAATGGAGGGGTGCACTTTGCATGCCTGTCATGATTGCAGAGCCATGCTCTGGAGTCTCAAACCATTATGTGGGAGCCACTCAATAAACACTCATGATAATAAATTATCATGTTCACAGAGATGAAAAAATCAAAAACCTACTGAGACCTGCTGCAAGAGGGATACAGGGCAGAGATTCATGTTCACCAGAGCCATGCAGGAAGCATTCTTATCTAAACTGAGGCAAATAGCGCAGTTAGATGGGAGCCAATAAGGCGGTTGGGAGGTGGTAAGACGGGGACCGATGGGTTAAGTATGCTTGGAGGATTATGTGATTAAGAGAAATAAGGAAGTGTTAGATGGTGTAAGACTGGATGGGGTCTTTAGGGAGGGTACAGAGGGGTTTGGTAGGGTAGAAGAGTTGTAGTAGGTAAGATAGGGCTGCAGTACTTAGAGGGTGGATGTAGGTTATGGGAGTAGGCTGGTGGAATGATAAATGTAGACAGACAGGGTACTGAATACTTAGATGGGAGGTGGGAAGAAAGGGAAGTAGGAAGGAGTGAGCAGAGCAAGATCATGCAGAAGGCTTTGGCAAAGCAGTATAGGGTGGATAGTGCTGAAAGGGCACGGAGGGGATAGAAACAGGATGATGATTACCAGAGAGGTACACGCAAGGAACAGGGATGGTAGAACAAAGTGGAAAGGGTTGTGGAGGGAGCGAAGCAGTTAAAGTGGTGAGGAAGGTGGTCAGGAGCGAAAAGTCTTCCAACACAAACAGCAAGCATGTACACAGGTTGAGACAAGATGTAGAGCTTTTTGATAGTGTGGGACATCCTTGAATTTGAGCAGGTATTGGAACCTCTGGGATTACCTACTAAGGGTTTTGCGAACGCTTGTGTGGCTCTGTGCAACTTTGTGCCGAGCCTGCAGGCTCAGCGGCGGCTGCTACCCATTAGCAGCAGTGGGGTGGGGGGAAATAGGTTTAAAAAACAAAAATCACTTACCTCCTGGATGGCCACCGCCTCTCCTTTGTCCTCTTCCTGGCTTCTTGGGGAGGCAGGAAGCAGGAAGTACCAAGGCTCCCAGGCTCCCCGCAGCCAATCACAACGCTGCAATGCGGCATTGTGATTGGTCTGAGCGCCGTGAGGGCTGGGCATGTTCTCCACGCAGGCTGTAATGCAGCCTGCATGGAGAACATGCCATGTGCGCATGACTGTTTTGGGCGGCCCGAGAGAGCCGGCCAAGCACTCATGCTCACATAGGGAGTGCAAACCACTCCTCCCCCTGCTCTGAGAGCAGCCCCGCCCCACAAAGATGCTGCAACGGGGAAAACTAAAATGATAATAACCTCAGGTTATTACCATTTTATTTTTTATTTTTTTACACTGCAAAAAGCAGTGGGGTGATGCTCCTTCACCTTAGCGGAGGAGCCGCCACTGTGCAGGCTATTATATTGATAAGCAAATTGCTGCAATGCATTGCGCCACATGAAAAACCTTAGTAAATTACTCCACTCTGTTTCGAACCTAGTCAATGTCCCTTGAGGGGAGCAGGGAAACTCATTCCAGTGGCATCTGCCTAGAAGTAGTGAAGGAGCAACCCACAGGATGATGCAGCTTCTAGGGATTATATAAGCAGAAGAGTGCAGGATATTGGGATACGCTGCTTCATGAATTCACAGAGAGCACCAAAGACGGCAATAGGCCCCCTTGAGGCTCTCAAGTCTCCTTTGTCAGTTTTCCCATACACTGCACAAATTCCACCAATCTCCCCTTCATTAACCATTGATGATATGAACAGGTTTTTTCACTCTCCTCCCTGATCCCTTGGCTCTACCTTCCATTCCCTTGCATTGCTTCTTTCCTTCCTTTTCCATTTTCTCCTCTACTCCTTCCAATCCTGCCTCTTGATTATACAATGTTTGTTAATAAAATTCCTCTTCTAGCCCTATTGTCTCTATGTTTCTTGCAAAGGATCTTGTCCTTTCTATCGTCTAGATGTTGGCTAGTCACATTCATCGGGGGCAGTGGGACCCTTACAGGTGAGTGGTGGAATAGGGGACTGTTTCCTGATGTTACCTTTGTACTCACTGTTCTTGTTATAATGTGATAGGTTGTTTTTGCCATAGTAACTACTATCAACCATCGAATCTATTACAAATGACATCTCTATGGTTTCTCAGATGATTTGCTTTCATTCATTTTCAATTTCTCCTTCACAACACGCGTCAAAACCTTAATAACAATTGTTTTTAAAATACATGATGCAGCTTCCAGTAACCATAATGAAATGTAGGAGTCTTTCAGGTCCTCCGAGAAGCAGCATAGGTACAACCCACAGGAAGAGCCACCTTCCAAACCACCATTTTTTTAAAGGGTCTGTTGGTCCAAAGGTAATCAATAGACTTTGAGGTCCACCGAGCAGCGACGAGGGCGCAACTTACAAGGAGAGTCAACATTCAAGTTACTGGGGGCCAGATGTATGAAGCATTTTAACGGTCGCAAATGCTGCGATTTAGTATTTGCAGCTGTTTAAATGCTTTTTACTACATGCAAATCCCATTTTAGGAGTCAGAAAATGTTTTCTTATTCCTAAAATGGGATTCCAAATAGATATCGACCCAGAATCTGGAAGGAGCATGTTGTAGGCATCCAATCCAAATACCAATTTTGTATCATATGTTTTAATATTTTGCAACTGAAATCCAGTCACAAACCTTTGAAATTTTACTGATCCCAGTGTCGGGGTGGTAACCCATTCTCAAAAGCGAAGGAGTCCCAAGAGGTCAACTTATCCTTTGTGAATTTTAAAAAAAGTTTGTTGGGGAGTAGGATTTGATTCACAGCACCACTTCCACTGCTCAAACAAAAAAATACTAGTTAAATGCAGCCACGTTTCCTTTAAGGAAAATGGACTGCATTAAAAACAAGTTTACTTTATTGAAAGACAGTGACAGACATGGTACTCTGCTGATTCCAGAAGCCCAATAGCTATGTGATGGCCTCTAATTGGAATGAGTCACAATTTGCGACCTACCTCATGAATATTAATGACATAGGCCAGATTACGACCCATTCTGAACCAAAAAATGTTGAACCTTCCTATTTGTATATAGGTCAGTTCGGAAAATGATTTACTGTTCGCTAGTTATGACCAGTATTTTGGCAGCAGTAAAGAGTTCATTTAACCCTAGGTTTTTAAGGGTCTATTAGTCAAAGGATTAAGAGTCTATTGGGTCCACCTACACAAAGCATAGGCACAACCCACAACAAGAATCACCCTCCACAGTATTTAAAAGTCTGTTGGTCCAGAGAATGATTTATACTTTGTGGGGTATACCTAGCCCTACGGTAGGTGCAACCAAAATGAAGGTGCACCTCCCAAAAATGATCACGCGATTTAAGAGTTTATGAGATCCAGCTACTGCCTTTTTCAGGTGGGCCTCAGAAGGAGGCTTCAGTTTAAAAGTCATGTGACCATAAGTACTGAACTATGTAGGGGGAGGAATTAAATGTAAAGAGAAAGACAATAGTCAAGGTCCAGCTGCAAATGATAAATAAAAATGCCCTGGCACTGCAGACGGAGCTGCTACACACTTGTGAGTGGGCAGCGTTGATATTTGGCAACCCTGGCATTCAGCAGCGTGAGCCATGTGATCCTTAGAAAACTATTGGGAGCCTAAACATTATTTTTTACAAATGAATCTCTGGAAGTTATGTGCACACATAGGGGCCCATTACGATGGTAGGAGGTCAAAGTCCGCCCGCCACCGTAACGGTAAACAGGACCGACCGCCAGAGGTGCGGCGGTCCCGCTGTGCCTATTAGGATGCAACCGCCACTGTGGCGGTCGCATCCCGCATTGTTTACATTGCGGCGGGCGGCGATGTCTGCAGCACCCGCCGCAATGTGAAAAATGCATGCAGTGCATTGGCATGCACAACGTGAAAGGCACCGCGCGGTGCCTGCCACCTTGTGCATGCCAATGTAGGGGGGTACCATTGGTACCCCCCCAAGTGCAGCCACCCACCCCCCAACCCCTCTGGGGGCCCGCAACGGGTCCCCGAAGCAATTCCCGCATGCCTTTCCATGGCGGCGATGCCGCCATGGAAAGGCCTTCACCGCCAGGCATTTTAATATGGATGCCATATTAGGCCTGAGTTCCGCCCGGCAGGCAATTGGAACAATTGCCTGCCTGCGGAAATGCGGCGGACGGTCTTTCCGACCTCCGCTGTCCCCCCCGCCATTGTAATATGGCGGAGGGTAAATGGAGGGCGGGCGGGGAAAGATGCGGGCGGATCGCCACCGCCGGTCGGGCGGTGGCGATCCGCCCGACATCATAATGACCCCCTTAGTTCTTTTTCTGATCATCAACAGCACAGATTTTCTCTGTAAATCTGCTCATTTTCGGCACATCCATAAATGTCAGAATACCTCGAAAATGACATTGCCCTCAGTCCTAAATATGAACGCTTAGTTCCATGACTCAAAGTTTATTACTATCAAGTATTACAACACTTAATTTAACAGCTGTACCGTTATTTTGTAGTTCCTAAATACCAAATACTCTGGCTGTTGGCAGTTGGCTGCCCTTGTTAAATTTCTCCTCTCATCATAAAGTTTCTGACACAGGCCTTGCATCATGTTAGTAGTGATTGTAGGAGGAGGTGCTGGAGTTCTGATTTAGTGGCATCCATTCTGCCTCGTGCCAAAACACAAAACCAGAAGTTGGAACATAGGGGGAAAAGTTTTCGATGCGCATTTCAGTGAAAGACTGGGTCATTCTGCCACTGCTCACTCAGGACAACATTCAGGTTAAAAAGAGACAGAAATTTCTATCCCATCTTGCAAGCGCAAGATGTGATAGAAATTTCCTTTAGGGAAAATGGACTGCATTAATAAAAAGTTTACTTTATTGAAAGTCAATCACAGACATGGTGGTCTGCGGACTCCAGAAGGCCACCAGCCATGTGATGGCCTCCAATTGGAATGAGTCGCAATTTGCAACCTGCCTCATGAATATTAATGACTCAGGTTAGATTACGACCCACTCTGAATCTGAATTTTTTTAACCAACCTATATGTATATAGGTGAGTTCAGAAAATGAATTACTGTTTGCAAATTACAACCAGTATTTTGCCAGCAGTAAAGAGAATAGCTGATCCTAGGTTTTTAAGGGTCTACTACTCAAAGGATTATGGACCAGACATACATCGCCTCAGGTTTGCGATTATCTAATAGCGAATTGTTGCGATTTGCTATTAGGTCATCGCAAACAGCTATGTTCAATAGTGTGTTTGACATTGTTTGCGATTCCAAGTGGGTTGCAAATTGACCTACCTCATTAATGTTCATGAGGTAGGTTTCAGTTTGTGACCCATTGGGAATCGCTAAAATCACAGGAATGGTGGCCTGCTGGGGTCAGCAGACCACCATGTCTGTGAATGCTTTTAAATAAAGCAACATTTTTTTTAATGCAGGCCATTTTCCTTAAAGGAAAACAGAATGTGGTTTGAAAAGAAAAATGAAAAGTTTTCTTTTCATTTTTTAGGAGTAGGCAGTGGTCCACTGCATGCTCGTAAAAAACGTTTTTATGACCATTCACAAAGAGGACGGGGTCACTTGGGGTCCCCTTCCAATTTGCGAATGGGTTACCACCTGTTTGAAGTAGGCGGTAAAATGCAAATATTTTCTGTCACAAAACATTCACACATGCCACTGCAAGTCACTGTTCGGAAGGAACGCCCATAACACGCCCCTTCCTAATACCGTTTAGCTAACCCACTTTGCGATCAGTATTAGGTTACCGAATTGCAAACTATGGTTTGATACATGGGAAAATGCTATTTTCCAGTTGGAAAAGGCCAGATTCTGTGAATCGGGCCATTTGCGACATGAAAATAGCTATGTACATCCGCCCTTAGAGTCTATTGGGTCCACCTACACACAGCATAGGCAGAACCTACAAGAAGAATTACCCTCCACATCACTAGGTATTTAAGAATTTGTTGGTCCAGAGAACGATTTATACTCTGTGGGGGTATACCTAGTTTCACTATAGGTGCAATCCACATGAAGGTGCAACTTCCAAAAATCATCAGGCGATTTAAGAGTTTAAGAGGTCCGGCAGCGACCTTTTACTTGGACGCCCTGGATAGGAGAGTTAAAAAAGGCAGAAGTAGATGGCTATTGAAAAGTCAGGTCAACCCAGAAGGAGGGTTCAGGTTAAAAGTCACGTGACCAGGGACGCTTTTGAAGCATTGGGTGCATAAGTACTAAGCTCTGTGGAGGGAAAACAAGTTTAGCGCTGGAAAGTAAATTGGGGAAAAAAGATTTAGCGACGATTTGCGTCACTTTTGTGATGCAAACACGGTGCAAAATCTTATTAAATCTCTCCACTAATTCACCAGCTGTACTGTTATTTGTAGTTCCCAAATACCAAATACAACAGCTGAATGTAGTTGGGCTGACCTTGTTAAATTTCTCCTCATAAAGTTTCTGGCACAGGCCTTGCATTGCAGTGATTGTAAGAGGAGGTTCTTGAGTTCTGGTTTAGTGGTATCCATTCTGCCTCGTGCCAAAACACAAAAACAAAAGATGGAACATAGGAGGTTCAGATTTTTCATGCACGTGCATATTTCAGTGAAAGACTGAGTCGTTCTGCCACTGTTCACTCAGGACAACATTCAGGTTAAAAGGAGACAGCAACTTTCTATCCCATCTTGTGCTTGCAACTGCTTGTTGGTGCCCCTATGGTTTAACCAATGTGACCACTTTTTTCATTTCAAAACGTTTTTTATTAGATTGTCATAGACACACAACAGAGATACATCAAAACTTAAAAACTAATTGCCCCTTCAGCTCGCCTTAGTTTAAACAAGTCGTTTCTGACTGCAATCAGTCATTGAATTAACAAACTGGAGCCTCAAGTTTTCACTGCAGAGGTTTTTAAAACATACACTGGCAGAAGATCAAGGGCAATATATGAGTCACGTTACGTCACGTGAAGGTGCAAGGCATGAGCCTTTCTCCATCCCTATTAGTTTGTTTATGAAATGACCACTGCATTTGTTCAATAGTAATTAAAATAAGCCTTAATTTGCAGACATGTTGAACTGTTGTAGTCGACGGGCTTGTTCTGTTTCTTAACTGCTCAGTCGGTGTCTTTCAGCGCCCGTGATTGACAGATGTCCACACTGCTGTCGGCCATTTCTGCATTTTGTCCCAGGAGATGCTGCATCTTTTGCTCTTCATCTAATGATGGGAAATGAGTGTTTTCGGTACAGATTATCCAGCGTTATCAGCACCTTGTTTAGTTGCATTGGTCTTCTCTCCCCGAGTCGTGTCTCCGAGCTCGGTGGGTGGCAATGAGATTAGCCGCATCCCTGATGGCCTCGCGCCTTTATCTCTCAAAAGAGGAGACTTAGGTGAAAGGTCACCGACTACAAAAACAATCTCTACCAAACAAGCCCAATTTAAGCAATGATTTTGGAGGGGAACGAGCACAGCCGAAACCTGTCACGAGAGCAGACGGAGTCAGGAGGACAGGTGAGGTCATTAGTCATTCGCCCTTTTTCTGGGCCATTGTGGAAGCTCAAAGCTGCTTTCATAGCAGAGTGTCATTAACTCTTTCCAAGCCATGTTCCTATCATCTCGCTGAACTGGGTGTTTGCAGTGCAGTTCAAGTCATTCAGAAATTCACCTGCAAATTCTCTGTTTCTGTGTCCCAAGTAGACTCAGTGCAGCTGAGACAAGTCTCCCTAACTGCACTGCAAAGGTGCATTGCATTCTCCTATATCAGCTGGTACAGTGCTTGAAATGGAAAAATAGAACTGCAGGTACCCTGTACCAAAGTACCTGCTTGTTTCTGAGAAGTGCGGGTCCTCGCCAATTAAAAGTATTACGTCACTCTTGAGAAGTGCAAGTACTCTCCCTCTCAAAATAAAAAAGCGCTGGTACTCAGTACCTGACAGTACTGGCCCAACTGAAGTACTGGGCTGGTACGCTTAGGGTCTGATTTGGATGTCGGTCAGTAAGCCTCCGACCGCTCTTCCGAGGCTTACCGACCGACATCCTTGGGTTGAATTCCGACGGCCGCATTTGAATGACGGCGGTCAGAGTCCAAACCAGCCAGTCAATCCGACTAGCTTCCGACGGGCTCGGCCAGTCGGGAACCACACATAATCCCTTCAGGATGGCGTTTCCGCCATCGGGATTATGATGTTGTTTTCTGACAGCCTTTCCATGCTGGCCTTTCCGACATGGAGAGGTTGTCGAAAAGCGACTTTGAAGGCCCCTAGCAGGGCCCCCATCCCTCCGCCACCTGCCCCCTGTAAATCCCTGCACTGTGTGGCAGGCACTGTGAGGTGCCTGCCACACGGTGCAGGGATTTACAGAATCCCCCCATTCTCTATGGGAGCTTGTGCTGCAGCTGTTTTCCATCCAATGCACAAGCTCCCATAGAGAAATGAGAGTTTGCAACCGCACCATGTACGGTCGCATCGTAATTGCGTGTGTGGGACCGGAGGTCGGTTGTTCCGCAACTGCAGAGATGTCAGTCGGAGGCAACTCCGACCGACATCATAATGAGGCCCTTAGTGTTTTAGCACAGCACAAATCCGAAAAGCACATTGGGGACTAATTACCATGCACTATGTTTTATTACTTCATAGGAAGTGACATCACAACAATATCATATATCGTGTGTTTAAGAGAATAGTTCAATTTTCCAGTTAATGCAGTGCAAGATTCTGTGCGTCCACTTAGGAAAAATTCTCTCTATTTACCTGCATAAGAATATACCGTTTTTTTAGGTCAATCCAGCAAGAGCATGCGTTCTGGCTTGGGAGACTCTTGTCTCTAATAATAGCTTTTGTTAGAAATTGGGTCTCTAGTTGGCAGAGGTATGCACCTTGTCCAAGTAGGGCCCACAATCCTAGTCAAGGTATGTCAGATACACAACCTAAATTAACCTGCGCTAATTCTCTGCTAGCTTGGCACTGAGCTGTCAGACTTAACTTAAGAGGCAATGTGTAGAGTATTTGTGCAACACTTTAATTAAAGTAACACAGTGAAAACACCACAAAAAGACTCCACACCAGTTCATAAAAATAAAAAATATTTTTATGAGTAAAACAAGACCAAAACGACAAAAATCCAATAAGTCGATCTTGAGATATGAGTTTTTAAAGATTTGACTGCAATATAGTGCTTAAGAGCATAAAGCACCAGGTGGAGACATCTGGTCACGCTTGACTGGAGTAAATACAAAAGTTCAGGCTGGATACAGGAGCCACGTAGGCCCCGCTGATCAGTACCTTTCTGAATGATGCGTCGGCGGCGAGAGCATGATGCGTCAGTTGCGAGTCACACACTCGGGTAGATGCGTTGTAGTGAGGCCTCGCAGACGGGTCCTGCATCGTCATCAAACCCCTTACGATGAAAGCACTGTTTTGTCATCGAGCCTCGCAGTCGGGTCCCACGTCGTCATCGAACCCTTTATGATAAAGGCGCTGCATCTTCGTCGAGCCTCCCAGTCAACTTCTGTGTTGTCATTGAGCCATGCAGGAATGTCCTCGAATCGGTGCTGCATCAAAGTCGAAGCGGATGTTCTCAGTTCCGATTGGTGCAAAGTCGATGATGCATGGATTTTGAATAGAAACAGCTGCAGAGCCCACTTTCAATGCCCAGGACTAGATTGGCACCTCTTAGCAGGGCAGGGCTCACAGTTGGCGAGTCCAGAAGCTGAAGTAGAGTTGGATGAAGTCTTTGATGGCCCTGAGACTTCAGAACAGGAGGCAAGCCAGCACGCCCTTGGAGTCACTTAGGTTCTTGGAGGATGTAGAGATGCAGGTCCAGTCCTTCCCACTCCCAGGCAAGAGGTAGCAGGCAGCAGGCCAGTACAGCAAAGCAGTTCAGCACAGTGGCAGTTTCTCCTGGCAGCACAGCAGTCCTTCTTCCTGGCAGAATGTCCTCAGATCCTGAAGTGTACTAAAGCCATAGTGTCAGAGGTCCAGTACTTATACCCACTTGAGCCTTTGAAGTGGGGGAGACTTCAAAGAGAGGCCTTTGAAGTGCACAAGGTCCCTTTCTTCCCTGCCCTGGCTCCAGACTAACTACAGGGGGGTATGCAGCTCTTTGTGTGGGGAAAGGCACAGCCCTATTCAGGTGCAAGTGTCAGCTCCTCCCTCCAATCCTGCCCAGGATGACCCATCAGGATGTTAATGGCCCATCAGGCACACCTCAGCTCTTTTTGTGTGTGGCTGTCTAGAGGCAATGCAGAAGGCCCAGATGTCACCCACCCCAGATGTGTATTCAGAGACAGGCAAAGGCACAGAATGGTTAAAGTAAGAAAATGCCAACTTTCTTAAAGTGACTTTTTCAGACTTGCAACTTAAAATCCAACTTTACCATAAGTTGTGATTTTAAATTGTGACTCCAGAGACACCAAACTGGAAATATCTATCTTTTCACAGTTGGAAATTACACTTATAAAATGCAAAAAGCTAATCCCAATCTTAACCTATGGTAGAGATAGGCCTTGCAGTAGTGAAAAATGCATGTAACAGTTTTTCACTACCTGGACATGTAAACTTAAAAGTACATGTCCTACCTTTTAAATACACTACACCCTGCTCTTGGGGCTGCCTAAGGCCTACCTTAGGGGTGACTTATATGTATTAAAAAGGAAGGGTTGGGCCTGGCAAGAGGGTTAACTTGCCAGGTCGACATTGCAGTTTAAAAACACGCACACAGGCTCTGCAATGACAGGCCTGAGACATGTGTAAAGGGCTACTGAAGTGGGTGGTACAATCAGTGCTGCAGGCCCACAAGTAGCATTTAATTTACAGGCCCCAGGCACTTGTAGCTCACTTTACTAAGGATTTATAAGTAAATTAAATAAGCCAATTGTAGATAAGCTAATGTTACCACATTTAAGGAGAAAGCACAAGCACTTTAGCACTGGTTAGCTGTGAAAAAGTGCACAGAGTCCTAAAGGTCAGTAAAAAGGGGAGGAGGAAGGTAAAAGGTTTGGGGTCACCCTATAGAAAAGGCCAGGTCCAACAGCTTTCCATCCGTTGACATCATCTTCTTTGCTGCCTTCTCATTGGGCAGCGTTTCCCATGCGTCACTTCCTTTTTTTTCTGTGGTGCATGGACAGATTAATTTGTTTTGATTAGTGCCCCTCCGCTGGCCATCTACTGCTCATGCTGTGATTGAGGTACTATTTCTCGTTTTGTATATAGTTCAGATATTTTTAAAGTACCCTTCACATGCCCTTGTTACTTCCGCCAGGTGCCAGATATTCTTAAGGAAGCCCAAAAGTTTTGTGTACAAGATAAACAGAGGAGAAACAGGGGAGAGGATGTGGCGTAAAGGCCAGAGCTCCCTGCTTTGGTGCTGGTGGACCAGGTTGGAGTTGCGGAATCGCTCAACATACTGTGATTTGGGGCAAATCACGTATTCTCCCTGTGCGTACAAAAAATGAATGTGTCTTTGTGTAATGTAACAGGTGCTCATATAAAGGGCTCCAATACCTTCAGGTCAAGTTTGGGCTATATTAAACAGCAAAATAAATAAACAGGTGTATCTTGATCCTGTATGTCAAAAGGCCCTTATTAATACTTTTAAATGCAGTATTAAACCACTTCAATAATGTGCTTGCAGCTCACATTTAAGTTTAGTGCATTTACAGTAAACATTAAAATCTTCTAATGTTTTCTGCACATGCCGAGAATATGTTTTTAAAATTATTTAAAAACCCATTTCTCTCGCAGCATGGTGGGCTCTTATGGAATAGTAAGAGAAAGCTATAGTATACCATAAGTTACATACATTATATGCTTCAGATTGTATGAAGTTGCAAAAAATAATAGTGGTCGTTGTGTTGCCATATTGCTTTACACCATTAGAGGATAACTGGGTCTGTGTATCATGTAGACCTATCTTTCATCCGAAGGGCAGAGGTGTTATAAAAGGCAAAGCCCTGACTCTAAATATGTTCATCCTTGTAGAGAAACGCTGACTCAGCCATGCTTAAGGTATATAACACGGTGTAGCTAATAAAAAATTGCTTTTATATAACACTATAAATAATAAGAATTATTAATAAACGCAACATATCGACCTCGGAGAATGACAGGGTAAATTGGTGCGGCCGAGATTAAAATTCTTCACCTGCAGATCACACCACATGCCCCCAGCAAAGGTTTAACATGCAAAGCCATTTTATCTTCTGTTTAAGCATTAAAGTTACAAACTAAAGTGAAATAAGTATCACTGCGACATCATAATACTGTGAAAGATGGAAAAAAGTAACCACCAATTTGCCTTGAGAAAAAAACCAATTCTATGTATTTTTGAGATATGTAAGCTTCCACATGTCGTTTCCTTTTTCCACATTTGCACCTATCAGCTTTTATTTAAACAATAAGTTGTCTCTTTTAAACGCAGTTTATTTCCGAGCACCTTCTCTACCTGCTTTTCTTCACCGGTTTCTAGCTGTCAGAAATGTGCAGCACTTTATTTCTAAATGAGTCCTTGCTGGCATTTTAAAGCCTCGGAGGAAATTGAGGGGCATATTATCTAAAAAGTGCGCTAAACATCGCAAAGCGTGTTTAACGAGCACTTTTTTATCGCCGGCTATCGTTGGAATAATTTGCCATGCTAACGCTGTATTAGCCACATTTAGCGCTATGGCGATAATTATTCCAGCCATAGCGGTGTTTTCCATAAAACATCGCTGGTTTTCCAGCGATGTTTCATGGAAAACGGCGATAACCTTGCTGATACGACTCTGTGGTCGTATCAGCATAATCCACCCCCCCATGTTAGATATGGCTAACACCTGCTAATTGCAGGTGTTAAATAAATGGCGATGACCCCGGTTAGCGCGACTTTTCACGTCGCTAACTGGGGCCATGGCCACCTTGCTATTAGGCGATAGGCCTGTTAGCGGGTGTTTCCCAGGTTTGTTCGTCGGGAACGCCCACTTTGCATGTCATTAGCGATAAATATCGCTGACATGCAAAGCGGTAAAAACACGAGCGCTAATGCCCGAAAACTGTCTCTAACTGCTGTTAGAGACAGTTTGCTGATAGGGCGATAAGAATATCGCCGCTTTAGCGGCAACAAGTGCCGCTAAAGCGGCGATAGTGCCCTTGCTAATATGCCCCTCAGTTGCATTGAATTCCGCGCTATAATAGTGGATGAAAATCTGAGTACTTCACATAGAAGACACGTCAAGGCAAACACCTAGGAGTTTTTTCGGCCAGTCGAATGAGCTGTGGACCTTTCTGCTGAAAACAGCTGAATTATTTTAACTATTTTGTACCCATGCACTGTCGTTCGTCTTTCTGTAAAGGATACAAAGTCTGTGCAAGTCAAGAGCTGTTTGCGCCCACATCCTCTGTTTTTTTTCTTCTTTTTTTCAGTTTTTTATATAGCAAGAATTCGACCCGAAGGTATTGGAGCACTTTCTTCATGAGCACCAATTACATTACAGAAGATACATTCATTTTTTGATAGGCTCGGGGAGATTTCAAATATGGTGGCTGGAGTTTAAACCGGCCGGTTAATCCAACTGGGGTCCGACGGTCTCAAGGAGCCCGTCGGCCAGTCGGAAGAGCCTCATTATCCCTAACGGACGACGTTTTCATCGTCAGGATTATTATGGCACTTTCCGACATGGAACTGCTGTCGGAAAGTGCATTTGGGAGCCCCTAGCTAGGCCCCCTTCCCCCCTGACCCTCCTGTTGTGGCCCTGCCGTTCACCTTCCTGCACCGTGTGGCAGGCACCAGGCACCATGAGGTGCCTGCCACACAGTGCAGGGATGTGCAAAAACTTCCATTTTTCAATGGGATCTTGTGCTGCAGGCGGCTTTGGCCCGCCGCACAAGCTCCCATTGAAAAATGGAAGTTTGTGACCGCACCATGTGCAGTTGCATCCTGATTCGGTGTGCGGAACCGCAGACCTATGGTCGGGCGGATCACTCACCGAAACTGTGTAGGGCGGTCACAAGTCCACCCGACATCGTAATGAGTGCCTAAGTGATTTTCCCAGAATCACAGGATGTGGAGCCGACGCCAAGACTCAAACCTGGTTCCCCAGCTCCAAAGTCGGGTTAAGCCATTAGGCCAGGGGTTCCCAATCTGTGCGCCGCGGCACCCTGGTGCGCCTTTAAAACTAAACAGGGGCGCCGCGAACAGATGCTATAAATATTAATTATGTACGTCCTCTAAGTCAAAGTCTCGGGTAAACTTTAAGCTCAAATTACAGTTCCCATCAGCCCGGGCGTGCTGAGATGCCAACGAATGCACCAGTGTGAAAGGCTGTTTGACCTCTGAGTCAGAAGCTGCAGCACATTGGTAAGGAGTATTTCACTGCAAAATATGTGTTATGTTTTTTACCTCGCAACATGAAACCAATTGCCTTGAATAGACACCAATAGAAAGTAGGTTGCATCACTCACACGCACAGATTACTGTTGCTGTTTGTTAGTCATTTTAACTCCAGCTGCACACAAATTCCTGATTTTTGTTGATGGCTTAGTGAAAGTGTTTCCGTCTGCCCTCAGTAGAGGGCTGTGTCTTACAGGAGCCAATCGGGCTACTAAATGTTGCATGCAGGCCTCGTGGGCCAAGGGGGGCGTTTGAAGGCCTGGGGTGGGGGTGAGTGGATGGGAGATTCAAGCAAACGTCTCAGCATGTATCACAAATTTGGGGTGTGATGCACGTACCACCAGAGATGGTATCAGTGTTTAATTTGGTAGCTGTGCATGTTGAGGGGGATTTGGGTATGATAAACTGCACAAAAGAACAGACATTTCCTGCTAAGCTCCTAATTGTCCCAAGGATTGTATATGAACAGCAGGGCCTGGAGCTGTGTAGTGGACTGGACAGAAGGCTGTTTGCCAAAACGAATTTCAGCTGGTGTGAAATTTAGCAGCATTGGACCAGCGAGCCTAAAGCTACAGCTCTTTAGGTGGATGCTAGTATCTCTGAGTGGGCAGTCTGTACAGCAGACTCACGGAACTGAGTTACTTCTTGGCACTATGTGAACTTTGGTGTGGTTTTTGTAGCTTTTAAAAATTGCTTTGTTCAGAGCCAATGGAATTAAACACCCCGTAAAGTTAATAGATTTTTGAGAGGCAAATGCTCTTTTGCTCAGTCTCTTACCCTCTCTTCTGAGAGTGCCAAGTTTTGCCACTTTTGCTTTTGTGCACTTCACACAGACCACCGAGTACTGTACCACATCTGACTGATTTAGATGAATAGTGACCTGTGTCCAAATTGAACTATCAACCCAAATGGGTCTGATGCAGTTACTTTCTCCAGGAACCAGTGATTCAACCATTCTCCCAGTATCTGTAACCCACGCTGGCATTTGTACGTTGACTCGATAGCACGCAATTTATTTCTAACCCATATGTATCTCGGTGACAAATATAACTTTGTGGATTCTCTCTCTTGGCCCAGTCTGTCTGCAGACACGAGCTTCCACCTCCAGCATGCAGTTTGTCATAAAGCGCCCCACAGGAAATGTAGGTCATGTGCTGGTTGTCTCAGTGGTGTTCTGAACTGTAGGGCAAGACACATTTTAGGCACCTTTACTTAACATGTTTCTGATGAAAATTATGGAGTGTGATCTTTTTCTTACAACATAACATTTCATCATTACTAACATAATGCTAGTTTGGGATCTTTAGTGCGCTTGAGGCATTGCACAAAGGTGTCATGTCGTGTCTTGGCTCTGCCCAGTGGAGTGTTCATCCATTGGCTTTTTGGGTTGATTTATTCATGTCCACTTGAGTGCTTGCATTGAACTGGATGACAAATAATTTGCTAACTATACTACTCTACATTCACTCTACTGCTGCTGGCATGCATTGGCACATTAACGCAATCTTGCGAAAGGTGTAAATGAGAAATATTGAAGTCGTCCCCCGTCCATCACCTGTTCCACTTGGCTCCCTGGAATGAGCCCCTCTAGAGGCAATTTTTTAAAACAAAAGATAGTTTCTAAAATTCCATATGCAGACCTCAGATTATTGTTTCTGGCTTACTTAACAAATCCAAGTTTTTCATTAAACAGCTGTCATATTTTTAATTTGTTACATCTATGATTATAATACCTTCATCTGCTTCATCCCAATTATTTTCAAGGTGAAAAATGGAAGTAGTCCCAAAGCTGGGCTTACATCCCTTCACCCACAAAAAAAAGCAAAATAATGGGGAGCCATGGCCAACGGCCAATAGGTCAAGGGAGCCATGGGTCGAAAGAGTTTGGGAACCACTGCATTAGGCCATCATGTTTTGGTTCCACATCCTTCTTCTGGATATTTCTTTTCTTTTTTTCAGTTACTGAACATGACACAGCCGTACACGTGAATATTCTCATGGGTTTATCAGCGGCCTTCATTTCGAGAACCACTTTGTCGTAAATATGTTTTGTTTTCCCCTTTTAGGTTCGGAATTCCCCTTCCTTGAATTCTCGTTCTGTGAACGACATGTGCTCATTAATTTATCAAAAAGTGAACACATGTGATCAAATCAAATGCACATTCTTTTTCTGAATGTTCTGTTCCTGCATGTATAATCACGTTTACATGAATATGTTCATGTGTTTAATCATTGTTTTTGGTAAACTTTATATTTCATCATTATTTTTGAAAAGATAGAGGGGCATATTAGCAAGACCCACGTTAAAATTATCGCCGTTTTAGCAGCAGGAAACTGCCGCTAAAACGGCGATAATGGGCTTGCTAATATGCGTTATAGAATTCCAATAGAAGCCCAGGTTAGATGTGCAGGACATCTAACCTGTGCTTCTATTGGAATTCCATAACGCATATTAGCAAGCCCATTATCGCCGTTTTAGCGGCAGTTTCCTTCCGCTAAAACGGTGATAATTTTAACGTGGGTCTTGCTAATATGCCCCAGAGTTTCTAGAAGGTTGTTAACTATGTGTTACAATTGTTGTCTTTCCAAGAGAACATTGCCTGGTGGCATGAAGATAGCTGTAAGGGCATTGACCCATTCTTTGTTGAATATTAATGCTAAAAAGATTCAACAAATCTTGTCATATTCTATAACAATCATTAGCAAAGTCAATAGGTCTTGCCTTTAAGACTTATTGGCTCTGCCATGCCAATATAAATCTGCTGATGTTGTTACAACATGAATAAAAGGTGAAAACGGCACCATGAAGTGGTTGTGTTATTATGTTTGCGCACGCAAATCTGTGAAGACTTGCATGCATGTGTCATCATGCAAGTGCGCTTCCAAAATTACAGGAGTGCATTTTCTTTTTAAATTTACTAATCTGAAATGGATCTGTAAATTAAAAATAAAATAAGCGCCTTTTTTACATATAGGAAAATTTTTAATTATTTTAGTAAATAAATATGTGGGCTGGCAATGGAGGGACAGGTAGAAGCAGGAAGCAACGGAGTGTGGGAAGAAGAGCACAACACTAGAAACAGGGGAACACATAGATGAGAGAGAACAATATGGAGCACGGAGAGAGAGAAAGTCCTTGTTACCAGCAGGCTGGACTATGGAAAACACTCTACATAGGAATCAATGCACACCTCCTAAATAGACTTCAGGCAATATAAAACTCAGCAGCAAAACTCATCCTCGACCTCCCTAGAAGGACCCACATCCCACATCACCCCAAGATATGATTCAAACAGAAACTGATATCACAGGAAAAAACTGTACATCCTCTTAGATTGCAAACCTCAGAGAACACCATCTTGAAAAAAACTTTATAAGGCTTGTCCATGCCCCTGTCCTGAAATTCATTACATTTGCTTGGCACATGAAGAAGGCAAAATTTGACATCCTTTTACCAGCATTGATTCTGAGGCCAGCTGCTCCCCTTTATGGCTGAGACTCCAAGTAGCACACAAAACACCCCTCTGGGTGAGCATGAGCACAGAAATGCCAATGCCATCTAAGCCGTGAGGATGCTTTACCATGCACTAAGCACAGCATCCAGCAACATTCTGCTTAATAGCACAAGGAGTGCTATGTCTTCTCCTGAATGAGTGTGATCTCGAATAAGCTCTCGGCACAACTCCCAGCACAAATGTTACATTTGGGCACACTACCCTCTCCATATGACAAGGACACTTCTTTCTGGTTCCCTCAAGTACCACACATCAGGCTGGTAACAAAGCTTGAGCCCTGCACATGTTATGGTTCACCTGGAGGCAGGGCCGGACTGGGAACAGAAACCGGCCCTGGCAAACTGCTCGGCCGGCCCCCCTGTGAAGGGAGGGAGGTGCGGCCGAGCTGTTTGTTAGGGCCGGTAACACAAGCATTGGCATAGCCAATAGGTCTCGCCTTTGGGGCCTTATAAGTGTTTAGCCAGAGCTATTGACTTTGCCAATGTCTTCAAGCTGTGCTGTAGAGAAGTGTGGCTGCTGTGCAGCATGCTAAAAAGTTATAATAAAAAAGTGTCAGAAGCATTTTTGTTACTTTATATATGACCAAGAAGGCATTATGTAAAACTGAACGACCATATTAAAAAAAGTATTTACAATAAAAAATTTCCTCAGTTTTCTTTTGTTCTTGCAATGCTGGCAACTTGTTTCTGCCTATTGCAATGGTTGTTTGTTAAAGCTTTTTTTTTGAGGGAAGGGTGAAGGTTGGGAACTAGTACCTGTATTATAACACTAGCAGCGGCCAGACGCTAGGGGAGAATCAACAGATGCCAGATTCCGAGAGCAGGCTGAGGTGGTGCTGAGTGATGCTGAGGTGCTAGTGTTGGTTGTGGTGACTGTTGCGGAGACGATGCTGAGGTGATGCTGAATGATACTGCTGTGGTGCTGAGTGATGCTGTGGTGGTGCGGAGTGATATTGTCTTGGCGCTGAGTGATGCTGTGGTGGTGCTGAGTGATATTGTCTTGGCGCTGAGTGATGCTGTGGTGGTGCTGAGTGATGCTGTGGTGGCCCTGAGTGATGCTGTGGTGGCCCTGAGTGATGCTGTGGTGGCCCTGAGTGATGCTGTGGTGGCCCTGAGTGATGCTGTGGTGGCCCTGAGTGATGCTGTGGTGGTGCTGAATGATGCTGTGGTTGTGCTGAGCGATGCTGTGGTGGCGCTGAGTGATGCTGTGGCGGCGCTGAGTGATGCTGTGGTGGCGCTGAGTGATGCTGTGGCGGCGCTGAGTGATGCTGTGGTGGCGCTGAGTGATGCTGTTGTGGCGCTGAGTGATGCTGTGGTGGCGCTGAGTGATGCTGTGGTGGCACTGAGTGATATTGTTGTGGCACTGAGTGATGCTGTGGTGATGCTGTGGTAGTTCTGAGTGATGCTGTGGTGGCGCTGAGTGATGCTGTGGTGGCGCTGAGTGATGCTGTGGTGGCGCTGAGTGATGCTGTGGTGGCGCTGAGTGATGCTGTGGTGGCACTGAGTGATGCTGTGGTGGCGCTGAGTGATGCTGTGGTGGCGCTGAGTGATGCTGTGGTGGCGCTGAGCGATGCTGTGGTGGTGCTGAGTGATGCTGTGGTGGTGCTGAGCCATGCTGTGGTGGTGCTGAGTCATCCTGTGGTGGTGCTGAGTCATCCTGTGGTGGTGCTGAGTGATATTGTTGTGGCACTGAGTGATGCTGTTGTGATCCTGTGGTAGTTCTGAGTGATGCTGTGGTGGCCCTGAGTGATGATGTGGTGTTGCTGAGTGAATCTATGGTGGTGCTGAGTGATGCTGTGGTGGCGCGGAGTGATGTTGTGGTGCTGCTGAGTAATGCTGTGGTGGCGCTGAGTGATGCTGTTGTGGCGCTAAGTGATGCTGTGGTTATGCTGAGTAATGCTGTGGTTTCACTGAGTGATGCTGTGGTTGCACTGAGTGATGCTGTGATGGCGTTGAGTGATGCTGTGATGGCGTTGAGAGATGTTGTGTTGGTGCTGAGTGATGCTGTGCTGGCTCTGATTGATGCTGTGCTGGCTCTGAGTGATGCTGTGGTTGCGCTGAGTGATGCTGTGGTGATGCTGAGTGATGCTGTTGTGTTGCCGAGTGAGAGATAGAGTGAAGATATAATGCCCAATTAGAGAGGGTGGTGAGAGAGAAAGAGAGAGAAAGGGTGTACATAGAATAAAGAGTGGAGCGGGATAGAGAGAGAGAAAGAAGGGGAGAGAGAGTGAATGAAGGAGTTTGAAAGAGAAACAGATAAAGGGGTGAGAGAGAATGAAAGGCTAAAAAAGATAGAGAGGGGAGAGTTAATTAAGTAGAGAGAGAATTAGAGAGGGGAGAGAGAGAGAGAGAAGGAGAGAGACAATAAGAGTGGGGGGTGTGGAGTTTAAATAGAGTGAAGAAGTGACGCGGAAAAAGTAACCTTAAATATAGCTTTGTGCTTTGTGCGAATAAATATAAAAAACAAAAACAGAGTGAGACAAAAATACTGGTAATTAGGCTGTGACTCCCAATATAAAACAAATAGTGATATAAGGTGAAATCAACCCACCGAAGCAATATTTCTAACTAGACAAAAAAAAGCTTGCATTTCAATGCTAATCGCTGTTGTTTTTCATGTGACTGTAGTCCAGGGCCGTCAGTTGGTAATGTGAGCTGCTGCTGCGATTGAAACATCAGAGTCCAGAGAGTTAATGAGCCATGACGAGGAAACGAGGAAGAGATAAGAAACCCAGATGGCAGCTGCGCGCGTGCACGCCATCGTGAACGCAAGCTGGTCGCCAGCCGAAAGCTAGTGGGTTTGCACTTCCAAAACCCGCTTACTAAAACTCTCGGCCAGACCAGCGCAAGCGCTGGTGCAGGCCGAGACCTAAAAACGGCCCACCAGGGGCCGAAAACCGGCCCCCACCCTGGCGGCCCACCGGGGAAACGCCCGGTGCCTGCTAGGGCCAGTCCAGCCCTGCCTGGAGGTGAAGACAGAGTTGGATAAGAAACAGACAAAGAAAAAGCCCTCTATCAGTGGCATTATTTTCTGTTTGATGAGCTTCCACCATGGTTCATCCTTAGTTCAATTATAGCCAAGTGCCCATGCACACTATGTCGTCCTTCAAGAGGGACTTGGCAATTGCAGATAATGCTTGTGGCTAGAGGCAAGGTCTCCCTGCAGGTGATGTGCTGCTCTGTGTAATTTGCACAGTTCACCAAAGTCTCCACCACCCAGCCAATGATTCCTCAGGTATCTGGTATTTTCTGGGGCCTGATCTCGACCCCTCTGACAGAACAGCCCACCTTGTCAAACAATCACTTGAGCCTTGTGAGTAAGTGGGGTAAAGAGGGACAACATAGGGATGAAGCAGGAGTCTATTGGAGCACTGGAGCTGTCCTGCAGTGTCCGTTCACTGGATTCCGCAGTGTAGAAAACTTTTAAAGAGAAATACCTTAACATTTGAGGAAGTGATTAGGATTTTCAAGTGCCAATAACAGGCAAAGATGTCAAACAGAGAAACTGGAGAACACAAATGACTTTTTCCCATGCTGGCAAGACCCAGAGGTCAGAGTGGGGGCAAAAAGTTCTCAGGAGTCTGGACCACAATCTGAAATGTTTCTGAAACTGCTACAGAGATGTGAATGTAGTTTCCAGGGCTGTGCCCTGTAAAGCTCTACCAAGCAACCCTACTGTTATGTTAAGTTAAGTTGATCTGTATAGTGTACTAATCACCAGAGAGGGTATCTAAGCGATTGGGCAAGTGGGAAGGTGTGTGTTCCCCAAGGTGTTTATACGAAGAGCCAGGTCTTATTGCAGAACTTAAGGAGGGAGTAGGAGGCTCTGATGTGTTGAGGGAGATTGTTCCATGTCTTGGGTTTGATGTAAGAGAATGAGCGACTTCCAGTTTTGCTTTTGGGGATGCAGGGAAAATGTGCGAGCAAGAGTGAGGCAGATTGTAGATGACTGTTGGGTTGGTGAAAGTGTCGGCAGCTGTCTAGGTATTCTGGTCTTGTGTTGTGTAAGGCTTTGTATGTGTGCAGGAAAGTTTGAATTGTCTGCGCTTGTGAATGGGGAGCCAGTGGAGCTTCCTGAGGTGTGGTGTGATGTGGGTGCAGCGTGAGAGGTCAAGCATGAGTCTTGCAGCAGTGTTCACGATGGTCTGGAGTCTGTGTAGGAGATGTTTGGTGATTCTGGAGTAGAGTGTGTCGCCATAGTCCAGACTACTGGTGATGAGTGCTTGTGTGACAAACAGTCTGGTGTTCTGAGGCAACCATTTGAAGATCTTTTGCAGAATGCGTAGGATGTGGACCCAGGAGGTGCACACTGTGTTGACTTGAACAATCATGTTGAGCTTGTCATCTAGGATGATCCCTAGATTTCTTGTGGCCTGTGGGCGTGGGTGTTGGTCCAAACTTCAATGGTCAACAGGTGGAGTCCAGTCTGCTACCATGGTCATGCAATTGTCGAAGTTTGATTTGGTTGTTGTTGTCTGTCAGGGAGAGGATGAACTGGGTGTCAATGGCGTAGGAGATGATGGGGATGTCTTGTGATCGGATTATGTTGGCGAGCGTTGTCATAAATATGTTGAAACGGGGTGGGCGGATGGAAGATCCCTGTCAGATTCTACATATCAGTCGATTGGTCTCTGATGTGAAGGGTGGCAGCTTGACCCTCTGGGTTCTTCCTGTGAGGAAGGAACAGATCCATTTGAGAGCAGATCCTTGTATGCCAACCTTGTGGAATCGTCTGATGAGGGTGTTGTGAGAGACAGTATTGAAGGTAGCGGAGAGGTGAAGCAGGATGAAGGCCACTGTTTCTCCTCCGTCCAGGGTGAATCAAATGTTATCAGTGGCCACAATGAGTGCTGTTTCGGTACTGTGGTTTTGTCTGAATCCTGATTGAGTGTTGTCTAGAAGATGGTGAAGTTCAAGGTGGGTTGTGAGTTTCTTGTTGATGGCCTTCTCAATCACTTTGGCTGGATAGGGGAGCAGGGAGATGGGTCGGAAGTTTCTCAGTTGTTTTGGACCGCTGTGGGATCTTTATTTCTGCAAGTTTCCATTCATTCGAGAAAGTGGCAGACGTGATGGAGGTGTTGAAGATGTTGGTCAGGGTGGTGCTGATTGGTGATGTCCCCAGGTTGTAGATGTGGTGGGGACATGGGTCTGTTGGGACCCGTGAGATGATGGTCCACATTATTGCTGCTGTGTCGTTTCTGGTGAGGGATATTGTTGTATTGTGCAGTAGTAGAAAACACACATCACTTGTAGAAGGTACACATGTCCCTTGTAGAATGTATATGTGTTCATTCTATTCTTTAATGCTATGTTATTATTGTTATATTATACCGTTCACCGTTCCTTGTATCTTATGTGCATCCCTTTCTAAAGTTCAAATGTTATTATTGTAAGGAAAGAGATGTGTTGTATTTTGCAGTAGTAGAACGCACACGTCACTTGTAGCAGGTACACATGTCCCTTGTAGAATGTATATGTGTCATTGATGACACTTGGAATGGTTGAGTGTCATCAATGACCAGTTGGAGTTTGCCTGTGGACGGGAGGGTTGTGCTGACCTCTTCATTACAATTTTACTTAATAAAACTGCTTTCAAACTTCTGATGGTTCCTGGCGTTTCCTGAACACAACAGTTATCCATTTGGTCAGGTGGCCGTCTTGATTGGTGGTGGATAGGTTAGCATTGAATTCTGGGGATGGGTTATGTGCAAAGTTGCTGTAGATGTTTGCAATTTTGCTGTGGAAGAAGTTAGATAGGTTGTTGCACAGTTGTTGGGAGGCAGCAATGTTGTTGACAGTGGCTGAGGGTGAGGTGAAATCTTTAACTATCAATATCTCCTTGGAGCTTCCTTTTACTCGGTCCACTAGTGCTTTTTTGTGTCTCTTATTTGCTGGTGATAGTGTCTGATTCCAGCCTAGTAGGTTGTTGTGTCGGTGGTGTCATGGCTGGCTCTCCATTTCTTTTCTAGCTATGTATGGTATCATTTGGTGTCTCAGAGGTCTTCTGTGTACTAGCTGATGTGCTTGTTTGATCTACTATGCTTGTTGGGTTTGATGTGTGTGAGGGAGTCCACGCAGTTCTTGATCCAGGTGTTGAAGTTGTTGATGTCCTTGTCGAGGTTGTCTGTGGGGCTAGGTTGATCTGTGCTGAGGGCGCTGAGCCAGTCTGCTTCTGTGATTTATTTTTGCCCCATCTTAGAATGCTGAACCTGGTAGGCGTGGTGACTTTAGGTGTGTTAATTTGGATGTGGAGGATGAAGTGCTCAGTCCATGTGAGCGGTGTGGTTGAGTTGTATTTGATGCTGTCACTTGTGGTGAAGATGAGGTACAATGTGTCTCCTGGGGTGTGTGTTTGTTCTGAGACAAACTTGGTGAGTCTGATGTTGCTCAAGCTTTTGAGGAGTGTTGTGGATCAGGGGTCCTTTTCAGTCTTTCAGGTGAAAGTTGAGGTCACCAAGGAGAATGTAGGCTCTGGACTCCATGATGAGCAGACTTACGAAATACGCGATGAGGTTGGAAAGTTGGCTCGTGATCCGTGTGGTTGGTAGGTGATGGTTCTGTTCATGGTGAAGTTTTCAGAGATTTGCAGCTTGAAGTGCTTGTTCCATAAATGGGGTGGCATACTCTGTGGTTGTTGTGCATTTGACAGGCTCCTTGTAGATAATAGCGAGTCCCCAAATGGCTTGTGAAGGCAATCCTGTCGAGTGATCTTGTAGCCCACTGGGATTGCCGTGGCAATGTTGGGAGCCGATAAAGTGTTGAGCCTGGTCTCAGTGATGAAGAGGATGCTGGGTGTGTGGCTGTTCAGCAGGTCCCACAATTCGGTTGTGTGTTTGCTGAGTGGTAGTGTATTAGAAGCATGCATGCAAGTGGGTTTGGTGTGGCGTGTGTTATAGGGTGTAGGTGTTGTTGGTGCTTGTGTGGCATGTGTGTTCAGATGGGGTGTTGAGGGCATTGGTAGTTTTTGCGTGGGGGTGTGGGTGGGTGGCTGCTGGAAAACCTGCAGTGGGTGTAGGTGAAAGGTGCTACTGTAGTGTGAGGTACGGCACGGCAACAGTTGGGAGAACGTTGTCTGAGGTATAGCAACCAAGGGAGTGCTGCAGCTTATTGCTGGGTGGAGATTGGACCAGGATTCCTGGCATTAGGCGCAGTCAGGGCATAGATGGATGCAGATGGGCTTGCCTTTGGCGTGCCTTCAGGGTGCCAGCAGAGTGCCCGCTGTTCACCTGTGTTTACAGCTGTCACTGAGTAGGTCCTTGGTGGGGGAGGAGTGCAGGGTGTCGTGATGTCATTTCCTTTTGCTTGGCTTCTTCTTTTAAAGATGGCGTTTCCAATGATTTTTTCATTGACACACCTCCAAACCATAAGGGATGACTGAGTAATCTGTTTAAGAGCCACTGAGGGCACTTGGGGGATCAGGGACAGATGAGGCTCACCACTGAGATCCTTGCAAAACTGAACCTCCCTCTGGGCCACACACTGTGTTAATTTAATTGTGGATGATTATTTATCATTGCTGCACAGTTTCTTAAAGATCAAGCTTGGGCCGAGGGGCTCTGCTTAAAGGCATCAGCCTTGAGAAATTTTTAAATTTCAGGAGACTTCTTCAGTTTTCTCCTCCATGCTCCATGCATGATCATGACAAGGTTTGAGGCAGTACCTGTCTTTTTACTTTTTTTAATTCAGGCTTGAGAAGCAACAGTCTTTATTACTCCTATACTGAAGGAGGAGTAGGTGGAGGTAGTAGGGCTTTGACAGGGTACAGTAGACTAATGGTCATATAGGTTTTGTGTCACCCATGCGCCATGCAAGGGAGCTTAAGGGCGAAGCAAAAAATAAATCAAATTTATCAAGCCATGCAAGGCCACCATGTGTGGCCCTGCATGGCTTGATAAATCCAGAGTAATGCAATGCAATGCAAATCACTGCATTGCATTACTCTGCCCCAAAGAGGCGTTCCGTGGGTGGAGCATGGGTGTTTCCACACATCCACCCATGGATTTTGGCACATTCCCAGATTTGCCATTGCTGGTAAACCTGAGAATGCAACAAAATGCTACGCCTCACCAGGGAAGGCGTAATGAGGAGAAATATCTTTACTCCTCGTAAATTCCTCTTTCTATGTGTGCTGCATTTTTTCAGCACACATAGAAAGAGGAAAATGCCTCAGTGGATTGTTTTTGTGCAGGAAGTTGTCCCTTCCTACACAAAAACAATCCCGCTTACAATGCAGGCAATCTTGCACTATAGTGTTAGGGTGCCTGCGTCGGCGCTATGCTGCACATTGTGCGTCTGCACTGGGAAATGACAGGAATGCTATGTATATTAAGTAAAGCACATTCCTGCCCTTTCCCTTTCATGCAGCACAGCAAGGTAACCTTGCTGCGCTGCATGATTATTCATTAAATTGCCCCATAACTTCTAAAGGAAAGAAATGAAGTCCCCATCAAACAGTTACTGAATTCTAGCTACAGTAAAACATGTGTGGGAAAGAACAGGAAAGCTCTAGTGCATGCTCCCAGGAGACCGAATAAGGTCCTACCATTCACCACATACTGAAGATCAGCGACAGTGACACCTGTAAGGGAAGGGTTGGGACTGTTCCAGGTCTTGCTCTCAAGTCAAACAAAGGATGTAGAGGGCCTCACCTCTGCTTTCTATTTTTAATTGATATTGACACACAGGGGTCCTAGCACAGATGCCTGAGATATCAAGTAATCAAGCCAAACACACACAGGCTCCACACTCATTCTGCCTACAAATACTTAGGGGCCGATTCCGATTCGGGCCGGAAATCTCTCCGACCGAGCCGGACTCGGAGAGATTTCCGACCGAATCGAACCCTAGCAGCCCGACCGAACGAGTACGATGCGCACGTATGCCATCGGACCCGATTCGGTCGGACTCCCATTGAAGTCAATGGGAGCCTGTCGTACAAGGCGTACGCGGGCTCCCATTGACTCAATGGGTGCGAGGCGAACAAGGGCACCCCCTACAGCGTGTACGCGGCGAAGCGACTCGCGCCGTACACGCACAGGTAGGGGGGGCCCATGGGTCCCCCCTGTGTGCGACTCACGCGGCTACGCGTACAGGGGGGTCTGACACGGACCCCCGAAGTACGGCTCTGACTGCTCCTTCGAGCCGGACAGCGCGAGTCGGTCGGACTGCTCGCGGCGCGCATCGTACTTGCCCGGCCGGGGAACGTCTCCATTGCACGGTGCGAGGCGTGTCCGAGCGAGTCGGTCGGAGCGGTCGGCTTTCGCGTACGAGTCGGTCGGTGCGGTTGGGTCTCGCGAACGAGTCGGTCGGAGATTTCGCATCGTACTCGCTCGCCCGGACGCGCGTACGAATCGGTCGGGAAACAGGGCTCCGAATCGGATCCGGTTCAGCCGGATCCGATTCGGAGCCCTACCGGCCGAGATCGGAATCGGCCCCATAGTGTTCAATTAGCGTCCATCCATGTCCCACACAGATGGAGCAAAGGGCCAGGTTGAGATTAGCATAAACGTTTAACAGAAGAGGTCGGTAGGCATCTCACCCCTGAAGGCAACAGAAAAAAGACAAGCTGTGTACATCCTTACTCACGCTGTGCCGAAAAGCCACAACTGCAGAGCCCTCGAGCTTGATCTTGCTAATGACAGGGAGGGCTGTTTGAGTCAACTATGCCTTATAGAGAGCTTCAGGAATGAAATCCATTACGGCCAGCGCGTGCCAGATAAAGTACTTTTTTACAGCATTGTGAAAATAGTGTGTGTGTATATATATATATATATATATATACACACACAGCATTCCCCGATACTGGAGCCCCCGACCCTTCAGGGCGGCCTCATGACAATGGGCTCGGAGTAACCCATCAAAACACCATCAAGTGTAGCAAATGAGGCCCAATACTGGAAATGAGGCTTTTATTCAGGCATTTCAGCAGCACAACATGCTTCCATTTTCTAACGTTTCGGCGGTAATGGCCTTGATCACAGCTGGAAGTAGAGACACTTGAATTGCAAAGTGCGTTCGTGCGTGCTTTTAAAATGATAGTCACATGACTGGATGTTAAAAAAACAAGTCCCACAGTGCATTGTAAAATCATTACAGATGAACGGTCTGAAAGTTCTCATTTTACTTCACCATTATTGTGGATTCAAAGTTCTTACTATATATATATATATATATTACCGAATGAATAAATGAAAGTCTTTTAATTTCGAGTCCGAGTCCCTGTGTCAGCGTCCGAGTTCTGGAGGTGGAATCCTGGGGTGGTGCAGTCTCGGCGGACGAGCCTCCGCCTCAATATGGACAACACATGGTAACTCGCATGAGACGCACTCGAGCTGCCACAAGGTTACCAGCCTTTATTTGCAGTAGGTATGGACGTTTTGGAAAGCTGCTGATCTTACCTGCTAACTGTGCGTGTCCATACCTACTGCAAATAAAGGCTGGTAACCTTGTGGAAGCTCGAGTGCGTCTCATGCGAGTTACCATGTGTTGTCCATATTGAGGCGGAGGCTCGTCTGCCGAGACTGCACCACCCCAGGATTCCAAGGGGGCCACGTGGAAGGGATTCACAGTCCGCATTGTGGGGCTGAAACGTAGGATTGAGGACACTCAAGTATGTGGGGGCCCACTCCGGGCTTTAACTGGCAGTGATTAGTGCACTTTAATTTTATGGAATAATCAGGCACTACAACTCCCATAAGTCTTCATGTCGCCATCAGGCGGGACTCTATAACTAAGGGGAGTTGCCTACCACTGCACGAACTTTCCGATAGCCCCAGAAGAAGAGGAAACTCGAAACGCGTCGGCGTTTTGGAAAGCTGCTGATCTTACCTGCTAACTGTGCGTGTCCATACCTACTGCAAATAAAGGCTGGTAACCTTGTGGAAGCTCGAGTGCGTCTCATGCGAGTTACCATGTGTTGTCCATATTGAGGCGGAGGCTCGTCCGCCGAGGCTGCACCACCCCAGGATTCCAAGGGGGCCACGTGGAAGGGATTCACCGTCCGCATTGTGGGGCTGAAACGTAGGATTGAGGACACTCAAGTATGTGGGGGCCCACTCCGGGCTTTAACTGGCAGTGATTAGTGCACTTTAATTTTATGGAATAATCAGGCACTACATCTCCCATAAGTCTTCATGTCGCCATCAGGTGGGACTCTATAACTAATGGGAGTTGCCTACCACCGCACAAACTTTCCGATAGCCCCAGAAGAAGAGGAAACTCGAAACGCGTCGGCGTTTTGGAAAGCTGCTGATCTTACCTGCTAACTGTGCGTGTCCATACCTACTGCAAATAAAGGCTGGTAACCTTGTGGAAGCTCGAGTGCGTCTCATGCGAGTTACCATGTGTTGTCCATATTGAGGCGGAGGCTCGTCCGCTGAGACTGCACCACCCCAGGATTCCAAGGGGGCCACGTGGAAGGGATTCACCGTCCGCATTGTGGGGCTGAAACGTAGGATTGAGGACACTCGAGTATGTGGGGGCCCACTCCGGGCTTTAACTGGCAGTGATTAGTGCACTTTAATTTTATGGAATAATCAGGCACTACAACTCCCATAAGTCTTCATGTCGCCATCAGGTGGGACTCTATAACTAAGGGGAGTTGCCTACCACCGCACAAACTTTCCGATAGCCCCAGTAGAAGAGGAAACTCGAAACGCGTCGGCGTTTTGGAAAGCTGCTGATCTTACCTGCTAACTGTGCGTGTCCATACCTACTGCAAATAAAGGCTGGTAACCTTGTGGAAGCTCGAGTGCGTCTCATGCGAGTTACCATGTGTTGTCCATATATATATATACCAGGATGGACATTTTTAAAAGCATAAAAAAATTAAAACTGAAAAAATATTTTCTTCAACGTGGGTCCAATCATGATAGCAATATCGATCTATCTGGGCAACAACAACCAGAATTAATAGTATCCAGCCCTCCTTGTTGCAACCTTACTGCCTCAGATTGGCCTCTCCTCAATGATCTACAGGAGCTAATAGATGAGAATGCCAGCTCCAACAACTTCAATGGCAATGCCGGCACTAAACCAACTACTATGGTGACTCCTTTCAAAGTACGCTCCAATTTTAACCCCATCATGACAAGGGATTCGATTGAGATTTTTCAAGAGCAGCTAGTCACCGGAATTAAGCGACTTAACTATCGGGTGCAGAAGCAAGCTAGACGCAAAGTTAACAAGTCTGAGCTGCAATACCATATTTTGATGAATAAATTGAAAACCAATAAAGATATTGTGGTCCGCAATGCAGACAAAGGCGGTAATGTTGTCTTGTGGAAGAAAACCGAGTACATAGAGGAAGCGATGAGCCAACTTAAGGATAAGGATTGTTATCATCGCAGTGACCAATTAAAATTAAAGAGTATCTATAATGAGTACTATATGAAATTAGTAGTATGGAGAAACGCAGGTTTATTAACAATTCAGGAATATAAATTTCTACGCAATGACAAACCGGTGACTCCAATACTTTATTTCATACCAAAGATACATAAAAATCCTACTAAACCACCAGGGAGGCCGATAATTTCAGCCTGCAATAGCCTCTTGGAGAGAACATCTCAATATGTGGACTATTATCTTCAGGGCTTTGTCCAGCAACTCCCGTCTTACATAAGGGATACGGGAGACTTTCTGTCCAAAATCCAAAATATCAAATGGCAAAGTGACTATCTACTTATAGCAATGGATGTGACTTCTCTCTACACGTCCATACACCATCATGACGGACTGAAAGCTCTTGACCATTACCTTACTAAGAAACCACCACTTTGTATACAACACAACAAAATGTTAATCAATATGGTGGACTATTGCTTGCATAATAACATTTTTCTATTTCAGAACATATTATACCTACAACAACGTGGAGTAGCAATGGGTGCCAGCTTCTCCCCCAGCTATGCGTGTTTACACATGGGCTGGTGGGAGGAGCTGGTAATCCAAAATGAGTATGCAAATATAGTAAGCAATAACATTAGGAAATGGCTAAGATATATTGATGATCTTTTTATTGTATGGCAAGGTTCTACAGAAGAGGCTAACCAGTTCATCAAAAAATTGAACACAAACAGTTTGAATTTGCAATTCACTGCAATTATTAGCCCCGTCACTGTTAATTTTTGGATGTACAAGTGTACATCGATGGTGGGTGTTTGGAAACAAAATTGTATAGAAAGTCAACAGCAGGCAACGCAGTATTACATGCAGGCAGCGCGCATCCCCACCATCTAATACAAAGTATCCCCTATGGGGAGATGCTGCGCATTAAGCGTATCTGCAGCAGCGAAGATGAATTGAAATTAGCCCAGCAGGCCAGTAAGGAGAGATTTCTAGCCAGAGGCTACACACTAAAATGTATCAACAGTGCAATTAATAAAAGCAACACAGTAGATAGAGATACTCTACTCACTAGACGAACAGAGACAATTTTTACGGCAACCGAGGACACTACTGTATGTAGATTCATCCTTGAATACAACAGACAGGAGAAGGCCATAAAAAACATCATTAAGAGAAATTGGCCCATTATTCAAGATGATCCAGTCATTGGCCACCTTCTTCCTCAAAACCCAACTATAACATATAGCAGGGCTCCATCAATGAGGGATACATTAGTACGGAATGATCCCTTTTTACCTTCGGTTGGTACATGGCTTTCGCAGAGGAAGGGGTTCTATCCATGCAAAACTTGCAAAGCATGTCAACATGGCATTCGTACAACCTCGTACAGTACCCCCTTCAGTGATCATGAAAGGCCCATTAACAAGGCCCTTTCTTGTAAAACCGATCACGTGGTATATGTGCTGCAGTGTCCATGTGCCCTACGGTATGTGGGTAGTACGATCCTACAAGGGCACAAAAGGATACTGCAGCACATACGAGCTATCAAAAACCAGGACACTGCTTATCCGGTGGCACGGCATTTTGGAGAAGTTCATAAAGCAAATCCTTGTGAACTAAAATATTTTTTAATTGATGCCGTTACCCCAAATAAAAGGGGAGGTGACCGGTAAAAACATTTGAGACAACTAGAGACTAGGTACATTCTTGACCTCGATACCAAGGCCCCGGGGGGTCTTAATGTGACGGAGGAGCTTTATACCTGTCTCTAGTAAGTTTTAAACTAAGTCCTTAGATGAATTTTCATATATACACTATATTTAACAGGAATTTCAATCAAACAGATAAATAAATTGATTTATATAATTTTCTCTTACCGTTTATATTCAACCGCTAAGAGATAATAACCGTATTTATGGAACACTTTTTTATATATCTTCTTTTTTTATATATCTTCTTTTAGACACGGTGTTAAGGGGTTTTAGTTAAGACAATCCTGTTAGTATAGCACTTCAATTGCACAAATATAAATAAAAAAATAGAAAAATTGCTTTTTTCTCTTTTTTTTTAAAACACTAAGGTATCTTTGCACATTGAGGTATCCAAATGCAGGGTAAATTACAAAATATTCAGTTCGCATTGTGAACGTTACTAAATACGAATGCCCATACAGAGCGGGTAGTGAGACCCATTCTGGTACAACAAGGGGTAGCTTTAGCAGGTGACGATATTCCATACTGTGACAAGTAGTAGTAAATTCGAGAATAACAGACTTTACTGTATCTGTGTAATACATCAATTGAATTAATTTTAAGCATGGATGTTTTCTATCTAAAACATGCAATGATGAAATTATTTATTTATTTACATTTACAAGACTAGATTTTAAGAATGCTTTTAATCAGTGTCGTTTATTGATGTATTTAGTTGCATGTATTTATATATAATTTATTTTTATATTTATATTTATATTTATATTGATATGCTCTATTTGCACAGTACTTTGAGGTTCACAGCTATTTTGGTTTAAAATCACAAGCATTATATCAAATTGCTGCTTCGTTTTGGGTATTTAAACCTGGATGTTAAATATGGTCATTTATGCGTTGATTTGCACAACTACATTTGGGCACCTGTCACTTTAATTTTAAAAAAATGAAAAAAAGAAAAAAATGTAAAGTGAAAAAACAGGATATTGCATTACAGGGTATTTAAGCCAATTGTATCCTGTGTTGCGTGTCATGTGATCAAGGCCCTTTGAGGTCGAAACGCGTCATGCTGAATGGTTTTATTGGAGTGAAATAAATATTCAAATCTGCACCTACATTGTGGTCCGTGCTCCTGTTCCTGCTCTGTGTTGCAAGCTTGAGCCAAGGTTGGAGTTCCTTGGATATATATATATATATATATATATATATATATATATATATATATATATATATATATATATATATATGCATCTGTTTTTTGTTATTTAGTTATTTACCAGGCGTAGAAAACTCTCTTGAAATTTTAGAAACTCTTGAAATGCATCAGCTGGTTTCAGCACCCACACATCCGGCGGGGCACACCCTTGATGGAGTATGCTCTAACTTCACCTCACTAGTGGTCAATACCCCAGTCGTGCAAGTATGGTCAGACCACTCGTTAATCCTATTCAATATCAATACCTCAGACACGAATCTCCCCACCAGCCAAACATCCCCCATTACCAAGTGGTAATTGGGCTAGGATGGTCGCAAACACTGACTTGCCTTGCCGGGGAAGCGCATCCATCCCCACTTTGTCAGGAAACACCCAACAGGACACCCAACTCTTCCACACATGGATTACATCCATCGGTTGCGAATTAGCGCCTCTAAAACAACCCCGCAACAAACAAAACCACAACATTTTGGCACCTTGGTTCACGCCCACATTAGCAGAGCTCCACCTCCACTGCAAACAACTAGAGCGAAGGTGGAGAAGAACCTACACCCTTGATGAATTAAACCTTTTCAAAACAAGCAGGAAAAAATACCATCTTCAAATAAAGCTAGCAAAAAAAGAGTATTTTCAAAAAAGATCCTAGATCCGCAAAACGACCAGAAAACAATTTTCGCCATTGTAAAGTCCTTCACAAATCCAAAAATACTAACCAAAGAAGTCCCCCCATCACAGACATTATGTGAACAGATCTCTATTTTCTTCGAGCAAAAAATTCTTACCATTCAAAAAGAATTTTCCACTCTATTCACATTAAGCCTAGATTTAGAACCTGATCCTACCCACACAGGACCAACCCTTCAGCTCTTTGAAAAAATCTCTCCTGAACAGTCATATCAAGCCATTACTACTTGTACATCTGGCTCCCCTTTTTATGCATTCCCACCCATGGTAATTCCCAAGATCATCGATATCATTAATCCAGTCATTAACTACATAGTCAACTCATCTCTAGCCACAGCCACAGTTCCTGCAGAATGGAAACTAGCAATTGTCAAACCCCTTCAGAAAAAACAGTCCTTGGACCCGACGACACTCGCCCAATATCTTTATTACCTATCCTGGGCAAAATTACAGAAAGACTGGTCTACAATCAGCTAAACAACTGTCTATAGGTCCAAAAAAAAGGAGGCAAATCTCTGGCAGTCCTAGGAACCAGAGCATGGAACCTCATGCCAACACATCTAAGGCTGAGAGAATCAGAAACCCAATATAGGAAAGCCCTTAAAACCTGGATCTTTGGATCCAAGGATGCACTGTGTTTCTCTTTAATATAACCAGCATGCAGCACGTCTATCAGTCTCCTCTTTACTCCCTCCGCATAGCGCCAGGATGCTCCCTTCTGAGTGATAGTCGCGCTTTACAAATAAACAAATCAAATTTATTTATGCAGTATGGAGAGATTTACATCAGCACTAGTTACATTACACAGGATCACTTTTTTTTCTTTATCTTTAGGCATTGGGAGAAGAAATGATCTGGCTTGAATCACAGGATGTATATAAATACACACAATTTTCACAATGCTGTAAAAAAGTACTTTATCTGGCACGCGCTGGCCGTAATGGATTTCACTCCTGAAGCTCTCTCTAGGGCACAGTTGACTCAAACCTTTCCTCCCTGTCATTTGCAACTGACACAATTGTACACCATTTTTTTGCAATTTGGAGTCCTCTTGTGGTCATTTGTGTTGATTCCACGAGGCAGCCGCCTACAATGACCTTAATGTAGCACCAGCCCTGGATGAGGGGCTGAAGCAGGCATTCATGCACCCAGTCCAATCGAGTGGGGGGCGAGTCCATCAATGGATTGTAAATGATGATGACAGCCTCACAAGCATATTGTGTTGTTTGCAGGTAAGGCAGCCCCAGGCTGTACCTTTCGCGCAAGAAACCCAACTGATGAGGGGCTGCGGGTCAGCCACAAAAAAAAAAATCCTGGTTGATCTCTTGTCATGATGTCAGAATTGAGCTAAGTCACAGAAATGAGCCCTGGTGTATTCTATTCCCACTGGCCGACGCTTAAATGTAAACATGTACAATATATGTACTAAACATTGAACCTAAAACTTCAGCATCTGCAATATGATTATTGTCATTTGTGTGTGTGTGTGTGTGTGTGTGTTTTCATTATTTATTTATTTATTTTTACAGTTTGGAGCGCTTTACATCAGCACTAGTTAGATTACACAAAATCACTTTTTTTTCTTGAGGCATGGGGAGAATAGATTATTTGGCTAGAATCACAGGATGTTGAGCCGACATCGAGACTCGAACAGGGTTTCCTATTTCTAAGGTAGGCAGCTCTGGCTCTAACCACATCTTCTCCCCATTATATATTTATATATTTAGAAAGTGCACAAAAATGCATGATTTGGCACAGTGGTGCTTTAAGGTGCCATAAATGGGCCATAATTCAAGCAAGGACCATGTTTTTCCTACACCCTGGTGGTCTGCAATTCCTGTAGTGTTGAACTGGGACAGAAAACAGGCCCGGGCACCAAAATAATAGTGCCACCATTAGTCAATCAGATAGTTAAAAAGTGAAATTAGGGCAGTTTTGAACTTGTAAAAACGCGCTGTTTTGCAAGGTAAGGGAGACTGCACGCATTTGTGCTTGCTGTGGGCAATGTTTGTGCCACAAACACAGGCCTTCACACTCACCTGTCAGAGCAGCTCTTGGGGCACTGGCAAATCCCCTATCGGCCAGACCGACCCTGGCAATTGGCTCATCCCACCCGTGGTCGCGGTATCGCTGCACCTGCTACACTAATAGCCAGCTCCCTGATTTGCTCGTATGTTTTTTTAAAAATCGCTCGATGAAAGGATTAGCCTCGTTGAATGCGCTCTGAGACTTTTTGCTCACCATTCTATCATTTCAGTAAAGTGGCGTCAAAGCTCTTTAGCTGATACAGGACCGGCTTCCAAGAAACCCCAGTCATGGGCTGGGTGAAAGGACCACAGCGGGGCCTGCGGGGCACGGCAGGCCTGCAGCCCCGAGATTCCCCGTGCACCTGAGTGGAGGGACTGGCGCTAAGGGACCCAGACGCAGTGATCTGGCGAACTCCTTGCCTGCGCTAACCCCTGCAGCAGTTCATCCATCACTCCTCGTACCCTCCATCTTACAGGGCAGACGGGAAAGGCCCTGCGCCACAGCTGGCTTTCATCACCTGCACATCTGGGGCACTCAGCAGCTCAAGAATGCTGCCTTGTGATCAAAGGTGGGAAATGTTCTGACGGAGGAGACTTGGCAACGCGCCACCGCTGGCCCCCACCGCCATTGTGTACGTGATGGCGGGGAGCGGGAAGAACTGTCCCTCACATCAACCCCTGAGGTCACATTGCGTCTCTCCGACTACGAACCATTGAGTAGGGGCCTCTGGTTCTGTGTGTGGGGTCAGCCACACAGGGAAAGGCCAACACTGCTGCTGGTCAGAGAACACACAACGTACTCCAACACAACACCAAGTCACTCACTCCAAAGCCTTTTTATTAGCCACCAACTAGAATTCTCATTAATCCTCAAATGAAAATATAGATAAGGGTGTGCAATGTGGCAGTACACCTCTCAAAACAACAGCTGGGCAAAAGGGATATTAATTATTAACACAGAGGTAAAACCCTTCAAGCCTTAGGGCCTTATTTTGGAGTTTTGCAGCAGAGACAGTGCTTGAAATGGAAAAATATAAGTGCAGGTACTCTGTAGCAGATTACCTGCTTGTTTCTGAGAAGTGTCGGTACTCTCCAATTAAAAGTATTACATCTCTCTTTAGAAGTGCCAGTACTCTCCCTCTCAAAATAAAAAAGTGCTGGAAGTCAGTACAGGACAGTACTTGCCCATTTAAAGCACAGAGACGAGATAATTCCTCAAAACATCATGATATCCTGTCTGTCATATTGCAAGTTCCATAGGCTATAATCAGGGCCAAAGCAATGACGTGACAGGGGATGACCAAATTATGTGGCAGGGTTGATTAAATTATGCGAAGAAAAGACAAATTATGTGCGCAATGTGGCACATTTTTGTGATAGTATTAGTTCATTATTTTGTCATTGTTAAACATTTTAACACTACCTGGACAAATGTTTCACTTCATTAGTAATAGATTAGCTCCCAAATAGAGCAATAAGCAACTGAAAGGTGACTAGTCAACACCTGTGAAGGGCCATCCACTGCACAGCAACACTTCACCTCATTTTTAGTAACTTTTGATCTGTTTGAACCAGAAACATTTTTTTTGTTAAAATCTGTAAATTATTCAGCAGATAATGGACAATGTGGCAAATGTGGCAAATTTATAATTATATGGAAAACTCCACAGCCGCAAAATTGCATAATTCTAGTGGCCCTGGCTATAATGCATTTGTAATATGATGGATGGGATATCTGCCGCATTTGTGATGGAGTATGTTATCCACTAAAATCTAAATAAGGCCCTTTGTTTCTTTCCCACTGAGCAGCTCCTCCCCGACCCTTCTCTACACAGATCTCACATTACATACACAAGCACACCGCTGACATTTGTGTTTATCAATATTTCCACACTCGTACTTGCCAATTCTCTCACATTTCCTCCTTTTCTTTCCACACAATTTTATCTTTCTTCATTTTTATTCTTCTTCTACACACTTTCTTCCGTCTACCTCCAACATTTCCTTCCTGTTTTCAACAGCTTCCATCTCTTTTCCAATCGCCCACTCTGTTTGTATATAAATATCCACTTTTACCACTTCTCCTACTATCTTTCTCTTTATTTCACTTCCTCCCCTTCCTATCCTCCCTTATCTTTATATAGAGTAAAATGAATAAAGGAAAGTGTTCAAGAAGTGTCCAAAATTAAGCATCTTTAGGAGCTAATCATTAAACCACCTGTAGGACAGGCTAGAATTTATAAAATATATAAAAACATATATTTAAAATATATAAAAAAATATATTAAAAATATTTAACATGCATTTTTAGCAAGGATCTGATTCTGTAAAGGAGAAGGCAGACTTTAATTCAAGTTCCTAAGATTGTTCCAAAGATTGGTGCTGGGATAGGGGGATGCTGACACCCTTTCGAAGTAGGTGGAAAGAATCGAGAGCACATAAGTTATTTTCTATACACAGACATGTTCTTAATAGGGAGTAGGTGCAACGGGTGACTTGTAAATTTTAGGGGACAGGACTGAGCGTGACATATATATATCATGCTATAATTCAAATTCAACTATTGTAGCAATAGGGAGACTATGCCATTTTGTTCAGGCTATAATATGTGGTTCCATTGAGCTAGCCCTTAGCCAGATTCACACCTGTATTCTTTGATTTTTGCTGTTCAGCTAGAGATCTTTCAGCTTTTCCAAAGACCAAGGTACTGGCATGGTCTCTGTGAATAGCACAGTGAAACAAAAGGATAACCTTCCAAACAACAAATGACTTAAATTATAGGAGTAGCTGTTCGTCATGCTCCCCAGAATTATTAGACCCAAAAAGGTTACCCTAAAGGAAATTGTGACCTTTTCAGAGAAAAGGAAAACTGTCAGATATCACTCACTTCTCCCACTAAGTTATGCTTGTGTGTGAAAGGGTGTTAGAAGTTAGACAAACCTGTCACAGAATTCTTCCTCTGCAAGTGAAAATGCTGAGCACCACAAAACCAGTACACACGCAGTTAGTGGCATTTAAAAACAGACTGATGTTTATTATGTGCCATTCACCTACAAATAATCAATATAAGGATTATTGTCAAAATTATGACTACCACTGAGAACAAAATGAATGAAAGGATGAACCCTTAATGGACCCAACCTTATTTCTTCACACATCCCTAACCAATTAGTCTAATCCCTACCTATGCTAGCTGATGTGCAGCACAGTTTATTTTAGAATATCTTTGCCAAGCCACGTACAGCCTGGTGCGTATAGTTATATTGGATCAGTTTAAACTGTGCATTGAAGCTAATCATCTGCAGTCCTTCATGTTCTTTCTCTCAGTCCCAGACAGACAGGGGTTCCTCCAAGACCTCCAACCACTTAGCGTGTGCTCGGGCTGTTATCTTTGGTAAACCCTCCCTAAATGCGCGGTATAAGTGCAATAACAATCTTCGCCCTCTTGCAAATGCGAGGAGCGATATCAGTGTCTGGGAGGCCGGAGGCTCCTCTAGGAAGCAAGACCATACCTCCTGTGCCGTTGCAGAGATTTTTGCGTATTGTAAGGATTGCCCCATGCAAAGCGCGAAGGACTCAATAACGTCTTCTTGCGTGATGAACTGGCCTCCGAGATATAAATCTCCAAGTATTTCACAGCCTCCGTCCTTCCCTTTCAGGATGACGTTGGATCAGCTATCCTCGCAAATGGCTTCAATTTCCATATGAGCATATCCCGTGCATATGGGGCTCAACTTAATGCTCTTCTTACTGCTCTTTCCCACACATGACACACCTGTCAAATAAGGAAAGGCATGTCTGTAGGCTCCCGTGCTCTACTCATAAGCAGAGCAGGGAGCGTCCCCTTGCCATAGGATCCGCTCAAAGTCTCTTTTCTCAGTTGCCCACTGAATCCAGCCAGTGGAGAGCGTGTTGTAAGGGGTCCGCCATGTAGTAAAGTTCTATATTAGGGATCTTAAGTCCTCCCTGACCCCAAGATTGTTCGAGCATATGTAGTCCTGTTAGTTTTCTCTTATTGGCCAGTGATAGGTCTATATTCAAGTCTTCTAGCTTAGCAAAATAGCATAGAGGGATCTCATATAGTGTGCCCTACAGAGCATACAAGCACCTGGGAAGCACAACTGTTAGAAATTGGGGCCCGATTCACAAAAGTAATCTGAGACAAAATCCTAACTTTACGACTTTCTGTAGTCACAAAAGGCATTTAGGAGTAGTAAAGTTAGGATTTTTTCTTAAGTTTGTCTTAAGTTTTGGTCTTAAGACAAAATCCTAACTTAAGTTAAACTTAAGTAAAATTTAAGTTAGGATTCTGTCTTAAGTTTGTCTTAAGTTTTGGTCTTAAGACAAGATCTAACTTAAGTTTAACTTAAGTTTGGATTTTGTCTTAAGACCAAAACTTAAGACAAACTTAAGACAAAATCCTAACTTTACTACTCCTAAATGCCTTTTGTGAATACCGAAAGTCGTAAAGTTAGGATTTTGACTCAGATTACTTTTGTGAATTGGGCCCTGGGTCTCTAGTTGACAGAAGTTTGTACCCTGTCCAAGTAGGGAACCACAATCCTAGTAAGCTAGATACCCACTTTAAATTAACCTGCGCTCACCCGTAGCTTGGCACAGGCCAGACAGGCTTAACTTAAGAGGCAATGTGTAAAGCTTTTGTACACACACACACACACACACAGTAACACAATAAAAAAATCAACAAAAATACTTCACACATGTTAAGAAGAATAAAGATTATTTATCTGAGTAAAACAAGACCAAAATGACAAAAATCCAATCAGTAGAAGTTGAGATATGAATTTAAAAAAAATAAATGCAAAAGCAGTATTTAGAAGTTAATAGCACTAAAAGGTTACTTGAGATCGCGAGGGACCAGGGTAAATACAAAGTTCAGGCCAAACACGATGGAGGGCAGGCTTGATGGAGGCTATGGGACTCAAACTGGTACCTCTGAAACAGCACCTTGGATGAAGCAAAGCGCTGATGCTGAGGGCACGATGCGTTGATCTTTTACACTCAGTCGGGTCACTGTGTCGTCATCGAGCTCAGTTGAAATGCAGGCAATGCATCATTGTCAAGCTGCGCAGAGCGTCATTGGGCTGGGCAGGCTGTAGAATGGCTCTAGAACCGCTGTCGTCGAACAGTCTCTGCGTCGGCGTCGAAGGGCGATGCGTCGGTTCCGACTGGTGAAGTGGTGAAGATGCATCGGTTTTGCAGCAAAACAGTTGCAGGACCCACTTCTGAGGCCCAGGACTGGAGGGGCACCTCAGGCAAGGGTAGGACGTACAAATGGCAAAGTTCAGCATCACCAGCAGGATTGGGGGAAGTCTTTTGCATCCCTGAGACTTCAGAAAACAGGAGGCAAGCCGGCAAGCCTTTAGAATCATTCTGGGTTCAAGTGAGATGGGTCCAGTCCTTGTTCTTGGCAGGGCACGGATCAGCAGGCAGCAGGGCAGCTCAGCAAAGCAGAGAAGCAGTCCCTCAGAATGGTTAGTCAAGGCAAAGTGGCAATCCTTACAGCACAGCAGTCTTTACTCCAGCAGAGTTCTTCCCAGGTCCAGTAGTGTACTGATTTGGTAGGGTCAGAGCCCTAGTACTTATACCCGAATGCGCCTTTGAAGTGGGGGGTGACTTCAAAGCAGCTCTTTGAAGTGTACAGGTCACCTTCCATCCCAGCCCTGCCTGCCAGGCACAAACTCAGACCTTTGTGTGGGGACACGACACAGCCTATTCAAATGTAAGTGTGAGCTCCCTCTCCCCCTTCCTGCACAGGAAGGCTATCAGAATGCAGAGAAATGCAAATGAGTCCTCTGTCACACCCATCCTTCCTGTGTTTGCAGCTGTCTAGAAGGAATGCACAAAGTGTAGCAGTCACACAGCCTGACGTGAATTGGAGGCAGGCTGCAGGCACACAGAGCAAAGTTAAGAGCAGAGAAATGTCCACTTTCTAAAAGTAGCATTTCTAAAATCGTAATGCCAAATCCAACTTTACCACTAAAGAGGATTTATCGTTACCATTCAAAGGCTATGTAACATGTTTTAGCTACTCCTTTCTAATCAGGAATTACAGCTTTAAAGTGTTTTAAGGAATTCTCAATGTATACCTCACAGTAGTGAAAAACAAATTTAGCTGTTTGTCACTACCAGGACTTGTAAAACTTCAAAGTACATGTCCGACCTTTTAGGTACACAGCACCCTTCCAAATGGCTACCTATGGCCTACTTTAGGGGTGATCTATGTGTAATAAAAGGGGAATTTAAGGCTTGGCAAGTCGTTTTAAATGGCAAGTCAAAGGGGCAGTAAACTGCACACACAGGCCCTGCAATGGCAGGCCTGAGGCAGGTTTGAAAAGCTACTTGTTTGGGTGGCACAACCAGTGCTGCAGGCCCACTAGTAGTATTTAGATTACAGGCCCTGGATATATGGTATACCACTTTACAAGGAACTTACAGGTAAACTAAATATGTCAATCAGGTTTTTACCAATGGCACCATGGTTTAGGGGAGAAGCACATGCACTTTATCACTGGTTAAAAATGGTAAAGTGCTCAGAGTCCAAAGGCCAACAAAAATATACAGCAAAAAAGTGGAGGTAAACAGGCAAAAAGTTGAGGGAAGAGCACCCGGAGGATGACAGCTCTAACAACAACCATCTTCACAATTGCAGTCCTGCCCATCAAAGACAAAGGGAGGTACCTCCTGAATCAAACTGAAGCCCGTAAACGTTCTAGTACCTTGTGTATATTTAGGTCCAGAAAGTTCTGCTCTGTGTGGGCAATCTTGATTTCCAAATATCACACCTCCTCAGATCTCCATGGGAGTTCCATCCACTGGAGTATCTCAGTTGGGACTCCAACTAGCTCTCCCATCGGAAGCATCTGGGAGTTTTGTGTGTTAACATAAAGCCTCAATACCTCCCCAAAGGCCTGCAGGGCATTCAGGAGTATGGGAACTGAGTACTCTGGGCCCCAAAAATACACCAGGGCCTCGTCTGCCTACAATGAGACCACATTGATGGTATCCCCCACCGTGATCCTCTAGGGCCCTAGTGCACAAAGCAGTAGCTCCACCATTAACTCTACAGCTAATGTGAATAGGAGAGGTGACAGAGGGCACTTCTGACGAGTGCCCCTATGCAACTGAAAGCTGCTTGAGACCACACCACCCATTCTCACCCTGGCTCCTGGGTCTGCATATAGTTACTTGACCCTGATTATGTTTTTAAGGCCTAGTCCCACTTTCTCCAAAACATGCCAGAGGTATTCCCAACCTACGGAATCGAACACCTGCTTTATATCTAGAAATGGTAGGGCATAGGCTCCCTCGTTTAGGTGAGTAGTGTGGTAAACATGCCACAGTCACCTGAGGTTATACATAGTGCTCCTCTGTGGTATAAATCCACACTGGTCAGTAGGTATGTCATCGTCCCAGTTGTGCAAGATAATACATAATATTTTTGTCACACCGTGAGACCCATTTTTAATGTCTCATAAAAAATGTTCTGCTACATTTTACATTTTTTTAAACTGAAATAAATTCCTATTTGGAGATAGCAGACATGGAGGAGAGGTGTTTCTTTTCCTATAATGCATATGTCTTATCTTCTTTTCCCATTGTTTGACCACCACTTTTCATTAGTTTTCGTCTTTTCTTTTGTGCCTCCCTTCTTCTCTAATCTTTTTATCTTGCAATATCCATTCTTCTCCATGCCTTTTCTCAAAGCCCCTACTACTATCTAACTCATAGTTTCATATTTACCTCCATACTCTGGCAAAACTTTCCCTATAGTCCTGTGGGCTCTAGTAACACACCAGCACTGATGAAAAACAAGAGTTGATTGCTATGGATGTGGACATAAACTTCCCAAGAAAACAATTTCCTAACTCATTAGGTGAGTGGTTGAATAAGTCCTGGTTTCTTAAAACATGCATCATCAAGACATAGGGTGTGGTTTTTAGAAACAGGGAAGCCCATTGGCCTACTCCTTTCCTGCAAGTATCCATGAGTACGTGCCCACAGCCAGTCCGCACTGTCGGAAAGATACAATTCCTCATCAGCAGTCAGATGTCTCGGTGCAGATAGATGTATGATAGACCTGTTTTTCACCTTATGCTTTGAGTAGGGGTGTGAGTAGTTGCGCAGATATTCATTGTAAACTCCATGGTATTTCTCATATAAACTACGAAAAATATGTCACACCCATCCTTCCTGTGTTTGTGGCTGTCTAGAGGGAATGCACAAAGTGTAGCAGTCACACAGTCCAGACGTGTATTGGAGACAGGCTGCAGTCACACAGAGCAAAGTTAAGAGCAGAGAAATGAGGGTATCAACATGAAATGGGCTTTCACATGAAAACCAAAACTTTAACAATTATTTTGTGAGTGAATAAAGTTGTGATAGTCACTTACAAAGAAAAGTTAAGCACGTTAGGAATTTACATGCTAAAGGTTGCTGTATACCTGTTCAACATATTTCAGTGTACTAGTGAGAAATAACAGATGGAGCTATACCTTCACATACAAAATGCTCATGACTTACTAGTGCCAGTTATCACAAGGGTGCAGGCATGGGAGAAGTAGGAAATTATGTGAACTGTGGGTAGTATAATAATCAAGAACTCTGCTGGATTTCACTCGCATAATAAAAACTATGCACACTCCTAGTTTTAGGGTGATGTTTACTCTATTTCTTGTCACCTCAAATGCCAAGGTTACATTGCTCCTCATTTACATTGATGAGCAGCAGGTATAACTCTGAACTATTAAAGTATTTCACCTGTGCATGCACTTCTAGCCTCCACAATGTCTCCAATGCTTCTCAAGTGCAGTGGCCCCCATAGCACTGGGCAAAAGGTAGAATGAAAGCATTTCAATTGTTCTACCACACGGGCACTGGAAACAGTGTCCTTTAAGATAATTTTTAACATCCTCCATGTTGCTAATATGCATCAGCACGTTGGCAATCTCAATGGGGTAACCCAGTATCGTGCAGAACCTGGGGATAGGTACAGTATAGGAACAGTGGTTCTGCCACCTGAAAAAACTTTAACTATTATGTCCCCCTTTCCAGATGGGATTCACAACATATGTGTAAGCAGCACACAACTGAAAAAACAACAATTTGGATTCAACAAATCTTTTTTTGTATTTGAAAAATTAGTAGGTTAAACAAAATAACCAAATAACTATATGCAACATACAGAACAAAATACACATGGATATTTACAATAGTGACATGAATTTGTGACAGATTGTGACAATACACACCACAATAGTCCACAAATATTTACAAAGAGACAAAACATCAACATGGAACATCTATTTCTTCATTATATTTCTAGCAATCACAGAAAACCCTAGTAAGAATACTTCAATTCTATAGATCTTGCTGGACTGAAAACATGCTAGCTCTTGAACGTCGACGTTTTGACCCCTACTAACGTGTGTGTTTTATGAAAATCACAATGGGGTCTTCTTCAGGACAATAACCTGTTGTGTATGCCCTGTTCAGAAAGAAAAAGAATGGCTAATTATAAATATCAGTGTGTGCGTTTATAAAAAAGGTCGAAAAGGTGTCTAAAACATGAGCTCACCTTGTAGACTGTATCAACGGATTGCACTGTTCATTAGATAAAACAGTATTCAAAATTGTCCCAAAATTCACCGGTGTCTTGCTCCTATAGTGAATATATGTGTCAGTTAATGGTATATTCGACTCACAGGTTCATAGGAATATATGGATGTTTAGTAATCCATACCTGATATTTTTGTGGTATCAAGGATTATACTTCAAGAGTCCGAGGATATTAAAATGGTGGAGGCTCAAGCGCTCATCCTAAATCTGTGGTGGAATTGGATACAATTGTAAACCATTGCTGTAAACTCAAATCACAACCACCATCAATATATGCTACGTGAGATGTGTCAGAAAAACGGATGACATGATTGGAGTGCGATAACTCCAATACGTATTGTATTGCACCCACGCGTGTATTAATAACGACCGCGGATGACGAAAAGAAAAATTAATTCATTAAATTCACCGTGAAACATTCAGCGTAGAGTGGAATTGATGACTCGATTCGCCAAAGGTGAAAATCACCACCACCGTGTAATCAGGGTAAAACCAAACTCACCTCTGGCTCAATGGCTCGGAGAACCAGCAAATAATCCTTAATGCTCTTTAACAAAACCCGTCTCTGATAGACCTGGTCCAGCCTGGGGTCTATCCATTTCCCAACTTGTCAGGTTTAGACCTCCATATCTGTATCAAAAGAGTTAAAATAAGTAGGCGTAAGTATGTCCCATCCTGCTTAATGTAACCAAGTCATGTAAAAGAATTATACGATAACTCGACTTACCTCCGGCAATGCTGCTCGGAGTCTGCAGAGGACAAGGGCCAAACCTCTGTGCTTCCGCATTAAATGAAGACAAGCAACGCTCCCGGCTTCCGCGTGCACGTAGGCACGTTAGGAATGCACGGCCGGGACGCGTTTCTCTGGAAACGAGAACGTAGGCTTTTCCCGATTGTGGAACACCGAGTCTCGTTCGCCCGATTGAACTGCTAAACCAATTGCAGGGCTAGTAAACATAAATACCCCCCCATAGTGGGGAACAGATCGATTATAGTGAATATAACTTCCTGCCTCCATGGCAAATGAGTACAATATATTTGCCCAACACTAGGTGTTGTTCATGGACAAAGATAAATGGAGTACACAAGTCCATAATACAGTGTTGGCCCTGGCGTAAAATTACTCCACAAATATAAATACATAAATTGAATTGTCTTGTCCTGTCAGCGGGGTTCTGTGCACCTCAAAAGAAGTGTCATACCCAGCGCATAGACACGTGGTCCACGTTCATAAAGTTTCACCATTAAAGGATAGAATGCGGGCACAAAACATCCCCAGTGGAAACAAACGAGTATAACCTTCTGCCTACATAGTAAATCATGATCATTTGGAGTACAGGAGTCCGTACTTTGGATTTTATGTCCCGGCGTGGATTAAAAATCCACTCAAATTTAAATGACATGTCCCGTGGGCATAGTTGTATGACACCTCAGGAGAAGTGTCATACCATATATACGCATACCCATGGTCGGTGACAAAAAATGGTCGCCGTAGTCTCACCGCATCTACTGGAGCAACGTCATGTGGTCTAAAAGCATGTCAACCAGCCAATTTATAGTGTGAATTTCCTAGCCTACGGATACCAGGCATGAATGATGTATGCGACGATGTACTTTCTTGTATGGGCCCTTGTGGTCATATTACAAACAGAGAACAATGCAAAATTTTAATCATATTCAGACAAAAATAACATGTTGTATCAATCAAATCCGGGTGCACGTATAATATTGTGTGATAACATGCTTGAGTACAAATAGATAGCTACGTGTAATCGGGTGTTTAAGAAAAAGGTATTTAAAAAAACATTTAAAAAAACACATAGTATCATCTAAATCATTGATTCTGACTGAGGAAAGATAAGTTACATGGTGGGCACACACATATGGCATGATAAAACACTGTGTAGAAACACATCAACATTCATGTATTTCAATGATTTTTACATACAACAAGACACATTGTTTGGAGCATTATGTTATATTCCATATAGGTGTCATAACATAGGCCCCGGTAATCTCATTTCCCACCACCTATATTCTCTCCCTACATTACACTTGTCACGGTTTACAGGGACTGACCTTTTACCTAGATATTACACTGCAGTCAGAACGCGGGTTTTCCCTAGTTCGAAATCTCATACATTATGCATGAGGATTCATGGAAGCACAGCAGGACTACCAGCTCCTGTATAAAATCTATGTACAAAGTTCAAGCCCAACGTCATCCTTAGGCCGACACAGTAATACAGCAAGGTAGGACCCCTGGGGAGACCTATGGGTATATATACATCACATCTTGCTAAGACAGTTAGAGGAGACCGAGACTTCCCGGGCGATACACTGACCAGAGACACTGAGGTTCCTGTATGCAGACACTCCAGCTCGCAGTGGTCTAACATCCCTCGCGGGGTGTCTAGTTCGAGAGCAGGACGGGGTCCCACAGTCTCACTTAAGGTAACGGGGTTGACTAGATCCTAGAGGAATTCTTGGCTTAACACCTACATACATGCTAGGTACACTTAGGTACATCTAGTTAGGGAGGCATCGTAGGAGTACGCATCTTTTATCATGTGTTTTATATACTCTAATGTATTCATGATTATAGTAAGATGGTAGAACTATACAATCCATTTACTTTTATAGTACTGCTCATCATTTATATCCTATACTGTCTAACGGTTGTTGCAGCACATCTACTCTACACCAGAATAACAACTGTTCAATAAATGCTTATTGAAAACGCCCAGTTTGTTTATTCTGTGTGTCTCTGTGAGACAAACTAAGTAAGCACGAGTGACTGAGCGAAAAGTAGTATATTGTTTCCACTATCCTGGGGGATCAGGGTTGTTATGTTCGGAGGTTGCCAGAATCTATTCTCTCCCTGGTAAGAGGAGATTATAGTGGCACTGTGAGCTAGCTGATACAGACAGGCTAACATACCCGGTGGGGGTGCACAGAATCAGTCTGCCACCAGTCCCACAGTTTATGTTATCCAAACGCGCAGATCCTGTATAGGTCATATAGGAACTACATGACAGGGTGCCGCCAATGTTGGTTGGGTACTTATTTAACAGTAGAATCTGAGTAGTTCAGTCGTGCTATTCTCAGAAATCCCTAGTCACAAAATACCAGAGACGTCTGGAGTGGGTAGGCTAAATACCGCCACAGCTGAGTAGGCAAACATCCTATTTATTGGCTGTTGGTGAATCAAGCTTGAAGGACACAGTGTTCCTAAAATTGTGCAAAAACACCTTATCTTAGTTCCCTTGGAAAAAAACCCCACTTCTTCCTTAAAACAATGACTGAAGACGCGGATAACGCGGGAGGAGTTGTGCAAAATTTGCACCTCTCAGATGAAGAAGAAATGCAGATGCAATTCCGATTGCAGAAAACTTTAGAAATACAGTTACCCTGAGACTACTTGCGCACCTAGGGGTGGCATAGTAGCATTCGTGATTGAGGCACACGAATCATACAGAACAGAGGTATTTTATTTGTGGGTTACATTCCCAGCAGCAAATGCAAGAACGAAAACATTTCACTTCTACACAGAAGGTGATGCACCAGCGGAATATTGTCCATTTGAGGACATTGAGGTTCCACTTACATACCAGGAACACTTACACTGGTTTAAAGGAGCCCTACCCCATATAAGAAGAAGAGTAAGACTCGGTCCACTCGGAAGAGAAGGAGCGACATGGCCAATATTGGCAACATACACACCACATCCTGACATTGAAACTATGCCAGGACCAGACTTACTCATATTTCACAAAGAATTTATAAAACTTTACAGAAACCTGACGCAATACGTCATGAGGACATTTACAGTCCAGCCAGCAATGGTAACAACAAATACAGCTCAAGTTCAAAACACAACAACTAAAATGACACCACAAAGTTACACGCAGTGATGGGTAAAATGCCCGCAACACGTGAACAAATGCCATTCTGGATAGATCAGAAAATAACACAGCTAGAAGCAGTATTCCCAAATTCTAGCCCATATGAAAAACACAGAATGCAAACAATCTGCTTGACCACAACTAGAGGAATGTACCTCGTGGGGTACAGTTTTCGCTGCCATATATACCAGAACTCATGGTATCCCGTCATTAGTAGTAGTACCACGCATATTGAGACAAATACAAAATGAGTACGGAGCAGAGCTTGCTCTAAACTTAGGGATCAAGATACTAGGTAACTATGCCCAGGTATCAGCGATAATACTGGCAAATATTAAAAGGGAAGCAGCATTAGTGGCCATCTGCCAATGCCTAAGGGAATTCAGTCCTTTACAACAGGAACAGGAACTACCGAAAACAATTGAAACTGCATATGCAGAATTAGGCAGGGACAGTTTGGGAGGAAAAGTGTTAAAACCACAAATGATGGGTAGTCCTGAGAAGGAGACTTTCAAGCAGACACCTACCTCTTCTAAAAAGAAGTGGGACAATAGTAAAAAACAAAATATTAAAGAAAACAGATCTCAATCCAGCGGTAGATCTCTTCCACAGGAGCCCTCCGAAAGGAGGTATAACCTTAGGAATAGGGATAACATTAGGAAGCTTGACAGGTATCAGGATACTGATACACGTTCCTCTCGTTCCTTTCAGGGTTCATCGAAAAAATCTGAGAGGGAAGGACGGTCAGACAGACAAGACGATCGTACAAAGTCCAGAGACAAGCAGAACGCCCAAGAATATACTTCAAAAAAAGAAGATAAAGCCAAACCAAAACCACAGTTCAAAAAGAAGAAGGTTGCAGGTCTAAAGATCAGACATGCCCAGAATTCTGAGGACTCGACTGTAGGAGAGTAGGATCTGCTTCTTATAGTTACCCCCACCTTTTGCTGATGTTTCACTGTTTTCGACTTAGTCTGACTGGGATCCTGCTATTCAGGACCCCAGTCTATCTGCTTTCTCCTCTAAATTGATTGCATGTACTTTAGGTACACTCCAGATTGGATTCTGGGGTACCCTTATAAGTCCCTAGTATATGGTATACTATGTACCCAGGGCATAGGTACCCCAGAGGCCTCCCAGGGGCTGCAGCATGTATTATGCCACCACTGAGAGACCATTTAAAATGACACCACAGGTCTGCTACTGCAGCCTGTTTAAGGTGGTGCATGCACCCCTTACTTAGATATAGGTTCACTATATCTATCCTGATCACTGCACATATAAGCCTATCAGTCACCCCTATGGCAGGCCTTATCAATCCTGAAGGAAGGGTAGTGGGTTTTATGTGAGAGGGTGCCCCTGCATGAGCAGAGCACCTCTGCAGCCTTCGGAACCACTATTCCGGGGTTGTCTGGGATGCAGCCAACCATATACTCTTAAGTGCATTATAACCTCGCTGTAAATGCTAACTTTAAAATGGCTGCAAGGAATTATGTCGTGTTTGGTGTCAAACACCTTGGAATCATACCTCCACACCAGTAACTGGTGTGGGAGGTATGATTCCTCCCTCCTAGAGGGAGAAATATGACAGCACCGGTACACCCGGTACCAGCTTCACAGAGCCCTGGCATCACAAAATGGATGCTGCCAGCCACAGACACGAGTCTGCCCTCCTGCTGCTGGGCGAAACTTTGGCAGGGGAAGGCTTGACAATAGGTTTCCTGTCACAGGGAGGTGTGACCTCCTCCCAGACAGGCTTTAGTGTATTGGGGCTGGGTGGGTGCACTCTCAGAGTGCTTTGATGTCTGCACTGGGGGCACATTTGGTGTCCCTGTGCATAGTCCAGCTCAAACCGGTTGCAGGGGCTACTAGCCCCTGCTCTGGTGCTAAACTGGACAAAGGACATGGGTGTAGCCACCCCTCTGTCCTGACCCTCCCATAGGTGGGTCCACAGAGTTTGTCCCACCCCTTCCTTGGGTATAAAGTAGGAACCCTGACTACAGGACTTTGGATATTACCTGGACTAAACTCTGCTACAGAAACCAAGTAACCTTTGACGATCTACGCTTTGCTGGATGACTGAAGAATCTCCCTTGGAGTAAAGGAGTTACTCCCCTGCAACGTTTGCATCTACGCAGCTCCCGACGGACTCCGAAGATTTTGCAACACAGGAGGTGGGAGCCCAAGCTTCCCCGAGGCCGACTAGTGCTCTCAGCAAACCTGAGACCCGCAGCCCTCGTGGGGACCGTGCAATTCGAACCCCTGGACACCGTGCACATTTGCAGCAGCATATGCTTTTAGGAAATCCCTGAGGCTGTGCTTTGGGCTACTTGTAGTCCAAACTCTGAGCAGTGTTTCCACCAAAGATTACTGGCCTACACTCCACGAGTGTTCCGTGGGCTGGTAGTGAGGGATTCCTCTCGAGGTCCCTTCGCGATCCCTGGTCCGTTGACCTGTGGGTCCCTGAGAAGGCAACTTTAACTTTCAGTGAGCTTCCCTGGTTGCTCCAGATGTTCCCTGACTTTCCATTGCTTGGGGAGTCCCCAGGACCTTGCTGGTCCTCACAGAAGCATCTTTTCTCTGACCATGTGGGTTGCAGTTGCCAAGGCTTGTTGGTCTCCCATCCCAAAACTGACCCCCCCCCCAGCACTCGACATCCTTTGTGGGACAGCTCGCCTGTGGAATCTGGTCATCGTCAACGTCTCCTGGTCCCCGGGGCTGCAGAGTCAAGCTTCACCTCTTCGCACCTGAAGCACCCGACATCGGTGGACATTCGATTGCTCCGCTCCTGGTCAAGTGAAGTGACCCAGACTTTGTCCCCTCTGCTTTCAGGTTCTTCTCATCTCTGATCCAGGCTTGGATCACACCGGACACTTTTCTTCTCCACGGCAGCAGCACTTCTTCGCATCACGCCATTGAAAACGACGAGGGTTTCCGACACCACTTGACCCCTATGCACCCGGCTTCCCTGGGCTAGGTAACACGGGTACCTCGGTACTCACAAGGGTGCTGGCCTTAGAACCTTCTAAGTTTAACTGGGTTTGCTTGAAGTCTTCTCTGAAGTGTCCTTAAACTCTAAATTTCCAACCGCGACTTTCCCATAGAGTTGTACGGAGCTCGCGTCTGTGTTCCCACACTGCACCCTGCACCCGTCCTCCGTGGGTCCCCTGTGTCACTACCTTGGGTGATTCCTTGGGGTCCCAGCGATTATACGTGCTCTAGGCACTGTGTCTAGTCAAATCGTGGTTGTTTTACCACTTTCTTAATATATGGTTTGGTCTCCCCCTGGAGCCCACTGTGTATTGTGCTATTTACTGTTGTTCTAGTACTGTAATATTGTGTGCCTTGTTCTCTAATCTCATAAAGAGGTTAGTAGAGAGTGTTTAGTAATAAATACATATATTTTATATATACCTGGTGTGGTTCTCCTTTCATTTGGTCATTCAAGAGGTTATATACTGGTAAAACAAGCTGCTTTACATTCCTTCAAGACTTAGCCTGAAGCTGCTCTCCACAGCTACCACTAGGATAGCTTTCTATAAAGGTTGTCTTTAACCTAATCATCAATAAGGGTCGTTTGGACTGGTGCAAGGTGCCCACTTTAACTAGTGGACAGCATATACCAGGCCAACTTCTCACATTGGTGTGCAGCGGGTGGGATTCAAGCTTGCTATTGTTTTACCAGATAATCTCAGTGAGTGACTAACTGAAAATCACTAAAGGTACTTATGTACATATAAATCAAGTCTAGAATAAGGTCAGTTCTACTGAACTTAGAGTTGGGTAAGTCAAGGGTCTAGCACACCCTTTCTCGAACTCAAGAGAGTCTCAGTTCCCACTAGAGTAGGTAGGTGCATACACCACACCACACTAGAATGTCTTCAAGGCCTGAAGTCAGTGACTCCTTGCCAACTAAGTATGACCACCTCACATTCCAAGAATTGAGAAACATGTGTGCATCAAGGAAACTGAAGACAGGGAAAAACCCAAACACCCAGAAGCTCATAGTGACTTTGCTTTTAGATGGCCTCAGAAAGACTCCAGGGTCTGATGAGGCAGGCAAAGGGGGTGGGACAGCAGAAGAGGAAAGGCCAGGGAGTGAAAACCTCAATGACCTGGACTCTGATGCTGGCCAGAGATTCAAAATGATTCTAACCTGGAACAGCCAATCCTTCCTGAAGGTGAGGAAGGATGCCCCAGTGGGCCTCTCTTTACCCCACCTGGAAGGGTTAACAGTTTACCAAGAAGATCCAGATCTCCTTCTCTGGAGTCTAATCATTCTGGTACATCTGTAGGGAGCTCTGCTTCTCACAGGACTTCTGCTTCTCATAAAAGTGAGTCCTCTTATGAGAAGAAGTGCCAACTGCTTGAGTTTGAGAGAGCTAAGCTCAGGATCAAGAGAGAGCAATTGGCCTTAGATAGGGAATCCCTGGAGCTTTAGAGAGCTTCTCAGAAGTTGGAACTAGAGTTCCATGGTGGCAGCCACAGTGTCCCTAGAGGTAGAGAAAATACTCATGACCATAGGAACCTGAACAAGATTGTCCCGCCCTACCAGAGTGGGGATGACATCCACAAATGGATAACTGCACTGGAGAGGGCCTGTAAGGTACAGAGGGTCCCTCAGGAGCAGTGGGCAGCAATCTTGTGGCTCTCCTTTGCAGACAAAGGTAGAGACAAGCTCCTCACTGTAAGAGAAGATGAGGCTGATAATTACAAAGCCCTGAAGAGTGCTCTGATTGATGGGTTTGGCCTAACCACTGAACAACACAGGTTAAAGTTCAGAGACACCCAAAAGACACAGACTCAGGACTGGGTTGACTTTGTTGATTGTGCTACTAAGGCTCTGGAAGGCTGGTTACTTGGCAGTAAGGTGTGTGATTTCAAAGCATTGTATAATTTAATCATGAGAGAGCAGATCCTTAATAACTGTCAAAATCAGCTGTTGCATCAGTACCTGGTGGACTCTGATCTGACCTCTCCCCAAGAATTGGGCCAGAAGGCAGACAAATGGGTCAGAACCAGGGTGAGGCAGAAGGTTCAGAACCAAGGTGGTGACTCCAAGAAGCAGGATTCTAAAAACTCTGATAAGGGTGGTGAGAAGGGTAAAGACCAGAAGTCTTCTCAAGGGCCCCAAAAATCTGCATCTGGTGAGGAGTCACAAACCAACAAAGGTAAAGGCAAGAAGAAGCCATGGTGTTAAATCTGTAAACAGAAGACCCATTGGACAAGTGATTGTAACAAGTCCAAGGACTCAACTCCAACCACCACTGCCCCTAAGGCAACGGTTCCCTCTAGTTCAGCTCCAAGTGGTGGTGTTCCAAATAAGGGTGTAGTAGGGTTAACCCTGGGATCTGAGATGGACTCAGGCCTAGTCAGAGTACCAACTCAGGCTATGTTGATCTGTGATGGGGGCATGGATATGGCCTCCTTATTTGTAAGCCCCAGTAATCTGGGCAAATACAGACAACAGCCTATAATCAATGGAAAGGAGGCCTTGGCATTCAGGGACACAGGAGCAAGTGTCACAATGGTGACAAAAGATCTTGTGGCTCCTGAGAAAATCATACTTGGTGAGATGTACCAAGTGACTAATGCTAGCAATGTCAGGACAGACCATTCCTTGGCAGTTGTTAATTTCTCCTGGGGGGGGGGGGTAACTGGCCCTAAAAAGGTTGTGGTAAGTGCAGACATCCCTGTTGAATGCTTGTTGGGCAATGATTTAGAAACTTCAGCTTGGGCTGAAGTGGAACTCAGGACTCATGCAGAAATGTTGGGTATCCCTGCAGATGTGTTTGCTATGACCAGGTCACAGGCAAAAATGTCTAACACTGAACAGGTCCTGGAAAAATGGACCAGGCACCTTCCAAGAGAAGGAGCAGTAGGGTTAAGGCAGTGTCTTCCCCCCTGCCTCAGAATCCAGATCAGTCTCTTGAGGGAGCTGATCTTAGTCCTGAAGAAGGAACTGTCCCAGATGAGCTTGAACCTGATCAGGTTGAGTTCTTGGGGACAGGGGGCCCTTCCAGGGCAGATCTGAGCCAGGAGCAACTGAGCTGCCCCTCTCTTGAACCCCTCAGACAGCAAGCTGCTGCTGAGGCTGCTGGGAGTGCTAGTGGGTCCCATAGGATCTACTGGGATGATGGACTCCTTTAGTCAGAGTGTAGAGACCCCAAGCCTGGAGCCACCAGGAGGTTGGTTATACCCCTGAAGTTTAGGAGCTTCCTATTGACACTAGCACATGATATCCCATTAGCAGGTCACCTAGGCCAAAACAAAACTTGGGACAGAATTGTCCCTCACTTTCATTGGCCTCATATGTCTGAAGACACCAAGGAGTTTTGTCGCTCCTGTGTCACCTGTCAAGCCAGTGGTAAGGCAGGTAGTACTACAAAGGCCCCCCTGATACCACTACCTGTGGTGGGGGTTCCCTTTGAGAGAGTAGGGATTGACATTGTTGGTCCCCTAGATCCTTAAACTGCATCTGGGCACAGATTTATACTGGTGGTGGTGGACCATGCCACTAGGTATCCAGAGGCAATTCCCCTTAGAACCACCACAGCTCCTGTGGTGGCAAGGGCCCTCCTGGGAATCTTTTCCAGGGTGGGTTTTCCTAAGGAGGTAGTATCAGACAGAGGTGCCAACTTCATGTCTAGTTACTTAACTGCTATGTGGAAGGAGTGTGGTGTAAATTACAAATTTACCACCCCTTATCACCCACAGTGCAATGGTTTAGTTGAGAGGTTCAACAAAACCTTAAAGGGCATGATTAAAGATCTCCCAGAAAAGCTTAGGCGCAGATGGGACATACTTTTGCCCTGCCTTCTCTTTGCCTACAGAGAGGTTCCACAGAAGGGGGTTGGTTACAGCCCATTTGAGCTTCTGTTTGGACATCCAGTTAGGGGTCCATTGTGTCTAGTGCAGGAGGGATGGGAGTTACCTCTCAAACCCCTAAACAGGATATTGTGGACTATGTACTTGGTCTCTGCTCCAGGATGGCTGAGTACATGAAGAAGGCAACTAAAAACCTTGAGGCTAGCCAGGAATTGCAAAAGGCCTGGCATGACCAAAAGGCTGTGTTGACTGTTTATCAGCCAGGACAGAAAGTATGGATGTTGGAGCCTGGGGCCCCAGCAGCCCTCCAAGACAAGTGGAGTGGTTCTCATACAATTATTGAGCAAAAGGGAGAGGTTACCTACCTGGTAGACCTTGGAACTCCCAGGATCCCCCATAGGGTGCTCCATGTCAACAGGCTCAAACCATATGTTGACAGGGCAGACATGGGCTTGCTCATGGCTACTGATGAGGGACAGGAGGAAGAGAGTGATCCACTCCCTGACCTGCTCTCAAAGAACCCTGATGATGGTTCAGTAGATGGTGTAGCCTTGGCAGGCAGCAGCAAACTGATTGCAGAAAAGTTCTCAACCAGTTTAGACATATGTTCTCACTGACTCCAAGTCAGACTACCTGGTGCACTCATGAAGTGGACACTGGGGACAGTCTGCCTGTTAAAAATAAGATTTACAGGCAACCTGACCATGTCAGGGACTGCATCAGGACTGAAGTCCAGAAGATGTTGGATTTGGGTATGATTGAACCCTCAGATAGCCCTTGGGCTAGTCCAGTAGTCTTAGTGCCTAAACCTCACACCCAGGGTGGTAAGAGAGAGATGAGGTTTTGTGTTGACTACAGAGGTCTCAATGCAGTCACTAGGACTGATGCCCATCCAATCCCTAGGGCAGATGAGCTTATAGACACTTTGGCCTCATCCAAGTTTCTCAGCACATTTGACCTGACAGCTGGCTACTGGCAAATCAGACTAGCTGAGGATGCAAAAGCCAAAACAGCATTCTCAACCCCTAGTGGGCACTACCAATTTGTGGTGATGCCCTTTGGTTTGAAGAATGCACCTGCCACTTTTCAAAGGTTGGTGAACAAAGTCCTTACAGGCCTGGAAGCCTATAGTGCAGCATATCTAGATGATATTGCTGTCTTTAGCTCCACCTGGGAAGATCACCTGGTCCACCTGAGAAATGTTTTGGAGGCCCTGCAGAAAGCAGGCCTCACTATCAAGGCCACCAAGTGCCAGATAGGGCAGAGCCAAGTTGTATACCTGGGCCACCTTGTGGGTGGGGGCCAGGTTCAACCATTGCAGAGCAAAATCCAGACCATCATGGACTGGGTTGCTCCAACCACCCAGACTCAGGTCAGAGCTTTCTTGGGCCTGACTGGGTACTATAGGAGGTTTGTCAAAGGATATGGATCCATAGTGACCCCTTTGAATGACTTAACTTCCAAGAGAATGCCAAAGAAAGTTCAGTGGACAGTCAGCTGTCAAAAGGCATTAGATGACCTGAAGCAGGCCATGTGCACTGCTCCCATTCTGCAAAGTCCTGACTACTCCAAACAATTCATTGTCCAAACAGATGCATCTGAGTTGGGGGTAGGGGCTGTGTTATCACAATTGAATGATGAAGGTCAGGATCAGCCAGTAGCTTTTATTAGCAGAAGGTTGACCCCCAGAGAGAAACGTTGGTCAGCCATTGAGAGGGAAGCCTTTGCTGTGGTTTGGGCCTTGAAGAAGCTGAGGCCATACTTGTTTGGCACTCACTTCATTGTTCAGACAGACCACAAGACCCTCTTATGGCTAAAACAGATGAAGGGTGCAAACCCCAAACTTTTGAGGTGGTCCATTTCCCTACAGGGGATGGACTATACAGTGGAACATAGACCTGGGAGTAACCATGCCAATGCAGATGGACTCTCCAGATATTTCCACTTAGAACATGAAGACTCAACTGGTCAAGGTTAGTTTAATGTCCTGATGTTTGGGGGGGATTGTGTAGGAGAGTAGGATCTGCTTCTTATAGTTACCCCCACTTTTTGCTGATGTTTCACTGTTTTCGACTTAGTCTGACTGGGATCCTGCTATTCAGGACCCCAGTCTATCTGCTTTCTCCTCTAAATTGATTGCATGTACTTTAGGTACACTCCAGATTGGATTCTGGGGTACCCTTATAAGTCCCTAGTATATGGTATACTATGTACCCAGGGCATAGGTACCCCAGAGGCCTCCCAGGGGCTGCAGCATGTATTATGCCACCCCTGAGAGACCATTTAAAATGACACCACAGGTCTGCTACTGCAGCCTGTTTAACGTGGTGCATGCACCCCTTACTTAGATATAGGTTCACTATATCTATCCTGATCACTGCACATATAAGCCTACCAGTCACCCCTATGGCAGGCCTTATCAATCCTGAAGGCAGGGTGCTGGGTTTTATGTGAGAGGGTGCCCCTGCATGAGCAGAGCCCCTCTGGAGCCTTCGGAACCACTATTCCGGGGTTGTCTGTGATGCAGCCAACCATATACTCTTAAGTGCATTATAACCTCGCGGTAAATGCTAACTTTAAAATGGCTGCAAGGAATTATGTTGTGTTTGGTGTCAAACACCTTGGAATCATACCTCCACACCAGTAACTGGTGTGGGAGGTATGATTCCTCCCTCCTAGATGGAGAAATATGACAGCACCGGTACACCCGGTACCAGCTTCACAGAGCCCTGGCATCACAAAATGGATGCTGCCAGCCACAGACACGAGTCTGCCCTCCTGCTGCTGGACGAAACTCCGGCAGGGGAAGGCTTGACAATAGGTTTCCTGTCACAGGGAGGTGTGACCACCTACCAGACAGGCTTTAGTGTATTGGGGCTGGGTGGGTGCACTCTCAGAGTGCTTTGATGTCTGCACTGGGGGCACATTTGGTGTCCCTGTGCATAGTCCAGCTCAAACTGGTTGCAGGGGCTACCAGCCCCTGCTCTGGTGCGAAGCTGGACAAACGACATGGGTGTAGCCACCCCTCTGTCCTGACCCTCCCATAGGTGGGTCCCCAGAGTTTGTCCCGCCCCTTCCTTGGGTATAAAGTAGGAACCCTGACTACAGGACTTTGGATATTACCTGGACTAAACTCTGCTACAGAAACCAAGTAAACTTCAACGATCTACACTTTGCTGGACAACTGAAGAATCTCCCTTGGAGTAAAGGAGTTACTCCCCTGCAACGCAGGCACCTCAACGCATCTGACCGGTTTGTATCTACGCAGCTCCCGATGGACTCCAAAGATTTTGCAACACAGGAGGTGGGTGCCCAAGTTTTCCCGAGGCCCACTAGTGCTCTCAGCAAACCTGAGACCCGCAGCCCTCGTGGGGACCGTGCAACCTGAACCCCTGGACACAGTGCACATTTGCAGCAGCATATGCTTTTAGGAAATCCCTGATGCTGTGCTTTGGTATACTTGTAGTCCAAGCCCTGAGCAGTGTTTCCACCGATGATTACTAGCCTACACTCCACGAGTGTTCCGTGGGCTGGTATTGAGTGATTCCTCTCAAGGTCCCTTTGCGATCCCTGGTCCGTTGACCTGTGGATCCCTGAGAAGGCAACTTTAACTTTCAGTGGGCTTCCCTGGTTGCTCCAGACGTTCCCTGACTCTCCATTTCTTGGGGAGTCCCCAGGACCTTGCTGGTCCTCACAGAAGAATCTTTTCTCTGAACGTGTGGGTTGCAGTTGCCAAGGCTTGTTGGTCTCCCATCTGGAAACTAACCCCCCAGCACTCGACATCCTTTGTGGGACAGCTCACCAGCAGAATCTGGTCATTGTCGACGTCTCCTGGTCCCCGGGGCTGCAGAGTCAAGCTTCACCTCTTCACACCTGAAGCACCCAACATCGGTGGGCATTCGATTGCTCCGCTCCTGGTCACGTGAAGTGACCCAGACTTTGTCCCCTCTGCTTTCAGGTTCTTCTCATCTCCGATCCAGGCTTGGGTCACACCGGACACTTTTCTTCTCCACGGCAGCAGCACTTCTTCGCATCACGCCATTGAAAATGACGAGGGTTTCCGACACCACTTGACCCCTATGCACCCGGCTTCCCAGGGCTAGGTAACACGGGTACCTCAGTACTCACAAGGGTGCTGGCCTTAGAACCTTCTAAGTTTAACTGGGTTTGCTTGAAGTCCTCTCCGAAGTGTCCTTAAACTCTAAATTTCCAACCGCGACTTTCCCATAGAGTTGTACTGAGCTTGCGTTTGTGTTCCCACACTGCACCCGTTTTCCGTGGGTCCCCTGTGTCACCACCTTGGGTGGTTCCTTGGGGTCCCAGCGATTCTACGTGCTCTAGGCACTGTGTCTAGTCAAGTCGTGGTTGTTATACCACTTTCTTAATATATGGTTTGGTCTCCCCCTGGAGCCCACTGTGTATTGTGCTATTTACTGTCGTTCTAGTACTGTAATATTGTGTGCCTTGTTCTCTATTCTCATAAAGAGGTTAGTAGAGAGTGTTTAGTAATAAATACATATATTTTATATATACCTGGTGTGGTTCTCCTTTCATTTGGTCATTCAAGAGGTTATATACTGGTAAAACAAGCTGCTTTACATTCCTTCAAGACTTAGCCTGAAGGCTGCTCTCCACAGCTACCACTAGGATAGTTTTCTATAAAGATTGTCTTTAACCTAATCATCAATAAGGGTCGTTTGGACTGGTGCAAGGTGCCAACTTTAACTAGTGGACAGCATATACCAGGCCAACTTCTCACATCGACTACTGAACGGGGAATGGACTCTGACAATGCTAGACAGTGCGGCAGAAGTAACAATAGCTCGCCAGAACCTGATGGAATTTCTGGTGACAGCGGACTTGAATGATTATATCACAGTGGAAACACCTGATACTAGGGTAAGTGTCCCACATAAATTATATGAAATAATGCTCCAGATGGAGGGGGACAAATGTAGGACAGTTAGAGGTCTCTTTTGGGAGAACCTGACGTTTGGCTATGATATTTTGTTAGCTGAACAAGATTGGCCGCCAGCATTCGTCATGGATTGCCCTAAGGGAGAAACGGTAATTTTTCCAGCTTTTCCTACCACGTTCCAAAACACTTAAGATATACATATGCGCGGGAGTGGGCGGTAGCCCAGGCTCCAGCATTATACAAAAACCATGTTGGATGAGATGAGGATTCAACCCGCCACATAATTCCACTAAAAAACACTCCTACTGCACAAAGACAGTATCCTATAAAGCAAGAAGCTAAAAAAACAGGTCAGGGAGATCTTAGATCAACTTGAATATCAAGGGGTGATTGAAACTTGCACCTCTCAAATGAATAACCCTTTGTGTCCGGTATTAAAACCGGACAATTCATATCGTTTAGTTTTAGATTACAGACATCTAAACACCTGCACTAAGACGTTTGCAGTTCAAAATGCACACAGTGCCGCATTAATGAATAACATTGTGCGGAAAAAATACAAAACAACAATAGATATCACAAATGGATTCTTTTGCCAAAATATAGCGCCTGAAAGCAGGTACCTGACAGCATTCTCAGCGCTAGGGTCACAGCGGCAATTTTGCCGACTCCCCCAGGGGTATAAAAACAGCCCGGGGTTGTTTTCAGCCATAGTGACTGAATTACTTCAAAACCTGGATGAAGAAGCATTGTCCTGTGGATGATATTTATCTAACAGGCGATGACCTGGAGGAACACTTGAACAGAGTGAATGCCATCATTTTGGGATTAGCATCTGAGGGTTATAAATTCAACTTTAAAAAATCAAAAATAGCCCACCTTAACGTCCTTTTTCTAGGATATGAACTTTCAAGTAAAGGGAAAAGCCTTGCAGCCAACTTTTTAGAAAAATGTGCGCTGCTCCAACCTCCGAAATCATTAAAAAACTTACAATCAATACTAAGTTTCCTTAATTTTGGCAGAACATACATTTGGGATTACGCAGAAAGAGTTAAACCTTTCTACGATTTAATAAAACCGGATTTTTCAGTTCAACATTGGACACAGGAACACACAGATACACTTTGTTCCTTACAAGCTGACATGATAGCTTCAAAACACTTACAGACACGCGTAAACGTACGCAACCTGGTGATCCGAATAGTTGCGGGTCAATCAGGGTACACCTAGCTAACATATAATGAAGGTGAAACAGTACCAATAGCATATAAATCACATTTGTACACAAATGCTGAGATGCGTTTTGCATCAACAGAAAAAATTCTAACAGCAGTACAGGCTGCTGTAGTCAGAGAAAGAGCCCTGGCTCAAGCGAAACGTATAATAGTCGTGACCCCGGTTCCAGCTTTAGAGGCTGCAACAAAGGCAAGCGTTCCCAACGCTAAAGCCTTACATCCGAGATGGACACAATGGGCTAATTCTCTCACTGCAACAGATGTAGAATACAGGTGCAACCCAAATTTAAAAACACAAGCATTTCTGCAATACGAACAAGAATATCTTCTACCAAATGAAATAATGCCTCTAGATCAGTATGAATACATTATTTACACTGATGGTTCTGTGCAACTGGCGATAGGGAGTAAACAGCAATATAGCGCCGCGTGTGCTATCGTTAAAGGACGGATGCAGGATGGAAATTTCATCCGAGTTGCACAAAAACACACTCTCTCAGAGACTGTACGGTACAGCTGGCAGAACTAAAAGCACTGATACTGGCACTGGTAAATACGGAGAATTCCACACACTAATTGTGTGCAATTCCTTTTACTGCGTACAGTCATACAATGAATATCTACATAACTGGAAAGAAAATGGGTTTAAAGATGCAAAAGGTGGCACAATTAAGCACAAAATGCTTTGGGAACAGGTAGTGGAGTTGAAAAACGAACCACCAAGGGCTCATGTGATACACACACTGAGTCATCAACGTGATGGCGTTCACGTTGAAGGGAATACATTGGCCGATGAGGCAGCAAAGGGGGCTGTATGGATGGCTTCCGTAGCTGCAATCACTCGTTCAAAAACGAGAATAGACTGTGAAATAATGGTTGCGATTATTACTACATGCAAAAATAGCTTAGCAGTACCAAAGAAATTTCCACTCAAGTACTCCTACAAGTTAGATGCAAACAATGTTCCATTTGCCCAAATTCCTGGAGTGGGGGATAGAGTAATACCAAATATGGATCAAAGGTTAGGATTAATTCTAGCAGCACACGAGGGGATAGGTTCTGCACACGCAGGAGTTTCGGCTACAGTTTCTCTATTGAAACAACGCTACTGGTAGCCAGGACTAAGAAGGCAGACGAAAGGCTACGTCTTGAAATGTCAGCAGATGAAAGGTTCCACCGTAACACGTCCAGTGCAGACACCATTACTGATATCAGACAAACCACTCGCGTGTGTTTATTTGGACCACTGCGGTCCCTTACAATCTGATGGGGCTTACAAGTATATCATGGTTGCAGTGGATTCCTGCTCTAGGTTCCTATGGGTGTGGCCCCACCGCTCGGCTGACGCTCGAACTGTTATAAAAGATTTGCGAGTCTTTACAGTTACATACGCAAAAGGCACACTTCATTCTGACCGTGGCCCCGCGTTTAGCTCTAGGGCTTACAAGGAAGCTATGGGAAGTCTGGGTGTAGCATTGCGGTACTCCTCTCTGTACCATCCTGAGGGAAATTCGGTTGTGGAGAGGAAAAACCGGGACTTAAAGCAATCTTTAACAGCTAGAGTATTAGGCTCGGGTGGCAATTGGGTAAAACACCTGTACGGAGTCCAAAGGGCATTGAACAATCAGCCAAGCAGCTCTCTAGGGAGGGTCACTCCTTATGAGGTCCTATTTGGGACGAGAATGTGGATACCTGATCTTGATTGTGAAGGCACAGTGGCGGATAAAAAAACATTTGACATCCATGAACGTTTGGCTGTTTTACAGGACCTGAATGAAAACAGGGCACAACAGAGTAATGTCAATACAAAGAAGAACCCCACTGGGGAAGTAAAAAGTGTCACAGCAAGACCTGTCTGGATCCCTAAAGTCGGGGATCTGGTCAGAGAAAAAATAGCAGACAAAAATGAATTTGGGCCATCATACAGAAAGCCTGTACCTGTCCTGGCAGTTGAAGGAACAAGAACAGTACTTCTGCCACCTCTTGCTGTTAAAAAGGATAAAAGATTCGTCTCAATTGACCTAATCAAACCACACTATGTGGCCGATACTGAGTAGTAGGCCACGTGGACTCCGAAGTAACAGACACCCTCATCTCACAACTATACAAGAAGTTCAAACAGAAAGACTCATCACGTTTGAAGGGTCACCTGCACGGAATGAAGGACTTAGCAACAATGCAATGGCACTTGTTCCTCTTAAAACTGAAGTTCAAAATGAGAACTCAACTGAAAGACAATTTTCAATTCGACCAAACACGGATATCTACGTCAACATGCCCCAACGAGAGCAAGCTACAGTTTCCACAAAACCTGCGGAACTAGCGAAAATTGATTGAACTGCATCTGGCTATTTCATTGACTTTGATACATTTTCATTAGATCCAAGCGAACCTGAAACAACGCCAGCCCAAAAAACTCGATTACATCGATTTAAAGACTTTCTGATCCATCTCAAAAAGACTTACCTGGTATCACCTTGGGTGGAACTCTGGGTATCTACAGGAATACTATTCTATCTTTTCTGGATAGGCCTAGTAATTGTTTTTAGTATGCTTATTAATGGAACTTATCTTCGAGAAAGCTCTGCGGCACAAAAAGTGAATGTGATTCTGAAACCGCACCTATCATCACATCGTGAAAGAAGAGATCTGTCATCAGTGAACATCACAGCAGTTCCTATACCTGATGGTATAGTATGGGACAAGATTGACTTCAATATATTTGGCCCGACCGAACTTTTAAAAATACCAGAATTATTTAAAATATCATTGAGCGATATCATTACCTCAAGTACATTTTCCGATGATTGGGATTATGAAACTGTAAATAATATGCTGTCTGATTTAGAGAAATCTGCTGCTTTTTCTAATAATGAAAAGTTAGAAGACACATCAGACTTTGAGAAAATGTATTGCTATCAACTTTTCCATATTTTTCAGGGTTTAACACATCGGACCCAGCCTCATATTACTATAAGGTTGCACCTACACAAGCACAGAAAAATATGTTGACAAACACAAAACAGATCTATTCTGCTACTTTTATTGCCCAGTTTTCAGAACAAGGGTTCAACCTATGGAAAGACACAATAGACTTAAAATCAGTCTGGGGTACTAGAGACTGGCAGATCCAGGGAACAGAGGCACTATTTAGAGCATGTCTGATTCCTCAACAAATAATGTTCTTGAATGAAACACTGCAACAAACAACTTGTCTTGGGTTAGCCAGGAATAAAGATCTCAATACACCTCGGGTGCCAGCACCATCACACACCGAGGATAACATAACATCACAAAACAGGTTACAATAGATGACATTTTACAAAGCAATAGAACAGACCCCGATTGGAAGGAATGGTTGGTTTGGCCCGTAGACACTAATAACTGTCAAGAAAGATTCTTGGGTAAAACTAAAGGATTTTGTATTAATAGGCCAGATCCGCGTTATGTGCAAAGTCAACACCTAGGGGTAGGGACATCATACAGTGTTGGGAAGTTATGCCTCGATTGGCTAAAAACCTCAACACTAACACAGGTGAAACAACACTTATCCTTACTTTCACAGGAGGTGGACCTACGGGATTTTTTATTAGGTCCTAGGAAGCCACGTCACAAAAGTTTCTATTATGCTGTCTACAATGAGATTTGGAAAATATCACAACAAGAGGCCAAGGAAAGATTACGAGAAATAGATCGTCTAAACCTAGAGAAAGCTCTATCAGTGGTAGATAATGGTTTAACTACCTTAACATCCAGGATATACTCACTGGCCATCATTGTATCTTCTGCTATCGATGTACTAGAACAAGATTTGTCCATACTACAATACGGGCAATCGCAATTGCGTTCTATTATGTTGTTAAGCTGGATGCTGCAATCTTTGCGCGCAGGCTATGTGCCTTGGTGTTTTATAAACAGCACGTCTCTGTTTTCCTCATACAATCTGGCAGAGCAACAGAAATGGCACAGAGGGGAGCGAAATATACAATGCTGCGCGTTGAAAAACTGGACAGATTAACATTTACAGTGGCAGAATCACCGTCCACAGAATGGATAATCCATGGCCACATAACTCTCCCGGTCACGACATTTCAATTCCATTATTGCCTAGAACAAATGCAGGCAGGCAGATATGAAGAAATGGGTAGGGAATTCATCAAGGAATCTTGGGAATTACCGTACAGGTTCTGATGCTGGAGTGGGGAAAAAGAAGTGTTTCTAAGCGGTACAGACTGCAAGAATACTTTAAGTGGATCACTTATATGCCAGGATTTAATGCTTCATGGGGCCTGTAATGGTTCGGTAGCAAACTTATCCTGTCACTTAAAGGCTGACCCAGCTGCTGTGATCACTCCAGTGTTCAGGCTACTTTCAAATGGGAGTTACTTGATGCTGAACGATCTAACGGTGGGCGTAGCTGGCGTAGTGCATCTACGCGTAGCTCCACAGAGTTTGAAAAAACTCAGTGGAGCTATGCATAGCTCTGCACCGCTACCTCCCCCTCCTCTCAAATTCTTTAAAAATACTAAAAAGAAGGCACTTACCTGTGTTTCTGCCGCCTCCCCTGCCTGGCCGATCTCCTGCCCGCTCCTCGCCGCCTCGCGTCCTTTTACATTAAAAAAAACACTACCTTGTGCGTCTTGCACATGCGCATGCGCACTCGCAAGACGTACAACGTAGTGTTTTTTTAATGTAAAAGGACGCGAGAGGAGCAGGAAGGAGAGCGGCCAGGCAGGGGAGGCAGCAGAAACACAGGTAAGTGCCTTCTTTTTAGTATTTTTAAAGTATTTGGAAAGGGGGAGGTAGCGGCTAACTCCGCTCCGCCACGGAGGTGGAGTTTTGCCTATCTCCGCGTTCACCACGGAGAGTGGAGTAGGCAAATCTCCGCAAACTCCGATGGTGGAGCGGAGTTACCGGCCCAGGGTTAGAACAATCAAGGTTGCTGTGGGATGCTTCCGGGCTTCGTATATCTGGTAACAGTGAGTTCCAGGGTTACTTGCTGTATGCAAGTATTGTTTCCACCAACACATACAGTCAGGGAGGCGCCGTTATGGCCTTTGCTAAATGTTTCATTAATACGGTTTGATACTCTGAGCAGAATGAAAGCCATGCTTATTCAGAACCCCGTGCCCTTAGCCTCTGCTTGAGAGACTTTTGATCTTCAAGTAGCAAGGTCTTCGGCAGAGATACAGGCACTTATACGTACAAATTGGCCTTTTCATTTCGCAGAAATGGTAAATCGTATCTTTAACATGTCTGATACGACAGGCATTGTCCACCTATTTAAGATCATAGGCTCTGGACTATTAAGCACCTTTCAGATGGTCCTCGGAGTTATACCAAACTTTATACACTCCGTATTTGGAAGCATCTTTGGAGGGCTGCCATTGATCCTGTTTCTAATAGCAGGTATCCTGATTGTTGTTTTTCTGCTACGCAATGGATGTCCCAGTCACCAAGGAGATGGAAACAGTGCTCCTGGAGAGAAAATACTGTGATCGCATGGTACAACTTCTAGGCACATCTCGCCTAAGAGAACTAAGGGGCATATTAGCAAGGGCTTTATCGCCGCTTTAGCGGCACTTTTTGCCGCTAAAGCGGCGATTTCTTTATCGCCCTATCAGCAAGCTGTCGATAACAGGCGTTAGCAACAGCTTTCTGGCGATAGCGGCCCGTTTTCCCATCGCCTTGCATGCCAGCGATAATTATCGCTAATGACATGCAAGGTAGGCGTTCCCAACTAAAAGCGACTGAAAACAGTCGCTAACACAACTTCCCCCTATTAGCAACGCAGGCGAAGCGATAAAAAAATTCGCGCTAAGCGCGAATATCGCTAGAATTTAACACCTGCTAAAAACATGACTTACCTGTTTGTTGTATGGGAGGTGAATTGTCAGGCTAAGTCCCCCATGGCGTTAATGCGTGAATATCGCTGGATTTCCAGCGATATTCACGCATTTCGCCACTATCGCTGGATATTTTATCGCATTGGAGATAAACGTTGCTAATAGCATGTTATCTCCGCAATAATATCCAGCAATAGGCGGCGATAAAAAAAAACGCGCTAAGCGCGGTTTGCGATAATTATCGCAAGTTGTTGCTAATATCCCCCTAAGTGCTTCTTGGTTCTTGTCATTTAGACCAGTCTGGATGGACTGCATCTTACCTGTCCTCCGATGCCTGTTTTGCGGAGAAGAATGCATGTTGGATCTCTGTCTGACACTCCCATCATGTGCGCGACCGGACATTGATTCGTTACTGGACCCAATAACGGCCCATGTGTTGCAGTGTCCCCCGCGTATTCCAATGTTGATGGTGGCATTCCTAGAGCCACCACAGGTAGTATCTGCTGCGGTTGGTATGGACACCAGCTCCTCCTCTGACACCCAGGCCTTGGATGGCACACAGGCTGCCCCAGCACCGGCTGTGGACAGTACGGAAGATCATCTGTGCTCAATTGACATAATATGCGAGGTGTTACAGGGACCGCCAGCTGCGGAAGCAAGCAACGAGAATGTTGCGTCTACCAGCCAGGACACATAAACATTTGATTCATTTGGCCCGTCGTGTGCTGGGGAAAAATTTGACTTTTGGAAAACAAACGGAAAATGGAACTATGTATCACAATTGACATTCTTTTTGAGCATGCATGGCTTTCAAATGCTTATAGTAGTTTGAACTATACCTACGGACATATTAGAGCTATAGCTTGAGTGTCAATTTCCATTTTTACCTGTTTTTAGTATTTAAAAAAAAACGTTTTAAACATTGTTTTTAAGCATAAAAAGAAACTAATGTTTTTATTTTATCGTTTACGTATCAGTATCTAGTCAGCCTAGTAGTACGCTTAGAATTTAACTATGTCGTCCATTCGGAAGAGGAGTGGGTGTTATATTCCATATAGGTATCATAACATAGGCCCCGGTAATCTCATTTCCCGCCACCTATATTCTCTCCCTACATTACACTTGTCACGGTTTACAGGGACTGACCTTTTACCTAGATATTACACTGCAGTCAGAACGCTGGTTTTCCCTAGTTCGAAATCTCATACATTATGTATGAGGATTCGCTGAAGCACAGCAGGACTAGCGGCTCCTGTATAAAATCTATGTACAAAGCTCAGGCCCAACGTCATCCTTAGGCCAACACAGTAATACAGCAGGGTAGGACCACTGGGGAGACCTATGGATATATATACATCACATCTTGCTAAGACAGTTAGAGGAGACCGAGACTTCCCGGCCGACACACTGCCCAGAGACGCTGAGGTTCCTGCATGCAGACACTCCAGCTCGCAGTGGTCTAACATCCCTCGCGGGGTGTCTAGTTCGAGAGCAGGACGGGGTCCCACAGTCTCACTTAAGGTAACGGGGTTGACTAGATCCTAGAGGAATTCTTGACTTAACACTTACATACATGCTAGGTGCACTTAGGTACATCTAGTTAGGGAGGCATCGTAGGAGTACGCATCTTTTATCATGTGTTTTATATACTCTAATGTATTCATGATTATAGTAAGATGGTAGACGTATACCATCCATTTACTTTTATAGTACTGCTCATCATTTATATCCTACACTGTCTAACGGTTGTTGCAGCACATCTATTCTACACCAGAATAACAACTGTAAAATAAATGCTTATTGAAAACGCCCAGTTTGTTTATTCTGTGTATCTCTCTGAGACAAACTAATTAAGCACGATTGACTGAGCGAAAAGTAGTATATTGTTTCCACGATCCTGGGGGTCAGGGTTGTCATGTTCGGAGGCTGCCAGAATCTATTCTCTCCCTGGTAAGAGGAGATTATAGTGGCACTGAGAGCTAGCTGATACAGACAGGCTAACATACCCGGTGGGGGTGCACGGAATCAGTCTGCCACCAGTCCCACAGTTTATGTTATCCAAACGCGCAGATCCTGTATAGGTCATATAGGAACTACACGACAATTACATACCCCAGAAAAGATACTATATTATACAATGGTCTGACACATCTCACGTAGCATATAGTGACGGTGGTGGTGATTTGAGTTAACAGCAATGGTTTACAATTGTATCCAATTCCACCACAGATTTAGGATGAGCGCTTGAGCCTCCACCATTTGAATATCCTGGGACTCTTGAAGTATAATCCTTGATACCACAAAAATATCAGGTATGGATTACTAAACATCCATATATTCCTACGAACCTGTGAGTCGAATATACCATTAATTGACACATATATTCACTACAGGAACAAGACACCAGTGAAGTTTGGGACAATATTGAATACTTTTTTGTCTAATGAACAGTGCAATCCATTGATACAGTTTACAAGGTGAGCTCATGTTTTAGACACCTTTTCTACCCTTTTCTACCTTTTTTGTAAATGCACACACTGACATTTATAATTAGCCATTCTTTGTCTTTCTGAACAGGGCATACACAACAGTTTATTGTCCTGAAGAAGACCCCATTGTGATTTTCATGAAACAGACACGCTAGTAGGGGTCGAAACGTCGACGTTCAAGAACTAGCATGTTTTCAGCCCAGCAAGATCTATAGAATTGAAGTGGTCTTACTAGGGTTTTCTGTGAATGCTAGAAATATAATGAATAAATAGATGTTCCATGTTGATGTTTTGTCTCTTCGTAAATAATTGTGGAGTATTGTGGTGTGTATTCTCACAATCTGTCACCAATTCATGTCACTATTGTAAATAGCCATGTGTATTTTTTTGTGTATGTTGCATATAGTTATTTGGTTATTCAGAAAGATTTTTTTATCCAAACCAAGGGAGTGGCCATGGGGACGGGCTTTGCGCCAGACATAGCAAATCTCTACATGGATAGCTATGAGGACAAGTTTATCTACAGTCCTGATAATCCTTTCATAGAGAATATTTCTCTATGGAAGAGATATATCGACGATGCCTTGATGGTCTGGACAGGTGGCTCGCAGACCTTACAAGACTTCTTTGTATGGCTTAATGACAGGCTAAGTAACATACAATTTACCATGATCTTTAGTTCAGATCAAATTGATTTTTTATACCTAACGATTAGAACTGAGGCCAATGTCCTGTATACTACGCTATTCAGGAAACCCCTGGAGCGAAAAACGCTCTTGGGATATTCGAGTCATCACCCAAGAAACCTGCGAGATAATCATCCCTATGGGCAGTTTCTCAGGTTGCGTAGAAACTGTGCACATCGGGAAGATTTATTCAATGAATCAGACTTACTTATTAACAGATTAAGAGAACGGGGCTACCCAAGGGGCCTTTTGAAGAAAGCATGTAAAAGGGCATGGTATTGTCACAGGGAGACACTCCTACAGGTCAACCAAGGCAAAAGAACCACTATGGATCGAATGGTTTGTGTCTCCACATTTGGGAACAGGAGCAATGAGATTAAGAAAATCATTAAACGAAACTGGTCACTGATAACGGATGAAATAGGCACCAGTGAACCACCTCTTTTTGCTTTTAAAAGAGGAAAGAACATCAGAGACCAAGTGGTTAGCTCATATCTCAAGGCAAAACCCAATGCTGCTATTCGCACGCAATTGATGCTACCACCCTTGCAAGGTCACTTTAGATGCGGACACTGCAAAGCCTGTGACATGATGGTAGAGCAGAAGCAATTTCTGTATGCATGAAAATAATTTCATCTTCTGCACCACACAAACTGCAATTCGAAAGACGTGATATACATCTCCATGTGCCCATGAAATAAGGTTTATGTGGGCCAAACGAAACAGAAAGTCAAGACCAGAATCCTGCAGCAATGCTCTAGGATACGTTGTAAAGTACAGGGAGCACCCCTAGTCGACCATTTCAATGAAATGGGACACCAAATAGACAGCCTTAAATGGTGGGTGTTAGAGAGAATTCTACCCAATCCTAGAGGCAGAGATCTGACGGCTACACTAAACTTACGCAAATGTAAGTGGATACATCTCCTTGACTCTGTTAGACAGGGTCTTAATGAATCTGAACAAATTGCCAGACAAATCTCCTTAATCTGTACTACATGAGTTAAAATTAATGGTTACACCGCTAATGCATGTATATAGGTTGAGCATATTCATTGACCATTGTACAATATAGTATCTTTTCTGGGTTATGTAATGCTCCAAACAATGTGTCTTGTTGCATGTAAAAATCATTGAAATACATGAATGTTGATGTGTTTCTACTGTTGTGTAGTTCCTATAGTACCCATGCAGGACCTGCGCGTTTGGATAACATAAACTGTGGGCTTGGTGACTGACTGGCTCTGTACACCCCCACCGCGTATGTTAGCCGGATTTGCATTAGCTAGCTCACAGTGCCACTAGAATCTCCTCTTATCTTGGAGAGATTAGTTTCTGGCAACCTTAGACCATGACAACCCTAATTCCTCAGAATCGTGGAAACAATATACTACTTTTCGCTCAGTCACTCGTGCTTACTTATTCGGTTTGTCTCAGAGAGTTACACAGAATAAACAGTCTGGGCGTTTCAATAAGTATTTATTGAACAGTTGTTATTCTAGTGTAAAATATATGTGCTGCAGTAACCAGCAGACAATAGCAGAGATATATTATCAGCAGTACGATAAAAGTGAAGGGATAGAACAGTTCTACCATATTGCAATAATCATGAATACATACATGAGTATAAAAAGCATTATGAAAAGTGCGAGTACTCCTACGACGCCTAACCAAATGTACCTGAGTGTACCTAGCATATGTGTGTAGGTCTAAAAGCCTAAGAGCCAAGAATTCTTCTAGGATTTAGTCGAACCCCCATACCTCAATAGAGAGAGTGTGGGACCCCGTCCTGGTCTCGAGTTGGACACCCCGCAAGGGCTGTGTTAGACTGCTGTCAGCTGGAGCGACTGCATCCAGGAGCCTCAGCGTCTCTGGTCAGTGTGTCAGCATAGAAGTTTCGGTTCCCTCTGTCTTACCGGGGTAAGATGTGGTATATTTATACCCTGGAGACTCTAGTTGCTTCGTATGATTTGTATTGGGCTTTGTTAGACTTGAGGAAGACGTCAGGAGTGAACTTTGTACATACATATTATGCAGGTGGTGTATTCCTAGAGAGTCATGCATAATTGATGAGTACAGTGTGGGCCTGTGTTTGGGAAAAACGCTGCTGTATTCAAAACCACAGGCTAGATAACGTTCAGCCCTCAGAGCTCGTTGTGTACTAGTGAGGACCAATGTAGGTGAAAGATCATGCCTATATAAGGAATCATGACTATAATAGGGCATGTACAGTTATGACCGTAATAGGGCATATGCGGCTTTGACCATAATAGGGCAAGTACGAATATGACCGTATTAGGGCAAATACGAATACGTCCATTTTAGGGCATGTCTGAACGGGTCTACATTAGGGCCTCTATACGGGACATAACACCCACTCCTCTTCCGAACAGGATGAAAATGACCATACTTAAAATCTGGACAATTTAAAAACATTTTTAAAAGCAAGTAAAAACATGGTTCTAAAATTGTAAAAAAAAAAATCAAAAATGTTGCAATTCAGCTATTTCCAATTGTCACAAAAAAAAAGTCTATTTTGTTTCTCTATATAAGTTGCTTCACTCAAAGCGGAAGAAGGCCATGCTTTTCTCAAGCGAAAGTGTCAATTTAGGAAATGTTCCAAATTTGCTCGTTTATTATGAAAACGAGTGGAGAAGCCGAATTCTTTCCCAGGACGCGATGAGCCAATTTGAGATTAAGTGTCCTGGCTGGGAAGCACAACATTATCAGTGTGAGCTCCTGCAGATGACAAATCCAACGCCTCACAGAGAACGTCAATCGCACATAGATGGTATGTAGCACTGCCAACAGTCGGTGCTGCGGCAGCTTGTGCGGCAGTTGTTACCTGGGTGCCTAAGGAGGAGTCACCTAACCCAGCAGGAGCAAATGGCACCTGTGGATTCTCAAGGAATGCGTTCATCAGAATCGGAAGACGCTGGGGACAACGCAGAGCATGGGCCTTTAGGGGGTCCAGCATTGCATCCGTGTCCGGAGGCGCATCTGATGGAAATGTTAGACAAAGATCCAACGTGCATTTTTCTATGCAAAGCAGGCATCGAAGAACAGGTAAGATGCAGTCTACCCAGACTGGTCGAAAGGATAGAAACCAGGAGGCATTGAGTTCTCGCAGGGAAGAAATGCCCAGAAGTTGTACCATGTGTTCACGGTATTTCCGCTCCAGGAGCATGTTCACCATTCCCTCAGGAATTGGGCCGTCCATTGCATAGCAGTAGTATTATAAATAGGACCCCTGCAATCAGTAATAGGATAAGCGGGAGTCCTCCAAATACGCTTCCCAATACGGAGTGTATAAAATTTGGGATTACTCCGAGGACTGTCTGAAAGGTGCTTAACAGTCCTGACCCTATGGTCTTAAATAGGTGTACAATACCGCTCGTATCAGACATATTGAAGATACGACCCACCATTTCTGCAAAATGAATGGGGAAGTTTGTACGTATGAGCGCCTGTATCTCACTCGAGGTCCTTGCAACTTGAAGTTCATAGGTTTCTCGAGCGGAGGTTAAGGGCACGGGTTGCTGTAAAAGCATGGCTTGCAGTCTGCTCAGAGTATCAAATTGTATGAAAGAAATGTTCAGTGAAGGCCATAGCGGCGCCTCCCTGACTGTGTTCAGTGGTGGAAACAATACTTGCATACAGCAAGTAACCCTGGAGTTAACGGTAACCAGATAGGCGACGCCCGGAAGCATCCCACAGCAACCTTGATCATTTAGCATCAAGTAACTCCCATTCGAGAGCAGCTCAAAAACCGGCGTGATCACAGCAGCTGGGGTCCCAGTCATGTGACACGATAGGTTTGCTACTGAATCGCTACAGGCTCCGTGCAGAGAAATATCCTAACACATGAGAGAACCGCTTAAAGCGTTCTTGCAGTTTGCACCGCTCAGAAATACTTCTCGATCCCCATTCCGGCATCGATATCTATATGGTAATTCCCAAGTTTCCTTAATGTATCCCTTACCCATTTTTTCATATGTGCCTGCCTGCCTTTGCTCAAGGCAATATTGAAACTGAAACGTAGTGACAGGCAGAGTGATTAAGCCATGAATTAGCAATTCAGTTGATGGTAATTCGGCTACAGTAAATGGTAACCTTTCCAGTTTCTCAATATGCAGCATTATATATTTGGCTCCCCTTTGTGCCATTTCTGTCTGTTTATCAGTTAGATTGTATTCTGAAAACAGAGACATGGTGTTTATAAAACGCCAGGGCACATAGCCTGCACGCAAAGATTGTAGCGTCCAGCTTAGCATCCTAATAGAACGTAGCTGAGATTGCCCGTGTTGTAACAAGGCCAGATCTTGTTCTAATATGTCGATTGCCGAAGACACAATGTTGCCTAAGGAGTAAATCCTGGAGGTCAAAGTTGTTAACCCATTATCCACTACAGCTAATGCCTTCTCTAGGTTAATACGGTCTATTTCCCGTATTCTTTCTGCGGCCTCTTGTTGGGATATTTTCCAGTTTTCATTATAATAGGCATAAATGCCAGCATATATGAAACGTTTCTGACGTGTTTTCCTTGGGCCTAGCAAGAAATCCCTAAGGTCTACATCAGGTGTGAGTAAGGTCAAATGATATTTTACTTCTGTGAGTGTTGAGGTCTCTAGCCAATCAAGGCACAACTTCCCAACACTATAGGATGTCACTACCCCTGGGTGTTGTCTCTGTACATAGCGTGTATCTGGCCTATGGATACTAAACCCTTCGGTTGTATTCATAAATCTCTGTTGACAGGTGTTTGTGTCAATGGGCCAAATCAGCCATTTCATCCAATCAGGATCTGATCTGTTGTACTGGAGAATGTCATCTAATCCTACCCCTTGTGTAGTTGAATTCTGCCCCCCACCCATCTGTGATGGTGCAGGAAACCCAGGTGTGTTCATTTCCTTGTTCTTGGCTATTCCAAGACAGGATGTCTGTTGCACAGTTTCATTTAGAAATATTATCTGCTGTGGAATGAGGCATGCTCTAAAAAGCGCTTCTGTTCCCTGGACTTGCCAGTCCCTCGAACCCCATATTGATTTTAAATCTATAGTGTCCTTCCATAGGTCGAAACCCTGTGTAGACAACTGGGCCATAAAGGAGGCAGAGTACATCTGTTTGGTGTTAGTCAGCATAATTTTCTGTGCTGATGTTGTTGCCACTTTGTAATAAAATGACTTCGGGTCAGATGTGTTGAACCCTGAAAAGTATGTGAATTTCTGTGCAAACGTTTGCGAACTACCTTTTGGAGGAGTTGGGCAGTGTTCCCACTGGTGGTATTCAAATACATTTCTAGGTGTTATAGATTTGTGCAAGAAATGATGACCATAATGTTGGTAACAGTACAATGTATCATAGTCTGAAGTACCTTCTAACATTTCATTGTTCGGAAATGCAGCAGTTTTTTCTAAATCAGACATCATAGCACTTACAGTTTCAGTGTCCCAATCATCAGATAATGTACTGGAGGTAATGATATCACTTAAAGAAATTTTAAATACATGTTTAAGCTTTAAAAGTTCAGTCGGACCGAATATATCATAATCAATCTTGTCCCATACTATACCGTCCGGTATAGGAACTGCTGTGATGTTCACTGAAGACAAGTCTCTTGGTTCACGATGTGAAGACTGGTGTGGTTTTAAAATCAAATTGACTCTTTGGGCTGTAGAACTCTACTGAAGATATCGTCCATTAATAAGCATACTAAAAGTTATAATTAAACCTAGCCAGAAAAGAAAAAATAGAATCCCAGTGATATACCATAGTTCTATCCAAGGTGACACCAGGTAAGTCTTTCTAAAAAGTGCAAAAAGTCAGTGAGTTTCTTTTTGAGTGATGTTTTGGCTGGCGTAGTTTCCGGCTCGCTTGGATCCAGTGAAAACGTATCAAAGTTCATGAAATAGCCAGAAGCAGTTCGATCAATTGTTGGAATTGCATTGGGATTTGTTGAAATCGGATTTTGCTCTTGACGAGGCATGTTGACGTAGACGTCTGTAGTCGGTCTTATTGCAACTTCGTTGTTAAGTTGATTTTCTTCTTGTTGAAGTGGAACGAGTTCCATAGCATTGTTGCTTAGTCCTTCATTCCGTACAGGTGGCTCTTCAAACGTGATGAGTCTTTCTGTTTGAACTTCTTGGATTGTAGCGTCTGCTACTGTGGAGTCCACGAGGCCTACTGTTTAGTATCGGCCACATAGTGTGGTTTGATTAAATCAATTGAGACAAATCTTTTCAACTTTTTCCCGGCAAGAGGCGGCAGAAGTACAGTTCTTGTGCCTTGGGTTGCTAGGACCGGTACAGGCTTTCTGTAGTATGGCCCAAATTCTTTTTTGTCAGCAATCTTCTCTCTGACCAGATCCCCGACTTTTGGGATCCAGACAGGTCTTGCCGTTACTGCCTTGACTTCCTCAGTGGCGGTCAGTGGACGTTGCTTTGTTGTGTCCTGGATTCATTTAGATCCTGTAAAACAGCCAAACGATCATGGATATCAAATGGTTTTTCATCCGCCACTGTGCCTTCACAATCAAGATCAGGTACCCAAATTCTTGTCCCAAAAAGGACCTCATAAGGAGTGACACCCCCTAGAGAGCTTCTTGGCTGATTGTTTATTGCTCGTTGGACCCCATAAAGGTGATCGACCCATCTACCGCCCTTGCCTAATACCCTAGCTGTTAAAGATTGCTTTAAGTCCCGGTTTTTCCTCTCCACAACAGAATTTCCCTCATGATGGTACGGAGAGGAGTACCGCAATGCTACGCCCATTCCTTCCATGGCCTCTTTGTAAGCCAGAGAGCTAAACGCCGGGCCACGGTCAGAATGTAACGTGCCAACTGCGTATGTGCCGATAAAGACTCGCAAATCTTTTATAACAGTTCGAGCAAAAGCCGAGCGCTGAGGCCAAACCTTGAGGAAACTTGAGCTGGACGTACGCGAACGGACAACCTAATGCTGTGTAATAATGGTATCTGTACTGGACGTGTTGCGGTGGACCCTTCCATATGCTTGCAGATGTCGCAGTTCCAGACATAGTCTCTAATCTGCCTTCTCATCACGGACCACCAGTAGCGTTGTTTCAACAAAGAAACAGTTTCCCTAAGTCCCTTATGTACAGAACCTTTCCCTTCGTGTGCTGCCACAATTAAGCCTTGCCTACGATCCATATTTGGTATTACTCTATCCCCCACTCCAGGAATCTGTGCATATGGAATGTTTTGTGCATCTAACTTGTAGGAGTACTTGAGTGGAAATTTCTTTGGTACTGCTGTGCTGCCTTTGCATGAAGCATTGACAGCTACCATAATCTCGCCGTCTATTCTCGTTTTTGAACGAGTAACTGCAGCTACGGCGGCTATGCGTACAGCCCCCTTTGCGGCTTCATCAGCCAATGAATTCCCTTCAACGTGAACGCCATCACGCTGATGACTCAGTGTATGTATCACGTGAGCCCTTGGTAGTTCGTTTCTCAACTCTACTACCTGTTCCCATAGCATTTTATGCTTAATTGTGCCACCTTTTGCATCTTTAAACCCGTTTTGTTCCCAATGATGTAAATATTCATTGTACGACTGTACACAGTAAAAGGAATCACACACAATCAGTGTGGGGAATTCGTGTTCCGTGTTTACAAGTGCCAGTATCAGTGCTTTTAATTCTGCCAACTGAGCCGTGCTGTCTCCTAGAGATTGTGGGGCATATTAGCAAGACCCACGTTAAAATTATCGCTGTTTTAGCGGCAGGAAACTGCGTTTGTGTACAGGTGTGATTTGTATGCGATTGGTACCATTTCGCCTTCATTGAAAGTTAAATAAGTGTACCCGCATTGACCCGCTATTACTCGGAATACTAAGTTGGGTACGTTTACGCGTGTCTGTAAATGTTTAGAAGCTATCATGTCTTCCTGTAGGGAACGCAGGATATTTGTATGTTCCTGTGTCCATTGTCTGATTGAAAATCAGGTTTTATTAAGTCGTAGAAAGGTTTTACTCTTTCTGCGTAATCCAAAATGTATGTTCGACCAAAATTTAGGAATCCCAGAATTGATTGTAAATTCTTTAATGATTTTGGAGGTTGGAGCAGCGCACACTTTTCTAAAAAGTTAGCTGCTAGGTTTTTCCCTCACTTGACAGCTCATACCCTAAAAATAGGACATTGAGATGGGCAATTTTTGATTTTTTTAAATTAAATTTATAGCCCTCAGAGGAGAATCCCATAATAATGGTGCTCACCCTGGTCAAGTGCCTCGGTAAGTCATCGTCCATCAGATAAATATCATCCACATAGGACAATGCTTCTTCATCCAAATTTTGGAGTAATTCTGTTACTCTTGCTGAAAATACCCTGGGGCTATTTTTATACCCTTGGGCTAGTTGACAAAATTGTCGCTGGGACCCTAACGCACTGAATGCGGTCAGATACCTGCTTTCAGGCGCTATATTTTGGCAGAAAAATCCATTTGAGATATTTAGTGTTGTTCTGTATTTTTTGCGCACAATGTTATTCATTAATGCAGCACTGTGTGCATTTTGAACTGCAAATGTCTTTGTGCAAGTGTTTAAATGTCTGTAATCTAAAACTAGACGATATGTGTTGTCAGGTTTTGCTACGGGAAACAAAGGATTGTTCATAGGTGAAGTGCAATTTTCTATCACCCCCTGGTATTCAAGTTGATCTAGGATCTCCCTGGCTTGTTTTTTAGCTTCCTGCTTTATTGGATATTGCCTTTGAGCATTTGGGGAAACTTTTAATGGGATCACGTGGTGGGTTGTATCCTCATCCCAACCAACATGATTTTTGTACCATGCCGGAGCTAGGGCAACCGCCCAATCCTGCGCATATGCATGTTTTAAATGTATGGGAACGAGGTCGGAAAAGGCTGGGAAAATTATTGTTTCTCCCCTAGGGCACTCCATGACGAATGTTGGCGGCCAGTCTTGTTCTGCTAATAGAATGTCATAACCAGATGACAGATTTTTCCAAAAGAGACCTTTAATTTTTCTGGGCTTGTCCCCCTCCATCCGGAGTGTTATCTCATGTAACTTATGTGGGACACTTACCCGAGTATCAGGTGTTTCCACCGTGATATACTCACTCAACTCCGCTGTCACCAGAAATTCCTTCAGGTTCTGGCGAGCTATTGTTACTTCTGCCGCGCTGTCTAGCATCGTCAGAGCCCATTCCCCGTTCAGAAGCTGTGTCCTCAGAATTCTGGGCATGTCTGATCTTGAGACCTGCTACCTTCTTCTTTTTGAACTGAGGTTTCTGTTTTTGTTTATCTTCTGTTTTTAGGTGCGTAGTCCGCAGCGCTTTGCGTGTCTCTGGACTTTGTACGCTCCTCTTGTCTGTGTTCTGACCGTCCTTCCCTCTCGGAGTTTTTTGATGAACCCTGAAAGGAACGAGAGGATCGTGTATCAGTATCCTGATACCTGTCAGGTTTTTTAATATTATCCCTATTCCTGAGGTTATACCTCCTTTCAGAGGGCTCCTGTTGAGGAGACCTACCTCTGGATTGAGATCTGCTGTCTTTAGACTTTTGTTGTTTTTTATTTTCCCACTTCTTTTTAGAAGAAGTAGGTGTCTGCTTTGTAGTGTCCTTTTCAGGACTGCCCAGTTGTGGTTTTAATGCTTTCCCACCTAAACTGTCTCTGCCTAATTCTGCATATGCAGTTTAATGTTATTTTGGGTAGTTCGTGTTGTTGATCTATTGGACCGAACTCCCTTAGGCGTTGGCGGATCCCCACTGAAGCTGCTTCCCCCTTAATGTTAGCTAGTATTATGGCTGATACCTGGTCAAAGTTATTTAGTAACTTCATCCCTAAGTTAAGGGCAGGCTCTGCTCCGTACTCATTTTGTATCTGTCTCAATACGTCAGGTACTACTGCTAATGACGGGATACCATGTGTTCTGGTATATATGGCAGCAAAGACTGAACCCCAAGAGGTGCAGTCCTCTACTTATGGTGTGATCCCCATGGGCAAGCAGATTGTTAGAATTCTGTGTTTTTCATAGGTGGTAGTATTCGGGAATACTGCCTCAAGCTGAGTTATTTTCTGAGCTATCCAGAATGGTATTTGTTCGCGTTTTATGGGCATTTTGCCCATTACCGCGTGTAATGTTTGAGGAGTAATTTTATTTCCTGTACCCTGAGCTGGAGTACTATTTCCTGCACCTGGTGCAGGTTGGATTGTTAAAGTCCTCATGACGAATTGTGTCAGGTTTCTGTAGATTTTAATTAAATCTCTGTGTTGTATGAGTAATTCTTGATGTGGCATTATTCCAATGTCAGGGTGCGGTGTGTGCGCCGCTAGTATTGGCCATGTGGCCCCGTCTCCTCCGAGCGGGCCTAATCTTACTCTTTGTCGTACGTGGGGTAGGGCGCCATTAAACCAGTAATGATGTTCCTGGTAAGTGAGTGGAATCTCTATGTCCTCAAATGGACAATATTCCCGTGGTGCATTTCCTGCTATGTAGTAGTGAAATGTCTTTGTTATGGCATTTGCTGCTGGGAATGTAACCCATGAATAGAATACCTCTGTTTTGTTTGATTCGTGTGCCTCAATCACGAAAACTACCATGCCACCCCCCCGCTTGTAAATCATTTTCTAATAGTCTTAGGGTGACTGTCATTCTGAATTTTGGTGCAATCTGTATTGCATCTTCAGGATCTTCTCCTCCTTCTAAAAGGAAGAGGTCCACTCTCTGGTCCCCTGCCTCGGTATCAGGCATGTTTAGAGGAAGAAGTGTTCACAGGGAACTAAGATGAGGTGTTGTGCACAATTTAGGAACTAAATGTCCTTCAAGCTTGATTAACCAACAGCCAATAAATAGTATTCTCGTGCTACTCAGCTGTGGCGGAGTTTTGTGCCCACCCACTCCAGACGTCTCTGGGGTTTTGTGAGTAGGTTCTCTGAGAATAGCACGACTGAACTACTCATATTCTACTGTTAAATAAGTACCCAACCAACGTTGGGCGCCATGTCGTGTAGTTCCTATAGTACCCATGCAGGACCTGCACGTTTGGATAACATAAACTGTGGGCTTGGTGACTGACTGGCTCTGTGCACCCCCACCGCGTATGTTAGCCGGATTTGCATTAGCTAGCTCACAGTGCCACTAGAATCTCCTCTTATCGGGGAGAGATTAGTTTCTGGCAACCTTAGACCATGACAACCCTAATTCCTCAGAATCGTGGAAACAATATACTACTTTTCGCTCAGTAACTCGTGCTTACTTATTCGGTTTGTCTCAGAGAGTTACACAGAATAAACAGTCTGGGCGTTTCAATAAGTATTTATTGAACAGTTGTTATTCTAGTGTAAAATATATGTGCTGCAGTAACCAGCAGACAATAGCAGAGATATATTATCAGCAGTACGATAAAAGTGAAGGGATAGAACAGTTCTACCATATTGCAATAATCATGAATACATACATGAGTATAAAAAGCATTATGAAAAGTGCGCGTACTCCTACGATGTCTAACTAGATGTACCTGAGTGTACCTAGCATATGTGTGTAGATCTAAAAGCCTAAGAGCCAAGAATCCTTCTAGGATTAAGTCAACCCCCCATACCTGAATAGAGAGAGTGTGGGACCCCGTCCTGGTCTCGAGTTGGACACCCCGCAAGGGCTGTGTTAGACCGCTGTCAGCTGGAGCGACTGCATCCAGGAGCCTCAGCATCTCTGGTCAGTGTGTCAGCATGGAAGTCTTGGTTCCCTCTGTCTTACCGGGGTAAGATGTGGTGTATTTATACCCTGGAGACTCTAGTTGCTTCGATGGTTTGTATTGGGCTTTGTTAGACTTGAGGAAGACGTCAGGGGTGAACTTTGTACATACATATTATGCAGTTGGTGTATTCCTAGAGAGTCATGCATAATTGATGAGTACAGTGTGGGCCTGTGTTTGGGAAAAACCCTGCTGTATTCAAAACCACAGGCTAGATAACGTTCAGCCCTCAGAGCTCGTTGTGTACTAGCAAGGACCAATGTAGGTGAAAGATCATGCCTATATAAGGAATCATGACTATAATAGGACATGTACAGTTGTGACCGTAATAGGGCATATGCGGCTTTGACCATAATAGGGCAAGTACGAATATGACCGTATTAGGGCAAATACGTCCATTTTAGGGCATGTATGAACGGGTCTACATTAGGGCCTCTATACGGCACATAACACTACACAGTGTTTTATCATGCCATATGTGTGTGCCCACCATGTAACCTATCTTTCCTCAGTCGGAATCAATGATTTAGATGATGCTATGTGTTTTTTTAAAATGCTTTTTTAAATACCTTTTTCTTAAGCACCCGATTACATGTAGCTATCTATTTGTACTCAAGCACGTTATCACACGATATTATACGTGCACCCGGATTTGATTGATACAACATGTTATTCTTATCTGAATATGATTAAAATTGTGCATTGTTCTCTGTTTGTAATATGACCACAAGAGCCTATACAAGAAAGTACATCGTCGCATACGTCATTCATGCCTGGTATCCGTAGGCTAGGAAATTCACACTATAAATAGGCTGGTTGACATGCTTTTAGACCACATGACGTTGCTCCAGTAGATGCTGTGGGAACTACGGCGACCATTTTTTGTCACCGACCATGGGTATGCATATATGGTATGACACTTCTCCTGAGGTGTCATACAACTATGCCCACGGGACATGTCATTTAAATTTGAGTGGATGTTTAATCCACGACCGGACATAAAATCCAAAGTACGGACTCCTGTACTCCAAATGATCATGATTTACTATGTAGGCAGAAGGTTATACTCGTTTGTTTCCACGGTGGATGTTTTGTGCCCGCATTCTATCCTTTAATGGTGAAACTTTATGAACTTGTACCACGTGTCTATGCGCAGGGTATGACACTTCTTTTGAGGTGCATAGAACCCTGCTGACAGGACAAGACAATTCAATTTATTTATTTATATTTGTGGAGTAATTTTACGCCAGGTCCAACGCTGTATTATGGACTTGTGTACTCCATTTATCTTTGTCCATGAACAACACCTGGTGTTGGGCAAATATATTTTACTCATTTGCCATGGAGGCAGGAAGTTATATTCACTATAATCGATCTGTTCCCCACTATGGGGGAGTTTTTATGTTTACTAGCCCCGCAATTGGTTTAGCAGTTCCCTCAAGTTCAATCGGGCGAACGAGGCTCGGTGTTCCACAATCGGGAAAAGCCTACGTTCTCGTTTCCAGAGCAACGCGTCCTGGCCGTGCATTCCTAACATGCCTACGTGCACGCGGAAGCCAGGAGTGTTGCTTGTCTTCATTTAATGCGGAAGCACAGAGGTTTGGCCCTTGTCCTCTGCAGACTCCGAGCAGCATTGCCGGAGGTAAGCCGAGTTATCGTATAATTCCTTTACATGACTTGGTTACATTAAGCGGGATGGGACATACTTACGTCTACTTATTTTAACTCTTTTGACACAGATGTGGAGGTCTAAACCTGACAAGTTGGGAAATAGATAGACCCTAGGCTGGACCAGGTCTATCAGAGACAGGGTTTTGTTATCAAGCATTAAGGATTATTTACTGGTTCTCCGAGCCATTGAGCCGGAGGTGAGTTTGGTTTTACCCTGATTACACAGTGGTGGTGATTTTCACCTTTGGCGAATCGAGTCATCAGTTCCACTCTACGCTGAATGCGTCACAGTGAATTTAATTAATTAATTTTTCTTTTCCTCATCCGCGGTCGTTATTAACACACACATCGGTGCAACACTATACGTATTGGAGTTATCGCACTCCAATTATGTAATCCGTTTTTCTGACACATCTCACGTAGCATATAGTGACGGTGGTGGTGATTTGAGTTAACAGCAATGGTTTACAATTGTATCCAATTCCACCACAGATTTAGGATGAGCGCTTGAGCCTCCACCATTTGAATATCCTTGGACTCTTGAAGTATAATCCTTGATACCACAAAAATATCAGGTATGGATTACTAAACATCCATATATTCCTACGAACCTGTGAGTCGAATATACCATTAATTGACACATATATTCACTACAGGAACAAGACACCGGTGAATTTTGGGACAATTTTGAATACTTTTTTATCTAATGAACAGTGCAATCCATTGATACAGTCTACAAGGTGAGCTCATGTTTTAGACACCTTTTCTACCCTTTTCTGCCTTTTTTATAAACGCACACTGATATTTATAATTAGCCATTCTTTTTCTTTCTGAACAGGGCATACACAACAGTTTATTGTCCTGAAGATGACCCCATTGTGATTTTCATGAAACACACACGTTAGTAGGGGTAGAAACGTTGACGTTCAAGAACTAGCATGTTTTCAGCCCAGCAAGATCTATAGAATTGAAGTGGTCTTACTAGGGTTTTCTGTGAATGCTAGAAATATAATGAAAAAATAGATGTTCCATGTTGATGTTTTGTCTCTTTGTAAATATTTGTGGAGTATTGTGGTGTGTATTGTCACAATCTGTCACCAATTCATGTCACTATTGTAAATATCCATGTGTATTTTGTTGTGTATGTTGCATATAGTTATTTGGTTATTTTGTTTAACCTACTAATTTTTCAAATACAAAAAAGATTTGTTGAATCCAAATTGTTGTTTTTTCAGTTGTGTGCTGCTTACACACATGTTGTGAATCCCATCTGGAAAGGGGGACATAATAGTTAAAGTTTTTCAGGTGGAATATGCATCAGCACAGCATCACTAATCACATACTCATGCAGAGGTGCACAGATATTCAGTACAGCGCCAAAATTCCCTAGCGCTATAGCCAGGTGCTATTGTCTGTTTTATCATTCGGACAGAGTCATGCTAAAGTGCCCACTGTCACATGTTTTCTGGGAGGTGCTCTGCATAGTTACTGTGTTGCTGCCTGGCACACCTCTAGAATCCAAAGGACGAGGGGTCCACTCAAAGTGGAACTCCTCTTAACTAGGATGACTACTTTCCCCATGACCAAGTCATGACTCGACTATTGTTTGATGTAAGCTAATTACAATCATGGTACAGTGGCTTCTAGACCTGCTTCCCAAAGTGGTGTAACTGCCTGTTTTCTCTCTCTGATAAAGAAGCATGTAATTTGTCATGACTGGGCCTCCTCAGTCCCCCTGGTGGTGACAGGTCTCTGTGAAAAGTACCTGTGTAGAAGTGGGGTGGGGTACTCCAGCATGGGGCCTCCTAAATATACATAGCTCATGATTTGTAGGATGCTCCATAAAGAAAATGGTAGTTCCAGAAATGGGGTTATTAATTTGGGAAGGGCTACTCCTACCAACTTAATAAACCCACTCTTGTTCGGTCAAAACACAGTTCTGAGAGAATCACTGATCAATCCCTGAGAGCTATGGCACAAGCAGGAAGCAATCCCCAGAAAAGGGTGCACAAAGTTAAAGCAGTACCAAAAATTTTGAAGTAATAAAAAATAAACAGTAATATCCCTGAGCCAATGTCAGAGAAATGGAGACAAATTTAATGAGCAAAAAGCTGCTCCTTCTGGTCCAAGTCCCAGATATATGCGCTGTGGGGTCCCCCCCCCCGGCGAGTCCTCGGGGCTATGAGATACCGGTGGCTCCCCGGGGCTTTCGGTATTTGGGCATTTTCGTCACTCCTGACGCCGATCTCTTTTTCGAACAAAACCTACTCGGACCTCTTCAGCGTTTCAAATCCGACGCCATACATTGGCGCTCTCTCCCTCTAACTCTCCTCGGGCGCGCGTCTCTGTTCAAAATGCTCGCACTTCCGCGTTTTCTTTATGCCCTGCAGAATACCCCCAACCCGATCCCGGATTCTTATTTTTCCCAAATTGACGGTGTATTGCGGGGCTTGCTGTGGGAGGACCGTACGCCGCGAATAGCAATGAATAAGCTTACCATGGGTTGGTATGACGGGGGCATCGGTCTACCGGATCTTAGATTATATTATCAAGCGTCCCAGTTGATCGCAGTCAATAGATGGGTCTTTGAACCCCACAATGAGCCTAATTTCTGCACGGATCATTGGCACATGGGGCGGGGCGGCTATAATAGAGCGCTCTACACCAATCCCCGCAAACTTAACTTAACAGGCCCCACGGCACGCACGGTCGAGATTTGGCACGGTGTCACCAGAAAGTTGGGTTGGCACAAGCGTCTGACGAAGCGACTCCTTTGTGGGAACCCGATTTTCTGGGTCACCTTCGCACTTGTTCAGGGTTTGACAAATGGGATTTAAGTGGAATTTCCATGGTTAGAGACATCTGGGTTAAGGGGAGACTGGCCTTGTTTACAGAGCTTCAAGCAAAATACCAATTGGCTCCGTCCGAGACATTTAGATACTTGCAGATTAGTCACGCTGTGTCCTCCGCCCTGCCGAGGGATGGCCCCCTCCCCGACTCGTCCCCTCTGGAAGACCGGCTGTTGTTGGATCCCATGGACCGCAAGGCCATCTCCCTTACATACAAGAAGCTGGTCAACAACCGTGCTGACCCGATGCTGAAATTGAGGAGGGGGTGGGAGAGGGATCTGGGAGAGATGGAGGACGACATGTGGCGGGACGCATTAGCCTCACCTCGAGAAGTAGCCACCCCCATGCGCATGCGGCTCCTCCAGTTCAAGATCCTCCACCGGGCCTACTTTGATGCTAAATTATTGTTCAAATTAGGTAGACGCCCCGATCCACTTTGTCTCCAACACTGTAATCAAGAGGGTACTTTCATTCACATTCTATGGGACTGCCCACGTATTCAGGACTACTGGGGGAAAATTGCCAGCCAACTTGAGAGGGCGGAAGGCAAATCCCTTGGGTTATCTCCCCAGTTATGCTTACTTAATATTTGGGGTGCGACTGACCTCACACATGCTGAACAGGCGTGGGCCTCAATGGCCATTATTATTGCGAAACTGAATATTGCGCAGAAATGGAGGGTGGAGGCGGTCCCGCTCCTAGTTGACTGGACAAAGGATATGGACACCGCCATGGTTGCTGAAAAGTCAGTATTTAAGGGACGGGGTTGCCCCAAGAAATGGGATCAGAAATGGGGGAAATGGAATAAGTACAGAGGGGACATTTGCATCTCCCCGACGGTGGAGCTCCAGAACGAAAGGCGAACACCGATGGCCCAGTGGACGACGGGGGTGCTGGCTTCTCCCCCTTAGGTGTAGTGTTCTTGTTCTCTTCAGACCCCAGCCGCCTGTTGCAACATGTTTGTGTTCTCTAGATAACGTTGTCTCTTATTGATGACTAGAAATTGTATGAACGTATTGCTCTGCATGGATCCTTACCCCATTAAGGGGTGAATGTCAATATGATAATGTATGTATTGGAGGGGGGACTTCTTACAGTGAATTTGTGCTGTATGTACCGGTACCCGGTTGTTGTTCCAATAAAATAAAAAGTTTATAAAAAAAAAAAGCTGCTCCTTTCACTCCACTTTTCTTCCCACTTCCTGTCACTGGGTGACATTTCCCTGATTTTAAAATTGCTGTTTTGGAGGTTTACCACAAACTCTCCTTCCCTTTTTCATTGTTTTCCACCCCCCAGTCATGTTTCCCTCCTTAGCCGTAATGCCCCATTTTTGGGGTGATGGGCACAGCCCATCCCCTCTTTAGCTAATTTTTAAAGTTACTTCCATTTCTTCCATCCCCATGCTTCTCTTTTTAGCCTTTTTTCAAGGCCCCTTCCACACCCTTATACTTTTCTGTACACTGCCTCTTTCTACCTTTGTTACCTTACCTTTTTTCTGCTTTCTTAAGACTGCTTACCTTACCTGGGATTCACTATGGAGTCCACATTTGTTTTCTTTTAAAGAGGTGTTTATAATGTATGTTTCTCCAGCAAATTAATATTATTTTCTATTCTATCAATTTGTTTTCCCTCAAAATAGGTTCTCAGAAATAAGTTTATATTATTTTGTGTTTTTTCTGTGAATTTACACTCTACATTACAAAATACACAATCACACATATTACTACCTAATATGTAAAGCACCATTGTTATTCCAGATGTCATTCACCCAAATTTGCAAATTGGCACATGGTCCAAGTATCAAAGACACCATTGCTATGTTATTATTCAGGTTCTACCGGAATGGGAAATTCTTTTGCCATGCCAGAACAAAATACCCCCAAAAAACATTGCTCCTAGTATGTGAAATACTGTTCCTGTGACAGTACTAAAAGCACCCAGACATACACTCCTTCCAATTATATGAAGCAGTATTCCCATGTCAACATTTAAATTCTCGTCGCTAGCTCTTCTCATTTCATCCTTCCAGTGTCTTTCTTTACTCCATCCTTTCATTCGCTTTCTTCCCCTGTAGGTATAATCCCCTCATTTTGCATGTATGAACACTTATTACTTGGAGAAAAAAAAAAATATATATATATATAGTCTATTTTCTGAATGGTTCCCGGGACCATATCACTAATTATGGGATAATACAATGTTGAATTGGTTTATTTTTATAAAAAATATATTCTTTTTAAAATAAAGTATAAAAATGAGTAAAAACTCTTAGAAAAATCATTAAAAAATTATGTATATTATTTGCCAGTTCAATATACAGTATGCATAATGATAGGGACATTTGTACAACGGATGTTGTTTCTTCTATGTCTATATGCACTGTACCTTTAAATGTGAAAAAATGCAATGGTAACATGACTTTGGGAAATGCTGGGATCAGCTGAAACGCGTCAGGACAGACATCATGCTGTGTGAATAAAAGAATTTTGCTCACCGGGAGTGCCTACTTTGCTCTTCTTGTGAGAGTTGTTGACAAAAGTATAGTCTGGTGCCGTTCCAATCATGGAGCACCCACACGCTGGTGGATGAGATCGCTTCCAACGGAGATCTATGGAGAAAGGTACCGCATTGCGGGTTTGAGCGATCCCCGCCACTGCAACCTTCCCGATGTGCGTCGTAGAAGAGCCGGAGATCGTAAATATATCTGTAACGGATTCCGAGGATCAGGACATTGGCATATCAAGCTGTGATCGAAGCGGGAGGATATTGGTGTATATTACACATAACGCTGCAGTTTTGCAGTCCCGGGTGAGAGGACGTCTACGGGACTGCACGGCAAGCAAGAATGATGTCAAAATATGCGACGCTGTCTAGCAACGATCTGGACCGGGAACGCTTGGAGGAAGCCAAGCATATCTTCAGCGAGATTGAAAGTGCAGTCAGCAGTACCATTGGAGGAGTGCTATCTGGAAACCCAGGTACGCTGACTCTGAAGCAAAAATAGTTTGAACTAGAGAAACTGAGTAAAAAAGAAATAAGCAAGTGGTGAGAGCTAACATCTTTGATTAAATATTTGGAAGTGAAACGAGTGCAACAAGGGCTAAGAATCTTTATGGTGCCTACTTATGAAATCCCACACCCAGGGTTACTAGAAGAATGGGCTGCATTTACAGCAAAAACAAGCGCTGATATGATTGAAATCTTGGTTAAATATGCGGAACTAGATTTGGCCAAGATAAGAGAAGAACTGAAACGCTTGCGTGAGGACATAGACAATGAAGAAAACTCTAATGCTGTCAAGGAATTTAGAGATAAAATGAATGAACGATTATCAAAGCATAAAATTGAGGTGAAATTAAAAAAACAACAGAAATTTCAAAGAGATAAGAAAGATTATATGGATGGGTGCATCCTGACATTTGCGAAGAAATACGATATCGATAGAAAGGGATTGCTCCAAGAAGATGTACAGAGGAAACAAGATCTTATCTCCTCCGGATCCAGCTCAGATGTCAGTACTGATGACAGGGGTAATTCTGGAATCAGAGCGGGAGCTTCGGGTTTTCACAATGAATACAGCCTAATACGGGAAGCCGAAAAACCAAAGAAGGACAAATCCCCCCCGGGGAAGAGAGAAGGGGAGGGGAAGAGGAAGAGGAAGAGGCGAAAACAAAGAGGATGGACCCAAAGAAGCAAATGGAGAAGGAGCACAGAGCAAATGGAATCTACGTCAGAAAAAGAAAACTTAGAAGAAACATTAACTGTGCTTAATCTCTCGCAGAGGGAACTGACCCATGATGAAACCACATTGTTAAAATATGGTCTTTCTTTTTGCCTTTCATCAGGATTTGATTATGCCCAATCCAGGATCGATTTATTTCTGTTTATCAGAAAATTAAAACTAAACAAAATTCATAAATTGAAAAATAAGTCTGTTGTTTCTGTAAGTGTACCATCATGTGATTTGGTGATAGGGGAGGCTGAGGGACTCCTAGCTCTTGAAACATTACATAGAGAAAGTGAGGGCTTGGATCCCAGTGTGGACATGGAACATCTCATGTCTAACTTGGGGATTGATATTGGGACGTCCAGTATAAGTGGATTTAAACCCAAGTCCCGCATGTTCCCTATCACAGCTCACGATAACATAGATTGTTTTCATGAGATGGTTGTTCATGATCTGATGGAATTGAGAACCAAAAGTGGGGGGATAATTTAACACCTGAATTGAGGAAGGCTTTAAAAACTTTAAAAGAAGATACCGCTATCGTAATAAAAAACAGTGATAAGGGAGGGAATGTAGTTGTTATGGATGCGGAGAAATACAATCAAGAAGCAATGAAGGAACTACAAGATGTAGGATGTTATCAGGTTATTACACAGGAGGAATATCGGGCTAGCGTAATGAGTTTTCAGTTGCAACTCAAGTCTTGGTATGACGCCTGTATATTAGATCAAGATAAATTTAACTTCTTAAGATCAGAGCATCCTAAAATTCCTTCTTTTTATCTATTACCGAAGGTCCATAAACAAGTACAAAGTCCCACCTAGGAGACCCATAGTCTCTTCGAATGAGAGTTTACTTGAAAATACGGCCATATACATCAATTCATTTCTTTTCCCCTTTGTTAAAACATTACCATCTTATTGCAAGGACAGTGGAGATTTTCTTACCAAAATCAATGACCTCGCATGGAGTGATTCTTATATCATGATCACTCTTGATGTGTCTGCCCTTTATACGTCGATTGGTCATGATTTGGGGATGCTAGCATGCAAGTACTATCTGAAAAAAAGACTGGCATGTTTTTTAGAACATACACGTATGCTGCTGCAGATGATCAAGGTCTGACTGAAGGATAACATCTTCATGCATGATGGAAGGGTGTACAGACAGACTATGGGGACTGCTATGGGCACCTGCTTCGCCCACAGCTTTGCCAATTTGGTTATGGGCTGGTGGGAGAAGCAGGTGGCCTGGGCAGACGGTAATGTCAAATATGTACAACACACCCTGGTCTGGACCCGGTATATCGACGATTTATTTCTGTTGTGGAGTGGGACCAGACAGGAGGCTGAAGAATATGTAGAGACCCTGAAAGATAATCCCTTCAACTTACATTTCACAGCACAGATGAGTGCCAGCGAGATATCCTTTTTGGATATCCTGCTACAAGTGAAGGATGGTAAAATCAATACAATAGTATTTTGCAAAACAACTACGGGCAATAGTACTCTGCATTTTACAAGTCAACACCCAGCGAATTTGAAAGCTAGCATCCCCTATGGGGAAACACTAAGGCTGAAAAGAATTTGCAGTCAAGACCATGAATTCCAAGGGCAGATCCGGAAGATGAATGAAAGGTTTAGTAAACGCGGTTATCATTCCAAGACATTAACTGAGGCCAAACGTAAGTCAGAGGGGATTACTAGAAATCAACTGCTTTATCCCAATCAAAGAACCCCCAAGGAAGGGGCATCGACCAGATTTATTACCTGTTTTAATCAAATGTCCCCCAGAATATATGAGGTCCTGAGAAGGCACTGGCAGGTAGTCAAAAGTGATAACATTATTGGTAAAGATTTACCTATGGCACCGCCAGTCACTTACAGGAAAGGGAGGACGTTGGGTGACAACCTAACACATAGCTACTTTGATGGTAGTCGGAAATCAGGGACATGGCTTTCAAACATGATGGGGTTCTACAAGTGCAATAATTGCAAAGCTTGCAGAATGGTGAAAAATTTCCTCACTTTTGAATCTAATGATGGACACACAAAAAAGATAAATGGGTTCTACAACTGCCATTCTGACCACTTCGTTTATGTACTCAGCTGTCCATGTCCTATGATGTATGTGGGAAGTACTATTTTCCCCTTAAAAAACATATGCTAGAACATTAACAAGCAATCAGAAACCAGGATTTCACTTATTCTGTGGCCAAGCACTTTTATGATAAACATGAAAGTGATCCTGGTTTATTGATGTTCTTTGCTATAGGTAGGGTTCCCCCGAACATCAGAGGCAATAGGATTGTTAATCTAAGACGTCTGGAATCTAGGTACATTTTGGATTTGAACACCAAATTTCCCAATGGGTTGAACAGAGACGAGGAATTAGAAGTGCATTTGGGGTGAGGGATTATCCATTTATCTCCCTATTCCCCAAATATCCTCTGTTCTTATGAAGTCCTTGGGGTGGTTCTGATACTGTTTGGCCTGTTGGTAAGGGGTGTATTTATCTCTGCATTATAGCACCTTATATATATGGGCACTTTAGATTTTACATTGTTGATGTCTTGCACTTTGACACTTTTTGCATTTATGAAGTCTTGCATAGATATAGTTTTCTATTACATTGAAAGGAAGGACTCTTTATTGATGATGTTATGCACTTCGACACTTTAGGCATTTAAGAAGCTTTTCATATAGATTGTGATTTATTATATTTAAAGGAATGTTTGGATTGATATATAGTATGTAGGTATTTTTCAAAATGAATTATCTTATAGAGGGTTTATATTTATATGATATTTTAAGAGGACTGTTTCATTATATGTTATACCATGACTGCTATTTATTGATTGAGATATTGATCCATTTTCATTTACTTTTAGATTTATAATGTATCATATGTGCAGTATACTTAAGATGAAGTGAACACTTAGGAGTTGTTTACACAAAATATACTGCAATTGCAGGCTTGCACTCTGGCACTTTATGTATATAAAAAATACGTTTTTGTATATATGGAGTTACTCATCATATCTGTATGAATGATTGAACTGATATATTGGTATTTTATCGATGGATTTTCTTATTTTGAACGATACAATGGGTTTGGGGTGCATGATACTTTTGGATGATCACAACTCCTTGCAATGAGTAAAACCCAGAAGGGCGCAACTGCTTATCTAAGTAATTATATGAAGCATGATGCTTCTAATAAGGCTTGGGCATTGGCCGAAGAGTCGAATAATAATGATACTGTAGATTCTAATTAGGTTGGGGCACTGGCCCAAGAGTCTATTTTCTGAATTGTTCCCGGGACCATATCACGAATTATGGGATAATACAATGTTGAGTTGGTTTATTTTTATAAAAAAATATATTCTTTTAAAAAAAGTATAAAAATGAGTAAAATACTCTTAGAAAAATCATGAAAAAATGATGTATATTATTTGCCAGTTCAATATACAGTATGCATAATGATAGGGACATTTGTACAACGGATGTTGTTTTTCTTCTATGTCTATATGCACTGTACCTTCAAATGTGAAAAAATGCAATGGTAACATGACTTTGAGAAAGGCTGGGATCAGCCGAAACGCGTCAGGACAAACATCACGCTGTGTGAATAAAATAAGTTTGCTTACCGGGAGTGCCCACTTTGCTCTTCTTGTGAGAGTTGTTGACACAAATATATATATATGTATGTATTTTATCAAGTACATGCACAGTTATTAAAAACCATTGCATACAAAGAAATTTTAAAAGAAGTGCAATAATTCATGGTAGTGCAGCTCAGATAGAACTACATAATATACCAAAGACATTCATAAAACCAAGTCAGTGAGCGCTAACATTTTTGGATACAAAGTGCAAGCAAAGGGATATGGCAGAACACTCAATTAATAAAGCCATTGCATACTACCCTTATTGTTCTCCTCTTGTGCCCCTTCCCCCTTTCCTCCTCAAATCCTTCCATTGTTGTGCCTCTTGGTTCATCCTTCCCCTTGTGCCCTCCTTTTTTCTTTTTAATTTACACCCATTTTCTCTTTCCTCCTTCTCCCATATTTCTCTTTTCTTGTGCAGCTAAGGGAATCACAGGGGCCAGGAGAGATAAGAGGGTTTCTTGTCCATGTAGTCACAGGTAACCAGGACATGTTTGTCCAGCTAAGAACCAATTCTCGGAGGCTGTATGAGGGCTATCTGAACTGCCTAAGGACCGGATGGGGGTAGCTGAAGGTTGGATGAGGCTCTAAGGGTGGACAAAAGGTGTTTGAGAGTGTGCTGGGGGTGTCAGAGATGTGAGAGATTTGCCTACAGGGGTCTGAAGGCAGACAGAGTCTAAAGGAGGACATGGATTAAGTCTCTCCGAAGGCGTTGTGAAGGTGCCAGAATACAAACTAGTGGTCCCTGAGCCTAAGGGTTATGGGATGTTGAAGGACCAGCTGTGTGTGTCTAATACAAGATATGGAAATCTGATGGAGAGAGGATGGGCACTGAGGGCTGTCTGGAGGAGAATGAGTGAGTTGGGGGTCTTTGAACCTCGCTGAGGGTATGTTGTGTCCTGCTTGTCAGGACACCTAATGACATCATAGAATGCCAAGATGATGGGGGATCCTCGGCAGGCTCTCAGTCAGTGTCACCAGGGCTGAGAGAGAAGTTACATCTGCTCCTGGTGAGGTTATTTGTGTATCTACATAATCTGGAATAAAGCCCTCCTAAAAAAGCTACCTCTCTGCACACCTCTTCCACTCACTGCACAATGGCGATACGATTAAAGGACTGACGTCTGAAGAAATGAACTCTGCATGATTTGAAGAAACAGAAGAAAAGAAACTTAAAAGAGTATCATGAAGTAATGCTGTCAAGAGAAGAGGACACAAGAATATATATGAGCATTACAGTGTAAATTCACCAACCCCACCAGTGCTAAAACAATAGGTAGCGCAGAAGCAGGTATTGCATCTCAAAACATACGAATAGAGGAGAAGAGCCAGCAGCAATGAAAAAGAAAGCACTGCATTGGGTCTGAGAACGGCTGACGCTGTGATTCCTTATGGAAATTGCGACCGAATTTCACCAGCCAAAGAAATTAGTAGTAAAGCAAAGGTTTCTTGCAAGACTGAACTGTGTGAGAAGACAGCCACCGCTGGAGAAGATATCCAAAGCAAACACAAGGAGATGAACAAAGCAAACACAAGGAGATGATGGACGGAGCGCTGAAACTTTTCAGACACTCACCCCCAGTCACAGATCTGGGTTGAATCCATCATCATTCTTTAGCTCACTTCGCCACCTCAGTTCAGACCCAGCTATATGCAAATCAGTCTTGACCCTGTGCCTCATGGGAACAGTCCAGCCCGAACTGCCAAGCCAGGTCTTCCCTGAACCGGAAACAAGCATCCTGGGACCGGTTTCGGGCTAACAGCCCTCATCAGCCAGGCTAGCTTGAATCCAGTGGCAAAGTGAGCAAGGGACCCACGTCTGGGCATACCCTGCCAACTTAGGGCGAACAAAGCAAACACAAGGAGATGATGGACGGAGCGCTGAAACTTTTCAGACACTCACCCCCAGTCACAGATCTGGGTTGAATCCATCATCATTCTATATCCGGCACCGAAGTGCTTGGAAGAACTTAGCCAAAGTGTGCCCAACACAATGAAACAAAGGCCTGGGAGTGAAGAAAAGGCAAAAAGATAAGCTGCTTAATTGAAGGAGGCGAGTGTCTAAATTCTGCCCAGCATCACATTAAGCGTTGGTCTGGGCTGTTAGCAAGTGCCAGCAAGTGTGCACTGAGAGAAGAAATGGGAGACTGTGTGACAGTCTTCTATGCAACCTGCTTTATACACATGATTTATTGCCAGATCTGGCACAGTGCTGTAGAGAGCCACTCAGCACATAAAACAGGGACGCCCTGTCGTCGCACTTACCCCGAGGACAAAGATTTAGATAAAGGGACATCCACATTATAACCCATGTGTGTGCACGCTCCTTATTAACCACTCCAGAGTTGCTCGTGATTGTAGCAATTGGCTACCCTACATATGGTAATGGCAGATACTTTCTAGCCGTGTCAATCAATTCATGTGTTCTGAATTGTATTTGTGGGCTGGATCACTTGCACCTGATCTATTGTTTTTTGTGAATCAGGGCATCCATTTTTTACATGAGCGGCAATTGGATAAAACCTCATTTAAAGCATATGTACATGTATTCCTTATAACTCTTATAAGCCTTCGTGAGAGTCAACATTCTTTTCTCCATAATGTTATTCTGAGCTGGTTGCACAATGGGAACTGTTCTCTGATGCTCATGGTGCCTCGCAAGGTTGTTGTGCTCCATGCCACCCGCCCCCTGCACTTCAGTCTTGTGGTGATGCAATCCGTCTCTCATGTTCTTTGGATATCCGGTGGGCAATATCAGGAGGCAATCGAAAAAGGCTTGCTTTTCATCAGCATCTGTAATACGAGAACCTGCCTGGTGTGTTGAGCGAGCAAATAAAAATGACTGCAGTGAGAGAAAATTAAGAATTTTTACAGTGCCTTATGTGAGGTTTTCATAGTTGTTGCTTTTGGAGCCGAGACCTAGCCTGGCTATGACCTCAGAATTTGTAGAGATTAGTGAGTTTTATTCAGGGCCACTGGAATTATGAGATTCTGCAGCTGCGGTGTTTTCCGCATAATTATGGATTTGCCACATTTGTTACCTAATCCATCATCTGACGCGTAATCTGCAGATTTTAGCAAAACAATTTTCTATCTAGTACTAACGGATCAAAAGTTACTAAAAAAGTGTCAACATGTGTTGCTGCTCAGTGGAAAACCCTTTGCAAAGGTTGACTGATCACCTTTCAGTTGTTCATTACTGAATTTGGGTGTTAAATTGTTACTAATGTGGTGAAACATTTACCAAGAAAGCTTTAACATGTGTACAAATGGCAAAATAATGAAGTAATACTATCAAAAAATGTCAGCATTACACCACATTATTTACCTTTCATTGCCACATAATTAAGTCAACCCTGGCACTTAATTTGGTCCTGCTCTGCCACATAATTCCAATGGCCCTGGTTATATATGAAAGAAAAGACTGAATTTCTTGCTTTGAAGATTCACAGTGTACTTTTACTACAGAATTGTTTTAGTACAATTGCTTCTCAGATGATCTTACATGTGGACTTCTTTACTTCGTAACAGGGAAAAAAGGCAGTATTTAAGCGCAAGCTTGGTGTGTCTGAAGAAAAGCCATTAAAAAGGGGGAGCGGGAGATAGATGTCTGTCAAATTTTGATGTGTTTCTCAGCTAAGCAAACACAAGGAGATGATGGACAGAGAGCTGAAGCTTTTCAGACACTCACCCCCAGTCACTATTAGATCTGGGTTGAATCCATCATTGTTCTTTAGCTCACTTCACCATCCCAGTTCAGACCCAACCATTTGCAAATCAGTCTTGACCCTGTTCCTCATGGGAACAGTCCAGCCCGAACTACCAAGCCAGGTCTTCCCTGGACCGGAAATAAGCATCCTGGGACCGGTTTCAGGGTAATACCCCTCATCAGCCAGGCTAGCTTGAATCCAGTGGCAAAGTGAGCAAGGGATCAATGTCTGGGCATACCCTGCCAACTTAGGGCAAACAAAGCAAACACAAGGAGATCATGGATGGAGCGTGGAAACTTTTCAGACACTCACTCCCAGTCACTATTAGATCTGGATTGAATCCATCATCATTCTTTAGCTCACTTCGCCACCTCAGTTCAGACCCAGCCATACGCAAATCAGTCTTATCCTGTTCCTCATGGGAACAATCCAGCCCGAACTGCCAAGTCAGATCTTTTCTGGACCGGAAACAAGCATCCTGGGACCGATTTTGGGGTAACACCCCTCATCAGCCAGGCTAGCTGGAATCCAGTGGCAAAGTGAGCAAGGGACCCACGTCTGAGAATACCCTGCCAACTTAGGGCGAACAAAGCAAACACAAGGAGATGATGGACAGAGCACTGAAACTTTTCAGACACTCACCCCCAGTCACTATTAGATCTGGGTTGAATCCATCGTGGTTCTTTAGCTCACTTCACCACCCCAGTTCAGATCCAGCCAACGATGATGGATTCAAAACAGGTCTGTGACTAGGGGTGAGTGTCTGAAAAGTTTCAGCGCTCTGTCCATCATCTCCTTGTGTTTGCTTTGTTCACCCTAAGTTGAGGAATAGCTTGAGTTCTATTGCACAGTAAGAACAGGATCCAAGTTTGGGCATACCTTTTGCACTTAGGGCATCTACTGCAAAAACAAAGTGATGGAATGAATATTTGAGTTAATCGCATCCACTGGCAATCATTCAGGCCGAATTCCAGACTGTTGCTTTAAATTTAACAATTCTAATAGACACCCTGCCTTAGCTTTTCAGGGCAATTCCACCTCAAAGTTCTGCTGGAACTACTTTACTACACTCTGCACTGAGAACTGCACAGCTCTCATAATGAGTAGTAAAGCCTCTGGCTAGGGGGCAGCTCCTGTCCCAGTTAAACCCTATTTACTCTCCAACTCAATGCACCTGTTTTCCATTATTATTTCACCACTTTTTAGTGGTACTATCCCAGTTGTGTGGAAAAAGGTCTAAAGTATCCAACATTGGACCCAGATTGTAAAGAAAATTACAGCCCATTTCCCAGCTCCCTTATTTTGCAAAACTGTTAGAATGTACATCGTTGGGGCGTGGTCTGGCCAAGGACTAAGATGGCCGCTTGAAGCTGGAGCAACGCCGAGAGTCGGGTCCCAGATGGAGCCAGCGGCCTTGACAGTGGGTGGTACACTCTGCGACCCATCCTATCGGGATCACCAGCACCTCCTGAGCCCGGAGTGAGGTGTCTTGACCGCCTCCCTAGCCGAATGCCCTGTTGCGAGCCATCTGTGGGCGGTCGACTATCTACTGGGCCTCAGGGCGCGAATGGAGCCTCTGCCCTGTTGCATCTGCCCCGCCCCGATCTCGCCCTTGAAGGAAGTGACCCACTTAGGGCCAACTGGGTCACCTCAGACCACCTCTCAGCCTTCCATGCTAAATGAAGAGTCAGAGAAATAGTGGAGAATATACACCAATAATAATTTATTATATACGCTCAGAGCAGTACTACGTCTACACAGTCTCGAGAGAGTACTACAGAGGGAACTGAGGAACTGTAAGCATAAGGATATATTATATGCATTGCATGGTCAACTAATAACACGCCCACAGCGGAATTTTCCCAACAGATGTGGGCGAACAGCGTAAAGACAAAAAAAAGGTATAATCTAACAAACCCTCCTTTTAGCATGAGCTAAAGATATTTTCTGTTTAGAAAGTAGGTAAGACTGGCACATATTCAGGGGCAACTGTGACATCATCATTATTTGATACAGCATCATAAGTAGACATGTGATCAAGGTGGAGCTGTGGGCACTGTTTACAGTTGACGTCCGATAGTGGGACAGCATGGAGGGATGTCTTCAAATATTCCCTCATCTATATTCATAAGATCATTGATATCAGTCTGTAACAACATAGTGGCATTCGTAACAGAGGCAGATATTTTCTGTTTGGGTGTTAAAGCAGTGGCACAATAGGAACAACAAAGCGAGATACATTGAATGAGAATACAACAGAATATTAATACTGCTATGAAATAAACTATTTCCTTTAGGATCCAACCCCAATTACCTAAGAAAGGCCAACTCCAATTTCCACTTTCCATGTCTTTGATATTATAAATGATATCCATAATGTGTTGTGTTATGTTTTTTTCCAAATTCTCTACACCCATAACACACTGGTCGCCAATTATTGCGCAGACACCACCGCTCTTGGCCAACATAAAATCCACTGCATATCTAGTCTGTTCCGAATACACCTGCATGCTTTCTAACTGAGTAGTATATCTATCAAGGCTGCCACTGTAGTGTTGGATAGAATCTGCAATTTACATCCGAAATACTCTATAGCTTTCTCACCCCTGGCCATAGCAGTGCCACACAAGGTAAATATGGAGGACAGGATGTATCCAAATGTTATACCGTTGCTATAGCTATTCACTTCCAACTCTGTTACCCCTTTACAAAATTCTTTTGTTAGTGTCCTTTTTACCCATCTTGTTTTAGGTCGGACGTGTTTACATGGAACACCTAAAGGCAGTACCATTCGGAGAGCCACATCATCAGTACCATTGCAGACATTTGAATAAGTTCCATTGGACAGAAAGAAAAACCCTGGGTGGGCATATATCGGCCCCCCATAATCCACTGCAGCATATCTGGAATTCATTCCAGAAGTGCTTGGATCTGATTTATTTTCTAGGGAAAGGGTGCTTTTATACAGTATTATCCATGAACAATTCATGTACAAAGAAGTATCAGTAACGTTCACTATGAGGCAACAGGCAGCATAATATCCAGCCTCTCGTGGTACTGTCAATTCTTTATAATGCCAACCCGCGAGAGTTATATTATTTTCTTCCATATAAAAATGATCACAATATGTGTTGTTATCACAGCCAGGGTAACCCTCACCGTGTGGTTTTCGGTGGTACAGACATGGTCCAGGGTAACCAAATCCAAACATTTCCTTTACCTCCACAAACTGTGGTGGCCGAGTGTATGTGTAGTTAACAAGTGACAATGGGTATGCAGTCCAAAGGCTAGTGACAGATCGAATAAGATAGCAGGCGGTCCCCTTCCCAAAGAATCTCCTATGAGTTTTTACAAACAGGTTATTCGTGGCAGCCCTCCTATTGCGTCTATGGGGAAAGTGTTCATCTATGTTGAGTGTGGGTACACTATGTGTATCTTCCAGGAACCATGATACTCCACATACTATTATTACCACCGTTACCAGAACAATGACACATGCAATCTTCCTTTGTATAGACTAAATCGCACTGCGTTGTCTAGGGGCGATTGGCTGATCCTCCTCATGAATTTGCCTACCAAAAGGATGCATAATGGAACAAAAGAAGAAGTGCAAAAATGATAAGTAATGTAAGTGTTCCCAGTGTCCGTCAGAGCCTCACTGGTACAGGCTCCTATCGTCCATCAGTTGGCGCTCTTGAGCAGAGGATCCTGGATAGCTCGTATTTCTGGTGGCACAGCCTCATTCAAAAGATCGCCGTTCTCTTTGTCTGTGTCCAAACCAACTTTGCATCACTGAAAGGCACGAATCTGGGCACCTGCTCACACTCAACGTCTCCTATTCCCTCCTTGACCCACTGGTCGTAAGGCAACGGCAAAGGTATTCTTTTGCAGTGGGTCACGTGGACCCAATTCTTTCGACCAGCAACCTTTACAGCCGCTTTGTAGCCAGAAGGTCTTGCTCAGGACCTTTCTAGGGGCTCCAGATTTTTCTTCCTCTGGAAATTTCGGATTAGAATGAAGTCCTGAGGCTGGATACTGTGGCCAGGACCCTCTGGCTTAGGAGGTTAGGAGTCTTGCACGTGCTGGTGAATAGAACGCAAACTTTCCATCAATTGCCCAAGGTATTGAAGCAATACAGGATATTCAATATCGGAAAACCTTCTTGGCCTAGGGACCCCCAAGACATTTGCTGGGCGGCCAAAGATAATTTCATAAGGGGACAAGCCTGTTCTAGAATGTGCTGTAGTCCTAGTGGACAAATGGGCCAAAGGAAGAGCATCTGGCCATTGCAACCCTGTTGTTTCCTGAATTTTTGCCAATTTCAAATTCAGTGTGCCATTATACTTCTCGACCAACCCCGCTGACTGCCGGTGATTGGCGGCATGGAATTTTTGTTTGATATGCAAGCCTTCACATATTAGCTTAATCACTTTCCCATTAAAATGAGAGCCATTGTCACTCCAAATAACTCTGGGCATTCCGAAACACAGCAAGAACTCTTTAAGAAGCACCTTTGCTGTTGTGGTAGCCGTATTGTCTTTAGTAGGGTAAGCCTCCACCCCTTTATTGACTGCACATATGACCACTAGAACATACTTGAGATTGTTACAACGTTCTAGCTCAATGAAATCCATTTGAAGGACTTCAAAGGGAAATGTAGGTGGTGTAAAGTTACCGGATGGTGTTGGGGTACCTTTCCCAGGTTTGCGCATCAAACAAATCATACAATTTTTCACTAAATGTGCAGCTGTTTTGGAAATATTATCTTTACACCAAAATAGTTTACAAATACCTTTTGCACTGATATGAGCTGGGCCATGAGCCATAGTAACCACATGGAGTACGTATGCATTAGGTATCATCCAGTTCTGCTTTTCGGACAAATCAATCCAACATCCTTCTTCAGCTAAACGTGCTGTACTCTCTTGCCACACAGCTAACTCTTCTATTGTGGCCTTGCTTTGTATCTCTTTCGCACTCTCAACTGTGTTTTCAAACATAGTGTTCTCGGGAATACATCTAGCTGGGCCTGCAACAAACATTCTCTTCATCTTACTCTGAGCTGTCTCTTTGGCTGTCTGATCAGCGAACGCATTCCCTCTACCTACATCATCTGTCACTTTCTTGTGGGCACTATACTTTACAATAGCCATTTTCTTAGGAAGTGTTAGTCCAGATAGTAATCGTAATATCAAGTGTCCATGCTGTATCTTAGTTCCATGCGAGGTAAGAAACCCTCTCTCTGCCCACAGGCGCCCGAATTTGTGCGCAACCCCAAATGCATACTGGCTGTCTGTGTAAATATTGACAACTATCCTTTCACTCAATTCACAAGCTCGTATAAGGCCAACAAGTTCTGCTGCCTGGGCAGATTGATAGGGGACTTGTGGTGTCTCTAACACTGTGCGCAATGTAGTGATAGCATAAGCTGCAGTGGTGGTGCCATCTGGTAATTTAAAACAAGAGCCATTGACATTTAGTTCTCCTTGGGGATCAGATAAGGGAACATCAGTCAGGTCTACCCGTCCTTTCGTCTCTTCCTCTGTTCAGAAAATACAATCATGTTTGTCAACTGCATCATTCTCGGAAGGGAGGGGTAGTAACATGGCTGGACTTACAGTGGCACATCTTTTGATCGTAATATGTTTGGCAAACAATGTCAATTCGTAGCCAGTAAGACATGCACTGGTGAGGTGCTGTGTCCTTGTTTTATTCAAAAGTGTATCCACAGCATGGGGCACCATAACTGTGAGGTCAGTATCGAGTACGAGTCCAGCCGATTGTCTGATCTAAGTGGCCACGGCCGCGACTGCTTTCAGACAACTCGGGAGGGCCCTTGCGACAGGATCGAGCAAAGCAGAGAAATAAGTGCAAGGTCTCTGTCTATCGCCAAATTTTTGGGTCAAGACAGAGAGAGCACAACCAGCCATCTCGTGGACGTATAACACAAAAGGCTTGTTATAGTCAGGCGTGCCTAACACTGGAGCAGAGCAAAGCGCAGTTTTTAATTCTTCAAAAGATAGCTGACAATCTGGTGTCCAAGGTTAAGGCTCATGGACGTCTTTTGTTGTTAATGCAAGCAGGGGTTTGATCAGTAAGGAATAGTTAGGGATCCACTGTCGACAGTAAGAAGTGAGGCCTATAAAAGCACTCACGTCCTTTTGAGTTTGTGGACATGGCATTTTATTAATGGTACTGATGCGTTCTGGCGTTAACCTTCTACCCTCCTTCTACAGAAGGTGACCTAAATAGGTGACCTCCTGTCGACAGTACTGAAACTTCGAAAGTGAAGCTTTATGACCATGGTGTGCCAGGTGTAACAATAATTTCACCGTACTATCTTTGCAACCTTGTTCAGTATCAGAAGCAATTAACAAATTGTCGCCCTACTGTACAAATGCATTGCCTGGAGAAAGTGAGAGTGAATCCAACTGACCTTTCAATGCTTGACTATAAATACTAGGACTTTCAGTATAGCCTTGAGGAGCTCTACAGAATCGGAAACTTTTGCCAGCGAGCGAAAAACCAAACAAATACCTGCTGTCTGGATGTATGGAAATGCTAAAGAATGCATTTTTTTAAATCAATGACAGAGAAAAACTTAGCGGTAGATGGAATCATTGTTAAAGTGAGGTGATATCAGGAACCACTTGGAATTGCGGGACCACCATTTTATTGACCTTGCGCAAATTAATCACAAAACGATATACATCACCACCACTGTTGGGAGAGTCTAGAGGTGCCCTTTTCAGGACCGGAAGAATAGGACTATTGCATATGTTACCGGTGGTCTCCTCGACAACTCCCTTATGCATGAGGTCCTGAACAATATTAAGGAGACCTTGTTCTCCTGCCTTTGATATTTATACTGGGGAATGCGTGGTAGTATGGCGTTGTGCTTCACTCGTATAGGAACTGGGGGTATGTGCAATAAGCCTACATCAGTGTCACCAGTGGCCCATAATGTGGGTGGCACTGGATCAAATTCAGATAGGCATTGTCTAGTACCCACATCAGGACCCATGGTAATATAAACCCCATCTGACGAACAATATATGGTAGCGTGCAACTTCTTTAGTAAGTCCAAGCCCATTAGATTTTCACCACAATTAGATGTTAAAAGGATTGGGGAATCCACAGTAAAAGGGCCAACAGTAAGAACAAGAGGGCGTGAGATGGGTCTTACAACCGGTACTCCTGAAAAACCCACCGAAACATTATTATGGCCAGACAGGGCCGACCCAGGGACCAGGTTTCAGGAAATAGAGCTCTTTGTGGCACCTGTATCAACCAAGAATTCCTTGGTAGATCCTTGCAGATCCACTTTGACATAAGGGCTACGCTGATCTACAGATATGTGAACTGGTCCCTTACCCTGTCCCTGGCTGTCCTAGCAGAAAGACATCCCTGTCACGTCATCAACGTCATAATCATCGTTGTAGTACTGTCCTTCCCTGGTGTCATCAAAATAATTTTCGGGACGGCCTACAGAGGCGGTAGTGTGTTGTTGTCTATTGATCCCACGGCCCCTGTTTCCAGGACCCCTTCCGCTAGTGGACGAAAAATTGTGCAAAAGTACAGGGCACTGGCTGCACCAGTGACCTTCTTCCTTGCTGTAAGCACACTGATTCTGTCCCAAAGGTGTCATGGGTGGCTGTCTAGTGCGTAAAATTTGTCGTAAGGGTCCCCGTCCTCGATATGCATGTTGCAATAATACCTTTGTCTTCAGAGCCTTATTTCTTTTATCAGTCTTGTCTTTCTCTTCATTATCCCTATGCTCATAATATTGGGCCATATTTAGAATCACAGAGGGGGAAGACGTGGATCAGGTGCTTTCCGATGCTTGAAGTTTAGACATTATTTCAGGAAGGAGAATAGTGACAAACCTATCAAAAAATAAACTGACTCCCCCCTCTGTAGACATATCCTGCCCACTATAATCCAAAAACGTCCCTTCAAACCTGGTGAAGAAGTCAGAAACACTTTCGTCTTTCTTCTGCCGGGGGGCAGTCAGTCTGTCCCAAATAGCTTTCTTGGGAGGAATGAGTGTTTGCATGTATGTTATTATATGACCGGGTAAGGCAGCAACTCAGCACCTGGTTTGTCTCCTGGCTTTCTATCTCTGTCCCAACCCCTAATCGCGTCCCACGTTACACCCAACTCAGCAATATGGTCTTGGGTATGTACCTGTCACCAAATATCAACTGGGACTAGTAGGCCAAAAAACATTACAATATCTGCAAGAGTCATCACACTAGAAGAGGCAGCTTCTGTCAATTCTTTATAGTAAGCAGTAGGATTTTTTCTAGGCTCGGGCAATGTAGCCTTCAGGGCCAGAATTTCACTTCTTTTCCATGGTGTATAAATCCATTGTTCCTGAAAGCGGGCATCTACAGCCGGTCTGGTAATCACTCCATGTTGATCCACCACTGCAGGGATTTCCGGGTGGTAAATGGGGTGAACTTCTCACATTGGGAACTGAGTTATTTGAGTGGGACTCTTATCATGTAGTCTGCCTCTATAAGTAATTAGAGTGGAAATATTCCTGAACACTTGGGCCGGCTCCATGTTAATTACATAAGCGCCTTCATTAATGTCAAATAGTATTTAAGGTGCTTTTGTTTCGATGTGTTTACGCAAGAGGTCAATTAGTGTGGCGGACATATGTTTAAGGGCATGTTGCTGTATAAAAGGGTCAAAGTCTCGCATTAATTGCCATATGTCCTCAAGACTGTAAATTGAATTGCGAGCCCACCGTATTGCCTGTTCCGCTATTTTCTCTTCCTCCCCCACACTGGATTGCATTAAAGGACCTAACAGTTCCCTATATCCAGTTAAATCTCAATCTTCCGGACCATATGCTAGTGTGTCAGTAACTAGTGATAATGAAGGATAAGTGACTGTATCGGGAGTAACGGGAATTACTGCAGTCATAGGTTGTGATGGAAGGGAAGGAGTAGGGGGTATGTTAACTGGGGTGGTAGGTGTAGCAGCTTCAGAGACTGATGCACCTGGTGTGGGTTGTTGTTGCTGATGGGGAACAATGGGATTTATCCTTTCTGGGACATATGGTGGCGGGGTCGGGTATCTTATAAGGTCTCCATAAAAGTATCACCATCTTCCTGAGCCATATAGGACTTATCAATTTGCAACCGAAATCTTCTGTCTTCGTGTTTTATCCCTTTCTCCTGCTTGTCCTTAACGTAAGCTACAGCATTTTGTGTAAGGGTCTGCATATTTCTTTTTCTGGTATCTTTCTCCATTTTTAATCACCTCTGCTTGGCCTCCTTCTGCCAAGTACAAAGGGAGTCAAACATAGACTGTCTACTGTGTCTTTTAAACAACTGTTCCTGAAGAAATCCTATCTTTGTTTCATCAAAGGAGCCTGTCAAAGGCCACTGTAACTCTGCATTATCCCTCGTATATTTGTGCCATAACGTACTAAACATAATAGGGCCAAGGCCATGGTTTATATACATATCAAAATTAGGACTACCTTCAGGAGGTGAAGGCTGGGATTCTTCCAACCGTGCATCTTTAGAACAACAATAACAGCACAAACTCCGAATCTTACTGAAACCAGGCATTGCAAAGAAAAGAGAAACAAAGTGCTTATTTTATCTGGCAAAGTATTTGCAAACACTTTTCACCGAAACAGTCCTAGTACTGAAACAAAACCTATTTACGGTGGTACCACATAAACTGAAACAGACTCACCTGGTGTCAGGCGCACCAATAGACCGATTCTCCACTGCCGACTCTTCGGACCAAACAGTCAGATCACAAGTTTGCTGTTCAGGACTCCAGTCGGGATGACCGCTGGGCGAGGCACCCTCCGGTGGGACAGAGGCAGCAGCTGGGAGAAACGTATCTCTTTGTGCAGGGATCCCTGAGCCGTCAGTCCGACCTGATGATGTCCTCATCCTCCCCTCTGTCTGTGGAAAATGGATGGGTCATGCCCCGATGGAGTCCTTGTCTGGGCGTCAACTGAAGGAAGTTACCCACTTAGGGCCACCCGGGTCACCTTTCCATGCTAAATAAAGAGTCAGAGAAACAGTGGAGAATATACACCAATAATCATTTATTATATACGCTCAGAGTGGGGCTCCGTCTGCACAGTCTCGAGAGAGTACTACAGAGGGAACTGAGGAACTGTAAGCTTAAGGATATATTATATGCATTGCATGGTCAACTAATAACCCGCCCACAATGGAATTTTCCCAACAGATGTGGGCGAACAGCGTAAAGACAAAAAATAGGTTTCTACTCTTGTATCTTGCACAGTTCAGAACACTTTCAAGGCTGTTCCATCCTGGGCTGCGATCAAACTGCCAGACAGGTAGGAGAGGTTCTTTATCGAGGAAAAGCTATGCACTGGCACGAACAGTTCCTCGTTACAGAAACGAAAGTTAGCAAGGGGCATTTCTTGAAATCAAACAGGATTAGTTTAGAACATTACATAAAATGGCGCCTGAAAAAGAAAATGGCGTAGCGAATGCTAGCTAATACATGACATTAAAGAGCATCAACAAGCATAATCTAACACCCTCGATGCCTGACAAGACGGAGTGAGGTAAGGAGACACCTGATCCTCTCTCCCGGACCCACTCTCGCCCCGTTATGACAGCCCCGGTCACACCAGCCTGTCCTTGTGCCCCAGTAGCATCTCGCCCCGAGTTGGGTGCCTGCCAGGCCTAAGACTGGAGCGAGGCCTCTGCCCTTGCACGGTAGCTCTGCCCGACCCCTACCTCCCGTCACTGGGACGCCAACTTGAGGGGGGCCCGGAGCCCGCCCTCAGGGACGAAACACCCTATCTTGGAACCAGGATATTCTTCACCAGCACCGGCACCCGCGGTGGATGGCAGCGATGACCAGGAGGTGCTTGCTGGGCCTGGAGGCGGGGCAGGAGCCTTGGCCTCCTTGTGACGACCCAGTCTTATCTTACCACCGCTGGGCTGTGACCGGCCGACATGTGTAACCGCCCCACCCCAGTGGGATACCCAGCATGCATCGGCCCATTGGTGCAACAATAGGGTCTCTGGCAGTGCGCCCCGGGCATGGAGGGACACCGACACCGCGGCCAGCTCTATGAGGCCACCAACAGCATCCTCTGACGATCTAACGGGGCCACCCCACCAGCCGCGCCAGAAGGAGCCACTTTTGGAGAAGCCTGGGGATACTGGGCCCCTTTCTGTTCTACTACCCGCTGCCCCTCCCCGGTAGTGTGCTAGGGACTGGGTGAGTGGCCAGCTATGGTGACAACACTGATCAACAGTGGGAGGGGAGCTCTGGGCCACGTTCCATGCATGTTTAATCTCTCACCTGTTGAAGGATAGGCGGCATCGGCCACACCACCAAACACCCCGCCAGCAGATGCACTTCACAGTTCTGCCCTCCCTTGCACACCTTTTACATCTTAGAGTCGACTGGAGCTCTGTCCTGCTCCAATATGAGGGATACCTGGACTGCTGCCTGCCCCGACTACACTGCCACCTGCAACTGTCGCAGCAGACGCCTCTGCCCGCGCCACGGACTTCTACTGCCACACTATCAGCCCACGGGATCATCCCAGTGGCCTGCTCACAAGGAGGGCACTGCAGCAGACCCAGGGGTACCCGAAGGAGGGGCATGAATTGTGGGCTCATACTCTCTCGACCCGACCCCTCACAGGCCTGACGGGAGGCATTAACAGCAGAGCAGACATCCATACCTGCACCATGCGGGAGGGGCTCCTGCAAATCCCGCCTGCCCGATACAGGAGCATCACAGTCATCCTAGAGCCCCTTGACTGGGGTAACCGAGGCCACGCCACGACACTTCTTGCCCTGCTGTTTTTTCCTGCCTGACCTGGGCGAACATGGCCTGCGCACCTTTTTTCTTCCTCCCGTGACCACCATTGCCTCACGAGGGTACATCGCGACCGCTGCTGCCGGATTGGATGGTGAGGGAACAAAAAATCGACCACCGTTCGTGGACAGGTGCGCTCTAAAGTACTTACGGACAGATGTCGACTGGCAAACCCTGCAGAAAACCATCCGGAAAACCTGCGCAACAGCTCCTCTTTACGGAAGCTCTTAAGCAACCATCAGCCATGGCCACGGTGAAGGGTCCTACCTCCCTCCCGACCACCGTGTCACAACCCTCACCGCCTGCCTCACAAGATAGTGCCATGGAACGCATCTTGCAGGAAATTTTGGCGATAGGGTGCCAACTGGAAGGCATGGATGCTAACATCTCAACCCTGACAGACGAGACAAAGTCCATTTGATCAGATATTGCGAGGTTTCAGTCCCGTGTGGAAAGGCTGGACTGGAGAATGACAGCAGTGTAGGGCCGACTGGATGACGTACCGGACCGTGACCAAAAACTTCTCCTCGTCCTCAGCAAGTTGATTGACCTGGAAGACCGCAACAGGAGAGACAATGTTCGCTTCTTTGGATTCTCGGAAACGGCAGAGGGCCCCAACTTTAAAGAGGGGAAAGAAACAAGCTAGTTGCAAGCATCAATGTTTAAAGAACAAATATAGCAGGACATGGTGCATTTAATCAAAAGACATAGTGCTTGAATATTATCAAAAAATATTTTTTATTTTTATTATTTTACTGATATTTTGTCATTTTTACAGAGGTATCAAAAATATATTTCTATATGGTTAAAATTCACAATGCATCAAAACATATTATAACATGTGAGACATAATCAAGTGGATAAGAGAATTATACATAACAATACAGTTTACATATAATACAGCATTTTCTCTTATGTTCGAAACAGGGTCCAGATCATATATGGACAGAAAGGAGGGTCGGCGGTAGATAGGACTACGCGCGTTTCGGCAGTGATGGGGCCTTCTTGGCGGAGATCTTTTTTCTTAGCCGTTAGGTGAGGTGCGTGTGAGGGCCCTAGTGAGTGTAGATGTGAAAATGTGTAGTGTGTGCAATCTAAAACAGGAGATAGTGATCCATCCAAAACTATTTTAATGACAATGGTCACTATCCTGATTAAAAACCAGTAAGAGGCGCACGCGTCTGCTCAAGGATTGAAGGGTTGTGTGCTCAAACTCAGGCCAAGAGATGCTGAAAGACCAGCACGCTTATATGGGGACAAAACACAGGCCCTCCAGGCAGTAGCGGCTCTCACACAAGAACACGGGAGAGACAAATTCCGCTCCCCCTGAAACCTAACTCCGCAACAGGCTGAGCGCCAAGAACTCTCCATGGACACTCTGAACCTAGCGGGCCCGACCTGCAACCCTGGGGTGGAGCGGAGCGGCGGACGACGGACAGCAGAGTATCATACCTCTTGCCATTTGCGTTTTTTGTAGCTTGTTGCAATGTTTCATGTTGACTATTTTGCTATTATTGTTGTTATCACTGCTGTAAGCGCTCCTGCTATTGAATCTGCACCATATACCCCACTCTCCTACCCCCGCCCTCTCACCCCCACTTGCAAGTTAACTCTGCCATATCTTCCCCCCTCCTCTATACCCACGCACACCCGGGATGTCACCTTCCGCCCCCCCCCCGTTGTCAAAGCCCTGGCCTCACACGGAGGGAGGCAATGCAAGAAAACACTCCCTCTCTCCCTCCGGCCACCCCACCCACTCCACACATTTTCTGGATGCCTACAGTATATGGCCCTGGCTCCTGATGGGATCACCCTCAAAGCACTGCCTCCACAAGTTTAGACCCACGGTACACAGACCAGACTTTCTCCCCTTGCTGCCCTCCATTGGGAGCAGGCTCCTCCGTCCTCTCCTTCCCTCCTCGACATCACTATCATCTCTCCTCCTCTCACTTACCTCTGTTAATATATACATTCCCACCTTGGGATGCATGACTCTGAACACAACTGCCTGGTCTCCCCTCTCTTCTTTAGCTATTGGTCACTATCTTCGACCGCCCCCCCTTTCCCTACCTGCGTGTCCTGGGACACCCCATCTGCCTTACCTACCCCTCCCCCACCCATCTGACCACCCCTGCATCTTCCCGTCAACTGCCCCCACCGGTGCCAACACCCACTGCCCCTACCCCCCCTTCCCCTCAACCTTCCCTCTGATCCCCAACCAGACAATGACCCCTCCCATTTCTCTCACTCCACCTCCTGCTTGCACGCACTGACTACGCTCCCACAGGTATCACAGACCGCGCTGGTACAGATTAAGACGTGACCCCCCCATCCTGCCTGACTGTCTTGCCTCGCGCTCGCGAACCACCCTCCCCTTCTGCACTGCGAAGCATTAATACCCAGATCCCCCCAAAACATGACCCCCCCTATCCGTTCCGCACCATCTCATGGAGCGTCAATGGTCTTACTCATTACATCAAGAGAAAAAAAGTACTCTCTTATATCCAAACTAAAAGAGTGGACATAGCCCTGTTACAGGAGACACATTTGGATTTACTGGAGTCAGACAAACTGCGCCGCAACTGGGTGGGCAGAGTTGCCCACAGCTGTATAGCATCTGGGGATGCCCCAGAGGCAGATCCTCCCCGCAAATGCGGGGTCACGATCCTTCTCCGTGAGTCCCTATCCGTAACAGTTATAAAGTCCTGGACGGACCCGGAAGGTAGGTACGCATTTGCGAAGCTGCACCTCGGAGACACTTCCCTATGTGTTGACTCTGTTTACACACCGACTGGGGCAAAAAGATCATTCCTACTTCACCTGAACCGCCTACTGACAGAAATAGGCGCCTCACAATACATTATAGGCGGGGACTGGAACCTTGCGCCAGATCCGGCATTAGACAGGTCCGGACCGCTGGACAGACACAGTGAGACAGACAGGGCCCTGATGCTGGACGTACTCGCGGACAATGGACTGGTGGACCACTGGCGCCTCAGCCACCCCACGGATAAAGACTACACTTTTACATCTCCGGCCCATGGCATGCTATCCATGGTGGATTATTTCCTTATTTCCCAGAGAACGGTCGCACGGGTGCAGGAATCTCACATCCTTGAGGCAGCAATCTCAGACCACTCACCAGTGCTCCTGTCGCTAGACCTGGGCCTTGCCTCACTAGGAGGCAAGCCATGGCAGATGTATGTACAACGGTACCGCACTCCACAGGGAAAATCCCAACTGCAAACTCATATCATCAACAAGCTTGCGGACAGCGCTACTTTGGCACCTTCGGATACAATACTATGGGCGGCGGCGAAAGCCACCATCAGGGGCCAGCTTATGTATGATGCTGCAGTGGCCAACAAGCAAGCAGTAGTATGCAGACAGAACTGGAGCATGATATTTCTTTGTACACCCAGCTTTATTCTTCCCAAGCCACTCTGCAGCATCGCAGAAGCCTAGAGCAGGCCTGGATGGCACTCAATAGCCTATTTACCGCTAGGGCTGAATATGCCCTACAGCGCAAGAAAGGCAGGCATTATGAGCAGGTAGAGAAGGCTGGCCGCCTACTAGCGGCCCAACTGCGCCAGCGGGAAGCCGCCATGGCCACCCTGGCCATACACACAACGGGGGCGAGGTCCTTTCCCGCCCCCAGGATATAGTGAATTAATTTGCTGCATACTATAAGTCACTTTATACCCCGGGAACACCAGCTAGTGCAGAACGTCTGAATGCGTTCCTCACCAAGGTGGACCTTCCCCGTCTCTTAGACAAGGGCAGAGAACTATTAGAGGGGGAAATCAGAGAGTTAGTAGCACTAGCGGTTTCTAAACTGCCCTATCATAAGACACCAGGGGATGACGGTTTCCACACGGAATTCTATAAGTGGTCAGGAGAGCAAGCGATTAACACTCTGCACGCTGCACTTCAAGAGGCCGAGCGAGAGTCCTCCTTGGGGCCCCTGTCCAACAAAGCAGTGATTGCTGTCCTGCCCAAACAGGGAAGGGACCCATTACTGTGTGACAGCTACAGACCAATCTCCCTACTAAATTGCGATATCAAGATTCTGGCCAGCGTCCTGGTGGCCCGCTTAGGTAAGGTCCTCCCATCCTTGATACACCATACTCAGGTGGGGTTCATGCCGGGCCGCTCTTCCAGAAACAACCTGCGTACTTTGGCGCATACTCTCTGGTGGGCCAAGGATGCTCCAACAGATGCGCTGGCCCTCTCCCTGGATGCCGAAAAGGCCTTCGATCGCATTGAGTAGGACTACCTTTTCGCAGCTAAGGAGAGATTTGGCCTAGGAGAACAATTCATTGCCAACGTCCAGCTTTTATATGACAGCCCCATGGCCCAGGTTAATTGCGGAGGATTCCTGTCAGACCCATTTCAGATTCGGAGAGGCACTCATCAGGGAGGCCCCCTATTGTAACTCCTTTTCCTTTTCTAGCCTCCGCAATCCGTCAGTCTGAAGACGTAGTGGAAGTAGCGATGCCGACTGGCTGCTCCAAGGTCTACCTGTACGTCGATGGCATTCAAATTACCCTGATTGATCCCTACCGGCCCTAATGGGTATCATCGATGACTTCTCCACTCTTTCAGGTTACAAAATTAACTGGGACAAGAGCAAAGCCCTACCACTTTCGATTGACACTACGAAGGCATCAATACATGGCTACCCCTTCCGGTGGCAGTCCTCCCGACTCAAATACCTGGGAATACTAGTAAACAAGGGCACAGAGCACATGGTCCAGGACAGCACAGACCCACTAATCATCCAGATGACCTGGGATTTTGAGAAATTGTCCCAACCGGGGTTTCTACATGTGGGGCAGGATACAGGCGATCTGGATGGTGATGCTACCACGCTACCACGCTTTACATACACACTTGGAATGCTCCCCATCCCAGTTCCTCTGTCCACACTTCCCTTCATTGACACTCAAATCCGGTCTTTCTTTTGGGGGTCCTCTAAGCCCAGACTAGCTGCGGCCAAACTTATGGAGCGTCATTCTAGCCGGAGGCCTGGGCCTGCCGTCGATAGAACACTACGTCCTAGCCCTCCATCTCTCCCAGATGGCATATATGCTACCGGAGGTTCAGGACCCACCCCAGTGGGTTCAGATCGAACAGCATCTACTCTCAACACAGGTGGGCCTGGCCACCCTCTACAGAACCTGGGTCACCGAAACTGGGTCTTCACACCCGGTCCTGCGTGCTATGCATATGGCCTGGCACCGGGCACATCACATACTCGGAGTACACCCGGGGCTGCATGAGAAAGCCCCTATATGGGACAACGACTGCATCCAAATTGACGGTCGGACTGTATCATGGACACAGTGGAGGGAAGTGGGCATCCATACCCTTGATCAATTAATACATGACGAGGACATCAAACCATTTGCCTGGCTCAGTGAGGAGTTTGGCTTACACCCCTGGTCTCTGGGGACTTCACCTGTGGTGAGCTACCTGCTCCTGTGGGGCCAACAGAAAGGGGTAATGTCTGTACTGTATGGCACACTGTCCTCTCCCCTCTTCTCGGCGCCACTACCAAAAACACTCCGGGCCAAATGGCATGCACGCCTACAGGTCACTTATGAAGACGACGAATGGGATGATTTACTGGAAGCCTTGGACAAGGGCACGAGAGAGGCCTGTCTCAAATTCTGCCTATTTAAAGCACTACGTGAATGCCATTGTACGCCATTGAAACAAAACAGGGCAGGCCTTCTCGCCCATGCGAATTGCTGGAGATGTGACATTTTGCATATCCTCTGCGAGTGTCCCTTGATCCAAACCTTCTGAACCTACGTCGGATCACCCCTGAATGGCTCCATGCCTTTGCACCTCCCACTTACCCCCCAACCATTCTCCTTCCTGATGTGCGCACATCCCCAGACCTCACCAGACCACAACTCCGCCTTTTCCACACAACAATGGCCACGGCCAAGATATGTATCCTCCGGCAATGGCGATCTCCTGTGCCTCCCTCGCAGGAATCCTGACTCATGGCCATACTGCAAACGGCCTCCCATGAACTCATCATTTATAACTTACAAGATCAGACCAAAATATTCTGGCAGACATGGGTGCCTTTTCTCTCTGATGGACCCGATAGTGGCTGAGACAACACGGAACCCCCCCCACTCCTGCCCGGAAGTAAACAAACAAGACTGCATACCCTCTCCCCTTCTCTATTTCCTCCCCATCCCATCCTCACCACCATTCCCCCTCCTGCCCCCAACCCTTCATTTGCCAGTTGCAATTGCTCCTCCCATCACCCCCCTCCCTTCCCCCTCCCTCTGCTTTGGACCCCTCCCCACTCCCCCCAGCCTCACAAGGACCAACACCTATCATAAGCCCCCACCCATAATAGGAACCCTGATACACCTACTGGCATGGACACAGCCCACGCACACCCCACCCCCCCTACGCCTGTTAGGATCATGGTGGACCCCGGAAGACAAAACAACTGCCAGCAGTCCAGTCCGAATACAACACATGGCCAGTTCTCCTGCCGCCACTGCCGACTCCACCGACGCCCTGAAGTGCATCCTCCTCAATGTGCGCTCCATACACAGACGAGCCGTACAGATCTGGGACCTCCTTGACACCCTCTCACCAGACGTCGCCTTCTTTACAGAAACCTGGACCAACGCCTCCTCCGCCCCCGACATCGCCATCCCAGACGGATACAAGATCCAGAGGAAGGACCGCCCCAACCACCCGGGAGGAGGACTTGCCATCGCTCACACAAATCCCTCCGCCTCACCACTTCGAGGTACACCTTCACCACTGCCGAATACCTACACTTCCAAGTTCAGACCAGCTCAAACTGCACTCTCCGCGGCACCCTCGCCTACAGACCCCCCGGCCCCTGCGCCCATTTCACCTCCACCATCATCGACCTCATCGCACCCCACGCCATTGCCTCCATGGACTACATACTCATCGGAGACCTGAACTTCCACCTCGACAACCCCAGCGACCACAACTCCACCACCCTCCTCGACAACCTCGCCAACATCGGACTGAAACAACTCGTCACCACGCCCACCCACAAGGTAGGACACACCCTCGACCCCATCTTCTCAGGGGGAAATAGAACTCACTTCAGCCACACCACACAACCCCCATGGACCGACCACCGCTGCATACACTTCCTCGTCAACAAGCCCAAGCCGCCCAAACCCGCACCGCACCCCGCGAAGAAACTGGAGCAGAGTCACCGAGGAGCAGCTCAACTCCACCCTCAACCTCGACACCCCCACCACCACGACCGACGCCAACCTCGCAGCCAAGGAACTTCACACTTGGATCTCCAGCTGCAGATAAGCTAGCTCCGCTACGCAACCTCAACAGACAGCGCCACAGGAAAGCCACCCGGTTCACAACTGACTTCCAAGAAGCCAGACGCACCTGCAGATGCCTCGAGAAGAACTGGGGAGGCAACAAGATGCCCAAAAACCACACCACCTACAAAAAAGGCCATTACAGATTACAATCAACACATCAGAACCACCAAAAGAACCTTCATCCACAACCGAATCCTCGCCAACGCCAGCAACTCCAAGGAGCTCTTCAGCATCATCCAGGAATTCACCAAGCCCCCCAGTGAAACAATGGACATCACCTCCTCCCAGGACCTCTGCGATAAGCTCGGATCATACTTCCATCTGAAAATCAAGAACCTCTACGACGACTTCAATGAACCCACACCGGCCTCCGCAACCACCTTGCTCTCCAGCTACACCAGCCAGCCCACCATCGCCTCCTGGACACCGGTCACGACCGAAGAGACCGCCTCGACCATGAAAGGCATCCACTCGGGAGCCCCCACGGACCCCTGCCCACCACACATCTACCACAGAGCCACCACCGCCATTGCACCAGAATTATGATGCACCATCAACGCCACCTTCATGACCGGCACCTTCCCCGATGACTGGAAACGCACAGAAGTCAGACCCCTGGTCAAGAAACCCTCAGCAGACCCCACGGACCTCAAGAACTACCGGCCCATCTCTCTCCTCCCCCTCGCGGCAAAGGTCGCTGAGAAGACCGTCAACACACAGCTAACAAAGTTCATCGAAGACAACTCCATCCTCGACCCCTCCCAATCTGGATTTTGCAGCAACCACAGCACCGAGACCACCCTACTCGCCGCCACAGACGACATCCACACCCTCCTCGACCAAGGCCACACCACAGCCCTGATCCTCCTCGACCTGTCAGCAGCATTCGACACCGTCTCCCACCGCACACTCACCGCCAGGCTACACTACGCCGGCATACAAGGCACCGCCCTTGACTGGATCCGCTCATTCCTCACCGGCAGAAGCCAAAGAATCAGACTACCACCCTTCATCTCCGAACCCATGGAAATCAACTGTGGCGTACCCCAGGGATCATCACTCAGCCCAACACTTTTCAACATCTACATGGCCCCCCCTCGCCGTCATCGTCAGACCACACATCCTCAGCATAGTATCCTACGCCGATGACACCCAGCTCATCCTCTCCCTCACCAAGGACCCCACCACTACCAGACTCAACTTCCAGAAAGGAATGCAGGACGTCGCATCCTGGATGAGCAACAGCTGCCTGAAACTCAACTCGGAGAAGACAGAAGTCCTCGTACTCGGAACCAGCCCATCAGCATGGGATAACTCCTGTTGGCCCCCCAACCTCTGCAGCCCCCTGACCCCCACGGACCACGCCAGAGACCTCGGCATTGTGCTCGACCCTTCGTTTCCAGCTGCTTCAACACCCTCCGCATCCTCCGAAAGACCTTCAAATGGATCCCCCCGAGTCAAGGAAGACAGTCACCCACACACTCATAACCAGCAGATTGGACTACGGAATTACCCTCTACGCCGGCATCAACAAGTCTCTACTCCACAAGCTCCAGACGATACAGAACACTGCAGCCAGAATCGTCCTAGGCATCCCCCGACACAAGCACATCAGCCAACACCTACGGAACCTCCACTGGCTCCCCGTCGAGAAGAGAATCACCTTCAAAATACTCACCCACACCTACAAATGCCTCAACAACACAGGACACGAATACCTCAAGAAGAGAATCACCTTCCACGTACCCAAAAGAAACCTCCGCTCCACCAACCTCGCCCTCGCCAAAACCCTGCGCATCCGCAGAGACAGAACAGGAGGAAGAGCCTTCTCCTACATAGTGGCCAAAACCTGGAACAAGCTACGGATCGACATCAGACGTGCCCTCTCCTTGAGCACCTTCAGGAATGCTCTCAAAACCTGGCTCTTCGACTGAACGGAACTGCTGATCCCCCTCCCCAGCGACTTGAGACCCTCACGGGTGAGTAGTGCGCTTTAAAACCCCTGATTGATTGATTGATTGATTGATGGTGCTGGGTGGTGCAGAAGACCACTCCCGCTCTCTTTTTTTTTCTTCCACCCGTAACCTAAGAATATGGTATTATCACCCTTTGCCCTACAGTGCTCGAACATGTGGTCACGGATGCATCCTGAATGTCCAGATCTCACCTTCTCCAGGGGCACACACCCCGCTTTCCCCTCCCCTGCACCATACCACAGTCTCAGACCTGTGGCTCTCTTTAGGATCACGCCTGGATGCCGGATGGCACCTCATGTACAACGAACGGGTCCATACACTTGAGGCTTGCTTCCCCATCCCCTATCCTCCCTATCCAGTCCCCCCCTCATGAGAATGGGACACCACTACGTATCTCATCACCTTTTCGATTACTATTACGTGTTGTTATTCCCCTCTAGTGACTGCTGATTGGTATAGACACAGCTGTATTGACTTTCTGTGTTTCACAATAAATAAATACAACACAAAAAAAGAATGTGCATCGTTCAATCAGTTGAACAACAACATGGATCTCCACAGTTTACTTCATCTCATGCAGACTAGCTTTCCCCCAGGCTGCAATACAGAAGGAGTGGTCACTGTGCCCTCGGCAAGCTGCAGCTCCGTTCAGACAAAGTTCCCACTGCTCTAGTTCTTATACATCTTTTGGCCACTTAAACACCAGATTTTGCTCCAGCATTTGCCTTTATTGAGCATCAGTGGTACAGTGGTACTGTGTTGCTTTGGTTCCAAAATGTCTTAACTGCAAACTCTCGCCAGGTAAAGATGGGCACCTTTCTATCTGTACCTAAAAATGTAACTTGTGGAGTGCTCCAGGAATCAGGACTTTCACCACTCCTTTTCAATCTTTATGTTGCCCAATTAGCTCACCTTGTTCACTCATTTGTTTTTTCGGTGTACATTTATGCCGATAACACCCAAATCCTCCTAACAGCAAAAATTTGAAGGCGATCCACAGATGATGTCCTCCAAGCAGCTCAAGGTGAACAGTAGGAAAACGGAATTTCTAGCAGTGTTCGACCAATTAACCACACTGAATCTGCCATTCTGGCTAGATATCCTAGGGCAGAAGCCCACACCAGCTCCTACAGTCAGGAATTTGGGTGTTAAACTCGATGATCCCTGTCCATCTAGGCTCAGGTCATTGCAGCGGTCAAGTCATGTTTCCACTATCTACGTGTCTTGAGCACAGTCTTTTCCTCTTTTCTTTACACCAAAGAGTGCAGATTATGAATGCTTTTATCTCTGCCAGACGTGGCTTCTGCAATGCCCTGCATCTTGCTCTTCCTGTCAGAAGAATAAACATGAAAATAATTTTGGATTTGGCTGCGCAAAAGTTTCTTGTTTGTGATTATTTGAGATTTTGTTGCGTGCCACGGAGGTTTCACTCTCTGGACCATGGAGTGTTTCTGAATATACTATAAATGCGTCCTCTAATCTTAGAGGACGACCCTCTGGGCGCTGCAAAATTGATCGCATATGCGATAAATACCGTTCAAAGTTTGTTTTCAAAGTAATTTAAAGAGTAGTTGTTTGATAAGTATAAATTTTTATTCAATCCATGAATCTGTCCTTGTATGTATATACAACTTAAATCATCTTCTGATATTTATCAGACTTTTTTAAACATGTTCCCAATGCATTTCGTGCACACATGGGCACTTCATCAGGGGAAATCTAAATGAAAAAAGAAAGATTATCTATATGAGGGTCCACATCCTGAAATTCCTATGGTTAATTCTTACATTTCAAATTCAAACAATAACTAATATGCTACAAGGAAAAAAAACTGAACATTATACGCCAGGTATTATGTGATTATCAACTGTCATGCCGAGTGATTGTATTATGATAATTGATAATTGAAAAGGTATATAATAACTGGTTATAAAATGTTGTTTGGGTTGTTAAATAATAACCGCCCAAAACGCTTTATACAAAAATATAAATCAATGTACAATGATCAGGGTACTGGGAATCTGTGCATTAAAAGTCTAATAGATGTTCGATAGATTATCATGATCTGTGTATGAGTAAATCTGTGATGGATATCATCGATCTGATGCATTTCAAAAGTGAAAGAAAAACGTGAGTGTGTAGCTTAAAACGAAAAACATCCCAGTACGTGTTACTAATAATTCCAATTATCCCATACCAATATCTCAACGTGAGAATGCTACGGATGAAGTGATATTAAGGTTCTTAAGATCAAATTCCGGGGTCTTACCTTCCGGTATATAATGCCGCATTTTGACAATAAATTCCGTGTTTCGTCGGTGTGTTAGTTCATGTGAAAACGCCATTTTTTAAAACGTGTATCAAGGTTAGTGAAAACGGACTAGCGGTCATGTGACCTATTGGTTAGTGAGTGTGAGCGCCATCTTATGGTGGGTTAATGTGTCCTATTGCCTAATGGTTAGAGAATATAAGCACCATCTTGTAGTGGGTTAATGATTCTAACTTCAAATTAATCATTTGGTGAGAATATTGATGTGTCGAGTTTCTTTAAAATAAAATGTATATATTTCACATTGTCATAGGGTATGTTAATAATCAAACTAACATTGAGGTTAGATACCAAATAGGTTAAGGTTAATCTATGATATTAACATAATATTGTGTATTATTGCTGTTTTAAGTGATGAAACCTAGGATTTATCCATCTATGATGATCTAATTAAAAAATAGTAATAAGAGTTGGAAAGATATATACTGCCAAAAGTGGTATGATATGTAAACCAAAAACATAAGAAATAAAACAGGAAAAATATAACACTGTGAGTGTCAAAGGATGAAATTATCTATGAATAAGCATTTAGTTCATTATGACAATCAATCATTACAGGTAACACGCAAATTCCAAGCGATCATTCAGTCCCTTCGGTTTCATTGAATCTAGCCTATAGATCCAATCGTTCTCCCTCTGTAAGAGGACTTTGTTGTTGTCTTTCCCTTCAATTTTCACCACTACTTCTAAAATGGTGAATTTCAGTTGTGCAATATTGTGTTGTCTCTCATTAAAATGAGTCGCTACTGTTGATTTGATGTTTTTCGTCCTGATATTGCTCTTATGTTCAAGTATTCGAGTTTTTATTTTTCTGTTTGTTTTACCAACATAAACAAACCCACAAGGGCATTTCAAGAGATAAATTACGTTTGCAGTATCACAGCTGGCTGTAACATTTAATTTTATCGGTGTCCCTCTCATTGGGTGCATGACAGTATTGCCTCTGATTATATTGTGACAGTTGCTGCAGTTATAGCAGGGTATTGTTCCTTTGTGTGAGGTTGATATAGATGTATCAGTTGGTTTGAGAAGTTCCTGAATATTTTTACTTCTTGTATAGGCAAACATTGGTTCATTACTGAAAATACCTTTGAAGTCCGGTTCTCCAGTCAATAGTGGCCAATGTGTTCGAATCGCTCGTTTAAATTGATGGCTCATGGTAGAATATCTTGATACTACAACCATTCTGGATTGTTCATTCTTTAACACTGGTTGTAATAATTCTTTACGAGTTTTAAGCGAACATTTTGTCACTGCTTGTTGAAGAATCTCCTTCGGGTATCCACGTTCCTGAAATCGACGAACCATATTATCAGTCTGTATCTGTAACTCTGTATGTTCAGAGACTATTCTTTTTACTCTGAGAAGTTGTGAAAGTGGTAGGTGATTTCTCAATGGAAGTTGATGGAAACTTCTGTAATGAAGAAGATTGTTACGGTCTGTTAGCTTTTTGAATAGGGTAGTTTCAATTTTATTCCCCTTTTTTTCAATAAGACGTCTAGATATGCTATGGAAGAGTTATCAATCTGATAAGTGAACTGTATTCGTTCATTGATTGTGTTCAAATGTTCCAAAGCCTTTGTCAAGTCCGAATGTGAACCTCGCCACAAAACAAAAATATCATCAATATAACGTAAGAATAAAAGTGCGTGTTTCTTCCAAGTGTCCAAACTCAAGATGTATCTATTTTCAAAAATACTCATAAAGGTATTAGCATACACAGGAGCTGCACAACTGCCCATTGAAGTGCCCGTTAGTTGCAAATAGTACTCATCTTCCCATCTGAAATAACTCTGATATAATGTGAAGGTTAAGAGCTCCATAAGGAATACTTGAAAGTCTATGTTCAATTGTGACTGTAAAAGGATCTCTTCAACTGCTTCAATTCCTAGGTTGTGGGGAATAGAGGTATAGAGGGATTTCACATCGATGGTACATAACCATGTTTCTTCATTGTCAGGCAGATTGATATTTTCTACTTTGTTTAAAAAGTCAGTGGTGTCTTTAACATAGGTATTCATCTTTATCACAAATTCTTGCAGGTGTATGTCCAAAAATTTCCCTATTGGTTCATGTATACTTCCTTTTGTTGTGACGATTGGACGAAAAGGTGGATGTTTAAGATCCTTATGGATTTTTGGAAGCATATATAGGGTTGGTGTTCTTGGATGTGATTGTATAAGGAATTGTTTTGTTTTTGCTGTGATTATTCCTTCTTCATTGGCTTTTGTTAGAATCTGGAGAAGTTGCTCTTGAAAATTTTCAGTTGGATTATGGCCTAATGGAATATATGTTTCCCTATCATTTACATGTGAGTTGACATGTGATTTGTAATAACTAGTATCCATTAGCACTAAGGCTCCTCCTTTATCTGCCCTTTGACAAAAAATATTGGGATTGTTAGAAATTTTCTTCAGTGTGTTTAGTTCTTTTTGGAAAGGTTCTGCAATTTGGAACGTTTCTTATAATCTAATTTAAGAATGTCTGTTTTAACTAGATTTTCAAATGAATCCAACGTTTTATGACTCACAGGTGCCTGGTAAGAACTTTTAATCCTTAATTTCTTCAATTGTGTGTCTGCTTCTTTTTCTTGAGGTTGCACAATGTTCTCAAAAAAATGACGTAATCTCAAGTTACGCATGAGTTTGAAAAGACTAACATCTAATTCCAACCTTTTGGTATGATGTGTAGGTACAAAAGACGTGCCTTTTTGTAAAGTTTGAATCTCCATCTGATTTAGTTTGTATGTTGAGATATTGATGACTAATTGGTTATTGATCAGGTTTTCTTCCCCCTGTTGCGTTTTCCCGTTTGTATGATTGTTTTCGGATTCACTGTAACTTGGTCTGTGTCTTTTGCCCCTCCTGGGCACTTCAATGGGCAATTGTGCAGCTCCTGTGTATGCTAATACCTTTATGAGTATTTTTGAAAATAGATACATCTTGAGTTTGGACACTTGGAAGAAACACGCACTTTTATTCTTACGTTATATTGATGATATTTTTGTTTTGTGGCGAGGTTCACATTCGGACTTGACAAAGGCTTTGGAACATTTGAACACAATCAATGAACGAATACAGTTCACTTATCAGATTGATAACTCTTCCATAGCATATCTAGACGTCTTATTGAAAAAAAGGGGAATAAAATTGAAACTACCCTATTCAAAAAGCTAACAGACCGTAACAATCTTCTTCATTACAGAAGTTTCCATCAACTTCCATTGAGAAATCACCTACCACTTTCACAACTTCTCAGAGTAAAAAGAATAGTCTCTGAACATACAGAGTTACAGATACAGACTGATAATATGGTTCGTCGATTTCAGGAACGTGGATACCCGAAGGAGATTCTTCAACAAGCAGTGACAAAATGTTCGCTTAAAACTCGTAAAGAATTATTACAACCAGTGTTAAAGAATGAACAATCCAGAATGGTTGTAGTATCAAGATATTCTACCATGAGCCATCAATTTAAACGAGCGATTCGAACACATTGGCCACTATTGACTGGAGAACCGGACTTCAAAGGTATTTTCAGTAATGAACCAATGTTTGCCTATACAAGAAGTAAAAATATTCAGGAACTTCTCAAACCAACTGATACATCTATATCAACCTCACACAAAGGAACAATACCCTGCTATAACTGCAGCAACTGTCACAATATAATCAGAGGCAATACTGTCATGCACCCAATGAGAGGGACACCGATAAAATTAAATGTTACAGCCAGCTGTGATACTGCAAACGTAATTTATCTCTTGAAATGCCCTTGTGGGTTTGTTTATGTTGGTAAAACAAACAGAAAAATAAAAACTCGAATACTTGAACATAAGAGCAATATCAGGACGAAAAACATCAAATCAACAGTAGCGACTCATTTTAATGAGAGACAACACAATATTGCACAACTGAAATTCACCATTTTAGAAGTAGTGGTGAAAATTGAAGGGAAAGACAACAACAAAGTCCTCTTACAGAGGGAGAACGATTGGATCTATAGGCTAGATTCAATGAAACCGAAGGGACTGAATGATCGCTTGGAATTTGCGTGTTACCTGTAATGATTGATTGTCATAATGAACTGAATGCTTATTCATAGATAATTTCATCCTTTGACACTCACAGTGTTATATTTTTCCTGTTTTATTTCTTATGTTTTTGGTTTACATATCATACCACTTTTGGCAGTATATATCTTTCCAACTCTTATTACTATTTTTTAATTAGATCATCATAGATGGATAAATCCTAGGTTTCATCACTTAAAACAGCAATAATACACAATATTATGTTAATATCATAGATTAACCTTAACCTATTTGGTATCTAACCTCAATGTTAGTTTGATTATTAACATACCCTATGACAATGTGAAATATATAAATTTTATTTTAAAGAAACTCGACACATCAATATTCTCACCAAATGATTAATTTGAAGTTAGAATCATTAACCCACTACAAGATGGCGCTTATATTCTCTAACCATTAGGCAATAGGCCACATTAACCCACCATAAGATGGCGCTCACACTCACTAACCAATAGGTCACATGACCGCTAGTCCGTTTTCACTAACCTTGATACACGTTTTAAAAAAATGGCGTTTTCACATGAACTAACACACCGACGAAACACGGAATTTATTGTCAAAACGCAGCATTATATACCGGAAGGTAAGACCCCGAAATTTGATCTTAAGAACCTTAATATCACTTCATCCGTAGCATTCTCACGTTGAGATATTGGTATGGGATAATTGGAATTATTAGTAACACGTACTGGGATGTTTTTCGTTTTAAGCTACACACTCACGTTTTTCTTTCACTTTTGAAATGCATCAGATCGATGATATCCATCACAGATTTACTCATACACAGATCATGATAATCTATCGAACATCTATTAGACTTTTAATGCACAGATTCCCAGTACCCTGATCATTGTACATTGATTTATATTTTTGTATAAAGCGTTTTGGGCGGTTATTATTTAACAACCCAAACAACATTTTATAACCAGTTATTATATACCTTTTCAATTATCAATTATCATAATACAATCACTCGGCATGACAGTTGATAATCACATAATACCTGGCGTATAATGTTCAGTTTTTTTTTGTTGTTTTTTCCTTGTAGCATATTAGTTATTGTTTGAATTTGAAATGTAAGAATTAACCATATGAATTTCAGGATGTGGACCCTCATATAGATAATCTTTCTTTTTTCATTTAGATTTCCCCTGATGAAGTGCCCATGTGTGCACGAAATGCATTGGGAACATGTTTAAAAAAAAGTCTGATAAATATCAGAAGATGATTTAAGTTGTATATACATACAAGGACAGATTCATGGATTGAATAAAAATGTATACTTATCAAACAACTACTCTTTAAATTACTTTGAAAACAAACTTTGAACGGTATTTATCGCATATGCGATCAATTTTGCAGCGCCCAGAGTGTCGTCCTCTAAGATTAGAGGACGCATTTATAGAAGAATAAACATGTCATAGCTGGTCTAAAATGTTGTGGCTAAAACGACTCTAAACTTGAGTAAGTTTGATTCAGCCTCAGCTGTTTTGACCAAGCCTGTGTCTTAGAGGGTTACATTTAAATCTCTGTGTTTCATCCATAAAGAATGCACAATCCTCACCTTAGTCCTCTCTCTGGCAGATTTGTCCATTATAAGACCAATTGGACACTTGAATCTGCTTCTCACGTATTGCTGAATGTTCAAAGATTCATGTGATCTGCACTGGGTGGCTGAGCGTTTTCCATTGCTGCTGCTAGGCTCTGGAATGAGCTTCGTTTACAAATAAGAAATGAGTCTCCGCTTCTGAAGTTATAAAAGGCATTGAAAACTTGACTTTACCCCTGATAGAGCGCTGATAGCACTCAATTTTGTATGAGTGCACTATACTCATGGTTTAAATGCACTCTCATGTATTCGTATTGTTTGCAGTGTTTTATGACTATTAAGAAAAATGTATTTGAATCATTTGATGTTGAAACTAGTGAACGCAATTAAGTAGAACTTTGTCTGTATTATGATTCCTTCATGCATAATGTGCAGGACGATATTATTCCTATATATCGTAATTGTGATTAGTTTAAGTTGCCTGAAATATAGGCCCAAAGTTAGTGTTTCAATTCTCCTTGCTCTCGAGAAATAAATAATTAAATGATTGTTGTGTTCGAAGTTAGAATGTTCTCATCCTGCTGCAGGTGCAAGAATACACATCGTTATTTTCAGAGTTAAGGAGAAACCCGGATTGTCTTCGAAGATGGCTGGGAAGCGAGAAGGGAGGATGCCTTGCGTATATGGTCTGTCTGGAAGCCAAGGCCACTGGAAGAAGATATCATTAATTACATTTCTTTCATGAAAGAAAAGGCTACTGCCTAGAGGTGCGATGGAAAATTTTAAGACGAATGACGTATTGTGGGTTGAATCCCATCTTTTTGTATGATGCGCAGGGACAGCGAGACCAGACTTCTGCTAGCTTTCGGAGGAGAAGGAGCCTCTTAGAGCAAGCTCCAAAGCCATAAGCTAAACGACCCATTTGACGTGAGTCCTTCTTAGGAAGTCAACACGTGCTGACACCATTGGGGAATGATAGCAAAGAGACAGGAAGGGCCCTCATGTAGAGCAGTGTAGGGAAAGATTTTGATTTCTTTCAATGAGTCGAGAACTGAATATTGCATCTATTCTGTGTTGCATTGTGATTTTGGAATTTATAATCATCTGTCTTTTGGGCCGCATTACATATATTCGTAAAATCGGCTCTATATTAATTTTTCTGTACCTCTATACTTTGCTATTGAGATGAGCTTATTTTCTCCTTGTCCTCCAAGGAGACTTCCAACATATCCCCTCTCCAGGTTGGGCTACAAAAGATAGCTGGATGGATGCATACAAATAGATTGAAACTAAACGGAGGGAAAACGGAACTCCTTATCTTTGGAAACAAAACTCTTTGGGGTCCCCAGCATTGGCCACCTCAGATGGGTGATCTCCCCAACCCTACACAATCTGTTCGTAACCTTGGTATAATTATTGACGACCAATTGTCTATGAAACAGCAAGTAGTTAAGGTTGTTTCAACCTGTTTTACAATTTTAAACTGGCTAAAAAAAATTCTTTGGATGCTCCCTTTACCCACGCAAAAAACTGTTATTCAGGCCTTGATCGTGTCCAGATTGGACTACGGCAATGTCCTGTATTTGGGTGTGAGTAAGGAAGTGACCCGTAAGCTGCAAGTGGTCCAAAATTCTGCGGCCAGACTACTATGTCAGCTACCCAGAATGGCCTCCATCTCAGGTCCTCTCCGTGATCTTCACTGGCTTAAGGTAGAAAATCGTTCAAAATTCAAAGCCCTCTGCTACATGCATAGGATTAAAATGAATTTAGCACCACATTATCTTAGTGCTTTGGTGCATCCTTACCTTCCCTCTAGACTTCTGCGATCCTCTAACCAATTAAAATTTCAAGTTCCTAAGATCAAACGAGTACGCATGGGCGGACGGTCTTTTGCCTACTTAGCTCCTTCTTTATGGAACTCTCTTCCATTTCAATTACGCCAGGAAACCATCTATCATAAATTTCGTAAGGATTTAAAAACGTGGTTATTCAACCACTAGAGCATGTTCTTTTCTTTAGCGCGGGTCCGTAGGCGCCGGGAAACCTCCAGGTAGCTGTGCGCCATATAAATTTAATTTAATAATAATAATAATAATATTTACATCCAATTGTTTTTGGCCTTATAATAAATATTCAAACTGCACTTTGGAGTCGGTGATCTTTTCAGGCATGACAACTTTGCTAATATCTGTCTGAGTTGTTTCCTCCCCTCAACCACTTTAGGTAAATAAAAGATTGATCGCTTACGCTATATTTACTTGGGAACTTAGGTGTGCAATTTAGCGTAATCAAATGGTAGCAGAGGATGGTTTACCTTTAAAGTGGTTTATCTCTAAGGTGAGGGGAGTAATCAGGAGTAGGGTTGAAGGTTGAAGAGCCCTGAAGTGGAGCGGAAGACGGAGGAGACTGGCGGACGTTGATGGTGCGGCGGAAACAGTGGTGGCGTGAGTATGAAAGGAATTGTGGTGTTAGATTGCGGTGATGAGTAAGTGGGTGATGTCTTGCGGAGTTGGGATGTATTTTGAGTGAATGTGGTTTTTGGTTTACTGGTCCGGACACGTGCGGAGCAGGAAGTTTTGGTGAGCGGACTCAAGAGAAGTCCACGATCCCGGGATAGTTTTGTATTGTAATTGTCTGATCAAATGTGGGTGTTGTGAAGCGCTATCAACGATCCACTTGTGTTAGGGCCCTTTGTGTGAATGAGGAATAGGTCGCGGTAGAAAGCCTCAGGTACCGGGGGTGAACTATGGCGATTGAGTGACCAACGCAGGTCGGGGGTCATAACGGCTGAATGTTCTTGTGAGAGTGTTCTATCGATCTTTAGTGTCAGACAATTACTTGTTTTATGTGACAGTAAGTTATTGTAATTGTGTAGGAACAGTTACTTGGTTTAATAACTTTGGTTATACAGTTACTTGTAGTACGAATGTGTGTATGAGAGTTTGCGGTGAAATTGTAAAGGCAGGTGAGCCGCTGCAAAGAGTGAGAAGTGACGTCAGGGTGCGCAACGCTGTGATAGGTTGGTTGGTGTAACGCCGCGCTGGGATTGGTCGACGTTTGTTTGCAGGGGAACAGCGTAATTTGGGCTTGCAATTGATCGATTTTACAATGAGATGCTTTAGGGTGTTGCGAGATTTGTGTAGAGGCGACACAGGGGTAGTGACTCGGGTAGGAGAAGAAGCTCCGCCAGAAGACACACAGGCACATTACATGGCAACGAATGTAGGACTTCATACTATAGTGTGGCTTCAGAATTGGCATAAAATTACAGAGAAAGAGGGTGAATTGGCTTTCCCTCGTTATGGGTCTTTTTGTATGGAGGTACTGACCCAGCTGAGGGGGGTGATGAATGCACTGAAACCTCCCCCTAGACCCACACAATTTGAGGCATTAGATGCATGGATGAGAGCTGTCCTAGTAAAAAGGAGAGAGGCTTCACAAGGAAGAATGAGGAAAGCATTGAAGGCATATCATGATGCTAGATGGGATGCCCAGTTGAAAAAATGGAGAGTAGACACCATAGAGGGAGAACGCTTGTACCCATTTCTAACGTTAGGAGAGGGGGCTGAAGGGAAAAAGATGACAGAGGAGGACAGTGATACAGATGACAGCTTCCTTGATAGATTGCTAGCGGAGCGTCTTCCACCGTGCGATTTTAGATCAGAGACAGAGAGGTGCTCCCATCAGAAGAGCTTGTAGGTGTGGGACAACTGGGTTCAGAGGAACAATCAGCAGGAGTAAGAGGCAAAATTACAATGGTACGCATTCCGGGAGGGTCTGGAGGAAGGAGGTATTTCAACTCTGAGCCAGTACAACCTGCAGGAAACATGCAGTTACCAGATGCGTTGTCAGTACCAGTCACAATAAGGCCGGTGGTTCCGATATATACTCCTAGAGAAAAAACCGATGACAGTCAACAGCAAATAAGTGAAGGGGAAGAGACCATGTCTGGAGGGAGTCTTGCAATGAGTGGGACAGGTTTCAGTCGGATACCAGTGGAATCTAGTACTCCACTGCCAGCTACAGCTGATCCATCAAGAATGGATAGTGGGGCAGAACGAGTACGGACAGGAGCTCTAGCAAATTCTAGGTCTGACCTTCGAATGTGGGTTCAACCAGTGAGAGAGTCAATGATGCCGAGGGAAGAGACAAACAAGAGACAAGAAGCGCCTAGAGTACTGTTTGGGCCACAGGTTATTTGTGCAGGTGACCATTGGAGAAGTCGAAGCTGGGAAAGAGATAGACGCTCAGCGTCGGAGAGAGAAGAGGGTGCAGTTCCTAGGAGAACTCAAAGCTGTGACAGGGAAGATACAAAGAATGAGGAAATTCAGAAAGTGTTAAAAAGTGCAATAAAAACGCCAATGCTGGATGTGGTACGTTTAAAGGCAGAACTAGACGAGGTGATTGAAGGTAATCTGCCCCTGATCAATATTGATACGTATGATTCGAGCGAACTATTGTTCGTAGCAAAGGACATGACAAGGAAGGCCAAACGAGCTTATGATGCCTTGTTGCTTTTGGCACAAAGATATGAGGTTGATTTGTCAAAGACCAAGCTGACATAGGGTTCTTATAGATTAAATTACACAGATAAGGATTTGGAAGAGAAGCGAACGATTGGATTAAAAACAAAAATTAGAGAACTAGTGATAGGGATACGGATATGGAAAGAATTAGACAAATGGAAAGAAAGATGGGCCAAAAAGAAAAGCTTCCAGACTGGAATAAGAAATACTCTGCCTCCGGGTGGAGGGACGGGAGCTGTAGGCAATTTTCCCCTCAGGGAGGTGCAGAATGGAGGGTATGTACATGTGCCATGGAGCAGGGGTGATTTAGCAGCATTTACGAATGATTTCCCTCGGCTGAGGGAAAAACCTGCTGAGTGGAACAAGCAAATAGATCGGTTTGTAAAGATTTCGAAAGTATTGTGGATTGATTTGAACACCTTGTTTGATATAGTAGTACCAGCGGATTTGTGGGCGGCATGTAACATTGCCATTGAGTGGCCTACTGCAGAGCCGCCTAGGTATTCAATGACTCATGGTCCTTCACCTGATGTAATGAGAAAATACGAGCAAGTGATTACATGGTTGCAATCGAAGGTAGCTCCTCAGACTGTTGATTGGTTGAAGATTGATCGCACCACTCAAGACTCTAAGGAATCAGTACATGATTATTGCGAAAGATTATTGTTAGCTTTTAAGCAGCATAGTGGATTGGATACAATTGAACAGAAAGATATGGGACAGTTTGTCTCGAAGTTTGTGTTGGGACTGAAATCTGATATTAGTTTGATGATACAGCAGCACTTGATATGTTCGCAGAATAAGTCGGTGGATGAGATTTTGCGTTATGCTAAATATTGCAGTGATCAAGTGGAATCAACACAGAAGAAATTGAAGGACAAGTTGATGTTGGTGCAGTTGAGAAACGCTGATACGACGCAAGGGTTTGGAGGAGGTCAAGGTAGAGGAGGTGGAAGAGGAATGGGACAACAGATGGTGACCCAACCTGGTCAGGGTAGAGGAAGAGGAATGGATCTAGGGGCAAGTGACTGGGTGGTCCAACAGAAAAGGGTCACTGCCTGTCACTATTGTCACAAAATCGGGCATTGGAAGCGCGAGTGTAGATTGAATCCAGCAAATCAGATACAGATAGAAGGAGAGGGACAGCTGTCCGAGACTGTAAATACTGTGACAAGACCCAGGTCTATGTATGGAGGAGGATATGAGCCGCAAGTGCAAGTACCTCAACCTCCTAGGACACCCATGCATAATCAGTTATACTATCAGATGTCTTATTTTGAAATAAAAGATAGATTTGATCAAAATCAAGATTTACAAGAGTGTCAGAGGGGGGTGCACGAGGAATGCACCTTAGATGCGATCCTAGAAGTAGATCAGAGTGGGCCGTTTGTAGATGCAGATGTGAATGGATATCCTGTTACCTTCTTATTAGATACTGGAGCTGCTCTCTCCACGGTGAGAACTGAAGTAGTCCCAAATTTAACTCTTTCGGGACGATCGATTCAAGTAGTGGGGGTTAGCAATCAGAAAATGACTAATCCGCTGACAACCGAATTACCCGTGAGAATAGGACCATTTCGAGATAAACACCAATTTGTAGTGTGCAATTCAAGTCCGGTCTGTCTTTTGGGACGAGACCTTCTGTGCAAGCTCAATTGTACTATATCATGCACTCCGAGAGGTGTGGAATTGCAAACCTGTGATGACGATGCTGATTTTAAAATGGCTAACATGAGTCTGTGTGCAGAAATGTTTGTGGTGCTCGCCATAGCAGAATTGCCACATGACTTGAGAGACTCAGTTGATCCGAAAGTGTGGGATTTTACGGGCGAGGATGTAGGTCTGATGAGAGGGGTTGAGCCAGTTAAGATACAGGTCAAACCCAATGCTGAATTCCCACGAACGCCACAATATAAATTGACTCCAGAAACCGTGGCTGGAATAAGACCTGTGATTGAGACTATGATTGCCCAAGGTATTCTTAAGGAGATAAGAGGAAGTCCCTGCAACTCACCTATCATGGGACTGCAAAAGCCAGGTGGCAAGTACAGAATTGTGCAAGATCTGCGTCGAGTTAATGAAATTGTGATCCCATGTTGTCCTGTGGTACCTGATCCAGCTGTTATTTTATTCCAGATACCATGCAAAGCAGAATGGTTTACATTGATAGATTTGTGTCATGCATTTTTCTCCATACATTGCATGAAGAAAGTCAGTTTTTATTTGCGTTTAGGGTGGACGATCGTGTATTAACATGGAAAAGAATTTCTCAGGGGTATATAGAAATCCTCTCCATTTTTAGTCAATGTCTGAAAAAGAACCTTGAAGGACTGGTGATGGCCCACAACTCAGTCTTAGTGCAATATATAGACAACCTTTTGGTCGCCTCAGAGACTGAGGATGCTTGCAGGATTGACACAGTGGCATTGCTGAATCATTTAGCAGAGAATGGACACAAAGTGTCTCCAAACAAATTGCAGTATTGTTTGTCTGAAGTTCAGTACCTAGGTCACCGGATTGAGAAAGGAAAGCGAAGGGTGTCACCAGATCGCATAGAGGCGATTTTGCAAATGGGAACTCCGCAAACACAAAAAGAAGTCTGCATGTTTTTGGGAATGGTCGGCTATTGTCGACAGTGGATCCCAAATTTTTCCTTGCAAGCAAAGCCTCTGTTGAAACTGACTCGAAAGGATGTTAGCGATCCGGTACCATGGGATGACGAGTGTTTGAAAGCCTTCCGTGAGCTGAAGGAAAGTATCTGTCGAGCTCCAGCTCTCGGAATGCCGGATTATAACAAAGCGTTTTCGCTCTTTTGCTGTGAAAAAGAGGGATGTGCGTTAGCTGTCCTAGTGCAGACACATGGGGGTGCCCGTAGACCAGTAGCTTATTTCTCAGCTACATTAGAGCCTGTAGCTTCTGCGTTGCCCGGATGTCTGAAATCCGTTGCTGCAACCGGTGTCAGCATTGACAGATGTGAAAGCATAGTGATGGGTTACCCGCTCATTGTTTATGTACCCCACTCAGTAGAATTATTGATGACTCGGTCGAAAACACAGTATCTGACCAACAACAGACTTACCAAGTATGAGCATGTTATCTTGGCCGCTGATAATGTTACCCTGAGACGTTGTACCACTCTGAACCCTGCTACATTGTTACCTGTTCCGGCAGAGGAAGGAGATGAGCATTGTGAAGAGCATGACTGCCTAGATGTTACTGATCTATCTACCAAACCCAGACCTGACATTGTTGATGAACCTTTGACCCAATCTGATTTGATCCTTTTTGTTGATGGTTCATGCTTAAGAGACAATGAGAGCAGCGTTTGCTGTGTGCACCATCATGGGAGTAGTGGAAGCTGCCTGTTTAAATAGAGTATTCTCTGCTCAGGTGGCTGAAATTGTCGCTTTGACACATGCCTGTATCATTGCAGCTGATATTCGAGTGACTGTGTATACAGACAGTCAATACGGATTTGGTGTAGTTCATGACTTTGGGCAGTTATGGTCACAGAGGGGGTTTCTAACGTCCTCAGGGTCACCTATGCGTAATGGCGAGTATGTGCGCCAACTATTGGAAGCTTTGCAGAAACCTAAAGAGATAGCAGTTGTTAAATGTGCAGCTCATGGAAAGGGAGAAGATTTTGTCACTAAGGGCAACAATCATGCAGATGAAGTAGCACGATTTTGCGCTGAACATGCTTGTATTTTCAATGGAGAATATATAGGCGAGAGCACAGAAGAGACCGAGCTCAGCATGATGTTAGCTATAGCCGATACTTGGGATGAGGTGAAGCGGTTGCAGGATGAAGTCTCAGAAGAAGAAGCTGCTTCATGGGTCAGAGCAGGTTGCACAAAAAGAAATGATGGCATTTGGGTATCCACAGATGAGAGAGCAGTATTACCCAATTGTCTACTGAGCCCAATGGCAAGGCAAATCCACGGAGCAGTCCATCTGGGAAGAGATGCTATGGTGCGAGTGTTTAGACAGACGTTGTTTAATACACGCTTTCGTGTGTGGGCTGTAGCGGTATGTCACAGATGTGTTACTTGTCAACAAATGAATGTTGGAAAGAGAACTGTGGTTGGAATGAGTCACATTGGAAGATCTGGGGGTCCCTTCAATAGGATACAATTAGATTTCATTGAGATGCCAAGGTGCAATAGGTTGAGATATGTTTTGGTGGTGCTATGTATCTTTTCGCGTTGGGTGGAAGCATATCTAACTAGACGATGTGACAGTCTCACAGTAGCCAAGTTGTTGTTAAGAGAATTGATCCCGAGATACGGATTTCCGACATCAGTGGCGACAGATAGAGGAACTCATTTCCACAGTGAAATCATGAAGTTGTTGTGCTCTGCTTTAAACATTGATCAAAGACTACATTGTAGCTACAGGCCAGAGGCTTCAGGTCTTGTAGAGCAGGTTAATGGCACCATCAAGTCAAGAGTGGCAAAAGTGTGTTCGTCAACTTCATTGAAATGGCCAGATGCGTTGCCCCTGGTGCTTATGAGTCTGCGTAGCACTCCTGATAGGAGAACAGGGCTTTCTCCCCACGAAATTTTGACCGGAAGAGCTATGCGTTTGCCTATGGTGCCAGCTACAGCATTGATAAACATCACTGATGATTTAGTGTTGGATTATTGTAAGGGACTGGCTGATGTGGTTACTTCTGTATCCCACCAGGTCGAGGCTGCGACTGCATCCACCTCGAGAGACCTGCTGCATGATCTTAATCCAGGTGATTGGGTACTAGTTCGCAAGCACGTGAGGAAGAGTTGTCTTGATGCTCGCTGGCGAGGACCATATCAGGTGATATTGGTCACAAGTACCGCTGTGAAGTATGGAGGATTGCCGAATTGGATCCACGCTTCCCATACTCGCCGAGTTCAAGCGCCTGCGGAGGAAGAGAGTCCCCTGGTTCCGAGAAGCGTGTGTGGACGTGACACAGACAACGACGAAGGCACAGACCCAGCTGTAAGAGTTTCAGATGAAACAGAACAGCCAAGTGAGCATGAAAGACGAGAGCTGAGTGCTCCTGAACTAAGCCCAGATCCTGAAATAGAGGATATTGCAGAAGTGAACTGTGCACCAGATCAAGGTGAGCGGTCTATTGCAGAAGGATCAGATCAAGAGGAAGAGAGGAGAGCAGATGCCAGAGCGGAAAAGTGGCCAGCAAGTAAAGAAAGGCTGAATATAAAGCTCGCAGATCTCGCTCCGATTCCTGAAACATCAGAATCAGATCAAAGTGACGTTGAAGAAAGACCGGATGGTCTGAGACGTTCCAGAAGAGAAAGAATAGCGTCTCGAAGATACGCATCTCCTGAGTGGACGTACCTGGCTGCAGATGCAGAGCCCAGCGAAGTCTGGGAGGTTGGGATCTGGTACGGTGAGCTACAGAGGGGACACCCTCTCGATTGAAATACAGTTGCTGGTCCCAGGCTTAGAAGCTTTTGGAAAGCTAACCCTGCAAGTTCCAAATCCTCCAAAGCTGAGTGGATTGCGTTTCCTGATCCTCAATCAGGTTATCTTCCCTTCATTTGGCCGACAGCTCACCGCGCAAGAATTAGGAGAAATTTGTGCGGAGATTTTGCAATTTGTCCTCGAAATACTTGGATCGAATATCATTAACGATGAAGCTTGAATTATAACTAAAGAAAGCATTAGGCCTTAGAAAGAAGATAACTTAGACCCCAGTTTAAGAAGATTTAAAATTAGGGACTTTCTAGTAGATGATGGAGTGAGCAGTAGGGCTGACTACATCTCTTCAATAGGTTTAGTATCAATCAAAGTAACGTTGACATTAATTGCATGGGAGAAGAGAAGTGAGAAAGACATTGTTAAACACAGAAAACAGAAAGAGACTGTGTTTTCCCATTTGTGCTTTGGAACGGATCAGGAGAAACCATGGTGTCTGAAAAATCAACACGCAAACAGAAGTGCATCATTGGCACCCTCATTGTAGTGGTGCTTATTGTTATAACTGTGGTGGTTGTTGTATCTCTAGTTGGATATCAGGATGTCGGACAGAATAGGGTACAGGCAACACTCACTACACCAATCTCCGAGATAGATGAGGATGCATCCGCAAGGGATTTAGAAATGATTAAGGAAACCAGTTGTAGATTACTTGTTGATTTGTCAAAGGGTGATTTCACTTTGAATGCGTATGCTCGATTATTGTATGAGTATGTGGATACCATGGAAGCGAAGGATTGCTATGTTTGTATGCAATTACCAGCCTCAGTAGAAGAAGGCATTCGATATCATCATTTGCCTGTGACCTATGGCATTACATGTAGTGTGTTGTTGAGCATGTTTTACAGCAAGGCACACTTCGAGTATTATTTCTCTAATTATGATGTGGTACTCTCGGAAGTACCAGTTCTTAAATACATGAATAAATATGATTATTATAAGGAAGTAGAGCGAATGTCAAAGTATTTCGTGCCTACTATTACTTTAGCCACGTCCTATGCCCATAGACATAATTTGATCTGCATGTTAACTGACATTGAAAAGAAATTTATAGATCAGATAGAAGATCGGCATAGACAAACTCTATTTAGACCAGATCCAAAGCACAAGGTTACCCCCTGGACTAAAGAAGAATTAGATCATAAAGCAAAGGGGAGTTTTGGACCCATAGCATTAGATTTCCAGCAGAAGGGGAAGTTGTGCATTAGACACCCGACCACATACTACGATAAGATATTTGTAGGTGAGAGTGATTGTGAGCATGTCTTTTTGATCGAAGAATCAATTAGAAAAGCATTATTGGACAAAATAACAGTAGTGCCCAATGTGTATTTTGTGTGTGGAAAGAATGCCTATGTGAAGTTGCCCATAAAATTGGTATGGCACTTGTTATTTGGCTGTGGTATTTCCTAAGAATTTTCATGTGGATGATTTATGGCCTCCAGAAAGAAAAAGACCTCACAGAAGAAAACGTGGTGTGAGTGCAGGAGAAGTGATTGGAGACATATTTGGGGCTATGATACCGAGTATGGGTGTGATTCTGAATGATTTGAAAATCAGAAAGCTGGCAACACTAGTGGATAAGCTCTCAATAAATACAGCTCATATACTACTACTTGTAGATGGGGAGATGGTTTCGATAAGGGCTATGGTTTTGCAAAACCGTCTTGCCCTAGATGTGCTGCTAGCAAAAGCCGGAGGAGTCTGCAAATTATTGAAAGTTCAACAGTGCTGCACTTATATTCCTGACAACAGTCGGGATATAAGGAAATACATCAACAATATTTCAGATATAAACCAAGAGTTACGTGAGATGGCTGCTGAAGGACTCTGGGAACAAGTGGGGAAAGGATTTGGCAAGATAGGCAGTTGGTTTGGAAGTTTGGGACAAGGAATAATGGGATATATCTTGAAGCCTATTATAATAGCTGTCATTTGTATAATTGTCCTACTAGGAGCCATCAAGGCTTACAAATGGCAAAGGGCACGACATCAGGAGACTGTTTCGAAAAAGCGAGAGCTTCAACTTGAACGACTGCAGGACAGTCATTATCAGCACCTTAAGGGGTTAGAACGATTCAGACAGGGACGGCAAGCTACAGCTTCTGTTTAGGTCGGTCTCTTCTACAAGGAGAAAATAAAGGAGAATAGAAAGTTGGTGTTATGACACTAGTCATAAGAGGGGGGAACTGATAGAGCGCTGATAGCACTCAATTTTGTATGAGTGCAATATACTCATGGTTTAAACGCACTCTCAAGTATTCGTATTGTTTGCAGTGTTTTATGACTATTAAGAAACATTTATTTGAATCATTTGATGTTGAAACTAGTGAACGCAATTAAGTAGAACTTTTTATGTATTATGATTCCTTCATGCATAATGTGCAGGACGATATTATTCCTATATATCGTAATTATGATTAGTTTAAGTTGCCTGAAATATAGGCCCAAAGTTACTGTTTCAATTATCCTTGCTCTCGAGAAATAAATAATTAAATGATTGTTGTGTTCGAAGTTAGAATGTTCTCATCCTGCTGCAGGTGCAAGAATACACATCGTTATTTTCAGAGTTAAGGAGAAACACGGAATGTCTTCGAAGATGGCTGGGAAGCGAGAAGGGAGGATGCCTTGCGTATATGGTCTGTCTGGAAGCCAAGGCCACTGGAAGAAGATATCATTAATCAAATTTGTTTCATGAAAGAAAAGGCTACTGCCTAGAGGTGTGATGGAAAATTTTAAGACGAATGACGTATTGTGGGTTGAATCCCATCTTTTTGTATGATGCGCAGGGACAGCGAGACCAGACTTCTGCTAGCTTTCGGAGGAGAAGGAGCCTCTTAGAGCAAGCTCCAAAGCCATAAGCTAAATGACCCATTTGACGTGAGTACTTCTTAGGAAGTCAACACGTGCTAACACCATTGGGGAATGATAGCAAAGAGACAGGAAGGGCGCTCATGTAGAGCAGTGTAGGGAAAGATTTTGATTTCTTTCAATGAGTCGAGAACTGAATATTGCATCTATTCTGTGTTGCATTGTGATTTTGGAATTTATAATCATCTGTCTTTTGGGCCGCATTACATATATTCGTAAAATCGGCTCTGTATTAATTTTTCTGTACCTCTATACTTTGCTATTGAGATGTATTTACATCCAATTGTTTTTGGCCTTATAATAAATATTCAAACTGCACTTTGGAGTCGGTGATCTTTTCAGGCATGACAACTTTGCTAATATCTGTCTGAGTTGTTTCCTCCCCTCAACCACTTTAGGTAAATAAAAGATCGATCGCTTACGCTATATTTAGTAGGGAACTTAGGTGTGCAATTTAGTGTAATCAAATGGTAGCAGAGGATGGTTTACCTTTAAAGTGGTTTATCTCTAAGGTGAGGAGAGTAATCAGGAGTAGGGTTGGAGGTTGAAGAGCCCTGAAGTGGAGCGGAAGACAGCGGAGACTGGCGGACGTTGATGGTGTGGCGGAAACAGTGGTGGCGTGAGTATGAAAGGAATTGTGGTTTTAGATTGCGGTGATGAGTAAATGGGTGATGTCTTGCGCAGTTGGGATGTATGTTGAGTGAATGTGGTTTTTGGTTTACTGGTCCGGACACGTGCAGAGCAGGAAGTTTTGGTGAGCGGACTCAAGAGAAGTCCAAGATCCAGGGATAGTTTTGTATTGTAATTGTCTGATCAAATGTGGGTGTTGTGAAGTGCTATCAACGATCCACTTGTGTTAGGGCCTTTGAGTGAATGAGGAATAGGTCGCGGTAGAAAGCCTCAGGTACCGGGGCTGGACTATGGCGTTTGAGTGACCAACGCAGGTCGGGGGTCACAACAGCTGAATGTTCTTGTGAGAACGTTCTATCGATCTTTAGTGTCAGACAATTACTTGTTTTATGTGACTGTAAGTTATTGTAATTGTGTAGGAACAGTTACTTGGTTTAATAACTTTTGTTATACAGTTACTTGTAGTACGAATGTGTGTATGAGAGTTTGCGGTGAAATTGTAAAGGCGGGTGAGCCGCTGCAAGGAGTGAGAAGTGACATCAGGGTGCGCCGCGCTGTGATAGGTTGGTTGGTGTAACGCCGCGCTGGGATTGGTGGACGTTTGTTTGCAGGGGAACAGCGTAATTTGGGCTTGCAATTGATCGATTTTACAATGAGATGCTTTAGGGTGTTGCGAGATTTGTGTAGAGGCGACACAGGGGTAGTGACTCGGGTAGGAGAAGAAGCTCCGCCAGAAGACACACCGGCACATTACATGGCAACGAATGTAGGACTTCATACTATAGTGTGGCTTCAGAATTGGCATAAAATTACAGAGAAAGAGGGTGAATTGGCTTTCCCTCGTTATGGGTCTTTTCGTATGGAGGTACTGACCCAGCTGAGGGGGTGATGAATGCACTGAAACCTCCCCTAGACCCACACAATTTGAGGCATTAGATGCATGGATGAGAGCTGCCCTTGTAAAAGGAGAGAGGCTTCACAAGGAAGAATGAGGAAAGCAATGAAGGCATATCATGATGCTAGATGGGATGCCCAGTTGAAAAAATGGAGAGTAGACACCATAGAGGGAGAACGCTTGTACCCATTTCTAACGTTAGGAGAGGGGGCTGAAGGGAAAAAGATGACAGAGGAGGACAGTGATACAGATGACAGCTTCCTTGATAGATTGCTAGCGGAGCGTCTTCCACCGTGCGATTTTAGATCAGAGACAGAGAGGTTGCGCCCATCAGAAGAGCTTGTAGGTGTGGGACAACCGAGTTCAGAGGAACTATCAGCAGGAGTAAGAGGCAAAATTACAATGGTACGCATTCCGGGAGAGTCTGGAGGAAGGAGGTATTTCAACTCTGAGCCAGTACAACCTGCAGGAAACATGCAGTTACCAGATGCTTTGTCAGTACCAGTCACAATAGGGCCGGTGGTTCCGATATATACTCCTAGAGAAAGAACCGATGACAGTCAACAGCAAATAAGTGAAGGGGAAGAGACCATGTCTGGAGGGAGTCTTGCAATGAGTGGGACAGGTTTCAGTCGGATACCAGTGGAATCTAGTACTCCACTGCCATCTACAGCTGATCCATCAAGAATGGATAGTGGGGCAGAACGAGTACGGACAGGAGCTCTAGCGAATTCTAGGTCTGACCTTCGAATGTGGGTTCAACCAGTGAGAGAGTCAATGATGCCGCGGGAAGAGACAAACAAGAGACAAGAAGCGCCTAGAGTACTGTTTGGGCCACAGCTTATTTGTGCAGGTGACCATTGGAGAAGTCGAAGCTGGGAAAGAGATAGACGCTCAGCGTCGGAGAGAGAAGAGGGTGCAGTTGTGTTGTAATGTACTAATTAGCCAATGCACTCTCCCTACAGAGGTTCTCTGCCTGGCTGCTCAGCCTATGATGAGGTCATATAGAATGTTGAGTGTGTTTGGATTGAAGGGAGAATCAGTTGGTGTGGAAGGGCTGAGCAGCGAGGATCCTGCTCCTGGTGGGGCACTTTTATGGATCAGACTAACTTCCTGTAACCTGTAACCAAGACGTGATCTTAAGAATAAATCTACTACCTTTTCTACAAGACTTGCCTGCGCATCATTCTTCGTTTTAACACTGGCGACGATCATAAAGAACCTACGTGAGCTACCTTGAATGGACTGGTTCCTTGAAACTGAAGAAGCGCATTTGGAAGAAGCAAGCTGGCAGTCCTGAAGCCCCACCAGTGACCAAAGACCGGTCGGCCCCATCGTGGATGTGCCAGTGCTTGCTGAACTTGGGTAACTGAGTAACTAGACTAACAGAAGTTCCTGATATTTCTACAACTCCCTTATGTTTTCCTCATCACTTGTGTCTGGTCAGCCCTAACCTGGACCTGCCAGTTCCTGCTGTTACTACTGTGAGCCTGCTGACACCCTGCCTTGGATAATCTGTTCCTGTTTTGCTGCGATGCGTTCCAACTGCCATCCTACCAAGTGCTCCTGTTGCTGTTTTAATGGATAAGAGCTGATATTTCTACTTGGTTCCCCTGGGTTTTCAAACTGTTACTGGGAGGATTGGCAGTAACGACTGGTGCTGGGGAATTGGCAGCAGCTGACTGTTTTGGGAAAACAGACAGACAGGTGTCTTGGGATTGATGTGTTGAATGACTTGGAGCACATTTTCTAACGTTCATGCGCCACTACTGGACATCTGCTCAGGTATTGTGTGGTGAATTTGGACTTCACGTTGCTTTTCGCTGGGCGCAGTTCAACTGTCACGCTATCTTTGAAAAGGAAAAGAAAAAAAACAGTGCACGAGCCGGGTAACGCGCTTAAGGCTTACCTGCTTCGATCGTCGCGAAGAGCAGCTCCGTGGCCATTCAGACGTTCTTGAGTGTTTGGCTGCTTCTGCGGCGCTCACTGACGTTGTCCAGCACTGGCGTACCGTGAGCCACCCGGTGCAGCGTGCGCTGCGTGCCGCCATTTTGGGTTTGGCGTTCCAGATTTACTTTGTTTCCTGCTGTTTCTGGCATGCATTTCAATCGTGTTGCCAACCACGTTTTCCCGCTTTGCCAACCACGCATCGTCTTGTCAGTTCCAGCAAAGTTATTGAATATGTCGTGGTTTCGAAGCACCAGTATGTCACACGTACTGTCTAAATCTGCGGTTTTCCTCCTTGGTCTGAGTGTTTCTTGAGATGGCATTTTCCTTCATCCTGGTCCTTTCGGGAGCGTGTGGAAGCCTTGTTCAACCATCGATGATTCTCTTGCTTCATTCATGGTAAAGCTCATGACTTTGCTTATCATCGTGTGCAAAGTTGGATGTTATGTACTGGTAATACAGAATTGCAGTTGTATTTTGGACAAGGACTTCGGGTGAGAGATCGCTCACCGGAATATAGACTTACTATTTGTTATGTTCATCGCTAGGCAGTTCTGCAATTGATGGGGTTGTTTCTGCAAGCTATTTGGGTTTCCCACTTAAATGTATTATGCTACTTTTAGTCCCCATGTCTTTTGGGTGGTGATTATCCTTATACTGTTTTGTGGGGTTGTGAGTGTCTTTTTGATTGTTTTCTGGGGTAGGGAGTGCCCCAGTTATGTTCCTCAGGGTGGTGTGTACCCTGTTACGTGAGGTTGTGGGGCGGTAAGTTGGAGTGGAGGTGTTGGGGTGGTGAGTGCCCCAGTTCTATGGTCAAGGGTGGTGAGTGCCCTGTTGTGTCCTTGTTTTGTATCTGTATGAATAGAGGGAGAGAGAGTGTAGTGTCCCTGGTCATGTCATGTTCTGAAACTGAAGCTTCTCTGACTTGCTTGTTTTGGTTTTACCCTCTGAATTGGTTGTTACCTCGTGTGAGGTGTTAGACTGTGCGTTACGGATGCGCACATGAGAAGACTTCTTCTTTTGAAGCTTCTCTGACTTGCCTGTTTTGGTTTTACCCTCTGAATTGGTTGTTACATCGTGTGAGGTGTTGGACTGTGCTTTACGGGTGCGCACACCTCGTGTGAGGTGTTGGACTGTGCGTTATGGGTGCGCACATGAGAAGACTCCTTCTTTTGAAGCTTCTTTGACTTCCCTGTTTTGGTTTTACCCTCTGAATTGGTTGTTACCTCGTGTGAGGTATTGGACTGTGCGTTACGGGCGCGCACGTGAGAGATCTACCTTTTGTGTAGCTTCTATGTCTTACTTGTATTGGATGTACCCTGTGAGTGGTTGTTGCCTCGTGAGAGGTGTTTGGACTGTGCGTTACGGGTGCGCACATGAGAAGACTACTTTCTCTTTAGCTTCTCTGGATTTACCCTTGTTTTGGTTGTGGTATGTGTATCGCCCTGTGTTTAGGGTTGCATAATTACTCTTAGAGTGTACGCCTTCGAGTGTTGGGCGTGCGATTTGAAGAACACAACACTTTTGTGTTTCTCTCATCTTTTCAAGATGGGATGGGATGGGGTGTTTGACGATGCTCTTGAAGATTGATGTTATTTTTGAAGCTCGTTGACTTTCGTATGTGTGTATGTCCACCTCCGCACATTTATTTATTGTCAGTCATATTGCATGTATGTGCTATGATCTTGCATGCTTGTATTTTTACAATTTTGATGAGGGGGGGATGTGTTGTAATCTAGTAAGTGAATGATGCATCCTCTCTGTTGTTGCCCTTATGCCTTGCTGCCCAGTCTATGTGATGTCATCAGAATGTTGAGAGTGTTTGAGTGTAAGAAGGAATCAGTTGGTGTGGAAGGGCTGAGCAGCAAGGAGGCTGCTCCTGGTGGGGCATTGTATGAGGCCTAGCATGAGACTTAATATGGATCCTATCTGAAGAATAAAGCTGTGATCCTGAACTACATCACCGGACTACGTATCTTTCATTTAACCGTAACAAGTTCCTAGGAGAACTCAAAGCTGTGACAGGGAAGATACAAAGAATGAGGAAGTTCAGAAAGTGTTAAAAAGTGCAATAAAAACGCCAATGCTGTATGTGGTACGTTTAAAGGCAGAACTAGACGAGGTGATTGAAGGTAATCTGCCCCTGATCAAAATTGATACGTATGATTCGAGCGAACTATTGTTCGTAGCAAAGGACATGACAAGGAAGGCCAAATGAGCTTATGATGCCTTGTTGCTTTTGGCACAAAGATATGAGGTTGATTTGTCAAAGACCAAGCTGACACAGGGTTCTTGTAGATTAAATTACACAGATAAGGATTTGGAAGAGAAGCGAACGATTGGATTAAAAACACAAATTAGAGAACTAGTGATAGGGATACGGATATGGAAAGAATTTGACAAATGGAAAGAAAGATGGGCCAAAAAGAAAAGCTTCCAGACTGGAATAGGAAATACTCCGCCTCCGGGTGGAGGGACGGGAGCTGTAGGCAATTTTCCCCTCAGGGAGGTACAGAATGGAGGGTATGTACATGTGCCATGGAGCAGAGGTGATTTAGCAGCATTTACGAATGATTTCCCTCGGCTGAGGGAAAAACCTGCTGAGTGGTACAAGCAAATAGATCGGTTTGTAAAGATTTCGAAAGTATTGTGGATTGATTTGAACACCTTGTTTGATATAGTAGTACCAGCGGATTTGTGGGCGGCATGTAAGATTGCCATTGAGTGGCCTACTGCAGAGCCGCCTAGGGATTCAATGACTCATGGTCCTTCACCTGATGTAATGAGAAAATACGAGCAAGTGATTACATGGTTGCAATCGAAGGTAGCTCCTCAGACTGTTGATTGGTTGAAGATTGATTACACCACTCAAGACTCTAAGGAATCAGTACATGATTATTGTGAAAGATTATTGTGAAAGATTATTGTTAGCTTTTAAGCAGCATAGTGGATTAGATACAATTGAACAGAAAGATATGGGACAGTTTGTCTCGAAGTTTGTGTTGGGACTGAAATCTGATATTAGTTTGATGATACAGCAGCACTTGATATGTTGGCAGAATAAGTCGGTGGATGAGATTTTGATTTATGCTAAATATTGCAGTGATCAAGTGGAATCGACACAGAAGAAATTGAAGGACAAGTTGATGTTGGTGCAGTTGAGAAACGCTGATACGACGCAAGGGTTTGGAGGAGGTCAAGGTAGAGGAGGTGGAAGAGGAATGGGACAACAGATGGTGACCCAACCTGGTCAGGGTAGAGGAAGAGGAATGTATCCAGGTGCAAGTGACTGGGTGGCCCAACAGAAAAGGGTCACTGCCTGTCACTATTGTCACAAAATCGGGCATTGGATGCGTGAGTGTAGATTGAATCCAGCAAATAAGATACAGATAGAAGGAGAGGGACAGCTGTCCGAGACTGTAAATACTGTGACAAGACCCAGGTCTATGTATGGAGGAGGATATGAGCCGCAAGTGCAAGTACCTCCACCTCCTAGGACACCCATTCATAATCAGTTATACCATCAGATGCCTTATTTTGAAATAAAAGATAGATTTGATCAAAATCAAGATTTACAAGAGTGTCAGAGGGGGGTGCACGAGGAATGCACCTTAGATGCGATCCTAGAAGTAGATCAGAGTGGGCCGTTTGTAGATGCAGATGTGAATGGATATCCTGTTACCTTCTTATTAGATACTGGAGCTGCTCGCTCCACGGTGAGGACTGAAGTAGTCCCAAATTTAACTCTTTCGGGACGATCGATTCAAGTAGTGGGGGTTAGCAATCATAAAATGACTAATCCGCTGACAACCGAATTGCCCGTGAGAATAGGACCATTTCGAGATAAACACCAATTTGTAGTGTGCAATTCAAGTCCGGTCTGTCTTTTGGGACGAGACCTTCTGTGCAAGCTCAATTGTACTATATCATGCACTCCGAGAGGTGTGGAATTGCAAACCTGTGATGACGATGCTGATCTTAAAATGGCTAACATGAGTCTGTGTGCAGAAATGTTTGTGGTGCTCACCATAGCAGAATTGCCACATGACTTGAGAGACTCAGTTGATCCGAAAGTGTGGGATTTTACGGGCGAGGATGTAGGTCTGATGAGAGGGGTTGAGCCAGTTAAGATACAGGTCAAACCCAATGCTGAATTCCCACGAACGCCACAATATAAATTGACTCCAGAAACCATGGCTGGAATAAGACCTGTGATTGAGACTATGAATGCCCAAGGTATTCTTAAGGAGATAAGAGGAAGTCCCTGCAACTCACCTATCACGGGACTGCAAAAGCCAAGTGGCAAGTACAGAATAGTGCAAGATCTGCATCGAGTTAATGAAATTGTGATCCATGTTGTCCTGTGGTACCGAATCCAGCTATTTTATTCCAGATACCATGCAAAGCAGAATGGTTTACAGTGATAGATTTGTGTCATACATTTTTCTCCATACCATTGCATGAAGAAAGTCAGTTTTTATTTGCGTTTAGGGTGGACGATCGTGTATTAACATGGAAAAGAATTTCTCAGGGGTATACAGAAATCCCCTCCATTTTTAGTCAATGTCTGAAAAAGAACCTTGAAGGACTGGTGATGGCCCACAGCTCAGTCTTAGTGCAATATATAGACAACCTTTTGGTCGCCTCAGAGACTGAGGATGCTTGCAGGATTGACACAGTGGCATTGCTGAATCATTTAGCAGAGAATGGACACAAAGTGTCTCCAAACAAATTGCAGTATTGTTTGTCTGAAGTTCAGTACCTAGGTCACCGGATTGAGAAAGGAAAGCGAAGGGTGTCACCAGATCGCATAGAGGCGATTTTGCAAATGGGAACTCCGAAAACACAAAAAGAAGTCCGCATGTTTTTGGGAATGGTCGGCTATTGTCGACAGTGGATCCCAAATTTTTCCTTGCAAGCAAAGCCTCTGTTGAAACTGACTCGAAAGGATGTTAGCGATCCGGTACCATGGGATGACGAGTGCTTGAAAGCCTTCCGTGAGCTGAAGGAAAGTATCTGTCGAGCTCCAGCTCTCGGAATGCCGGATTATAACAAAGCGTTTTTGCTCTTTTGCTGTGAAAAAGAGGGATGTGCGTTAGCAGTCCTAGTGCAGACACATGGGGGTGCCCGTAGACCAGTAGCTTATTTCTCAGCTACATTAGATCCTGTAGCTTCTGCGTTGCCCGGATGTCTGAAATTCGTTGCTGCAACCGGTGTCAGCATTGAAAGATGTGAAAGCATAGTGATGGGTTACCCGCTCATTGTTTATGTACCCCACTCAGTAGAATTATTGATGACTTGGACGAAAACACAGTATCTGACCAACAACAGACTTACCAAGTATGAGCATGTTATCTTGGCCGCTGATAATGTTACCCTGAGACGTTGTACCACTCTAAACCCTGCTACATTGTTACCTGTTCCGGCAGAGGAAGGAGATGAGGATTGTGAAGAGCATGACTGCCTAGATGTTACTGATCTATCTACCAAACCCAGACCTGACATTGTCGATGAACCTTTGACCCAATCTGATTTGATCCTTTTTGTTGAGGGTTCATGCTTAAGAGACAATGAAGGGTATTTGAGAGCAGCGTTTGCTGTGTGCACCATCATGGGAGTAGTGGAAGCTGCTTGTTTAAATAGAGTATTCTCTGCTCAGGTGGCTGAAATGGTCTCTTTGACACGTGCCTGTATCATTGGAGCTGATATTCAAGTGACTGTGTATACAGACAGTCAATACGGATTTGGTGTAGTTCATGACTTTGGGCAGTTATGGTCACAGAGGGGGTTTCTAACGTCCTCAGGGTCACCTATACGTAATGGCGAGTATGTGCTCCAACTATTGGAAGCTTTGCAGAAACCTAAAGAGATAGCAGTTGTTAAATGTGCAGCTCATGGAAAGGGAGAAGATTTTGTGACTAAGGGCAACAATTATGCAGATGAAGTAGCACGATTTTGCGCTGAACATGCTTGTATTTTCAATGGAGAATATATAGGCGAGAGCACAGAAGAGACCGAACTCAGCATAATGTTAGCTATAGCCGATACTTGGGATGAGGTGAAGCGGTTGCAGGATGAAGTCTCAGAAGAAGAAGCTGCTTCATGGGTCAGAGCAGGTTGCACAAAAAGAAATGATGGCATTTGGGTATCCACAGATGAGAGAGCAGTATTACCCAATTGTCTACTGAGCCCAATGGCAAGGCAAATCCACGGAGCAGTCCATCTGGGAAGAGATGCTATGGTGCGAGTGTTTAGACAGACGTGGTTTAATCCACGCTTTCGTGTGTGGGCTGAAGCGGTATGTCACAGATGAGTTACTTGTCAACTAATGAATGTTGGAAAGAGAACTGTGGTTGGAATGAGTCACATTGGAAGATCTGGGGGTCCCTTCAATAGGATACAATTAGATTTCATTGAGATGCCAAGGTGCAATAGGTTGAGATATGTTTTGGTGGTGGTATGTATCTTTTCGCGTTGGGTGGAAGCATATCCAACTAGACGATGTGACAGTCTCACATTAGCCAAGTTGTTGTTAAGAGAATTGATCCCGAGATACGGATTTCCGACATCAGTGGAGACAGATAGAGGAACTCATTTCCACAGTGAAATCATGAAGTTGTTGTGCTCTGCTTTAAACATTGATCAAAGACTACATTGTAGCTACAGGCCAGAGGCTTCAGGTCTTGTAGAGCAGGTTAATGGCACCATCAAGTCAAGAGTGGCCAAAGTGTGTTCGTCAACTTCATTGAAATGGCCAGATGCGTTGCCCCTGGTGCTTATGAGTCTGCGTAGCACTCCTGATAGGAGAACAGGGCTTTCTCCCCACGAAATTTTGACCGGAAAAGCTATGCATTTGCCTATGGTGCCAGCTACAGCATTGATAAACATCACTGATGATTTAGTGTTGGATTACTGTAAGGGACTGGCTGATGTGGTTACTTCTGTATCCCACCAGGTCGAGGCTGCGACTGCATCCACCTCGAGAGACCTGCTGCATGATCTTAAATCAGGTGATTGGGTACTAGTTCGCAAGCACGTGAGGAAGAGTTGTCTTGATGCTCGCTGGCGAGGACCATATCAGGTGATATTGGTCACAAGTACCGCTGTGAAGTGTGGAGGATTGCCGAATTGGATCCACGCTTCCCATACTCACCGAGTTCAAGCGCCTGCGGAGGAAGAGAGTCCCCTGGTTCCGAGAAGCATGTGTGGACCTGACACAGACAACGACGACGGCACAGACCCAGCTGTAAGAGTTTCGGATAAAACAGAACAGCCAAGTGAGCACGAAAGACGAGAGCTGAGTGCTCCTGAACTAAGCCCAGATCCTGAAATAGAGGATATTGCAGAAGTGAACTGTGCACCAGATCAAGGTGAGCAGTCTATTGCAGAAGGATCAGATCAAGAGGAAGAGAGGAGAGCAGATGCCAGAGCGGAAAAGTGGCCAGCAAGAAAAGAAAAGCTGAATATAAAGCTCGCAGATCTCGCTCCTATTCCTGAAACATCTGAATCAGATCAAAGTGACGTTGAAGAAAGACCGGATGGTCTGAGACGTTCCAGAAGAGAAAGAATAGCGTCTCGAAGATACGCATCTCCTGAGTGGACGTACCTGGCTGCAGATGCAGAGCCCAGCGAAGTCTGGGAGGTTGGGAGCTGGTACGGTGAGCTACGGAGGGGACACCCTCTCGATTGAAATACAGTTGCTGGTCCCAGGCTTAGAAGCATTTGGAAAGCTAACTCTGCAAGTTCCAAATCCTCCAAAGCTGAGTGGATTGCGTTTCCTGATCCTCAATGAGGTTATCTTCCCTTCATTTGGCCGACAGCTCACAGCGCAAGAATTAGGAGACATTCATGCGGAGATTTTGCAATTTGTCCTCGAAATACTTGGATCGAATATCATTAACGATGAAGCTTGAATTATAACTAAAGAAAGCATTAGGCCTTAGAAAGAAGATAACTTAGACCCCAGTTTAAGAAGATTTAAAATGAGGGACTTTCTAGTAGATGATGGAGTGAGGAGTAGGGCTGACAACATCTTTTCAATAGGTTTAGTATCAATCAAAGGAACGTTGACATTAATTGCATGGGAGAAGAGAAGTGAGAAAGACATTGTTAAACACAGAAAACAGTAAGAGACTGTGGGGCATATTAGCAAGACCCACGTTAAAATTATCGCCGTTTAGCGGCAGGAAACTGCCGCTAAAACGGCGATAATGGGCTTGCTAATATGCGTTATAGAATTCCAATAGAAGCCCAGGTTAGATGTGCAGGACATCTAACCTGGGCTTCTATTGAATTCCATAACGCATATTAGCAAGCCCATTATCGCCGTTTTAGCGGCAGTTTCCTGCCGCTAAAACGGCGATAATTTTAACGTGGGTCTTGCTAATATGCCCCTGTGTTTTCCCATTTGTGCTTTGGAACGGATCAGGAGAAACCATGGTGTCTGAAAATCAACACGCAAACAGAAGTGCACCATTGGCACCCTCATTGTAGTGGTGCTTATTGTTATAACTGTGGTGGTTGTTGTATCTCTAGTTGGATATCAGGATGTCGGACAGAATAGGGTACCGGCAACACTCACTACACCAATCTCCGAGATAGATGAGGATGCATCCGCAAGGGATTTAGAAATGATTAAGGAAACCAGTTGTAGATTTCATGTTGATTTGTCAAAGGGTGATTTCACTTTGAATGCGTATGCTCGATTATTGTATGAGTATGTGGATACCATGGAAGCGAAGGATTGCTATGTGTGTATGCAATTACCAGCCTCAGTAGAAGAAGGCATTCGATATCATCATTTGCCTGTGACCTATGGCATTACATGTAGTGTGTTGTTGAGCATGTTTTACAGCAAGGCACACTTCGAGTATTATTTCTCTAATTATGATGTGGTACTCTCGGAAGTCCCAGTTCTTAAATACATGAATAAATATGATTATTATAAGGAAGTAGAGCGAATGTCAAAGTATTTCGTGCCTGCTATTACTTTAGCCACGTCCTATGCCCATAGACATAATTTGACCTGCATGTTAACTGACATTGAAAAGAAATTTATAGATCAGATAGAAGATCGGCATAGACAAACTCTATTTAGACCAGATCCAAAGCACAAGGTTACCCCCTGGACTAAAGAAGAATTAGATCATTAAGCAAAGGGGAGTTTTGGACCCATAGCATTAGATTTCCAGCAGAAGGGTAAGTTGTGCATTAGACACCCAACCACATACTACGATAAGATATTTGTAGGTGAGAGTGATTGTGAGCATGTCTTTTTGATCGAAGAATCAATTAGAAAAGCATTATTGGACAAAATAACAGTAGTGCCCAATGTGTATTTTGTGTGTGGAAAGAATGCCTATGTGAAGTTGCCCAAAAATTGGTATGGCACTTGTTATTTGGCTGTGGTATTTCCTAAGATTTTTCATGTGGATGATTTATGGTCTCTAGAAAGAAAAAGACCTCATAGAGGAAAACGTGGTGTGAGTGCAGGAGATATTTGGGGCTATGATACCGAGTATGGGTGTGATTCTGAATGATTTGAAAATCAGAAAGCTGGCAACAGTAGTGGATAAGCTCTCAATAAATACAGCTCAGATACTACTACTTGTAGATGGGGAGATGGTTTCGATAAGGGCTATGGTTTTGCAAAACCGTCTTGCCCTAGATGTGCTGCTAGCAAAAGCCGGAGGAGTCTGCAAATTATTGAAAGTTCAACAGTGCTGCACTTATATTCCTGACAACAGTCGGGATATAAGGAAATACATCAACAATATTTCAGATATACACCAAGAGTTACGTGAGATGGTTGCTGAAGGACTCTGGGAACAAGTGGGGGAAGGATTTGGCAAGATAGGCAGTTGGTTTGGAAGTTTGGGACAAGGAATAATGGGATATATCTTGAAACCTATTATAATAACTGTCATTTGTATAATTGTCCTACTAGGAGCCATCAAGGCTTACAAATGGCAAAGGGCACGACATCAGGAGACTGTTTCGAAAAAGCGAGAGCTTCAACTTGAACGACTGCAGGACAGTCATTATCAGCACCTTAAGGGGTTAGAACGATTCAGACAGGGACGGCAAGCTACAGCTTCTGTTTAGGTCGGTCTCTTCTACAAGGAGAAAACACAGGAAAATAGAAAGTTGGTGTTATGACACTAGTCATAAGAGGGGGAACTGATAGAGCGCTGATAGCACTCAATTTTGTATGAGTGCAATATACTCATGGTTTAAACGCACTCTCATGTATTCGTATTGTTTGCAGTGTTTTATGACTATTAAGAAACATTTATTTGAATCATTTGATGTTGAAACTAGTGAACGCAATTAAGTAGAACTTTGTATGTATTATGATTCCTTCATGCATAATGTGCAGGACGATATTATTCCTATATATCGTAATTGTGATTAGTTTAAGTTGCCTGAAATATAGGCCCAAAGTTAGTGTTTCAATTCTCCTTGCTCTCGAGAAATAAATAATTAAATGATTGTTGTGTTCGAAGTTAGAATGTTCTCATCCTGCTGCAGGTGCAAGAATACACATCGTTATTTTCAGAGTTAAGGAGAAACACGGAATGTCTTCGAAGATGGCTGGGAAGCGAGAAGGGAGGATGCCTTGCGTATATGGTCTGTCTGGAAGCCAAGGCCACTGGAAGAAGATATCATTAATCAAATTTGTTTCATGAAAGAAAAGGCTACTGCCTAGAGGTGTGATGGAAAATTTTAAGACGAATGACGTATTGTGGGTTGAATCCCATCTTTTTGTATGATGCGCAGGGACAGCGAGACCAGACTTCTGCTAGCTTTCGGAGGAGAAGGAGCCTCTTAGAGCAAGCTCCAAAGCCATAAGCTAAACGACCCATTTGACCTGAGTACTTCTTAGGAAGTCAACACGTGCTGACTCCATTGGGGAATGATAGCAAAGAGACAGGAAGGGCCCTCATGTAGAGCAGTGTAGGGAAAGATTTCGATTTCTTTCAATGAGTCGAGAACTGAATATTGCATCTATTCTGTGTTGCATTGTGATTTTGGAATTTATAATCATCTGTCTTTTGGGCCGCATTACATATATTCGTAAAATCGGCTCTGTATTAATTTTTCTGTACCTCTATACTTTGCTATTGAGATGTATTTACATCCAATTGTTTTTGGCCTTATAATAAATATTCAAACTGCACTTTGGAGTCGGTGATCTTTTCAGGCATGACGACTTTGCTAATATCTGTCTGAGTTGTTTCCTCCCCTCAACCAGTTTAGGTAAATAAAAGATCGATCACTTACGCTATATTTAGTAGGGAACTTAGGTGTGCAATTTAGCGTAATCACCCCTCATCATATCTGAATACTTTCAGGCTAGCCACTGTCCTTTTTCTTTCCTCTAGATCCACTCAGCGCAGAGGTACCCTTTGGGTTGTTTGTTTTACACTTTAGCAATACAAATACAAGGTAAAGGGCATGGGTTAGCTAGATAGAACTAGAGGATGCTATAAGATGCCAGGATCAGGTAGAGCACATCAGTAAGTCATAGAAAGTTTGTTGCCTTAAGTTTCCCATCTATTGGCTCCAAATTCCAAGAAAGTACTGTGTTAGTGGAGTGATAACACTTCAGCAGCAAAACATTGTTTTGCCTGAAACATCTAATATTTTGCACCATTGCAAGTGATGTACATTGGTTTGTATATTATGATTCAATTTCGGTTATTAAAGATAGACTCAGAAAGTTGTGGCCATACAGAATGATCTTTGAAATCAGATGGCTGGAATCTGTTGCAAAGTAGGTGGGCAGGCACGAGCTTGCTAGTGATACCCGCAAGTCTACTGAAAGATCCTGAATCCTTTAGTACCAATATAGACTTAAAATATGTTTCCGTCCTCTCGCAGTTTGTCCTACAGCAGTATGTGGATCGCTTTTTCACACTGAACCCTTTCAGGTACTGGCAGGCGGGTAAGGCTGTACAAGATTCGTCTCAGTCTGTAGCTGGTTTAGTGGGGTGTAACATAAATGTCAATGCTTTTGTTCTTTATTTATAGAATACCCTCTAATGTAAATTAATATGTAATGGTATATATTCAAATATTGTAAATTTTATATTTTGTTTTACTTGCTTTCGAAAGGCAGCACTTTGGTATTTTAATAGCACTCATTATATTCATTGCTGACATTTTCAGTAGCTGGACATTGGAAAGAAGCTGCAATGGCTTAAAGAAAAACGTGCCTGCACTTATTGTAATGGAGCTGTCAGGAGAGACAGATTAGTGGCACATGTGTGCAGCAGGCCTACTGGAATAAAAGCTAAAGGGAAGGAATGGCAAGACATTCATTCTTTATTTCAGTGCAAGGCTGGAGTCATTGGGAGAAGTGTATTAAAAGATAATATAGAGCAGCCGAGCAATAGTTGTAGTATTTATTTTATTTATTTATTTATAGAGCGCAACATTCATCCATAAAGGATATCACGGCGCTAAGGAAAGCACATCCTAGTGAGGAGTTCTGAGGGGGGAGGTTCCTAGGTAACAGGTCAAGCCTTAGGGAAGAGATGCGTTTTTAATTTTTTTCTAAATGCCATGTGGTTGTCGATGAGCATAGGTTCAAGTGGGAGTTCGTTACAAAGTGTTGCCGAAAGATGAGAGAAGGAACGACCCCCCATTCTGGACCTCCTGATACGCTTGGTTATCACCTGTGCCTGGAGGCGCGACCTCAGGTTCTGAGTAGGTACATAGAATTTGACTCTATCTTGAAGGATTCTGGGCCCCAGGTGATGTAGGACCTTATGTGCATGACTTAGCAGCTTGAATTTGGCCCTTTGTCTCACTGGGAGCCAGTGGAGTGTCCTCATACACTCAGATGCTGAGCTGTACTTGCTCTTGTTGCATACCAATTTGGCGACCGCATTCTGGACCAGCTGTAGTCGAGAGAAGAGATAGTCCGCCATGCCTACAAAAAGAGCATTCCCATAATCCAGCCTACTAATAAGTAGGGCTTGGACAAGGGTTCTTCCACACTCTGTAGGGATCCATTGAAAGAGTCTTTTTAGCAACTTTAGGGTAGCAAAGCTTTTCCCACAGAGTGCACGTACGTGATCCTGCATGGTGAGTGCACTGTCAACAAGAATACCCAGATTTTTTGCAACTTGTTTAGGGGCAGGGGCCTTGCCCAGTGAAGAGGGCCACCAGGTTGCATTCCAGACAAGATGTGCTCCCCCAAACAGCAGAATCTCCGACTTGTCTGCATTTAACTTCAGACAGTGGTCGGACATCCATGCTGCCATTTCTGAAAGACAGCTAGTGAGTCTGATCCTAGTGTCTTCATGTCCATCAAGAGCAATCATCAGTTGGGTATAGTATAACAGCTAAAGTCAATGAGCAGTTTAAGGGGAACTTTAAACTGTGCACCAAAAATGTAACAATAATAACACAAAAAATGTAAAAACTGTGGATTTAGATAATCCAAGCAAAAATCAGAGGATTCCTGCAGACCATGAAACAAAATGCGCGCAAATTAATAAAGTTGAAGCTGACCTTCAGAATCGTGTTCTTTACTTGACACTTTTTGTGTGTATCAATTTGTTCAAACTAATTATGTATCTCAAAGGTCCAAAAGGAGCAATCGGTCAAAATCCAACTGAGAGACCGGCACAATTCATGTAGTTTGCTCTCATGTGTGGTATATTTTCCGGTATATTATGTAATATTATTATTAACCAGATTTATAGAGTGCATGGCTTCCCAACCAAGAGTTTCCTAGCGCTACGTCACGGCATGGAAACTAGAGAATGTCCTGATTGCTTATCCTGAAGTCCATGGTTAAAACCACCAGGTTTGAAGCTTCTTATGGAAATTTGAGAGCGATTTGCATGCTCTAAGATCGGGGGGAGTTCCACAGCTTTGGCCCTAAGAAATAGAAGGCACGGCCTCCTTTGCCGGATCGCCTAACTCTGGGCGCTGCAGCTAGGTCCAGGTTACTTGAGCGCAGGGATAGGTTTGGTGTATAATGTGACAGGTGTATAAGGTAACACCAGAGTTCTTAAATAGAGAGGACAAGAGTTTGAAAGGCAGTTGTGTACATAACATAAAGCTTTGAATTGAACCCGCCGCTCAATTGGGAGCCAGTGCAATTCACGAAGCTTGCAGGTAGTGGGATGGCACTTGGGTGGATGGAGTAAGAGTCTAGCAGCAGCATTCTGCACTAACCGGAGTCTTTTGAGAAGATACTTTGGGACCCTTAGGTAGAGAATGTTTCCGTAGTCAAGCCTTGAGATGACTAAGGCCTGGATGATTGTTCTCTGAGCCGAGTACCAGAGATGCCCTAGAATCTTTCTAAGCCATCTCAAGATGCCGAAACAGGTAGCCAACACTTTGGTGGCTCATAGTAAGATTATCATCCAGCCAGACACCAAGGTTCTTGACTACAGGGCCTGGGGTTGGCAGAGTGGTAGAGCATCTATTACATCTGGCCACCGATGGGGGCCCCACATGTGGTGACAATTGCCTAGCAATGGGACCTCTGTCTTATCTCCGTTTAACTTCAATAAATTTGTGTTCATCCAAGTGGAGACTTGTTTGAGGCAGCTGTTCAAGGCCTCAGCACTGTGCTTTTCCTGGGAAGACAAGGAGACAGGAAAGTGAGGCCACATGCTTCTACAATGTCTGCAAGAGGCCTTACATAAACATTGAAGAGAGTTGGGCTCAAAATAGAGCCCTGGTAAGTTATGTGGTACAGAACGATACTGGTACGTGTGAACTTGAAAGACACCGTCCCTAAGGAATGAAGCCAGGACAAGGCCAGCCCCTGCAGCCACATAGCCTCTATTCTTTGAAGAGGGATGTTGTGGTTCACCGGATCGAATGCCGCACTGAGGTCTTACAGAATCAGAGCAGCTGTGCCACCATTGTCAAGCTGTTGCCGAAGGCATTTTGGTACGGCAAGAAGGGCGGATTCTGCACTTTGGCCGGTCCTGAAACCTGATTGTGAGGAGTTAAAGAGGCAGTTGAGTTCTAAATAAGTCTTTTGTTGCTTATTTACATGTTTTTCTAGAGATTTGGGCAAAATAGGCAGAAGAGAGATTGATCTGTAGTTGGTCCAGATGGATGGGTCCAAATTTGTTTTTTTAAGTAATGGCTAGGCCATTGCATTTTTTCATGCACTAGGAACAATACTCTCTGAAAAATGATGAACTAAGAAGGTGTGTGAGAAGGTCCATTGAGGGAGAATCCAATTTACCAAATACTGGGGGGTGGGGGTCAGAGGTCAAGAAGGGAGCCTGACTTACTGGAGGAAAGTAGAGATTTGAGAGTTGGGGAATCAAGAGGTTGAAACAAACAAAGCGAATAGGTTCTATCATGAGGGCTCTGTAGCAAACTAGTTTCTTTCATGCAGGTAGTAAGTAGTGCCAGCACTATCTATCAATTATGGTCTAATAAAGGGGAGAGGGTGGCTTGAATATCTGCAACTTTTTTGAGAAGAAGGAAGCCAACTCATCACACTGTGATTGTGAGAGAGAAATGGCAGGGGCTGTATTTGCAGGATCAGAAAGTGTTTTGACGACTTGAAATAATGTTTTTGGACAGTTTTGAGCTATGCTAATTTTATCTCAAAAGGTGTGGGAGCGAGAGCGGCTCTCTGTAGTCAAACACTAGTCACATAGGAAAAGGATTGAAATGATTATAACTACACCGGGCATTTCCGTTGCCTGTGAGTACATCCGTTCAAGTGAATGGGTCAATATTCTTTAGGCGCTTGTCCACAAGAGCCGATGTATTCAGCATCTTTTGGGCAAAAACTATAATGAAACTTGGTAAGATTTACTAAAGACATACATGTTCCAGGTGTCCCACCCACAAATGACCTATTTCACTAGTCACTGGTTTTTGTTTGATTTTGGTCTCTATCAAAAGTTAAAAAAAAGCGGATTGCAGCACAGTGAAACGCTGGTTAGCAGGGACACCTAGAGGTACACTCTTTAGGTGACAAGTTAGCCAGATCCAAAGTTGATTAACACAAATGGAAACAATGAATGAGTGGCATGATCGTGTTTAGATTGAACATGTGCACATAGGTTTGCTTTAACACACAGAGAGTCAGTTCTCCCATATGTACAAATGGTCATGTTTGTTATGTTTCCATCTACAGGTATTACTGCAGTGTGTATTGCAGCCCCCAGACCAGATTGGGTCTATCCTCAACCTACTAAAGGAAGGTAGGAGAATAGGGGAATTAAGGGGATCGTAGGTCCTATCAAAAGCTGTAAGACCCTTTCAGGGCTAGAATAAATCGGCTGAAACATGTCGACAAACATGCAGGTAGGAGGGGAGTGGGGCCACTAATACTCCCCAACACCGCCATCCTATATTCATTTTAATCCTGACCAGGAAGTCCAGGAATAAAAATGAAAGCGGACATTCCTGAGCCAGTTTTAAATTCCTATTTCTGCACCACTATTCTTTTGAGATCCCTCTTACTTTGTGTTTGTATTGTCTCCCCCCTCCCTTTTGCTCCACCCCAGGCGTTGGTCTGCACAGAGGTGTCAATAGCGAGCCCAATGACGAAGCATGCCACAAATTGTGGGTGAGGGCAATTTTCAAAAGCAAAGCATGTGCCACAAAATACACTAGCCGTTTGTTCCTCTGTACTGTTACTCCTCTTTTGTGTATTTCAAGTCCCTCAGTATGTTAGGAAGATAAGCTATGGGGACACTCACAGTGCACTCTCCTCTCCTTTTGTGGTACATTTCCAGGGGCCACATTAACATAACATAACGTGTATTTGTAAAGCGCATGTATCACCCAAGGGTATCAAGATGCTGAATAACAGATGTTTATACATTAGACAGTGGAAATTCCAACATCCTATGGGCATTGGTGGAGGTTCTGTCAACGACTTTCCCACACAATAAAGTGGCTACTTTCATAACAGAGACTGATATTGTGAATGAAAATCTGCTATGGTGACGGACTCAAAATCCATTGGATTTCCTGAAATAAGTGGCCTGGGGCACCCAGAGACTCCAGACAGTTCGATGTAAATTCCTCTTGCAAAACTGTAAATCAGCCTCTCTTTCTATTACGTTTGTAAGGTCATTGACTTGCCTCTCCAGCAGGAGGGGCCTGTGCAGGTAAGAGTGGCGGGGCCGGGTTGGGGGGGATTCGACAGACGACCACGAGGGAAAATTAAATAAATAATTAATTTTTCCCTCGTCTGTCGAAATCTCCCCCACCTGGCCCCACCACCCCACCGCTCTTAACTGCACGGGCCGCGGCTGCTCTCCAGGACGTATGCTTCGAGAATGCATGTTAATCATCTTGCCATTTCCCACCTCAGTCACTCCCCAGGTAGTTTCTCAAAGCCATTGTTTGCTGCAAGTTAGTTTAAAAAGTGCATCTTGTCCCTTGTGTAATCACTGTGTGTCTTTTCAGGGATTCCTAGAGTCAGTTTCCTGTCAAAGTAATCTTCATGAGTGTGGCCCAGGCACATCTCTTGTTAGGCCAGTTCTCCTGAACTTATGTGTCCCAAGGCCAGCTAGGCAATCCTGGGGACATACTGCTGCTATTCTTGGAAACGCATGAACCAGGTACTTCTGTGAGCTCACTAGATTGCCTAATACACACCATAAGACTTTGCCTTTCAGGGGATTGAACAGTCACTTCTTGCTCTTGGTTGGATGGTGGAGGGTAGAACGTCTAGATCATGAAGCATATGTGTCACGGAATAAATTACAAGTAGCAGCAGTGTTAATATTTAAGAAAAATATGTAATACTTTGTATTAAGATAACATGCCCAGAAATGTTAAGACGTTACCTAGCATCAACAAGATTACTTCTTTCCACTAATACCACCTTTTTCCCTACATACTCCCATCATCCCTATTCCTTCATCCTCACCACTTATCTTTTCAGTCTTGATATTCTTTGCACTCAATTTTCTTTTTTTTCATAACTTCTTACAACATTTTCTCTTTCATTTGTGTCTTACTTATTTACTGTGCATTTGCCTCTCATCTTTCGCTAGTCCCTGTTTCATTTCCTTAACTTAATTCCATTCTCCCTTTTCTTCTCAGTAATCGTTTCTTCCTGTCTTCTTTCAATCACATGCCTTTGCTATATTTTTTCTTTCCTTTGGTATCTCTATATCCATTAATTTACATCATCTGTGTATTTGTCTATGCCTTCCTCGTGCTGTCTTCTCAGTGCCCCGTTTCCCCATCTCACGTCTCGTCATTTCTTCTTCTCTCCTGCCTGCCTTTCTTCTTTCTCTCTCCTTTTCATCAGCACCCGTCGCTCTCCTCCCCCTCTCTCCTCCCCGCCATCACTCAGAGCGAGACCCGCTGCTGTCGCATGAAGGGCCCATCACAGGCGGCGGGAGCTCTTAAAGAGAAGGCTCTTCCTGTGGATGCACCCGGGCCTGTCAGAAAGGATTAGGCGCCGCGGTGAACGGACGGGCCGGACAGGGAATGGCGCGGCGCAGAGGAGCAGGGGCCACCTTGCTGTAAAACAATATTATGGGTTGCCTGCGGCCAAGCGTGAGCGCACATAAGAGGTGCACTTGCGCCGGGGATGGCGATCCGGAACCGGAACGCATCAGAGGCTCCAAAGTGTTTTGCCCTCTCTTGTGTGGCAGGAGGATGCGCGCCCCCTGCCAGAAGACTGGGAAGAGACCTGTAGCCAATAGCAGCAGCCTGCAAATCTTGCCTGGGCAAGGTGCAAGCAATTACACATACACTACAGTAGCAAAACTGTAATTATGTAGCAATGGAGGCCCAAGCCATTTGACACGAATGAAAGAGAAAATGTTGCACGAGGTTGGGAGCTGTATGAAAAATAAAGAAAATTGAGTGCAAAGAATATTAAGACCTAAAAGATAAGTGGTGAGGATAAAGAAGGGATACTGTGAGTATGTAAGGAAAAAGTAGTATTAGTGAAAAAAGTCATTTTGTTGATTATGTAACTTCATAACATTTCTGGACATTTTAAATTAATAAAAAGTATTACATACTTTTCTTATAATAATAACACTGAGCGTACTTGCAACTTATTTTGTGGCACATTATGTGGCAGAGTATGGCAAGCGTGGTAAGACCATAACTTTGTGGAAAACCCACAGTCACAGAACTAGTGGTCCTGAATATTGGGCACAAAGAAGGATAAAGGCAGGAGAGAAAAGGATAACAGGATAAATAAAGTGGTAAGGAGTGTCGGTTGCAGCACTTTCCTGGTTCATAGATGGATTCAGTGCCATATGGATGCATTCACATGTTTCTGGTAAAAGCAGACGGAAGGAGTCCTTTTTGGCTGTTGTGGGTATTTCTTCCACTGAGCAGCATGAGAACTGCTGTAAAAATACTTTCCACTCTTTTCAAAGGCGTGAAAATGACTTTAGATGTAGAAGGTGAAATCCTGAGGCTAGGATATTTAATGTGCCTCTCTAGCAGAAGACAGGGGCCTACTCTCTCCAGCAGGTCTGCCACCCTGCACCCACACAGCAATCGGGAATATGCCAGTGCTTAATTTGTAAAAAAATAAGTGCTATATGATAGTAATAATACAACTACTAACCATCACACTCCTAGAAGTGTGACAATTCGGACTATTCCAGGCCCCCAAACTATAAGAATTGCTTGGGCGGCAGGTAGTAGTCATTTTGAATGGATATCGAATTAATAATTAATTGTTGTTGTGGTCTGTGGTCTTCTCTAAATTAGCCAGACAGGGCCACCTTGTGGCAGCATGTCTGGCAAGCTCCTGTGCTGACAATTAAGTGCAGGTGCTGAGCACCACCTCAAATTAAGCACTGGAATACGCTGGTACTTACATATTCTTGGAAATTTGGGCTTGCAGCACTGGATCTGTGACCCAGGGTCGGAATGGAGCAGAAAATAGGCCCAGGCACCAAATAAAAGTGACCCCTATTAGTGAATTAGATAGCTAAAAAAGTGGCCCATGTTAGCAAACTGGGGCAGTTTTGAACTAGTAGAGATACGTTATATAAGTGTATTGTATGGAAGCCTGTATGGATATGAACTTGCTGCCGGCAGTGTTTGTTTTAATATCAGTATAAATAAACCTGCCCAGCAGGCCATAAAACAGGCCCACAAGCAGCCAAAAAACCTGCCCACACACTGAGCAGTCAGATCAGCCCATGAAGCACTGCCTGATTGCCCTATAAGCCAGTCCCGCCTCTGTTCACCTGTCTGCATTACATGCTACTCACAACTGGATATAACATGTGACAGCATGTACATGGATCAGAGATAGTTTTGTGTACCAGATCACAATGGTCCATGCAATGTGCCTTTACTTAGGAAGAGCATATTTTGCGCACTAGAATCATAGTTAAACGTTCTATTTTTAACCACAGCACTACTGTTTTCACACAATTGTAAACCAGTCGCACATCTGTAGTCCTGCAGCCAATGCCATGTAGAACTCTTTCTTTGAATGTTTTGCGACAAAACACGCATAGTTCCACGCTCAAAGTTAGTTGCAGAATAAAAGAAAGAGCAGAAAATACACTTTCACAAAACAGAAATGTGTACCTCGGAAAATGTCTTAGGGAAAATGCATGTTGAGTATGTGTCTCACAGTATGATTGTTTTTAAGAATCCTCTAGAAACCCCTGACTGCGAACCTTGTTCTTAGTTTTGTTTCTGGTTCGAAAGATCTTCTATAGGCTAGAATAGATAGTATCCTTTATTGTTCAGACAGTGTAACACTTCCGCTTCCTTTTGTGCTCCGTGAATGGCCATCGCTGAACTGGATGTCCTCGTTGCATGTTTGGTTAAAGCATCGGAAATGGTGGGCCGAGGAAACCACAAAAGTGTGTTTTTTAATTGTCTTATTCTAATGGTAATCTCTAGAGGAAAGGAGAGTGCAGGGTCACATGATCCAATGGAACTTTGGAAGCCATTGTCCTTTATTAAGCGTGTGTTGGATGGGAATCTTCAAAAACACCATTATTGTCTGTGTTGGGAGGACATGGAAGTGGGAGGGGGAGGGTGTGACATTTTGGGGTTTTTTTTGTGGTCATTTTCTACCGTGAGAAGAGGTAATGGGATGGGCTTTGGAGATGGAAGCCAATATAAGGAACGAGATATACACGGGGGCCGGTGGGAGACAAACATCCGTTTTTCACATCTTTGCTTATTTCTGGTTGATTCCCATTTGAGGGGACAAGGGTGAAGTGGGTGGGCGGGAGAGGGGTTGCAGACACAGGGTCCTGGTTTGGTCCTTAGTGGAGCCCGGCATATTTAAATGGTGTTGTTAGATATCTGTTGATTATTCTGTTGTGCCACAGTATGAAAGTCTCATAGGACTGGGAGATAGTCTTTCATTTCTTGGATTATATAGCAAATTCTAAAAAAAAAACAGATTTGGCAACCAAGTAGTACGTTTCCTTCCAGTTACCTACAGTGCCGAGGGAGGGAAAACACGGTTATGAACTCATCTCTAATATTTTCTGGACTGTGGTTATGTTGTGTTTGTTTCATCCAATCTTCAATTCTTGCTGTTTAAACAGGAAAATGACCTACTCTTCTTAAAGTAAACTTTTCTCAATTGAAAAAAATATAGCAACTAAAAAGTTGGAGCTGCCAATAAAGGTAAAACATGGCACGGTATATCTGAAACATCAGCTACCAGGACAAGTAGCCTACAGATACAGAACGCAGAACTGAAGGCATTATTTGGTTCAACAAACAAAAACTATAAAAGCACTGAAATGTACCGCTTATTGTAATTAATGCACGCCATAACTCAGACCACCTGCCAAGGTTTGCTATTGGTAGTCAGCTTCTTTTTCCTCTGCCACTTACAAAGTGAGATATTGCATAGCAGGCAGCATGAGTTTTTGGGTATTGTGCTTTGATTATCATGAGTGTATAATTTCAGGGCTTTTTCGGGTTCCTGTTCACTGAATTATAGCTATTCCGTAACTGCTTTTCTCAGTTATTTTGTAGGGTTATTTTGATATACTACATTCACATGGCGTGGCCTCATTACGTGCTGCATACAGCCTATAGCTGAGAACAGCAGGGTCTGGCTGCATGGCCTGGCCTAAGGCTAGGCCTTCCGTCCAACCACTGCAGTTGATCAATATCTGCGTCCACAGCCTTCAGCTTCGGTTCAGGGTCTGCGCTAAACTGGCTGCGGGTGGCCAACCCCTGCAGCAAGTAGGATTCATAACCTGTAACTGTAATATGGTCCAATATTGCTATCAAGGGGTTCTGGTGGGATCATGAGGCCCAAGAAAGAGTGTTATGTAAATCTCATCAGAATTTCTATGTGGCGTTTATTATGGGTTAGTTACTTTAAAAAATCTGTTTTCTTCGAAGTACAAGTAACAATGAGTGCTGATGGAATCAGATTGTTTATGTTTTGTTTTCATTTTATTTTTGTGCAACAGAGGATTTTGTTAGCCATATTGTTCTGGACAGTCTACCTTGTTGAACTGTGGTAGAGCTTTGGTGGGCAGGGTAAATTGGCATATAAAGGAACAAAGTGGATGAGTAAGACAATCTCTTCCTCAGAAAATATGCTGGTCCTAATCGGGATCAAGTTAAAAAATATCCAAGGACAAACAAATAGAACAGATTGAAGGGAGTTACAGCACAAGCAGCCAAGCGAAAAGCAGTGGAAAAAAATATATAAGTAGCAAAAATGTTATAAAAACACAAAACACATAGGTGCAGCTGCAGAATCACTGAATGCCAACCACAGTTGCATTGCACAGTAGCAGCAGTCAGAATCTGACTTCTACTATGGACACCGTTACCAGGTCTGAACTTTCGTGTGATCACACCATGCTTTCTAGGTGTTGCAGTGGTGCTCTGCTTTCCTTGAACTAATTAAGCTAACACATCTGGAAATAATGATTTATAGGTGTACAGATCAGAACTGGAGACGGTGTCCTTAATGACCTGGAATGAGGGGGGCACCTAATCTTGCAACTTGTGGTTGTGCGAATGTGGTATGCATTGATTACTGCCTACGTCATGAATATTCACAAAGGTCGGCCAAAGTACGAAAAGCAAATGCAAATTTATAAAGCATGTGTTAGATTTGGGGGTCTCTAGTTGGCAGAGGTAGGTACCTTTGTCCAAATAGGGACCCTTGAGTCTAGTCAGGGAAAGTAGGTACACTCCTGAAATAACCCCTGCTCACCCTCTTGGTAGCTTGGCACGAGCAGACAGGCTTAGTTCAGAGGCAGTGTGTGAAGCATTTGTGAACACATACAGTAATCAAGTGACAACACTACAAATGGACACCACACAGGTTGTATATTTATAAAAATAAGATTATTTTATATAGAATTATTACAAGACCATAAACGACAAAAATAATCCACAATACTGTCAAGAATACTTAGTTCTTATCAAAAAGGCTTAATTCAAGGTTCTGTGCGAGTCGGTAGCCTCCTCCGGCTACGGCGATGTCAAGAACAAACAGAGTCTAACAAATCCAGCTGACCGCGTCGAGACGGGCCAACACAGCGTAGACAGACTCGGTCACAGTACCTTTTAGTTGAAGCGGCAGGCACGGGCGTGCGAGCCGGATGGCTGTACGTCGCGGTCGCGATGCAAAATGGAAGCGTTGCAGGACGCGTTGTCCCTCGATGCAGTGCAGGCAGCGGCTCGTTGACGTCGTCGAGACGGAGTCGGTGAGACCAGGGCCGTGCGTTGCAGGGCGAGACGGTGCTTCGATGCGGTGCTGGTAGGTTGCGGTGTGGCGACGGAGCTGGATTCGGGGGCTGGCGTCGATCAGTCCAGACAGCGGTGCGAGTCGGGCGGTGCGTCGCGAAGCGTGCGAGCGGTGCCCAACTCCGGTGCGGTCACAAGACTTGAACTCAGCAGCAGTGACCGTGTCGGTCGGACCAGTTCGTTTCGGCGTAGCGAAGCGTTGCAGGACGCGTTGTCCCTCGATGCGGTGCAGGCAGCGGCTCGTTGACAGAGTCGGTGAGACCAGGGCCGTGCGTTGCAGGGCGAGACGGTGCTTCGATGCGGTGCTTACAGGACACCGAGCCGGTCGTCAGAGTCGGTCACAGCTCCCTAACCCTGTAGCCACTGAAACAGCGTTTCCAGCAGCAATTCACAAGGCTGGTGAAGTCCACTGGTCCTGGGACTTCGGTCAGGGGGCAAGCTCTCTCTCAAGCCCTTGGAGATCCTTCACAAGTTGATGAAAGTCACAGCAAAGTTCCTTTCTCCTTTCTTTGGCAGTCAGGCAAACCACTGCAGGCCAATCCCCCAAGCAGCACTTCAGGCTTAGGGATAGTCTCTCCTCAGTTTCTTCTTGGTTCCGCTCCTCAGCAAAGGTTTCTTCTTGTTCCCAAAAGTGATCTAAAGTTCCTGGGTTTGGGCCCCAGTACTTATACTCCTTTTCTCTTTGTTCTCTGAAGGCAGAGAGGCCTTTGCCTAGTTTAAACCAGTTCTGTGCAGCTTTGGAGCACTCTGTGTACATGACTCCTTCTTTCCTTTCACAATGTGGGGCAGGGTACTCAGACGCCCGGCAGGGGGTGGAGCCAGCATTGTGGCAGGCAGGCACAGCCCTATTCAGACCCAGATGCAACTCCTCCCTCCACTCTGGATGCAGATCTCTCTATTCAGCCCTGGGCTGCCTCACCATGTCTCCTGTGGCCACCCCCAGCCCCTGTCACGCACAAACCAGACACACAATACACAAGCTGGCAGAGGCAGGCTGGATAGTTAGGCAAGAAAATACCCACTTTCTAAAAGTGGTATTTTCAAACACAGAATGTTAAAACCAACTTCACTAAAAGATGTATTTTATCATTCTGAGTTCAGGCATACTAAACTCGAATTTCTACCTAGTTCCCTGAGTCAGTTTAGGATTATAAGATGTTATAATCAAACTGCCCATTCTGGCCTATGGGGAACAGGTAACCTTGCAATAGTGAAAAACGAAAATGGCTGTAATTCACTATTAGGACATGCCACACACACCAGGCATGTCCCACCTTATCCTTACAATGCACCCTGCCCGTAGGCCTACCATAGGGGTGTCTGATATGAAGAAAAGGGGACTGGTAGGTGGGTGCACTTACCAAGTCGACATGGCAGTCACAGACTGCACACAGGCTCTGCAATGGCAGGCCTGAGACACACTTTACAAGCTACTTCTGTGGGTGGCACAACCAGTGCTGCAAGCCCACCAGCAGTATTTGCACTGTACTAGGGTCTGACAGTAATTCAAATAAGCCAAACATGGAGTCACTAATTCACATCACAATTTACAATAGGGAGCACTTGCACTTTGGCACTGATTAGCAGTGGCAAAGTGCCCATGAGCATCTAGTCCAGCAAAAACATATCGACAACAGTGGAGGCATTATGAAAAAAATGGAAGGGAGACCCATGCCAAGGATGCCAGGTCTAACACGTGTCCCCTCCAGCTGAAATGTGGGGAGAACTATCCTACCCCTAGGGAGTTCTCATCACTAAGGCGGAAAAATCTGGACAGACCATCAGCATTGGCGTGTTCTGTACCAGGGCGGTGTTCCACCGTAAAGTCCATTCCCTGTAGGGAAATGGACCACCTCAACAGCTTTGGATTCTCACCCCTCATCTGCATCAACCATCTGAGGGGCCTGTGGTCTGTCTGAACCCGGAAGTGAGTCCCAAACAGGTATGGTCTCAGCTTCTTCAGTGCCCAGACCACAGCAAATGCCTCACGCTCAATAGCACTCCATCTCTGTTCCCGGGGAAGTAACCTCCTACTGATGAAGGCTACAGGTTGGTCTAGGCCCTCCTCATTGATCTGTGATAGAACAGCCCCTACACCATGCTCTGAAGCGTCCGTCTGAACAATGAACTCATTGGAGAAGTTGGGTGCCTGGAGCACAGGCGCCGTGCACATGGCAGTCTTCAAGGTGTCAAAAGCTTTTTGACAGGCGTCAGTCCAAATCACTTTCCTGGGCTGCTTCTTGGAAGTCAGCTCTGTCAAGGGGGCAACAATGCTGCCATACCCCTTGACGAATCTCCTGTAATACCCGGTGAGTCCTAGGAAGGCTCTCACCTCTGTCTGGGTCTTGGGGGCTCCCAAGCCAGAATGGTATCAATTTTCGGTTGGAGGGGTGCCACCTGGCCGCTCCCAACCTGGTGTCCCAAGTACACCACAGAACCCTGCCCAATCTGGCACTTACTTGCCTTGATTGTGAGGCCTGCCCTCCGCAGCGCCATCAACACTTCCCAGAGGTGGCGCAGATGTTCTTCCCAACTGGCACTGAACACTGCGATGTCATCCAGGTAGGCGGCACTGAAATCCTCCAGTCCAACCAACACCTGGTTGACCAACCTCTGAAAGGTGGCAGGAGCATTCTTCATCCCAAAGGGCATCACCCGGAACTGGTAGTGCCCATCTGGTGTGGAGAATGCTGACCTCTCTTTTGCCCCATCAGTCAAGGCGATCTGCCAGTACCCAGACGTTAAGTCAAACGTGCTGAGGTACCGCGCAGCCCCTAACCGATCTATGAGCTCATCAGCTCTGGGGATGGGGTGGGCGTCAGTCCTGGTGACGGAATTGAGTCCCCTGTAGTCCACACAGAACCGGAGTTCTGGTGTGGCACCAGGTGCGGCAGCCTTTGGAACCAAGACCACTGGGCTGGCCCAAGGGCTGTTAGAGGACTCAATCACCCCTAGCGCAAACATCTTGGAGACCTCCTCCTTGATGCAGGCTCTGACCCTGTCAGTCACCCTGTAAGCCTTGTGCTTCACAGGAAGACTGTCCCCAGTGTCCACATCATGGACGCACCAATGAGTGACACTGGGAACCAGGGAGAACAGGTCAGGGAACTGTCCCAACAGCTGGCGACAGTCACCCTGCTGCTCAGGTGTGAGGGAGGTAGAGAGGTTTACTCCCTCCACTGATCCATCTTGCTCTCGGGCTGACAGGAGGTCAGGAAGAGGCTCGGTCTCCTCCTCCATCCCATCATCTGTAGCTAAGAGCATGCCCACTTGGGACCTCTCCAAGTGGGGCTTTAGGCGGTTCACATGCAGGACCCGCAAGGGGTTCCTGGGAGACTGCAAGTCCACCAAGTAGGTAACTGGACTCTTGCGCTCCACCACCGTGAAAGGGCCGGTCCACCTGTCCTGGAGCGCACAAGGCTCCACAGGGGCCATGACCCACACTTTCTGACCAGGCTGAAGCTCGACCAGAGTGGCATTCTGGTCGTACCACCGCTTCATCTCCTCCTGGCTGGCTTCCAGATTTGCCTCAGCAAGCTCTCTGAAACGCCTAGTCTGGTTCCTGAAGGCCAGCATGTAACTGTATACATCCTGGGGAGGTTTCCTGGGAGATTGCTCCCAGCCTTCCTTGACCAAACTCAGAGGTCCTCGCACCGGGTGTCCATAGAGGAGCTCAAAGGGGCTGAACCCTAGAGACTTCTGTGGCACCTCCCGGTATGCAAACAACAGGCAAGGTAAGAGGACGTCCCATTTACGCCTCATGGGTTCTTCCAGACCCATAATCATGCCCTTGAGGGTCCGGTTGAATCTCTCAACCAGCCCATTTCCTTGAGGGTGGTAAGGAGTGGTGAACTTGTAAGTTACACCGCACTCCTGCCACAGGGACTTCATGTACTTGGACACGAAGTTGGTACCTCTGTCAGACACCACCTCTTGAGGGAATCCCACACGTGAGAAAATTCCCATCAGTGCCCGTCCCACCACGGGGGCCGTCACTGTCCTCAGAGGGATGGCTTCAGGGTACCGGGTGGCATGGTCCACCAAGACCAGGATAAACCTGTTGCCCATGGCTGTCTTGGGGTCCAGTGGCCCCACAATGTCAATACCCACCCGTTCAAAGGGGGTGCTGACCACAGGGAATGGCTGGAGAGGAGCCTTCTGCTTCCTCCCACTCTTTCCACTTGCCTGGCAAGTCTGGCATGTCCTGCAGTGAGTGGCGGCACTCCTGCGCATCTGGGGCCAATAGAAATGGGTGACAAGCCTTTCAAAGGTCTTGTCCTGCCCCAGATGTCCTGCTAACGGTACATCATGAGCCAACCCCAGTAGGAAGGCTCTGAAGCGCTGGGGTACCACCAGCACACGGGCTGACCCAGGCTCAGCAACCTTAGGCTCTGAATACAGGAGACCATTCTCCCAGTAAATCCAATGTGATCCAGACTGATCACCTGCTGCCTGGTCTGTGGCCTGTTGCCTCAGACCCACGAGAGAAGGGCATGTGTTCTGCTCCTCGCAGAACTCTTCCCTGGAGGGTCCTCCTTCTTGCTGCCAATGGGTCAGCTCAGGTAGGTCCCCCAGTTCAGCTACCTGTTCCCCTGTAGGCTCCAGGGCATCCCCCTCAGGGTCTGCCTCCTCCTGGACCGTGGGAACTTCGGGGGCCGGTTTCCCGCGCCCCCTGCCTCCTCTCTCTCCGGCAGGCACCTGGGCCTCCCTCTCAGGCTCCAGGTCCTCTTGAACACCTTTAGCTGCCATTGACCGGGTGGTCACACATGCCCAATCAGGCAAGCCCAACATTTCTAAATGCGCACTCCGCTCCACCTTAGCCCAAGGTGAGCTCTCCAAATCGTTCCCTAACAAACAGTCAACAGGCATGGCTGGCCTCACAGCTACTTGAAGAGTACCCGAGACCCCCCCACTCAAAGGGAACCTGAGCCACCTTGCAGTGACTCTCTGTGTTGTCAGCGGCAACAACCGGATAGAATGCATCAGGGACAACCTGCTCTTTAGACACCAGGTGACACTTGACAGCTGTCACACTGGCTCCTGTGTCTCTCAGAGCCTCCACCCTATGGCCATTGATGGTCACCCACTGCCTGTATTTTTTAGTGTTATCAGGCAGCTGGGTCCTAGGGACCATCTCAGAGTCTCCTAATGAGACAAGGGAAAACACTGTGGGATCCCCCCACCTTGGGCACCCCACTCCTCCCCCAGGGCTACACTAGCCAACTGCCGGGGGACTGCACCAGTGGGTGCTGGTTTTCCATGCAAAGGGCAACGAGGATCGTTTGCCTTGTGGCCAGGGGCGCCACACTTGTAACACACCAGTGGTCCCTGGTGAACAGGGGGGCCTGTCAGGGCCACTGGCTTCTTCTCAGGGGGAGGCTGGGAACCTTTCCCTTGGTTCCCTTGGGGTCTACTTTGGGGCCCTTTATGGAACTCCCTCTGTTTGCCCTTGTCCCCCCCACTCTTCTGCTGGGGACCCTGCCCACCCTTGGCGGAGTCTCCCACGTGACCCTTGTGGACCCGGGTACTCACCCAGCGGTCCGCCTCCTCAGCAAGCTGCCTAGGGTTAGTCAGCTTACTATCAATCAGGTGCTGGCGTAGCTCAGGAAAACAATTACTGGACAAGTGCTCCCATGCAATCAAATCAAAGAGCGCCTGAAAATCAGTCGCTTTGCTACCCTTTACCCAACCATCCAAGGCTCTGCAAAAGAAGGTCACATATTCAACCCAGGTACTGCCTTCAATCTTCTTACAGTTCCTGAACCTCTGCCTATAAAGCTCAGGGGTCAAACCATATCTAGTCATTAATGCATCCTTCATGTGGCTGTATGAATTATAGACTTCAGAGGGCAAATCCAACAAGGTATCCCGCCCTTCACTCAGGAACCGCCCCCACAACCCCGCTCCCCAATCCTTCTCAGGGACCCGGTGGGAAGACATGGCTACCTCATAGGCTTTGAACCACTGCCCAATGTCATCATTTTTTAAAAACTCCTTCACCACATCTTTGGGAATATACACCCTAGCTTCAACAGGCACAGGCGGTACACTGCCACCAGAGGGAGTAATCTCTAAGCTTTTGGCCTTCAATTCCAACTCCCTCAAAACCTTCTCATGTTCAAACTGCATTTTCTTTTCTTCTAGGGCTAATTTCCTAGTTTGCATTTCAAATTCTAACTGCCCATTCAGCTTGAGCTTGGTCAGCTCCATTTCGTGCATCCTACTCTCTTTCCTGTCCTCCAACTCTTCTGGAGACAGACCTCTGGCAGAAACACTGCTACCTACTGGGGAAGGTGGTCTTCCAGCCCCTAGACCCAATAGCCCCTCCAGCTGCCCTTCTGCATTCTCAGCCCCCTCCACAGGGGCACTCCTTGATTCGACCCAGGCCCTCAGCGCCTTTTGGAGGTCCTCCTTCCTGGAGAGCCCGGTCATGGACACTTTAAACTTTTTGCAGAAATGCTTGAGCTGCTTGAGGGTGTAGCATTCTAGCCTCTCCTCTTCCCAATCACACTCAACAGAGGCTACTGATGCTGGTTTCTCCATGGTGATTAAACTTGGCAGTTGCAAAAATAGAAAATCCCAGAAAAAATGCTATCAAAGAGTATGTGGTTGCGTTTTGGTCTGCACTCACTAAGTAGTGTTCACCAATTACTGTACATGAGTCACAAATGCAAGTCCAGAATCCTCACCGCTGACCACCAATGTTAGATTTGGGGGTCTCTAGTTGGCAGAGGTAGGTACCTTTGTCCAAATAGGGACCCTTGAGTCTAGTCAGGGAAAGTAGGTACACTCCTGAAATAACCCCTGCTCACCCTCTTGGTAGCTTGGCACGAGCAGACAGGCTTAGTTCAGAGGCAGTGTGTAAAGCATTTGTGAACACATACAGTAATCAAGTGACAACACTACAAATGGACACCACACAGGTTGTATATTTATAAAAATAAGATATATTTTATATAGATTTACCACAAGACCATAAACGACAAAAATAATCCACAATACTGTCAAGAATACTTAGTTCTTATCAAAAAGGCTTAATTCAAGGTTCTGTGCGAGTCGGTAGCCTCCTCCGGCTACGGCGATGTCAAGAACAAACAGAGTCTAACAAATCCAGCTGACCGCGTCGAGACGGGCCAACACAGCGTAGACAGACTCGGTCACAGTACCTTTTACTTGAAGCGGCAGGCACGGGCGTGCGAGCCGGATGGCTGTACGTCGCGGTCGCGATGCAAAATGGAAGCGTTGCAGGACGCGTTGTCCCTCGATGCGGTGCAGGCAGCGGCTCGTTGACGTCGTCGAGACGGAGTCGGTGAGACCAGGGCCGTGCGTTGCAGGGCGAGACGGTGCTTCGATGCGGTGCTGGCAGGTTGCGGTGCGGCGACGGAGCCGGATTCGGGAGCTGGCGTCGATCAGTCCGGACAGCGGTGCGAGTCGGGCGGTGCGTCGCGAAGCGTGCGAGCGGTGCCCAACTCCGGTGCGGTCACAAGACTTGAACTCAGCAGCAGTGACCGTGTCGGTCGGACCAGTTCGTTTCGGCGTAGCGAAGCGTTGCAGGACGCGTTGTCCCTCGATGCGGTGCAGGCAGCGGCTCGTTGACAGAGTCGGTGAGACCAGGGCCGTGCGTTGCAGGGCGAGACGGTGCTTCGATGCGGTGCTTACAGGACACCGAGCCGGTCGTCAGAGTCGGTCACAGCTCCCTAACCCTGTAGCCACTGAAACAGCGTTTCCAGCAGCAATTCACAAGGCTGGTGAAGTCCACTGGTCCTGGGACTTCGGTCAGGGGGCAAGCTCTCTCTCAAGCCCTTGGAGATCCTTCACAAGTTGATGAAAGTCACAGCAAAGCAAAAGTTCCTTTCTCCTTTCTTTGGCAGTCAGGCAAACCACTGCAGGCCAATCCCCCAAGCAGCACTTCAGGCTTAGGGATAGTCTCTCCTCAGTTTCTTCTTGGTTCCGCTCCTCAGCAAAGGTTTCTTCTTGTTCCCAAAAGTGATCTAATGTTCCTGGGGTTTGGGTGCCCCAGTACTTATACTCCTGATTCTCTTTGTTCTCTGAAGGCAGAGAGGCCTTTGCCTAGCTTAAACCAGTTCTGTGCAGCTTTGGAGCACTCTGTGTACATGACTCCTTCTTTCCTTTCAGAATGTGGGGCAGGGTACTCAGACGCCCGGCAGGGGGTGGAGCCAGCATTGTGGCAGGCAGGCACAGCCCTATTCAGACCCAGATGCAACTCCTCCCTCCACTCTGGATGCAGATCTCTCTATTCAGCCCTGGGCTGCCTCACCCTGTCTCCTGTGGCCACCCCCAGCCCCTGTCACGCACAAACCAGACACACAATACACAAGCTGGCAGAGGCAGGCTGGATAGTTAGGCAAGAAAATACCCACTTTCTAAAAGTGGTATTTTCAAACACAGAATGTTAAAACCAACTTCACTAAAAGATGTATTTTATCATTCTGAGTTCAGGCATACTAAACTCGAATTTCTACCTAGTTCCCTGAGTCAGTTTAGGATTATAAGATGTTATAATCAAACTGCCCATTCTGGCCTATGGGGAACAGGTAGCCTTGCAATAGTGAAAAACGAAAATGGCTGTAATTCACTATTAGGACATGCCACACACACCAGGCATGTCCCACCTTATCCTTACAATGCACCCTGCCCGTAGGCCTACCATAGGGGTGTCTGATATGAAGAAAAGGGAAGGTTTGGGGACTGGTAGGTGGGTGCACTTACCAAGTCGACATGGCAGTCACAGACTGCACACAGGCTCTGCAATGGCAGGCCTGAGACACACTTTACAAGCTACTTCTGTGGGTGGCACAACCAGTGCTGCAAGCCCACCAGCAGCATTTGATTTACAAGCCCTGGGCACACTCAGTGCACTGTACTAGGGTCTGACAGTAATTCAAATAAGCCAAACATGGAGTCACTAATTCACATCACAATTTACAATAGGGAGCACTTGCACTTTGGCACTGATTAGCAGTGGCAAAGTGCCCATGAGCATCTAGTCCAGCAAAAACATATCGACAACAGTGGAGGCATTATGAAAAAAATGGAAGGGAGACCCATGCCAAGGATGCCAGGTCTAACACGTGTCCCCTCCAGCTGAAATGTGGGGAGAACTATCCTACCCCTAGGGAGTTCTCATCACTAAGGCGGAAAAATCTGGACAGACCATCAGCATTGGCGTGTTCTGTACCAGGGCGGTGTTCCACCGTAAAGTCCATCCCCTGTAGGGAAATGGACCACCTCAACAGCTTTGGATTCTCACCCCTCATCTGCATCAACCATCTGAGGGGCCTGTGGTCTGTCTGAACCCGGAAGTGAGTCCCAAACAGGTATGGTCTCAGCTTCTTCAGTGCCCAGACCACAGCAAATGCCTCACGCTCAATAGCACTCCATCTCTGTTCCCGGGGAAGTAACCTCCTACTGATGAAGGCTACAGGTTGGTCTAGGCCCTCCTCATTGATCTGTGATAGAACAGCCCCTACACCATGCTCTGAAGCGTCCGTCTGAACAATGAACTCATTGGAGAAGTTGGGTGCCTGGAGCACAGGCGCCGTGCACATGGCAGTCTTCAAGGTGTCAAAAGCTTTTTGACAGGCGTCAGTCCAAATCACTTTCCTGGGCTGCTTCTTGGAAGTCAGCTCTGTCAAGGGGGCAACAATGCTGCCATACCCCTTGACGAATCTCCTGTAATACCCGGTGAGTCCTAGGAAGGCTCTCACCTCTGTCTGGGTCTTGGGGGCTCCCAAGCCAGAATGGTATCAATTTTCGGTTGGAGGGGTGCCACCTGGCCGCTCCCAACCTGGTGTCCCAAGTACACCACAGAACCCTGCCCAATCTGGCACTTACTTGCCTTGATTGTGAGGCCTGCCCTCCGCAGCGCCATCAACACTTCCCAGAGGTGGCGCAGATGTTCTTCCCAACTGGCACTGAACACTGCGATGTCATCCAGGTAGGCGGCACTGAAATCCTCCAGTCCAACCAACACCTGGTTGACCAACCTCTGAAAGGTGGCAGGAGCATTCTTCATCCCAAAGGGCATCACCCGGAACTGGTAGTGCCCATCTGGTGTGGAGAATGCTGACCTCTCTTTTGCCCCATCAGTCAAGGCGATCTGCCAGTACCCAGACGTTAAGTCAAACGTGCTGAGGTACCGCGCAGCCCCTAACCGATCTATGAGCTCATCAGCTCTGGGGATGGGGTGGGCGTCAGTCCTGGTGACGGAATTGAGTCCCCTGTAGTCCACACAGAACCGGAGTTCTGGTGTGGCACCAGGTGCGGCAGCCTTTGGAACCAAGACCACTGGGCTGGCCCAAGGGCTGTTAGAGGACTCAATCACCCCTAGCGCAAACATCTTGGAGACCTCCTCCTTGATGCAGGCTCTGACCCTGTCAGTCACCCTGTAAGCCTTGTGCTTCACAGGAAGACTGTCCCCAGTGTCCACATCATGGACGCACCAATGAGTGACACTGGGAACCAGGGAGAACAGGTCAGGGAACTGTCCCAACAGCTGGCGACAGTCACCCTGCTGCTCAGGTGTGAGGGAGGTAGAGAGGTTTACTCCCTCCACTGATCCATCTTGCTCTCGGGCTGACAGGAGGTCAGGAAGAGGCTCGGTCTCCTCCTCCATCCCATCATCTGTAGCTAAGAGCATGCCCACTTGGGACCTCTCCAAGTGGGGCTTTAGGCGGTTCACATGCAGGACCCGCAAGGGGTTCCTGGGAGACTGCAAGTCCACCAAGTAGGTAACTGGACTCTTGCGCTCCACCACCGTGAAAGGGCCGGTCCACCTGTCCTGGAGCGCACAAGGCTCCACAGGGGCCATGACCCACACTTTCTGACCAGGCTGAAGCTCGACCAGAGTGGCATTCTGGTCGTACCACCGCTTCATCTCCTCCTGGCTGGCTTCCAGATTTGCCTCAGCAAGCTCTCTGAAACGCCTAGTCTGGTTCCTGAAGGCCAGCATGTAACTGTATACATCCTGGGGAGGTTTCCTGGGAGATTGCTCCCAGCCTTCCTTGACCAAACTCAGAGGTCCTCGCACCGGGTGTCCATAGAGGAGCTCAAAGGGGCTGAACCCTAGAGACTTCTGTGGCACCTCCCGGTATGCAAACAACAGGCAAGGTAAGAGGACGTCCCATTTACGCCTCATGGGTTCTTCCAGACCCATAATCATGCCCTTGAGGGTCCGGTTGAATCTCTCAACCAGCCCATTTCCTTGAGGGTGGTAAGGAGTGGTGAACTTGTAAGTTACACCGCACTCCTGCCACAGGGACTTCATGTACTTGGACACGAAGTTGGTACCTCTGTCAGACACCACCTCTTGAGGGAATCCCACACGTGAGAAAATTCCCATCAGTGCCCGTCCCACCACGGGGGCCGTCACTGTCCTCAGAGGGATGGCTTCAGGGTACCGGGTGGCATGGTCCACCAAGACCAGGATAAACCTGTTGCCCATGGCTGTCTTGGGGTCCAGTGGCCCCACAATGTCAATACCCACCCGTTCAAAGGGGGTGCTGACCACAGGGAATGGCTGGAGAGGAGCCTTCTGCTTCCTCCCACTCTTTCCACTTGCCTGGCAAGTCTGGCATGTCCTGCAGTGAGTGGCGGCACTCCTGCGCATCTGGGGCCAATAGAAATGGGTGACAAGCCTTTCAAAGGTCTTGTCCTGCCCCAGATGTCCTGCTAACGGTACATCATGAGCCAACCCCAGTAGGAAGGCTCTGAAGCGCTGGGGTACCACCAGCACACGGGCTGACCCAGGCTCAGCAACCTTAGGCTCTGAATACAGGAGACCATTCTCCCAGTAAATCCAATGTGATCCAGACTGATCACCTGCTGCCTGGTCTGTGGCCTGTTGCCTCAGACCCACGAGAGAAGGGCATGTGTTCTGCTCCTCGCAGAACTCTTCCCTGGAGGGTCCTCCTTCTTGCTGCCAATGGGTCAGCTCAGGTAGGTCCCCCAGTTCAGCTACCTGTTCCCCTGTAGGCTCCAGGGCATCCCCCTCAGGGTCTGCCTCCTCCTGGACCGTGGGAACTTCGGGGGCCGGTTTCCCGCGCCCCCTGCCTCCTCTCTCTCCGGCAGGCACCTGGGCCTCCCTCTCAGGCTCCAGGTCCTCTTGAACACCTTTAGCTGCCATTGACCGGGTGGTCACACATGCCCAATCAGGCAAGCCCAACATTTCTAAATGCGCACTCCGCTCCACCTTAGCCCAAGGTGAGCTCTCCAAATCGTTCCCTAACAAACAGTCAACAGGCATGGCTGGCCTCACAGCTACTTGAAGAGTACCCGAGACCCCCCCCACTCAAAGGGAACCTGAGCCACCTTGCAGTGACTCTCTGTGTTGTCAGCGGCAACAACCGGATAGAATGCATCAGGGACAACCTGCTCTTTAGACACCAGGTGACACTTGACAGCTGTCACACTGGCTCCTGTGTCTCTCAGAGCCTCCACCCTATGGCCATTGATGGTCACCCACTGCCTGTATTTTTTAGTGTTATCAGGCAGCTGGGTCCTAGGGACCATCTCAGAGTCTCCTAATGAGACAAGGGAAAACACTGTGGGATCCCCCCACCTTGGGCACCCCACTCCTCCCCCAGGGCTACACTAGCCAACTGCCGGGGGACTGCACCAGTGGGTGCTGGTTTTCCATGCAAAGGGCAACGAGGATCGTTTGCCTTATGGCCAGGGGCGCCACACTTGTAACACACCAGTGGTCCCTGGTGAACAGGGGGGCCTATCAGGGCCACTGGCTTCTTCTCAGGGGGAGGCTGGGAACCTTTCCCTTGGTTCCCTTGGGGTCTACTTTGGGGCCCTTTATGGAACTCCCTCTGTTTACCCTTGTCCCCCCCAATCTTCTGCTGGGGACCCTGCCCACCCTTGGCGGGGTCTCCCACGTGACCCTTGTGGACCCGGGTACTCACCCAGCGGTCCGCCTCCTCAGCAAGCTGCCTAGGGTTAGTCAGCTTACTATCAATCAGGTGCTGGCATAGCTCAGGAAAACAATTACTGGACAAGTGCTCCCATGCAATCAAATCAAAGAGCGCCTGAAAATCAGTCGCTTTGCTACCCTTTACCCAACCATCCAAGGCTCTGCAAAAAAAGGTCACATATTCAACCCAGGTACTGCCTTCAATCTTCTTACAGTTCCTGAACCTCTGCCTATAAAGCTCAGGGGTCAAACCATATCTAGTCATTAATGCATCCTTCATGTGGCTGTATGAATTATAGACTTCAGAGGGCAAATCCAACAAGGTATCCCGCCCTTCACTCAGGAACCGCCCCCACAACCCCGCTCCCCAATCCTTCTCAGGGACCCGGTGGGAAGACATGGCTACCTCATAGGCTTTGAACCACTGCCCAATGTCATCATTTTTAAAAAACTCCTTCACCACATCTTTGGGAATATACACCCTAGCTTCAACAGGCACAGGCGGTACACTGCCACCAGAGGGAGTAATCTCTAAGCTTTTGGCCTTCAATTCCAACTCCCTCAAAACCTTCTCATGTTCAAACTGCATTTTCTTTTCTTCTAGGGCTAATTTCCTAGTTTGCATTTCAAATTCTAACTGCCCATTCAGCTTGAGCTTGGTCAGCTCCATTTCGTGCATCCTACTCTCTTTCCTGTCCTCCAACTCTTCTGGAGACAGACCTCTGGCAGAAACACTGCTACCTACTGGGGAAGGTGGTCTTCCAGCCCCTAGACCCAATAGCCCCTCCAGCTGCCCTTCTGCATTCTCAGCCCCCTCCACAGGGGCACTCCTTGATTCGACCCAGGCCCTCAGCGCCTTTTGGAGGTCCTCCTTCCTGGAGAGCCCGGTCATGGACACTTTAAACTTTTTGCAGAAATGCTTGAGCTGCTTGAGGGTGTAGCATTCTAGCCTCTCCTCTTCCCAATCACACTCAACAGAGGCTACTGATGCTGGTTTCTCCATGGTGATTAAACTTGGCAGTTGCAAAAATAGAAAATCCCAGAAAAAATGCTATCAAAGAGTATGTGGTTGCGTTTTGGTCTGCACTCACTAAGTAGTGTTCACCAATTACTGTACATGAGTCACAAATGCAAGTCCAGAATCCTCACCGCTGACCACCAATGTTAGATTTGGGGGTCTCTAGTTGGCAGAGGTAGGTACCTTTGTCCAAATAGGGACCCTTGAGTCTAGTCAGGGAAAGTAGGTACACTCCTGAAATAACCCCTGCTCACCCTCTTGGTAGCTTGGCACGAGCAGACAGGCTTAGTTCAGAGGCAGTGTGTAAAGCATTTGTGAACACATACAGTAATCAAGTGACAACACTACAAATGGACACCACACAGGTTGTATATTTATAAAAATAAGATATATTTTATATAGAATTACCACAAGACCATAAACGACAAAAATAATCCACAATACTGTCAAGAATACTTAGTTCTTATCAAAAAGGCTTAATTCAAGGTTCTGTGCGAGTCGGTAGCCTCCTCCGGCTACGGCGATGTCAAGAACAAACAGAGTCTAACAAATCCAGCTGACCGCGTCGAGACGGGCCAACACAGCGTAGACAGACTCGGTCACAGTACCTTTTACTTGAAGCGGCAGGCACGGGCGTGCGAGCCGGATGGCTGTACGTCGCGGTCGCGATGCAAAATGGAAGCGTTGCAGGACGCGTTGTCCCTCGATGCGGTGCAGGCAGCGGCTCGTTGACGTCGTCGAGACGGAGTCGGTGAGACCAGGGCCGTGCGTTGCAGGGCGAGACGGTGCTTCGATGCGGTGCTGGCAGGTTGCGGTGCGGCGACGGAGCCGGATTCGGGAGCTGGCGTCGATCAGTCCGGACAGCGGTGCGAGTCGGGCGGTGCGTCGCGAAGCGTGCGAGCGGTGCCCAACTCCGGTGCGGTCACAAGACTTGAACTCAGCAGCAGTGACCGTGTCGGTCGGACCAGTTCGTTTCGGCGTAGCGAAGCGTTGCAGGACGCGTTGTCCCTCGATGCGGTGCAGGCAGCGGCTCGTTGACAGAGTCGGTGAGACCAGGGCCGTGCGTTGCAGGGCGAGACGGTGCTTCGATGCGGTGCTTACAGGACACCGAGCCGGTCGTCAGAGTCGGTCACAGCTCCCTAACCCTGTAGCCACTGAAACAGCGTTTCCAGCAGCAATTCACAAGGCTGGTGAAGTCCACTGGTCCTGGGACTTCGGTCAGGGGGCAAGCTCTCTCTCAAGCCCTTGGAGATCCTTCACAAGTTGATGAAAGTCACAGCAAAGCAAAAGTTCCTTTCTCCTTTCTTTGGCAGTCAGGCAAACCACTGCAGGCCAATCCCCCAAGCAGCACTTCAGGCTTAGGGATAGTCTCTCCTCAGTTTCTTCTTGGTTCCGCTCCTCAGCAAAGGTTTCTTCTTGTTCCCAAAAGTGATCTAATTTTCCTGGGGTCTGGGTGCCCCTCTTATACTCCTGATTCTCTTTGTTCTCTGGAGGCAGAGAGGCCTTTGCCTAGCTTAAACCAGTTCTGTGCAGCTTTGGAGCACTCTGTGTACATGACTCCTTCTTTCCTTTCACAATGTGGGGCAGGGTACTCAGACGCCCGGCAGGGGGTGGAGCCAGCATTGTGGCAGGCAGGCACAGCCCTATTCAGACCCAGATGCAACTCCTCCCTCCACTCTGGATGCAGATCTCTCTATTCAGCCCTGGGCTGCCTCACCCTGTCTCCTGTGGCCACCCCCAGCCCCTGTCACGCACAAACCAGACACACAATACACAAGCTGGCAGAGGCAGGCTGGATAGTTAGGCAAGAAAATACCCACTTTCTAAAAGTGGTATTTTCAAACACAGAATGTTAAAACCAACTTCACTAAAAGATGTATTTTATCATTCTGAGTTCAGGCATACTAAACTCGAATTTCTACCTAGTTCCCTGAGTCAGTTTAGGATTATAAGATGTTATAATCAAACTGCCCATTCTGGCCTATGGGGAACAGGTAGCCTTGCAATAGTGAAAAACGAAAATGGCTGTAATTCACTATTAGGACATGCCACACACACCAGGCATGTCCCACCTTATCCTTACAATGCACCCTGCCCGTAGGCCTACCATAGGGGTGTCTGATATGAAGAAAAGGGAAGGTTTGGGGACTGGTAGGTGGGTGCACTTACCAAGTCGACATGGCAGTCACAGACTGCACACAGGCTCTGCAATGGCAGGCCTGAGACACACTTTACAAGCTACTTCTGTGGGTGGCACAACCAGTGCTGCAAGCCCACCAGCAGCATTTGATTTACAAGCCCTGGGCACACTCAGTGCACTGTACTAGGGTCTGACAGTAATTCAAATAAGCCAAACATGGAGTCACTAATTCACATCACAATTTACAATAGGGAGCACTTGCACTTTGGCACTGATTAGCAGTGGCAAAGTGCCCATGAGCATCTAGTCCAGCAAAAACATATCGACAACAGTGGAGGCATTATGAAAAAAATGGAAGGGAGACCCATGCCAAGGATGCCAGGTCTAACAGCATGCAATTCGCAGTCCATAGGGGACCTCTCAGAATTGCTATTTTGTTTCTGAATGTGAATTTATAGAACCAATTTAAAGCACATCATTGTTGCACTGAATTATGACACTACTAATTTGTATATATCGAGTGACTGAGTTGCACATGCTCAGTCAAAGTATTCTCAGTAGAGTCAGTATGCACATGCTGTGTTACTAATAAAGTTCAGAACTGCAAATGCACTATTAGTCTCAGTGTAAAAGTAACGTTGTACATTCACTAGGGGTATTGACTATAAAAGCAGTGCAGCACAACTGCACATGCCTCATGATGTCAATGCACATGCATCGAGCACACAAGGCTGTATGGAAGAATATCGATCACCAAAATATCATGATACCATAATACTGATCTCAAAATGTCAACATCAAAAATATTGACTTTAAAAACGTATAATGTACAACATCATACAATTAAATACAAAAATAATGCAGTCCAAAACATTGATTTTTTTACTAAATAGATATTTATATGATATACATTTACATGTAAATATTATTTACATTTAAAATTAAAGTTTAATCAATTAAAATTATAATTCATGTTTACTAACTATGTACAACATTGAGAAAAATACATTTACACACCTTAATTTAAAAAATAAAAAAATAAAAGTAGGAATTATTAAATTTTAAAAATACATATAAATTATTTGTAACCGCTAACAACATATTTTTATTTATTCATAATATATAAATTGCATGCATTTTTTCATACTACGGTATTTTTTTCAGAAAAAAAGCTGTATTAATAAATAACAATATACACATGCATAACTATTCAACTGTTGTAAAAAAAAATAGCACATATTTTAAATAATGGACTAATATATAAAATATAAACTAACAAGTTACATGGTCAAAATAGTTTAAAAAAATTGAGGAGGAAGTAACATTTACTAATATAACTCCAATACAAAATCTATATTAAAAATGGATAAATTAAAAAATAATTCTAATGCAATATTGGAACAGTAATCTAACAAATATAAAAAAAAATGTGTGTGAATTAAGATGAGGTTAAGACTTTCTATTCCAACTCCAGTCCATAAAATGTCGAAGAAAGTGCACATATTTGGGGGAAGGGTGGCATCAGATTTACTATTTTAACTCCAGTTTAAGAAACATTGGGGACAGTGCATACATGTGGTGGGTGTTATTTACTCTTCCAACTCCAATCCAACTAATTCAGCAAAATGGGTAGTGCTTTTATTTGGTGGGGGTTAGAGGAAGGGAGCAAAACCAAAGCGGATGATGGACGGAGTGTTGAACATTGCAAGCACTCACCCCCAGTCAACTGATCTGGGTTTAATCCATCATCATTCTTTAGCTCAATCCGCCACCCCAGTTCAGACATGGCCATATTCAAATCAGTCTGACCCTGTGCCCCATGGGAACAGTCCAGCCCGAACTGCCAAGCCATGTCTTCCCTGGACCGGAAACAAGCATCCTAGGACCGGTTTCTGGCTCACAGCCGTCATCAGCCAGGCCATCTTGAATCCAGTGGCAAAGTGAGCAAGGGACCCACGTCTGGGCATACCCTGCCAACTTAGGGCGAACATAGCAAAACCAAAGGGGATGATGGACGGTGTGTTGAACATTGCAAGCACTCACCCCCAGTCAACTGATCTGGGTTTAATCCATCATCATTCTTTAGCTCACCCCGCCACCCCAGTTCAGACATGGCCATATGCAAATCAGTCTGACCCTGTGCCCCATGGGAACAGTCCAGCCCGAACTGCCAAGCCATGTCTTCCCTGGACCGGAAACAAGCATCCTGGGACCGGTTTCTGGCTCACAGCCGTCATCAGCCAGGCCATCTTGAATCCAGTGGCAAAGTGAGCAAGGGACCCACGTCTGGGCATACCCCTGCCAACTTAGGGCGAACATAGCAAAACCAAAGGGATGATGGACGGAGTGTTGAACATTGCAAGCACTCACCCCCAGTCAACTGATCTGGGTTTAATCCATCATCATTCTTTAGCTCACTCCGCCACCCCAGTTCAGACATCGCCATATGCAAATCAGTCTGACCCTGTGCCCCATGGGAACAGTCCAGCCCGAACTGCCAAGCCATGTCTTCCCTGGACCGGAAACAAGCATCCTGGGACCAGTTTCTGGCTCACAGCCGTCATCAGCCAGGCCATCTTGAATCCAGTGGCCAAGTGAGCAAGGGACCCACGTCTGGGCATACCCTGCCAACTTAGGGCGAACATAGCAAAACCAAAGGGGATGATGGCCGGAGTGTTGAACATTGCAAGCACTCACCCCCAGTCAACTGATCTGGGTTTAATCCATCATCATTCTTTAGCTCACTCCGCCACCCCAGTTCAGACATGGTCATATGCAAATCAGTCTGACCCTGTGCCCCATGGGAACAGTCCAGCCCGAACTGCCAAGCCATGTCTTCCCTGGACCGGAAACAAGCATCCTGGGACTGGTTTCTGGCTCACATCCGTCATCAGCCAGGCCATCTTGAATCCAGTGGCAAAGTGAGCAAGGGACCCACGTCTGGGCATACCCTGCCAACTTAGGGCGAACATAGCAAAACCAAATGTCTGAACTGGGGTGGCGGAGTGAGCTAAAGAATGATGATGGATTAAACCCAGATCAGTTGACTAGGGGTTAGTGCTTGCAATGTTCAACACTCCGTCCATCATCACCAGCCGTGTGGTGCCTGCCACGTGGTGCAGGGATTAACAAAAAACCCCATTTCTCTATGGGAGCTTGTGCTGCGGCTAGTTTCCGAACACAGCACAAGCTCCCATAGAGAAATGGGAGTGTGTGACCGCACAATGTGCGGTCGCATCCTAATACTGTGGTCGGGACCACCGACCAGAGGTCGGTCAGTCCCGATTCCGCAACGGTGTCGGGCAGACGTGAGTCCACCCGACATCGTAATGAGTCCCATAATCTCCCCATGCCTATAATAAATGTGTATTGTTAGAAATACATTTCTGATTGGCTAGGGTATGCCTCTAAGCAAGGCAGAACCCACCACTTTAGTCAGGGTAAATAAGTTACACACCTAAGAAAACACCTGCTCACTCCCTTGGTATCTTGGCACAGAGCAGTCAGGCTTATCCCAGAGGCAACGTGTAATGTATTTATACACACACACCCAGTAACACAGTGAAAACACTACAAAAGGGCTCCACATCAGTTTAGAAAAATAGCCAATATTTATCTGAATGAAACAAGATCAAAACGACAAAAATCCAACATACACAAGTCAAGATATGAAGTTTCAAAGATTACATAAAGTTCAGTTCTTAAAACTCAATGGTTGTGCTAAATCAGGACAAAGTACCTTAGATGCATCAAAAATAAAAGATGATGCGTGGCGCACGGAAGGTGAGGTGCCAAAAAAGCAGTTGATGCGTTGGTTCCTTACTGCTACAGTTGAGGGGATGTGTCGGTTCCTTACTGCTAGGCAGGGGAGGTGATGTGTTGGTTCTTTACTGTCGCAGGGGAGGTGATGTGTCATTTTCGGATGCGTGGCCTAGGTTCCTTACAGCAGTGCGGAGTCGATGAAGAAATCGGCACCAGGGACGATGTGTCGAGATTTGAGTTGCGCTGTATTGATTCCACAGTGATGAAGCAGGCGCTGCTTTGGAGTCAGCGTGGTGCATCACGGACTTTGGTGATGCGGTGCTCGAAAATCATGCAGCGGCGGTTCTTCTGATGCACTGCAATGGAAAGCTAGAGCCTGTGTTGTTAGCCGTGATCATTGCGTCAAGTAGGTTCCACGCTCAGGTGCAGGCAGCGATGATGCGTTGAGTTTTGCAGCAATACGTCAGTTCTGAATGATGCTGGGAGTCGATGCACGGATTTTTCTTCTTGTTGAACCAGAACTCACTTCCATGGGCCTAGGAACTAGATTTGGCACCACTTGGCAAGACAGGACTCTCAGCAAGAGAGCCCAGTTGCTGGTAAGTGAAGTCTTTGATGGACCTGATACTTCTTAAAAGGTGAGCACTCAAGCCATTGGAGAACCTTGGAAGCAGGATGTACAAAGCAAAGTCCAGTCCTTTCACTCCCAGGACAGAAGCAGCAAGCTGCAGGCCAACACAGCAAAGCAAACAAATAAGTGGCAGTCCCTCCTGACAGCTATCCAGCTCTTCTTCCTGGCAGAATGTCCTCAACCCAAAAGTGTTCTGAGTATATGGGGTCACAGGTCCAGTACTTATACCCATTTTAGCCTTTGAAGTAGAAAAACTTCAAAGGACAGTCTTTGGAGTGCACAAGACCCTGCCTTTCCCTGCCCTGGCTCCAGACACGCTGCAGGGGGAGGATACTTTGTGTGAGGACAGGCACAGCCCTATTCAGGTGTCAGTGTCAGCTCCTCCCACCACTCTAGTTCAGGAAGACCTATCAGCCAGTAATGGGCCATCAAGATATGCAAGGCACACCTCAGCTCACTTTGTGTGACTTTCTAGAGTGAATGCACAAACAGCCCAACTGTCTTCCTGGCCCAGATGTGTATTCAGAGGCAGGCAGAGACACAGAATGGTTAAAGTAAGAAAATGCCAACTTTCCAAAAGTGGCATTTTCAGACCTGCAATATAAAAACCAACTTCACTAAAAGATATATTTTTAAATTGTGAGTCCAGAGACACCAAACTCCAATTGTCTATCAACTCCCAATTGGAAGATACACTTATAAAATGTTACAAGGCAGCTCCACTGCTAACCTATGGGAAAGATAGGCCAGCTGTAGTGAAAAACGAAATTAGCAGTATTTCACTACCAGGATATGTAAAACACAACAGTACATGTACTACCTTTTAAATACACTGCGCCCTGCCCATGGGGCTACCTTGGGCCTACCTTAGAGGTGCCTTACATGTAATAAAAGGGGAGGTTTAGGCTTGGCAAGTGGCTGCACTTGCCAGGTCAAAATGACAGTTTAAAACTGCACACACAGACACTGCAGTGGCAGACCTGAGACATGTTTGCAGGGCTACTCATGTGAGTGGCACAATCAGTGCTGCAGGCCCACTAGTAGCATTTGATTTACAGGCCCTGGGCTCCCCATGTGCACTGTACTAGGGACTTACTAGTAAATCCAATATGATAATCATGGAGAAACCAATTACCTTTACCTTTTAGGGAGTGAGCATATGCACTTCAGCACTGGTCAGCAGTGGTAAAGTGCCCAGAGTCCTAAAGCCAACAAAAAGAAGGTCAGAAAAATATAGGAGGAAGGCAAAATGTTTAAGGATAACCCTGCAAAAAGGGTCAGGCCAACACATATGACAGTGTGTAATATAACTGGTGCTCACGTAATGCGGGTCGCATTTGTGCTATATTGAAAAAACTGCACTCAGAGGTAAAAACGAAGCCTTAACATAAGGAAAAACAAATAGATACCCATATTCTGGCTGATTTATAGAAAGTGAAACGAGAAAACCTAGATAAATCATGGCTTGCCCGCTTAAACTGTGTGATCTTAGGCAAATATTTTATTTCACCAAAACTCTCTTTTCTTCATTATTGCGCATGAAAGCACTTTCACAGTACTTCTCAGTGCAATGCTATAATGTGCCCTATTAATGTCAAAGCTTCCACATGGTAAAGAAATACACTTGTGAATTTTGAAGAGACTTTATCATAGTTTACTCAATGTTTGTTGTATGATTTACATAGCAAATATTTTCAGGGCTTGGCCTGTGTATTGGCTCTAAGATCCAAGCCAAACCCTTGGCTCGGCTCTCCTTGTTAATTTGCTGGCTCGCCCACCTCTATACAGTCACAGTCAGTCACCAGGAATTGAGAGAGTTACGTATCATGTTGATAATGTCATTCAGTAGCGACAGTCACGGTATAGCCTCAAAGCTACAGGCAGCCACAAATATTCAAGGACTGAACTCATTTCTGCATTATTACTCATTAGCAGCAAGACGATTTAAAAAGCATCAGACATGGACAGGAGTGGGGTGAGTAAAGAGTGACCTTTATGTCTCTCCGGCAGATGAGTGTCAGGAGGGTTTCTGTCACAAGCTTCTAGACCATGATAAGCAAGCCTGACACAGCCTTGGGGTGAGCCGTCATGGCTGTGCTAACAGACATGTCCGAGCATGGACAGAAGTAAAGGTGAACAGCAGAGGTAAGAACATCACAGACACGGCACTGAATGCCGCCCTCCAGCTGCGTTTTCTCTCAGTATTTGTCAGCACTCGTCTTTCAGGTGCCCCCTCTGACAGGATCACGGATGCTGGCAGGACTCTGTCACCTCAGTGCAGGCCACTGGTGTGGCCCATACCTCGTTGCTGCAGTCAGAAACACTGGGAGTGAGTGCCTTTTCCACAACAAAAATACATTACAGCTGCAGCCAACTGGCCCGCATAGCTCATGCAAAAGGAACTAAGGAACTGTTAATAATAATAACTCAAATGAAGCAAAACCAGGGTCGGGCTGGCCATAGCGGGCACCGGAGGTTTCCCTGGTGGGGAGGCCAGGGTGGGGGCCTGTTTTGGACCCCTGGGGGGCCATCTTGGATACCGGGGGCCGGTTTTGCAGCATAGCCTGTAACAAAAGCAGCTGCAGTGCTTTCCACGCTATCTGATTCACTAATGGGGGGCCACTTTTATTTTGGTGCTCAGGTCTATTTTTTGTCCCAGTCCAACCCTGCTACTGGCGTCATTCCCTTAGTTGGCACCGGGAGGGGGGGGGGGGGGCAGCAATCAGTGGTGCAGCTGGCACAGAGACGCTGGGCACCAGCATGCCCTGCACCAGAGGCAATAGCTGCAGCAGGCTCAGTGCCTCTCTGGGCTGTCTCTCGTGTTTACTCTTTCCTGTGGGAAAAAGTTGGGGAAGAGACACTACTGGAGAGGGAGGGAGGGGCCTTAGGAAGGCACAGGAATAAGCAGAAGGTAAGACTGGGAGTCCAGTCCTCCTGTGGGCCCTATGGCACATTTCAGCCCCTGATTGCTCTGTGACCCGGCACGTCTTGAAATGGTTCAGTGAGCCCTATCCTCCAGTGACCCTAGAGGCTGCTTTGAACACATGACTTTTCTTGATGCGCAAATGCATCGTTCTGCCTCTCCAGCAAACTGCTAGCCTCTTTGCAGCCTCTGGCATTCCACCCTGGTCAGGTCTGCCAAGTTTTTGAGTTTGCATATGTTCGACATTTCCATTGTGTTTCTCATGAATGGCATTTTCACATTTCATGTCTGACATTTTGAACAATGAATCACTTCTAGTTACATCTTCCTAAATATATTTGTATACATCCTACAACTGTCTCTAAGGACCCAACTTTAGGTCCATAAACGCCTTTCACAATAGACACTTCAATATATCTTAAACACTCAAGCACCAAGTAATTCAATAAGGAACTCGAATTTTAAGTGCAGAGATCGGTGGTTCCCTTCGTAATCAGAAAAACAGAGGCTTACTGCAGCTTTATAGTCAAAGGCTAGCTTTATAAGTACACTAATGTCAACCCTTTCATCTTGCACACAGCCCTCTGCAAGCACCCACACCCATAAACACGGCAAATATCTAACTATTCCTTATTTACCCTTTCTTCTCCCCGCTTTTCTTTCTTCTTTGTTTACAAAGTCCACATCTTTTTTTCCAATTCCCTCCACAGCCCCAACCACATTTTCACCCTTATTTGTTTATGTTCTCCTCCCGCTGCTGTCTTCCCTGTCTGACACTACCTGCCATACAAAGCTTTCTTTCGACCTCTCCTCAGGCCCATTGTTTACACTCTCCCCAACCATTTTCACGCGACCTTGTAATAGCACCAGTGGTGTAGCTAGAGCTTCTGGTGCCCGGGGCTATCCCTCAGATTGCCACCCATGGCCGGTAGCGGGGGAGGGGGGTTTCTGGGGAAAAAGGACAGCGAGCAGCACGGGTGGATTGGCAGGGTTTAAGTTACGACGCCACTCTCTACTCCAATGCAGGAGAAAGCAAAGGTCGGAGCAGAGGTGCTGCGTGCCCAACACTAACCTCTCCCAGCTCCCAGAGAACACGCGCTGCCAAGGCGCACGTACTCAACTGAGTAACGACCCTTTTGATCGAGTGGCCTGGAACCTCACACTTAAATGTAAATGCAATGGAGGGAGACAAAAGCACACAGCTTGTTATCTCTTCACAGGTACTTAAGAGAGGCATGCTTTTGACGTTGTTAGGTCCCTTTATGTAAGTGCATGAACTGTAAGAATGTCAGATGTGTTGGTCTGTCCCAGTATTTACACACAATTTAAATAGCACTATTTTATTTCTTTTATAGCGCTACGCATCCCAATGCAGGGTGTCAGACCGATTTACATAACATACAGATTGACAATAAATCATGCAAGTGTGTAAATCAGTGTACAAGATGTGTTGCATGAGTCAGTGAAGGTTAAATGGTGTAGCAGTCACATATTCTACATAGCTCACTGTGCTTTATTAAAAGGCTTACTATTTATGAACTGCAAGTAACGAAAGGATCTGTGTTCAAAGCAGTAACCCACTTACCTAGCTACATTAAAAAATATATATAATTCTGTCACCTGCATATTACATGCTTTGCAGGCACATTAACCTTCTATACTACTTTGAGTCAGATCTGGGACTACACAAAACAGAAATCTCTCCAAGAAATACTTTAACCTCCTGGGCTATCTCACTGATTATTATCCCTGATATTTACTGGGCACCTCCGCAGCAGATGTCTTAACCCCATAAAAATATTAGAAAATGCAGACTTTGTAACCAATTAAGCATAAAAGATCTACCAACATGCTCCTCCATGTTGTCAATTTTTTTGTGGCAGGGTTTTAAAAAATTTGTAAAATTAGTTGAGGCCCAGATTTTGCATCGGGATTGCGCCACTTTTTTAGCACAACTCCAAAGCAAAATCTAATTTGTTAAATCTCATAATGCGCTTAAATGCACTCATGATATGTGATGTCACTTACTGTGATGCCACGTGTGATGTCATGCATTGTGACATCACGGCTGTGATGGCACACACTATGATGTCACTTTCATACTGACTAACTAGGTTAGTCCCCTGCCCCCTCCCCCCCCACGTGCTGGAGCTGCAAGAATTAAACGCACACTAAACAAACTTCCAAGAGAAATGCAACTGGAAGTTTATTTGAGGTGTGTTCACTTTATTAAAATCTGCATCCTGCAAACGAATTTCACATCCTGAACATTTAGTTCTGTGCCTGTGTTAAATTGACTTTCCTTGGAAATGGAGAGGGTATTGTCATTATACCTACATGTTCCCATGCACGAATATACTGCACAGGACAATCATATCTCTGAAATACAGGAGTGAAAAAGTCTAAGGGGAACTGTAATGGTGGGCATGTTTGAATGGCCTTTTAAAATAATGACGTTTCTCTCTGCTTTGAAAGGGGGAGGAAGAAAAAGAGAAACTATGACAGTTCTGTGTCTGGGTGTTTTCTTTTTATTTAGCGCATGTCTGAGTTACTTTTATGACTTCTAAGCGTTAGTATTCACAACCACCGTTATCAAAAATGGTGAGCAGACATTTTCGTTGTACGAGGCCTGTTTGGCTGGACATGACAGGTGCTTTTGGGTAAGTTGCCAGTTACTGAAGAAGCGCTTACTTTGGATTCTAGAGCGGAATCGGCGTTAACCACTCAGTAGATGCAAGAACTATAGAAGTTCTAGTCACAGCGTTATGAAATGTGCACAGAGTCTTTCACATAAACCCTTCCTGAGTCAGGTTTAAAAATTGCGAGCCACAACACTTAACGCAATAAATCTAGACTTGACAAGCTTTCTATGCTCATCATTTAATATATTTCTCCATTCCTTTTCTAAAACATTCCTAAGTAGCGTAAAACAATACAAATTTAATTCATTTTCACTTACCTTGATTAGGCAGGGGAGGGGCGTGCTTCTAACTCGCTGCGGGGGGGCGCACACCTGTCACAAGTGAATGAGTCTGTCAGTGTCTCTCAATCGAGGCGAAGGCGGGGGCCGGGGCCACAGCAGCACAGGCCAGGCCCAGTGCACGCACGCACCATGTTAGAAATGGGATCTCTAGTTGGCAAGGGCTTGCACCTTTGTCCAAGTAGGGACCCTTCTTCCTAGTCAGGGTAAGGGTGTTACACTCGTGAAGTAACCCCTGCTCACCCTCGTGGTAGCTTGGCACGAGCAGTCAGGCTTAATTCAGAGGTAGTGTGTAAAGCATTTGCACATAACCAACAGTAATACAGTGTAAGCACTACAAACGGACACCACACCAGTTTAGAAAAATAACCAATTTTTATATACTCAAGACAAGACCAATTACGACAAAAATCCACAATACTATACTTTAAAAATGAATGCTTGATAAGGTAACTTCTTCTTTGCAGGAATAGTTCAAAAACAAAGTTCGTACGAGTTCGGTAGCTCCGTCCGAGTCTACCGCGATGCTGAAAACCACAGAGTCTAACAGTTCCAGCCGACCGCGTCGATACGGGCCAGCAGAGTCGTGAACAGACTCGGTCACAGTACCTTTCTCGTTGTGGCTGGTACGGAGTGTACGAGCCGGTCGGCGTTCGTCGCGGTTGCGGTGCAAGACGGAGCGATGCAAGGTGCGGTGTCCCTCGATGCGGTGCAGGCAGCGGCTCGATGAGCGTCATGCAGACGGAGTCGGTGAGTCCAAGGCGTGCGATGCAGGGTGAGACGATGCTCGATGCGGTGCTGACAGGTTGCGATGCAGGCGACCAAGCCGGAGTGCGGGAGCTGGCGTCGGACAGCGGTGCGAGTCGGAGCGGTGCGTCGCAGACGTGCGAGCGGTGCCCCAAATGCGATGCGGTCACGACTCTTGAGCCAGTTGCAGCGTCCGCGTCGGTCGGGTCCGGCTGGTTCAGTGAAGCGATGCGATGCGAACTGCGGTGCCCACAGGTCACGGTGCAAGCAGCGGCTCGGTGTTGACGGCGTCGGACGTCGCCTACGATGAGACCAGGGTTGCGATGCGAAGCGGGGCGATGCGGTCTGCGGTGCAAACAGGTCACCGGCCAGGGATGGATTCGGTTGACGGAGTCGGTTGCAGTTCCCTTCCTCTGTGGCAACTGAAACAGCGTTCCAGAAGCGGTACCCAGAGGCTTGTGAAGTCTTTGCAGTCCCTGAGACTTCTTAACAGGAGGCCAGCTCGGTTTCAGGCCCTTGGAGATACTCAGCACAAGTTTGTAGAAAGTTCAGTCCTTTCACTGCCCAAGGCAGAAGCAGCAGCTGCAGGCCAACCCAACAAAGCAACAACACAGCAAAGGGGCAGTACTCCTCCTGGCAGCTCTTCCAGCTCTTCGTCTTGGCAGGTTCCTTGATTCCAGCGAGATCTAAATTCATGGGGTCAGGGCCCCAATATTTATATCCCAAATTCCTTTGTTCTCTGAAGGCAGAGAGGCCTTTGCCTAGTCCAAACCAGTTCTGGAGCACTTTGTTGACAAGTCTCCGTCCCTTCTTTCAGTGAGTAGGCCAGGGACATCAGACGCACCACAGGAGGTGGAGCCAGCATTGTGGAGGGAAGGCACTGTCCTATTCAGGGCCCAGGTGCAACCCCTCCCACCCATCTACATGTAGATCTTGCTATTCAGCCCTGTGCTGACTCACCCTGTCTCCTGGCATCCCCCAGCCCCTGTCACTCACACTCCAGACAAGGAATACACAACCTCGCAGAGGCAGGCTTGGATGGTTAGACAAGAAAATACCCACTTTCTAAAAGTGGTATTTTCAAACACAGAATGTTAAAACCAACTTCACTAAAAGATGCATTTTATCATTCTGAGTCCAGGCATACTAAACTCGAATTTCTACCATGTTCCCGGGGTCAGTTAGGATTATAAGCTGTAATAATCAAAACTGCCCGTTCTGGCCTATGGGGAACAGGTAGCCTTGCAATAGTGAAAAACGAACTAGGCTGTAATTCACTATCAGGACATGCCACACACACCAGGGCATGTCCTACCTTTCGCATACAACGCACCCTGCCCACAGGGGTACCTTGGGCCTACCTTAGGGGTGACTAACATGTAGAAAAGGGAAGGTTTAGGGACTTGCAAGTGTGCGCACTTGCCAAGTCGACATGGCAGCCCCAGGCTGCGCACAGGCTCTGCGTTGGCAGGCCCGAGTTACACTTTACGGGCTGTTTGCGTGGGTGGCACAATCCAGTGCTGCAGCCCACCAACAGCATTTGGTCTATAGGCCCTGGCACTCGCAGTGCACTTTACAAGGGACTGACACATAAACCAAATAGGCCAATCATGGAAACGCCAATCCATAACACATTTTATACAGGAGCACTTGCACTTTCCCACTGGACAGCAGTGAGGAAAGTGCGCAGAATCATTACACCAGCAAAAACAGAGTCAAAACCGGGAGGTCAGAAAGCAAAAAGTCAGGGGAAACACGCCAAAAGATGCCAAGTCTAACACATGTCCCCTCCAGCTGAAAGTAGGGAGAACTACCCAACCCCATTGGAGTTCTCTTCACTAAGGCGGAAGAACCTGGACAGACCATCTGCGTTGGCGTGTTCTGTACCAGGACGGTGTTCCACCGTAAAGTCCATTCCCTGTAGGGAGATGGACCACCTCAGCAGTTTTGGATTCTCACCCCTCATTTGCATCAACCATCTGAGGGGCCTGTGGTCTGTCTGAACCCGGAAGTGAGTCCCAAACAGGTATGGTCTCAACTTCTTCAGCGCCCAGACCACAGCAAAAGCTTCCCTTTCTATGGCACTCCACCTCTGTTCCCTGGGAAGTAGTCTCCTGCTAAGGAAGACTACAGGCTGATCCAGGCCCTCTTCGTTCAGTTGTGAGAGCACCGCTCCCACACCATGCTCTGAAGCGTCAGTCTGCACGACGAATTCCTTGGAGAAGTCAGGTGCCTTGAGCACGGGCGCCGTGCACATGGCTGCCTTCAGGGCATCAAAAGCTTTCTGGCAGGACTCAGTCCAGATCACTTTCCTGGGCTGCCTCTTAGAGGTCAGCTCTGTTAAGGGGGCAACGATGGTGCCATAGCCCTTAACAAATCTCCTATAGTAGCCGGTGAGACCTAAGAAGGCTCTCACCTCTGTCTGGGTCTTGGGGGGCTCCCAAGCCAGAATGGTGTCAATCTTGGGTTGTAGGGGCGCCACCTGGCCGCTTCCTACCTGGTGTCCCAAGTACACCACAGAACCCTGCCCGATCTGGCACTTACTGGCCTTGATCGTGAGGCCTGCACCTTGCAGAGCCCTCAACACTTTCTCAAGGTGCTGTAAATGTTCTTCCCAGCTGGAACTGAACACAGCAATGTCATCCAGGTAGGCGGCACTGAAATCCTCCAGCCCAGCCAACACCTGATTGACCAACCTCTGAAAGGTGGCAGGGGCATTCTTCAACCCAAAGGGCATCACCCAGAATTGGTAATGACCTTCTGGGGTTGAGAATGCTGATCTCTCCTTGGCCCCATCGGTTAAGGCAATCTGCCAGTACCCAGACGTCAAATCAAACGTGCTGAGGAACCGGGCAGCTCCCAACCGATCAATGAGCTCATCAGCTCTGGGGATGGGGTGCGCGTCAGTCCTGGTGACGGCATTGAGCCCACGGTAGTCCACACAAAACCGGAGTTCTGGAGTGGCACCGGGCGCAGCAGCCTTTGGGACCAAGACCACTGGGCTGGCCCAAGGACTGTGGGAGGGCTCAATCACCCCTAACGCCAACATCTTAGAGACCTCCTCCTTGATGCTGGCTCTGACCCGGTCAGTCAACCTGTAAATCTTGTGCTTCACAGGAGGGCTGTCACCAGTGTCCACGTCATGGGTACACCAGTGAGTAACACCGGGAGTCAGAGAGAACAGTGGGGCGAACTGTCCCAACAACTGGTGACAGTCCCCCTGCTGCTCCTGAGTCAGAGTAGGGGAGAGGATCACACCTTCTACTGACCCATCATGCTCCTTGGTAGACAGGAGGTCAGGGAGAGGCTCACTCTCCTCTTCCACCCCATCATCTGTCGCCAAGAGCATACTCACTTCGGACCTCTCGAAGTGGGGCTTGAGGCGGTTCACGTGAAGGACCCTCAAAGGGTTCCTTGGAGCCTGCAAATCCACCAGGTAGGTGACGTCACTTTTGCGCTCCTTTACCTCATATGGCCCAGTCCACTTGTCCTGCAAGGCACAAGGTGCCACTGGGGCCATGACCCACACTTTTTGCCCAGGTTGAAATTCGACCAGAGTGGCATTCTGGTCATACCATCTCTTCATTTCTTCCTGGCTTGCTTCTAGGTTCGCCTGAGCGAGTTTCCTGAAGCGGGCAGTTTGGTTTCTAAAGGCCAGCATGTAGCTAAATACATCCTGGGGAGTTTTCCTGGGAGCTGCCTCCCAGCCTTCCTTTACCAAACTCAGAGGTCCTCTGACAGGGTGGCCATACAGGAGCTCAAAGGGGCTGTACCCAAGAGACTTCTGAGGCACCTCCCTGTATGCAAAGAGTAGGCATGGCAAGAGGACGTCCCACTTACGCCTCATGGGTTCTGTTAGACCCTTGATCATGCCTTTCAAGGTCTGGTTGAATCTCTCCACCAGACCGTTTCCTTGTGGGTGGTAAGGAGTGGTGAACTTGTAGGTTACACCACACTCCTTCCACAGGGATGTCATATACTTGGATATGAAATTGGTCCCCCTATCAGAAACCACCTCTCTGGGGAATCCCACACGGGAAAAGATCCCCATTAACGCCCGGCCCACCACTGGCGCCGTCGTTGTCCTGAGAGGGATTGCCTCCGGGTACCGGGTGGCATGGTCCACCAAGACCAGGATGTACCTGTTGCCCATGGCTGTCTTGGGATCCAGTGGCCCCACAATATCCATCCCTACCCTTTCAAAGGGTGTTCCAACAACAGGAAAAGGTTGGAGAGGAGCTTTGACCTTCCTCCCACTCTTACCACTTGCCTGGCAAGTTTGGCAAGACCTACAGTGTGCATCTGACTGCCTTCGCATTTGGGGCCAAAGAAGTGGGTGACAAGCCTGTCAAAGGTCTTGTCCTGCCCCAAATGTCCTGCCAAAGGCACGTCATGAGCCAGACCCAGTAGGAAGGTCCTGAAGCGCTGGGGTACCACCAGCACACGGGCTGACCCAGGCTCAGCAACCTTAGGCTCACTGTATAGGAGACCACTCTCCCAGTAGATCAGATGTGACCCGGACTGATTACCAGCTGCCTGGTCTGCAGCCTGCCGCCGCAGACCCTCCAGAGTAGGGCACTCGTTCTGCTCCCTGCAGAACTCCTCCCTGGTGGGACCCCCTTCTTGCTGCCAATGGGTCAGCTCAGAGATGTCTCCCAGTTCGGCTACCTGCTCCCCTGTAGGCACCCGGGCGTCCCCCTCGAGGTCCGCCTCCTCCCGGTCCGTGGGAACTTCGGGGGCCGGTTTCCCGCACCCCCTGCCCTTTCTCTTGGCAGGGACTTGGGCCACTGTTCCAGGCTCCAAGTCCTCTTGATCACCCTTTCTGGCTGCCATTGACCGAGTAGACACGCATGCCCACTCTGGCAACCCAAGCATCTCCAAGTGAGACCTGAGCTCAACCTCCTTCCATAAGGACTGCTCCAGGTCGTTTCCTAGCAGACAATCTACAGGCATGGTAGGGCTCACAACCACCCTCAAGGGACCTGAGACCCCCCCATTCAAAGGGAACCTGCGCCACCATACATTGGCGCTCTGAGTTGTCTACAGCAACTACTTGGTGGAATGCCCCGGGGACTACTTGCTTCTCAGACACCAGGTGACACCGGACTGAGGTCACACTGGCTCCAGTGTCTCTGAGAGCCTCTACCCTGTTCCCATTGATGGTCACCCAGGTGCTATATTTCTTTGTGTTAGGGGGCACCTGGTTTCCTGGGACCATCTCACTGTCCCCTAGTGAGACAAGGGTCATTTCTGCGGGATCCCCACCCTCCTGTGGGCACCCCTCCTCCCCAAGCGCTACACTAGCCAACACTTTGGACTGTCCACCGGTGGGTGGCTGTGTCCCCTTCGGGCACTTGGGGTCCCCCTTAAAGTGACCTACCTGGTCACATGCATAACACTTGCGGGGGCCGGTCTCAACAGGCTTCCCTGTAGAGACCCCTTTCTTCTTATCACCGGGGGGCTGGGAACCTTTACCCTGGGTACTAGTTTGGGGCCCTTTAGAGAACTCCTGTGCTTTACCCTTGTCCCCCCCACCTTTCTGCTGGGGACCCTGCCCACCTTTGGCTGAGTCTCCCCCAAACGCTTTCTTGTGGACCCTGGTACTCACCCAGCGGTCCGCTTCCATAGCAAGCTTCCTGGGGTCAGTTAGCTTACTATCAACTAGGTGCTGGCGCAGATCTGCAAAACATAGACTAGACAAGTGCTCCCATGCAATCAAGTTGTAGAGCCCCTGAAAATCTGTTACACTACTGCCCTTCACCCAACCATCCAGCGACCTGCAGAACACATCCACACATTCCAACCAAGTGTTGGCATCAGACTTCTTACTGGACCTGAACTGATCCCTGTACTTTTCAGGAGTAAGACCATACTTCGTGAGAAGGGCATCCTTCATGTCAGCATAGGTGAGGTGATACCCCTTACCCAAAGCTATCAGAGCATCCCTTGCTTCTTCAGGGAAAAGTGGCCACAATCCTGCTCCCCAATTCTCCTCAGGGACCCCATTCATGTGTATGGCTGCCTCATAACCCTGAAACCACCTTTGTATGTCATCCCCCTTCTTGAACTCCTTGCCTACATTCTTGGGAATGTGCACAATCCTGTCTGCCTTTCTGGACGAATTGCTGCCACCATCTGAGCCTGACTTACTCCTAAGTTCTAGCTCCTTCAGTTCTCTCTCATGCTCTAAGAGCATCTTCCTCTCCTCTATGGCCAATCTCTTCTCCTCCCGCTCACTCTCCAGCCTGAGCTTCTGCAGCTCAAACTGCCTTGCCTCCCGCCTGTCCTCCAGCTCCTCTGGGGACAGACTGCTGCTGCCTGACCTGGCGGGTTCCCCCTACCCAAAAGCATATCCACCCTGGAAATAGGCTCCTCCACCTCCTCACTGAGATTACCAGGCTGCCCACTGGCATGTCTGGCTGCTACCCAGGCCCTCAGCGCCTTCTGTAGCTCCTCCTTCCTTGTGAGGCCTTTAATTTGGACTTTCAGGTTTTTACAAATTGCTCGTAGTTCCTTTACGGCGTAGGTTTCCAACCTATCCTCCTCAAAGATAACTTCCAGAGATGCAACGGATGATGCAGCTGTGTCAGGCATGACAAAAGTAGTGAGTTGAAAACTGGCAAGATCAAAAATAGGCCAAAAGAAAAAGAACCAGTATGTGGTACGTAATGGTCTGCGATATGGTAGTAGTGCACACCAATCACTGTAAGTCAAGTGCAAACACAAGTCCTATCCTCACCGCTGACAACCAATGTTAGAAATGGGATCTCTAGTTGGCAAGGGCTTGCACCTTTGTCCAAGTAGGGACCCTTCTTCCTAGTCAGGGTAAGGGTGTTACACTCGTGAAGTAACCCCTGCTCACCCTCGTGGTAGCTTGGCACGAGCAGTCAGGCTTAATTCAGAGGCAGTGTGTAAAGCATTTGCACATAACCAACAGTAATACAGTGTAAGCACTACAAACGGACACCACACCAGTTTAGAAAAATAACCAATTTTTATATACTCAAGACAAGACCAATTACGACAAAAATCCACAATACTATACTTTAAAAATGAATGCTTGATAAGGTAACTTCTTCTTTGCAGGAATAGTTCAAAAACAAAGTTCGTACGAGTCGGTAGCTCCGTCCGAGTCTACCGCGATGCTGAAAACCACAGAGTCTAACAGTTCCAGCCGACCGCGTCGATACGGGCCAGCAGAGTCGTGAACAGACTCGGTCACAGTACCTTTCTCGTTGTGGCTGGTACGGAGTGTACGAGCCGGTCGGCGTTCGTCGCGGTTGCGGTGCAAGACGGAGCGATGCAAGGTGCGGTGTCCCTCGATGCGGTGCAGGCAGCGGCTCGATGAGCGTCGTGCAGACGGAGTCGGTGAGTCCAAGGCGTGCGATGCAGGGTGAGACGATGCTCGATGCGGTGCTGACAGGTTGCGATGCAGGCGACCAAGCCGGAGTGCGGGAGCTGGCGTCGGACAGCGGTGCGAGTCGGAGCGGTGCGTCGCAGACGTGCGAGCGGTGCCCCAAATGCGATGCGGTCACGACTCTTGAGCCAGTTGCAGCGTCCGCGTCGGTCGGGTCCGGCTGGTTCAGTGAAGCGATGCGATGCGAACTGCGGTGCCCACAGGTCACGGTGCAAGCAGCGGCTCGGTGTTGACGGCGTCGGACGTCGCCTACGATGAGACCAGGGTTGCGATGCGAAGCGGGGCGATGCGGTCTGCGGTGCAAACAGGTCACCGGCCAGGGATGGATTCGGTTGACGGAGTCGGTTGCGGTTCCCTTCCTCTGTGGCAACTGAAACAGCGTTCCAGAAGCGGTACCCAGAGGCTTGTGAAGTCTTTGCAGTCCCTGAGACTTCTTAACAGGAGGCCAGCTCGGTTCCAGGCCCTTGGAGATACTCAGCACAAGTTTGTAGAAAGTTCAGTCCTTTCACTGCCCAAGGCAGAAGCAGCAGCTGCAGGCCAACCCAACAAAGCAACAACACAGCAAAGGGGCAGTACTCCTCCTGGCAGCTCTTCCAGCTCTTCGTCTTGGCAGGTTCCTTGATTCCAGCGAGATCTAAATTCATGGGGTCAGGGCCCCAATATTTATATCCCAAATTCCTTTGTTCTCTGAAGGCAGAGAGGCCTTTGCCTAGTCCAAACCAGTTCTGGAGCACTTTGTTGACAAGTCTCCGTCCCTTCTTTCAGTGAGTAGGCCAGGGACATCAGACGCACCACAGGAGGTGGAGCCAGCATTGTGGAGGGAAGGCACTGTCCTATTCAGGGCCCAGGTGCAACCCCTCCCACCCATCTACATGTAGATCTTGCTATTCAGCCCTGTGCTGACTCACCCTGTCTCCTGGCATCCCCCAGCCCCTGTCACTCACACTCCAGACAAGGAATACACAACCTCGCAGAGGCAGGCTTGGATGGTTAGACAAGAAAATACCCACTTTCTAAAAGTGGTATTTTCAAACACAGAATGTTAAAACCAACTTCACTAAAAGATGCATTTTATCATTCTGAGTCCAGGCATACTAAACTCGAATTTCTACCATGTTCCCGGGGTCAGTTAGGATTATAAGCTGTAATAATCAAAACTGCCCGTTCTGGCCTATGGGGAACAGGTAGCCTTGCAATAGTGAAAAACGAACTAGGCTGTAATTCACTATCAGGACATGCCACACACACCAGGGCATGTCCTACCTTTCGCATACAACGCACCCTGCCCACAGGGGTACCTTGGGCCTACCTTAGGGGTGACTAACATGTAGAAAAGGGAAGGTTTAGGGACTTGCAAGTGTGTGCACTTGCCAAGTCGACATGGCAGCCCCAGGCTGCGCACAGGCTCTGCGTTGGCAGGCCCGAGTTACACTTTACGGGCTGTTTGCGTGGGTGGCACAATCCAGTGCTGCAGCCCACCAACAGCATTTGGTCTATAGGCCCTGGCACTCGCAGTGCACTTTACAAGGGACTGACACATAAACCAAATAGGCCAATCATGGAAACGCCAATCCATAACACATTTTATACAGGAGCACTTGCACTTTCCCACTGGACAGCAGTGAGGAAAGTGCGCAGAATCATTACACCAGCAAAAACAGAGTCAAAACCGGGAGGTCAGAAAGCAAAAGTCAGGGGAAACACGCCAAAAGATGCCAAGTCTAACACATGTCCCCTCCAGCTGAAAGTAGGGAGAACTACCCAACCCCATTGGAGTTCTCTTCACTAAGGCGGAAGAACCTGGACAGACCATCTGCGTTGGCGTGTTCTGTACCAGGACGGTGTTCCACCGTAAAGTCCATTCCCTGTAGGGAGATGGACCACCTCAGCAGTTTTGGATTCTCACCCCTCATTTGCATCAACCATCTGAGGGGCCTGTGGTCTGTCTGAACCCGGAAGTGAGTCCCAAACAGGTATGGTCTCAACTTCTTCAGCGCCCAGACCACAGCAAAAGCTTCCCTTTCTATGGCACTCCACCTCTGTTCCCTGGGAAGTAGTCTCCTGCTAAGGAAGACTACAGGCTGATCCAGGCCCTCTTCGTTCAGTTGTGAGAGCACCGCTCCCACACCATGCTCTGAAGCGTCAGTCTGCACGACGAATTCCTTGGAGAAGTCAGGTGCCTTGAGCACGGGCGCCGTGCACATGGCTGCCTTCAGGGCATCAAAAGCTTTCTGGCAGGACTCAGTCCAGATCACTTTCCTGGGCTGCCTCTTAGAAGTCAGCTCTGTTAAGGGGGCAACGATGGTGCCATAGCCCTTAACAAATCTCCTATAGTAGCCGGTGAGACCTAAGAAGGCTCTCACCTCTGTCTGGGTCTTGGGGGCTCCCAAGCCAGAATGGTGTCAATCTTGGGTTGTAGGGGCGCCACCTGGCCGCTTCCTACCTGGTGTCCCAAGTACACCACAGAACCCTGCCCGATCTGGCACTTACTGGCCTTGATCGTGAGGCCTGCACCTTGCAGAGCCCTCAACACTTTCTCAAGGTGCTGTAAATGTTCTTCCCAGCTGGAACTGAACACAGCAATGTCATCCAGGTAGGCGGCACTGAAATCCTCCAGCCCAGCCAACACCTGATTGACCAACCTCTGAAAGGTGGCAGGGGCATTCTTCAACCCAAAGGGCATCACCCGGAATTGGTAATGACCTTCTGGGGTTGAGAATGCTGATCTCTCCTTGGCCCCATCGGTTAAGGCAATCTGCCAGTACCCAGACGTCAAATCAAACGTGCTGAGGAACCGGGCAGCTCCCACCCGATCAATGAGCTCATCAGCTCTGGGGATGGGGTGCGCGTCAGTCCTGGTGACGGCATTGAGCCCACGGTAGTCCACACAAAACCGGAGTTCTGGAGTGGCACCGGGCGCAGCAGCCTTTGGGACCAAGACCACTGGGCTGGCCCAAGGACTGTGGGAGGGCTCAATCACCCCTAACGCCAACATCTTAGAGACCTCCTCCTTGATGCTGGCTCTGACCCGGTCAGTCAACCTGTAAATCTTGTGCTTCACAGGAGGGCTGTCACCAGTGTCCACGTCATGGGTACACCAGTGAGTAACACCGGGAGTCAGAGAGAACAGTGGGGCGAACTGTCCCAACAACTGGTGACAGTCCCCCTGCTGCTCCTGAGTCAGAGTAGGGGAGAGGATCACACCTTCTACTGACCCATCATGCTCCTTGGTAGACAGGAGGTCAGGGAGAGGCTCACTCTCCTCTTCCACCCCATCATCTGTCGCCAAGAGCATACTCACTTCGGACCTCTCGAAGTGGGGCTTGAGGCGGTTCACGTGAAGGACCCTCAAAGGGTTCCTTGGAGCCTGCAAATCCACCAGGTAGGTGACGTCACTTTTGCGCTCCTTTACCTCATATGGCCCAGTCCACTTGTCCTGCAAGGCACAAGGTGCCACTGGGGCCATGACCCACACTTTTTGCCCAGGTTGAAATTCGACCAGAGTGGCATTCTGGTCATACCATCTCTTCATTTCTTCCTGGCTTGCTTCTAGGTTCGCCTGAGCGAGTTTCCTGAAGCGGGCAGTTTGGTTTCTAAAGGCCAGCATGTAGCTAAATACATCCTGGGGAGTTTTCCTGGGAGCTGCCTCCCAGCCTTCCTTTACCAAACTCAGAGGTCCTCTGACAGGGTGGCCATACAGGAGCTCAAAGGGGCTGTACCCAAGAGACTTCTGAGGCACCTCCCTGTATGCAAAGAGTAGGCATGGCAAGAGGACGTCCCACTTACGCCTCATGGGTTCTGTTAGACCCTTGATCATGCCTTTCAAGGTCTGGTTGAATCTCTCCACCAGACCGTTTCCTTGTGGGTGGTAAGGAGTGGTGAACTTGTAGGTTACACCACACTCCTTCCACAGGGATGTCATATACTTGGATATGAAATTGGTCCCCCTATCAGAAACCACCTCTCTGGGGAATCCCACACGGGAAAAGATCCCCATTAACGCCCGGCCCACCACTGGCGCCGTCGTTGTCCTGAGAGGGATTGCCTCCGGGTACCGGGTGGCATGGTCCACCAAGACCAGGATGTACCTGTTGCCCATGGCTGTCTTGGGGTCCAGTGGCCCCACAATATCCATCCCTACCCTTTCAAAGGGTGTTCCAACAACAGGAAAAGGTTGGAGAGGAGCTTTGACCTTCCTCCCACTCTTACCACTTGCCTGGCAAGTTTGGCAAGACCTACAGTGTGCATCTGACTGCCTTCGCATTTGGGGCCAAAAGAAGTGGGTGACAAGCCTGTCAAAGGTCTTGTCCTGCCCCAAATGTCCTGCCAAAGGCACGTCATGAGCCAGACCCAGTAGGAAGGTCCTGAAGCGCTGGGGTACCACCAGCACACGGGCTGACCCAGGCTCAGCAACCTTAGGCTCACTGTATAGGAGACCACTCTCCCAGTAGATCAGATGTGACCCAGACTGATTACCAGCTGCCTGGTCTGCAGCCTGCCGCCGCAGACCCTCCAGAGTAGGGCACTCGTTCTGCTCCCTGCAGAACTCCTCCCTGGTGGGACCCCCCTCTTGCTGCCAATGGGTCAGCTCAGAGATGTCTCCCAGTTCGGCTACCTGCTCCCCTGTAGGCACCCGGGCGTCCCCCTCGAGGTCCGCCTCCTCCCGGTCCGTGGGAACTTCGGGGGCCGGTTTCCCGCACCCCCTGCCCTTTCTCTTGGCAGGGACTTGGGCCACTGTTCCAGGCTCCAAGTCCTCTTGATCACCCTTTCTGGCTGCCATTGACCGAGTAGACACGCATGCCCACTCTGGCAACCCAAGCATCTCCAAGTGAGACCTGAGCTCAACCTCCTTCCATAAGGACTGCTCCAGGTCGTTTCCTAGCAGACAATCTACAGGCATGGTAGGGCTCACAACCACCCTCAAGGGACCTGAGACCCCCCATTCAAAGGGAACCTGCGCCACCATACATTGGCGCTCTGAGTTGTCTACAGCAACTACTTGGTGGAATGCCCCGGGGACTACTTGCTTCTCAGACACCAGGTGACACCGGACTGAGGTCACACTGGCTCCAGTGTCTCTGAGAGCCTCTACCCTGTTCCCATTGATGGTCACCCAGGTGCTATATTTCTTTGTGTTAGGGGGCACCTGGTTTCCTGGGACCATCTCACTGTCCCCTAGTGAGACAAGGGTCATTTCTGCGGGATCCCCACCCTCCTGTGGGCACCCCTCCTCCCCAAGCGCTACACTAGCCAACACTTTGGACTGTCCACCGGTGGGTGGCTGTGTCCCCTTCGGGCACTTGGGGTCCCCCTTAAAGTGACCTACCTGGTCACATGCATAACACTTGCGGGGGCCGGTCTCAACAGGCTTCCCTGTAGAGACCCCTTTCTTCTTATCACCGGGGGCTGGGAACCTTTACCCTGGGTACTAGTTCGGGGCCCTTTAGAGAACTCCTGTGCTTTACCCTTGTCCCCCCCACCTTTCTGCTGGGGACCCTGCCCACCTTTGGCTGAGTCTCCCCCAAACGCTTTCTTGTGGACCCTGGTACTCACCCAGCGGTCCGCTTCCATAGCAAGCTTCCTGGGGTCAGTTAGCTTACTATCAACTAGGTGCTGGCGCAGATCTGCAAAACATAGACTAGACAAGTGCTCCCATGCAATCAAGTTGTAGAGCCCCTGAAAATCTGTTACACTACTGCCCTTCACCCAACCATCCAGCGACCTGCAGAACACATCCACACATTCCAACCAAGTGTTGGCATCAGACTTCTTACTGGACCTGAACTGATCCCTGTACTTTTCAGGAGTAAGACCATACTTAGTGAGAAGGGCATCCTTCATGTCAGCATAGGTGAGGTGATACCCCTTACCCAAAGCTATCAGAGCATCCCTTGCTTCTTCAGGGAAAAGTGGCCACAATCCTGCTCCCCAATTCTCCTCAGGGACCCCATTCATGTGTATGGCTGCCTCATAACCCTGAAACCACCTTTGTATGTCATAGCCCTTCTTGAACTCCTTGCCTACATTCTTGGGAATGTGCACAATCCTGTCTGCCTTTCTGGACGAATTGCTGCCACCATCTGAGCCTGACTTACTCCTAAGTTCTAGCTCCTTCAGTTCTCTCTCATGCTCTAAGAGCATTTTCCTCTCCTCTATGGCCAATCTCTTCTCCTCCCGCTCACTCTCCAGCCTGAGCTTCTGCAGCTCAAACTGCCTTGCCTCCCGCCTGTCCTCCAGCTCCTCTGGGGACAGACTGCTGCTGCCTGACCTGGCGGGTTCCCCCCTACCCAAAAGCATATCCACCCTGGAAATAGGCTCCTCCACCTCCTCACTGAGATTACCAGGCTGCCCACTGGCATGTCTGGCTGCTACCCAGGCCCTCAGCGCCTTCTGTAGCGCCTCCTTCCTTGTGAGGCCTTTAATTTGGACTTTCAGGTTTTTACAAATTGCTCGTAGTTCCTTTACGGTGTAGGTTTCCAACCTATCCTCCTCAAAGATAACTTCCAGAGATGCAACGGATGATGCAGCTGTGTCAGGCATGACAAAAGTAGTGAGTTGAAAACTGGCAAGATCAAAAATAGGCCAAAAGAAAAAGAACCAGTATGTGGTACGTAATGGTCTGCGATATGGTAGTAGTGCACACCAATCACTGTAAGTCAAGTGCAAACACAAGTCCTATCCTCACCGCTGACAACCAATGTTAGAAATGGGATCTCTAGTTGGCAAGGGCTTGCACCCTTGTCCAAGTAGGGACCCTTCTTCCTAGTCAGGGTAAGGGTGGTACACTCGTGAAGTAACCCCTGCTCACCCTCGTGGTAGCTTGGCACGAGCAGTCAGGCTTAATTCAGAGGCAGTGTGTAAAGCATTTGCACATAACCAACAGTAATACAGTGTAAGCACTACAAACGGACACCACACCAGTTTAGAAAAATAACCAATTTTTATATACTCAAGACAAGACCAATTTCGACAAAAATCCACAATACTATACTTTAAAAATGAATACTTGATAAGGTAACTTCTTCTTTGCAGGAATAGTTCAAAAACAAAGTTCGTACGGTTCGGTAGCTCCGTCCGAGTCTACAGCGATGCTGAAAACCACAGAGTCTAACAGTTCCAGCCGACCGCGTCGATACGGGCCAGCAGAGTCGTGAACAGACTCGGTCACAGTACCTTTCTCGTTGTGGCTGGTACGGAGTGTACGAGCCGGTCGGCGTTCGTCGCGGTTGCGGTGCAAGACGGAGCGATGCAAGGTGCGGTGTCCCTCGATGCGGTGCAGGCAGCGGCTCGATGAGCGTCGTGCAGACGGAGTCGGTGAGTCCAAGGCGTGCGATGCAGGGTGAGACGATGCTCGATGCGGTGCTGACAGGTTGCGATGCAGGCGACCAAGCCGGAGTGCGGGAGCTGGCGTCGGACAGCGGTGCGAGTCGGAGCGGTGCGTCGCAGACGTGCGAGCGGTGCCCCCCAATGCGATGCGGTCACGACTCTTGAGCCAGTTGCAGCGTCCGCGTCGGTCGGGTCCGGCTGGTTCAGTGAAGCGATGCGATGCGAACTGCAGTGCCCACAGGTCACGGTGCAAGCAGCGGCTCGGTGTTGACGGCGTCGGACGTCGCCTACGATGAGACCAGGGTTGCGGTGCGAAGCGGGGCGATGCGGTCTGCGGTGCAAACAGGTCACCGGTCAGGGATGGATTCGGTTGACGGAGTCGGTTGCAGGTCCCTTCCTCTGTGGCAACTGAAACAGCGTTCCAGAAGCGGTACCCAGAGGCTTGTGAAGTCTTTGCAGTCCCTGAGACTTCTTAACAGGAGGCCAGCTCGGTTTCAGGCCTTTGGAGATACTCAGCACAAGTTTGTAGAAAGTTCAGTCCTTTCACTGCCCAAGACAGAAGCAGCAACTGCAGGCCAACCCAACAAAGCAGTCACTCAGCAAAGGGGCAGTACTCCTCCTGGCAGCTCTTCCAGCTCTTCGTCTTGGCAGGTTCCTTGATTCCAGCGAGATCTAAATTCATGGGGTCAGGGCCCCAATATTTATATCCCAATTTCCTTTGTTCTCTGAAGGCAGAGAGGCCTTTGCCTAGTCCAAACCAGTTCTGGAGCACTTTGTTGACAAGTCTCCGTCCCTTCTTTCAGAGAGTGGGCCAGAGACATCAGACGCACCACAGGAGGTGGAGCCAGCATTGTGGAGGGAAGGCACTGTCCTATTCAGGGCCCAGGTGCAACTCCTCCCACCCATCTACATGTAGATCTTGCTATTCAGCCCTGTGCTGACTCACCCTGTCTCCTGGCATCCCCCAGCCCCTGTCACTCACACTCCAGACAAGGAATACACAACCTCGCAGAGGCAGGCTTGGATGGTTAGACAAGAAAATACCCACTTTCTAAAAGTGGCATTTTCAAACACAGAATGTTAAAACCAACTTCACTAAAAGATGCATTTTATCATTCTGAGTCCAGGCATACTAAACTCGAATTTCTACCATGTTCCCGGGGTCAGTTAGGATTATAAGCTGTAATAATCAAAACTGCCCGTTCTGGCCTAGGGTGAACAGGTAGCCTTGCAATAGTGAAAAACGAACTAGGCTGTAATTCACTATTACGACATGCCACACACACCAGGGCATGTCCTACCTTTCGCATACAACGCACCCTGCCCACAGGGGTACCTTGGGCCTACCTTAGGGGTGACTAACATGTAGAAAAGGGAAGGTTTAGGGACTTGCAAGTGTGCGCACTTGCCAAGTCGACATGGCAGCCCCAGGCTGCGCACAGGCTCTGCGTTGGCAGGCCCGAGTTACACTTTACGGGCTGTTTGCGTGGGTGGCACAATCCAGTGCTGCAGCCCACCAACAGCATTTGGTCTATAGGCCCTGGCACTCGCAGTGCACTTTACAAGGGACTGACACATAAACCAAATAGGCCAATCATGGAAACGCCAATCCATAACACATTTTATACAGGAGCACTTGCACTTTCCCACTGGACAGCAGTGAGGAAAGTGCGCAGAATCATTACACCAGCAAAAACAGAGTCAAAACCGGGAGGTCAGAAAGCAAAAAGTCAGGGGAAACACGCCAAAAGATGCCAAGTCTAACACACCACCACCAGCAGGCCGGTTTCCACTGGTAGAGACACTGAGACAGTGTGTGACTGACTCGGCTCCGAGTAAGTCAGAAGTCCGGTTCCGGTCAGACTGTCTGCAGCAAATTTGAAATGTCAAGGCTAGCGCGAGACTCCTCCACTCACGCGCGTGGTGGTGTGCCTGATAGTGCACGTCACTGCTGGAGCACGGGCGCTGGTCAAAAATGATGCCCAGTGCCGTCATTGGTAGCGCTTTCGCGCGCTACAAGATTGACGGCCCTGGGACCCACATACACGGAGCGTCGCGCGCCGCACCACCACTATGCTAGGTGGTGCAGCATGCATTTGCAAGCAGGTGCGCTTGCACTTAGTACACGTGTGGTGCTACTCAGTGACATCCGCCGGCCGCCGGATGTGTGGGTGTAGTGGCCGGGTGTACTGTTATCACTATCCTGTCCCCCCCCAATAAATCCTGGGCTGGCCACGGGTGGCGGGCCACCAGTGCCGCGCAGCCGCCGCCAGCCGCCCCCAAAATAGTGCAGCCTGGGGCAGACCGCCCCCACCGCCCCCCCTAGCTACGCCACTGAATAGCACTAGAAAACGCTTACCTCTGGGATTCATGCCATTTATGTCAACTCCATGTTTGCCCCACTCTACTCTGACTCCACTAAGCTTACTTACCAACGTGTGCCCACACTTGTGGTGCCGCACATTTTTATTACATATGAAATTTATTCATGCATGCCTTACTCCCAACCACCCCCTGACCTCACTTATTCCAATGCAGCCCTTGAACATACATATGTATGAGCTGCTATCCACTAATGTATATCACTTTCAACCTTGAGAAAGCTCGAGGCTTGCGTGTGGTATGGGGTAAAAAACACTCCAGCTTATTTACAAGCCCATTGTGCCGCCGGTGTCTCACTTTTTTTGATGCACCGGTGGCACAAAGTGCAGACCAATATCTACGAGGCCACACAAAGCCACTTTGCATGGCTTTTCATGGCCTTGTAGATATGGAGTAAGGCCTTGCCTTGCCTTACTCTGCGTCAAAGAGGCGTTCCATGGGCGTTGCGGTGGGTGTTCCCACGCAACACCCATGGATTTTGATGCATTCCCAGATTTACAAGGACTTGTAAAACTGGCAATGCATCAAAGCCTACGCCTCCCCAGGGGAGGCGTAACGAGGAGAAATAACAATTTCTCCTCGTTTTTTCCTCTTTCTATGTGTGCTGCCTTGTGCTGGAAGATGTACCTTACTGCACAGCAACAATCATTCCTACAACGCAGGCACCCTTGCACCATGGTGCAAGGGTGCTTGAGATGGCGCATGCCAGGCAATTGTGTGCCAGCGCAGTGAAGAGAAAAAGAATGCGCTGTATCTCATAGATACGGCACATTCCTCCCCTTTTCTTTTGATGCAGGGTAGCGCAGCAAAGTGACTTGCTGCGCTGCTCTGCGTCAAAAAATGGTAAATACGCCCCCTTTGTTGACTGAGCATCTCACTCTGTTTGTTTGACTTGTGCTGTATTCTGTAACCAAAGCGATACAAAAGGGGATGATGGACGGAACGTTTGAGCCAATCAAACACTCACCCCCAGTCAAGTGATCTGGGTTTAATCCATCATCATTCTTTAGCTCACTCCACCACCCCAGTTCAGACATCCTCCCCTTTTGTATCGCTGTATTCTGTAACCAAGCCGGTGTATGAATGATCCGAAGGTTACATTGGCTTCCGGTGGCCAAGCGGATCCAATTCAAGGCTCTTTGCTTATCTTTTAAGATTCTGAAACTTGCCTCGCCCAGTCTCCTGGCTAACTTGCTAGCCCTGTATGTCCCCACTCGCCAGCTGCGCTCCTTGGGACAGCATTTGGTAATCGTCCCCCGTGTGAAGCGCCTTCGGGTCGGAGGTCGATCTTTCCGTTATTTAGCTGCCAAGTTATGGAATTCCCTGCCTCCTCAGATTCGCAGCTTGGATCGCATTGTGGACTTCAGGAAAGCAATTAAAACTTTTCTTTTTCCTTCTGCTTAGTCCTGTTTGTCTTCTGTATATTCCTTATGCCTACTTGTTGTGTTCTTAGCCCTGTTCCTTCTGACGCTGGCAGCGCCGGGACGCCTCTTTGCTGGGGCAGCTGTGCGCTATATAAACTCAGGTAACATAACATAACATAGAAAAAAGGAAAAGAGAAAAAGGAAGATTTAAAATGTTATTTTAAATTTGCTGCTATTATTGTTCTCTTTGTTCTAGTTAATTTTTTCTTGATATTTGTAATTTAACCATAACAAGGGCAGCATATCAAGAGCTGTCCTGGCTCAGCTTAGCACCTGTTTTTTTGTGTTTGAGGTGCGTAAAATAGATACATATAGCTCAGAAATTCTCTGAGTTAATGCATTACCTTTAGACTGCACAAGTTGGAAACAAAGAGAGGCAATTCCTGCCCATTGCTTCCGACTTGAGCTGTCTGTATTTCGTCCACTCATTCAGAGAAATTCTAAATTATGGGCCTCATGTATTAATATTTCAAACAAGAAATCGTAAATGCCAAAAATACCAATTGAAATTTGCGATTTCTTATTTGGAATGTAATATTATGGCTTTGGTAGAAGTGGTCACAATTTGCGCACCAACTTGCACAAAATGCATTGTCAATTTGTGAACCAGCCTTTGTGTTAATAGGTTGGTTCACAAAATCCCAAACTGTACTGGGTCAAAATTCGACCTACATCATTAATATGCATGAGGTAGACCACAAATCACAACCCACTCTGATTGGCTTGAGTCACAGACATGGTAGCCTGCTGGGGTCACCAAACCACCATGTCTGTGATTGCTTTTAAATAAAGCAATCTTTTTTTTAAATACAGTCTGTTTTCCTAAAAGGAAAACAGGATGCATTTAGAAAAAAATTCAAAAAGTTTACAATTTTTTTATTTAAAGTAAGTAATGGTCTCATTCATGTCTAAGTGGTCCCTGGGGGCCTGTTTCTATTTGTGAATGTTTACCACCTCTTTGGACTTGGTGATAAAATATTAATGTTTTGCAGCCAGATTTTGGTGGTAAAACATTAATACATAACTTAAGGAAAAGGTACTTTGAAATGACACCCTTTTTATTAGGTCGAGCCTAGGCAGCACAAGCGCTGCTCTGCGAGGCATGCTGTATTGAGGTATGGCTTCCCGACATAGGGGCCGATTCCGATCTGGGTCGGAAAGCTCTCCGACCGATCCGGATCCGGATTGTTTTCCGACCGAGCCGGACCCCTGCAGTCTGACCGAACGAGTACGATGCGGCCGTATGCTGACGGACCCGGTTCAATCGGACTCCCATTGAAGTCAATGGGAGCCGGTCGTACGACATGTACATGGGCTCCCATTGACTCAATGGGTACGTTGCGCACAAGGGGGCCCCCTGTAGTGGGTACGCGTTGGTGCCATCCGCACCGTACACGCATGTATAGGGGGACCCTTGGGTCCCCCCTGTGTCCCGACTCGTACGGCTACGGGTGAAGAGGGTCGGCACGGACCCGAAGTCCGCTTCCGACAGCTTTTCGTGTCGGAGGCTCCGACTCGATCCGGCTGTCCGGATCGTGCATCGTACTGGCTCGGTCGTAAAACGTCTCCATTGCGCGCCACGAATCGAGTGCGAACGAGTCGGATGGAGCGGTTCGAACCCGGAAACGAGTCGGTCGGCGATTTTGCGTTCAAGCGCATCGTACTTGCTCGCTCGGACGACTGTACGAATCGGTCGGAAACAAAGCCTCCGACTCGGATCCGGTAAAGCCGAATCCGATTCGGAGCCCTACCGACCGAGATCGGAATCGACCCCTAAGTCGCCTGTACATCGGACAGCGGAGGTCCCAGACACAGATTATGGACAATCATCTAGCCCCGAACAAATATACTCATTAGTCACCAAATACCAGCTTTTCATTTTTTAGTAAACATGTTTTGTTTGGTTTCCAAATATTAACTTTTCATCAAGTACTTTTATTTACTACTACTATCACATGGACAGAAATTGCCTCACAATCCAAGTATTGGTGCCAATTGCTAAAGGTGCCCACAGCATGTCAGTCATTGCAACCCTAAAGCAGATGTGCCCTCCACATACCATCAATGGCCACCAGAAGCCAAGCGTGTTCACAAGAAGCAGAGATGTACAATTGTCAAGTAATGCCCAGCGTATGCAAAGGATTTCCACTAGATGCTAAAAGGTACACCCAGACTCTGGAATGGCCAGCTGCTGGCAGGGTTAGTCTTTAGAAGGCCATAACCCATGCCACTGAGTTCATTAGATGTTGGGAATGTCTACCAGATGCAAGAAAAGCCCACATTTTACCATCTGCACTTTTAGGAGACAAGATTGCTATCAATTGCCAGTGGTGTATATTGGATGGAGGTGGAGGTGGCTTAATGATTTTAAAATTACTAACATGTTCCAGGGTTGTCCTCTTTATGTGAAGTCCTCCAGAAGTAAGGGGGGGCATATTATTCCAGCAATCCCCACCTTATGCCAGTGGATTCACACCTAAATCAAGGATGCACTTCTTAAGCCATGGTTGGGCATGATTTGTCAAGGATGGTGGGTGAATTAGTAGCAAAGGCAGCTACTGGATGCCAGTAGATCCCCCCAGGTGCCTGGTAACAACCAGGTGTCAGAGAAAACCAGCTTGTGTCTGGGATAGCCGCCGGAAGCCAGGGGTGTCTATTATGCGCTAAGGATCACCATGAAATGCCAGACATAGTCATCAGAAGTTAGAGATGGCCACCAAAAGCAAAGGATGGGCCTCATCATGATAACGTCAGAATTGGCCACCATCATGCAATAAATGCTGCTCAGTAGGACAAGGAATGCCACAAAATGCCAGGGATGCCATCCTTGATACCTAATATACCAACATCATGTCAATGCACAGAGATGAATAAGGATTTGACCCTCCCATCCATGCCTAGTGGATGAATTCAGGCTAGGCGTGAATGAGGTACAATGCATTCGCCAAGGCCTTCAATTGAAGTAACTGTAACTGAGTGATGATTGAAAATGGTGGAGAGGAGTCCTCTGTCTAATAGGCTGGTGGCTACTGATACCAACAATGCCACCTACAACCTCTTCAGACTGTCACTATGAAACATAAACAGCAGACTTAAAACACATGGTGACTACATGTGGTTTTGGTAGGAATATAATTTATGTACAGCAATTCCTATGGTAATCTAGGGTGATGTTATCTGTTGAAGGATTTTGCGTTTGTATCCTGGGTGGAAGTGGGTGATAATGGGGAAGCGAATGTGCATCCATATCCTGATTTTCCACATGGAATTGGTGATGGGGCCATCATTAGCTACTTCTGTCCTGTGTATTGTGGCTATTAGTCATAGGCACTGGAAGTAGGGGTGCACGGGGGTGCTGCAGCACCCCCAAAAATAACAATGCTGCAATTTAGAAAGTGAATGAGCAATGAAGAAGCTTTTATATTTAGAGTTTGTCTTGTCACTTTTGCTGTGCGTTCAAAGACAAAGGTCAAATTTTAGGCTACGTCTTCTGACAAATTGCTGCTGCTTGTAAAATGGTGTTTACTTATATTTCTCTGACTGTAAAGTGAGAAGATTTTGTAAAAGTGGCCTAGGTAACAATGTTGCTTGGGAACAGGAAGTGAAAGGAAAAGCTGTAGGATTACCATTTTTTCTAACACACATTTCAATATCTGTAAATGAACTATTCCCATAATTCAAACTATATCAACAATTAGGAAAGAACAAAGGAAGCACATTTATTTGTTTTCTGCAGTATAATGGAAACAACGATTTTATTAGGATCAAATCAGGACACTTTACTTGATGATCCGCAAATGATAAATATTCGCTGAAACTCAGTTTCTACACATTATCGTTTGCACAATAAACATTTTACCAGAAAAACTGCATCTCTTTGCAAATTTAGAGGCCAGTTCAACTGAAAATTTGCTACCTGTAAATGAGCGTTCCCTAATATTCCAGTGCTCCAAAACACGCCACCAACAACATCCCACACCCTTACCACTCTCCAGCTCAATGAGCGTGGCACATTTTTTACACTTGTTTGTTTTATGACGCTTGGATGTTTTACAGTGATTCCAGTGATATAACATTAATTGCAGCACCCCACTCTGAAAATTGTTCCAGCACCACTGTTATTAGTCCAAAACTTTGTCAACTGTATGGACTTTGTATTGAATTCACAACCACTTAGTCTAACCTCATCAGTCCGTTGCCTTTTAACAGTGCTTAATTTGTAAATGAAATGGTGCTGGTGCTCAAATCTCTGCTCTGAATTACAAGGCTGCTGCAATTAAATGTACGGAATTCCGAATCACTGACATAATATCGACAGACACAATATCGACCTACATTTTTATCGACACAAAAATATCGATGACACTAATATCGATACCCTATACTTAATTAAAAAAATACACTATTATCGACCCCAAAATATCGGCATCCAAAATTATCGATTACAGTAATATCGAACACATAATTATCGTTATCTAAAATATCGAACATCCTTTAAAAATATACATGTCCAAAATATCTATCACAATGATATAGACAGCAATATTATCGTTTTTGTAAAAATATCGACAACTCAAAAATAAAAACACCCAATATTAAAATGAACCAATGAGGTTAACCAAACAATTAAACAAACACTATATAAAGAAGGAAAACGTATTCTTATTTTACACCTTAAACCAAAAACAATAAGGAAGCCGAAACTCTGACGGATTTCTACCAGAAGCAAGGACTTCAGCAAAGAAAATACTATTGCATTCTTCAAAAAGTAAGTAAATTACCATCTATAAAATAACAGTAATGCTAATCTTCATAAACTAATATTTATCATACTCAAATAATTAATATATATCTTTTTTCTATTTATTTATTGCAACACTCCTGTCTCAAACTGAATGGAGAAAAAACAGAAATCATGTATGTGGGCAACACTGCCAAGCTATCTCCCACACTATCATGGCCTCAGTGCTTGGGCGGCCCTCCAGTTCCGAAGTCCAGGATCAAGAGCCTCGGTGTGTGGCTGGATGACTCACTTAAATTTGACCAGCAGGCAGTGGCAGTGACGGGGGCGTGTCACGGCATCCTTAGGAAACTACGGAAGGTCCTCCCCCTATTCCCCACTGAAGCTAAGAAAATAGTAGTCCAGGCCCTGATTCTTTCGCGGCTGGACTACTGTAATTCACTGTATCTGGGAGCCCCAAAGTCCACCCTAAGGAAACTCCAGGTGGCCCAGAACTGCGCAGCACGACTTCTGACAGGCTGCAGTAGCATACAGTCAGCTAGCCCCAGTCTGAAAGCCCTTCACTGGCTACCAATAAAGGAAAGAATCTCCTTTAAAGCCTTATGTACTGCTCATAAGACCCTTATGGGCACAGGCCCCAGAATCAATCAGCCTTTGATCACCGCCTACCTCCCCAGGAAATCTCTTCGCTCGGAGAATTTAAATTTAGCCTGTACTCCTAAAATTAACAGGCAGCGGAGTGGAGGCCGCTCCTTTTCATATAACATAGCTGGACTGTGGAACTCCCTCCCTCTCAATCTCCGCCATGAAACTGCCCACCTCTCTTTCCGGAAGGGTCTTAAAACATGGCTATTCCAGAAGAGTACCTGCTAGCCTTCCCGTATTAGCCTTAATTGCCGCCAGCGCTGGGATGCCTTGGGGTAGCCATGCGCTCTATAAATGCTAATTAATAATAATAATAATAATGTCTCCTCTACAGATTATTCTCAAATCATCAAAAAAATAACAGATCACCTCCTAAAACCATCTTACTAATAAAGTAAGTATTCAGCAAAACGCCTTTTAAAAACATGTTAAACACCAAACCAAACCCCAACTCCATCCCAAACACCCACCCCAAACCACCCCATGTACAAATTTAACAAAATAAGTAAAAATATGTTTTACTCTGCCTACAGAAAAATCCACAACTTAACAGGATTCAACAAACAAAGAAAGAACATTTTCATTTAAAATCATCTCAAAACCAACATTGTAAGTATATTTATAAGAATTTGTATTTATTAAGACATAAACATGTATAATATTCATTTTAATAATTTGAATATACATTTGTTGTAGAATTTAACACATCACAATGACAGAAGGCACCCAATATATAACATCCCAAAAAGGAAACTTTTTGCTATGTTACATGGGGTATGTCTATACCCAGGAAAAGCAAAGTGGACTAAAAGTCAATTGGAAATGTAGCAAGTACTATTCAAATAAATGTTATGGTCGGGCAACAACTAGAGAAACAACTGTTTTGTATACAAGGGAGCATAACCACCCTCCAAATGTTACTGAAATAGACGTTAGGAATGCCCTTGATGACATTAGAGAAGCTAGCACTAGCTCACAGAAATCTACCAGTCAAATACTGAAAGAAATGCTGCCTACAGTACCTAAACATGCTACTGGGCAAATGCCCTCTATTTCTTCATTAAAAAGAACTATAGCTCGCACCAAAAAAGCCACAACAACTACCACACCTACTCCAAAAACTTTTGAAGAGGTGGTAATTCCCCCAGAACTATCTATAACTCATAATGAAGAACCCTTTGTTCTCTATGACAACAAATGCAAAGAGAAAAGAATAATTATGTTTGCTACTGCAAACAATTTAATAAAGCTTCAACAATCAGAAACATGGATGATGGACGGGACTTTTAAAATCTGTCCCAAACCATTCTACCAATTATACACTGTCCATGCCCTATATCAGAACACCAACATCCCTTTTATCTACGCCTTGCTACCCAATAAACAAAACTCCACATATATGGAAATACTAACTAAAATTAAACAAGAAACAAATAATTATTTTCCACAGAAAATAATAATAGATTTGAGCAGGCAATGATAACTGCAATTCTAAAATCCTACCCACACACATCAATTCAGGGATGTTACTATCATTTCAATCAGTGTCTATGGAGACACCTTCAGAAATCAACACTAAGGGGCTCATTACAATGGCGGGCGAAGGCACATCCGCGGTGCTGGTGGTGGCGGAAAATGTCCTTTTCCGCACTCCAGCAGCGGTCCTCGCGTCCGCCATATTACGATGGGCAAACATAGCCCTTTTTCCATCCGCTGCGGAGTTACATGAACCGCCAGAAATTTCCTCCCACAACCGCGGCGGAGGGAGCCAATCGAGACACACCGCCGTGCGGAATGACGTCCCGTCCGCCGTACAAGTTACGATGCCGCAAACAGCCCATCACACCGCAGCGGAGAATCCACCCACCCGGAGACGGCGGAAGCACTACAGCGGAGAGCGAAACTCGACCCCGGTCCCCTCCACGCGGTCGTGACCGCTATGGATCCAGCCCTTCAAGCCTTTCCGCTGCTGTACCTCATCCACCAGCAGCAAATAATACACCGTCTCAGACAACGACGCAGGTACGCAAATACACAACTCCGCAAACAACCACAACACACAACTCCTGTGCTGACAAACGGTTCCTGTTCACATCAGACACTCTGGTGTGGACAGGAACATATCCCCCAGTGTACCCACACATGTCCTACCTGTCAGAAACACACACCTCCGCATCCGGGTCACCCATCAACCGCGAAATCACTGCAATGTCCCGGGAAAGTCACCGAAGCGGTGAAGAAGCGGGAAAACATGCGCACATTGTAGTAGGCAGGGCCGGCGCCAGGCATGGGCAGTCCGGCCAGATTCACAGGGCTCCACCTTCACCCTTCCCACAGTACGCATCACACACCCATTTGAGCAGATGCTGTGTGCCCCTCCCGTGCCCCCCTGCACAATTAATCAGCCAGGTGTAGCCAGACCTCGCACCTCACACATCAAAGGACAAAGGAGATTGACTGGGAAGGTGGGGGTGAAGAGGAACACCCTGCACAGAAGCACAGGGGCTGGACAACCCTCCTCCTCACACCTACCTTCCACTCATGTGAATCAAACTGAGTATAATTACAAAATGAAGACTCACACTGCATATGAACAACCACTGAACTGTCCACACTGCCTGTCAAGTCACTCAGAAACACCCCACACTGACACCCAGCCACATACTCATACCATAGGTCAGCATCAATGGAGGACAATAAATGGGCCTGCCAAAAGTGAAGTGGACAGTGCTGGAAAACCATGGAGCAAGCCACATAGCATGTGTACATCACATGCAAGAGAAGGAACATATCACACCACCCTTAGGCCATCAAATCAGACATGGGTGGCACAGTGAGTGAAATTAAACCAAAGTGACCTCTGTGCAACAACTCAGGGATACATCAAGGCAAGCCATGCATAGGCACAGGAATGATAGGAAGTGTCTGAAGTCATACAGTGACCAGCCACACATCTGTGTCAACTTACTTGACATGGGTATGCCATCAGCACAACACATATGGCTCATTGTCACACTCCCTGACTGTCAAACACAAGTAGGACCTTCACACTTGCCACACATCTACCCATCTCACACCTGCAACACTCAACACCTGTGAGAAACACACAGAATGGTGCAAATGATGTCCTGTGAGGTCACTGACAACCAATCACACACCCTGTGGTGCATCCACAAATATCAGACTCACACTCAGGGATGCCTGAACCAATGCTGACACAAAAACAATAGCCAAACACAAATCTCACCAACAACATCCACAGAAGTCCAACAAGCCCAGACATGTGCAGCCAAACAGTGGAAAGGCAATGTGACCCAAGACAGAACAGGAATACACAACATTGTCACTCTGGACCAATGCACAGACACCATACCCCAACACAAACAAGAATTGCATCTTCAAAAGCCAATCATGAACACTAACTGGAATCAATGTGACAAATCAGCTAACACACACATACACACCACACCAGTCATCAATTGAACATGGTGTCATAGTGTACCACAAGCATGCACATGCACAATCCTGACAAGTGACAGGGCAAAAAAGGAGGACAAACCACCATTGTGCACTCAAAACAAGCTCATGAACAAGAATCCACATTGCTGCATGTGACAGACATACAAGTAATGCACACTACACATGCAACACACATATGAATGTATCACAATGCACAAACTACTCACACACAATGTCATGCAAATAGAACATCACACACACATTGCACCTGTCAGTAGAAAGAGCCAACACAGGCCAAACACTGCATACATCTACAACAAAAACACAACAGATGCACATACCAATCCATCAAATAGCAAACTCAGCTGGACATAAGGGGGATGCACACCAGGCAAGTACAAGGCAACATACACTGACAGCACTGCATGCACACCAAGCAGCGTGTGCACACCAATGAAACCAGTAGTGCACATATCTGAGTGCCACACCATTAACTCCCACAACACAAATCATCACAGCACAAACATAACATCACACCCAGGAAGGGTAGCAGTACCTCAGCAACCACACATACAGCTTACCCATCACCCACAGATGCACAACTCAGGGAAACCCAGATGCAAACAACATGACTAGAGAACTGTGCTGCTCAAACATATGCACTGCACATGAGCAACCATGACTGCAAAATAGTAGAAGAAAACAACACATAAATAATTGTGAAACTGTCCTGAGTGGCACATTGGTCCTGTACACAGATCATCCACCCACAGTATAGTGTCACACTATGAAGTGGTGGGGAGGCTCACACAGTGGCAAGCCATGGGGTGGAAGACATGAGATTGAAGTGGTGTGTATCTCAGTAGTGGACAGGTGAGGAGTGTACAGTACACAAACACATAGAGGAGTTACTCACAATGTGTAGGCATCAGAAGCACATATAGGGGATGGCATGACTCCACATACAAAAAAAGTGGGGGTGACAAAGTGCCCTCCACGTGTGTGTAAATACCATGGGAAAACGGAGCGAAGTTTCACTCCAAACCGGACGCACAGCACAATCCATATTTCGTAATGAAAATACCACGAGTTCATCCACGTTTTATACATTTTATTCCACGTGTTTCAAAGTTTTATGATGCTTATTTCCTTTTATCATGTTGCATGTGAGGCGCTTATGTATGAGAAGCTTCTAATGCGGCAGATATGCCCATCCAGGCCTTTTTCCGCAGCATGATACATACATAGTTCTTCCTTAGTGGTTGATCTTTTTCACCCAATGCATTTCGGCTTTTCCATAAGCCTTCTTCAGGGGTTCACTACAAGTTTAAGAAAACCAACATTAAATAGTGAATTCAGACCTCAACATATACTCAATGTTAAACAGTTCGTCGAAGAAAATCATAGTGGGTTTTTACAGTACACCCCATAATCAACGTTTTCCCTCTAAGCGCGTAGCTACACGCTATCAATAAGTGCCCAAGAAATCCTCTCTCGGAAATTTAACCCTTCTGCGTTTTACCGCATTCTAGTCAGGAACTCCCCATGACCGTAACCCTTGGACTCGTGTTACACTATATACTCAGTTAACCGTTCCCCATCAACCAAACAAAGTCAGCTATCCCCCATACCTTCATTCTCTGTTAATGTAATCTCCTTCCCAGCAAAATGCCTCCTCGAGTAAAGCAGTATTCCACTCAATAATGTGGTCAGCCTTATTAGCTCATGTGACTTAACTCCTCCCGTCCAAATCGGCCAATCAAAATTAATCTAGCTGTTTGAATCCACATTCCTCATTACTACTCGTCCCATAAGGCACTGTTTCTATTACCTCGATCACCTTGATGTTCGATAGCAACCATAGTTTGAATACACTAAGGGGCCGATTCCGGCCGGAAATCTGTCCGACCGAGCCGGATCCGGAGAGATTTCCGACCGAGCCGGACTCCCGCAGTCCGACCGAGCGAGTACGATGCGGCCGTATGCTGCCCGACTCGATTCGGTCGGACTCCCATTGAAGTCAATGGGAGCCGGTCGTACAACGCGTACACGGGCTCCCATTGACTCAATGGGTACGTCGCGAACAGGGGGGCCCCTACAGTGGGTAAGCGTTGGTGCGACTCGCACCATACATGCATGTTTAGGGGGACCCTTGGGTCCCCCCTGTGTGTGACTAGTGCGGCTACGCGTGCAGGGGGGTCCGACACGGACCCCTGAAGTCCGGCAGCTCTTTGGAGCCGGACGCTACGAGTCGGTCGGGCTGTTCGAAGCGCGCATCGTACTTGCTCGGTCGGGAAACGTCTCCATTGCGTGGTGCGAGCCGTGTCTGTACGAGTCGGTCGGAGCGGTTGGGACCCGGGAACGAGTCGGTCGGCGATTTCGCGTGCGCTCGCATCGTACTTGCTCGCTGGGACGACTGTACGAATCGGTCGGAAAAAAGGCCTCCGAATCGGATCCGGTTAAGCCGAATCCGATTCGGTGCCCTACCGGCCGAGATCGGAATCGGCCCCTAAGTATTCAAACCCTGAAACTATGGTTGCTATCGAACATCAAGGTGATCGAGGTAATAGAAACAGTGTCTTATGGGACGAGTAGTAATGAGGAATGTGGATTCAAACAGCTAGATTAATTTTGATTGGCCGATTTGGACGGGAGGAGTTAAGTCACATGAGCTAATAAGGCTGACGACATTATTGAGTGGAATACTGCTTTACTCGAGGAGGCATTTTGCTGGGAAGGAGATTACATTAACAGGAGAATGAAGGTATGAGGATAGCTGACTTTGTTTGGTTGATGGGGAATGGTTAACTGAGTATATAGTGTAACACGAGTCCAAGGGTTACGGTCATGGGGAGTTCCCGACTAGAATGCGGTAAAACGCAGAAGGGTTAAATTTCCGAGAGAGGTTTTCTTGGGCACTTATTGATAGCGTGTAGCTACGCGCTTAGAGGGAAAACGTTGATTATGGGGTGTACTGTAAAAACCCACTATGATTTTCTTCGACGAACTGTTTAACATTGAGTATATGTTGAGGTCTGAATTCACTATTTAATGTTGGTTTTCTTAAACTTGTAGTGAACCCCTGAAAAAGGCTTATGGAAAAGCCGAAATGCATTGGGTAAAAAAGATCAACCACTAAGGATGAACTATGTATGTATCATGCTGCGGAAAAAGGCCTGGATGGGCATATCTGCCGCATTAGAAGCTTGTCATACATAAGCGCCTCACATGCAACATGATAAAGGAAATAAGCATCATAAAACTTTGAAACACGTGGAATAAAATGTATAAAACGTGGATGAACTTGTGGTATTTTCATTATGAAATATGGATTGTGCTGTGCGTCCGGTTTGGAGTGAAACTTCGCTCCGTTTTCCCATGACTCCACATACCACATACCATACCGGAGCCAAAAATGGGTCAAGTGACAGCAATGCATGAGAAAACTCACAAATAATGTCAGTGTGGCTGAGCAGGTCTGCCCAGTGAGCACAAACAGTAACAAGACACATGGCTGAGCAACAAAACACAACACAGACTTGGCGGCAGTCACATACTCTGCATACTCACAACAGGCAGCGATAACAAGTAGGTGTCCCCCAGGAGTGCAAGGACACAACAACACACTGCACAGTGTCCAACCTACAACTCCTACATGTGCCCACAATCTGAAGCACATGGCTGACAATTGAAACAAACATGCACTCATTACCTGGAACATACATGTGTGCAGTTGGCATTGTAGGGGCACACACACATCAACACTACTGACAATGACAGCCCATTCACACTGTATGACCACTCAAGTTCACATATTCAAATGTACCCATGTGACTGGGAAGACAGGCCTACACAAGATGACCACACATCAACACTGCTGTTCACACATCAAGAAAGATCGCACAGATATGATGGACCCTGGCCAGCCTGCAAGTAATCCTGTGGATAGAATCCACCTCTGTTGTGGTATTGCATCCTAACATGACATGTGCCCAATTTAGCAAACCTGACCATAGAATGATTGGGATAACAGTAGATCATCACAAACAACCATCATTGCACCCTCAAGCCTCAGAGTCAAGAAGAACTAAAGTGCCTGTCACCTCTGGCAAACTCTGAAAAAGTAAAACAAGCAATTGGCAATGTTAAAGTGGCATACAGATCATGTGTCACATGAAACCATACCCATACATAAAACCTTTAATTTAGCAAGGACATTGACAAAGCAGACAACAGGAGTAACTATCTTTATTACATCATACACAGATAGGCATCAAAAGTAGGAAACATCAAGGCCATTGGCCAGTACAAAATCAAAGTATGTACATGTGTGCATGAGAAACTGCACAGGGAATGGGCATCCAAAGTGACAAACAGCAAGGCCATTGGCCAGTCCATAGTTCAAAGTATGTACATGTGTGCATGAGAAACTGCACAGGGAATGGGCATCCAAAGTGACAAACAGCAAGGCCATTGGCCAGTCCACAGTTCAAAGTATGTACATGTGTGCATGAGAAACTGCACAGGGAATGGGTAACACCGTACACTGCCATGGGAATCAACACAGCTCCGGGGGATACAAATGGGCAGTCCAGGCACCGCTGTGGGAGAGATGGGTTTGGGAGGGGACTTTGCCTCAGACTTGGCTATCAGTTGAACTGGGAGGTGGTTGATTGTCGGGGCCAGTTGGAGGACTGGACCTGGGAGAGAGAGGACCAGCTGAGGTAGAGGCATCAGTGGCTGTGTGAGCCTGAGGGATGGCTGGACCGGGTGGCATGGTGGCACGGGGAGGCGGAGACAAGCTGCCGTGAGACACAGTGTGTGAGGGTGAATGTGGAGGGCTGGGTCTCCACTTCTTGGGGATTCGATAGGTAAGAATTGTCTTGGCAGGAGTGGGAAGTGGTGTGGGCACAACAGCCCCACTCTCCACCAAAGGTGTATCAGGTGCCCCTCCCTGTGGGGATATGCTGGATCTGGTGGTACGCTTGGGCTGGCCTTGCCTTTTCCCCTCCATCCCCTGTTGTCCAGGTAAACCCCCCACTTTGCTCTCCTGTCCCAGCTTCACAGGGGTGTGTGTGGGAGTTGACGTTGTGGGTGAATCTGCCTCAGAGAGCTGTTTGTGCTGACTCTTTGCAGGCACCAGCTTCACAGCAGACAGGGCAACTGTTTTTTTGTCTTTGGGAGCAGGTGTGGGGATGGGAGTGTCCTTGGATGGGGGTGATTTGGATGAATGTGAGCCTGAGGCCTGCTTCTTGGCCTGATGCCCCTGGGTGTCACGTGAAGGGCTTTTGCCTTTGCGCTCCTGTGTGTCTGTTTTATTTTTTGGGGATGGTGTCTGTGCTCTTGGCCGCTTGGACGGCTGCTGTTGTGTGCTGCGTGTGGAGTACTTGGCGCCTGAGGACTGTGGTGTGTGGGCACTCTCGTCAGGTGGTGCCACTGGCAGGGTATCTGCTGAAGGGACTGGAGCTGTACTGGGAGCCTATGACAGCTGAATGGCTGCCGTCACTGTGGAGGACAAAGACTGGACAGTTCTGTGTAGCCCACCCACGTCAGAATGAATGCCCTCCATGAAGGCAACTACCTGTGCCAGCTTCTTGTCATGATCCTGGAAGGCATTCAGGAGAGTAGTCTGACCCATACACAGCGGGCGCAAAAGGTCCACCGCCTCAACACTGAGGGCAGCAGGGGAGACAGGGGCAGGGGCAGCGGTGCCTGGGGGGAAGGACACTCTACCCTTCCTAGGGCTGCAGGCACGGCCAGAGCTACTGGTAGTAGCCGGGAGAGTGGGCACTGGACGATGTGCGGTGGAAGGAGAGGCAGATTTCAAACTCCCTGTGCCTGCCAACATCGAGGAGTCACCGCTGGAGTCAGATGATGCTGAGGTTGGTGTTTCCGGGTGTGATTCGTCCAGGGCACTCCTGTCCCCCTCCGAGGCGCTGGTCACATCAATGTCAGTGAGCTCATGTGTAGCAGTCGTACCAGAAGCTTCACCACTGGTGTCCGTCCCCTGTCCTTCCGTGCCCTCGGTAGATGCTGCAATAGAGAGAGACGTAGGTTCAGTATAGTGCCATACTCACAAACATCATATGCAAGCAAAGCACAAGACTAGAATATGATACCCCCATGTTGCCCACCACCCTGTGCAGTCTAGTCTGCATGTGCAACCTTAATGCAAAACTCAGAAGATGCATGGAAATATGCATAGTTGACATTAATGACCCATGTGACGTTGACACAGCCAAATAGCTGGCCCGTGCCTCCTTGTAACCTAACATACTGATCTCTGTAAGCATACCTACGTGCCTGTGGGTGAGATAGATGTACATCTCAACATGTTGTCTCAGTCACACATGGAGTCACTTTAAGGGAACAACACAGACACTGACTCCAAAATGTCCTTTTACAATGGCCATGAGCTACTGATATCCACCATGTCGTGCTTTGAAGCACAATGACCGTTGCACATTGGTGTCAGATGTGTAGCTCTCACAATTTCCAAGTCAGGCACTGCACACATCTACGAAAGCACACTAAGATGATGCACACTGCTGTTCACTGCCCGGTGGTGTATATGACACCCATAATGCTGCAGATGTCATAAGGCCACATGTCATCTTCCAATGTCAAGGGCCATTGTATTGAACACATGAGAAAGTACACGTAGCGAAAATGCATGACAGCTGCCCTAAACACAGACGCCACTTAGAAGCCATTGCATCACACTAGAAACATCACAGAGCTCCGCACTGGCTCAGGGTTGGGATACATGCAGTCACTCACACCCAAAGTCACCCTTCGCAGAATACTCACCCCCAACTTGCTGCTGATGGGCCCTCAAACGTCCATCCAGCTCTGGCTGTGTCACTTCCAAGATGCGGGCCATTAGTGGTGTCATGCTCCTGCGCGCCAACCTTCCAGTCCGAGGGAGCATCCCCAGTGTCATCTCTGCCACGTTTTTGCTCAGCCGGCAGATGTCATCCCACCTCTTGTGACAGTGTGTGTGTCGTCGGTTGGAGACACCCAGAGCCCGCACCTTGCATGCAATGGCCCTCCATAAGGCCTTACGCTGGTGAACTTTAAGCTGCAAGCATGGGAGACAAGAAGAGGAAGTTTCAGTGACACTGTGTTATGTACCACTGTGTGTCAGTACAGGAGCATGCAAATACATAGCACACCAATACAGAAATGTTGAGCAGAGGCCATACAGCATGACACGTAGTACATTTGCAACAGATTATCACATAGAAATGTATGCAGGTATGATGATGGACACAGTACATGGCCATCTCATACACATGCAGAATGCCAGCACAGAATGCAATGTGAAGAAGGCCCTCTTCTGTGATGCAGTATGTGGGTGAGCAAGACATACAATACATTGGAAATGATGTGTCGGGGCAGACTCACTGTGTCCAACACTACACACCCCTCAATGTCCTTGGCCTGTGAATGGCTACCTGTGTCATGGAGGTCACATTTAGGGACATGATCTTACATACTCACACTCTTCTCACAAGGTCTGTCTTGTGCATTCCTCAAGCCTAAGATAGCTCGTGGAGAAATAGGGTGGCAGACAACACATATGTTTCACTCTGTCCATTTACTGATGGGTCCTTGTCAAATTGGGCAGTATCTGTGCAGGCCAGGGGGACTCACACTGAGGTTAAACGTGGGCCATCCAAATATTCACATGCATGTACAATATGAGAGGGCAAACAGTGCCTTCACATGCGAGTCAGAGCACATAATGAAAACAATGGAAGAATTATATTTCCGAAGTACATTAATCTGTTGTGTCATAGGTGAATTTCCACCTTGAGTGTTACACTCAGGCATTTCAATCTTGTGCATAATGCATACATATCCATGGGGGCAATATGAAAATTGTACAGACATCCCTCAGTACCCTCTGGACGAAACACATTTGTAATGTCACAAATGAGCATGTGAAAACATCATGGACTCTGACATCCATTAGCACAGGCAATGTTTGTTTAGACTTCCACTGCCCAAACCAGCAGTGTTACTGTATGTCTGCAAAAACACTGCATGTCCCTCCCATCCTTAAATGCAGCCATGGATCTGTGGAAATAAGGCTACACACCCCATTTACCAGAAGTCAGCATGCTAGGCAGTGTATCACACAATTACATTAACCAGGCTCAGACCAACGTTTGTATTGTCATTGCTGATGAAGGGCTGTAGAAATGTACATGTTGCCATCCTCCCCAAATACTCAAGTGCAATATTTACTAGGCCATGTATGGAGCATGGTGTTTCAAAAATGAGGATGCATCCACATTAACTTGCACTCACAGGCACATACTACAGCAGAGCAACATCATGTGTGCACTCTTTGCACTCTCAAACTTTCACTCTGAAACACCTACCAGTACATCAGGAGCACCATAGAGCCTCCCATACTGTGAAAGCACCTCGTCCACCAGGACCTCCAGCTCCTCTGTGGTGAAGGGACGGGCCCTGATGTTCTCAGTTCTCGCCATCACTCGGTCCAGGAGACAGGAACAGCAGCAGTTGGGGATGAAGAATGGCAGGCAGCAGTGTCTGGATGCAGTGGAAATGTGTGGCTCACTCACAGACATATATAGCCCCCTGGGGTTGTTTCAGTGGTACTCAGCTGCTGCAATTGGTGTTCCAGGTCAGCTTTTTCCAAATGTAACCAATGACCGGGCCCGCGGTGGCGGAGCACGCCTACCGCGGGTTTCAAAAGTGTATTTCACTACCGCGATCGCGGTTCCCATTGGCTGAAAGGGCATGGGCATTGGTGGTGTCACACCGCGGGGCCCAGGCGGTCGCTACCGCAATCGTGCATCTTTCAATTGCACCCAATGACCGGGCCCGCAGTAGCGGAGCACGCCTACCGCGGGTTTCAAAAGTGTATTTCACTACCGCGATCGCGGTTCCCATTGGCTGAAAGGGCATGGGCATTGGCGGTGTCACATCGCGGGGCCCAGGCGGTCACTACCGCAATCGTGCATCTTTCAATTGCACCCAATGACCGGGCCCGCAGTGGCGGAGCACGCCTACCGCGGGTTTTAAAAGTGTATTTCACTACCGCGATCATGGTTCCCATTGGCTGAAAGGGCATGGGCATTGGCGGTGTCACACAGCGGGGCCCAGGTGGTCGCGACCGCGAATTAGCATTTTTACATTGGTGCCAATGGCCGTGATTGCGGTGGCGGTGCACGCTTATGGCCCCTATGGACACATCTTGCTGTAGCAATGGCAATGGCCAGTTCTCATCATTGAACAGTAGACACTTACTATGAATCATGCCACCAGATAGTTATATTCAATGCTAGTGTGACATTTAACTCACTGATGACTACACATGCCATGTCAGCGCACGGGATTACATGCATTGGCATGTACTCCCTCACATGTCACTTATGATGTTGTTGTGCATGTACACAGATCTGTTGTGTGATAGACTCTCAAATATGCATACATGTCAATGTGTGAAATGGCTAAGCAACCCACAGTAATGATGGACTGACTACATATTGTGTCTATTTCACTGTGTAGAATTCTGAACTCATGTTGATACTTGATCTTCATGCACAAACTGTGCTCATTGTGTTGTTAATGTGTGCCCTGTCCGACTCACGCAAGAAGGTGTGGCAGGTACAGCAGCTACGTAGAATCCAGCAGTGTTGCTGTTTCAGAGATGTGCTGTGTCAACTGCTCTCAGGGCTGGTGAGACAAGATGTCGGAATGTACCATTTTACATTCACATAGTCTGAATCTGTTTGGGGGGAATCACTATGTACATACTGAACACGTGTACAACTACTTTAGATCAAGGTGTCTCTGCATGTGCCTTGTGCTGTAAGCTGTTGTTTCAGGCCAGTCATTGTTGGCGCTGTGTCAGTCAAGACGTAAGATGTTGGACACATCTCATAGGGGAATTGAATTGACATGTGTCCCCTTTTACCTTATGTAGGAGGCGACCAAATGTGCATCGTCCATTCACATTGCTGGCGGACATGGAGGATGAGGACATCATACGTAAATTCCGTTTGGATCGACCTACCCTTCAGGAGCTATGTGGTCAGTTGGAGCCCCATCTGAGGCCTCGCAGGACCTATCCGACTGCTTTGACACCAACATGTAAGGTGATGGCGGCCCTGCATTTCTTTGCAACTGGTTCGTTCCAGTACACAGTGTCCAGCGCAGGTGGGATGTCTCAACCAAAGTTCAGCATGGTGCTACGTGATGTCCTGTCCGCCATGATGACATACAAGGACCGCTACATCCATTTTCCCAGGAGACAAGAATTGGCAGCTGTGAAGGGTCATTTTTATGACCTTGCCCACATCCCTAATGTTGTTGGCGCCATTGACTGCACACATGTTGGCCTGGTTCCACCACAGGCACGTGAGCACATCTACAGGAACAGGAAGCATTTCCATTCCATAAATGTGCAAGTGCTATGCCAGGCGGATATGATAATCTCCCATGTCTGTGCCAGATTTCCCGGATCAGCCCATGACTCCTACATTCTGTGTAACAGCATCGTACCACAGCTGATGGCAAATCTGCTTCCGGAGCGTGCGTGGATTGTGGGTGAGTACGCAGAGTCAAGTAGTGTGCTGTATGTGTGACCTGGTGTCCTCAGCTACAGTTATTATACAAAATTGGTCTGTGTATCTCACACCTAGGTGACTCTGCATATCCCAACCGGCCTTGGCTGCTGAGCCCACTGCGGAATCCCAGGACCCCGGGTGAAGTCCGCTACAATGAGGCCCATGGGAGGACACGTCGTGTGGTGGAGCGTACTTTTGGTCTTCTCAAGTCTAGATTCCGGTGTTTGGACAAGAGCGGAGGTGCACTACTCTACTCTCCCCAAAAGGTGTGTCAGATCGTAGTTGCATGCTCCACAACCTTGCCTTGCGCAAGGAGATCCCCCTGCTCCCGGACGATGATGAGCAGCAGATGCCCCCCCCTGAAAACCCACACATGTCCAGTGACGAGGATGGTGGAGAGGAGGAAGGTGTCGACCTGCGTCAACAGCTCATCAACCACTACTTCCCTTGAGTGTGAGTGACATTGTACAACAGTGCCATTAATAATAATAATAAAGATAATAATAATAATAATAATAAAGATATTTGTATAGCGCACAGCTACCCCAAATGGGGTGTCCCGGCGCTAGTACGGACAGAAGTAGAGATAGTGGTCAGTATACATTTAGTCATTGCGACTAAAGAGCCAGGTTTTCAAAGCCTTTCTAAATTCCTGTTCGGACTGCAATGCGCGCAATTGAGGAGGCAGGTGATTCCAGCATTTAGAGGTCCCCACCTCGAAAGTCCTTACCCCCCATTCTGGCCTTTGCGAACCGGGGGGTGGTAAGGTATCATTTGTGGTTAGACCTAAGGGATCTATTCTGCTGGTAAGGACGAAGTCTCTTCCTCTAGTAATAGGGCCCCCTACCTTGAAATTGTATGCTGTCTTTGATGGTAGTGTAAAGGCCTAAAGGAGCTTTTTGACTGCTGCCTGTTGTTGGCTCTGTGCTGATGGCTGATGTTTGTGGCACAGGGTAGTCATGGCCAGCCAACATGATGTCTATGTTGGTATTGTTTCCCATTGCAATGTGTGCTGGTTTGTGTACCTTGATAACTAGTGTTGTGTACTGGCTGTGATGCCATCACCTGACAAGTAAATGTCGTTCTCTTGTCTCTTTCTAGGTCCCTTCGGCCTCTCAATGCCTCGTCACAATCAGAGCTTCTGGTACATTGGAATCAGAGTCAGCATTGTACGTACTGTGATAAACATGGAGCTGAAACAAAGACATAGGTGTGTAAAGAGTGTTTATTTACAATGAGTGTTTGTGACAGACAAGTGACGTTTTCCAAAACAGGTGCTAAGTGAAATAATAAGTTGACAGTGACGGTAAATGAGACAATAGAGTAGTCACCACATTGATGTAGTGACCCAGTTTAACAGACACCTGCCATTGACATGGCAGTGTGGGTAAGGATAGTCAACAAAGTCAATGTGAAGGGGAACAGAGGTGCCATCATGGCTGGCTGTGCGACTGGCATTCGGATGGTGCTTTGCCACGTGTTCCTCCCGTGGTGTTTCTCGGTCGGCCCCTTTTGCGTTTTGCAGGGGGGGCCACTGCTGAGGGCTCAGCGGTGTCTGGGGAGTCATCCTGTTGCAGCTCACCCCTCTCTGTGGTCGCAGCTGAGGTGGTGGGAGTATCATCCTGCTGGCCACTGGAGGGGGGTTGAGCTGTCCTTTGGGCCGCATGACTGTCCTTCATGCCGATGAGGTCCACGATTTGGCCCATACGCGTGTCCATGGACATCACCAGCAGGCGGAGCTCACGCACTTCTTCCACGACCTGGCCCATCTGTCCCTGGCTTTGTTCGTATGCCCCAAGGACTCTGGCGATGTTAGCCAGGGCTTCGGTCCCAGTGTCCTCACGAATTTGGCCACCAGTTGCCCTCCCACCTGCCCTGCAGTCCCGGACCTGTGGCGTTGCCACTCGACGCACCCGCAGACTCGCCCTGCCCTCCTCTGATTGTTTGATGGTCTTGGTAACCACTAAGGCAGGGAGAGTGTTGCAGGCAGCACTGGTGGAGGTGGTGGTGGTTGAGGCCGCACAGGTCATTGCAGCAGGGGTCAGCATGGTTGTTGTTGCTGAGGTGGTGGTGGTGGGGACAGTGGGGTCCTGGGACCTGGTGCGCCCTGGCAGTCCAGATGGGCCAGGTTCATGCTCCTCATCCGAGAAACATAGGGAGTCTGCATCCGAGAGTCCATGTTGCAGGAAGGGAGACTGGCTCTGCAGGTCGGTGTTGTCTTCTGCAGCAGTCAAATGTTGATCTCCTGTTGAACAGAGGTAGAATGGTCATTGAAGTGCACCCCACAAGCTTGGTGTTAGACGTTTGGATGTTACATGTGATACACCACACAGTTTACATTGATATCACTTTGTATGGCTGCAAGGTGCTGCACATCATGACATGATGTGGAGGTACCTACATTACTTGTCCATGGTGTGACATGTAAATAGATACCATGTTCCTCATACAGATTGTGTGATTACAAGGACATGTCGTCGTCTAACGACTTGCAGCACATCAACTTTATGTGATGCATCTTTTTGGTTTGCTCTGCATGGAAGACGTTAGATCTGAGCAAGAACTGGCATTGTAATCTTATGCATGCCCTTGTCATGTCATCTACCTTGCTTCCTTTTAACAACTAAACATGCATGTTTTGTGTTCATATGGGCCTTCATGCTCTGCCACCATGGCACTTACACATAGCATTCAGTGCTGTGCATGATTGTGCCCTGACTTTCTTCAACATGTGACTTGGTGCTTCAAACTTTAATTTCTGTGACAGTTACATATGCTTAGCTGTCTGCACACTGGAAGTGGCTATTGGATCTATGCCAAGTTGGGTGACATGTGAGGGCTGGTGTGGTCATATGGCTCCATGCTTTTTGGGAGGAATGGCAGGGTGCATGCACTGTCTACCTACCTGTCCGGTGACACAGTTGAGGGGAAATGCTGCCACATGGTTGTGGGTGTGGGGGGTGTACCATCCTACAGAGCTGTGGGACAAGGGTGCCTGGTGGGAGTTGTAGTGCTGGCTTCCCACCCACAAACACCCCTCCCTGTTAAGATGGCTACCTACCTGTGAGTTTGAAGAGAGCAATGCAATGGCTGACACATGGTTGTGGGTGTGGGGGGGAGTGTTCCATCCTGCTGAGCTGTGGGACAAGGGGGCCAGGTGAGAGTTGTAGTGCTGGCTTCCCACCCACAAACACCCCTCCCTGTTAAGATGGCTACCTACCGGTAAGTTTGAAGAGAGCAATGCAATGGCTGACACATGGTTGTGGGTGTGGGGGGGAGTGTTCCATCCTGCTGAGCTGTAGGACAAGGGGGCCTGGTGGGAGTTGTAGTGCTGGCTTCCCACCCACAAACACCCCTCCCTGTTAAGATGGCTACCTACCTGTGAGTTTGAAGAGAGCAATGCAATGGCTGACACATGGTTGTGGGTGTGGGGGGGAGTGTTCCATCCTGCTGAGCTGTGGGACAAGGGGGCCTGGTGGGAGTTTTAGTGCTGGCTTCCCACCCACAAACACCCCTCCCTGTTAAGATGGCTACCTACCGATAAGTTTGAAGAGAGCAATGCAATGGCTGACACATGGTTGTGGGTGTGGGGGGGGAGTCTTCCATCCTGCTGAGCTGTGGGACAAGGGGGCCTGGTGGGAGTTGTAGTGCTGGCTTCCTACCCACAAACACCCCTCCCTGTTAAGATGGCTACCTACCTGTGTGTTTGAAGAGAGCAATGCAATGGCTGACGCATGGTTGTGGGTGTGGGGAGTGCTCCATCCTGCTGAGCTGTGGGACAAGGGTGCCTGGTGGGAGTTGTAGTACAGGCTTCCCACCCACAAACATCCCTCCCTGTTAAGATGGCTACCTACCTGTGAGTTTGAAGAGAGCAATGCAATGGCTGACACATGGTTGTGGGTGTGGGGAGTGCTCCATCCTGCTCAGGGGTGGGACAAGGGTGCCTGGTGGGAGTTGTAGGGCTGGCTTCCCACCCACAAACACCCCTCCCTGTTAAGATGTACCTACCTGTTAGGTGAAGGTGAGCAATGCAATGTCTGCCACATGCTTCTGGCTGGGGGGGAGTGCTCCATCCTGCTGAGATGTGGGACAAGGGGGCCTGGTGGGAGTTGTAGTGCTGGCTTCCCACCCAAGAACACCCCTCCTTGTTAAGATGGCTGCCTACCTGTGACTTTGAAGAGAGCAATGCAATGGCTGACACATGGTTGTGGGTGTGGGGAGTGCTCCATCCTGCTCAGGGGTGGGACAAGGGTGCCTGGTGGGAGTTGTAGTGCTGGCTTCCCACCCAAGAACACCCCTCCTTGTTAAGATGGCTGCCTACCTGTTAGGTGAAGGTGAGCAATGCAATGTCTGCCACATGCTTCTGGCTGGGGGGGAGTGCTCTATCCTGCTGAGCTGTGGGACAAGGGGGCCTGGTGGGGGTTGTAGTGCTGGCTTCCCACCCACAAACACCACCTCCCTGTTAAGATGACTACCTACCTGTGAGTTTGAAGAGAGCAATGCAATGGCTGACACATGGTTGTGGGTGTGGGGGGGAGTGTTCCATCCTGCTGAGCTGTGGGACAAGGGTGCCTGGTGGGAGTTGTAGTTCTGGCTTCCCACCCACAAACACCCCTCCCTGTTAAGATGGCTACCTACCAGTAAGTTTGAAGAGAGCACTGCAATGGCTGACACATGGTTGTGGGTGTGGGGGGAGTGTTCCATCCTGCTGAGCTGCGGGACAAGGGGGCCTGGTGGGAGTTGTAGTGCTGGCTTCCCACCCACAAGCACCCCTCCCTGTTAAGATGGCTACCTACCGGTAAGTTTGAAGAGAGCAATGCAATGGCTGACACATGGTTGTGGATGTGGGGGGGAGTGTTCCATCCTGCTGAGCTGTGGGACAAGGGTGCCTGGTGGGAGTTGTAGTGCTGGCTGCCTGTACACATCCCCCATGGAAATGTTGCTACCTACCTTTGGGGTGAATCAGAGGTAGTAAATGTTAGATCTGTGAGACATGTGTTGGGGAGAATGTGGTGCACATGGGTGCATTTTGGCCTAGGAGGTGTTACTTTGTAGTTGTGCATGACAGTACATAACAGTGTCATGATAGCCATTTTTTGGTACTTACCAGCCTCCACTCCCCCGGGTATTCTTGTGAGACTCTCTGGATGCAGTATGGCAAGCACCTTCTCCTCCCATAAGGTGAATGTTCGTAGTGGAATGGGAGGGCCACCGCCAGTCCTCTGAGCCAGCTTCCGGTTCTTGTTGTTACGCTCTTTCACCTTGGTCTTGAGGTCATTCCACCTCTTCCTGTTCTTCTTCTGGGTGCGAGGGATGGTCCCTACTGCATTGACCTTGTTGACTATCCTTGCCCACATTTGATTTCTGGTGGCTAATGGTGTCTGTTGGACCAAGTTTCAAAACAAATGTGGTTCGACTCTGATTACCTCATCTACCATCACTGACAACTCATTAACAGTGAATTTGGGCATTTTCTTCTGTGCCATGGTGTGTGATGTGCAAATGGGTTAAAGGTGCAGGTGTGAAGGTGGTGGTGGTGATGTGTGTGGTGTGTGTGTGGTTGTGATGGTGTGATGTGTGCAGATTTGCCTCTCCTTTGTGCTTTGGGTTTGGGCCCTTCAGTTGTGGAGTTGTGCAAAGGATTCTGGTCAGGGAAGGGGCTGGTTTTATACTCAAATATGTGGGTGGGTCAAAATGGAGTATTCATGTCAGGTGTGTTGTGTGGGTTGACCTGGGATTTGTATTTTTTACTTGCCATGGGAATGTGTATTTAGGGTATGTTAGGTGTTTTTTGTGGCTGAGCCAGATTACTGATACAAAAGGGGATGATGGACGGAACGTTTGAGCCAATCAAACACTCACCCCCAGTCAACTGATCTGGGTTTAATCCATCATCATTCCTTAGCTCACTCCACCACCCCAGTTCAGACATGGCCATATGCAAATCAGTCTGACCCTGTGCCTCATGGGAACAGTCCAGCACGAACTGCCAAGCCATGTCTTCCCTGGACCGGAAACAAGCATCCTAGGACCGGTTTCTGGCATTCCAGCCGTCATCAGCCAGGCTTGCTTGAATCCAGTGGCAAAGTGAGCAAGGGACCCACGTCTGGGCATACCCCCGCCAACTTAGGGCGAACAAAGCGATACAAAAGGGGATGATGGACGGAACGTTTGAGCCAATCAAACACTCACCCCCAGTCAACTGATCTGGGTTTAATCCATCATCATTCTTTAGCTCACTCCACCACCCCAGTTCAGACATGGCCATATGCAAATCAGTCTGACCCTGTGCCTCATGGGAACAGTCCAGCACGAACTGCCAAGCCATGTCTTCCCTGGACCGGAAACAAGCATCCTAGGACCGGTTTCTGGCATTCCAGCCGTCATCAGCCAGGCTTGCTTGAATCCAGTGGCAAAGTGAGCAAGGGACCCACGTCTGGGCATACCCCCGCCAACTTAGGGCGAACAAAGCGATACAAAGGGGATGATGGACGGAACGTTTGAGCCAATCAAACACTCACCCCCAGTCAACTGATCTGGGTTTAATCCATCATCATTCTTTAGCTCACTCCACCACCCCAGTTCAGACATGGCCATATGCAAATCAGTCTGACCCTGTGCCTCATGGGAACAGTCCAGCACGAACTGCCAAGCCATGTCTTCCCTGGACCGGAAACAAGCATCCTAGGACCGGTTTCTGGCATTCCAGCCGTCATCAGCCAGGCTTGCTTGAATCCAGTGGCAAAGTGAGCAAGGGACCCACGTCTGGGCATACCCCCGCCAACTTAGGGCGAACAAGCGATACAAAAGGGGATGATGGACGGAACGTTTGAGCCAATCAAACACTCACCCCAGTCAACTGATCTGGGTTTAATCCATCATCATTCTTTAGCTCACTCCACCACCCCAGTTCAGACATGGCCATATGCAAATCAGTCTGACCCTGTGCCTCATGGGAACAGTCCAGCACGAACTGCCAAGCCATGTCTTCCCTGGACCGGAAACAAGCATCCTAGGACCGGTTTCTGGCATTCCAGCCGTCATCAGCCAGGCTTGCTTGAATCCAGTGGCAAAGTGAGCAAGGGACCCACGTCTGGGCATACCCCCGCCAACTTAGGGCGAACAAAGCGATACAAAAGGGGATGATGGACGGAACGTTTGAGCCAATCAAACACTCACCCCCAGTCAACTGATCTGGGTTTAATCCATCATCATTCTTTAGCTCACTCCACCACCCCAGTTCAGACATGGCCATATGCAAATCAGTCTGACCCTGTGCCTCATGGGAACAGTCCAGCACGAACTGCCAAGCCATGTCTTCCCTGGACCGGAAACAAGCATCCTAGGACCGGTTTCTGGCATTCCAGCCGTCATCAGCCAGGCTTGCTTGAATCCAGTGGCAAAGTGAGCAAGGGACCCACGTCTGGGCATACCCCCGCCAACTTAGGGCGAACAAGCGATACAAAAGGGATGATGGACGGAGCGTTTGAGCCAATCAAACACTCACCCCAGTCAACTGATCTGGGTTTAATCCATCATCATTCTTTAGCTCACTCCACCACCCCAGTTCAGACATGGCCATATGCAAATCAGTCTGACCCTGTGCCTCATGGGAACAGTCCAGCACGAACTGCCAAGCCATGTCTTCCCTGGACCGGAAACAAGCATCCTAGAACCGGTTTCTGGCATTCCAGCCGTCATCAGCCAGGCTTGCTTGAATCCAGTGGCAAAGTGAGCAAGGGACCCACGTCTGGGCATACCCCCGCCAACTTAGGGCGAACAAAGCGATACAAAAGGGGATGATGGACGGAACGTTTGAGCCAATCAAACACTCACCCCCAGTCAACTGATCTGGGTTTAATCCATCATCATTCTTTAGCTCACTCCACCACCCCAGTTCAGACATGGACTGTTCCCATGAGGCACAGGGTCAGACTGATTTGCATATGGCCATGTCTGAACTGGGGTGGTGGAGTGAGCTAAAGAATGATGATGGATTAAACCCAGATCAGTTGACTGGGGGTGAGTGTTTGATTGGCTCAAACGTTCGATCCATCATCCCTTTGTATCGCTTTGTTCGCCCTAAGTTGGCAGGGCATGCCCAGACGTGGGTCCCTTGCTCACTTTGCCACTGGATTCAGGCAAGCCTGGCTGATGACGGCTGGAATGCCAGAAACCGGTCCTAGGATGCTTGTTTCCGGTCCAGGAAGACATGGCTTGGCAGTTGGCTGGACTGTTCCCATGAGGCACAGGGTCAGACTGATTTGCATATGGCCATGTCTGAACTGGGGTGGTGGAGTGAGCTAAAGAATGATGATGGATTAAACCCAGATCAGTTGACTGGGGGTGAGTGTTTGATTGGCTCAAGCGTTCCGTCCATCATCCCCTTTGTATCAAGCTTGTTACGCCCTAAGTTGGCGGTATGCCCAGACGTGGGTCCCTTGCTCACTTTGCCACTGGATTCAGGCAAGCCTGGCTGATGGCGGCTGGAATGCCAGAAACCGGTCCTAGGATGCTTGTTTCCGGTCCAGGAAGACATGGCTTGGCAGTTCGGCTGACTGTTCCCATGAGGCACAGGGTCAGACTGATTTGCATATGGCCATGTCTGAACTGGGGTGGTGGAGTGAGCTAAAGAATGATGATGGATTAAACCCAGATCAGTTGACTGGGGGTGAGTGTTTGATTGGCTCAAACGTTCCGTCCATCATCCCCTTTGTATCAAGCTTTGTTCGCCCTAAGTTGGCGGGGTATGCCCAGACGTGGGTCCCTGCTCACTTTGCCACTGGATTCAGGCAAGCCTGGCTGATGACGGCTGGAATGCCAGAAACCGGTCCTAGGATGCTTGTTTCGGTCCAGGGAAGACATGGCTTGGCAGTTCGGCTGGACTGTTCCCATGAGGCACAGGGTCAGACTGATTTGCATATGGCCATGTCTGAACTGGGGTGGTGGAGTGAGCTAAAGAATGATGATGGATTAAACCCAGATCAGTTGACTGAGGGTGAGTGTTTGATTGGCTCAAACGTTCCGTCCATCATCCCCTTTTGTATCGCTGAGCCAGATTACTGGCCATACTTTGTGGCCTGGTTGTGTGGTTGTTTTCAACCGCCGTTACTCTTCCGGAGCAACCGCGGTGGTCGGAATAGAACAGCCCTTCCGCTGGCTCTCCCATTCATTGATGCTTGCGATCGCGGTGGTCGGAAACAACTGATCGTTAAGCTGTCACCACAATCGTATCATAATTTCCCGTTCGGTCAATCCGCTGGCCGTGCGGTGGTTTTGGGTCTTTCCGCATCAAATCTGACTGCTGCGGACGGATTTTCACCCGCTCCGCATGCTCCCGGCGGACTTTCGTGGAATCCGCCCGCCGCGGTTGGATTACTCTGGCGGGTGATCCTAATCTGACCGCCAGTTTTCCAGCAGTACATGTGGACGGTTAATTTACGCTACCACGGCGGTCGGAATGCTTTTCCAACCGCCATCGTAATTGGCCCCTAAGTGTAGAGTATGCAACAAACAGTTCATTCGCATACCAAATAAAAAAACTTATTGCACTGGCCTACGTCCCAGTAACTGACGTGGCCGAACATTACAACCTTTTACTAGAAAGTCCTTACTGCCAGCAACACGAACAAAAATTAAGTCCCCACCTAGACTATTTTGGAGATACCTGGGTGGGAAGACTCCATAGATCAGGCCATAGGAGACAACTAAAATACCAAATTCCATGGTGGAATGTCTACCTTAGCACACTAAACCAAGAGGCAAAAACCAACAATGCTGTTGAAGGTTGGCATAATGCCTTCCAAGCATCAACTGGACGAGGTACACCTACTCTACACAAACTCCTACTCTCCCTCCAAAAAGAACAGAGCTACCAACTGCTAAGAATAGAGCAATCTGTTACACAAATCAGGCCTAAACTATCCAAACAAACTAAGCAAATGTTTGAATACCTACAACAACAAGTCAAACTATACCCTACAACAAAAGGCCTAGAATACTTAGCAATAATTGCCAAAAACCTGCTCTAAACTCTCAAAGCAGTGTAAAATGTATAATACTTTTCTGTTTAAAATATTAAAATGCATACAAAACAATTTTATTTTTTCACAAAACTAATTAATTTGTCTAATATATTTTTTATTAATAAATAAATATATATAGACACATTAATTAGATATTTGAAAAAATAAACAACAACAATAGTAAATTTCATAATATTTCCCTCCCACAATAAATAATTAAAATAACTTACCGTTTCTGTAGCTGTAGACAGAAAATCCCACATCTTGTAAAACAATCCAGGTAGCTCATAATTCAAATAGATTAAAAAGTTTCCCAAAAAAAAAAGAAAAAATCCAACTGTTCCAAATAGTAATCATCGGTCCGTAAATCCACAATCCAGAAACCATAAAAAACCTGAAAAAGTTTTTTTTTAAAAAGAAACGCTCCATGAAAACCCGAAAAATTAAGGAAGTGTAAAATAATTATTAGTTACTAAAACTAATTTACACTTCCTTAATTTAAAAAACGCAATCTTCCGAAAACCGCAACTTCTTTCGAATAAAACCTGTAAAAAGACACACAAACATTCCCACCCACACAAATATACACATAATATAAAATATAACGGTATTACAAACATTATACAAACGATAATAGGACATATCCTACCATACTTTACATTTTCTAAACTAGGCCTCAAAAACTAATGATACATAAATCGTCAAAACCTAACGTACGCATAAAAAACGCCATAACTTCTAAAACCTAACTGTACACACACTAACTACAACTTAACTACCTTTAAATTTAATTAAAAATGTAGTTTTAATAAAGAAAAGTAATCTTACCTTGCTCGACGTGAAGCAGCTCCCAACCGCGACCTTCTCCCCTTCGAAATAACCCAAAACAACCGCGAGCGGTTACAAAATACAAGCCCCAAACAAATATGTCAGCTTTAAACATATAAAATAAATGCAATTTAATTTAAAAAAAATTATTAGGTGATATAAAAATTCCTATCATGTGTAATTAAAATACTACAATTTATGTCCCTGTGGGGTCCCACAGGGATCATCACTATCCCCCCACTTGTTTAATCTATACCTCTCACCCTTGATTCAGTCTCTGAAGGCACAGAAGGTAACTACCTTCAATTATGCCGATGATCTACAGTTAACTTTCACAATAGATAACTCCCCTAATTCAATCTTGGAATTCCAGGCCACTATGCTCCACATTCGCCATTGGATGGACCAGAATCATTTAAAACTTAATCCAGATAAGACCGAACTAGTTTTGACGGGGAGTAGTAAGATCTTCTGGGGCCCACACTATTGGCCGGCGGAACTTGGATTTCCGCCCGAACCCTCTACCTCCGTCATGAGTCTAGGTGTTATCATAAACAACGACCTGTCGTTGAGATCCCAAGTTGGTGCTGTGGTCTCAACCTGTTTCTTTCAGTTACGTAAAATCAGAAAGATCAGTCGCTTGCTCAAATATATATTTATTTTTTAAATGTATCTAAAGAAATGTGAAACTACATTATCTGATATTACAAAATGTACACAAGTGTATAAAGCAATGTACTAATGTATTAAATAATTCTTCATTAATTATTACATGTAAAAAATTTACATATGTACAAACTATGTTGTTTTTGTAAAATAAATATAATTTCCTATCTTTATGTATTAGTTTATTTTACATATTTTTAATAAAAGATATATTTCTTTTTATTTCATAATATTTTACAATAAATAAACATCAATAAAAGATTTAAAACATCTAATTTATTGTCTATTGTTTTATTAATGTTATATTCAATGTTACATATTAAGTTTATTTTTATTAAGTATACTGTGTAAAATAATATGTTTTATTTAAATATATATACAATGTTATGTTTTTTTCCTGCACAACTGTCTTATAATTATAATTTGATACTACTTTAAACTGTAATAATTTTTTAAACATATGATTAAAAACACATTTAGCTAAATTACTATTCCCACCCCAGTTAGCATAAATACAGGGTAGGTGCTGGACACTAATCTTAATTAATTTTCTATTCCCATTCCAATTAATATTAATTAGGGGTAGGTGCTGGACACTGAACTTAAATAATTTACTATTCCCACTCAAGTTAGTATTAATTTGGGGTAGGTGTTGGACACTAAACTTAATTAATTTACTATTCCCACTCCAGTTACTATAAATTCAGGGTAAGTGTTGGACACTAACCTTAATTAATTTACTATTCCCACTCCAGTTAGTATTAATTAGGGGTAGGTGCTGGACACTAAATTTATGTAATTTACTATTCCCACTCCAGGTAGTATTAATTAGGAGTAGGTGCTGGACACTAAATTTAATTAATTTACTATTCCCACTCCAGGTAGTATTAATTAGGGGTAGGTGCTGAACACTAAACTTAAACAATTTACTATCTCCACTCCAGTTAGTATTAATTTGGGGTAGGTATTGGACACTAAACTTAATTAATTTACTTTTCCCACTCCAGGTAGTATTAATTAGGAGTAGGTGTTGGACACTAAACTTAATTAATTTACTAGTCCCACTCCAGTTACTATAAATTAGGGGTAGGTGCTGGATACTAAACTTAATTAATTTACTATTCCCACTCCAGTTAGTATTAAATTGGGGTAGGTGCTGGACAACAAACGTAATTAATTTACTATTCCCACTCCAGTTAGTATTAATTAGGGGTAGGTGCTGGCCACTAAATTTAATTAATTTACTATTCCCACTCCAGTTAATATTAATTAGGGGTAGGTGCTGGACACTAAATTTATTTAATTTACTATTCCCACTCCAATTAGTATTAATTAAGGGTAGGTGCTGAACACTAAACTTAAATAATTTACTATTCCCACTCCAGTTAATATTAATTAGGGGTAGGTGCTGGACACTAAACTTAAATAATTTACTATTCCCACTCCAGTTAATATTAATTTGTGGTAGGTGTTGGACACTAAACTTAATTAATGTACTATTCCCACTACAGTTAGTATTAATTCAGGGTAAGTGTTGGACACTAAACTTAATTGATTTACTATTCCCACTCCAGTTAGTTTTATTTAGGGGTAGGTGCTGGACACTAAACTTAATTAATTTACTATTCCCACTCCAGTTAGTATTAAATTGGGGTAGGTGCTAGACAACAAATGTAATTAATTTACTATTCCCACTACAGTAACTATTAATTAGAGGTAGGTGCTGGACATTATATTTAATTAATTTACTATTCCCACTCCAGGTAGTATTAATTAGGGGTAGGTGCTGGACACTAAATTTAATTAATTTACTATTCCCACTCCAGGTAGTATTAAATAGGGGTAGGTGCTGGACACTAAACTTAAATAATTTACTATTCCCACTCCAGTTAGTATTAATTTGGGGTAGGTGTTGGACACTAAACTTAATTAATTTACTATTCCCACTCCAGTTACTATAAATTTAGGGTAAGTGTTGGACACTAAACTTAATTAATTTACTATTCCCACTCCAGTTACTATAAATTAGGGGTAGGTGCTGGACACTAAATGTAATTAATTTACTATTCCCACTCCAGTTAGTATTAAATTGGGGTAGGTGCTGGACAACAAACTTAATTAATTTACTATTACCACTCCAGTTAGTGTTAATTAGGGGTAGGTGCTGGCCACTAAATTTAATTAATTTACTATTCCCACTCCAGTTAGTATTAATTAGGGGTATGTGCTGGACACTAAATTTATGTAATTTACTATTCCCACTCCAGTTAGTATTAATTAGGGGTAGGTGCTGGACACAAAGGGGCCGATTCCGATCTGGGTCGGAAAGCTCTCCGACCGATCTAGATCCGGATTGTTTTCCGACCGAGCCGGACCCCTGCAGTCTGACCGAACGAGTACGATGCGGCCGTATGCTGCCGGACTCGGTTCGGTCGGACTCCCATTGAAGTCAATGGGAGCCGGTCGTACGACGTGTACATGGGCTCCCATTGCCTCAATGGGTACGTTGCGCACAAGGGGGCCCCCTGTAGTGGGTACGTGTTGGTGCCATCCGCACTGTACACGCATGTATAGGGGGGACCCTTGGGTCCCACCTGTGCCCGACTCGTACGGCTACGGGTGAAGGGGGGTCCGGCATGGACCCCCGAAGTCCGCTTCCGAGAGCTTTCACGTGTCGGAGGCTCCGACTCGATCCGGCTGTCCGGATCGTGCATCGTACTGGTTCGGTCGTAAAACATCTCCATTGCGCGCCACGAATCGAGTGCGAACGAGTCGGACGGAGCGGTTCGAACCCAGAAACGAGTCGGTTGGTGATTTCGCATTCAAGCGCATCGTACTTGCTCGCACGGACGACTGTACGAATCGGTCGGAAACAAAGCCTCCGACTCGGATCCGGTAAAGCCGAATCCGATTCGGAGCCCTACTGACCGAGATCGGAATCGACCCCAAAACTTAAATAATTTACTATTCCCACTCCAGTTAGTGCCGGTAGGGCACCGAATCAGATTCGGCTTAACCGGATCCGATTCGGAGCCCTCTTTCCCGACCGATTCGTACGTGCGTCAGGCCGAGCGAGTACGATGTGAGCGCACGCGAAATCGCCGACCGAGTCGTTCCCGGGTCCGAAGCGCTCTGACCGACTCGCACGGACACGACTCGCACCGCGCAATGGAGACGTTCCCCGGCCGGGCAAGTACGATGCGCACCTCGAGCAGTCCGACCGACTCGCGCCGTCCGGCTCGAAAGAGCAGTCGGAGCCGGACTTTGGGGGTCCGTGTCGGACCCCCTTGTACGTGTAGCCGCGCGAGTCGCACACAGGGGGGACCCATGGGTCCCCCCTACCTGTGCATGTACGCCGCAAGTTGCATCGAGGCGTACCCGCTGTAGGGGGCGCCCTTGTTCGCCTCGCACCCATTGAGTCAATGGGAGCCCGCGTACGCGTTGTACGTCCGGCTCCCATTGACTTCAATGGGAGTCCGACCGACTCGAGTCCGATTGCATGCGTGCGCATCGTACTCGTTCGGTCGGACTGCCAGAGTCTGATTCGGTCGGAAATCTCTCCGGGTCCGGCTCGGTCGGAGTGATTTCCGGCCTAAATCGGAATCGGCGCCTAAATTTAATTAATTTACTATTCCCACTCCAGTTAGTAATAATTAGGGCTAGATGCTGGACACTAAACTTAAATAATTTACTATTCCCACTCCAATTAGTATTAATTTGGGGTAGGTGCAGGACACTAAACTTAAATAATTAACTATTCCCACTCCAGTTAGTATTAATTAGGGGTAGGTGCTGGATCCTAAATGTAATTAATTTACTATTCCCACTCCGGTTAATATTTATTTAGGATTAGTGCTGGTCATTAAACTTAATTATTTAACTATACCCACTGAAATTACTGTAAAATAAATGGAATTGCCAGACCTTTAAAATATATTTTTTTCTTTTCCCATTAAAATTACTATAATATAACTAAATACACTATACATAAAAAATTTCAGTATTTGAAAACACCTATAATAAATTACTACACTATATAATATAATAAATTTTATTATTTTTATAATTTATAAAACAAAAATATATAATTTAAAAAATATATATATTTAAGTTTTATTAAATTTAAAATATCACATATAAATAATAATGCCTCGACCATATGAGGGACACCCACAGGTGTATGTGCGATTGAAAACCAGCGGTTGGCGAGGGGAATAGCTCATCTTCCGAACAACAAAATAGTGGCTACCCACACGAGACAACACCAAATTGGGCTAAATGACAAAGGCCATAAAAGACTTGAATAACGCAAATTGAAAAATGGTGAATTATGGGACATTGAGGCCCCAATTACCTGTTATTCATGCCGATGCGAAAAGGGTCATTTCTGATTGGTTCTTGCCCCACCAAAGGAGTGTTTATGAGTAAGGACTGAAAGCTGAGCGAAATTTTAAATGGTTTTAGCACTGAAGAAGGTAACAAACCGAAATGCATTTGCGATAATAAACCGTTTCTCAAGATCCCCGGAGTGCTCCGCTTCTTGGAGTTGTTGTGTAACATGACGGACTCACCTGCCATCCACGGATGCACCCGCTGTTGTGTTCGGCCTCCTGGTGGAACTGTGTTTGGGATAAATAATATATTATCTACATAAAATACCTAAATACAAATGTTTCAATATTACATTTTAAAGATTTTTATAAATTTATCTCCTAGATTACATTTTTTTTAAATGTACACATTTTATTTAAATTCTAAAGTTTTCATTCTTAACAAATTAAGGAGGTCATTACGATGGCGGACGGAAAAACAACCGACCGCCATGGTAGCGGGAAAACACTGCCCGCCGCTACCGCGGGAAAACCAACGGCTAGATTAGGATCCTCGGCGGTAAAACTCCAACCGCGGCGGAAAGGAGACCCGAGAATCCGCCGTATGCCTGCGGAAAAGGCCCAAACCCGTCCGCGGCGGTCGGTTTCGCAGCGGAAACAGCCCAAACGCCCGCAACCACAGCGGAGACACCGCCATCAAAATTATGATATTCCCGACATCCCCGCGGTGCAGTGCGCTGTTTCCGACCGCCGCGGTCGACAACATTGAAGAATCAGTGAGACGGCGGAAGCGCCATAGCCGAGCCACCACTGCGGACGCTCAGTTAAAAAAATGGCGGTCGCTAGAAAAACACACAACATGGCCACAAAGTGCACCAACCATACAAGGCATGCACCCAAAAATAGCTAACACAGCCCAAAGACACACCCCCATGGGAAACTCCAAAACTACAAATCCCTGGTTCACACACACACCACACCTGCTACCAATACCCCATCCTGACACACCCACAGACACCAGTATAAATCCAGCCCCCAACAGACCACAATCCTTTGCAAAACTCCACAACTGAGGGGACATCCACCACAGATGACAGGAGAGGCAAATCTGCACAACACACACACATCACCACCACCACCACCACTTCCACACCTGCACCTCTAACACCTTTGCACAGCACACACCATACACATCACAACCACCACTACCACTCCCAAACCTGCACCCTAAACACCTTGACACATCACACACCATGTCACCACAGAGAATGCCCAAATTCACTGAGAGTGAGTTGAGGGTCATGGTCGATGAGATAATCAGGGTAGAACCACAATTGTTTGGTAACCAGGTCCAACAGACACCACTAGCAACAAGGACGCAAATGTGGAGAAGGATAGTAGAGAAGGTCAATGCAGTAGGGACCGTGCCACGCAATAGAGATGAAATCGTGAAGAGGTGGCACGATCTGAAGGCAGTGGTCAAAAAGAAGAGAGCCAAGAACCATGAGCTGGCTCACAGGACAGGCAGTGGCCCTCCCGTTCCACTCAAAACATTCACTGAATGGGAGGAGAAGGTGCTTGGCATTCTACATCCAGAGAGTCTCTCAGGAATATCCGGGGGAGTGGAGGCTGGTAAGTACAAACAAATGCCTTCCATCACACAAATGTACTGTCTTGCACTATTACAAAATAATACCTCCTAGGTACAAATTCATTAAAAAAAAAAAAAAAAAAGTCCGTTTTTTATATAGCGCAGCTACTCACCCTTACGGGTCTCAAGGCGCTGGGGGCCATAGTGGAAATTAAGTGAGCTCTTGCCCAGAGTCACATGGTGCTGAGCTGAGCTGCCGCCGGGGATCGAACCGTGAACCCTGTGCTCCGAAGGCAGCTGCCCTGGCCGCTGCACCACACCTCTCCACATTCATGTGCACAACACTCCCCCCAACACATCTCTCACAGATACAACAGACACTCCCCCTGAAGCCCCCAAAGGTAGTTAGCAACATCACCATGGGTACATGTGTACATGCTGCCAGCACTACAACTCCCACCAGGCCCCCTTGTCCCACAGCTGAGCAGGATGTAGCCCTCCCCCCACCCAGAAGCATGCCTCAGCCATTGTGTGCTACACCCTCACCTAACAGGTAGGTAGCCATCTTCACAGGGAGGTGGGTGGGTGTTTGGGAGGCCTGCACTACAACTCCCACCAGGCCCCCTTGGCCCACAGCTGAGCATGATGGAGCACTGCCCCCACCCAGAAGCATGCCTCAGCCATTGTGTGCTACACCCTCACCTAACAGGTAGGTAGCCATCTTCACAGGGAGGTGGGTGGGTGTTTGGAAGGCCTGCACTAGAACTCCCACCAGGCCCCCTTGGCCCACAGCTGAGCAGGATGGAGCACTGCCCCCACCCAGAAGCATGCCTCAGCCATTGTGTGCTTCACCCTCACCTAACAGGTAGGTAGCCATCTTCACAGGGAGGTGGGTGGGTGTTTGGGAGGCCTGCACTACAACTCCCACCAGGCCCCCTTGGCCCACAGCTGAGCAGGATGGAGCACTGCCCCCACCCAGAAGCATGCCTCAGCCATTGTGTGCTACACCCTCACCTAACAGGTAGGTAGCCATCTTCACAGGGAGGTGGGTGGGTGTTTGGGAGGCCTGCACTACAACTCCCACCAGGCCCCCTTGGCCCACAGCTGAGCAGGATGGAGCACTGCCCCCACCCAGAAGCATGCCTCAGCCATTGTGTGCTACACCCTCACCTAACAGGTAGATAGCCATCTTCACAGGGAGGTGGGTGGGTGTTTGGGAGGCCTGCACTACAACTCCCACCAGGCCCCCTTGGCCCACAGCTGAGCAGGATGGAGCACTGCCCCCACCCAGAAGCATGCCTCAGCCATTGTGTGCTACACCCTCACCTAACAGGTAGGTAGCCATCTTTACAGGGAGGTGGGTGGGTGTTTGGGAGGCCTGCACTACAACTCCCACCAGGCCCCCTTGGCCCACAGCTGAGCAGGATGGAGCACTGCCCCCACCCAGAAGCATGCCTCAGCCACTGTGTGCTACACCCTCACCTAACAGGTAGGTAGCCATCTTTACAGGGAGGTGGGTGGGTGTTTGGGAGGCCTGCACTACAACTCCCACCAGGCCCCCTTGGCCCACAGCTGAGCAGGATGGAGCACTGTCCCCACCCAGAAGCATGCCTCAGCCATTGTGTGCTACACGCTCACCTAACAGGTAGGTAGCCATCTTTACCGGGAGGTGGGTGGGTGTTTGGGAGGCCTGCACTACAACTCCCACCAGGCCCCCTTGGCCCACAGCTGAGCAGGATGGAGCACTAGTCCTACTCATAGGCATGTGACGGCTGTGCAGCCGCACATGACACCATGCCACTTAGTCCACAGTCACCAACACAAATAATGCAAAACAGTTGTGTTGTAGTCACCATGCACAAGTCTCTGTTCAAAATTGACCCACATTGTGTACACTGTGCCAGGCATTACACACTGCAACACTAACAATGATCATGCTGCCCTGCAGCAGTGTCTGGCCGTTTGTATGGCAAAGTGCAAATCACCCATGTCATACCACAGTGTTGCAATGTAAACAGTGGAAGTGCAGTGCACCCAAAAACTACACTGCAGCTGGGACTCACAATGCTAAACTAAGCACATCCCAAATGTCCTGCAACACACCCAGATACCACAGTGCTGCACTGAATTGCAGAACAGCACCTTGTCTGAATTAAATTGTCAAAGGTGTCTTGTTTGGACCACCAATGTGTGTATGCATTGACAATGTTCACATCTCACACTGTCTGTCTGAACAGTGCTGGTATAGTCTGGCCCCAAAACCACACATTGTCTGCACAGGGCTGAGTACATCTCACACACACACCACTGTTGACCACAACATGTCAGTGTATGGATGCCCTGGAACAACTGCTTCACCAGTACTGGGCTCATGTTCTCAGGTCCACAAATACCACGAAACCATGACAGTGTGGAAATGTATGCTGGGTGAAATCTTCACCCTGCTGTATGTCACCACTGTGCTACGAGACCATACCCCTTGCCCTATTGTGCCTTCAAATGTCGGGGGAGTGAACCCCACAGCCAGATAGCTGGGACAACAGTGATGGGGGACTATACCCCATGACCAAATGTAATCTGAAATCAATGGGTACAAAAAGCCACACACACATCATGCTCACCACACGCACATTCCATCCAAAGATTTCTACCAAGTCACATAGCCATGTCATTGCTCACCTTCACCTCAAACGGTAGTTAGCCATCTTCACAGTGAGACGGTGTAGTGTGTTTGGCTATCCGTCCCACAAAATGCAACATGCATGCTGTTCCACCACTATGGAGGATGGGACACTACACCCCCAATAAGAAGCATGTGGCAGGCAATGTATGCTACCCACCCAACTCACAGGTAGGTAACCGCATCTCACAGGTCGGGGTGTGTGGGGCTGGGAAGCTTGCACAACAACTCACACAGGCCCACCTGACCGCCAGCACACAAGACCCATTACTTCCTGGCACCAACATGCATGTGTCAGTCATTGCAATGTACACTTCAAAAGAACTGGCATGTGGACATATCATGCTGACTTGTCCCACACTGGACCAAGATGGAAGCCCTCATCCTACACACACAGAGAGGTGTCACAAATACAAGGAAAACACAGCAAACACAACATATCAACAGCCACAACATGCAGCCAGATATGCATTTAAAAAACATGTTGGCATAGGACACCAGGCCTCTCAATGCACAACTGCACACCCAGATAGCATTGGCAACTATAGTGTGCACACACCTAAGAAAATGAAACTGTGACAGCAACCAAAGTGTGAATGACTGAAACACATGTCGATGGAACTCCGAGCACAACCATGCACACCACTACATGCCATCTGACAGTAGCAGTGGTCCAGACCACCTAGGATCTAATTAAAGAAAACTTAAGCATGTCTGGAATTGCAAATACAGATATCTACACCACATTGAAAAGGTATGCATGAAACTACAATGCTCACTCACTGTGCAGAGAGAACCGCTGCAAGGGCTCTACAAGTGACACATAGGCGTAAATGGATGACATATGATTGATCAATAACAAGATGCCAACATGAGACTGTCAATGTCAAAAAATTATATTGTGCATGTCATGTCTTGACAACTCCCAATATGGACAAGTAATGTATGTACCACAGCAGCTTGTAATGCATCACTGGATGTCGGTCAATGCTAATTTGTACAGTGAACAACTGCTGGATGTACAAACAGTTGATGTAACACTGCTAACACAAACTTTGATGGGTGCAACACAATGACCATTTCTCATCTGAAAAAAAAACAAAAAAAAACAAAGGGGATGATGGACGGAGTGTTGAACATTGCAAGCACTCACCCCCAGTCAACTGATCTGGGTTTAATCCATCATCATTCTTTAGCTCACTCCACCACCCCAGTTCAGACATGGCCATTTGCAAATCAGTCTGACCCTGTGCCTCATGGGAACAGTCCAGCCCGAACTGCCAAGCCATGTCTTCCCTGGAACGGAAACAAGCATCCTGGGACCGGTTTCTGGCTAATCAGCCGTCATCAGCCAGACTAGCTTGAATCCAGTGGCAAAGTGAGCAAGTGACCCACGTCTGGGCATACCCTGCCAACTTAGGGCGAACAAAGCAAAACCAAAGGGGATGATGGACGGAGTGTTGAACATTGCAAGCACTCACCCCCAGTCAACTGATCTGGGTTTAATCCATCATCATTCTTTAGCTCACTCCACCACCCCAGTTCAGACATGGCCATATGCAAATCAGTCTGACCCTGTGCCTCATGGGAACAGTCCAGCCCGAACTGCCAAGCCATGTCTTCCCTGGACCGGAAACAAGCATCCTGTGACCGGTTTCTGGCTAATCAGCCGTCATCAGCCAGGCTAGCTTGAATCCAGTGGCAAAGTGAGCAAGGGACCCACGTCTGGGCATACCCTGCCAACTTAGGGCGAACAAAGCAAAACCAAAGGGGATGATGGACAGAGTGTTGAACATTGCAAGCACTCACCCCCAGTCAACTGATCTGGGTTTAATCCATCATCATTCTTTAGCTCACTCCACCACGCCAGTTCAGACATGGCCATATGCAAATCAGTCTGACCCTGTGCCTCATGGGAACAGTCCAGCCCGAACTGCCAAGCCATGTCTTCCCTGGACCGGAAACAAGCATCCTGGGACCGGTTTCTGGCTAATCAGCCGTCATCAGCCAGGCTAGCTTGAATCCAGTGGCAAAGTGAGCAAGGGACCCACGTCTGGGCATACCATGCCAACTTAGGGCGAACAAAGCAAAACCAAAGGGGATGATGGACGGAGTGTTGAACATTGCAAGCACTCACCCCCAGTCAACTGATCTGGGTTTAATCCATCATCATTCTTTATCTCACTCCACCACCCCAGTTCAGACATGGCCATATGCAAATCAGTCTGACCCTGTGCCTCATGGGAACAGTCCAGCCCGAACTGCCAAGCCATGTCTTCCCTGAACCGGAAACAAGCATCCTGTGACCGGTTTCTGGCTAATCAGCCGTCATCAGCCAGGCTAGCTTGAATCCAGTGGCAAAGTGAGCAAGGGACCCACGTCTGGGCATACCCTGCCAACTTAGGGCGAACAAAGCAAAACCAAAGGGTATGATGGACGGAGTGTTGAACATTGGAAGCACTCACCCCCAGTCAACTGATCTGGGTTTAATCCATCATCATTCTTTAGCTCACTCCACCACCCCAGTTCAGACATGGCCATATGCAAATCAGTCTGACCCTGTGCCTCATGGGAACAGTCCAGCCCGAACTGCCAAGCCATGTCTTCCCTGGACCGGAAACAAGCATCCTGGGACCTGGCTGATGAGGGTTTTGAACCCGAAACCGGTCCCAGGATGCTTGTTTCCGGTCCAGGGAAGACATGGATTGGCAGTTCGGGCTGGACTGTTCCATGAGCACAGGTCAGACTGATTTGCATATGGCCATGTCTGAACTGGAGGTGGTGGAGTGAGCTAAAGAATGATGATGGATTAAACCCAGATCAGTTGACTGGGGGTGAGTGTTTGATTTGCTCTAACGCTCCGTCCATCATCCCCTTTGGTATCACTTTGTTCAGCCCTAAGTTGGCAGGGTATGCCCAGACGTGGGTCCCTTGCTCACTTTGCCACTGGATTCAAGATAGCCTGGCTGATGAGAGTTTTGAACCGAAGCCGGTCCCAGGATGCTTGTTTCCGGTCCAGAAGACATGGCTTGGCAGTCGAGCTGGACTGTTCCCATGAGCACAGGGTCAGACTGATTTGCATATGGCCATGTCTGAACTGGGGTGGTGGAGTGAGCTAAAGAATGATGATGGATTAAACCCAGATCAGTTGGCTGAGGGTGAGTGTTTGATTTGCTCTAACGCTCCGCCCATCATCCCCTTTGGTATTGCTTTGTTCAGCCCTAAGTTGGCAGGGTATGCCCAGACGTGGGTCCCTTGCTCACTTTGCCACTGGATTCAAGATAGCCTGGCTGATGAGGGTTTTGAACCCGAAGCCGGTCCCAGGATGCTTGTTTCCGGTCCAGGAAGCCATGGCTTGGCAGTTCGGGCTGGACTGTTCCCATGAGGCACAGGGTCAGACTGATTTGCATATGGCCATGTCTGAACTGGGGTGGTGGAGTGCGCAAGATGTGGGCATCATGGGCTGAACCGGGAAACTTGGCACACACGTGTGAGATGATCATGTCCGCCAGGCACACCACTTGAACATTTACCGAGTGTGAATGCTTCCTATTGCGGTAAACCTGTTCACGTGCCTGTGGTGGCACAAGCCCAACATGTGTGCAATCAATTGCACCAATGACATAGGGGATATCTCCAAGGGCATAGAAATCGCCCTTCACAGCCACCAACTCAGGCCCCCTGGGAAAATGGATATATCTGTCTTTGTACAGCATCATGGCCGACAGGACATCCCTCAGCACCATGCTGAACATCGGCTGTGACATCCCGCCTGCACTTGCGACCGTGTGCTGGAATGAGCCTGTTGCAAAGAAATGCAGGCATGCCATCACCTTAGATGTTGCGGTGAAAGCTGTTGGATATGTCCGACGTGGCTGCAGGTGGGGCTCCAACATGGCACATAGGTTCTGCAGGGTTTGTCGGTCCAGCCTGAATTTGCGGATTATATCCTCATTCTCCATGTCTGCCAGGACTGTGAACGGACGATGGATATTGGGCCTCCTCCTCCTAGGACAGATCAAAGTGCACAGATGTCAATGCAGAAGACCATTCCCAAGTCTTACAACATGCACCATTAACCGACAGGGCACTTCACAAGTAGGTACACATCAGGCACACTACTCGTACACCTGTCCCCTTACCAGCAGCAATCATCTGTGCACCCCTCCGGCTCATTCGCATGCACAGTGTGATGTACTAACAGAAATGTGTGCATACCTGTGAGTATGACCCCCAGCATATGTCACTAATTGCAATACTACCCGAACACACCATGTTGCTGGCCCTGATACACCTACCAAAACAGGTTGCACATGGCACACTTCAACTACACACTGACCACCAGCTGAGCGTGGGGGACACGTGTGTGCATGTGCATTGGACAATGTGCCAGTTGCTGATGCCCCTAGTTCAGTAAATGAGACGACAGTGTGCGTTACATTGCACACACAGACATTCACCATTATCTACATATGCTATGCAACACATTAACTGGACAGTCTACATTTCATTACACAGCACATGTGACATGTGCGAGTGTATGTGACCATGCAATGTACTGGCGACCCATATATGGTATGTGTTGGTGACATGGAGTGACATGTCCCTTTTGTGCATTTGCCCTCATGAGGACCCTTCAATTGTTGAGACACTGGGCACTGTACATGTTGGCCTATGCAGAGAGCTGGAGGACACGTTAGGTGCAGCACAGCTACTCCACAACTCCATTAACGCTCACTCCAGGCACTGTCTGGCAGATATATGGCGGTGCCTACCACCTGGCCCCTGTGGTGTGGCACCGCCCATAACCCAGGCACGATCGTGGGTGACACCGCCAGATTTGTATGTGACAATGGCGGTCACCATGCACCGCACCCCAAATCACGGTCACTCCAGGCACTGTCTGGCAGATATATGGCGCTGCCTACCACCTAGCCCCTGTGGTGTGGCACTGCCCATAACCCAGGCATGATCGTGGGTGACACCGCCAGATTTGTATGTGACAATGGCGGTCACCATGCACCGCAACCCAAATCACGGTCACTCCAGGCACTGTCTGGCAGATATATGGCGGTGCCTACCGCCTGGCCCCTGTGGTGTGGCACCGCCCATAACCCAGGCACGATCGCGGGTTACACCGCCAGATTTGTATGTGACAATGGCGGTCACCATGCACCGCAACCCAAATCACGGTCACTCCAGGCACTGTCTGGCAGATATATGGCGGTGCCTACCGCCTGGCCCCTGTGGTGTGGCACCGTCCATAACACAGGCACGATCGCGGGTGACACCGCCAGATTTGTATGTGACAATGGCGGTCACCATGCACCGCAACCCAAATCACGGTCACTCCAGGCACTGTCTGGCAGATATATGGTGGTGCCTACCGCCTGGCCCCTGTGGTGTGGCACCGGCCTGGACCATGCCCGTGCAGCCAATGGGAAGCAGCCTCGCGGTAGCCTTATGCGAGTTTGAAAATCGCAGTAGGCGTGCACCACCCCGCGGAGGCGGTCACTGGAGGCATTCAAAGATGCACCACCGCGGTAGCGCGCACATGCACCCTACGGTGTGTCACCGGCATGGACCATGCCCCTGCAGCCAATGGGAAGCAGCCTCGCGGTAGCCTGATGCGAGTTTGAAAATCGCGGTAGGCGTGCACCACCCCGCGGAGGCGGTCACTGGAGGCATTCAAAAGATGCACCACCGCGGTAGCGCGCACATGCATCCTACGGTGTGTCACCGGCATGGACCATGCCCCTGCAGCCAATGGGAAGCAGCCTCGCGGTAGCCTGATGCGAGTTTGAAAATCGCGGTAGGCGTGCACCGCCACCGCGGAGGCGGACATTGGATGTATTTGAATGAGGCAGACCTGGTACACCAATTGCAGCACCCTGGGACCACTGACACAGCCCCAGGGGCCTATATATGTGTGGGAGGGCGCACCACATTCCCACAGCTACCAAGGACTGCTGACTGACAACCCTCCACCTGCTGCTGCTGCCTCAAGGGATTGCTGGCTGCCACCCTCCACCTGCTGCCTCAAGGGACTGCTGGCTGCCACCATGCACCTGCTGCTGCTGCCTCAAGGGACTGCTGGCTGCCACCCTCCACCTGCTGCCTCAAGGGACTGCTGGCTGCCACCCTGCACCTGCTGCTGCTGCCTCAAGGGACTGCTGGCTGCCACCCTCCACCTACTGCCTCAAGGGACTGCTGGCTGCCACCCTCCACCTGCTGCCTCAAGGGACTGCTGGCTGCCACCCTGCACCTGCTGCTGCCTCAAGGGACTGCTGACTGCCACCCTCAACGTGCTGCTGCTGCCACATGTCCATTGTGATGTCGAGGACTCAGAAGATCCGTGCCAGTCCCTTCACCAGTGAGGAGCTTGGGGTCCTGGTAGACGGGGTGCTTGCACAGTACCCAAGGCTTTATGGCGGCCCTAATGTCGTGGTAAGTCTCCCAGACTGTGAGTGAGAGTGCAGGGTGTGCACACGTGGGGTGGAGGTGCTTCGGTATGTGTCAGTGGTTGTGGGGCTCTGACATGCACTGCCTATCATGTTTACTACAGCGGGAAGGGCTTGGTGGGCTCTTTCACACGTTACCCTGCATGCCTATCCTGAGTAGAGGGACATGTCCTGTAGTGTCAGCCATACAGTGCAGCTGCATTTTGGTGATGCAGGAGTCTGGCCAGTTAGCGTTTGTGTGAATGGCTGTGTTGCTTCCAATTAACCCACTCAGTGTCAGTCCACCTGCCCTGCACAGTCCCCACCGAATGCCACATGTCCACATCACTGCATGTACAGTGTGTACCATGTGTGTTTGGCTCACGCCTCTTCATCTAAGTCCCATCTCTGCCATGTAGATTGCACAGGAGCAGGCGTGGGAGAAGGGGTGTGTGTATGACAGTTGTTGTCACTCTATGTGAGTTCCAGGACACAGTGAGGCTTTCACAGGGCTAGGACACTTAGGTCTGCGCAGTGTTGGACACAGTGAGTCCAACAACATGACACATGTTTTGCTATCTTCTCTATGTGTAGTTGTAGGTAACTGCAGACAGTAGCTGCAGGCAGACTACACGTTGCTTGCTGTGTTGGTATCCTGCATGTGAATGGGATGTGGAGGTACTGTGTCCACCATCGAACATGCATGCCTGTACGTCTGATTGACCAATGACATTGCACCATGTTCAGAGCAATTGTTGGCTATGTGACAGTTGTAGCTGGAGTTTTGGATGAGTCACTGTCATGCTACTGCATTTTCGTTGTGTTGTTATTGTGCACTGTGTCACTGGAACCTCACCCCTCTTGACTCCCATGCCTGCAGCTGAAGGTCCACCAGCGTAAAGCCGTGTGGAGGGCCATTGCCTCCAGAGTCCGGGATCTGGGTGTGTCAAACCGAAGGCGCACCCACTGTCATAAAAGGTGGGACGACATCTGCCGGCTGAGCAAGAACGTGGCCGAGATGACGCTGGGGCTGCTCCCTCGGACTGGCAGGTTGGCTAGGCGCAGCATGACACCACTAATGGCCCGCATCCTGGCTGTCACACAACCTGAGCTGGACAGACGACTGAAGGAGCATCAGCAGCGAGCCAGGGGTGAGTATGTGTTGCAGGCTGCCTTTGGCTGGGAGTGGGTGCATGTGTCTACAGAGTGTGCAAATTGTCAGCTGTGTGACGTTGGTTGTGTGGTGCAATGTTTTGTGAGTGGCCTCTGTGATGGGTGTATGTGCCATGCTTTTGCCCAAACGGCGCTTCATGAAGTGAGTTTTAGCACTGTGCATCTCTCTTACATTTGGAGTTGTGGCCTTCAGGTACCTTCTGCTGTGGGGTAGTGTGTGAATTCTGATGGATGGGAATGACAGTGTGCCAACTGTGAATGCGTTTCAATGAATGCGTGCAATTCCAGACCTCAGATGTCTGCCAGTCAGACATCTGAGGCCAAGGTGCAACAGTAGATGTGCCCATGGACTCGATATGGTGGATGGCATGTGTGCAGGGTCATTGTGGGCTGGTATGTTGTAGTCTGTGTGGTCCCCTACTGCTCCACACATATAGGTGATGTGCACCATGTTGTGGTGTTCATCCTTGCCAACATCGGGACAGTGTGTGTGCACAGGCCATTTTGGGGCTTGATGTGAGCCAACTGCAGGATGGTGTGCTGTGTGAATCACCTGGGGCACTTATGGCAGGACGTGTGGCGGACATGCACCGTTGTGTAGAAATTTTGGGTGGCAAGATATATGTGTGCACAGGGTGGCATGCAATGTGCTGCACACCTCTTTCTAGGATGCAGATGTATTGGCACGTGCTAGTTCTGTTGATGCCACTCATCTCACAGTACTTCTCTCTCCTATGCAGCAGCTCCCGTATGTGCAGACGGAGAGGGGACGGACACCAGTGGTGAGGCTTCCACTGCAACAGCCGCACCGGAGCTGACTGACACAGATGTGACCAGCGCCGAGGAGGGGGACAGGAGTCTGCTAGAGGATTCACAGCTGGAGACACAAAGCTCTACCTCATCTGACGCCAGCGGTGACACATCCATGTTGGGGGGTACAGGGAACGGGGACTCTGCCTCCTCTTCCGCCACACAGCATCCAGTACCCAGCCTCCCTTCAACCTCCACTGGTGCTGCCCGTGTCCGCACGAGTAGGAAGGGAAGAGTCACCTTCACCCCAGGCACAGCTGCCCCAGCCCATGTCAGCCCTGCTGCCCTCAGTGCAGAAGCAGTCGAGCTATCGCGCCAGCTGTGTGTGGGGCAGACAGCACTTCTCAATGCCTTCCAAGAGCACGACAAAATGTTGGGGTAGGTTATAGCTTTCATGGAGGGCTTACATTCCGACGTAGGTGGGCTACACCGGACTGTGCAGTCCTTGTCATCAACTGTGACAGCAGCCCTGCAACAGGCACATAGTCAGGGAGCGGCTCCCAGCACTCGGTCCGGCCCCGTGTCACTGTGCACCTCTGACGACAGTGACAATGCCCAACGGACCCCAAAGTCCCGATACAGAACCCGCAGCACACAAGAGCAGCAGCAACCCAAGCGTACTAGGGCGCAGACACCATCCCCACATAAGAGTAAGGTCACCCCAGAGCGCAGAGAGAAAAGCCCATCAGGCGACAGCAAGGGCCACAAAGCAAAGAAAAAAGCATCAGGGTCACAGGCCTCACCTTCCTCCCCTGCCAAAGACTCCCCTGTCCCAAAGACGTCTCGCAGAGGCAAAAAGACAGTTTCCACACACACTGAGAAGGTGTTGCCTGCTAACATTACACAGGATGAGGGCCCCATGGATAATCCATCCTTGACCTCCACTCCCATCCCAAGCCCTGTGAAGCCAGCATGGGAGGAAACTGTAGGGGGCAAAGCTGGTGGACAGAGGGAGGCAGGGCGGCGGCAAACACCAGGCAAGCGCACAGCGGGTTCCAGCATGTCCCCAGAGGGGGGGTCACCATCCACACCAGAATCTGCTTTGGTGTTGGGGTCATCTGTTGTGTCTGCCCCAGTTCCCCTCAATCCCCAGACAGGGAAGCCTTTCAGGATCCCCAAGAAGTGGAGAGGCACCCCTCCACAATCTCCGGCACACACTGTGTCTCACCAGGGCATGAGTCCACCTCCCGGGCCACCACCCCACCTGGTCCAAGCAGCCCCCAGCTACCACATGCACAGTTGGCTCTTCCACAGTTGTTACTCCCACTGCCCAGGGCAGTCCTCCAACTGACCCCAACACACAGTCAGCTCCAAATCAGACAGACAGCCCCATCTGAGTGGTGGTCACCCTCACACACCTGTCTGTCCACAGGGGTGCGTGTGATGCCCATTGTCAGGCCCATTACTCTGTTGCTGGGCATGGCATGGTAGAGTTGCATACATTCCCTGTGTAGCTTCTGATGTAACTACTCTGCACATTGTACTTGCCTTGTGTTTCACTGCTGTTTGCCCCTTGCCTGTGCAGCTTCTCATGGACTCACTCTGCACTTTGTCCTGCCCACTGGCCTTGTCGTTCACTGCTGTGTGCCCCCTGCCTGTGCAGCTTCTCATGGACTCACTCTGCACTTTGTCCTGCCCACTGGCCTTGTCGTTCACTGCTGTGTGCCCCCTGCCTGTGCAGCTTCTCATGGACTCACTCTGCACTTTGTCCTGCCCACTGGCCTTGTCGTTCACTGCTGTGTGCCCCCTGCCTGTGCAGCTTCTCATGGACTCACTCTGCACTTTGTCCTGCCCACTGGCCTTGCTGTTCACTGCTGTTTGCCCCTTGCCTGTGCAGGATCTCATGGACTTCATCTGCACATTGTACTGGCCAATGGCCTTGTTGTTCACTGCTGTTTGCCCCTTGCCTGTGCAGCTTCTCATGTACCTCACCTGCACTGTGTCCTGGCCACTGGCCTTGTTGTTCACTGCTGTTTGCCCCTTGCCTGTGCAGGATCTCATGTACCTCACCTGCACTGTGTCCTGGCCACTGGCCTTGTTGTTCACTGCTGTTTGCCCCTTGCCTGTGCAGCTTCTGATGTAACTACTCTGCACATTGTACTTGCCTTGTGGTTCACTGCTGTTTGCCCCCTGCCTGTGCAGCTTCTCATGGACTCACTCTGCACTTTGTCCTGCCCACTGGCCTTGTTGTTCACTGCTGTGTGCCCCCTGCCTGTGCAGCTTCTCATGTAACTACTCTGCACATTGTACTTGCCTTGTGGTTCACTGCTGTTTGCCCCCTGCCTGTGCAGCTTCTCATGTAAATACTGTGCATATTGAAATGCCCACTGGCTTTGCTGTTGCCCAAATTTGTTGTCTCAATATGCAAATTGTGAATAAACACAGTTGGTCCTGCAGTGAGTTGTGTCAGTGTCCTTCCTGAATAAAGTTGTTTCTGTGTGTGCATGGTTTACTGTGTCACAGGCTCAGTATGCCACTTCGACATTGCCAATGGGTTGTGTCACATTTCATTTTTTTGCAGGGGTGGGAGGCACTTCATTTCTACATGACTGTGATACTTATGGGTGCAGTGCAGGTGGTTGGCAATGAAATCTTGTAGTCATCTTCCTTCTTGGCTCATGTTATCTATGGTGGACACATGTCAGGTTTGTGGGCAATGGCAGCACAGGGTGGGAGTTTGGGCACAGGCTTACAGGCAGGCAGGCCAGGGTCATGGGGTCTGTGTGAGCTTCCTTTCTGTGTGCCAATCAGTGTCGGTGTATGGACATCTTGTGGTGATGAGTTATCCAGGTCCCATGGCTTACTTCCAATGTGTGCACTTGGGTGGTGGAGAAGTGTATGGTGTGAATGGGGTGACTTTGTTGTGACTGTGGATGTGTGTGCACCTGCATTGTCAACTACTGCCATGTGTGACCCTGGAGTGGTGTGCCTGTATGTGTACTTGTTTAGCCCTGTGGTTGTGTTTTGTGCACATGGCAGTATTGTGTGTTGCTGTTGTGGGAGGAGGTATGTGTGACATATCCTACTTGTGCTTGGCTGTCATGTAGTGTGTCACTGGGCCCTGTGTGTTGTGCAGCAGACATTGTCTTGTCCAGTATTTGGATGCCTATGTGTGGCTGGTCAGTGTTTGAGTTCAGGGCCTTCCTTACATCCCTGTGCCTATACATGGGTGTCCTTGCTGTCTCCAGGAGTTGTTGCATTGGGGTGACCGTGGTTTGTGTTGACTGACTGTGTCAGCCATGTGTGCTGTGATGGGCTGTGTGTGTTCTCACATGTGTCTTGTCTTGCATGTGCATCACACATGCTTGATGGTTGTGTCACTGCCCTTCCATTTGTGGGCACCTCACTTTGGCTTTCCTATATGTTGTCCTCCATTACTGCTGGCATGTGGTGTGTGTATGTAGCTGTGAGTCAGGGTGGTGTGTGTGTGTGTGACTTGTCAGGTAGTGTGTGCAGTGAAGTGTTTGGTCCTCATCTGTGTGTGTGTACATTTTGTGCCTGGCCTCAGTGTTCTTGGCTTGTGTGTGATGTTGTTGTGGTGTGTGTGTTGGCTGGGGCCTGGGCTTCTGTGCTATGTGTTCCTTTGCAAAGGGTCCTGCTGTGGCTGTATATGCAGTTGTTGGGACGTGGGGCATGGTGTGGCTGTAGTTGTGTGGTTGTTGTGCAGGAGTGGCACTTGTGAGGCACATGTTGTGTCCCTTCAGGGAGGTAGCTGGTGTGTTGTGGATGGAGTTGTGGCTCTGTGCGATTTGTACGGTGCCCTTGGCATGCGCTGGCCCTGTGCTCTGCGTTGTGTGCATGGTTTCATGCACACTGACCGCGGCGGTGACATGACCGGGACATTTGTTCATGAATGCGGTACATGGGTGGGCAGTATGTGGCGAGATGTTTTTGTGACAGGTGGGACATGTGTGTGTGCAGTGATGGCTGTGTGCCTGTCCCCACAGGGGTGTGTGGTGTTCCCATGCGATGTTTTTCCACCCTGGAGCTGTGTATTGTGTTACTTGCACTGTTGTGTCTGTACGTACCTGCGGAGGCGTCCGCGGTGGTGGATAACTTGCAGGTGGTGGATCATGTACAGCACCGGGAAGGCGTGTAGGGCAGGATCCATCGCGGTGTGTCCCGGGTGTTTCTTTTCTGTCTCCGCTGTGATGTCTCCGCCGTCTTTCGCTGTGCGGTTTCTCCGTCGCGGTGCACTGCCCTGTTTCCGGCATCGTGATATTTTCGGCGTACGGGACGTCATTCCGCACGACGGTGTGTGGTGATTGGCTCACTCCGCCGCGATGGCGGGCGCACTTTGATGGCGGTCGGCGTCGCACGCAGCGGGCGGGAAATGTGCAATGTGTGGCCATCCTAATATGGCGGGCGTGAAGACCGCTGGCGGCGTGCGGTAAATGGGTGTTAAGGCCACCGCCGGCACCGCGGTCGTGTCTCCGCCCGCCATCGTAATAGGCCCCTAAATATTTAATAATTTGCATTTATTATATTACATTTTCTAATTTTTTATATTTTATTTATTTATAAAACACAATTCAATATAAATATTAATAGATTAATAATTTACACTGTATACACAATTTTTGTTTTATTTTAGTAAATATTTTTTTTCTTTTTAAATTTCGAAATATTTCAACAAAATGTATAAAACTGTAACCAACATTATATCCTATAAACACAACTCCAAACTGATTAAACAATACATTCAATATACAAATATAATATAACCAAAATGAGTATAGAAACTTCCAATTTTTTTGACATTTCATTTAATATTTTTTAAACACTCCCCACCCTTATCCACTAGAAACTCAACATCCCACTCCTAAAAAAATTATTTCAAAATTAGATATAATCTTTTCTAAATTATAAATTAAAATTTCGAAGTTATTATAAATTAAAATACATTATTTTAAAACACTCCCCACCCTTAGCCCCTATAAACCCATCTTGCTCCTAAAAATTATTTTTCTAAATTCGAAATTATATTTTCTAAATTCTATTTTTAAATTTCGAATTTATTATAAATTAAATACAATTATTTTAAAACACTCCCCACCCTTATCCCCTATAAACCCAACATCCCGCTCCTAAAAAATATTTTTATAAATGTAAAAATGTATTTTCTAAATTATAATTTTAAATTTCAAATTTATTATAAATTAAAAACAATTATTTTAAAACACTCCCCACCATTATCCCCTATAAACCCAACATCCTGCTCCTAATTTTTTTTTCAAAATTCGAAATTATATTTTCTAAATTAAAAATTTAAATTTCAAATTTATTATAAAGTTAAATCAATTATTTTTAAAACACTTGTGTGGCATCTGCTTGCATCTTTGACATCTCTATTGAAGTCATGGTTACTAGGGAACGTATGTCATAATGCTCTTGTTGCAGCTTGGTTACTATGAGTTGGAATGTTACCATTTAAAATGTAACTGGAGAGCTGATTGACCTGTTGTCCTGCCTTGATGGGATCTTCTTCCTATACAATAAACCTACAACTTATATCTTCAAATCTGCCTTGCGTGATCCTTCTCTCTGGATGTCAGGATCCTACACTGGCGTAGTCGGCAGGATCAGTTTTTATCCCCTATAAACTCAACATCCCGCTCCTAAAAAATATTATACAAATGAATTTTTTTATAACATTAACTAACTAAGATTATACTACAAACAAACTCTAAATACATTAAAATATAGTACAATAACGATATTTTAACATAACCATATTTTAACAGTCGATATTACAAACTTCGATATTTTTAACAATACTTAAAATCGATATTTGTAACATCGATATACATAACATCGATATTTAATACTATCGATATACTAAACTCGATATTTATGTATATCGATATTAAAATTTCGATATTATGTCTACTTACCCAGAATTCCGAGGCTGTGCATTCCTGAATCCACCTCATTCATCTTTAATTCCCTAACAGACACCACATTCGCCTTTATCTCACTCATGCATGCCCCTGCTTTCTCCCTTTGTGACAGTGTTTATGTCTTTCTCTTCCTCCATCTTTCCACTTTTTTAATTTTTTCCTCTACAGCTCTCAGTAAACATCTAATGCAGATAAATAAGTGCCGGCCCTCAAAAAATAATTGCCCGTGCCTCCCATCGGAAATCACCGGCCCAAATTAAGCACTGCCTTTTAACCAACAGAATTAAGTTATTGAGGGGCATATTTACCAAATAAACATGCTGCGCTGCGTGATAGGGAAAGGGCAGGAAGGCAACATACTTAACAATATACAGCGCATTCCTGTCATTTCCCAGCGCTGGCACACAATGTGCTGCCTAGCGCCAACGCAGGCCCCCTTGCACCATGGTGCAAGGGGACCTGCGTTGTAAGCAGGATTGTTTTTGTGCAGTATGGGACACCTTGCCGCACAAAAACAATCCCCTGAGGCATATTCCTCTTTCTATGTGTGCTGCAGAATGTAGCACGCATAGAAAGAGGAAGTAACGAGGAGAAATAAAGATATTTCTCCTCATTACGCTTCACCTGGGAAGGCATAGCATTTTGATGCATTCACAGGTTTACCAGTAATGGTAAATCAGGAAATGTGCCAAAATCTATGGGTGGATGCGTGGGAACACCCTTGCTCTACCCATGGAACGCCTCCCTGGGGCAGAGTAGCTCAACGCAGTGATTTGTGCTGCGTTGTGTTACTTTACATTTATCAAACCACGCACAAGTATTTTATATATGTATGTATTTATAATGTGCTTATACATTGACATGCATCATAATGCTGAGACACAAAAGAAAAGACAATAGGGCAGCCACCTAGTTTTCACAGACCAAATTAATCAGACCAAATTTTAAAGCCTTCCTGAAGGTGACATTGATCTCAATACTGCATAGAGAAAGTGGGAGATCATTCCAAAGTTCAGGGGCAAAAAAGTGAAAGAATCTGCCTCCACTACAAGCATTTTTTTCCTTCTTAGAATAACAAACAGATAAAACAGTGAGGAACAAAGAAGTCTTTTGGTCTGTGGGGGCTGCAAGGACATGGACAGTAAGCTTCTTCTTGACCAAACTAAGGGGCCTATTACGATGGCGGTCGGAAGACCTCCCCGACCGCCATGGTAGCGGAAAACAACATCCCGCAGGTACCGCGGCAAAGCAGGCGGCCAGATTGGGATGTCCCGCCCAAAAAAAACGACCGCGGCAGTGAGAGCCACCGAAAAACCGCCCGTAGCGGGCGGAGAAGGTGAAAACCCGTCCGCGAAGGTCGGATTCCCGGAGGAAACAAATTAAACAGCCGCCACGACAGCAGAGACACCGCACGGAACATTAGGATATCCCCGATGTGACCGCGGTACGTTCCGCTGAATCCGACCGCCGAAAACGCCAACAGTGATGAATGGGAGAGCCGCCGGAAGAACTGCAGCAGAGCCACCGCTGCGGACGCTCCGTGACAAATATGGCGGTTGACAGAAAAAACACACAACAAGGCCACAAAGTGCACACAGCAAACTAGCCATGCACCCAAAAATCCATAACACACCCCAATGACACAACCACATGGCAACTACAAAAATACAAATCCCAGGACAACCCACACAACACACCTGACAGCAATACCCCATTTGGACACACCCACATAGCTGAGCATAAAACCAGCCCTTTCCCTAACCACAATCCTTTGCAAAACTCCACAACTGAAGGGCCCAACACCAGAACACAAAGGAGAGGCAAATCTGCACACCATCACTACTCACACCACACACAGCACCACCACAACATCCACACCTGCACCTCTAATCCCTGTGCACATCACACACCATACACATCACCCCCACCCCCACCACTCACACACCTGCACCTCAAACCCCTTAGCACATCACACACCATGGCACCACAGAAAATGCCAAAATTCACAGACAGTGAGTTGACATTCATGGCAGATGAGATAGTCAGAGTTGAACCACAACTGTTTGGTAACCTGGTCCAACAGACACCATTAGCCAGAAGAAATCAAATGTGGGCAAGGATAGTCGAAAGGTCAATGCAGTAGGGACCATCCACGCAACAGACAGGAAATCATGAGGCGGTGGCATGACCTGAAGAGTGTTGTCAAAAAGAAGCGGAGCAAGAACCATGAGCTGGCTCAGAGGACTGGCGGTGGCCCTCCCATTCCACTAAGAACATTCACTGCATGGGAGGAGAAGGTGCTTGCCATACTGCATCCAGAGAGTCTCACAGGAATACCCGGTGGAGTGGAGGCTGGTAAGTACAAACAAATGTAGAGCATTATACAGCAATGTACTGTCAAGCACAACTACAAAGCTACATCTCAGAGGCACAAGTAGATCCATATGCACCACAATATCCAACACATGTCCCACAGATGTAATATCCACTACATCTGAATCACCCCAAAAGGTAGCTAACATTTACAGGGTTGCATGTGTCCAGGCAAATAGCACTACAACTCCCACCAGGCCCCCTGTCCCACCCCTGAGCAAGATGGAGCACCCCCCCGAAGCATGTGGCAGCCATTGTATCACAACAACAAAACTAACAGGTAGGTAGCCATCTTAAAAGGGAGGGCTGTTTGGGGGTGGGAGGCCTGCAGTTCTATTCCCACCATGCCCCCTGTCCCACCCCTGAGCAGGATGGAGCACTCCACACCCAGAAGCATTGGGAAGCCATTGTCTCACGACAAACAAACTAACAGCTAGATAGCCATCTTAAATGGGAGGGCTGTTTGGGGGTGGGAGGCCTGCACAACAACTCCCACCATGCCCCATGTCCCACCCCTGAGCAGGATGGAGCACTCCACACCAAGAAGCATTGGCAAGCCATTGTCTCACGACAAACAAACTAACAGTAGGTAGCCATCTTAAATGGGAGGGCTGTTTGGGGGTGGGAGGCCTGCACAACAACTCCCACCATGCCCCCTGTCCCACCCCTGAGCAGGATGGAGCACTCCACACCCAGAAGCATTGGCAAGCCATTGTCTCACTACAAACAAATTAACAGCTAGGTAGCCATCTTCCCAGGGAGGGCTGTGTGGGGGTGGGAGGCCTGCACAACAACTCCCACCATGCCCCCTGTCCCACCCCTGAGCAGGATGGAGCACCCCCGCCCACCCAGAAGCATGTGGCAGCCATTGTATCACAACAACAAAACTAACAGGTAGGTAGTAGCCATCTTAAAAGGGAGGGCTGTTTGGGGGTGGGAGGCCTGCACAACAACTCCCATCATGCCCCCTGTCCCACCCCTGAGCAGGATGGAGCACTCCACACCCAGAAGCATTGGCAAGCCATTGTCTCACTACAAACAAACTAACAGCTAGGGAGCCAACTTAACAGGGAGGGCTGTTTGGGGGTGGGAGGCCTGCACAACAACTCCCACCATGCCCCCTGTCCCACCCCTGAGCAGGATGGAGCACTCCACACCCAGAAGCATTGGCAAGCCATTGTCTCACTACAAACAAACTAACAGCTAGGTAGCCATCTTCCCTGGGAGGGCTGTGTGGGGGTGGGAGGCCTGCACAACAACTCTCCCCATGCCCCCTGTCCCACCCCTGAGCAGGATGGAGCACCCCCCCACCCAGATGCATGTGTCAGTCATTGCACTGTCCACTTCAAACTAACAGGTAAGTAGACATCTCATGCCCTCTTGTCCCATCCCTGAGCAGGATGGAAGCCTCCACCACACACAAAGACGTGACACAAATCCAACCCAAATGTGTAAACAGAACAGGTAAGTAGCCAGTACCTGCACACAGCCATTCCTCCCAAAAAGCATGGTGCCATATGACAACACCAGCCCTCTCATCACACTAAAATATCCACAGATCCAATTGCCACTCACAGTGTCCAGACAGCCAAGCAAATGTAACGGCCACAGCAACAAAAGTGTGACACACCAATTCACATGTAGAAGAAAGTCTGTGCACAATCATGCACAGCACTGACTGACATGTGTAAGTGCCATGTGGCCAGAGCTGCAAGGACCATATGTAAACAAAGAAAGCATGGTTGGTGGTACAAATTCAGATTTGCACATGACATGACAAAGGTATGCATGAGATGTCAATGGCCAGTTCATGCTCAGATGTAACGTCTGCCAGGGCAGAGTAATCAACAAAGAGGCGTCACACAAAATCTTTGTTGCGCTTGTCCCTAGATGGCAACATGTCCCTGTAATCACAAAACATGCACGTGGCGCATGCTATGTCTTGACACCTCACACCATGGACAAGTAATGCATGTACCTCAACATCATCTCAGGAGGCACAGCAGTGCGCATACAAACAATGTGATGATCAGTCAACTGTGTGGTGTACAAACAGTGAATAATACACAGCTAACACAAAGCTTGCGTGGTGCACTACAATGACCATTTCCCATCTGTCCCACAGGTGACCAAGAACTGACTGCAGAGGACAACACCAGCAACCTGCAGAGCCAGTCACCCCCCGGAACATGGACTCTCGGATGTTGACTCCCGGGAATCAGAGGACGAGGAGCTCGTAGCGGGACCATCTGGTGTGCCAGGGCGCAACCGGTCCCAGGAACCCATTGTCTCCCCCACCACATCTGCAGCAACACCAACAGCTATGCAGACCCCTGCTGTTATGACCTGTGCGTCCTACACCACCACCACCAGTGCTGCCTGCAACACTCTTTCTGTCCCAGAGGATGACCACCCCACACCAACAACTGAGGAGGGCAGGGAGAGGATGCGGGTGCCTACAGTGGTGAGGCAACAGGTCCGTGGGAGCAGGGCAGGTGGGAGGGGCAGGGTCACTCAGAGACAACCGGAGCCTGGGACCGAAGCCCTGGACAGCATCAACAGAGTCCTTGGGGCATATGACCGGGCCCAGGGGCGAACGGCCCGGGCAGAAGAAGATTCCCGCGAGCTCCTCCTGCTGAGGAGGTCCATGGACACCCGCATGGGACAAATTGTGGGCCTCTTGGGCCAGATAGTGGCGGCACTGAGGGACAGGCCAGCGCCACAAACAACACCTCCACCTGCCCCTGCTGTGCCACAGGATGACAGTTCAACATCCTCCCCTGCGGCCACAGAGAAGGGTGAGTCCTCAGACCCCACTGGCCCTACAGCAGAGTCCTCCCCTGCCAAGCGACGAAGGGGGCGGCGCAAGAAATCCCTGGGAGTATCCCGTGTCAAAGCACCTGCCAAACATCCGTCACGGAGCCAGCCATGATGGCAACACTCCTCACCACTGCATTGACTTTCTAGACTGTCCTTCCCCACACTGCCTTGTGAATGGCATCTGTCTGTTGGACTGGGTCACCACACCAATGTGGTGACTACTCGATACTCTCATTTACCATAACTGTCAACTCACTGCTTCACTAATCACCTCAATGTAAATGTTCACCCCACTCACATGTCACCATTGTAAATAAATACTCCTTACACACATGTCGTTGTCACTGCTCCGTCTTTATTCCAGGATGTGCAGTCTTCACCATGATTACAATGTACCAGGAGCATGGAATGTATGTAGGCAAGGAGAGGCTGAAGGGACCTAGGAAAACACAACAGAACAAGATTCACTAGTCTGGGTGTGGCATCATACAACACTTACCATCAAGCAAATACAACATGCACACATCACAAATGAGCAACAAGTGCCAACATACACATCCTGTAGATGTTCCAAACCACCCTGTCCCATAAACATTGTCAGCCACCACTGAGTCAACAACCGGCTGCAGTCACAAAGCTCACATACACCTTCACAACAACAGCAACATCATCAGACAATGGGTCCGTTGTTCACTGTCACTCACCTTCAAGTGAAGTAGCGGGTGATGAGCTGTTGACACAGGTCAACACCTTCCTCCTCTCCACTGTCCTCATCACTGGACACGGGTTGGTTTGCAGGTGGGGGCCTTGGCTGCTCATCATCATCCAGGATCAGGGGGATCTCCTTGTGAATGGCTAGGTTGTGGAGCATGCCACAGCAATCTGACACACCTTCCTGGGTGAGTACATGAGTGCACCTCCCGTCTTGTCAAGGCAGCGAAATCGTGACTTGAGGAGACCAAAAGTCCGCTCCACCACACGACGTGTCCTCCCATGGGCATCATTGTAGCGTACATCAGCTGGTGTCCTGGGATTACGCAGTGGGCTCAGCAACCACGGATGGTTGGGATATGCAGAGTCACCTAGGTGTGAGAGACACAGATAAACCTTGTAATTATTCTGTGGCAGAGGACAGCATGTCACACACACAACACGCTACTGGACTCTTCGTACTCACCCACAATCCATGCACACTCAGGAAGCAGATTAGCCATGAGCTGGGGTACAATGCTGTTCCGCATGATGTAGGAGTCATGGGCTGAGCCTGGATATCTGGCACACATGTGCGTGATGATCATGTCCGCCTGGCACACCACTTGCACATTTACGGAGTGGAAATGTTTGCGATTCCTATAAATGTGCTCCCGTGCCTGTGGTGGAACAAGCCCAACATGGGTGCAATCAATGGCCCCAACAACATGGGGGATGTGTCCATGGGCATAAAAGTCTCCCTTTACGGCCGCCAATTCCGGCACCCTGGGGAAATGGATGTACCTGTCCTTGTAAATCATCATGGCGGCCAGGACATCATGCAGCACCATGCTGAACATGGGTTGCGACATCCCACCTGCACTGGACACCGTGTGCTGGAATGACCCAGAGGCAAAAAAATACAGAGCCGCCATCACCTTGGATGTTGGGGTGAAAGTTGTTGGATATGTCCTGCGAGGCTGCAGGTGGGGCTCCAACATAGCACAGAGGTTTTGTAGGGTGGCTCTGTCCAGACGGAACTTCCGGATGACCTCCTCATCCTCCATGTCTGCCAGCACAGTGTAGGGACGATGCAGATTTTGTCTCCTCCTATTTGAGATGAAAGTGGACACATGTCAATGCAATACACCATGAGATGTGTACGACATCTTACGTTTTGACTGACACAACGCCAACAATGACTGTCATCACAATTGAGTTACAGAGCAGCCTACATGTAGGGACACCTTCAGCTACACTACTCGTACACACACAGCAAGTACCTCTGAAACAACATATGACTATGCGAATGCACATAGGGATATGGCCACATCTAGCATGAGCAGGCCTGAGAGTATTTCATACAGCATATGTGTAAAACTGCAACACTACTGTCCCATACCTAGCTGCTGTACCTGACCCACCTTCAGGTGTAAGTTGAACATGGCACACATCAACAACACAATGACCACAGGCCGAGCGTAAACAACAAGTGTGTGCATGAACCAAGAAAACAAGACAGTCAAATCTGCACATTCTTCATTAAGACATACATCACTGTGATGTTCACAGCACTTGCACACATTGACATGTGTACACATTGGAGAGTCCATGACAACACTGTTCTGTGTACATGCCCATCAATATCACAAGTGACATGTGAGGGAGTACATGCCAATGCACTAAATCACATACACAAACATGGCATGTGTAGTCAGCAGTGTGTTAAATGTCACATTGGCATTGTGTGCACAATGAGGTGCCATTAATCATGTGGCCACCGTGCACTGTAGATGACTGCCCATTGGCCATTGACCCAGCATCATGTGTCCATAGGTGCTGACAAAGTGTGCCGCCACCTAAATCACAGTCACAGACACCAATGTATGGCACCCAAATCGCGGAAGCTACCGCCTACCACCAGCGGTGTGTCACCACCAATCCTTGGGACACAATCGCGGTAGTGAGAGAAACATATGTACTGACAAATGGTGGTTGGCATGCTCTGCCATCCAGATCCCGGTCACTCATTGCAATGTATGGCCCCGGAATTGCGGTAGCGCCCGCCTATCCCCTGCGGTGTGTCACCGCCAATCCCTGGGACACAATCACGGTAGTGAGAGAAACATATGTACTGACAAATGGCGGTTGGCATGCTCTGCCACCCAGATCCCGGTAACTCATTGCAATCTATGGCCCCAGAATTGCGGTAGCGCCCGCCTGTCCCCTGCGGCATCCCTGGGACACAATCGCAGTAGTGAGAGAAACATATGTAGTGAGAGAAACATATGTAGTGACAAATGGTGGTTGGCATGCTCCCCACCCAGATCCCGGTCACTCACTGCAATGTATGGCCCCGGAATTGCGGTACCACCCGCCTGTCCCCTGCGGTGTGTCACCGCCATGAACCATGCCCTTACAGCCAATGGGAACCGCAATCGCGGTAGCCTGATGCAATTTTGAAAATCGGGGTAGGCGTGCTCCGCCAACGCGGAGCCGGTCATTGGATGCACTTGAAAGATGCACCACCGCGGTTGTCAGGACTCGGGCACATGGCGTCTGCCGAAAATGAATGCAGACTCATAACGAGGAAACATGCATCAGGATTCCTACACGATTGATACGGAAACTACATCTCCCATGAGGTAATGGGTGTTTTTGTAGTTTAGACGGGCCAATCCAGGGCCTTAAATATGGACACTGCACGTCGGACGGCGTGCGTAATTCTTTAGGGATACTTTGTTTCCCGCGAAGGTCTGGAGTTGTGATTCTTCGTGTGGCTGGTTCCAGTTTGATGTCAGGCCGCGGAGGGCTGAGGAAGCTGCTTCGTTCCTTTTATGTCCGTGCCTGGCACCAGAGGAGAGGAGAGCGACGGAGTTTCATTGCCACAGCGGTGAGCTTGATGTACTGTGGCGGCAAGAGAAGCAACCGTCTTCTTGATCCATGCTGATTGGCAATTGTGACATACTGCTGCAGTGATGTTAACCGCAGCGGGGTTGCCGTGATTATTGTCCTGCGCTCAGGAGACAAACTTAGAATGCTATTGGAAGTTATGAATTAATAACTTGGAACTAGAGACGTTTATGTTCTGGGCATCCGGTTAAGGCATTATTGTTCTGACTTTGAATTCTCCTACGTTTTATTTTTCCTTGGAGAAAAAGAGGTAACTTGGGACTGTTGGATTTCTTTTACGTCCCGAATCTTTCAACCAAAGTATTCCTTCGCTATATATGCACTATTGCTGGGACTACTTATTTCTTACTTTGGAGAAGGCTTCTGCATATCTTTTTGTATGATTTATTTGAGGGGTATGTACGAAACCGAATATGATGCAAACCCTTAAATAACGTATGGTGGTATATGTGTGAAGACTAATATCTCTTCTTGTTTTCTGGATTTAAGGATAGTGTATATAACATTGGGGCAGTGGCCTTGCGGCATGAAAGAAGTGAGAGAACCACGTACTTATGGTTGAGGTATGTGATGTTCCCTTATTTAATGAGAATTAGTGAGAGTAGTTTCTTCCATGTGTTTAATCTTGTCTCTCTCTTCTTTCAGGTGTCTCCTTCTTCCCAGCTGTTCCCTTCCTATCCCTTCCCTCGCTTGATCACCCTAAAATTCTGTTTCACACATCTGAATTTGGGGTATCAAGAGGTGGACCCAATTGTGCATCGTTCGGATCCTGAGGAGTTCCTTCTTTCACCCTCGCCAGGTGAAAGCCTTGACAGAATTATGCACCCACGTTGTTTACTCCTCCTGGTCCGTTCGATTCCATAATGGCCACTATGAATGATGTCCTACAGGCCTTAGATGCGGTACGACAGGAGCTAGCTCTCTCCAGGGCAGAAACCGCGGCCCTAAAAGAAAAGGTTGAGAAATTGCAGCGGAATCCATTTGATGCCGCAACCTCCCAAATACAGGTCCATGTACCTCCACAGATTCCTTTGGCTTCCCCTGAAAGGTTTTCGGGTGATCCATATAGGGTACAGGTGTTTTTAACGCAGATTCTGTTGCATTTTTCTTGTAAACCCGCTGCGTTCCCGAACAACCATTCACGTGTCGCTTTTGCCATTTCTTATCTAGCCGGGGATGCAGCCAACTGGGCAGTCCCCCTGGTCAAAAATAATGATCCCGTTCTTTCGGATTGGAATGCATTCAGGGTTGAGTTTGAACGAGTGTTTGACAGGAGGGCTGCTGCGTTTAGCGCAGACAGGGAATTGCTTGAATTAAGGCAAGGTAAGAAAGACCTCATTACCTATATGACCTCCTTTAATCGGTTGGTCGCTGAATCTGCCTGGCCAGAAGAGAAAAGGATGTCCCTGTATTATCAGGGACTGAAGGATGAGATGAAGGACATCCTGGCGCAAATCGAACCGCAACCTAGTACTTGTGTGGATCTCATGAATTTGACTCTAAGATTGGACCACAGATTATCGGAAAGGACGGGAGAGAAAAAGAGAGCTGTAGGTCAATATGACAGATCATACCGTAAGCCTCTAGTTGCTAGCGAAAGTACTACGGAGCCTATGGAGATAGGGGCAGTATGGGCTCCTCTTACTAAGGAGGAAAAAGAATCCCGTAGAACGAAAGGCTTGTGCATGTATTGTGGGTTAAAGGGACATTATGTTCGAGATTGTCCAAAGAAACCTAAGAAACCATTCTCGACGTACACAACCCAGAACGTAGCCGTCTCAGTTCTTCCCAAACCAGATGGTTTACTGTCGGTATCAGCCCATGAATCCGAATGGGAGGTACCTTCCTTATCCTCTCCTTCTTGTGACGAAATTGAGACACACATTGTGGTTCCAGTGGGTGTACAGGTGGAAGACATTGAACAACAGATAGAAGCCATGATAGATTCTGGGGCCACGGGGAATTTTATAGATATAGGGCTGGTACACAAGCTTTCTCTCCCTACGGTTCTCAGAGCCTCTCCCGGAAAGGTATTAGCCATGGATGGCCAACCCTTGAAGTCTGGTCCCATAACTGAACAAACCAAACCAGTCACCTTAACGATCAAAGACGGAATACACAGACATGTAGAAACCATCACTTTCAATATTATAGAGGCCCCCCAATACGAACTTATTCTGGGGATGACTTGGCTGAGATTGCATAACCCCTTCATTGATTGGAAGGAAAAGTCGTTGCATTTTCTTTCCGCAGAATGTCAGCTCAACTGCATACAGAGCTCCCCGGTTCACTCATTAGCTACGGTACCACAGTTCATGATAGCTACAGCGGCAGAAAAAGAAACAACGTTACCCTTTTGTTACGAGGAATACAGGGATGTTTTCAATAAGAGTCAAGCTGAGTCTTTGCCCCCTCACAGGGAATATGATTGCCAAATAGACTTGCTACCGGGTGCTACTCTACCGTCCTGTCGAGTTTACGCCTTGTCTGAACCAGAAATGAGACACCTGAAAGAATATCTGGATCACTACACTTCCATAGGGTTCATAAGACCTTCCCGTTCCCCAGCTGCTTCACCACTTTTCTTTATCTCCAAAGCTAACAAAGAGTTGAGAACTTGTATAGACTTTCGCATGTTAAACAAAAACACTGTAAAGAATCGGTACCCTTTGCCTCTGATCTCTGTTTTGTTGGATCAGATTAAAGAAGCCACAGTGTATACTAAACTAGATCTAAGGGGTGCATATCATCTGGTACGAATGAGAGCAGGGGACGAATGGAAAACAGCATTCAAAACTAGATATGGATTGTTCGAGTATATGGTTATGCCTTTCGGCTTGTGCAATGCCCCTGCAGCTTTCCAGTACTTTTTGAATGAGGTGTTGATGGAAATTTTGGATAAATTCGTGGTTGTATACATTGACGACATTTTAATATACTCCGCGAAAGACAAAGAGCACAAGACACATGTGGGGTTAGTTTTGCATAAACTATGACAGCATAGCTTATATTGCAAGCTGAGCAAGTGTGAGTTCCACGTATTGGAGGTGGAATTTCTGGGGGTCATGCTTTGTTCTTCTGGTTTTCGTATGGCTGAAAGAAAGGTGCAAGCTGTGCAGGAATGGCCTGAACCCCGCAGTGTGAAAGACGTGCAATGCTTTTTGGGGTTTGCTAACTACTATAGGAGGTTTATACATCAATTCTCCCAAGTAGTGGCACCCATAACCAGATTATTAAGAAAAGGAGTTTGTTTTTGCTGGTCGGTTGAAGCCTCAGAAGCCTTCAGATTTTTGAAAGAGGCGTTCACTACTGCACCTGTATTGAACCATGCTAATCCGGAAGCCCCCTTCATAGTGGAGGCTGACACGTCCAACGAGGCAATAGGAGCAATATTGTCACAGAGAAACAAAAACACAGGTCAACTACATCCCATAGCCTACATGTCCAAAAAACTCAATCCTGCTGAACTGAACTACACTATCGCAGAGAAGGAACTGTTGGCTATTAAACGAGCCTTCCAGGAATGGAGACACCACTTGTGGGGAGCCCGACATACTGTCACCGTTTATACGGATCATAGGAATCTTCAATTCATGAGAACAGCCCGGCAACTGACTCAAAGACAAATGCGCTGGATGTTATTTTTTGCTGATTTTGATTTTGTTGTCACATATCGGCCAGGCATTGAGAACAGGAAGGCAGATGCCTTGTCTAGGCATTCGGTGGGGGAAGAGGTACGAGATACATCTATGGAAACCATTATCCAACCCTCCAAGGTGCTGTGTGTAATCATGATAGACACATTAATGAAGGCAGTGAAAGAAGCTAAACCTTCTGCTTCATGGGATGTGTGGGTCACTCAAGGCACTCATCGTAGCATCAAACACGGCTTGCCTTTCTACAGGAATCAGTTATACTTACCCACTAAGGAAACACAGCTGAAAGCCTTTGGGTGGTGTCACGAGTCAAAAATGGCTGGACATCCAGGAAACGCCAAGACGATTGAGCTTCTTCAACGTTACTTTTGGTGGGAAGCTATGAAAGCAGATGTGCAGCAATGGATCACGAACTGCGGTGTTTGTGCGAGGGCTAAGACTAGTACTTCTAAACCCACAGGACAATTGATGCCTTTGCCTACCCCAGACCGGCAATGGAAGAGCATCAGTCTTGATTTTATCACTGGCTTACCAAAGAATCAGGGTCTCTCGGCTATTTTGGTGGTAGTCGATAGCCTCACGAAAATGGGACACTTCATTCCTTGTCCTAATTTACCCACTGCAGGGCAAACAGCGCAGTTACTCTTAAACAACGTGGTTCGGTTGCATGGGCTTCCTGAAGTGATCATTTCGGATAGGGGCCCGCAATTCACGGCGCGGTTTTGGCAATCCTGGTGTAAGACATTGCAGATCTCTTCAGCCCTTTCCACGAGTTTCCATCCGCAAACGGATGGGCAGACAGAAAGGCTCAATCAAACTCTCAAGAAGTATCTACGATGTTATGCAGCTGAAGCTGAGGATTTGTGGGTGGCTCTATTATGGCTGGCGGAACTAGCCTACAACAACGCTATGCATAGCGCCACTGGGGTATCTCCATGGTTTGCTACATATGGATTCCATCCGAAGATTCTACCAGTCACTCTCCCTATGACCCAAGTAACAGTACCGTCTGTAAGAGAGCGTGTGCAAGACATTCAAGACATCCATAAAAAGATACAGGTACATTTGCGACACGCCAAAGTGCAATATAAGAAATGGGCGGACAAGCATCGACAAGTGGGACCTACATATCGGATCGGAGACAGGGTATGGTTGTCTACCAAAACATCCGCTTCAGGATGCGAAGTGTTTTCCATCCTAAATACATTGGTCCCTATACGGTGATTAAGCAAATCAACCCTGTGGTGTACAAACTGCGACTGCCTGTCCATATGAGGATTCATCCTTCCTTCCACTGTAGTCTGTTGAAACCTGCAGGACGATCCAGATGTACGGCAGCGCCACCAGTACTGAGGGCCGGCCAGGAGGAATATGAGGTGCGAAGAATCAAGGACGCTTCGTATCGTAAGGGGCTTCTATGGTACTTAGTGTCCTGGAAGGGGTACACCTCCGAGGACGATTCGTGGGAGCCCTGCACCAATGTCCACGCCCCGCGGGAGGTGCGTGCCTTCCACAACCGGAACCCCACTAAACCTGGACCTGGGAGATGCTTGGGAGGGGGATGTACTGTCAGGACTCGGGCACATGGCGTCTGCCGAAAATGAATGCAGACTCATAACGAGGAAACACGCATCAGGATTCCTCCACGATTGATACGGAAACTACATCTCCCATGAGGTAATGGGTGTTTTTGTAGTTTAGACGGGCCAATCCAGGGCCTTAAATACGGACACTGCACGTCGGACGGCGTGCGTAATTCTTTAGGGATACTTTGTTTCCCGCGAAGGTCTGGAGTTGTGATTCTTCATGTGGCTGGTTCCAGTTTGTTGTCAGGCCGCGGAGGGCTGAGGAAGCTGCTTCGTTCCTTTTATGTCCGTGCCTGGCACCAGAGGAGAGGAGAGCGACGGAGTTTCATTGCCACAGCGGTGAGCTTGATGTACTGTGGCGGCAAGAGAAGCAACCGTCTTCTTGATCCATGCTGATTGGCAATTGTGACATACTGCTGCAGTGATGTTAACCGCAGCGGGGTTGCTGTGATTGTTGTCCTGCGCTCAGGAGACAAACTTAGAATGCTATTGGAAGTTATGAATTAATAACTTGGAACTAGAGACGTTTATGTTCTGGGCATTTGGTTAAGGCATTATTGTTCTGACTTTGAATTCTCCTACGTTTTATTTTTTCCTTGGAGAAAAAGAGGTAACTTGGGACTGTTGGATTTCTTTTACGTCCCGAATCTTTCAACCAAAGTATTCCTTCGCTATATATGCACTATTGCTGGGACTACTTATTTCTTACTTTGGAGAAGGCTTCTGCATATCTTTTTGTATGATTTATTTGAGGGGTATGTACGAAACCGAATATGATGCAAACCCTTAAATAACGTATGGTGGTATATGTGTGAAGACTAATATCTCTTCTTGTTTTCTGGATTTAAGGATAGTGTATATAACATTGGGGCAGTGGCCTTGCGGCATGAAAGAAGTGAGAGAACTACGTACTTATGGTTGAGGTATGTGATGTTCCCGTATTTAGTGAGAATTATTGAGAGTAGTTTCTTCCATGTGTTTAATCTTGTCTCTCTCTTCTTTCAGGTGTCTCCTTCTTCCCAGCTGTTCCCTTCCTATCCCTTCCCTCGCTTGATCACCCTAAAATTCTGTTTCACACATCTGAATTGGGGGTATCAAGAGGTGGACACAATTGTGCATCGTTCGGATCCTGAGGAGTTCCTTCTTTCACCCTCGCCAGGTGAAAGCCTTGACAGCGGTAGCGCCCGCCTGTCCCCTGCGGTGTGTCACCGCCATGAACCATGCCCTTACAGCCAATGGGAACCGCAATCCCGGTAGCCTGATGCAATTTTGAAAATCGCAGTAGGCGTGCTCCGCCAACGCGCAGCCGGTCATTGGATGCACTTGAAAGATGCACCACCGCGGTAGCGCCCGCCTGTCCCCTGCGGTGTGTCACTGCCATGAACCATGCCCTTACAGCCAATGGGAACCGCAATCGTGGTAGCCTGATGCAATTTTGGAAATCGCTGTAGGCGTGCTCCGCCAACGCGGAGCCGGTCATTGGATGTATTTGAATAAGGCAGACCTGGAACACCAATTGCAGCAGCTTAGAACCACTGAAACGAGCCCAGGGGGCTATATATGTGTGTGAGAGCCACAGATTTACACAGCTCACAGAGCCTGCTACCTGCTACCCTTCACCAGCAACTGCCTCTGCTGCTGCTGTCTCCAGGGCCTGCTGCCTGCCACCCTTCACCAGCAACTGCTTCTGCTGCTGCTGTCTCCAGGACCTGCTGCCTGCCACCCTTCACCAGCAACTGCTTCTGCTGCTGCTGTCTCCAGGGCCTGCTGCCTGCCACCCCTGCTGCCTGCCACCCTTCACCAGCAACTGCTTCTGCTGCTGCTGACTCCTGTGCACACAGTGATGGCGAGGACAGACAAGATCCGTGCCACTCCCTTCACCACCGAGGAGCTGGAGGTCCTGGTGGACGAGGTTCTCACCCACTATCCGAGGCTATATGGTGCGCCAAATGTCGTGGTAAGTCACTCAGAGTGGGAGTGAGAGTGCAGGGGGGCACACATGAAGTTGATCTGCTGCAGTATGTGCGTGAGAGTGTGGGGTTGTGTCATGCACTGACTAGCATGCTGTCCCCAGGGGGAAGGGGTGTTTAGCTTATTCCACACGTTTCCCTGCCTGCACATCCAGATTTGAGAGACATGTTTTGTCTTGTCAGTCATACAGTGACGCAGCAAGTTTGGAATGCAGGAGTCAGGACAGTGATTGCTAGTGTGAAGGTCTGTGTGGGTCCCTGATGTCCTTCACAGGCCCATCTGTGGCATTATCTAGGGTTGTTGTCCAGAGGGTAGTGATGGAATTGTATATGACTCAAAATGTGCCTCGTCTCTAGTTCTGCACTATGCTCAGGACCTCAATACCCGAGGGTGACACTCTTGTTGGTCATTCACCTATGACACTGTATATTTCCACATTATTGTGTACAGACCCTTCCATCACCACCAGCATGTGCACATACTCGCATGTGTTGGCACTGTTTGTGCTTCCAAATTGTCCCTTCATGTGACAGTTCAGATGCCCCACGTTGGACCTCTGTGTGACCCCACCTGGCCTGCACATTCACCGCACAAACTGACAGGGACACATCACTGAATGTACAGAGTGTCAAAGTTGTGCTTTTAATCTTGACTCTCCATCAATGATCCATTTCAGCCATGTAGTTCAAGCACGACAGGCCTTGTGATGAGAGGGTTGCGTTTGTGAGATCATGTCCCTCAATGTGACCTCCATGACACAGTGAGCCAGTTAAAGGGCAAGTACATTGAGGGCTGTGCAGTGTTGGACCCAGTGAGTCTACCCCCATACATATGTTGATATGTGATGTATGTCTTTGCTCTGCATAAAAATGGATGGTAGATGTGGACAGACTACACATGGCTTAATGTGCTGGCATCCTGCATGTGTATGAGATGGGCAGGTACTGTGTCCACCCTCACACCTGCATGCATTTACGTGTGGTTCGCCCATGCTGATGTTCCATGTGAGATGCATTCTTGTCTCTGTTAGACATATCTGTGGATTGGGGATGAGTTAGTATCATGCTCCTGTAGTGAGAGATATTGGTACATAACACTGTGTCACTGATGTGTTCACCCTCTTGTCTCCCATGCCTGCAGCTCAAAGTACACAAGCGTAAGGCCGTGTGGAGGGCCATTGCATGCAAGGTGCGGGCTCTGGGTGTCTGCAACCGCCGGCGCACCCACTGTCACAAGAGGTGGGATGACATCTGTCGGCTGAGCAAGAACGTGGCTGAGATGACACTGGGGCTGGTCCCTCGGGCCGGAAGGTTGGCGTGGCGCAGCATGACACCACTCATGGCACGCATCTTAGCTGTGACGCAGCCACGACTGGATGCACGTCTGAAGGAGCAACAGCAGCAATCTGGGGGTGAGTATTCTGGGAGTGTGACTTTGGGTGGTGAGTGGCTGCATGTGTTCCAAGCCTGGGCCAGTGCAGGGCTCTGATGTTGCTAGTGTGATGCAATGGTATGTAAGTGGCCTCGGTGTTGGGTGCAGCTGTCATGCATTCTCCCTACATGTACTTTCCCATGTCATAGGTGTAATGGCCCTTGGATTCGCATTTGTAGTTGTGGCCTTCTGGTACCATCTTTATTGGGGTAGTCAGGGACATCCCATGGCAGTGACCGGCCGAGTGCTTCATCTGAGTGTGCCATCATCAATGTGTGCATTTCCTGATGCCAGATTTGTGAGGACTACACATCTGCAATGTGCAACTGTAGTTGTGCCGCAAGGTACGACATGGCGGATGGCATGTGCTCATGGCCATTGTGGACTGTTATTTTGGAGGCTGTCCCTGTGTTGGCCACTTCTGCTGGCTCAAGCTGTGACAGTGGCAACATGTTGGGAGGAACATCTTTTCCCCCCTCAGGGCCCTAGGTGTGCACAGAGGGATCTGTGGGTCTGGTTACACGGAGCCACCAACAGGCTATTTGTCTGTGTGTTCATCACATGGGTGACTTATGCCAAGTATGCATGATGCCAAGAAAGATTCGACTTTTGGATTGAGGTTGCACAATGTTACTGCCCATGGTGTTCATCTTTTGTGATGCTTTGCTTGCATATATTTTTGATGTTGATGCCAATGTACTGATCCTACATCTCTCTCTCTATCATGCAGCATCTCCCGTGGGCACGGAAGGACAGGGGACGGACACCGGTGGTGAGGGATCCAGAACAACTGCTGCACATGATCATAGTGACAAGGATGTCACCAGCGCATCTGAGGGGGACAGGAGTCTTCTGGAGGAGTCGCAGCCAGAGACGCAGACCTCAACGTCATCTGACGACGGTGGAGACGCATCTATGTTGTCGGGCACAGGGAACAGGGACTCTGCCTCATCGTCGACCACACAGCGTCCAGTGCCCACCCTCCTAGCTACTCCCACTGTTGCTGCCCATGTCCGCACCACCAAAAAGGTAAGGGTGTCCTTCACCCCAGGCACCGCTGCCCCTGCCCCTGTCCCCCCTGCTGCCATCGGTGCTGAGTCTGTGGAGCTTTTGCGCCAGCTGTGTGTGGGGCAGACAGCTCTCCTCAATGCCTTCATTGACCACGACAAGAAGTTGACACAGCTGGTTGCTTACGTGGAGGGCGTTCATTCAGACGTGGGTGGGCTACACCGTACTGTACAGTCTCTGTCCTCTGCGGTGACGGCAGCCATTCAACTGGCCCAATCTCATGGTCCACCTCCGGTCCCTAGGTCAACCACCCTGCCAGTGGCTACGTCTGATGATAGTGACCACAGACCCCACACATCAAGGGAGAGATACAGCACACGCAGCCCACGACAGCAGCAGCCCAAGCAGTCCAGGGCGCAGACACCATCCCCACAGAAAGCTAAAGCCACCCCAGACTGCAGAGGCAAAAGCCCTTCAGGCGACACCCAGGGCAAGGAAGCCAAGAAGCATGCCTCAGGATCACATGACTCAAAGGCATCCCGAGCCAAGGACTCACCTGTCCCAAAAGTGTCTCGCGCAGACAAACAGACAGTTTCTGTGCCCAGTGAGAAACATGTGCCTGTAAAGAGTACACGTAAAAAGAGCTCCAAGGCAGGTTCACCCACAACATCCACTCCCATCCAGAGCCCAGTGAAGCAGGGGAAGGAGCCCACTGTAGGGGGTACACATGGTGAACAGGGGATGCAGAGGCAATACTGGGCCAAGTGCACCGCTGATTCCAGCACATCCCCAGAGGGAGGGCCACCGTCTGCACATCATCCTGCTTTTGTGGTGAGTGTGCCTGTTGTGTACACGCCACTTGGCATGAATCCCAAGACAGGGGTGCCATTTCGAATCCCAAAGAAGTGGAAGGGCACCCCTCCAGCATCTCCCACACACACTGTGTCTCACAGCAGCATGAGTCCACCTCCACGTACCACTACCCCACCTGGTCCTAGCAGCCCTCAGGCTTCCCAAACCACTGATGGCTCAACCCCAGCTGGGCCTCTCTCTCCCCGGTCCAGTCCCCCAACTGTCCCCGAGCCACAGCCACCTCCCAGACTGTCAGCCAAGTCTGAGTGCTAGTCCCCCTCACACACATGTCTCTCCCACAGTGGTGCCATGGACTTCCCATTGTTGACGCCCTGAGTGTGTTGCTGACCATGGCAGGGTACAGTGCCACCCATTCCCAGTGCTGGATCTCATGTACTTACTCTGCACTTTCTCCTGGCCACTGGCCTTGTTGCTCACTGGTGTTTGAGCCTTGCCTGTGCAGCTTCTCATGTACCTCACCTGCACTTTCTCCTGGCCACTGGCCTTGTTGCTCACTGGTGTTTGTGCTTTGCCTGTGCAGCTTCTCATGTACCTCACCTGCACTTTCTCCTGGCCACTGGCCTTGTTGCTCACTGGTGTTTGAGCCTTGCCTGTGCAGCTTCTCATGTACCTCACCTGCACTTTCTCCTGGCCACTGTCCTTGTTGCTCACTGATGTTTGAGCCTTGCCTGTGCAGCTTCTCATGTACCTCACCTGCACTTTCTCCTGGCCACTGGCCTTGTTGCTCACTGGTGTTTGAGCCTTGCCTGTGCAGCTTCTCATGTACCTCACCTGCACTTTCTCCTGGCCACTGGCCTTGCTGTTTGGCCACTGGCCTTGCTGTTTACCCCTTCCCTGTGCAGGATGTCATGGACACAGTCTGCACCTTGGACTGGCCTTGCTGTTTACCCCTTCCCTGTGCAGGATCTCATGGACACAGTCTGCACCTTGGACTGGCTACTGGCCTTGCTGTTTACCCCTTCCCTGTGCAGGATCTCATGGACACAGTCTGCACCTTGGACTGGCCACTGGCCTTGCTGTTTACCCCTTCCCTGTGCAGGATCTCATGGACACAGTCTGCACCTTGGACTGGCCACTGGCCTTGCTGTTTACCCCTTCCCTGTGCAGGATGTCATGGACACAGTCTGCACCTTGGACTGGCCACTGGGCTTGCTGTTTACCCCTTCCCTGTGCAGGATCTCATGGACACAGTCAGTACTTTGTTGTGGCCACTGGCCTTGCTCTTGTCCACTTCTGGTGCCTATCACTGTGATATGTGAATAAACCAAGTTACTCCTGTTGTCTGCATTGTCAGTGTCCTTCATGAATAAAGCGTTATTCTGTGTGGGTATGGTTTACTGTGACACATGCTCTATTTGCCACTTCAACATTGCCAATGGTTTGGGTCACTTCATTCTGGGTTTGACATGGGTGACATGCACTTCAGTTCTTCTGGACTCTGAGGCTTGGGGGTGCAATGCTGTTGGTTTGTGATGTACTACTGTTGTATTGGTCACTCTTTGGTCATCTTAGCTATATTGGACACATGTCATATGTGTATGCAGTGCCAGCACAAAGTGGGATTCTATACACAGTATTGCAGGCTGGCAGGCCAGGGTAATCATGTCTGTGTGTGCTTTCTTGATGGGTGCAGAGCAGTGTTGGTGTATGCTCATCTAGTGATGTCCAGGCTTCCTAGTCACATGTGTTGATTTCAATGTGTGCACTTGGGTGTTCATGAAGTGTGCAGTGTGAAGGGGTGACTTTGTCAGTGGTGTTGGTGTGTGTGTGTGCCCCTGCATTTCTTGTCTGTGTTGGGGTATGTAGTCTGTGCAGTGCTGCTGGGTGATGATGTTGGATTCTCCTGTTCTGTCTGTGCTCCCATTGCGTTTCTACAGTTTTGCTGCACAGGTCAGGTCTGGTCTGGTCTTGTTGTACTCCTGTGTGTGTTTTTATTGATGTTGGTGTATGGCTGTTGTTTTGGTGTCAGCATTGGTTCAGGCATCCCTGAGTGTGTGTGATGTTTGTGTCTGCCCCCCAGGGAGTGTGATTGTTTGTCAATGTGTTGACTGGACATTTTTGGCCCCCTTATGTGTGTTTGACACTGGTGTTGTGTGATGTGGGTGTGGTTTGGCTGGGGGTATGTGTGGAGGATCCTACTTGTGTTTGACAGTTGTGGAGTTTGTCAATGGCCCCTGTGTGTGGTGCTGCTGACCAACACCTATCAAGTAGTTGGAGGCAGATGTGTGGCTGTTGACTGTTTGACTTCTGAGACTTCCTTTCATTCCTGCACCTATACATGTTTTGCCTTGCTGTCTCCCTGAGTTGTTGCAGATGTGGTGGCTGTGGTTTAATTTCACTCACTGTGGCAGCCATGTGTGGTTTGATGGGGTAAGGGTGTCATCAAATGTTCCTTATCTTGCATGTGATGTACACATGCTTAGTGGTTGTGTCCTTGGCCTTCCATTGGTGTGCACCTCACTTTTGCTTTCCTATTTGTGGTCCTACATTGCTGCTGACATGTGGCCTGTGTATGTGGCTGTGTGTCAGTGTGGGGTATGTCTGTGCAACTTGACAGGCTGTGTGTCCAGTTCAGTGTTTGTTCATATTCTGTATCAGTGTTCATTTTGTGCTTGGACTCAGTTTTGCTGCCATGAGTGTAGTGTCTGTGTGGTGTGAGGGTTGCCCTGGACATGTGTTTCTGTGCTGTGTGTTCCTCTGCAACCCTACCTGCTGAGGCTGCCTCCCTAGTTGTTTGGAGTGTGTGGTGCAGGCTGTGGGGTCACCTGGGTTGGGTGAGCAGTCAAAATATCGAAAATAAAATATCGACATACACTAATATCGAAGTCACAATATCGAAGGGACAGAATATCGATGTTAAGAATATCGATGGACAGAATATCGACCCTAAGGTAAGTAATATCGATTTTTATATCGATGTAAGTAATATCGAAGTTAGTAATATCGAAATCAAATATATCGATGTTACTAATATCGATGTTACTAATATCGATATTTGTATTATTGTTATGTATTTTGTTATGTTTTTAATATGTATGTGTTATATGTGTTTTTGTTAAGTGTTCTACTTGTCTAAAAATATATGTATACAATTTTTATGTTAATAATGTTTTTTTTAAGTTACTTTTTTTTTTTTGTACCGTAGCGGGTTGTGGGTTTATAGGGGAATAGGGTGGGAAGTAATTTAATTATACTAAATTAATTATTAATTTTTAGGAATTATAAATTAATTTTAATTATTTTTTGCTTTTAAGTTCTGTAGCGGGTTGTGGGTTTATAGGGGAATAGGGTGGGAAGTAATTTAATTGTAATTAAGTTATAATTTATTTTAATTAATTGGTATTGATAATTATATTATTGTTAATTAATTAATAATTGGTAATTAATTTTTATTAATTGGTTATTAATTGTTATTAATTGATTAATTGATCATTATGTAATTTAAATGTAATTAAGTTATAATTTATTTTAATTAATTGGTATTGATAATTATATTATTGTTAATTAATGAATAATTGGTAATTAATTTTTATTAATTGATTAATTGATCATTATGTTAAGTGTATTATTTTATTATTGGAGGGTGTTGTGCGTTTATAGGGGAATACTTTTGGAAGTAAATGAAATCTAATTAAGTAATTATTAAATTTATTTTTGGGTATTAATTAATTTATTGGACATTAATTATTAATTGGTAATTTTTTTTAATTAGAATTTTTTGGTTCTAAAAATTAATTTATTGTTGTTTTATCATTAATTGGTAATTAAATATTATTAAATATTATTTATTGATAAATTTAATTAATATATTAAGAAGTAATTATTAATTGATAATTAATGTTTAATTATTATTATTATTGGTATAAAAAAGCATTTAATTGTTCAATATTAGTTAATTGGTAATTAAGTTTTAATAATTTATATGTTTTTTGTTATTAAAAATATTTTAGTGTTTAATATTTATTATTTAGTAATTAATATGTATTAATTATTATTTATTGGTATTTATTGGTATTTATTATTAATTTATTGTTAATACATTTTTTATTGGTAATTATGGTGTCCATTACAATGTCGGGCGGATAAAAATCCGCCATCAACCACAGTGGCGAAAATCCGCCCGCCTACACCGTCTGAATACCGACCGAGCAATTACGATGCCGCGAACCGAAAACCGCCGGAGGCGGAAAATAAACAGAAAATACCGCCCGCCCATGTCCGAGTCTAAGTCCATCCGCCCGCCACGGACGGAAAGACGCACGACAAGCCAAAACCGCCCGCCCTGACGACCGAGACACCGCCCGTGAAATTAGGATCGTACCGACATGAGCGCGGAAAATCCACAAATACACCGCCCGCCAGCGCAAACAACAGTGACGAAAATGGACATGGCGGAAGCCCTGGCGGCCACGTCCATGCACAGAAACCATCCGCTGACGAAAACAAACACACACAACATGGCTAACAAGTCCACACAGCAACCCACGCACAAAAACCCAAACACAGTACACATCCCTGAAACACCCCCCCCTGGACAAACAAATCAACTACAAATCCCAGAACACCAGCCACAACACACCTGAAAACAACAGACCATCATGACACACCCACATAGGTAAGTACAAAACCAGCCCCTTCACAGACCACAACCCCCTGCAACATTACAAACTGAGGACGAAAGCACACAACACAGCGAGACAGAAAGGACAGCAGCACACCACAGACACGCACCTATCACACCCATCACCACCACCACCACCAAACACCGGCCACACAAACCCCCTGCACATCACACACCACACACCGCACCAGCACCACAAACACCAAAACACACACCATGGCACCACACAGAATGCCCAAGTTCACTTCCACCGAGCTGACGGTCATGGTCGATGAGATCGTCAAGGTGCACCCACAAATCTATGGCAACCAGGTCCAACAGACACCACTATCCACCAGAAACCGGTTGTGGAGCAGGATCGTAGACCAGGTCAATGCAGTCGGGAACGTTCCACGCAACAGAGGAGAAATTAACAAAAGGTGGAACGACCTCAAAAGCGTGGTCAAGAAGAAGGAGACCAAAAATCGAGAGCTGGCTGCCAGGACTGGCGGAGGGAATCCCGCGCTATTCAAGACCTTCAAGGCGTGGGAGGAGAAGGTGCGAGTCATCATACATCCGGAGATCCTCACCGGATTACCAGGGGGAGTGGAGGCTGGTAAGTACTAACAAACGTATACCAGCACACCGCTATGTAATCACATGCACTACCACCATGCCATAGCTCCTAGGGACAAACCCCCCATGTCCAGTACACAATACACAAGACATCACCCACACATGCAACAGACACTCACACACACTCAGCCCAAAGCTACCAACTAACAAAACCATGGGGGCATGTGTACAGTCAGCCAGCACCGCAACTCCCACCAGGTCCCCTTGTACTCCAGATGCGCCAGAATGAGCAATCCCCACACCCACATCCATGTGTCCGCCATAGCTGCACTGACCGACAAGTAACAGGTAAGTAGCCGGAACACAAAGACAGTGGTTCGGAGGGGGGACAGCTGAAGTAAAACACCCACCAGGCCCCCACTCCCACAGACCAGCAAGGTGGAGCACACCCCACATCCATGTGTCCGCCATAGCTGCACTGACCGACAAGTAACAGGTAAGTAGCCGGAACACAAAGACAGTTGTTCGGAGGGGGACAGCTGAGTAAAACACCCACCAGGCCCCCACTCCCACAGACCAGCAAGGTGGAGCACACCCCACATCCATGTGTCCGCCATAGCTGCACTGACCGACAAGTAACAGGTAAGTAGCCGGAACACAAAGACAGTTGTTCGGAGGGGGGACAGCTGAAGTAAAACACCCACCAGGCCCCCACTCCCACAGACCAGCAAGGTGGAGCACACCTCCCTCCCAGTACCATGTGGCATCCATTGCATTGCGCACTCAGAAACAACCTGTAGGTGGGAAAATGTACAGGGCGGGGCGTCTGTAGGCATGAGGACTGTACTACGACTGACACATGGGACATGTCAAGTAGCAGAGGAACACGCAGCACTGCTCCCAGTCACAATCATGAGACCAATGTGCACACGGACATGTTCAACAGAGTCAAACCCCACATGACCCATCACAGATACAGCAACACCTAAGGAGCCACGTCTGCATGCACAAGTCCCACTGGAGCACAGACCCACACGGCAGGCACTGTGCCACCCATCACACACATCAGCAACACCATCGAAGTCCTGTCCATGTAGTCCTCACTGCCTGTCACCCACACATCGTACAACAACGCCCACGTAAGACAGACCGTACTAGAAGTAACAGATTGAACCACAATATTGCACACAAAGACAACTGGACCCATGAAACACACAGGCACACAATGCACATTCAACATATCATCCATCTCATCTCACAGCCACAGTGTCATGAAAGGTATGTCATCCGAACAGCTGGCCCTCAGACAGTAGTCATGCTAAGATACCTGCCCATGACAAATCAAGTGCCTGCAGTGACTGAAGCGCACGTCACACTGCGAGTAACAACACACATAATATAGTCAACACCCCAAGAGCACAGCACTGATGCACATGTACCAGGGCAGCATGCACACAAAGGAATTGGCCCATCTGCAATACGTCGTGTGGCACACAACAAGCATGAACTCACAACATCGCTACCAATGTGATGTCCATGTATGATAACAGTCAGCAGATATTCTGGCCATGTGAGACAGACACACACCTTTGTCTATGCACTGTCACGTTGCCAGAACACATGTCACGTTCTGCACCCATTACCCACAGTATGTACCCCAAAAGCATATTTCAACCCAAGAGCGTTTAGGGGGCTGTACCCCCTTTTAGCATCAGCGTACCTAAGCGTTCCATCCTTCCCCCTAAACCATTGTTCAACCCAACATCATCGATGGTCCTGGAGCACGCATACACACGAGCCACAAAATGTAGGAGCATAGCAACACACACCCATCGGCATTGCTAATCCGTCCCATGCCACATGTCCACATCACACAGACCCATTGCCTAGCCCACGCATACACACATCGTACATCCACACACACGCCACTGGGACACCTGTGCACGACAGTGCACGAAATGTGAATGTCAGACAACCAATACATACTTTGCTAGGTGCAACACAATGACCCATCTCATTCTCCCCACAGGTGCCGAACTGCTGGATGCTGGAGAGGGTGACAGCAGCCAGCACAGCCAGTCCGCAAGCCCCCGACCCGGACTCATGGATGTAGAGGAGCTGGACACCTCTCCGGACACGGACCACCCAGCAGGCCCATCTGGAGTGGCAGGGCACAACCGCTCCCCAGGGCCCCTCCTGCCCACCAACCCATCACCCAGGGCTGCTGACCAGTCACAGACCCCTGCTGCCACAGCCGTTGCGGCCACCACCACCGCCGCAACCACCACCACCACCGCAACCACCACCACCACGCCATCCCTCGCCACAGCCTCTGCGCAAGGGTCGGCACGGCCGTCGGGCTCCACCCTGGGAGCCAGAGCGAGGACCGTGGTGAGCAATGTGGCTAGTGGGCAGGTCGGTGGCAGCAGTACTGGTAGGAGGAGCAGGGCCAGGCCAACGCCAACTGTGCCTGGGAGCCAAGCCCTGCCGCCAATCGACAGAGTCCTTGGGGCCTATCAAGAGGCCCAAGGAGAATGGGCCAGGTCGGCTAGCGACACGCGGGAGGTCCTTGCGGTGTTGAGGTCCATGGACGTCCATGTGGCCCAAATCGCGGCCCTCATGGGCCAGCTGGTGGTGGTGGGGAGGGCACAAGCAAGGCCAGCAACACCACCTCCGCCACCACCTGCTGTGGCGCAGGCTCGTGCAGCATCGCGTTCCCCTGCGTCCACAGCGAGTGAGCACTCCTCAACCACCACCAGCGGAACATCAACACCCCCCCCTACCATACGTGGAAGTTGCCGTCCAAAGAGGAAACAGGTGTCCAGAGAGGACTTCGCACGCACCAAATGCCAGTGAGTCAGCCAGCCACCTTGACCACCTACTGCATTGACTTGTAAAACGATCCTACCCCACACTGCCATGTGAATGGCATGTGTCTGTTGGACTGTGGACATAGAACTCCATGGGTACACCTCGACCATCACGCAGCCATGACAGTCAACTCATTGTCACAGCATGCACCACATTTGTCATCACCTTGCACACAATCACATGTCACCGCTGTTAATAAATACACCTTGATCACAATCGGCTTAATGTGTCCTGGGTTTATTCCACGATGTGCAATCGCCACCATGAGCAGAAATGCATCTGCTGTGTGGCATGTCGATGGGACAGGAGAGGCTGTAGGGACCTAGGGGTGAAAAACAGAACAAGAGTACATTCAATGAGTGTGTCACACACTCATCACACAGTACTTGTCACCAACTACAAGCAATGCACACACATCTCACAGAGCAACAGGGCACAATGCTACAGCCACTGTCAGTGGCATACCAACCTGGACATGGACCATTGACACACAGCACTCAGTGAACAAAAGGCCCCCATGACAGAGCACACATACACCTGCACAACTACAGCTACATCAGCCGTCGTACATGGACACTCACTGTCAAGTGAAGTAGCGGGCGATGAGCTGCTGACGCACATTCACAGCTTCATCCTCTCCACTGTCCTCTTCACTAGAGCTGTCCTGGTCTGCAGGCTGGGGCCCTGGTTGATCTCCGTCATCCACAATTAGGGGGATCTGCTTGCGGATCGCCAGATTGTGCAGCATGCAGCAAGCCACAATTATCTGGCACACCTTCTGTGGGGAGTATGCCAGTGCGCCCCCGGTGCGGTCCAGGCATCTGAACCTGGACTTGAGGAGGCCAAAGGTCCGCTCAACCACACGTCTGGTCCTCCCATGTGCCTCATTGTAGCGGACATCAGCTGGGCTCCCAGGACGTCACAATGGGCTGAGCAGCCAGGGCCCATTCGGGTAAGCAGAGTCACCTGGGTGTGAGGGACACAGAGAACCATTGCAATTCCAACTGTACACAAGACAGCATCGCACAGCCAGCACGCTACACTACTCCACATACTCACCAACAATCCAGCCACGGTCCGGTTGCAGATCGGTCATCAGACATGGTAGGATGCTGTTGCGCATGATGTGCGCGTCATGGGCCGATCCTGGGAATTTCGCACACACGTGTGAAATCACCATGTCCGCAAGGCACACCACTTGCACATTCAGGGAGTGCGTGTGCTTCCGGTTGCGATAGAGGTGCTCAGTGGCCTGTGGTGCAACAAGGCCAACATGGGTGCAGTCTATTGCACCAACGACGTGGGGGATTCGTCCAAGAGCATAGAATGCACCCTTCACTGCCGCCAATTCACGAGCCCTGGGGAAGCAGATGTATCTGTTCCTGTACAGCATCATGGCTGACAGTACATCCCTGAGCACCATGCTGAACATGGGCTGGGACATCCCACCTCCACTGCCCACTGTGTGCTGGAATGACCCAGTGGCGAAGAAATGCAGTGCAGCCATCACCTTAGCCGTGGGGGTGAATGCTGTTGGATACACCCTGCGAGGACGGAGGTGGGGTTCCAACAAGGCACATAGACGATGCAGGGTGGGTCGTTCCAGACGATATTTGCGGATGACCTCCACATCCACCATGTCTGACAGCAATTGGTAGGGGCGATGAATGTTTGGTCTCCGCCTAGGAAAGATGGAAGTGGACACATGTCAAAGCAACACGCCACATGGCATATTCACATACACAAAACATAAATGACTGAGCAGGCAATTGAATGACAGAACGGCTGACAAGTAGGGACAGCACAGCCACAATACACTTACACAGGTCCCCTACCAATAGCAATGGGCAGTGACACACACCATTGCCATGAGCATGCACATGGGGATCTAGGCCTCAATAACTTGTAAGGCATGCTGATGGTAACAGACTGCATATTCGGCAAGCGGCAATACCACGGCAACATGACTAGCTGCTGTGCATCACACTGCTTCCGAGGCTGGGTGTGTAGGGCACACACCAATAACGCTATGGACACAGGCTGAGCGGCCAAAACAAGTGGGACCTGTGGCACGAGGGGATATGAGACAGTCATTGATGTCCCTACTGCACCCTATGTACAGCACTGTACGGATCACACCTCCAGAAACATTGACAGGTGTACACATTGACAGCCCCATGCCAACACGGCTGTGTGCTTGCAACTACACATCACAAGTGACACGTAACACTGCACGTGCCAAGTGGCAGATGTACATAGTGAAAGATGGCATGTGTGTGCAAATGCATGTCCCATGCTCCCATGCCAATGTGTACATGATGATGTGCCAACAGACATGTGGAGGCTGAGCACTGGCCGTCCCTGCCTATGCACACAGCATGTTGTGGCCCTGTCCATTGTGGACCTGCACCCACTCGCAAATCATGGCCACACCTGCAGATGCATTGCGCACATTATACTGTGTGGTGCACATGGCATCAGCGGACTGTACCCGCCATGGGCCAGGCCCTTACGGCCAACTCCAATGACCCTCGCGGTTGCACCCTGCGTGTTCCACTGTGGAGGTAGGCGTCCATGGCCAGCCGGGAGCAGGCCAACGTCTGCAATTGAAGCTGCCAGACATGGTACACGAATTGCAGCAGCTTGTACCCACTGAAACTGTCCCAGGGGGTTATATGTGTGCGTCAGTGGGACAGGCATAACCACAGCTACCTGGCACTGCAGCCTGGCACCCCTCGACAACACCTGCTGCTGCCACCACTCCACCTACACGTGGATGACGCTGAGGACATGTCCAGGTCCACTCACCAGCGAGGAGCTGGAGAACCTGGATTCCGTGCTCCACGCACACTGCACATGGCTATTCCTTGCGAAAGTTGTGTGTGTGAGACAACTGCAGTGTGTGTGGGTGTGCATGTGGGGGACACATATGTCGTTGCTCCGCAGCACTATGAGTCAGAGCCTGTGGTGTACAAACATGCACTGCTCACCATGCTGACTGCAGGTGGCATGGGTATGTGAGCTCACGGGCGCTTTGACCTCTCTGTCCCTCCCGAGTGGTGGTACATGGCAACTTCATGTCAGACTTCCAGTGACACAGACAATTGGCAATGCAGGTCTCAGTGCACTTGTTGGTCATGTGGAAGTCAGGCTGGGGCCATGCTGACCTTCTCAGTCCCAGCAGGCCTGGCCTTGACATTGACTGCACAATGCCAGTAGGTGCCGACACAGACTGCCTATTGGGTTACATGTGTCTCCTGTTCAGGACCTCCCGGATGAGCGCTTACTCTGCACTGTCGATTGGACACACCATGACTCGTGATAGGGATGTGTGTGAGAGATAGTGGCACTGAATGTGACCTTCGTTGCGGGGTGGGCCATGCACAGGGCGAGTACGCTGATGGTTGCGCAGTGTTGGTCACAGTGGGTACACCCACACAGATGTGTTGCCTTGTGATCTTTTTCTGGGTCCCCCTGACAATGGACAGTAGATGTGGGCAGGCTACACATTGCTCGATGTGCTGTCTATATGCATGTGCCTTCACACCAGGCACAACTGCCCCTGCACATGTGACCCCTGCTGCACTCAGTGCTGGGTCTGTTGAGCTGATGCACCATCTGTGCGTGGGGCAGACAGCTCTGCTCACTTCCGTCATTGCCCATGACATCACTTTGCCGCAGGTGACATGGATCATGGAGGGCCCACATGTACGCGTGGGTGGACTACACAAGACTGTCCAATGGTTGTCACCCCCAGTCAGTGCTTCGAATGGGTAGTATGTGGTGCTGGTACTCATTTTAATGTGTCGAGTGGGCGGGCTGGGTGCGGGGCTACATGCAAGACATGGGTAGTTCATCGGCTGATCTACTAGTTGCAATACACAACACATCAGGGTCATTCCTTAAACTGGCTGAAAATCATACAGTCAACTTTTGCACTGTCCTCATGGCCTCCCCTCGCTCGCCCCAATATGCGTTTGCACCTGAGCAGCTAGCGCATGCACAAGCATCTCCAAGCTCGCCCCAGAGAGGCCAAGGAGTGTATGTGTGGGTCCAGTTGAACAAGTGGTCTGTCTCAGGGTATAATAAGTGGCGGGACACCGTCCACATGCGTGGTGCCACGACTCGAGACCCGGGCAACATTGACAATGCATGACAGGCTCCGCAGTCCGGATACACCACCTGCAACACACAGAGGCTGTAGCTGCCCTAGCGGGCCAGGCCGCGTCCAACTGGAGCTCATGGCCCCACACATTCACTCTTTGGCCTCTCTGGGGCGAGCTTGGAGATGCTTGTGCACGCGCTGGCTTCTCTGTTGCAATGGCATGTAACGTGTGTGGGTGTATTGTCAATGGGTGGGATGGTGCGAGCCACCTTCCGTGACGTCACTCCTGCTTGTGATGTGTGCGTCCCCCCACTACTTCCATTTGACTTGTGCCATACTACACATTGTGGATGTGTTGCCTGCGTGATGTGACCAGGATGAGCGCACCATGACCTCTCACCCACCATGCTCTACTGCCATCCCGTGCCCTGGATTGCCTGTGCAAGTGGACAATGTTGGGGATACACCAGGTCGACAGGGGATGTGAGTGCCTTGGCAAGGGCCTGGCGGACGCGCAGCAGTATCCGGCATGTCCACGGAGGGTGGGCTGACGTCTACACTTGATGCAGCATTGATCGTGTGCCCGCCTGTTGTGCACACACGAGTTCACATTCATCACCAGACAGGTGGTCTTTTCAGATTCCCAGGGGAGCGCCAATGTACTGTTCCTGAGTCCTCCCAACACAGCGTGTTTCAACATTGCATGTGCGCACCTACCCATCACACCCACCCACCTGAGCCATGCGTAACTCCCGCTTCACATGACACATGTGTGTCTCCCACAGTTGTGCTACTCATTTGCGTTGACATCCAATGACAGTGGACTACATGGTCATCTCACGACTGCTGTGTACTTCACACACTCTCATCCTCACTCATTCGTACTTGTGAAATGAATCAGCAGAGACACATTTTTGCTTCAAGCCATGTATTGGGACTTATGTCCTCTGTGATGCAGTATAGTGGACACTACTGGCAGCGAAATGCATGTGGAGGATATACTCAGCATGTTTACACATAGCATAGGGTGTAGGGGTACATGTGATTAGTTGTTGACTGTGGGATGTGGGCTTCAGAGTTACAACTGCTTAGCCGTTGGTGTGCTAATGTACATTAGCTAATTACTGTGGTGCTGCTGACTTTGACACAGACAGTATACATTTAGCCTACCAGTCCGCTTGTCATCATGGGCACAGTGCATCTCAGTTCCATGTTCCATGTTACAGGTTTGCTGCTATAGTTACTCATACACACGTGCGTGGAGGTGACATCAGGGCATGGGCTTACGTGCATGCAACGGCGTCCCACTTGTTGTTGCGATGTGGTGGGTACTGGCCATGTCACAGTCACTGGGCTCATGTTGTTGGTGGATGCACTTGGTGTCCATGCGAAGCTCCTGGCACGGACGTTCAGAGGGAGGTGAGGTGACAGCTCTCACATACTACAGCAGGACGATTACTGTCCACTGACCGGTGCATATGTTCATGGGCGCAGGATCCATATCATGGCATGGTTGTACGTGCAGTTCTGTCCATGTGGTTGCCATACACAAATCCCATGCCTCTGCCTCCCCCTGTTCATGCAGAGTTACTGGATGTGATGATGAACACGGTGCATGTCCCGAAAAGTATCAGATGTCATGGCAGTGTAGTTGTTGATGTGGTGTCAGTTGCAGGTTGCATGGTATAGTTGTTGTACTGGTAACTGCCTAGTCCGTGCGGAAGCCAAGCATGGGTACGGTGTGGGACATCATTGCTCAATTGGGGGTATGGCGGCGGGGCCCAACGAATTGACAGGTTGTCAGGAATGCTATACCTTCCAGCAGGGCTTCCATGGCATTGGTGGTGGACATGGTTGCCATCCAATGTAGCGGATGGTGGCTGTCAAGGTGTTGGTCGTGAGTAGTCCCTTGTAGGAGCATGATGGGACATGTTGGATGGCATTCGATGTAACTGTAATCAATTATCCGTCGTGTGGAGGCACAGTGGTCCCATTGCAGTGTGGGTCCGATAGTCGCCACATACGCCATGCCCCCATAGGCTGAACAGACCCTGTTGTGGGCGTCCAGGGGGTTGAATAGTTGTAGCAGGTCCGCCCTTGGACATGCCGGGTTGGAGAGACATAACTCCACAGGATAGTAGAAGGGACACCTCCGACAGTAGAAGACGGGGATGACGCAGCTGAACAATGCGATGCGGTAAGTTAGTCGGTAACTTACGTTCAGCAAGGCCAGATTGTCACATCCCAATATCTGTATCAGGTTATGTTTGTACAGCTTGATCTGTCCGGCGTAGTTGGGTAGGTGTGGTGCAAGTGCCATTTTGCTGCAGGGCGCTGTGGTGGCGTGCTCCGGCTGTCTGTGCAGTCTGCAGTGTGCAACCTCCGACTTTGCTGGGAATTCTGTAATGGTCGTGGGGAGGCAGGACTTGTGTTATGTTGGCTTGTGCGGAGGACACGGGCCCTCATCCCACATGCTTCTCTGAATGGTCAAGGTCAGTGGTGTCTGACTCCTTCCAGATAACTTGCATGTGAACCACATGGGGAGTGTTATCATTTCTTCTTTCCGTTGTGAATGTTCTTTGGTGTTATGCGCTATCTGCCCTGTGGCCGCTTCCCTCTGCATGCCTGTGTTGGGCTTTTTTTGGTGCAATGACTGTTGTCTCCGGCTTGTTTAGTCGGGATGTGGTTTCACGGTGGGAATGGAAGGTCATTCAGTGCTGTCTCCTCTCCCGTGTGTGGGCAGCAGGCTGCGTTTCCGCTATACGTTGGGCCTTGTGTTATAATTGGTCCCACCTGTTGTCTGTCCCCGGTATCTTTGATGTTACGTATTGCATGTCTTGTTATTGGGTGCAGGGTGGCATCGGTGTTTCTGTGTGGTACTGGCATACCTTTTCCCGACGGGGTCCATATTCTGCTGGGTGATGTTGCCTCCGCTGTGTGCTTCGCCGTGTTTTGCACACAGGGGTGTGTCCTAATGTGGCGTGACGTCACTGACATGTTCGGGTCAGTTGTGTGACGTCAGGTTGGCAACAGTGAATTGCCGGTTGGGGACATGACTGTGGCAGGGCTGTCACGTGACATGTGCGTTCTGGGTGGTGCTGGTATGTGTGGTGTTTGGTTGTGACCCTGTGTTGTTTGTGTGCGGCGCATGCATTGCGCTGCCGTTGGCCTCTGCGTTGTGCGCATGTGTGGGTGCAGTGGTGGATGTGTCGTGTCCACGCAGGGATGTCGGGGGGCCATATACAGTTTTCCCTCCCTTGCACTGTGTGCGCTGTTTGCGTGCCCCTGTTGTGTGTCTGCCTACCTGCGTCGCCGCGGTGCGTTGACTCCTGGGTGCTGCATCAGGTAGAGCATGGGGAGGACCTGCAGTGCTGGATTCATGCTCGGGGGGTCCGCCTCTTTGCTATCCGTACTGTGCGTTCGGTTTTGCGCCTTGCTTTCACGTGCGGTGTCTCTTAGCCGGGGGAACTGTTTGGTTCTGGCATCGTAATTTGTACGCCGGGCGGTACGTGATTTCGTCGGGCGTTGTGTCTCCATTAGGCCGCGCCGCTCCGTGGACGGGCGCACTTTGATGGCGGAGGGCGTAGCTGGCTTACGGGTGGTGTTGGCTGACTTTTCGCATCCTAATTGGGCGGGCGTGTGGGCTGCGGCGGGCGGACGGTAACTGGTGGTTTTTCCATCCGCCAGCACGGCGGTGGTGCTTCCGCCCGCCATCCTAATGGGCCCCATTGTTTTTAATAATTATTTATTGGTATTGGTAAATAGTTTAGAGTTATTTAATAATTCATTAATTATTTTAAAAAATTATTTTATTTATAAGTATGTTATTTGTAACTTCTACGCTATCCAACACTTTCCCTACTGTTGCACTCTCTGGAGTTGGAATAGTAATTTTTACCCCTACGCTATCCAACACTTTCCCTACTGTTGCACTCACTGGAGTGGGAATATTCATTTTTACCCTCCCGCTATCCAACGCTTTCCCTACTGTTGCACTCCCTGGAGTGGGAATAGTAATTTTTACCCCTACACTATCCAACACTTTCCCTACTGTTGCACTCACTGGAGTGGGAATAGTAATTTTTACCCTTACGCTATCCAACAGTTTCCCTACGGTTGCACTCACTGGAGTGGGAATATTAATTTTTACCCTCTCGCTATCCAACGTTTTCCCTACTGTTGCACTACCTGGAGTGGGAATAGTAATTTTTACCCCTACGCTATCCAATACTTTCTCTACTGTTGCACTCTCTAGAGTGGGAATAGTAATTTTACCCTCTACGCTATCCAACATTTTTCTTACTGTTGTTTTTTTGGGAGTTGCAATAGTAGTTTTATTCCCTCCGCTATTTTATATTTTTTGTATTATTTTAGTTAATGTAGTATATAATTAATTTTAAAAATATTAAAAGTAAATTTAATTTTTTTAATTTGTTATACATAATTATTTAATTTTTATTTATGTTATTGTTTTATGTGTATAGATGTATTTGTAATTTATAATATTTTTTAATTTATAATTTATTAAAATAATTATTAAAACTGATTATTAAGTAAGTATATATATTATATATGATATGTATATGTTTAATTAATGTTTTATTACATTATATATGTTACTTATTAATTTTAAACATTATAAAATATGTTTAACTATGTTTATTTTATTTATAAGTATTATTTAGTTTATTTTACATATTTTGTTTAACAAAAAAACGATATTTTTGATAACGATATTTTTGACATCGATATTTTTTTTTCGATATTTTTGTACTTACAATGTTGTAGATAGGATATCGATATTGTTGACATCAATATTCTTGCTCCGATATTTTTGTAGGTCGATTTTTTGACCTTCGATATTTTGTCAGTGATCCCCTGTGTTGTTGTTGTTGTACATGGGGTGGCACAGGTGGGGCACATGGCATGTCCCTTGAGGGGGGGGCTAGTGTGTGGAGGGTGGAGGTGTGGCCCTGTGATCTTTGTGCACAGCCCATGCCTGGCGCAGACCCTGCCTTCCTGCATTGTGCGCATGTTTTCCAGCGTCTTCACCGCTGCGGTGACGTGACCGGGACATTACAGCAAGATTGCAGTGGATGGGTGGCCTGGATGCGGAGGGGTGATTTACTAACAGGTAGGACATGTGTGGGTGCACTTGTGGTTTTGTTCCTGTCCTCACCAGGGTGTCTGGTGTGGACAGGAACCCTGTGTCATCCCGGGAGTTGTGTGTTCTGTTTGTGGGTGGAGTTGTGTCATTGCGTACCTGCGGCGGCGTCCGCGACGGTTCATGACTTGCTGGTGGTGTATCACGTACAGCGCCGGGAAAACATGTAAGGCTGGGTCCATTGCGGTAGTGACCGGGTGGTGGGGGCCGTGAATCTGGTTGCGCTCGCTCCGCTGTGGTGTTTCCACCGTCTCTGGTTAGCAGGTTTCTCCGCTGCGGTGCGGCTGGCTATTTGGGGCATCCTGATTTGTACGGCGGACGGGACGTCATTCCGCACGGCGGTGGGTCTCCATTGGCTCCCACCACCGCGGTGGCCGGCGCTTTTAGATGGCGGTTCACATCGCACCGCGGCGGACGGGAAATGGCCTAGGTTTGCCCATGCTAATATGGCGGACGTGTGGACCGCTGTTCGCGGGTGGAAAATTGCATTTTCCACCCCCGCCAGCACCGCGGTGGTGCCTCCGCCCGCCATCCTAATAGACCCCCAAATCTTGTGGTTCAAAGACAAACATTTTAATTGAACTATACTTTCTGCAAGCTTGAGTGACTTGATCAAAAATAGGCTGAATGCTGACTAATATAACCGGAAGTGTTTGGACTCTCTGGATAGATAAAGGCTGATTGCCAGGGAGGCCTAAAAACAAACCGGGACAGTAATCAAGCCTGAAGGCCATGCAGGTGGGCATTGCCAGGACACGAGGGATTAAGGAAAGAAATGTAGAACTTTCCTTGACATTCAGAGAGGGTGGAAGGCAGAGCGAATTATTGGAACCCCTTGATATTTTTAAGATTAGCAAGTGGTTGAAAACATTCCCAGTGGGGCTTTGCATGAGGTAGCGGCCCCGTTCATGTCGACTAGAAAAAGGTATCTCCACACTCAGTAATATTACCATTCAGCAGCAGCTCAGTCATGATGGGGCCTGATAATATGCTGAATATAGACTATACAGGATACAGCTATGCAACCATGATGCCTGATGAGGTACAGGAGAAGATGGATATAAGTATTAAAGAGTGCAGCAGAGAGGGAAAACCTCTAGGAACACTGTATGTGCCCTTGGTCTTTAGGCGGTTGTATGGTGAAAGCAACCGGTTTCGCAATTAACTTTTAGGAGTGAGAGAAACCAACAAAAGCACTTGACACAAATCTCTCTTTCTGCAAGACACTCACTATGGGAATACACCAATGAACTCTATGCCCAGGTGGTTGTCCAATGGTGAAATCTGCATAATGTTTCAACATTTCTCCTAATACTCTGCATACCATTTTATGTTTGCCGCCCCTCTGTGTTTTGGAAGAACTTCTTCATTTTGATGGAAGGGGTATGATGCGATGTGATCCTGGCATTTGCACCCTTCGTCTTTTTTTTCTTTATTTTCTTTGCAGGATGTGCACCTTGTTTCCTAGGGGCCCATTACGATGGCGGGCGGCAGCACAACCGCTGTGCTGGCGGATGCAAAAACCACCAGTTACCGCCGGCACGCAGCAGTCCACACGCCCGCCCAATTACGATGCGAAAAGCAGGCCAAACACCGCCGGCAAGCCAGCAACACCGTCCGCCATCAAAGTGCGCCCGCACACGTAGCGGCGCAGCACAACTGACACACACCGTCCGACGAAACACGTCCCGCCCAGCGCATAAATTACGATGCCGCAAACAAACGGCTCCCACGGCAAAGAGACACCGCACGTGAAAGAGAGGCGGAAACACGGACGCAGAGCACGGACAACGAAGAAGCGGCACCCCGGGCATGAATCCAGCACTGCAGGCCCTTCCCATGCTTCTGCTGATGCACCACCAAGGACGCAACGTACCGCGAAGACGCAGGTAGGCACACACACAACAAGTGCACGCAAACAGCGCACACAGTGCAAGGGCGGAAAAAGCGGACAACCCCCCACCAGCGCGTGCACACTACACATCCACCATTGCATCCACATATGACACACAGGCCAAATCCTAACATCGCGGAACACATGTGTACACACCACCTGGGACTAGGAACCAACCACCCCGTCACGGCCCCAAAGCGCCGATGACGCCGCCACACATGCGCACAACGCAGAGGCCAACCGCAGCGCCATGCATGCGTCGCACACAGACACAGGGACACAACCAAGCAGCACACACATCAGCCCCACCCCGAACGCACATGACACGTGACAGGCCGGCCACAGACATGTCCCCAACGCCCAATTCACGGACAACACCCAACGCCACACAACCGACGCACACATGTCAGTGAAGACACGCAACTGCAGGACACACCCCAGTGTAACAAACATGGCGTAGCACACAGCGGCGGCAACACCAACTAGGAGAAGCAGGGCCCCTTCGGGAAGAGGAACGCCAGTACCACACTGAAAAACCCATACCACCCTGCACATATGAACAAGACATATGAAACGGAACACCAAAGAGCCCGGGGACCGACAACAGGTGGCCCAAGAATAACATCCACACACAAGGCCCAACGCAGAGCGGAAAGGCAGCCTGCCGCCCACACAAGGGAGAGCAGACAGCACTGAATGACCTTCCATTCCAACTCCGAAACCACAGCCCTACGACAGAAGCCGGTGAATACAGCCATTGTCCAAGAATAGACCAACACAGGCATGCCGAGGAGACCGACCACAGGGCAGATAGCGCATATCACAGAAGCACACAACGGACGGGGAAGAAAGAAGAAAACACTCCCCCATGTCGGCCACATGCAAGTTAATTGGAAGGAGTCACACAGCACTGACCTTGAACTGTCTGAGAAGCATGTGGGAAGAGGGCCCGTGTCCTCCAAACAAGCAAACAGAACACAAGTCCTGTCTCCCTACGACTACACAGAGCTCACAGCAACCCCGGAGCGTGCACATTGCAGACTGCACACACAGCCGGAGCACGCCATCTCAACGAACCGCTGCGAAATGGCAACCGCAACACACCTACCCAACTACGCCGAACAGCTCAAGCTGTACAAAACCAACACGATACATACATTGGGATGCGATCTCCTGTCCCTGCTGAACGTAAGTTACCGACTGACTTACCGCATCACATTGTTCAGCTGCGTCATGCCCGTCTTCTACTGTCGGAGGTGTCCCTACCAGCATCCCGTCGAGATATGCCTCTCCAACCCGGCATGTCTGAAGGCGGACCTGCTACCACTACTCCTCCCTCTGGACGCACACGACAGGGCCTGCTCTGCCTATGGGGGCATGGCGTATGTGGCCAACATCGCACCCGCACTGAAATGGAACCACTGTGCCTCCACACGACGGATCATCGAGAACAGCTACATCGAATGTCACCCAGCATGCCCCATCATGGTCCTCCAAGGGACAACCTACGAACAACACCTTGACAGCCACCATCCGCTTCATTGGCTGGCAAACATGTACACCACCAATGACATGGAAGCCCTGCTGGACGGCATCACATACCTGACAACCTGTAAATACGTCGGACCACAACGCAGGTTCCCCGAGTGACCCATGAAGTCCAACCCCGCACCCATGCTCAGCTTCCGCACGGACTGGCCAGTCACCACCACAACAGCCATACCAAACGACCGGCAACTGTAACCACACCATCAACGACATCGCCATGACATCGGATATGACCGGGACATGCACACTGTTCCCCATCACATCCAGGAACACCGCATGCATCGTGGGAGGCAGTGGCATGGGCTCTGTGTATCGCACCCACATGGACGGAACTGCACGAACAACCAGGACACGACATGGATCCAGCGCACATGGACACACACACCGCTCAGTGGACATGAATAGGTCGCCTGGAGTCTGTGGGTGCTGCACCCCTCCCACCCCCGCCCCGGGAATCCCATACCAGGACCTTTGCATGGACGACAAGTGCATACAACAACAACACGACCCCAGTGACTGTGACATGTCCAGTAACCACCACAGTGCAACAACAAGTGGCACGCCGCTGCATGCACGCAAGCACATGCCCTGATGTCATCTCACATGCACGCGTGCATGAGGAACAACCGCAGCAAACCTGTCACATGGAACTGAGATGGACTGTGCCCATGATGCCGAGCGGTCTGGTAGGCTACATGTATACCGTCTGTGTCAAAGTCCGCAGCTCCGCAGCTATACGTAAATGTACATTAGCACAGCCTTGGCCAAGCAGATGTAACCCCACACCCTATCCCATTTGTAATCATGCTCAGTATATCCTCAACATGTATCCCGCTGCCAGTAGTGTCCACTATACTGCATCACAGAGGACAGAAGACTCAATATAATGTTTGAAACCAAAACTGTCTCCGCTGACTCATTTCACAAGTACGAATGAGAGAGGATGAGAGTATGTGAAGTACACGGCAGTCGTGACATGACCATGTAGTCCACTGGTATTGGATGTCAACGCAAATGAGTAGCACTACTGTGGAAGACACACATGTGTCGTGTGAAGTCGTATGGACGCAGTGCTCAGGTGGGTGGGTGCGACGGGTAGATGCGCACATGCCAAGTTGGAGCACGCCGTGTTGGGAGGGGTCATGAACAGTACACCACCGCTTCCCTGGGCATTGTGAGAGGACACCTGTCGGGGGGAGTGAACACGTGTGTGCACAGCAGCCGGGCACACGTACAAAGCGGTACCAGGCGCACCTCAGCCCACCCTCTGTGGACAAGCTGGATCCTGTTGTGCGCCCGCCATGCCCCTTGACAAGGCACACACAGCCCCAGTCGACCAGGTGTAACCCCAACATAGTCAATCCGCACAGGCGATACAGGGCACGGGATGGCAGTGGAGCATGGTGTGTGTGAGGTCTCCTCGCGCTCCTCCTGGTCATATCACGCAGGCAATAGAACCTCAACATCTAGCATGGCACAAGTCAGATGGAAGTGTAGGGGGACGCACCACAGCACGAGCAGCACTGACGTCACGGGAGGTGGCTCGCACCATCCCATCCATTGCCCATCATACCAACCACGACACATGCCATTGCGACTAAGTGCAAGCGCGTGCGCCACCACCCCCGAGCCCTCCCCAGAGAGGCCAAAGAGTGAATGTGTGGGCCAACAGCCACAGACGGACGCGGCCTGGCCGCAAGGGCAGCCACAGCCACTGGGTGTCGCAGGTGGCGGATCCGGAAGGCGAAGACTGTGATGCATAGTCCATGCAGGCCGGGTCTCCATTTGGGGCACCACGCAGGTGGACGGCGTCCCGCCACACATCATACCCTGAGACAGCCCACTCGTGCAACTGGACCCACACATACACTCCTTGCCCTCTCTGGTGCGAGCTTGGGGCTGCCTGTGCAAGCGCTAGCCTCGCAGGTGAGCATGCATATTGGGGGGCGAGGGGAGGACATGAGGGCTGGGGCGAAGATGACTGTATCACTGTCAGTTAGTACAAGGGATGACCCAGATGTGGAAAGGAAGAGACGTGTCCCGTGTGTACTGCAACTAGTCGCCAATCCAACTACCCCCCATGTCCGGAATGTAAGCCCGCACCTAGGCCCGCCCATCCGCCACATCGAACATACCACCAGCACGACAACCTTCCCATTCGAAACACTGACTGGGGGTGGCGACCAGTGAACAATCATGTGTAGCCTACCCACGCGTACATGTGGGCCCTCCATGATCCATGTCACCTGCGGCAAAGACATGACATGCGCAATGAGGGAAGTGAGGAGAGCTGTCCGCCCCACGCGCAGAAGGTGCATCAGCTCCACAGACCCAGCAGCGAGTCCAGCAGGGGTCACATGTGCAGGGGCAGCTGTGCCTGGTGTGAAGGCACATGCATATAGACAGCACATCGACCAATGTGTAGTCTGCTCACATCCACAGTCCATCATCATGCGGACATAGGAATTGAACACAGGGCAACACATCTTAGTTGGTGCACCCACCGTGACCAACAATGCGCAATCATCGACGTACCCGCCCTGTGCATGGCCCCCCACCCAACGGAGGCACATCCAGTGCCACCATCCCACACACACAAGCCTTCCACGGAACATGCTGTGTCCAATGGTCAGTACAGAGTCAGCGCCCATCTGGTGGATCCTGAACAGGAGACACATGCACACACATGCCAGCTCCCACTATGTACATCTGCCACCTGGCACGTGCAATGTAACCTCTCACCTGTGACGTGTGACTGCAAGCACACAGCCGTCTTGGCATGGGGCTGTCAATGTGGACACCAGTCAATGTTTCGGGAGCTGTGATCCGTACAGTGCTGTACATAGGGTGCAGTGCTGACACCTACTACTGTCTCATATCCCCTCGTGCCACAGGTCCCACTTGTATTGGCCGCTCAGCCCGTGCCCACATCGTCGTCGTCGTGTGCCATACTCATCCAGCCTCGGAAGCAGTTCCATGCTCAGCAGACATTCATGTTGCCGTGGCGTTGCCGCTTGACGAATATGCAGTCAGTCCCCATCAGCACGCCCCGCAAGTCATTGGGGCCTAGATCCCCATGTGCATGCACATGGCAGTGGTATGTCTCACTTGCCATTGCCATTGTTGGGAGACCTGTGTAAGTGTATTGTGGCCGTGCCGTCCCAGCTTGACAGCTGGGCTGTGGCTCATGTGCTTGCTCAGTCATGTCAGTGATGTGTATGCGAAATTGCTATGTGCCGTGTTGCTTTGACATGTGTCCTCTGCCATTTAACCCAGGCGGAGACCGAACATTGACCGCCCATACCAATTGCTGGCGGACATGGACGATACAGAGGTAATCAGGAAGTTTCGGCTGGACAGGCCAACTCTGCATCGACTGTGTGCCATGTTAGAGCCCCATCTCCGTCCCCGCAGGGTGTATCCGACTGCTGTCACCCCCACGGCTAAGGTGATGGCCGCCATGCATTTCTTCGCCACTGGGTCATTCCAGCACACAGTGGGCAGTGGAGGAGGGATGTCCCAGCCCATGTTCAGCAAGGTGCTGAGGGATGTACTGGCAGCCATGATGCTGTACCGAAACAGGTACATCAGATTCCCCAGGGCTCGTGAATTGGCGGCAGTGAAGGGTGCATTCTATGCCCTTGGCAGAATCCCACACGTCGTGGGAGCCATTGACTGCACACATGTTGGCCTTGTTCCACCACAGGCCACTGAGCACCTGTACCGCAACAGGAAGCACACGCACTCCCTGAATGTGCAAGTGGTGTGCCTTGCGGACATGGTGATCACCCACGTGTGTGCCAAGTTTCCAGGCTCGGCACATGACGCACACATAATGCGCAACAGCATCTTGCCACGACTGATGGCCAATCTGCAACAGGATCGTGGCTGTATTGTCGGTGAGTATGTGGAGTGGTGTAGCGTGCTGGTTGTGCGATGCTGTCCCCTGTCCAGTTGGAATAGCAACGGTTCTCTGTGTCCCTCACACCCAGGTGACTCTGCGTATCTGAATGGGGCATGGCTGCTCAGTCCATTGAGGAATCCTCGCACCCCAGCAGACGATCGATACAATGAGGCACATGGGAGGACCAGACGTGTGGTCGAGCGTACCTTTGGCCTCCTCAAGTCCAGGTTCAGGTGCCTGGACCGCACCGAGGGTGCACTGGCGTACTCCCCACAGAAGGTGTGCCAGATAGTGGTGGCGTGCTGCATGCTGCACAATCTGGCCATTCAGAAGCAGATCCCCCTCATTGTGGATGACGGAGATCAACCAGGGCCCCAGCCCGCAGACCAGGACAGCTCGAGTGAGGTGGACAGCGGAGAGGAGGAAGCTGGGAATGTGCGCCAGCAGCTCATCGCCCGCTACTTCACTTGACGGTGAGTGTCCATGTACGACGGATGATGTGTCTGTATCTGTGCAGGTGTGTGTGTGCTGTGTCAGGGTGGCCGTATGTTCACTGCGTGCAGTGTGTCAACGCTCCATGGCCAGGGTAGTATGCCACTGTTGGTGACTGTGGCATTGTGCCCTATTGCTCTGTGCGATGTGTGTACATTGCTTGTAGTTGTTGACATGTACTGTGTGATGGGTGTGTGACACACTCATTGAATGTGCTCCTGTTCTGTCTCCCACCCCTAGGTCCCTACAGGCCCTCCGGATTCCATTGCCATGCCACGCATCAGGTGCCTTTCCGCCCAAGGTGGCCGTTGTATTCCGTACAAATAAAACACAGGGCACAAACAGCAGTTAGTGAAAAAGGTGCATTTATTACAAACTGTGACATGTGATTGTGTGTAAGGTGATGACAAAAGTGGTGCGTGCAGTGACAATGAGCTGTCGGTCATGGCTGCGTGATGATCAGGGTGTACCCACTGGTTCTATGTCCATAGTCCAACACACACATGCCATCCAGCTGGCTGTGTGGAGTGGGATCGTAGAGCAAGTCAATGCAGTGGCTGGTCAAGGAAGGCTGGCGGAAGGCTGGCTGGCTGCCTCACTTGCGACTGGAGCGTGCGAAGTCCTCCCGGGAGATCTGTTTCCTCTTCGGACGGCCCCTTCCACGTTTGGGAGGGGGTGTGTGGTGGCGACCTGCTGGTGGTGGGTGAGGTGTGCTCACTGGCTGTGGACGCAGGGGAAGTGGACACTGCTGCCCGACCCTGCGCCCTAGCAGGTGGTGGCGGAGGTGGTGTTGCTGGCCTTGCCTGTGACCCCACCACCACCACCAGCTGGCCCATGAGGTCCACGAGTTGGTCCATACGGGACACGAATTGGCCCATATGGGCGTCCATGGACCTCAGCACCCCCAGCACCTCCCGCGTGTCAGTAGCAGACCTGGCCCATTGTCCTTGGGCCTCTTCATAGGCCCCAAGGACTCTGGCCATTTGAGGCAGGGCATGGCTCCCAGGGGAGGCTGGCGTTTCCCTGACCCTGCTCCTCCTACCAGTCCTGCTGCCACCGGCCTGCCCACTAGCCACATTGCACACCACGGTCCTCGCTGTGGCTCCCAGGGTGGATCCAGTCGGCCGGGCCACCACCTGCGCTGGGGCTGGTGCCAGCGAAGACGTGGTGGTGGTGGAGGCGGTGGTGGTCGGTGCGGCGATGGTGGCGGTTGCGGCAGTGGTAGTGGCCGCAATGACCGTGGGTGTGGCCGCAACGACAGTGGCAGCAGGGGACTGGGACTGTTCAGCATCCCTGGATGATGGGTTGGTGGGTAGGAGGGGTCCTGGGGAGCGGCTGGGCCCTGCCACGCCAGATGGGCCAGCTTGGTGGTCCGTGTCCGAAGAGGAGGACAGATCCTCCAGATCCGTGTGTCCTCGTTGGGGGCTTGTGGGCTGGCTGTGCTGGCTGCTGTCTCCATCCCCAGCATCCGGCAGTTCGTCACCTGTGGAGAGAATGAGATTTGTTATTGTGTTGCACCTGGCGAAGTATGTATTAGTCGTCTGACATTGGCAGTTCGTGCAATCTCGTACATGGGTTTCCCGGAGGCGAGTGTGTGGCTGTGGCATCTGTAGTTGTGTGTGCTAGGCAATGGGACTGTGTGCTGTGCACATGTGGCATGGGACGGATTGGCCATGCCGATGGGTGTGTTGCTGTGCCCCTACTCATTGTGACTCTGGTGTATGCGGGCTCCTGGCCCATCCTGGGTCTGGTTTGTACTTTGCTTTTGGAGTTCATATGGAACGCTTAGGAACGCATATGGCAACATGGGGGCCATGCCCCAGATTCGCATTTGGGAGGGGATATGCTTTTGGGGTTCAAATGGAACGCTTAGGAACGCATATGGCTACATGGGGGCCATGCCCCAGATTCGCATTTGGGAGGGGATATGCTTTTGGGGTTCAAATGGAACGCTTAGGAACGCATATGGCTACATGGGGCCATGCCCCAGATTCGCATTTGGGAGGGGATATGCTTTTGGGGTTCAAATGGAACGCTTAGGAACGCATATGGCAACATGGGGGCCATGCCCCAGATTCGCATTTGGGAGGGGATATGCTTTTGGGGTTCAAATGGAACGCTTAGGAACGCATATGGCAACATGGGGGCCATGCCCCAGATTCGCATTTGGGAGGGGATATGCTTTTGGGGTTCAAATGGAACGCTTAGGAACGCATATGGCTACATGGGGGCCATGCCCCAGATTCGCATTTGGGAGGGGATATGCTTTTGGGGTACATGCTGTGAGCCATGGGTGCCGAACGTGACATGTGTTGTGGCAGCATGACAGTGCATGGTCTGAGGTGTGTGCATGCCTGACATGCCCTGCATATTTGCTGTCTGTTGTGATTACTGGACATGGCATTGGACGCATCGTTATGAGTGAGTGATAGTTGTGTGCCAGCCAACGTATTGCAGTTGTCCCATCTCCTTGGTGTGCGTGCTGCCCTGTGCCATGTGCATCACTGCAGTGCTCGGGGGGGGTGTGGCCCATGTTGTGTGTTGTTGCTCACAGTGTGTCGTGCGCTTAATTGACTTCTGGCACATGGTTGGTCATGGGCATGTGTCTTAGCGTGACTGCTGTATGTGTGGCAGCTGTGCGGATGACATGCCTTTCATGAGACTGGGGCTGACGGATGGGATGGATGGTATGTTGTATGTGCATGGTGTGTCTGTGAGTTTGATGGGTTCAGTGGTGTTCGTGTGCATTTATGTTGTTCCGCTCTGTTGCGTCTAGTGTTGTTTGTCTTACATAGGCGTAGTTGTGGGGTGTGTGGTTGACAGGCAGTAGGGGCTACATGGACAGGACTTCAATGGTGTTTCGGTTGTGTGTGATGAGTTGCACAGTGGCTGCCGTGTGGGACTATATTCAGTGTGGCTTGTGCATGCAGACGTGGCTCCTTGGGTGTTGCTATGTCTGTGATGGGTCATGTGGGGTGTGAGTCTGTTGTTCATGTCCGTGTGCACATTGTTCACTTGTTCGTGACGGTGGGCGGTGCTGCGTGTTCGTCTGCTACGTGACATGTCCCATGTGTTGGTGGTGTTATGGTCCTCATGCCTCCAGTAATCCAGCCCTGTCCAGTTTCCCACCTGCAAGTTGTTCGTGCGTGCACTGTACTGGATGCCACATGGCTCTAAGCGGGGGGTGCTCCATGTTGCAGGTCTGGGGGGGTGGGGGGGTGTTGTGGGTCGTGGGGGTGGCTGTACACCCACTGACACCGATTGCTGTGGACCGTGATGTCTGCCTTTCGGCTGTCGTTGTGCACTGCGGTGGCTGACACGTGGCTGTGGGGTGTGGGGGATGCTCCTCCTTGCTGTGCTGTGGGACTGGGGCCTGGTGTGTGTTGTACTTGGGCTGTCCACCGTCCCACCCACTGCACTTTGTGTTCCTGCCACTTACCTGTTACTTGTCGGTTAGTGCAGCTGTGGCGGACACATGGGTGTGGTGGGTGCTCGTTGTGGCGCTTCTGGCATATTTGGGGACCTGTTGGTGGTTACGTGGCTGGCTTAGCGTACACATGTCCCCACGCATCTTACAGTTGTTCGGTTTGGGCTGTGTGTGGTAGTGTCTGTTGCATGTGTGTGTGATGTGTTGTGTATTGTGTGCTGGACATGGGGGTGTTTGTCCCTGGGAGCTGTGGCATGGTAGTTGCGCATGTGAGTACATAGCGGTGTGCTGGTATACATTAGTTTGTACTTACCAGCCTCCACTCCCCCTGCTATTCCGGCGAGGATCTCCGGATGGATTACGACTCGCACCTTCTCCTCCCACGCTTTGAAGGTCTTAAAGAGCGCGGGATTCCCTCCGCCAGTGACGGCAGCCAGCTCTCTGTTTTTGCCCTCCTTCTTCTTGACCAGGCTCTTTACGTCATTCCAACGTTTGTTAATCTCGACTCTGTTTCTGGGCAGGGTCCCGACTGCATTGACCTGGTCTACGATCCGGTTCCACATTCTGTTTCTGGTGGCTAGTGGTGTGTGCTGGACCATGTTCCCATAGATTTGTGGGTACACCTTGATGATCTCGTCGACCATGACCGTCAGCTCCATGGGCGTGAACTTGGGCATCCTTTGTGGTGCCATGGTGTTTGTGGTGCTGGTGCGGTGTGTGTTGTGTAATGTGCAGGGGGTTTGTGGTGCCGGGGTGTGGTGGTGGTGGTGGTGGTGGTGGTGGTGGTGGTGGTGGTGTTTGGTGGTGGTGGTGGTGGTGGTGGTGGTGGTAGTGATGTGTGCGTTTCTGTGGTGTGCTGCTGTCCTTGCTGTGTCACTGTGTCCTCTCCTCTCCTCTCTGGTTTGCAATGTAGCAAGGGGTTGTGGTCTGTGGGAGTGCTGCTTTTGTACTCACCTATGTGGGTGTGTCCTCATGGTCTGTTGTTTTCAGGTGTGTTGTGTCTGGGGTTCTGGCCTTTGTATTTTTTGTTTGTCCGGGGGTGTTTTCGGGATGTGTACTGTGCTTGTGTATTTGTGCGTGCCTTGCTGTGTGGACTTGTTGGCCATGTTGTGTGCTATTGGTTTTGTGTGCGGATGGTTTCTGTGCAGGTACGTTGGCGCCATGGCTTCTGCCGTGTCGATTCTCATCGGCGTTGTTTGCGCTGGCGGGCGGTATATTTGTGGTTTTCCGCGCTCATGGCGGTGCGATCGTAATTTCACGTGCGGTGTGTCGGCCGTGTGGGCGGGCGGTTTTGTGTTGTCGTGCGTGTTTCCGTCCGTGGCGGGCGGTTTGACTCCGACTCGGACGATGGCGGGCGGTATTTTGTGTGATTTTTCCGCCGATGGCGGTTTTCGGTTTGTGTAATCATAATGGCGTGGTCGGTGTTCAGGCGGTGTGTGCGGGCGGATTTTTGCCGCTTCCATGCCTGGCGGATTTATTTACGCCGGGTATCGTAATGTGCCCCCTAGTTTCTTGTCTCTGGTCCCCATTTTGCTTTTTTGCATGAATGTTCACCATACCTCCGTTACGTGCCACCTGCCTCTGACCCCTCCTCTAGACATTTGTGCAGCAACTGCCATGTTGTTTGTTACCACTCTGCAAACAGGGATATGGTTGGCCCCAATTTGTTCTTGGATATTACTGAGAGCCAGAAGAAGAGTGATGGGGTGGTAAGGTAATTGTAAGGTGATCTGGACCCCCAATCAGATTGGGGTCCAGATCTTACTTCATGTATTTATGTCCTTTATAAAGTCCCTTCAGAAAGCTTTCACATGCAGACAGGAATTGCTGCTACCACATGGTTCAACAAGGCATTATATATTTGCCCCTGGACAAACTTTGGTGCAAGCAGAGCCCTCCTAGCCATGGCTCTACTTTCAAGGGCCATCCACCATCCACGAGTTCCTCTGCACAGGACATCTAAGTGGAGTGAGCTAGATAGCATCCCCTCCCATCTCAGCAGATTAAATACTGAGCTTCTCATTATTATTTTACTTTTGTACTCATAAGATCTTACCATACACTAATCTCCCACCACTATTTTGTAATCATCTTTAATTCATCTTCCCCCTGTAGAAGAAAAAGAGTTCACTAGAACTGCAGACAAAATAACAGCATCCAGTTCACATGTGGTGGTATGGTACACTGCGTGTACTAAAGAGTTCTTCTCTACCATGACTGGAGACATCACAAACCTTCTTCAAGGGCAGAGTATCTGATCAATTGAAACATCTGCTAAATATGGTCAAAGAGGACGCAGAAGACCCAGCCAGATACAGAACAGTAAATTTCCATTCCAGAGCAAAATCATAAAAGAAGAGGTAACAAGACAATGCCAGAAGGACATGAAATAAATAACAGGAGTTATCTACTCAGATCGCAAAGTATTGTGTTAATTTACTCAGCATTATAAAAGCCTTTGGGCGTAGTGCAAATTTGCACAGTGCCATGTGAGCACCTGTGCATCCCCTAGTTAATAACTCCTAACATGGTCTATGATCACCAGTCAGGATTCAGGCCAGCAAAAGGTACCAGAGCAGAACTGGCCAACATCACAGAGGACCCTCTAGCTACTCTGGACACTGGCAACATGCAAAACTAATTGTGCAATGAAGGGGTTCCCCTGTCAACGGATGCGTTCCTAAGTCAGGGCATGAACAACAATTGTATGTATAAACACTTAGGTAACTAATAGAGATATGGGCCAGCAAATGTAAATATTAAACCCCAGATCAAAGTTAATATGAAAATAATGTATTGGTATCAAAAGACTAAGGGGCCAATTAGGATGGCGGGCGGATCGCCCCCGCCGGGCCGGCGGTAGCCACCGCTGGCCCGGCGGGGGCGATCCATCCGCAATCCTTCCATGATTGACCCCTCGCCACATTAGGATGGCTGGGGGGTCCGCGGCGGACTGGAAGACCGTCTGCCGCTTTTCCGCCGGTCGACTCGTCGTCCGGGCGGAAAACTGCCACAATATGGTGGCGGTGTCTGTAAGACACCGCCAACCATATCATGATGCCTGCGGTGAATCGCCTTTCCATGGCGGCGTTGCCGCCATAGAAAGGCATGCGGTTTCTGCTTGTGGGGGCCCGTTGCGGGCCCCCAGGGTGTTGGGGGGGTGTGGGGGGTGCACATGGGGGGTACCTATGGTACCCCCCCTCATTGCCATGCACTACGTGGCAGACACCACGTGGTGCCTGCCATGTAGTGCATGGCAATGCCGTGCACAGTCCTTTCAAATTGCGAGCGGGTCTGCAGCCAGCAGATCCACCATCAATGTGAAAGGCACAGGATGCGCCCGCCAGTGTGGCGGGCGCATCCTAATACACATGGCGGGACCGCCGCAACTTCGGCGGTCGGTCCCTAGCTCCGTTACGGTGGCGGGCGGACTTTGTCCGCCCGCCATCGTAATAGGCCCCTAAGGGTACAGAGACATAATCAGTATGTATAAATAAATGCATTATCCCAAAAATAAATTTTAAATTTTTTTAAAAAACAATTTCTACTTCCATCTAAATTACAATTTCTCAAACCTATGTACTCAGTCATACTTCCACACTCATCCTATTGTAAACAGATTCGTCTTGGCCATAATACATAGAACAGACCAAAATTAAAGGATTTTCATATTCAGATGTAACACAGATGTTTAGATTAATCTATGTATGAACAGATTGTTTCAATACAATTAATATATTTTGCTGTGATGAGCATGGAGTCACATTTAATTCATCACTGGTTAATGATTCTTAGAAATTGAACATTCTGGGTTCTTGTGGCCTACAAACGAAAAAGGATGGGTGGGGACTGAGATTTCCTGTACAACACGACTTGTGGGTCTAAAGCTTATATATATATATATGACATGGCTTGTAGAATATATATATATATATATATATGACATGGCTTATAACATGCTAAACTAATTCTTCTAGATGTATTATCAGCAAATGATCTAGTGGATCACAACAATGCACTAAACGGATTGAAAGATTGTCTGGAAACCAAAGGAATCTGTAATCAATTCTCTCTACAGAATCATAGCCAGCTAGTTATAATAGGAACACATGAGACAGTCAGCTTTCAGGTTTCAGTGGCATCTGACACGGTTTCTCGATGCCACCCCTCTTCTTTTCAATGAGTGCATTTGCCCACTAGCCCAGGTGATCAAAATACACAATTCCGAATGTATACTGATGACACTCAGGTAAATATATACCTAATTCAAGAGTAAGGATGTCATGTCAGGTTCGCAAAAGGTCTGGTTCATGTATATTTATGGATAAGAGTAAAAATTCCTTTGTCTTAGCGGCTATAAAACAGATTTTATAACTGGGCAACACTAAGCATAACAGACTCCCTTTCGAATGGCAAATAACAACGTTCTAATCTCCAGTAAGTAGCTATTAAGAGAAAAACACTTGGGTTATTTTAATTCTAGTCTTTTCCCAAAAAAAATGAATTGGTGAAAACATTAACTTTCTCAGTTCCATTCTTGAGACAATCCACAAGATAAAACTTATGAAATTGTTGGTGAAGGTCCAACTATATTATTGCAATATTCTATATGTTGGACTCCTCAAAAACCTCAATGAGCTCTGAAGCAAATAACAGGGCTTTGACTCAGTGTTATAAAATGCGGATCACTGACATAATATCTATTACCAAAATATCCCCATACACAAATATCGACACATAAATATCGATGTAAAAAATATTGACATCCTATCCTTATAATGTAAAGTAGAAAAATGTTTTTAAAAAAATATCGATGTAAAAAATATCGATGTACAAAATATAGTTTTTTATATATATAAAATAATGTTAAATAAATTAAATAATAAAATTAACTTTTTAAAAATTATTTAGATGTAATGTACATTTTTACAAATTTAATAAACAAATTTAATTAAAAAAAATTAAACATGCATCTACAAAATGTAATATATAAATGCATATTTACTTTAAAACAATTAATAAACTAATAATTTTAATTTATTTTAAAATGTTATAAATATATAAAAATTTAGAAATAAATATATATATATATATATACACATTATATTATAAATTAAGACATTAAAATATTTAATAATTTTTAAACTTACATTTTGCACTCCATTGAGTGAAACAGTAGGGAAAGCGTTGGATAGCGTAGGGTTAAAAATGACTATTCCCATTCCAGTGAGTGCAACAGTAGGGAAAGTGTTGGATAGCGGAAGGGTAAAAATTACTATTCCCACTCCAGTAAGTGCAACAGTAGGGGAAGTGTTGGATAGCAGAGAGATTTAAATTACTATTCCCACTCCAGTGAGTGCAACAGTAGGGAAAGTGTTGGATAGCGGAGGGGTAAAAATTACTATTCCCACTCCAGTGAGTGCAACAGTAGGGAAAGTGTTGGATAGCGGAGTGGTAAAAATTACTATTCCCACTCCAGTGAATGCAACAAGTAGGGAAAGTGTTGGATTGCGGAGGGGTAAAAATTACTATTCCCACTCCAATTAATGCAACAGTAGGTAAAGTGTTGGATAGCGGAGGGGTAAAAATTACTATTCCCACTCCAGTGAATTGCAACAGTAGGGAAAGTGTTGCATAATGGAGGGGTAAAAATTACTATTTCCACTCCAATTACTGCAACAGTAGAGAAAGTGTTGGATAGCGGAGGGGTAAAAATTACTATTCCCAAACCAGTAAGTACAACAGTAGGGGAAGTGCTGGATAGCGGAGAGATAAAAATTACTATTCCCACTCCAGTGAGTGCAACATTAGGGAAAGTGTTGGATAGTGGAGGGGAAATAATTACTATTCCCACTTCAGTGAGTGCAACAGTAGGGAACGTGTTGGATAGCAGAGGGGTAAAAATTACTATTCCCACTCCAGTGAGTGCAACAGTAGGGAAAGTGTTGGATAGTGGAGAGGTAAAAATTACTATTCCCACTCCAGTGAGTGCAACAATAGGGAAAGTGTTGGATAGCGAAGGGGAAAAATTACTATTCCCACTCCAGTGAGTGCAACAGTAGGAAAAGTATTGGATAGCGCAGGGGTACAAATTACTATTCCCACTGCAATGAGTGCAACAGTAGAGAAAATGTTGGATTGTGGAGGGGTAAAAATTACTATTCCCACTCCAGTGAATGCAACAGTAGGGAAAGTGTTGGATAGCAGAGGGGTAAAAATTACTATTCCCACTCCAGTGAGTGCAACAGTAGGGAAAGTGTTGGATAGTGGAGGGGTAAAAATTACTATTCCCACTCCAATTACTGCAACAGTAGGGAACGTGTTGGATAGCGGAGGGGTAAAAATTACTATTCCCACTCCAGTGAGTGCAACAGTAGGGAAAGTGTTGGATAGCGGAGGGGAAAAAATTACTATTCCCACTCCAGTGAGTGCAACAGTAGGGAAAGTGTTGAATAGCGGAGGGGTAAAAATTACTATTCCCACTCCAGTGAGTGCAACAGTAGGGAAAGTGTTGGATAGCGGAGGGGAAAAAATTACTATTCCCACTCCAGTGAGTGCAACAGTAGGGAAAGTGTTGGATAGCGGAGGGGTACAAATTACTATTCCCACTCCAGTGAGTGCAACAGTAGGGAAAGTGTTGGATAGCGGAGGGGAAAAAATTACTATTCCCACTCCAGTGAGTGCAACAGTAGGGAAAGTGTTGGATAGCAGAGGGGTCAAAATTACTTTTCCCCCTCCAGTGAGTGCAACAGTAGGAAAAGTGTTGTATAGCGGAGGGGAAAAAATTACTATTCCCACTCCAGTGAGTGCAACAGTAGGGAAAGTGTTGGATAGCGGAGGGGTACAAATTACTATTCCCACTCCAGTGAGAAGCAACAGTAGGGAAAGTTTTGGATAGCGGAGGGGATAAAATTACTATTCCCACTCCAGTGAGTGCAACAGTAGGGAAAGTGTTGGATAGCAGAGGGGTAAAAATTACTTTTCCCATTCCAGTGAGTGCAACAGTAGGAAAAGTGTTGGATAGCGGAGGGGAAAAAATTACTATTCCCACTCCAGTGAGTGCAACATTAGGGAAAGTGTTGGATAGCGGAGGGGTACAAATTACTATTCCCACTCCAGTGAGTGCAACAGTAGGGAAAGTGTTGGATAGCAGAGGGGTAAAAATTAATATTCCCACTGAAGTTAATTCAAAATTAAAAACAAATAAAATATCAACTACAATACAAAAATTTTAAAAACAAAAAAAAACATTTATAAAAATAATAAAAACTACAAAAGTTAGAAACATATTATAGTGTTAACAAAATCTAAAAATTACCTACAAACATTATTTTTTGAAAATGTAAAAAATAAATTACAAACAAATAACTATGTTTATTAGACATTAATTATAATCAAAAACATTAATTGTTACAGAAAATTAATATTTTTTATTTCCTACCCTATAACACCACACAATTCACAACACATCTACATTTCTAAAACAAAGTGTACCTCCATAATTAACATAATTAATTATCAAATAAACAAATATTATTAATTAAAAAACAAATTAAAACAGATAAAAATGCATTTACTTACCAAACATTACCCCTATAAAACCAAAATCCATACACAAAATAACAGTAAACAATTACCATAAGTATTTATCAATGAATGAATGAATAATAATGAGCAACTAATTATTAATTAATAAAACCTAAAATACTTTCCACCCCCTACCCCAATAAACACCACAACACACACCTAAAAATCATTACACAATTTCCATAGTTAATTTTACATTATTAAATTATTATCAATTAACAACAACTTATTAATTAATTTAAAATAATTTACTTCCCATCCTTTACCACTATAAACCCCACAACTCACATCTCAAATTAATTACGCAATTGCCATATATAGGGGTCCATTACGATGTCGGGCGGAAGCACGACCGCCGTGCTGTCGGAGGCAAAAACCGCTAGTTACCGTCCGCCAGCAACGGCCCACATGCCCGCCAAATTAGGATGTGAAGAGTCAGGCAAACACCGCCCGCAAGCCTGCAGCGCCGCCCGCCATCAAAGTGCACCAGTCTACGTAGCGGCGCGAGCCAATGGAGACACACCGTCCGACGAAATGACGTACCGCCCGGCGTACAAATTATGATGCCACAACCAAACAGCCCCACCGGCAAAGAGACACCACACGAGATACCAAGGCGGAAACCCGACTGTTCTGGATGGAGACTAAAAAGGCGGACCACCCAGAGATGAATCCTGCACTCCAGGCCATCCCCATGCTCTACCTGATGCACCACCTAGCAGTGAACGCACCACGACGACGCAGGTAGGCAGACACACAACAAGGGTACGAAAACAATGCACACAGTGCAAGGGCGGGAAAACTGCACATGGCCCCCCCAGACACCCCTGTGTGGACAGGACACATCCACCACTGTACCCACACATGTCCCACCTGTCAAAAATAAACAACTCGCAACATCCTGGGCACCCACTACCCGGGCCCAGGAAGTGACGTCCTCGTCACGGCACCGCAGCGTAGCGGCGATGACGCAGGTACACATGCGCACAACACAGTGGCCAACGACTGCGCCATAATTGGGCTGCACACAAACACCACAGGGCCACAACTACACACACCAGCCCCACCCTGAAGGCACATGTCACGTGGCCTTCCTGCATCAGTCATGTCCCCAACCGACAACTCACAGTTGTCAACTTGACGTCACACAAGTGTCCCGAACAGGGGAGTAATGTGAATGCAAAATAGGACACACCCTTGTATGTAAAACATGGATAATCACCCGGCGGCTACCACATAACAGCGCAGAAACAACACTGTAGAAATCAAGAAAGACGCTGGCGCCTAGAATATGACGACACTGAAAAAACATGTTATAAGGCGGCTCTGACAAAATACAAACATCTTATAATTAAAGAAAAAAGTATCTATTATACCAGAAAAATCAAAACAGCACAAAATTCAACTAAACAACTGTTTCAGGTAGTGTCCAATCTGACAGGGCCAGTGGTGAATTCCACTAAGGATGCGTCTCAATCACTCTGTGATTCCTTAGCCAGCTACTTTCAAGACAAAGTGGGCCAAATATATTCCAATTTCTCCGCCCCTACAGCGGGCCGGAACCAATTGGTGGATAATAATAGAGACAGAGATACCCCCATCTTTATGGAATTTAGACCAGTGTCGGTGGAACAGATCACTGATTTAGTTAACACAGTTAAATCAGGCTCCCCGTCTGACCCATGCCCCCCGCTAGTCCTAAAAATGATCCCGGACTTGATAGGCACTAATCTAGCGAACATTTGCAACTCTATGTTTTGCTCAGGCACCTATCCGTCCATTTGGAAAAAGGCTATCATTCAGCCACTGTTAAAAAAAAGTAATCTTGACCCGGGAGAGACCAAAAACTATAGACCAATCGCACGTCTACCTTTTCCAGCAAAGATCTTCGAGAAAATTATGAACATCCAGCTGGCGCAGAATATTTAAGAGAATAAGCTGCTAGATGACACACAATTTGGCTTTAGGAAAGGCCATAGCACGGAGACTGCACTCATTAAAGCATCAGATGAAATTAGAATGATACTTGATAGAGGAGGTGCTGCAGTCTTGATGCTTTTGGATCTATCGGCAGCTTTTGACACGGTTGATCATGTCACTTTGATCAACCGTGTCTCAGCCATAGGCATTGGACGGAAGGCCAAAGCACTTTTGGCCTCCTTCCTCTCCAATCGGACCCAGTCAGTCAGTATGGGTACTTTTCACTCATCAGTTTTCTCTCTCCCTTGTGGAGTCCCTCAAGGATCGTCGCTAAGTCCGACTTTGTTTAATATATATGTGACGGACTTGGCACAAGTCATAAAATCCTTTGGGATGAGTTTCACGTCGTATGCTGACGACACGCAACTGGTGCTTGCAGTGCATAAAGATGGAGAGGCAGTGGCAGCGAGTTTTCATGATGGTATGTTGGCCATTAGCTCATGGATGGCAAATAACTGCCTTAAACTAAACTCCGAAAAAACCGAGGTAATGGTCTTTGGTAACCTTGCCCCAGAATGGTCTCCGACCTGGTGGCCAGCTGAGATGTGTCTACCCCCCACCCCTGTTAAGAAGGCCAGAAACCTAGGTATTATATTTGATGACAGCCTGTCTTTTAAACACCATGTTAATTTAGTGGTCTCCTCATCCTTTTATGTTTTAAGGACGATAAAGAAACTATTACCTTTCATCCCAATTAATACTGGTAAAACACTCATCAGTGCTCTGGTTATGTCAAAGGTCGATTATTGCAATGGCCTGCTAGTTAACGCCCAAGAAAAAGTTCTAAGTAGGCTGCAACTGATACAGAATGCAGCCGCCAGGATACTGACAGGTACTCCAAAGTTTAAGTCAGTTACTAAAGTGTTACGCCAGCTTCACTGGCTGCCCATAAAAAATAGAACTAAATTTAAGGCGCTTTGTATCGCCTACAAAGCAGTGCATGATGCAGGACCTGAATATCTGAAAAAGCCTTTCTAGCATATGCGCCCAGTAGAGCCTTGCGCTCAGCAGATGCCAACCTTCTGATCATCCCCAGAACCAAGAAAGTTAACTGGGGTGATAGAAGATTTATAGTGGCTACGGCTAAACTATGGAACTCGCTTCCCATACAAATTAAGACCAGTCCTACCTTGTTATCATTCAGGAAACAGGTCAAAACTTGGCTCTTTGAACAATAAGCAACCAGTCCTCCGCTAATCTTTACAGTCCATAGCGCCGAGACACCCAAGGGTATTTGTTCGCTCTAGAAGTTGTTTAAATAAATAAATAAAATAAATATCGACAATGTCCGGAAAAGGCACGCCAGTATCAACAAGAAATACCAATACCATCCTGCTCGCAATAACAACACATGCAATGTACAAAATAGAAAAACCCTGCTGCCTGAGAACAGGTGTGCCCAATCACTACACCCACACAGAAGCCGCAATGTACAGCGGCAACGGAGTGTCCCGCCCACACACGGGAGAGCAGATAGCACTGAATGGCCTTCCATTCCTGCTCCGAAATAACATTGCAACAAATTATGCTGGAGAATGGAGCCATTGTACCAACAAGAAGCAAAACATAGCCATGCAGAGTAAAACGTCCACTGGCAGATAGCGCACAACATGAAAGAAAGATAACACCACAAAATGCAATAATACCACTCCTCCATGTGGACCAAATGAAAGTAATGTGGAAAGAGTCACACACCACTGGCCTTGACTATTCATAGAAGCATGTGAGATGAGGGACTGTGTCCTCCGCCCAAGCTATACCCCAAGTCCATCCGCCGTACATCCATTCCAGAATTCCCAGCATCGTCGGAGGCTGCACTCTGCTGACTGCTCAGGCAGACGGAGCACGCCATCACATCACCCTGTAGCAAAATGGCTGTTGCACCACTGACCCTCAACTACGCCGGACAGATCAAGCTGTACAGTGACAGCATGCTACACATAGTGGGCTGCTCAAATCTGGCAATGCTGAATGTAAGTTACCGAGTAACTTACCGCATTGCAATGTTCAGCTGCGTCATCCCCGTATTCTACTGTCGGAGGTGTCCGTTCCACTGGCCTGTGGATTTATGTCTCTCCAACCCGGTATGTCCAAAGGCGGACTTGGTACACTTGTTTGCAACCCTGGACGACCACAACAGGATCTGTTCAGTGTATGGGGGCATGGCGTTCGTGGCTGCAATCGGGGACACACTGCAATGGGACCAGTGTGCCTCCACACAACGTCTTCTGGATCACAGTTTCATCGAATGTCATCCAACATGTCCCATTAGGATTCTACAAGGGACAACTTACGACGAACACGTTGCCACCCACCATCCGCTTCATTGGATGACATCCATGTTCACCATCAATGGGATGGATACCCTGCTGGAAGGTATCGCATACATGTCAACTTGTCAATTCATGGGTCCCCGACTCAATATCCCCAATTGAACATAGATGTTCAACACCGTACCCATGCTTGGCTTTCGCACGGAGTGGGCAGTTAGCTGTACAAGAACTATACCATATAATCTGCAACTAATACCTTACCATCAACTCCACTGCCATGACATCTGACATTTTCGGGACATGCACCCTGTTCCTCACCATATCCCGTGTCTCTGCATAAACAGGGGGAGGCAGAGGTATGGGACTTGTGTACAGTAACCACATGGCCAATACAGCACGAACAACTATGCCATAATATGTATTCTGCGCACCTGGACACATGCACCTGTCAGTGCACACTTATCTGTCTGCCGTAGTACGTGAGAACTGTCACCTCACCTTTGTCTGTACTTCCGTGCCAGGACTTTTGCATGGACAACAAATGCAACCCCTACAACATGGCCCTAGTTACAGTGTCATGTTCAGTAGCCACCACATTGCAACAACTGGTGAGACGCTGCTGCATGCAGGTGGGCACATGCCCTGATGTCACCTCTGACGCAGGTGTGTCGGAGTCACTATTGTATTAAACCGGTACCATGGAACTGAGATGAACTGTCCCTATGATGTCAAGCTGTCTGGTAGGCTAAATGAATACTGTCTGTGTCAAAGCCCAGAGACCATCAGTAATTAGCAAATGTACCTTAGCATAGCAAGGGCAAGGCAGCTGTAACCCTGAAGCCTCCATTCCACAGTCCACAACTAATTACATCTACCTGTACCCCCTTTCGTATGTGTAATCATGCTAAGTATATCCTCCACATGCATTTTGCTGCCTGTAGTGTCCACTATACTGCATCACAGAGGAAGTAAGTCCAAAAACATGCCTCGAAGCAAATATGTGACTCTGTAGAATTATTTCCAGAAGACAAGTACGAATGAGAGAGGATGAGAGTGTGTGAAGTACACGAGAGTCGTGAGATGACCATGTAGTCCAGTGACATTGGATGTCAATGCATATGAGTTTCCGCCACAGTGGACCTAGTGCAACACTACAGGTCGTGGGCCTTTGATTGTCAGACTCTGACGTGGCCCAACAGATCATCACATTAACACAGACGGGCTGGTCACTTCAAAGCACAGTCCTACATATGTGCATAATTACCTTCACAGTCGGACATCACACTCATAAAGCAAAAGTAGGACCCACGCAAGAAGCATGCCACAGCAATGCATGACAAAACACACACAGGATATCAGTGTGGCTGGGCAGGTCCGCACAGTGAGTACGAACTGTAGAAACTCACAAACATGCTTAATTAAACCAGGCACAATCTTGACAGTCACACACCCTGCAGACCCACAATGGTCAAAACACATTAAGTAGGAGCCATCCTGAACTGCAAGGACACACCCACACACTGCACACTGTGCAACATACAATACACACATGCGCTCACATTCACAGACCTGAACACGGATACAAACACCCACCATGCCCCTGGGTAACACATGTGTGTAATCGACATTGCCAGAGTGCACACACACACCAACACTCCCCCAAAGTCACACACTGCACACCACACACACCTACACCTCCCAAATGCACACTTTGAAAGTAAGCCATGTGCCCAGGCTCAATGTTCATCACAAGATTAACATACACCTACACTGCTGGCCACCCAGAAAGTAAGCTCACACATACCCGCACACTATGCACATGCTACCTGTCATCCTGTGGCCAGACTCACACCCCGTGCTTTGCTTGCACGCAAACATGACACGTATACATTTACCATGGAATTCCAGCAAATACATGCAGACAATCCGTGTCACTAAAAAACTTCTTCATCACACACACAAGTAGCAGAGTCTGAAAGAAGTGAAGTCCCAGCCACGTGTAAAACACATAGGTATGTGACACCAGACATTGCAATAGTTGATGTACCATACAAGGCATGTGCCTCACTTAACTATGCACACACAGTAACAACTGCAATCAGCAACTACACAGACACAACCGACTACAGGAACAACAGCATCCAGTCACAGATTACATAGACAGGCGGCAAAATTGTTCAACACCAGGGACAGTGGCCAGTCCGATGTGCAGAGTAGTGACACGAAAAGCTGCGTATGCAATGTGTGTGAGTGTACCCTGACATGGCCACCAACACTGCCATGGCAGGCTCAATAGCCATCACAGCCACCACTGTGTCACAGGTAGATGTGTGTGTGTCCCTACCATTCAAACAGGATGGCAGTTCAACTCGGTGCTGTCTATGTGCTACGGGACAGTTGGAGGTCCGCCCCTGAGAGAGAAGCACAACTGTGGAAGACACACATGTGTCATGTGAAGCGGGAGTTCCGCTTGGGCCAGGTGGGTGGGTGGCATGGGTAGGTGCACACATGCATTGTTGAAACAGACTGCGTGGGGAGGATTCCGGAGGGCTATATTTCCACTGTGTTGGGTATTTGGAAAGCCCACCTGTCTGGAGATGAATGTGAACTTGTGTGGGCACAACAGGCGGGCACACGATCAATGCTGCATCAGGTGTAGACGTTAGCCCTCCCTCTGGGGACATGCTGGATACTGCTGTGCGTCTGCCAGGCCCTTGCCAAGGCACTCACATCCCCTGTCCACCAGGTGTACCCCCTACATTGTCCGCCTGCACAGGCTACCCAGGGCACGGGATGGCAGTGGAGCTTGGTGGGTGGGAGGTCATGGCGCCCTTCTCCTGGTCACATCTCGCAGCAACACATTCTCAGTGAGCAGCAGGGCACAAGTATGTCGTGTATGTAGTGGGGGGACGCAGACGTCACGACAGGAAGTGACGTCACGAAAGGTGGCTTGCACCATCAGACTTATTGCATCCCTTCGCCCACCCCTTACATGCGATTGCAACAGAGAAGCCAGCGCGTGCACAAGCAGCACCGAGCTCGCCCCAGAGAGGCCAAAGAGTGAATGTGTGTGTCCATTTGCACCAGTTCCCTGGCTCGCGGCAAAATCAGTGGTGGGACGCCGTCCACCCGCGTGGTACCCTGACTCGAGACCTGGTGTGCAGGCAAAGTGTCCTATTGGCTTTGCGATATGTGTGAGTTGCATGACACTCGTTGGCGGGGATGGCTCGGAGGACCGTCACCCTGAGGCCCATGTCCCACCACATGGGTCCCTTGTCAATGGCAGCGGTTGTAATGACTATGCGCGCTGGGGTGGGTCAACCTTTCGTCTGGGATTGTGTTTGTGGCCTGGCCCGCTAGGGCAGCCACAGCCTCTGTGTGTTGCATGTGGTGTATCCGGACTCCGGAGGCTGTCATGCATTGTCACTGTTGTCCAGGTATCGAGTCGGGGTACCACGCGGGTGGACGGCGTCCTACCACTCATATTACCGCGAGACAGATAATTGGGGCAAATGGACCCACACATTCACTCTTTGGCCTCTCTGGGGCGAGATCAGAGCTGCTTGTGCACGCGCTGGCTTCTACGATGCAATCGCATATAAGGGGTGAGCGAGGGAGGCAATGAGTCAGACGGTGCAAGCCACCTTCCGTGATGTCACTTCCTGTCGTGACGTCAGCGTCCCCTCACCTCTTATTTTAGGACTCGTGCCCTGCTGTTGTCAGATGTGCCACTGCCCAGGGGGGTGGAGAAAGGGTCAGGAATGTCAGCCTGATATTGGCCCAGTTGAAGGACCACCTTGACTGGGGGGACAACCATTGGACAGTCTGGCGTAGTCCACCCACGCGTACATGTGGGCCCTCCATGTACTATGTCACCTGCGGCAAAGTGATGTCATGGGCAATGACGTTATTGAGGAGAGCTGTCTGCCCCACGCAGAGATGGCGCATGAGCTCAACAGACCCAGCACTGAGGGCAGCAGGGGTCACATGTGCAGGGGCAGCTGTGCCTGGTGTGAAGGAAACTCTACCCTTCATCCCTGTGCCGACACGTGTTGCACCTGTGGAAGTAGATGGGAGGGCGGGCATTGGCCTCCGCGTGGCTGAAGAGGAGCCAGAGTCCACGTCCCCTGTGTTAGTAAACATGGATGCATCACCTCGGTCCTCAGATGACTCAGAAATTGCCGTCTCGGCCTGTGATTCATCCAGCACACGTCTGGCCCCTCCGAGGCGCTGGTCACATCTGACACACTAAGCACCTGTGCAGCTGCTACATCCGATGCCACACCACTGTTGACCGTCCCCTGTCCCTCAGCACCCACGGGAGATGCCACATGAGAGAGAGCGAGGTGGCCTCACTCATCTGGCATCAATTAACCCCTTGCCTGCTTATGACGGAACCATGCCGTCATGAGCCACGGGCGGCGTGTGCTCATGACGGCGTGGTTCCGTCATGCGGCTGCCGCTCCGCCCACGCGGCATTAATTCCCCGCCTGTGCGGGCGAATTAATGAGCGGGCGGGGCCGTGACAGAACCACGCCGTCATGAGCACACGCCGCCCGTGACTCATGACGGCGTGGTTCCGTCACGAGCATGGCAGCGCCGCGCTCACCCCCCACACCCCCGCGCCACGGCGAAATTCGCGCCGCGGCCAAGGGGTTAAACAGACATGTGCAAGGGAAGCAGCACAGAACATCCACCAATCCACATGTTGCACGATACCTGTGCAATTGCATACAGCCACCACAATCAACACGTAATGGCTGGCGTACAGTAACTGAAGCCGCTAATAAGTGGCACATGTGTTGTGCACATAGCACTACACCCGGCCTGTGTCACCCTGCGACCATAGTCCCAAATCGCGGTGTGCACACCCACTGTCCTGATGGGGCAAGGATGACCACTACGTAATTAGGCCAAAGACATACCTGCATGGAGCAGAATGGGAAACCACTCACATAGACTGCAACATGACGGGCCACAATGGCCATGAGCCCATGCCATCCACCTGTCGTTCACACGAGCACAACTGCTGTTGCACAGTGTGCCGGATGTGTAAGCACCAGAGATATGAGCTGAGGCATCGCAAACATATGACCGAACGAAATCAGAGTAGGCACAGTGCCTCAAACATACATGTGAATTGCCAATCCAGGCCACTACAGGTTGTTCCTGAGGGCTACGACTCTGAGTGCATTGAGAATGCAGAGTGCTCAAATTACATCTTGACCCTCAGGAATCGCATATGCATGTCAGGTGCACAAAGCACAGAGTACACTTACAACCCACTGCATACACAACATACATCGCATCACCCAGATTATGGTTAGGCTGTGGACACATGCTGCCTCTCACCGCAAAAGACACCATCCCACATTACTGTACACTTGCTTGCTGCTGATGCCCCTACAAACATGCATCCGGCACAGGCTGTGTGACTGTCAAGATGCAGACCATTACTGGTGAAATGCAGCGCCATGCTGACCTGACAATACGAGGGGGCATCCCCCGATCCGTTATCGCCACGTAGTAGCTCATCCGGCAGATGACGTCACACCCTTTGTGGAATTGGCTGCACTGTCGGTCACACATACACAGAGGCATCAACTTGGATGCAATGCCTCATCACAAGCCCTTGGGCTGGAGGACTTCAAACTGCAGGGATGGTACCGAGAGCCTTGGAATGTCACTCATACACTTCTCAACATCACCCACATCCACCAATCACAGTGGCATGCTGCTGACCCATCCCAAATACTCAGAGACGTGCAACAGACCCAGGAAGTAATCGGACATGGCCCAACAGCATGTGTACACCACACGTGAATGCATGCTGCTGGGAGTGTGTACACAGTACCTGTCCATCCCATTCACATGCAGGTTGCCAGCACATTGAGCAATGTGTAGTCTGCCCACATCTACTGTCCATTGTCAGGTGGACCAACACATAGATCACAAGCCAACACATCTTTGTGGGTGGACTCACTGTGTCCAACACTGCGCAGCCCTCAATGTACTCGCCCTGTGAATGGCTCACCCCGCAATGGAGGTCACATTCAGTGCCACTATCTCTCACACACATCCCTATCACAAGGCATGGTGTGTCCAATCGACAGGGCTGAGTTTGTGCATTTCAGGAGAGGCCTGAACAAAACACACATGTAACCCACTGTACAGTCAGTGTTGTCTCCTTCTAGGATTGTGCGGTCAATGTGCAGCCCAGGTCTGCTGCGACTGAGAAGGCCAGCAGGGACCCAGCCAGCCATTCACACAAGCAATGACTGCCCTGAGACCTGCATTGCCAAGTGGCTGCGTGACTGGATGTGTGGCATGGAAATGCCATGTACCACCCCTCGTGAGGGACATGCATGGGAAAGCGCCATAGAGCCTACATACCCCTTACACCTGGAGTTAGCATGGTAAACAGTGCATGTTGGAACCCCACAGGCTCTGACTCATAGTGCTGTGGATCAACGACATGTGTGTCCCCCACATGCACTCCCACACACACTGTAGTTGTCTTACACACAACTTTTGCTATGAATGGCCTTGGGCAGTGTGCGTGGAGCTCGGAATCCATGATCTCCAGCTCCTCGCTGGTGAGTGGACCTGGACATATCTTCAGAGTAGTTGACATGTAGGTGGACATGTGGCAGCAGCGGCAGGTGTTGTTGAGGGATGCCAGGCAGCAGTCCCTGGAAGCTGTGGTAATGCCGGTCTCCCTCCCACACACATATAGCCCCCTGGGGCTGTTCCAGTGGGTCCAAGCTGCTGAAATTGGTGTACCATGTCTGCCTACTTCAAATGCACACAATGTCCTACACCGAGCTGTCCCGGTACGCTTACCTCTATCGTCAAACACGCAGGATGCAGTCGCGAGGGCCACTGGAGTTGGCCTCAAGGGCCTGGTCCATGGCGGGTACAGTCCGCTGTTGCCATGTGGAATCCACAGTTGAAGGTGCGCCATGCATTTGCAGGTGTGGCCATGATTTGTGTGTGGGAGCATGTCCACACTGGACAGGGCCAATTCATGCTGTGTGCATAGGCATTGACGGCCAGTGCTCAGCCTCCACATGTCTGTTGGCACATCAGCATGTACACATTAGCATGGGTGCATGGGATGTGCTTATGCACACACATGCCATATTTCTCAATGTACATCTCCCACTTGGCACGATCAACGTTACGTGTCAATTGTGATGTGTGTTTGCATTCACACAGCTGTGTTGTCATGGAGTTGTCAATGTGTACACCTGTCAATGTGTGTTGGAGGTGTGATACGTACAGTGCTGGACATTGGGTGAACTAGGGACATCATTGACTGTCTCATATCCCATTGTGCAACAGGACCCACTTGTTTGGGCCGCACAGCCTGTGTACATTGTGTTGTTGGTGTGTGCCATACTCACCCGGCCTCGGAAGCTGTGTCTGGCACAGCAGCTAGGTATATTGCTGTGGTGTTGTCGCCTCCCACCTATGCAGTCTGAAACCATCATGATGCCTTTCAAGCTATTAGGGCCTAAATCCCCATGTGCATGCTCATAGCAATGGTTTGTATCAGTAGCCATTGCTATTGGTAAGGGGACCTGTGTAAGGGTATTGTGGCTGTGATGTCCCTACTTGTCAGCTGTTCTGTGATTCTATTGCTTTGTCAGTAATTTTAGTTATGTGTATGTGAAAGTGCCATGTGGTGTGTTGCATTGACATGTGTCCACTTCCATCTGTCCTAGGAGGAGACCAAACATACATCGCCCCTACCAATTGCTGTCAGACATGGAGGATGTGGAGGTCATCCATAAATTCCGGCTGGACCGACCCACCCTGCATCACCTATGTGCCATGTTGGAACCCCACCTTCGTCCTCGCAGGGTGTATCCAACAGCATTCACCCCCACGGCTAAGGTGATGGCTGCACTGCATTTTTTCGCTACCGGATCTTTCCAACACACGGTAGGCAGTGGAGGCGGAATGTCCCAACCCATGTTCAGCATGGTGCTACGGGATGTCCTGTCAGCTATGATGCTGTACAGGAACCGGTACATCCGATTCCCCAGGGCTCGTGATTTGGCGGCAGTGAAGGGTGCTTTCTATGCCCTTGGACGCATCCCCCACGTTGTTGGTGCAATTGATTGCACCCATGTTGGCCTTGTTGCACCACAGGCTATGGAGCACATCTATAGGAACCGGAAACATTTCCACTCCCTGAATGTGCAAGTGGTGTGCCTGGCGGACATGATCATCACACACGTGTGTGCGAAGTTTCCCGGTTCCACCCATGACTCGCACATCATGCGCCACAGCATCCTCCCACGAATGATGTCCAATCTTCAACCGGACCGTGCATGGATTGTTGGTGAGTATACATACTCGTGTAGCGTGCTGGGTGTGACATGCTGTCTTGTATCCTGTTGGAATTGCAAGGATTCTCTGTGTTTCTCACACCCAGGTGACTCTGCATATCCTCACGGGCCTTGGCTGCTGAGCCCACTACGTAATCCCAGGACACCAGCTGATGTCAGATACAATGAGGCACATGGGAAGACCAGACGTGTGGTGGAGCGGACTTTTGGACTCCTGAAGTCCAGATTCAGATGCCTGGACCGCACCGGGGGTGCACTGGCATACTCCCCACAGAAGGTGTGCCAGATAGCTGTGGCATGCTGCATGCTGCACAATCTCGCTATTCGCAGGCAGATCCCCCTGATTGTGGATGACGGTGATCAGCCAGGGCCCCCGCCTGCAGACCAGGCCATGTCCAGTGACGAGGACAGTGGAGAGGAGGAAGCAGTGAATGAGCGTCAGCAGCTCATCGCCCGCTACTTCACTTGACGGTGAGTGACCATGTACGTCGGATGATGTTGCTGTAGTTGCGTAGGTGTATGTGTGCATTGTCACGGCGGCCTATTGTTCACTGAGTGCTGTGTGGCAATGGTCCATGTCCAGGGTAGTATGCCACTGACAGTGGCTGTGGCATTGTGCCCTGTTGCTCTGTGAGATGTGTGTACATTGCTTGGACTTGATGACAAGTACTGTGTGATGAGTGTGTGACACACACATTCAATGGACTCTTGTTCTGTTTTTCACCCCTAGGTCCCTACAGCCTCTCCTGGCCTATCGACATACCACACTCCTGATGCATTACTGATCATGGTGACGGTTGCACATCCTTGATTAAACACAGAGCAGATACAACAGAATGTGATCCAGGTGTATTTATTTTGAACAGTGACATGTGATTGTGGGCAAGGTGATGACAAAAGTGGTGCATGCTGGAACAATGAGTTGACGGACATGTCCGCGTGATGGCCAAGGTGTACCCATGTTCTTCTGGGTCCACAGTCCGACAGACACATGCCATTCACATGGCAGTGTGGGGTAGGATAGTAGTCCAAGTGAATGCAGTAGGTGGCCACCGTGGCTGGCTGTCTCACTGGCGTTTGGAGCGTGCAAAGTCATCTTTGGATACCTGTTTCCTCTTCGGACGCCCCCTTCCACGTTTGAGAGGGGGGGGGTTGTGTTTGTGGGCTGCTGGTGGTGGCTGAGGATTGCCCACTCGCTGTGGACGCAGGGGAACTGGATGTTGCACGGACCTGCGCCCCAGCAGGTGGTGTCGGAGGTGGTGTGGTTGGCCTTGATTGGGCCCTCACCGCCACCACTAGCTGGCCCATGAGGTCAACAAGTTTGCCCATACGGGTCACGAATTGGCCCATATGGGCGTCCATGGACCTCAACACCCCAAGGACTTCCCGCGTATCGGCAGATGACCGGGCCCATTGTCCCTGGGCCTCTTCATAGGCCCCAAGGACTCTGGCGATTTGCGGCAGGGCTTGGCTCCCAGGCTCTGATGGCGTTGGCCTGACCTTGCTCCTCCCACCTGATCTGCTGCCACCGACCTGCCCACTCGCCACAGTGGTCACCCGGGGCCTCGTTGTGGCTCCCAGGGTCGATGTGGACGTGCGTGCAGCCCCTTGCGCAGGGTGAGTGGTCAGGGAGGCCCTGGTGGTGGTGGTGGTTGCGGTGGTGGTGGTGGCCGCAATGACCGTGGCAGCAGGGGCCTGGGACTGGTCACCAGCCCTGGGAGATGGGTTGGTGGGTAGGAGGGGTCCTGGGGAGCGGTTGAGCCCTGCCACACCGAATGTGCCTGGTCGGGGGTCCTCGTCCGAAGAGGTGTCCAGATCTTCCACATCCGTGAGTCCGGGTGGGGGGCTTGTGGACTGGCTGTGATGACTGTTGTCTCCCTCTCCAGCATCATGCTGTTCGTCACCTGTGGGGCGGAGACGAAAGGTTATTGTGTTGCACTTTGCAAGGTTTGTGTTAGATGTCTGACATTCACAGTTGGTGCACAGTTGTGCACTGATTTCCCAGATGCGTGTGTATGGCTCTACAATGTGTGTGCGTGATCAAGGCAATGGAATGGTGTGATGGGTGCACATGGCATGGGACGGATTTGGATAGCCAATCGGTGTGTGTTGCAGTACCCCTACATTTTGTGGCTTTGGTGGAAACGGGGTACGGCCCCCTCAACGCTTTTGAGGTGAAATATGGTTTTGGGGTTCAAATGGAACGCTTAGAAACGCAGATGGCAAAAGGGGTACAGCCCCCTCAACGCTTTTGAGGTGAAATATGGTTTTGGGGTACATACTGTGACATATGGGTGCAGGAGGGGACATGTGTTTTGGTGACACGGCACTGCAGAGACAAAGGTGTGTGTATGTCTGACATACCAAGCATATCTGCTCACTGTTATCATTTAGGGACATTACACTGCAAGCATTGTGGTGAGTGAGTAATGGTTGTGTGCCACACAACGTATTGCAGATGGGACAATTCCTTGGTGTGCGTGCTACCCTCAGCCATGTGCAGCAATGCAGTGCTCTTGGTGTGTTGACTATATTAGGTATGTTGTAAATCACACTGTGACGTGCGCTTCAGACACTACAGACACATTATTGGTCATCGGCAGGAATCTTTGCTGAACTACTGTATATGGGACAACTGATTAGATGGTATACCTTTCATGACACTGGGGCTGAAAAGATGTGATGGATGAGACATTGAATGTGCATTGTGTGGCTGTGTGGTTCATGTGTCCAGTGGTGTATGTGACATTACTGTGGTTCCACTCAGTTACATTGAGACAAGATAGACTTACATGGGTGATGTTGTACGATGTCAACGGAACAAGCAGACACGACTACATGGACAGGACTTCGATGGTGTTGCTGATGTGTGTGATGACTGGCACAGTGCACAGCATGTGGGTCAGTACTCCAGTGAGACTTGTGCATGCAGACGTGACTCCATACGTGTTAGTGTATTTGACATGGCTCATGTGGGCTATGACTCTGTAATTCATGTCCGTGTGCACATTAGTCACATGGTTATGACAGGGAGCAGTGATACCTGTTCCTCTGCTACGTGACATTGTCAGGTCTCGAGCCGTGTGGCGCCTACCCAGTCCTTCAGGACTACAACTCCCAGGACTTACAGGGGGAGGAGCCAAGCGACTACTTGAGGACGCGGTGGGCACGCATTCCGCGTGCGTAATTCAGACTGATGCTCGATAGCGTCAGATCCTTTTTTTTCCCGGTTTGATTAGTGGCATCGAGGTCGGCTGCGAGGAACCTTGGCGGCGGGAGGACATCGGTGCTTTCAGGAGGCACGACGCAGGCGGCGGTGTGCTATACCGCGGAAGCCCGTCGTAGTGGAGTGTACTTCAGAGTAGCAGGACTCGGAAGGGAGTTTGCCGAGTTCGCCTGGTCATAGGAGATCAGGTGAGAGCCTTTCACGGTGCGGGCGGCGGTGTGCTAAACCGCGGAAGCCCAAGAACCGTGTGTCTTATTGTTTATAGGTAAGGTGATTAGGCGGCGGTGTACCATACCGTGGAAGCCCTCTATCATCACCGAGCCTCATTTATCACTGGTTCTAATGATAATTAACGACGGTGCTTTTAACCGTTCGTTCTGCAATGGATGTTGTTATGAGCAGATGAGTGAAGAAGCCTATTTACTTTCATACCCATTCCCGGGCGGAATCAGTTGTAAGGAGGGGGTCAGGATTACCCCATGACTGGAGAATCGACAGGTCGGGTCTGTTTGGAAGAACCCCGCTGTCACGATTGTTTTTTCGTTTCTATGGTTTAAGGAAGGAGTGTGATGTTTTCGGCAAAGGTACATAACTGGTTCTTTAGCGAGAATAATAAAGAGTAGAGATGTATTAGCACCTGGGTAATGATTGTGGTGTTGTTTTCTATTCCAGATTCTCATCCCAGCTGTTCCCACCCCTTCCTATCCCTCACTTGATCGCCCTGTCACTCTATATACTGTTATGTTGGAGTGTGGGGATGTCAGGGGGTGGAACCCTTATTGCTTCATCCGGACCCTGAGGAGTACCAGACCCTGACAGACATGTCCCAAATGTTAGTCGTGGTACAGTCCTCATGCCTACAGACACCCGCCCTGTACAGTGGTCTACCTACTTGTTGGTTTGTAGGGAGCAATGCAATGGCTGTCACATGGTTATGAGAGGGAGGGGTGCTCCATCTTGCTGGTCTGTGGGAGTGGGGGCCGTGTTGTGAGTTGTGGTGAAGGCTTACCATTCACAGACACCCCTCCATGTAGGGAAACATATCTACCTGTCGGGTGAAGGTGTGCACTGCAATGGCTGACACATGGGTGTGGGGAGTGCTCCATCTTGCTGCGCTGTAGGACTAGGGGCCTGGTGGTGGTTGTACTTCTGCAGTCCCCCCTCCGATACTCGGAGTTTGTGGTAAGGCTACTTACCTGTTACTTGTTGGTTAGTGCAGCTATGGCTGACACATGAGTGTGGGTGTGGGGAGTGCTCCTTCCGGCACATCCGGGGTACAGAGGGACCTGGTGGGAGTTGTGGTGCTGGCTGACTGTACACAAACCCCCATTGTTTTGTTTGTTGGTACCTTTGGGCTGAGTGTGTGGGAGTGTCTGTTGCATGTGTGAGAGATGTCTTGTGTATTGTGTACTGGCCATGGGGGTGTTTGGCACTCGGAGCTATGGCATTCTGGTAGTGCATGACAGTACATAGCGGTGTGCTGGTATACATTTGTTTGTACTTACCAGCCTCCACTCCCCCTGGTATTCCGGTGAGACTCTCCGGATGCAGGATGCCTCGCACCTTCTCCTCCCACGCCTTGAAGGTCTTGAATAGCGCGGGATTTCCGCTGCCAGTTGTGGCAGCCAGCTCACGGTTCTTGGCCTCCTTCTTCCTGACCACGCTTTTCAGGTTGTGCCACCTCTTTGTGATTTCGCCCCGGTTGCGTGGCACGTTCCCAACTGCATTCACCTGGTCTACTATCCTTCTCCACATTCTGTTTCTGGTGGCTACTGGTGTCTGTTGGACCTGGTTCCCATAGATTTGTGAGTGCACCTTGATGATCTCATCGACCATGACCGTCAACTCAGTGGCAGTGTACTTTGGCATTCTTTGGCTTGCCATGGTGTGTGGTCTGCTATTTGTTGAGCTGGTGTGGTGGTTGTGTGGTGTGTGGTGTGTGATGTGCAGGGGGTTCGTGGTGCCGTTGTTTCAGTGGTGATGGTGGTGGTGGTGATGTGTGTGATGTGTCCGTGCGTGTGGTGTGCTGCTTTCCTTTGTGTATCTCTGTGTTGTCTGATGGCGTCTTCGCTTTGTCCTAGTGCAAGGGATTGTGGTCTGTGAGGAGGCTGCTTTTGTACTAACCTATGTGGGTGTGTCATGATGGTCTGTTGTTTTCAGGTGTGTTGTGTCTGTTGTCCTGGGATTTGTAGTTTTTTAGTTTTGGCAGGGGGCATGTGTCATTGGGATGTGTTCTGTGTTTGTGTATTTTGGCGTAGTTTGCTGTGTGGACTTGTTGGCCATGTTGTGTGTATTTCTTTGTACCGCCAATGGTTTCCGTGCACGGACGTGGCCGCCAGGCCTTCCGCTGTGTCAGTTATTCATCGCTGTTGTTAACCGTGGCGGGCGGGGAATATGTGGATTTTCCGCGCTCATGTCGGGGAGATCATAATTTCACGGTCGTTGTATCGGTCGTCAGAGCGGGCGGATTTGGGTTTTCGGGCGGGATTGCGTCCGTGGCGGACGGTTAATCTTCTACTCGGACATGGACGGGCGGAATTTTGTGTGTTTTTACCGCCGCGGGCGGTGGTTGCTTCGCGACTTCATAATTGCTCGGTCGGTATTCCCATGGTGCAGGCGGGCGGTTTTCTCATGCTATCGTGGAGGGCGGATTATTTAACGCCGGTTATCGTAATGGGCCCCTTAATTTTTAATTCATTAATTAACAATTAATTATAAATTAATTTTAAATAAATTACTTCCCACCCTATTCCCCGATAAACCCCACCACCCATTCCTAAAAAATGACACAATTAACATAATTATTTACCAATTAATTAATTAATATTAATTAACAAACAATTGATAAATAATTATTAATAAATTAATTCCCACAATTAACACTATAAATGATAAATTAAATAAATATTAATATATAAAAAGTATTATTAAATGTATTAAAATTAAATTACTTCCCACCCTAATCCCCTATAAACCCACAACCCGCTCCTACAAAAATGACACAATTAACATAATTACCAATGAATTAATAATGATTAACAACCAATTAATAATTAATTAATAATAAATTAATTCCCACAGTTAACACTATAAAATCTAAATTAAAGAAATACTAATAAATAAAAAATATGAATTAATTTATTATAATTAAAATTACTTCCCACCCTGTTCCCCAATAAACCCACAACCCGCTCCAGAACTAAAAAAACACAAAATGTAATTAACATAAAACTAATCACTACTAAAAATTTAACACATATTTTAAAAAACTAAAGCAATACTTCTACAAAAAAAAGATCACATACTTTAAAAATACATACTAAAATACATAACACTAATTTAAAAATCAATATTTTAAACAACTATATTTTTGCAAACGATATTACTAACTTCGATATTTTCAAAAACGATATTTCTTACCTTAAAGTCGATATTTTTGACCACGATATTCTTCCTGTTGATATTTCCAACTTGATATTTGTGTATGTCGATATTTAAAACTCGATATTCTGTCTGTGCACCATAAAATGCAACCACAATCTTTTACACCCCTCCTTTGGATCCCAGTACAGGCAATTATCAAACTTAAGATCCTGTACACAATGTGCGACGCTTACTCAATCAAAGGCATTGAATACTATCAGCAACTAGGAACTTACTACACCCACCAAACAGAGCCCTGGCATAATCAGAGTCTCACAAGATCATCCAACATATACTTAGAGATTAGAGACAAAGAGGCAGATTCATCAGAGTCTGCAGACAACACTAAAGATTACCTTAAATCCCATCACTAAGAGGTGACCCAAACCTCCTCAGATGTAGAAAACTGCTAAGAACAGTATTGTTTAGGCAGGCATTTGAATGAGTCCAAGCACCAATGGGCAGATGCTCTTGCCATCGGAGCTGCTGATATCCACAAACCAAACAGACCAAACATGATCACCTAACAGCCCTTCAACTTGACCAAAGACTTGCATCTAATTCAGAGTCGGAATCATTTTCATAAAGGGTTATTTCTTAAAATGGCAACATATGGTGGCTCATGATACACTACAGCAGTAGTTGAGATAGTTGGGATTGTTGAAATAGCAACATCAGTTTCCTCCATGGAATCTAGCACTTGGTGTAAAGCTGGAGACACAGCAGTCTTTGCAGTACCCAGATTGGGACTCAGGATTTCAGAATGACTGTTCTCTTCTAAGGGTAGTTCCTGCAGGGTAGGGAGTGGCTGTGAGGTTCTGTAATGAAAGCACTTTGGTGTTGAAGGGGTGGAGGGGGGGGTCTTCTGGCCACATAATGCTGTTTAACGTGATCAATGGACTTCTTCCTGTTTTTCTTTGAACCAGGCAGTGGTGGCAGGATTACAGTGTGTGTGACTCCTATTCCAAGAACTGGAAAAGGGGGTCTGTAAGATGGCCCAAACACTTGTGTATCGGGAATCTTTTCTTGAACTAGCTCTCCTACTTTAGGGAGTCACTTGTCAGAAGCTTTGAAAACCTTGCCTTCCTTGGTGGTGGATTCAGAATGCTTCAAATTAGATATCTTGCTTCTGACTTCTTGGATGCTTTGTAAGACAAATAAACAATTGTCCAGGTCAAACTTTTTCTCTTCCGCCACCTTTCTAGAACTATCAAGATCAGGTACATACATAGATACTCTGAAGAGCTTCTCATATAGAGTGCAACCATCTAGTACTCCTCTAGGTAAATTATTTACTGCTCTCTGAAGTCCATGCAGAATATTTAGCCAATTCAGATCTGTACATAAACAACTAAGGGTCAAGGCTTGTTTAAGTGTACAATTGGTGCGCTGTAATAACCTGTTTGATTTCAGATGGAATGGGTGCGAGTATTGGAGACATACTTCCAGAGCAGATATAGCATCCCTGAATGTCTTTAGTGAATGCAGGACCATTGCCTGAATAAAAGGTATGACCTGCACCCATTTTTACTAAGCACTGCACGTATTTTATAACCGCTTAAGAATCAGCGTTTCTTTGTAGCCAAATCTTTACCGGCTGATTAATATGATTGGCCCGATATAGTTGAGGAAATTTACCCCGAACGGGCAATTGGATGTAGTAAGGGGAGTCTGATCTGGTCCTGAAATAGTAGGATGTTTTATTGTTTGGCAAATGTCACATTGCTGCATATAATTTTTGTTTGTTTAGGTATATATGGCCAAGAGTATCTTTGCTGTAGCATGGCTACTGTGCCACTCATGCCAGAAAGGGTATAGGCTAACTCTGACATCCTCCTCGTTCCATGTTCTGCTCTGTCTCCTCAATTACCCTAACCAATCCTGGCCCTGCTTTCATGCTGGTAACCAACATGAAAGCAGCACCAGGATGGGATGGAGTGGGCTGGCTGGGTGGAAAGCTTTAAAGTGAGCATGACACTTTCGCCGGTGCAAGACTGCCGGTTAAAGTGACATGCGCGCTTTGGAGCATTCAGCCAGTCACTGCTCCTGTCCTCTACTGCAGATCAGCAGCAGAGAACCCGCCCAGCAAATCTCTGGGCGCGGGACTGGCACTGCTGCAGAACGTACAACGGTAAAAAATAAAATGCCAATAAAAGCTTTTCATTGCCATTTTATTTTTTCTTGCGCAGCTCACAGGGGGTGGGTGGCGTTGCTCTGCCGCTCTCTGGAAGAGAGGCTTTTCACCCTTAGCTTTTGCTTGAATGACTGCCAAAATGTCTGTGTCAATCTTGGTTTGAGATCTAGTTCCATGGATACCTTGAAAGTATGAACAGCTGCCTTTGTGGCCAGGAGAGCTGCACAGTTCCATATAGTGTGAATTCCTTCACTTTTCTGGGAATGGTATGTTAAACATGGACAAAAGGAAACTTGTCACAGCCACATTTCCCCAGAGTCATTTATTTTTGATTTTCCTTTTGAATCTCTGAATCCCTATAGGCGCCAATGTGCTAAATGAACATTGTATCCTTGCACACAGAAGGATGAATCTGATCCTATTAGTGTGGGAACTGAGGAATTAGCCTTCTGTAGCACAAGCAACAAGGAATGGACTTAGGCAAGCTGTGCAGAACCTTCACATAAAGTTTTAGTGATTGTAAAATGTAAAATTTTGGAGAGAACCTGGCGGAGTAGCAAAGACCCCCAAGATAGACAACGATATAAACAAGCCCTGACCAGCTATCATCAGAGCATAAAAACTGCTAGACAGATTTTTATCTCAAACCAAATTGAACATGCCAGTAATTCATCTAAATCTTCTCCATAGTAAAGGAGTTTGTGTCTCCACAAGCGTGCAGACAAGCTCCAATGGAATCCCAAGAACTCTGCAATTCCATAGCTGTTCACTTTGAGGAGAAGATTGCAAAAATCTATGATAATTTCCCTACTGCTCCTCAAATGAACCCAGAGCAAGAGCATAGACCTGAGGAGCCAGAAGCAGAAGTATCCTGTACTCTGAACTGTTTCGAAATGATCACATTAGAAGAGGTCCTGCACTCCTTGGCCTCTGCCAAATCGGGTTCACCTCAGGACCCCTGTCCGCCCAAGACGATGGCTCTTTTGGCTCCTTGCTGCGCCCCCGAGATTTTAAAAATGTACAATTGCTCGATACAATCGGGGTACTTCCCTAGGGCCTGGAAGAAAGCATATGTACGGTCGATATTGAAGAAACCTACGGCAGATCCTCAGGTCCTCAGCAATTATCGTCCCATCTCCTTGCTTCCCTTGTTGGGTAAGCAAATGGAAAGCCTAATAAATAGGCAGCTGGGGTCCTACCTGGAATTAAACAATATCTTGGATCCCTCACAATCAGGTTTTCGACCTGGATTCAGTACGGAGACTGCCCTTTTGGCCGTGACCGACTCCCTAAGAAAGGAAATGGACTCTGGAGGATCAATAGTTTTGATCCTATTAGATCTGTCCGCGGTGTTTGATACCATCTCGCATTCAAAACTCGTGGACAGACTTCTGGCCTGTGGCATCCAAAAAACAGCCTTAAAATCAACCATCACTCTGGGTCCCTACCAGTCAGAAAAAATGCATTTGGATAAGGGGGTTCCGCAGGGGTCCTGTCTAAGTCCCACATTATTTAACGTTTATATGGCCCCATTGGCAAAAATAGTTGAACAGTTTGGGTTCAAGATAATATCATATGCTGATGATACTCAGCTTATGTTTACAATTGGCCCTAACTTAGAGACAGAGAAAACCCGCTTTGCTACGGGAATGCTTGCAATATCTAGCTGGACGACGGATAACTGCCTCCAATTGAACCCTGGTAAGACTGAGATCATGTTAATGGGGAAAGCCTCATCTATCTGGTCGGGTGACTGGTGGCCCCCCCAACTGGGAGAGGTCCCCGTACCCAGACAAATTGTGAAAAATTTAGGGATAAAATTGGACCAAACATTAACAATGAAAGATCACATAACCGCCACAACTAGCTCTTGCTACTATACCCTGCGCCTTTTACGTAGGATCTTCCCTTACCTGCCCATAAATTCCCGTAGAACCCTTGTTCAAGCTATGGTGATCAGCAGAATGGACTATGGCAATGCCCTATTAGCAGAGGCGGATGAGACCTCGCTTGCCAAATTACAGGTGATTCGGAACACTGCAGCAAGGCTAATTCTAAACCGCCCTACAGGCTCCTCGTCCGGCCCTCTGCTGAGAGAACTACACTGGTTACCGGTAAAGAAGCGATCCTATTTTAAAATCTGTTGCCTCACGTACAATGCCCTCAGAGGCAAAGGGCCTCGGTACTTGCAGAGAAAACTCTTAAAATACGTTCCATGCCGAAATCTCAGATCCAGCTCACTTGCCCTCTTACAGGTGCCCCGAATACGCCTTAAGCGTACTGGGGGGAAAGCCTTCTCCCATCTCGCTCCTAAATATTGGAACAAGTTGCCCCTGGCTCTCCATGAGACTCCTTCTTATAGCACCTTCAGGAAAAAACTGAAAGCCTTCTTGTTCTAGTGCATTAGGCAGTCCTTCAGGTATGTCTCTAAACAAGCGCCGAGATGCCCCCGGGTGAGTCGTGCGCTATAGAAGTGGTTTTAACATAACATAACATTGTATACAGGAATTGAAATTCACTGTTGTTGAAAATTCCCTGCATTGCAGCACAAGTTGTGGAGTATTTCTGTTTAGTTCAAACCACAGGCTTTGCACAACTGTCTTTGTAGAACATGCTCTTGTAGTCCTTAATGGGTCAGGGGTCTGTTGTATAGTGTGTGTTGTAAGAATGAATTCTTGCATGTGGAGAGTCAGCTCGTACTCAAATTGTATATCAACTGCACTTAACAAGGTGGCCCACTGCACCCACCGCAGGTGTAGAGCACAAGCATTAGGTTAGCTTGCTTTAGTCTGCGCTTCTAGTGTAGGAATAGGAGACACTATAATGATTAGTTTCCCCTGCGCCAACGGGCACTCTTTCAAAATATCTGTCTTCAAAGCAGTAAGTATTTTCTCAATGGGAGCAAAGCGTGCTTCAGCTGTGGAATACAGCAGTGATTTGAAAGCTATAGCAACTGACTGCCTCCAATTGAAAACTATCTGTGTGCAGCCTGATGGACTGGGAACAATTCTAATAACCAGGTTTGTTTTGTCATCGCTAGTCTATAAATGTTTTGGGGCTGATTTAATTATTGGTGAACGGAGTAATTACCATCACCATGACGGATTTCTTTACTCCCACCATGGCAAGGATATTCCACCCATTGTATTTAGAAATATCTGCTGCCCCAGCGGACATCTCTCGATGGCAGTTCCTGAAAATGCCTTGTAAGTTTGATGGACGGCTCCATCAGCATGACAGAGCCATAATTCAAGTCTACAACTTTTCTTTACTTTCTAAAAGAAAATCCCAAAGTGGAATTATCTTTTTTAAAATAAAAATAACAATAAACCCTTTACTATGATGGGAGCATTCTTGCCACTTTCTTCATGGTAGTGACGGGCAGCGAAAACTGGACATGTGGTCACCCAATTTAACATGGCAGGCAGACACATGGCCAAACCTCTGACCGCCTTTACTCTGTCAGGCCGCCGGAGGTGTGTATAAGTGGCAGAGACAGAGTAGTCGCTACCGTCTATACACTGAAGGTCCACCTGATTCTAATTGAGGCGTACAGCATACTATGGATGTGTGAGTTCTAATTTCTATAGTCTGATGCTATTCTTATGATCTGTCAGGTTACAAAACTGGAAAAAGCAGGGTATTCATAGTGAGGCTAAAAGGCACTATACTACCTTGATATTGTAGCTGATCTAAAATAGCTTTTATGTGGTGTTTTGCTACTGGCTTCAGAGGATATTGAGCCTGTATTTGAGGCTCACTCCATAAAGGAATGATATGTGGAACATAATTTTTATCCCACTCCACTTGGTTTCCATAAAACACTGGAGTTTGTTTCAAAGCCCATTTGGTTCATATTTTTGCCTGAGGTCTTCAGATACTAAGGAGTAAAGGCTAATATTATTTCCTTCTCACCTCTAGGTGCATTTGTTATAAAGACCGGAGGCCAATTGTCCTTTGCAAGAATAATGTCGTAGGCATCTGATTAATGTGGTCATAATATCTCTTTAATTGTGCGTGATTCATTCCCCCAATTTGTATTTTTGCAATATAACACTGTTACGTGTCCATCCAAAGTCTCATCCTGAATAAATTCATCAGTCGATTCACCACTAGAAACTCTGGGAGAGTCTGATGCATCATAGTCTCTTCTGCTGCGCTGGCCAGAAGCGCTATCACCGAAGTCCCATACCACAGAAGTATCCGTAGACTGCAGGGCATGTTTTTAGTTATTCCGGCCACTTTCTTCTTTTTAAAGTGAGTCTTAGAGTTGGTACCTTTCTCTTCCTTCTTTACACTAACCTCAGCTTCATGTCTTAATTCACTTTTCTGCTTTACATATTTGTCTTTTCTGCTGTACTCGGTCTGACCAGTCCTTTCTACCCTCTTACTGTCAGAATCCTGAAAAGAACAGGAAAAATGGCTATGAGTATGTAATCTTATCATGGTCCATCAAATTTTAACTGCCCATGCTGGACTCCTGAGTTGACGGAAATCCAGTCCTTTTATTCTATTTTACTCTCTGCTTCTTTATAGTCTCTGGCGTGGCTTTTTCCTTGCCAGAACCCTCAGTCTCGCCTTCTAATTGAGATGTGATTTGATGGTTCATGATACCAAGTTTCACGGCCCACAGATGTATATTTTTCAGAAATTATCTTTAGTAGCTCCCGTTCACTTTCTTAAACAGAAACTGTGGCAAGTCGCTTAGCCACCATTTCTAGTGAGCAGACTCAATAAACATGAGACCAAAATGTTGAACTCACAGAATAGGAAGAACCTTTAAAAAGTCAAGTTTGACAAGTCTACAGTAAAGAGGGGTTCCCTATTCCACCTGAAGGAGGTAACCAATATTACAACGGACATCACTTTATATTTGTAATAATTGTTTTTGAGTGTGTCAACAAAAGCTACTTCAATTAAAATGCACCCTTTGTTGGGCCCTAAAATGATACGATCTGTCAGAGCTGCAGGGATAGGATTTTGAATCCCCTTGTGCAAAGACTCAGTCGGTGCACCAATATGAATAAAAAATTGGACTGCAACCCATACAAAACCTGCTGAGCGATACTGCACAGGAAGTGTTTCTGGTAACGATCAGTTCCTGAAGATTAGTTACAACACCAAGTTTAGTTACAACACCAAGTTCCAACAACATCAAGTCTTCTTTCATCAATGAATAACCCACTCAAAATATCACTAAGAAACAGGAGTGGTACTTTAAAATAGGTATTTTGAAATCCTAGTCTAGTGTATAAATTATGAATGGTAACCACACAGAATGCAAAAAGAAATGCAGCAATGCATGTCATGGTCAGTGAAAACCGCAAGAACATTTCTAACTTTGGGGCCCATTATGATAACGGGCGGATCGCCACCGCCCGTATGGCGGTGGCGATCCGCCCGCTATTTCTCACCACCCGCCATCCATTTCCCCCCGCCATATTAGTATGGCGGGGGTACCGCGGCGGACGGGAAGACCGTCCGCCGCTTTTCCGCCCGGTCCACAAGTCGACCGGGCGGAAAAGGTTCTAATATGGTGGCGGTGTCTGTTAGACACCGCCATCCATATTACGATACATGCGGGGCATGTGGTCTTTTCTATTGGGAGCCCATAGCGGGCCCCCAGGAAGTTGGGGGGTGGGTGGTGCACATAGGGGCTACCTATGGTACCCCCCTGCATTTGCATGCACAGCATGGCAGGCACCGCGCGGTGCCTGCCAAGTTGTGCATGCAAATGCACGACATGCCGTTTTGGCATTGCGGCGGGCGGTGCTGAAAGCACCGCCCGCCGCAATGTTAAGAATGCAGGATGCGCCCGCCAGGGTGGCGGGCGCATCCTAATCACCCCCACGGGACCGCCGCACTTATGGCAGGCGGTCCCTGTCTCCGTCAGGGTGGCGGGCGGACAAAGTCCGCCCGCCATCCTAATGATGCCCATAGTTAGCAAGTTCTTATCATCCTAACACCCTGAATCTGGTCCTAAGTGCTATTCTAAATTTGTGCTGAAGCAATAAACAGCAAGCCTGTTATTCAATTTTCCTAATATGGATCTCAAAACATATCTGTTTTCATTAGGAAAATAGCAACTCAGTTATTCTCTATTACAGCTTTTCGAGATGTTTAAAAACAGTGCTAGACTGAAGGCCACTTCAATGCACTGCTCCAGGCATCACCTCCGACTGAGTCTGGTTGGTTTTGCAAACTCGCATGGCCCTTGACTTAATAGCCCTATTGTGAAGTTCCTCTCTCCCATAGTCAAATACCTGAGTTTTTATATTGTCTGACCGTCGCTCTAATCTTAAATTATCAAAAAAAACAGCACTTGCAAACACTAGAGCATAAACAAAACTATACAAATATGGCATTAAATCTGCTATCTTGATTCACATATTGCTGATATGCTCCTATTACTTAAAATATAAACTATAACAATAAAAACATGTCAGCTAGTACAGTGAGCAACCATGATATTATGGCAATGTCCATACCTGAAAGCAATACAATATGTCAGTTTTGATAGTAAGCAGACATGATGCCAACATTACTGCATGTGTCCAAAAACCTTACTCTTTCTTAAAAAAGACAAAAGAATCTGAAAGCAAGCATGGAATAAAAATAGAGGAGGCCTAAATGGGAACTGTCACTGTGTTCATGGAACAAGAACATTAGGAAATAATGGATATATTTTAAAGATATATTTTTAAATCACATTCCTATCCTACTCCACTGAATATGAGTGGTAACTATTATAAAAATAAACAGAATATTAGCTGCTACAATGTTTAGAAGCAATGTGCACAGCAGAGTATATATTGCAACATATTGACTGTGTAGCTTTATAACAATCCCACTCTCATGTCTATGGCTTACTAAGCTAAAGTCAGCACCAAAAGAATAGCTCAATTCAAGTTTCAAAGATGGGTCACACCATCATGCCTGCTTTGAACAAGGAGAATACTGTTCAATCTAATAGCTCCGTCTGCTATTCTAGTAGGCTTTGGAAGGCAGGCTGAGAAGCCCAGCAAGTGAAGTGGGAATGCGCCTCACATTTGCCTTCAGCAAAGGTAGGTGATATGATTCTGCATGGCATGTCTCATTTCAGTCTCTTGGCATCAAGTTAATCTTTTTCCTTGTACACTCTGTTCCTAACTTATTTAACATTATGTGCTCATTGTTGAATCTTTTAGAATAAACAGTTAAGGAGGAAGAAGGCCACATGCCCTCTTACTTATTTTCATTCTGTGAAACTGTGCCTTGTGCATATTAATAATAATAAACAAGAAATGGAGTTATTCGCTTCCACTAAATCTCATTTACAACTCCAAAACAATTATTTAGAACAGACAAGGCAATTCAGATTAAACATTGTGAATATATTCAAACATACTTGATTATCACGTTGCAATGAGAAATGACATTAAATAAACAAGCATTCTATATTTGGCACTCATTTTTTTTTTGTTTGATCTGTTTATTTAAGATTTTGTTGTTGTGAACATGAATATACAACGATACACTATCATTGATAACATCATACAGAGCCAGTAGGTGAGTAACAAGTACGAATCGCAAATCATCTGTACAACGGCATAGATACATCCATCCATCCATTTTTGCATGACTGGTATTGACACCAGACATTTCCCACCTGTCATATGACTACTCCCTCCGTCAAAATTGCTGCACAATCACGTTATGGTACATTAAAAACTTTAACTCCGCCATATCACATTAATCTGTTCAGTAAGTCAAACAATTTTATAAAGAACAGCCCCTAACGTGGGAGGAACTATCGGGAAGGGGGGTGGAAAGGGAAATGGGGGCCGCAAAGAGGTATGGGAGGGAATACAGATCCCGGCTGACACAGAGGGGGATCTCCATCGACTATCCTATGGGTGCACAGCCTGATTGCTTGGAGAAATGACCGTCTAATGTGGGGTACGAGGGACACTGTCCGCACAACAATTCAGAGCTCGGGCCGTGGATTTACCCACAAAGAACGCTCCATGCATCCGGAGTGGGGACATTTGTCTGGTCGTCTGGAGTCGACAACCCCTGTAACGCACACAACATAGTATTCCATGCAGCGGAAATGGGGAATTTACGCTATCCCATCGTGTCCTCGTACCAGGGAAGCCGCTTCAGCCATCACCCAATTCAGCATGGAGAGGAACCAGGCTTTTGTCGGCGGGGGCTCTACCGCCTTCCACCAATGGGTAATCAGTTGCTTGGCCACAATGAAACCCAGATCCAGAAACCGGGTGGACGCTTTGTATTTTTTGTGTCTGGGAAATACACCAGTAATACATGCCTCCCATGTTCGTGGCACTACTCTATCCGTGCTTGTGGTTAACGCCCCGAGCACCCCCCTCCCAGTAAGCATGCAAAGCGGGGCAAGCCCAAAGCATATGTAGATGATCCACATCCACCAACTTGCAGCGCGGACAATACGCATCCTGTCTATGAAAATACTGATTAATTTTGCCCGGGGAGAGATAAGCCCTATTAACAATGTAAAATTGTATCAATCGAAAACGGGCGTTTCTGGGGACCTGCTTGGGACTTTCCAGGACCATGGACCATTCCTTCTCTGAATAGGGCCTCCCCGATCAGTCTCCCACTTAACTCGCAACGGCGTTAAGTCCACTAGGGTATGCTCCCTAATTGATTCCGCAAACCATTTCACCAGGTGGCGCCTGTACCCATAATGTGCACATATTGCACCATAAGATGCGTCGGAGGTTCCTGCATAATGTCTCCCCACCATCGTCTCATCGCAGCCGTCCAGGAGGCATGATTTAGAAATTGGCCTGGGGAAACTCCATCTTCATCCGTAATGGCTAGGAATGGCCGTAGTATGCCCTCTCCGTAGAGATCCCCCAGGGTGGTTATACCAGCCCCCTCCCAGTCGGTAAGGTCCGTACTCCGTACATGTCCCTGCACGGTCGGCATACCCAATATAGGTACTACTCGCGCATACGGTGTGATGTGTCTGGTAAGACGAAGCGCCCTGCGGAAACACTTCCCCGCCGCCAAGACTAATAATGGGAGAGGTTCATTCGATCCATTACAAGGGTGGAATAGGGAAAGGATCCTGTCCAGAGAGTACGGGGGTCGCGTCCCGCCGAGTCTGATAGATATAGTCCCTCCACCCATTTCACCACCCATAGGATTTGCTCCAAGTTGGGTAGAGCCAGCTCCCCCCTCGAACGAGGTAGGTACAACTTCGCCAGTGCCACCCTGCATCACGAATTGTTCCAAACGAAGTCCCGGACGATCTTCTCCAGGGAGTGGAAGAAGGACACGGGTAGGTGGAGCGGGAAATTCGCGAAATAATAAAGGAGACGTGGCAGCATGACCATTTTTATTAACTCCACCCTACCGATGACCGAAAGATTAAGCGTCTTCCAGAACTCAATCTGAGACCTAAGCGCTGTGACCGCCCTTTTGATGTTACCGTCTAGGAGATCCTGATCGTTGTGGAAGATGCGGATCCCCAGATATCGAAACGCCACCGGCTGCCATTGCACTACCATCCCGTCTACCTCCCAGCTCGGATCCTCCGTATCAGGGTTAAAAGGATACAGGCAAGACTTGCCCAATGTACCCTCAACCCAGACAGGGACGCAAAAGACCGCAGTGTAGCAGGGATGACTTGGGGAATCGCACGAATGTCCTTCACATATAACAAAATGTCCGCATAAAGCGAAATCGCATGTATACTATCCCCAAGAGGTATCCCCCAGTCCGGTGCCAAGGTGCGTAGTGCCATCGCTAATGGTTCAATCACCAGGGCGAAGATTAATGGGGAGGGAGGACACCCCTGACGGGTCCCCCGTTCTATCAATATAGGGTCAGAGAAGAGAGTCCCTAGCCGCATCCGAACCGTGGGAGCCCCGTACAGCAGCTTGATAAGGCTTAAAATGTAAGGCCCAAGTCTGAAGCGATGAAGCACAGCAAACAAGAAAGACCATTCATCTGTGTCGAAGGCCTTCTCCAGGTCCAGGACAACACAACCGGCCATCGGCCAATCCACTGTAGCACAGCACATCACCCTGAACAGCCGCCGTATATTGAGCGACGTGTTACTGGCCGGTACAAAACCATTTTGGTTTTGGTGGACCAATTGAGGGATCAGGGGCGCCAACCTATTGGCCAGGATGCCTGCTAGTATCTTGTAGTCCCCGTTCAAGAGCGCCAGGGGTCGGTAAGCCCCCGTGGAAGTGGGGTCCCTACCCGGTTTCGGGAGCATGATCAATGTAGCCTCCGTCATCGAGGCCGGGAGAGCAAGGGTCTCGAGTGCCTCCATGTAGACTTTGAGCAGCTGTGGACTGAGAGTCTGCATATGACTTATAGAATTCGCGGGGGAAGCCGTCGGGGCCAGGAACATTCCCAGATGGTAACGCCCTCATCGTGCCCCGAACTTCGTCTAGCGTGAGAGGAGCATCTAATTCCATCCGTTGCTCGCCCGACAGAACTGGGAACGGAAGGCCTTCCAAAAACTGGCTTATCGCCCCCTCCGAGGCCTGCTGGCCCACTTTATACAGTTGTGCAAAATGTGCAGACAATTCACCATGAATTTCCAGCTGTGTGTACCAATGGTCCCCTTCTGAAGAACGAAGAGCTGTGATTAGCCCAGCCGACTACTCCTGTTTAATCAACCACGCCAGAAGGGGCCCCGAGCGATCTGCGTTAGCGTGCGCGGACGCGGAATGCACAGCAAAATTAAGGTAGCGCTGTCGATCCAGGAGCTCCGCATGTTCCTTGCCCGCCTCCACCAGATCCGCCTTTCCCCCAGCATCTACCACCACCCTAGATTCCAACGGCAACAGCCCAGTGGATTGCTGCCACAGCCCCCAAGGTTCCAAATGATCACTGGCAGCTCCTGACCGAGCCAATCCTTGCACTGCTCCCTTGCTGTTTCCTAGCAGCGGGAGCAAGGGAGCAGCATCTAGATTGGCTCAGGAGTTGCAGGGGTGGGACAGGGCCTGAGGGAGGTGAGATCATAACTTCCATGCTCGTGGCACGCACATACAACTGGAGTAGAGCCTGAGGCAAAGATAAAGGGGCCGATTCTGATTCGGGCCGGAAATCTCTCCGACCGAGCCGGACCCGGAGAGATTTCCGACCGAATCGGACCCTAGCAGTCCGACTGAACGAGTACGATGCGCACGCATGCCATCGGACTCGATTCGGTTGGACTCCCATTGAAGTCAATGGGAGCCGGTCGTACAACACGTACGCGGGCTCCCATTGACTCAATGGGTGCGAGGCGAACAAGGGCGCCCCCTACAGCAAGTACGCGTCGAAGCGGGTCACGCCGTACATGCACAGGTAGGGGGAACCCATGGGTCCCCCCTGTGTGCGACTCGCGCGGCTACGCGTACAGGGGGGTCCGACACGGACCCCCAAAGTGCGGCTCCGACTGCTCTTTTGAGCCGGACAGCACGAGTCGGTCAGACTGCTCGAGGCGCGCATCGTACTTACCCGGCCGGGGAACGTCTCCATTGCGCGGTGAGAGTCGTGTCCGTGCGAGTCGGTCGGAGCGGTCGGCTTTCGCGAACGAGTCGGTCGGTGCGGTTGGGTCTCGCGAACGAGTCGGTTGGAGATTTCGCATCGTACTCGCTCACCCGGACGCACGTACGAATCGGTCGGGAAACAGGGCTCCGAATCGGATCCGGTAAAGCCGAATCCGATTCGGAGCCCTACCGGCCGAGATCGGAATCGGCCCCAAAGTGTTTGGTGCTGAGAGGGCAGAAGCGACTGCCCACCTAGAAGGTAAGGCGTGGGGGAGGAGGGCGACATATGCACGAACTGTATGCAGGCAGGCACAACCTAAGACTGACCCCATCCTGATATGACAGGGAGAGCCAAGAACACATGCCTCATAACTTTCTAACCTTGGTACCACAGTATTAAGATTGGTGCACACTTCCCTCTCCGGTGCACACACTGGCCACTGATTGATTGATTGATTGCTACACCCTCAGACTAGGGTGACCACCCAGCCAATATTTTACCCTGTGCTCTGCCCCACCTTTCTCTCCTTCTTGTGCTGCAGGAGCAGGGCCGTGGCTAGCCGGGCAGCCCGGGGCCCCACGCCCGGGTAACTGCACCATAGAACATAGTGGCGCGAATGCTACAGAAGTAAATAAATAGAAAAGAAATGCCAACTGCATCATTGCCAGCTTTGCCGCTTGTACGACGGCTTTAGCGTTTAACATGGCAGACGCCCGCCTTTCGTTTCTATTTATTTACTTTTGTAGCATTCACAGCATGCCACACTTTTGCTTTAAACATGTGAAGCTAAAGTGCAGCGTGCCGCGAATGCTACAAAAGTAAATAAATAGAAAAGAAAGGTGGGTGGTGGCCTTTACATCATTGCATGAATGGGGAATGTGGCTACCGGGGAGATATAAAAATACATGTCAGTGCGCATTCGTCCAATGCTCATGCATGTGCACCAAAGACTGAGGGGCAGAGACAGACAGGGAGCCTAAACATGCGAACACTGGGCAGAATTCGATGTGAACTCTGCATGTGGCCAAAGACAGTTTGCACCCAAAACACGAGAGCCCCAGGAAGGTGTTCCCCATCTATCTGTTATCTATCTATGCTCCCTCTAACATTCTTCTTTTCCTTACTTGCGCTTCTTGCTCTCTCTGTTCTATTTTCATTTCATCCCTCTTGTAACTATCATTTCCTGAGAGTGCAGTTTCCTGGAATCACATATGGAAAGTTGGTATACATCCTCCAACCAATCACAACCTACCCTGATTTTAGCGCTGCAGTCTTTTGAGACTCTAATGCTCTCCTAAGGTTGTTTATATGATGTCTTCGATGTGTTTATTATCCAGAACTTGCTTTTATATAAGTACCTATCCTTGCTACTTACATGGATGTGTAACCCCACTGAGACCACTCGCTATCCATATTTCATGTCTCATGTCTCGTTGTGTTTACCAGCGTCCTTCAAGGTGTAGGTGTTTTCTACATCGATATGATATTTTTTAGCTTAATCTGCAGTTTTAGTGTCAGTGTAAGCTAGAAGTTGGCCATTCGAAGCCTAACGCAAGAGACACGGCCAACACACCTAAAAGAAATAGCTGCTGTGTTCTGGCTAATAGCCTGCATATCTAAACACTTATAAGGGCCAAAAGGTGATACCTATTGGCTATGCCAATGCTTGTTTTCGAACTATTTTGAATCCAACTGGAGGTCTTTTTCTATTCTAGCATGTTGGAAAGTGTAAATATTTCTACTCCATCCAGTGACATAAGAGTTTTTGAGCGTGAGAACTGCTGTGGAATAAAATGATTCCTGATGCTTTGTTGAGTCATACTCTCATTCACCCCCTCAGCCATCCACACATATGAGCCAGTCAATCAAGAAGCCCTTCAGGTATAAAGGACAGAGGCCTATTAGCGTTGGCAATTCTTGCCTCAAACAAGGTTTAATATTTCATATTAGGTTGTTTGTAAATGTTCTTACACTTGGCAGATCAGGAAACTGATTGAAAGACAGATAAGGAACTCTTTGCTCAGGGTTACACAATTTGTGGAAGTGGGGAAAGCAGGACCAGAGCTCGACAAGTGTAACCTGTCTAAAGAGGACCGTGCTAACCTACATTCAGCAGCCTCTGTGTGCCTATGAACCACTTTTTCCCATTTTACATCTCTTCCGTCCAAGTGGATTCTTTGTAGTGTGCAGCCCCAGTAGTCCAGAGATCTATGTGAGACTATGTGCTCTGGACATATACTTTACCCTGAGACATCTAGAGCTTGCCCTTCAGATGAATGTGAGTTGGGATCCAGGTCCTAAGTTAGCTGGGCTCAAGACAGTCAGGGGGCAGATTTACAAGCCCCCTGCGCCACCAGTACGTCACTTTTTGTGATGTACTGGAGGCGCATTTCACTTCTCCATATTTACAAGGAGAGGAAAAGCCACCCTGCGTGGCTTTTCCTCTCCTTGTAAATATGGCCCCTTCACACACAGCACTTTGCGTGGAAGGGGCGTTCCATGGGTGTTGCTGTGGGTGTTCCCACGCAACACCCATGGAACGAGACACATTTCCAGATTTACGAGTAATCGTAAATCAGGAAATGCGTGTCAATGCTACGCCTCCCCAGGGGAGACGTAGCGAGGCGCAACGAGGAGAAATGTTTTAATTTCTCCTCGTTTTTTCCTCTTTCAAAGCGTGCTGCATTCTGCAGCACGCATTGAAAGAGGAAAATGCCTGTAGTGATTGTTTTTGTGCAGGAAGGTGCCCCTTCCTGCACAAAAACAATCTCCCCATGACGCAGGCATCCTTGCACCACGGTGGAAGGGTGCCTGCGCCAGCACATGGCTGCAGTTTGTGCGCCAGCCAAGGGGAGAGCACAGGAATGCAACATATTATTGTAAATATGTCGCATTCCTGTGCTTCGGAAGTGCCGCAGCGTGGCGCAGCCAAAGGGCTTGCGTTGCCGCGCTGCGGCACTTCCTTGTAGATCTGCCCCTCAGTGTTTTTCTTTCTTTAGCTGGTGCCTCAAAGTCTTTGCTAATGGAGCCCTACTTATGCTCATGAAAAAAACATGGCTACAAAGGAAATGGTGATATTGTTCGTCTAAAATATTTCAGAGTTACTGTTTGGGATTGAGCCAGAGCAGTGGTTGTTAACCTTTTAACTTCTGTGGACCCCTATTTAATCATTACTGGAATCCGGGGACCCTCACTGAATCATTATTGGAATCCAGAGAGCCATTACTGGAAGTTGAGGACCCCAGCCTTAGCAATTTCGATGATTTGAACTGCAAAATAATACACAAAAATACAGACACAAGCATTTAACAAACAAATACACAAATGATAAAATATTTTATTTAATTCACAGACAATTATGAAATATCTCAATTTAAATTTTATTGGGAATGTTGCAGCTTTTCTAAATTCAGGTGCGACCATCGTCCATATTACATTCTATTTGATGCACTTGCATTGCTCTCGCAAATCAATTTGAGGAGGTCAACTTAATTTTTAGCTTCCAATTTCAAATTCCTTCACATTTACAGAATTATTTAAAATTTTCAATTTTCAATTTTGCTTCTTTATTCAGATAAACGTTATTAATCTGTTAATAATATTTCATTTTCTAAGCACAGGCAAAGAAACACTAAGCTAGAGAGATTCATGAGCAGAATTCACCTCCCATCAGGCATGCTCAGGGAGGGTCAAGGATTTTCAGAGCTCCAGGGAAATAGATATTTCCCTGCTCGGGTGCTCTCCATACATCTAAACACTGCCAAAGGCAGTACGATTTGGCTTTTTGTAAGTGAAAGGTTACTTCGTTGTTTGGTAAGACTGAGTATTTGGTTGAGTCAATGGGTGAATGAAAGAATGAGTAGATAGTTTGATGAATGGGAGAGTGCATGAATGGATGTCTTATTGAGTGCATGGAAGGGAGATGGACGAATGAGCCATGTAAAAAATGTTTATGTAGGTTGGGGGAATGGCTTGTCATCAAAATGCAGTAAGCCAATGTTCCTCAATCCGCCAAATCATGTTACAGCCCACCATCCCCAGCTTTAGAACCATGTAGCTGAAGTGAATGGAAACAAATACACGTATTATTTCAAGAATCCCACACTTCTGCCATGGTCAGCATTATGCCAGAGTTTCACACTATCATCTCCTACATGCCTACAGTATGCTTGCAATTACCATCATTTTGCCAGGGGCAGGCATATGCGAAAAGGTAGGTGTAATCATGCAATGGCAGTCGTCTGTATTCTGCGAGTTACCACCATTAGGCTAAGGCCTGCATTACGCTGTTGATGGCACAGTCATATTGTGGATGAAATAATATGGCAAGAACTAGCACCAGTATCCCAAACTATTGAACAAGGGGCAGCATTAGCCAGAGTACCATCATGCCATGGATGCCCAGATTATGCCAAGTGTCTGAGCTCTGCATTGGTTTGACCCTCTTGAAAATGAATAGGAGTCTTAGCAATACTAGTGCATGCCATATGTTTCTTGAGGCATAGTCAGACTTCTGCACCCCAACAATTTTGCTGTTTGCAGGGTCTGTGTGTGCTGATCTGACTTGATCTTACCTTAAGTTGCTTTGTTGTGGGAGGCATTCAGCACACAGGAATATGAGAGAGAACTTTGTCACTCATTTCACCAGTTACTTATAGTGCTATAAAGTTACTTTCACCCATACTCTTCCTCCTCAGACCCCATCCACATGCCTTTTCTATGCACGCTCCATCTCCCTGCCACAAGCTCCTTAATGGCTCTCAAGGAAACTTGCAGAATGAACTAGACTTCGTTTGAGCTTTGTGGCTGGTTGTGCTGTGGGCTGAGGCCTCCTCCTTCCCTACTCTCTCCCTTGCTTCTGACACACCTTACCTTTCCAGCCAGGAACACCTGACCTTCCACGCTGCCTGCCTCCTGTGTGCTAACTCTCCCCTGCAACATCATCAACCCTTAAAGCAAAAAAGGTACACCAAGAAGTGGAAGGGCATCGTCAATGACCATTGGTCCGAAGGAGTTGCACCTGACAGCAAGAATAGACTGAGGCTGGATGTGCCTCATGTCGACTTATTCACTTGGTCAGCTTAATGACGGTCACCCATACATTTATGCATACATACGGACACTGCTGAAAATGTTATGTTGAAGGGTCTAGAAGCGGAGTGCAGCCTTCAATGGGAACAGCATTGGCAGGGCAGCAGTCATCCTAAATGCAGAACACAGTGCCATTAGCAGTGCCAGCACTCAGAATACCTCTAAGTACAGGCAGTGGGTGGAGAAGGGAATGGGCCGGTCTTGGGGAGGAGCGTGGTAGGAATGGTAGAAGACAAAACTGTGGGGCATATTTACAGCAGAATGGAGAAGCGTGGTGTTAAGCAAACATTGCTAACGCCACACTTCTCCATTCTGAAAACGCAGGGATGTGTCGTATTCACAAGAATGCGGCGCACCCCTGCGATTCCCCAAGCCCTGGTGCTGAGTTCAGCTGCCTAGCGCCAATGCAGACAGCCTTGCACCATAGTGCAAGGGTGTCTGCATTGGGGGGAGATTGTTTATGTGCAGAAAGGTCCCGCTCCCTGCACATAAACAATCTTTAAATGCTGTTTTGTAACTTATATGTGTGCTGCATAATGCAGCACACATAGAAGTTGCAAAACAGCATTTTTGAAAATGATTGTTTATGTGCAGGAAGGGGGACCTTTCTGCACATAAACAATCTCAGGCAATTTGCTGTTTCTATGTGTGCTGCACAAGGCAGCACACATTGAAACAGCAAAAACGAGGAGAAATTAAGCATTTTTCCTCGTTTCGCCTGTTTAAGATCAGGTTTCCCCTGGTCTTAATTTTGGCGCTGCCTCCTATTTATGCTGCCCTTGTAAATAGGAGGCAGCGTCAAAATCAATAAGTGTTGCGGTGGAACGCCCACCGCAACACCCATTACTCTCCCCTTTCACGCTAAACACAGCATGAAAGGGTGCCTTATTTACAAGGCAGCATTAAGCCACGTTAAGTGGCTTAACGCTGCCTTGTAAATAATGCGAGGCCCCTATCGCCATCACAACGTCACTGAAAGTGACTTTGTGGTGGTGATAGGGGCTTGTAAAGATTTTTGGGGGGAGTGGGAGGGGGGCAGAATCACTAAACTAGTCCCAGTTATCAGGGTTGCTTCTAGATTGAATTCGTAGAAAAAAATGATTTTATTTTAATCTCAGTTCAGTAGCCTAGAAAAAAAACAATTAAACAAATATGCTTGCTATAATAGTTTAATAAGGTGAATTGTATTTATAAAGCATACTCTTTTCCAAAGCTGAAGCGTTTGTTGAAAGGGAGCTGTGGGCTTGATTCTGAAGAAGCCCAGAACAAGGATTCTGCCGAAACAAATGCTAGCCACACCCCCACAGTTGAACCTCCCGATTAGATTCCCTATGGTTTTGATGATGTAGTGGGCCAGCAAGGGGAGCTAATGGATTTCCATCAGGATGGGGGTGATGTGATCATATTTCTTCACCCCCTGAACGAGATGTACAGTGTCTTGCAGGGTACCCAACTGCCTTTTAATGTTTATTACTTGCTGTCTAATTATGTCCAGTCTGACAAATCACAATAACTTGTATTTCCTCACTAGATTTCATTTGTAACGGTATAGCAATAAAAAAAGAAATGTGTGAGGTACTCAGCATTATCGCAAATTCTATTATGAGGTTCTGTGGTTATACTGAATAAGAAGCTACCTATGTCATTATCATATGAAATCTCTTTATTGACGTCATAACTACACTTTCACAATTGCTTTATTAACCTTTTTATTTTCTCAAATTTGCTTGAAAATGCACCATTTGCTCATTCTTTTTTCTAAATGTTCTCAGGGGAGAAGCCCCCAGTAACCACCCTTATGGCAGTCGGGCACACTTGCTACGCTCACTCGCCACCGGGCACTCACCCATAACTTTTACGCTCACCACTTTCAAATGTGACAAGCCGCCACTGTGAGCCAGACTATCCTAATTCAGTTCCCATAAAGAAAGAATATCATGAAAGGCTAAGACCACACAACAGCAGTTTGAACAGAACTTCTCGCACTTCATGATAAATGTGAATTCCTTACAATTCAGCTTTCATTCTTTACATGTCTGTTCAGTGGAAGGCATCAAAGCCAATCCCAAGAAAGTGAAGCAAATCTGGATCGCCTTCTCGCGCCAGAACCTCACATTAGCAGATTTAACTACTGAAAGTGATTTAGCCCCAACCCTACCACGATCATTATACTTCATGCTGCATCACTGCCTTGAATACATGCATGCTCTGACAGAACAGAGAAATACATAGAGAAAAGTACACATTTATTATGTAAATACATTTGCATTACTTTCCCTAAAATAAGAACTTTTTTTGTGCTAATTGAATTAAGAGTTCTACTCCACACCAGCCCTGGAGTAAGCGTTGACTGTTAACCCTCGGTGAGCTTGCAGTAATATTTAGCTTCTGTGGCACCAGGGACAATGTCAATGCTTGTCACATAGACTGCCCAGTTGCCCTTGAGTTTGACAGGCCCCAGAGAAATGATGATATTCTGTTTGGTAAGAGATGTGCCACCACAACCCCACACATTAGCTGTCTATCAGATATTCTGTGGGCTAGGCAACTACTCATCCAGACTAGGCATACTGAGAGGGGCAGCAGTCCCTGGTACTCTGCAGCTGTGATCGAGTGTCTTTGTGCCAGTGCCCTGCTTCTGTGCTGCACCTACATGTTTAACCCTATCCAGGAGCCACAACAACCTAACAGGCCACTAAAATAACTTTATGGTGCAAACAAGATTTCCCCTCTCGTGGATAAACTCGCCACCACTGATGTAAAAATGCCTTTTTAATTTTTTCAGCTACTCAGTGCGTAAATTAAACTCAGAAAGTAAGGGTATATGGGGCCTTTTGGGAAATTGCTTGCTTTCAAAAATACGACATTGGGCCATATTTACAAGGGCATTAAAAGTGACGTTCCTGTGGAGCAATGCCCTGCTCCATATTTACAAAGTGGCGTTAAGCCACTTTTTGTGGGATAACGCCGCTTTCTGCATATCTGTGTGAAAAGGGCGTGCAATGGGTGTTGCTGTGGGCGTTCCACCACAACATCCATTGCTTTTTGACGCTGCCCCAGATTTACAAGGATGTGTAAATCTGAGACAGCGCCAAAAACTAATGCCATGAAAGAGCAGGCGTTAGAATGGCGATACGAGGAGAAATACTTTTATTTCTCCTCGTTTTTGCACATAGAAAGAGCAAAACGCCATGATTGATTGTTTATGTGCAGGAAGGTGTCCCTTCCTGCACATGAACAATCATTAAATAATGATGATTTGCTACTTCTATGTGTGCTGCATTCTGATAGGTTTTAAGGGATTAGGGGGACCTGAAGAGTTGCCACCCTTCATCCCCTTGCACCGCAGAGGCCACCCGCCTGTGTTACGCCCCTGAACGAGGAATGTTTTGTTTTAAATTCAGCTTTTCGGAAATCATCTGCATCAAGCTTGGTTGGCAACACGTTCAACGAATTCAAAAACAGCCCGCAGGTTCACTTCTCTTAAAGTTTTATTAGGGTAAACTGCATACTGGGCCAGGTCATTAACCGGAATATCTTTCTAGGAATTTAGACTAAAGCCAATTCTAGTCGTTTCACTGTAACAAGTAGTCAGTTTAGCAATCCCCCAAAGAACTGAAAGCTCAAAACTTGGGTTGGAGTGTAATGCATCTTTGGCGTGCGCCCAAAAGCGAATATTTAGCACTGCATGTTTAGAGTCATTAAAAGTAAAAGCCATGCTGCAGCCAATCTTCTATAACCAACAGTTGTGGCTAAATCCTTACCAATGTGATCAAATTGATATGTAATATTTTTCACCCAAAAGTAATATTTACACAGGCCTCCGTATTATGAGCCAAGAACTGACAAAGACAATAGTCTAGCCTTGAAACGGTTTCTTTATTTTTTATTTTTGCAGATATGTGCAATATGCAAAAAAAAAATAGCAAACATATAAAATATAGGAGTGCCCAGCAGCCTAGACACTTCAGCCATGGCGCTGAAGTGTGCTCTGTTTCAGACGTATGTGCACGTCATCAGGCAAAATGCTGTCACTCGTAGTGCAAAACAGCCAATGGATGACGTTGCCTAGCCTTTTGCCCCATGCTGGATGCTGTAGGGTCGGGGGGGGCTGCAAAATATGAGTGCCACTTGCACAGACAAATGGATGAAAATGGCTTACTGAAAGCCTCAGTATGTATGTATATATGTATGCAAGGATATAAGTATTTTATTATGATTTTTTTAATGATGCTGGCAAGACAACCACATCTAAAAAGAATTAATACCACTTGCTAACAAAAGCCAAAAAATGAGAAAAAATGTAAATTTGTTTTAGTTTCGTTTACCTATATAGGCCATCCCAAAGTTTACTTTAGGAGCTCACCTTTTTCATTTACATTTAACATAATAAAACTGTATTTTCTTGGGATTCATTTCAATCCTCACACACACACACACACACACACACACACACATATTACGTAGTGATGGTCACAGTTTATTCACCTCGGCTCCTTCCTGAAAAGTTTTGGGGTGATCTGTCACACAGACGCCGAGAAAAAAGGGGATCCCAAAGCGCTCTTTCACTATGCAATTTCCATAGGGAAATTTAGACAATGATACAGAAAAAAACAGCTTTTTGTGATTTGGTGTAATCTGTTCAGCCATTTTTGAAAAATGTAGGTTAAAAATATAGCGATATCTTGCGCTGTGGGAGTCAAGCTGGACTTCTGCAAAAAAAATAAAGAATTCTGATTGGCTGGTCCAGAGGGACAAACCAAAGTGCTGGCAGCAACATGAGGAGAAATGTTGCAGTCCTGAGTCCTAAAAACGAAATTTAAAAAATATAGAAGACGGCAGGGTAGGGATACCATGACCCCCTAGGTCTTGTGGGGAGGGGGTCCAGGAGAGATCCCTCAAGGGGCCAAATTAAAATAAATATGTATTTTAGGCTAGTCGTGATCCCACAGGACTCCTGAAGGAGCCAGTGCAGCCCGAATGTGGTCCCATGGGATTACTGCAGGAGCCAGCACAGTTGCTAGATCTCCTGACAGAGTCAAGCTGGACCCGAAAAATACAAATTAACAGAAGAGGAAGAAAGCAGGGTGGGTGTATGCAGGCAGCTGGCTGCTTGTGGTGGCTTGACAACTGTGGGGGTGAGCCCCAGGACCGGCCCTGCAGCCAATCCCACGCCAAAGGCTGTGCGTGGCAGGGATGGTTGGCTGCACACAGGGTGTTGGGTGCAGGGCCTGTCTGAAGTCCTTGCATTGCGGGCAACTGTCTGCAGACATACCGTAATTTGCACCGCTATGATGTACTGCTTATGACCTCACATATTACATCAATTATGACATATCTAACCTATGAGGGTGCAAGTTATGGTTGCTTTCAGTGTTTTCCTGGTTTCAAAACAGTAGAGTTTTTTCAGTGTACATATATATCTATATATATATTTATATGTGTGTGTGTGTATATATATATATATATATATATATATATAGCTTGCAAATCCTGAGCCAAATTCCTTTTCCTTGCGGACGGAAAATCAGGTACGGACCACAACAGCGTTTAGTGGATAAAGTGCTTTATTGAAATAGAGATTTCCACTGCATGACGCGTTTCGACCGGGTTATCCCGGTCTTGATCACATGACGTGCAAGGATATTACTGTGTCTTAAATAATGTGCTATACAATTGACCACTCCTCCTATAGTGACAGACATAGTAAACATACTATACAGCACCAAATAAGCATTAGAAAAAGTACATGTTAATACAAAAAATGTCTAAAGCAATGGCCACATCTAAAATAGTATTTAAATTTTTACTGCAATTTAATTTAATTCTTTGAAATAAAGCCAAGTGGCCAAATTCATAAAATCTCTGATAATACAGGATTCTATTAAAATTGCAAGCCTGTCATGAGGAGTGAGGGTACTACAGTGCAAGTGCTGTTGTAATATAAAGTGCTGTTCGTGACACATAAAACCGTAGCTATTCAAACATCATAGCTACAAGGTACATGTTTGAGGCAGCCACTAATTACTCAAAGATGTAAATATCTAGGCTATAAATCAATCGCTACAAATGCCAGGTATACCTAAATCCAGTAAGAGTGACGCTTAGACCAAGACGACATTATATAAGAAACATGTGACATAGGAAACCATGCCTGACTGCATTGTTAATAGTACATTAATAATCAGGTTGGTGCCAATATACAGTACAAGATAAGGAAACAATGTGCAAATGCGCAATTTACAGTACCAAGAGATAGCAGCATATGAAGTGCAAGATTAAATTTCAACAAGGAAACAATGTGCAAATGCGCAAATACAGTGCCAAAAAATAGCAGCATGGTAAGTGATTGATAAAACACGAATGATGTGAATGTAAGCATAAATACATCCATACATACAAACACATAAATATATATATATATATATACATGTGCAAAAATATCCAAAATTGTGCCTTCAATAAAACCGACCAAAACCGAGTCATAAAATTCCCATAAAACCAGTTAAAACCAAAATTGTTGGCTAAACAAGGTAAAACGGGGGTAAATAACAAGGTCCCATAGCCGGATTAACAAAAGCCGCCTGGATAAAAACCCACATATATACACACTCATGTTTCACTGTACAGTTCATTTCATAATCCATGGCCAATCCACCAGATACATATAGTGGTGCCTGGGTGGGTATTGAATAATAACATAATCATAACACATTTATAAAAAATTGTGTAAATCTTCTCCCGTATTTAACCCATTTGGCATCTTAGTGTCAAGTGTCAGGATATAATGTGTCTCTAATTGTCGTAACTTCCTTTCCCTGTTTCCCCCTCTGGGTAACTTTGGGACTGCATCAATAACAAAATACGTTAAATCTTTTAAGTTGTTATTGTGTACCAGGTTAAAATGTCGGGCAACAGGGTAATTGTGGTCCATATTGACAATGGCACGCAAATGTTGCAGGATACGGTTAAATACCTGCAACTTCGTGCTCCCCACATATTTGAGATGACAACTACACTCTAATACGTAAACCGCATGATCGGTGCGGCATGTGTACATGCCTTTGATTTGAACAGGTATCGGATCAAATGCATCTGTGTATTTCTGTTTGTTTACACCAAATTTGCAGGCTCGACAAACACTGCATTTATAAAAACCTGTTCTGTTGGATAACCAGGTAGTGGGTGTTGTCGAGACCTCAGGACTAGTTCTTACTAGAGTGTCCCTCATTGAGGGTGCCCTTCTAAATGTAATGGAGGGAGAGTCGGGCAATATATGCGAAAGAGTCATGTCAGTTTTGACTATGTGCCAATTATTGAGTATAATTTTTCTGACTTGAGATTCTTGATCACTAAATGTAGTTATGAATCTTATCGTGTTGATGTCATCTGAATTATCATTATTGCTCTCCAAATCAGCTTGACTAGTTGTGACCGATAACATTTCATTGGTGTTGGCCTTGGAAAGAGCTGTGTCTAAATCCTTGCTGCTATATCCTCTTTTAAAAACCTTTGAGTGGCTTCTGCTTGGCAAAGTTTACGATCATTTTCAGTGCTGCAGATTCTTTTTATTCTGAGAAACTCGCCATAGGGAATACTTTTAATGAGATGTCTGGGGTGGGCACTAATGGCATGTAAAGTGGAGTTTCCAGCCGTGATCTTCCTGTGTAGTTTAGTTTGTATAGTATCATTACTGATATAAATTTCAACATCTAAAAATTCCACACTTTGGTCATTGATTTGTGCTGTAAATTGTAAATTAGAGTTATTAACATTGATTGAATTAACAAAACTCTCGGCTGATTCCAGAGTGTCATGCCAGATTACACAGATGTCGTCTATAAAGCGCCACCATTCAATAACGTGCGCATCAAACAGCTGTTTGTGAGTGTGCCTGAGGACATGCTCCTCCCACCAACCAACATGTAAACATGCATAGCTTGGAGAGAAGCATGCCCCCATGGCCACCCCGCGCACCTGGTGATACACTTCCTTATTGAATAGAAAAAAATTATTGAGTAAACACAATTCTATCATTTGCAATATCATTGCATTGTGTTGGTAACACTGTATATCTCTGGAATCAAGATAATACTTGATTGCTGTTAACCCATCACTATGTTGGATACTTGTGTACAATGTACAGATGTCCATCACAATCAGAAGATACTCTTTTTTCCATGTTACAGTTCTAAGTTTGGTGAGAAAGTGGCCAGTATCTTTTATAAAAGAAGGTAACTTCTCCACCAAATCTTGTAAATAAAAATCAACATATTTAGATGTTGCCTCAAGCACGCTGTTTTGTGCAGAAATTATCGGGCGCCCAGGCACTGGGAATGTTTTTTTGTGGACTTTAGGAATTAGGTAAAGAACCGGTGTGATTGGATGTTCATTTTTCAAGAATTTATACTTGTTCTTACTCAGCAATCCTTCCCTTTTCCATTGCGCCAAATGTCCATGAACCAGATCTTTAGTACTTTTGATGACTTGTTGAGTTACTTTCGTGTAACAAGCAGCGTCTGTAAGATGGCGTTCTGCTTCCTGCATATACATAATTCTGGGCCACAAAACTATGTTCCCTCCTTTGTCCGCGTTGTTGATTATGATGTTGTCAGCTTTTTTGAGTTTATACATAAGATTAAAATATTGTATCTCAGAATATCGTTTGTGTTTCTTTTTCTCAGGATTCTCCAATTTAGTGTCTTCAATTCCTTTGTGACCACATCATTGAAAGTGTCAATGGAGTCTTTAGGCATAAGAGGGACAAAAGTAGACGGTGGACGGAACGGACTGCTCACAATTCCACTGCAAGAAATGCCCATATCCTGTAGATTTGTCTGTGTATTGCCTGTGTCTTCTTCTGTATCCGAACCTAACGTGTGTAATGATCTTAAAATGGGGATATCTGACACTTGAAGACGAATACTGGGCTGATTTGCGCTAGCAATGGTGGTTGCAGATTCACTAGCTTTATTTAATTTGAAATACTTGATAAGTTTCAATTTGCGTATAAATTTGAAAACATCGATGCGTGTTTGAGCATATTTAAAACTATTACATGGACAATATGACAGACCCAACGATAGTAATTGTGTTTCAGCAGCATCCAGGGTAAAGTCTGATAGATTGACAACTGTATTTTCGGTAGCATTTGCATTAGAAGGTACAAAGTTGTTTATCTCCTTTGATATGCTTTGCCTTTTCTGCCTCTCTTGCTGCCTCCTGAGTTTTCGCCTTTGTTTGCGACACCTGTTTCTCCTGCTTCTGTTTGCTTCTGGAGTGGTCGTGGCCGCAATGTCTTGCGGCGGTCTTCGATTAAAAACCCAATTCTTCCGAAGGTGTACAATTGGTTGGTAGTTGTACTTGTGGATTAACTAAACCATTGTCTTCTGAGTCTGAACTGCTTGGTACGGAGCTTAAATCAGTGTTGGAACCATCCTGATTTGTGCTGTTAGTTGAGACTTGTCTAGAGGCTTGAGGAATCATGGCTTGTCTCTTGGCTATATCGAATTTACGAGAAAATGTAAATATTCGTCCAGTTTCATAATCTTGTTTGTCTCTGGCAAACTTAAATATTTTTCTTGTTTTTATGGTCTCCTCATGTTTTTTTAGTCGAGCATCTATTTCCCCTCTGCCTTTCTTTATTGCTTCTTGTTGTTCGTGTGCCTCTAGCTTTTCATTCAATGACTCTATTTGCTTGAGAATCTCCTCTCTGTCAATGGCTGCGTATTTCACCAGTATTCTCACCATGTTCATCGAGGCTTCCAGGTTGTTTGAAGCCCATTCTGTGAGCATTGCTGGATTCGGGTTTTCGAAGGATGGTGCAATAAGTACTCTTAAACCTCGAGGCACCCTGCCTGCCTCCACATACTTCTCCAGTGATTTCCTTTCCCACCACTTAGTGAGCTCACTACGTAGTAGTTTCTCCAATTGTTTTAGTAATGTTTTGACGTCGTTATTCATGCCTGTTCTAATATTAGCGTCTTTACCAGAGGAATTCACATTGACATCCGGCAGATTTAAAAACATAGCGTCGGCGGCTGCCTCCTGTTGCGTAGCACGTCCGCTGTGGAAGTCATGTTGCTGTATTTCAATATGTGTTATGCACTGTATACTGGCGATATGTTGATATTTCAAAACGCCAGTAATTTTATAGTAACACGCTTAATCTCTTCACCCGTCAATATAGCCTCAATCACGAGCCCACATGGCTTACCGCATTAATTCCTGACTGGCTCTATCGGTGTCCTCCGACCTCGTGGAAACTCCGGAACTGCAGTGAGAACTACCAGTGGAATGCTCACGATCTCTACGGCTGACGGGGGGCTGGCCAGAAAAAACTCCTTCCGGGTCAATTGCAGAATCGCTGCCGCGATGTCGACTGATATATATAAATTATACACACACACACACATATGCACATACACACAAACAATCTTCCATTTTTTTTAGATCAGGTCCGGCCTTTGAGACAACTTTAAATGACTCACCAGATTAGTGTTTTTGCAAATAATTCATATAAAATATATATACTTACAGAGGGGCTTTTGGTCAGCAGCTTTCATGAATTGGTCTGTTAAATTGTCATTCACATTTTGCTTCTGCCCATTAGTGCATACAGCATGGAGCAACAGTTCAACCTGCTGTACCCATTGGCTGCCTTCACTTTGAGTGACTGCACAAAGCTTGGGCACATTGTTGACATCCACCAAAATATATTTTCTTTCTCTTCAGTGATAAACCTGGTTCCAAGTGTGCTTTTTCTTATAGTTTTTTATATTACGTTTAAAACACAGCTATTTATTTTGCCTGTAGTATGGATGCACAGTTAGATGGTGACTGATTTTCTGTCTCCTTTAAGTGTTTAGGTGACATTGCAACATTGTAGCTGCCTGCGATCTGACTGCTTGGTTAGCTGATGGTTTATTGTTGTCTCCGTCAGAAACAATAACAATAAAAAGCAAGACACAACTGAAAGGCTTTTATATTTTTCAAGAAATCACTAGTAAAATGACCACATCAGTGAATGTTTTTTTGTAATTTAACATTTTTAAGGCAAGCATGAGATGCCTCATGTTTTTTTTCTGTTTGTGGCACATTCTGATAATAAAATATAAAAAAAGAAATTAACCGCCCAGACTTATTGGCTTAGCTTTGATGTTTCAGGCATCAAAAGTTCACCACCAACTCATCAATGCAAGTCAGCAATGTCAGCATGTTGAATTTTTCCTGCATAAATTATTTTTCATCCTTTTTTCTGGGTCTTCGTTTACTATTTGGGCCACAACTCATGGCTTATCCAGTCCCGAGAGTGCAGCAGGGCAGGGAAAAGAATGTGTTCAGTACCGTGAGAACACCCAGGGTCCTTATTTTCCTGTAGTGAGCAATAACCTTCTGTGAGCAATAAAAATGTGACCCTTAACCTTTAATTTTTCTGACGATTCTGAGATCGTTTATAAACATTGTTCCAGTGGAATGTATGCTCGATAAAAAGCAAATGCAAAGGAACTGTCACCAAATTTAGAGTGGTTGTGTTTTTTTCATTTCCTTCCAGAAAGAGTAAACTTGGGAAGCTCGAGAGGCGGCCATTTTGAAAGTTTCTGTGAGCATCGCTCCATCAGGCTCATGGATATCACCTGAGGTCTAAATGGAATCCTTCACTTAATTAGTGGCCCGACCGCGTTCATACAGTTACTGCCATTTTTTTCTAGAATGGAATTTGTTGCTCCCCTGTATTGTGAGTCGACTGGTGAAAGGACTCCAAGTTAGGCTCAAATGGCTTTTGGTGGATCGGTAAACCATGGAGGAATCGATTAAAATATCACAATCTTTGCACTGGGTAATAAGCGAATCTGTGTTTGTTGCACCTATGGAATGCAGCGTTCTCCACAGGTTTGCAGCATGGCATCTGACCCAGCCCCTCATGAAGGTCATATGTGTAGGAGAAGAGATGCATTACACTATATAGCCACATAGAAACCATAGGCTTTGAATAACTTCTAACTCACACTCGGTCTCTCCAGCTGGATAGGGTCAGTGTAAAAGTATTCATGAAAGAAAACCAGGAAGGCTCCACCAGCCTGTCTTGGTCACCCTATGGATCTTTGAACCAGCCCTGGCAGACAGGAGCTGTGGCCTAAATTTATGTAATTCCTCCTTGTCTGTGTTGCAACTTCTAAGCGCTCTGCATGACATGGAGACAGTGTGTGTGATACACATACGCTCTTGACATGTTACAATGCTTGTACAATATGTGTACAGTTTGCCTTACCTCGAACTGAAAGACCAGAAGCGCTCCTCACTTCCGTGCATCCCACAGGATTTTGTTCAACCTTTGGGTGTCCCACCTATTTTGAAGAACAAGTGAGCTGAGAGGGCCTTTAAGAATTCAAGCCTTCGTTCTTCCTCAACTTCCTGTTTTCCATCTCTCCATTTCTAGAGCTTTTTTTCTTCACTTCCCCGTTTCCTCTCACCCTGCCCTCCTTTGCCTCACCCCACCCGTCCTATTTCCCACACCTTTGAAGCTTCACATTGCCTAGTTTGTTCAGCTTGCTTTGGCTTGGCCCTGCACACCTGGTTGTAGTTTACCAGGGGATATGAGAGGGCTCATTAGGGCACATCTCCAGCCGTGCCAGCCCCAGAGGACTGAGGGTAGCCAACGCTGGACGGGTCATAAAACTCGCGCTATTTACTGCTCACCAGGCCGCTGCATTATGAAATGAAATCCCAGGAGAGGGCGGGGGCGAGCAAAGCTTGCTTTGCATTTTCAGGCCCTATATATGCCACGGCTGACATTTTCCTACAGTTACAAATTAGCTAATAACTGAGGAAAGTCCATATTGCTCGCGTCAGAATACTTTTTCTTTTTATCCCTAACATATACCGTGAATTCATTTCCCTGCTAGACTCACGCTTGTACTCTAGAAACTCGTTTCATGCCTTTTAGTACACAGGGTCTGCATGGATGTCAATTCACCAAAATGCCAGGGGTAGCGGAAGTGAAATCACACGCCCTTTGACCTTCACTTTCACTCACATTCACATTTACATACACTCTCCTTCAGGTGAACACGCTCTCACATGCGAGCACACACAAAATAGACATTAAAAGCATGTAGTTACTCACCTCAGCTCCAGAGAAGGTCATGTTCCACCTAATTGTGCTCCGTGTTTTTTTACACTAATAGTGAGTAATGTAATATTCACTATGAGTGTAATAGTGACTACTGTAATATTCACTATGAGTGTAATAGTGACTAATGTAATATTCACTATGAGTGTAATAAACAGTAACTGAAAACAAAGCGAGTGGAGCACCAACCAACGTTCCTAAGGACAAGCTGTCACGGTATTCCTGGCACTGATTTTGCCCTCTCCGAGGCCAGGGGTCGCAAAGGCAGTGCTAGGGGTCACAAGGAGCAAATTAGGGGTAGCAGCTGCGACCCCTGGTGACACATAAATGATGTCCATGAGGGTCTGCAGCCCCTCTCCCTGCCGTCTGATACCTGCACAGATGGAGGACGAGGAAGCTCGTTTCTGTACTTGACCTTGACAGAGACTGGTGACCTTGGTGCAGGCTGAAGGAGGTACTCACCCTTCCAGGCTCTAAAATAAACCGAGACTGCTCATTTAACAGTATGGCATAAAGACAAACTGATGAAGCTCCTCCTCCTGCTTGACACCCAGGGGAATAACTATCAATGGCGCAGTAGGTGCTGGAGCACCAGGGCCCAGTGGCCTGAGGAGCCCAATGAACCCCCCACTATTAATGCATCTTGCCATTCAACCAGTGGTCCTGGAGCCTGTTTTAATTTTCAAAGACTGTTTAAGCCCATTTGATTTTAATAGGTCTCAGACAAGAAGTGTTAAACAGGATTAGTGTCCTGTCACAGTCTATGATCAGAATGCTGCTAAGGGATCTAGTCATGCTTTGTAGTGGGACGTTCTGACCATAAATAGATCTCATCAATCTTATGTTCTGAGTAGGGTGTATCATGGGACGTGCACATGGTACGTTCCTCATGCACAAGATCTGTGGCAGAGCAAAGCTGTACATCACAGATATTAACGCTACTAGTCAGCACTCATCAGCAGCTTTAGTATGAACTTGTATCTGTAACCCATTGCACCGCGAGGTGCAGGACTGAAAACTGATTCTGCAGAGAAACTAGATTATCTGGAACATAGTCCTAAATAATATTATCTCTGATCACATTTTCATTGCACACAAATGACTTCAAACCCGAAATCTTTTGATCACACAATTCTTTTTTACTGTAACCCTATGAGCTGCCTAGTATAGTTCCCGACCTCCTGGGAGTATGCACTCTTAAACCTCCCTCCTTGAGATGTTATAACTGCATCAGCTGTGCATCCTTCCACAAATTCAAGCAGTGCTTAATTTGAGCCGGTGGTTTCCGGTGCTTGGCACCGGCACTTAATTGTCAACACCAGCACTTATGTCAGTCAGCCACATGGTGGGGCTGTCTAGCTAATTTAGACATGAGCACAACAGTTGTTTATTAAGGGGAGACGATGTGGTTTCACGGCTAGACTGCCGACCTTGGAGCTGGAAAACCAAGGTTCAAGCCTCGGGGTCGACCCCACATCCTGTGATTCTGGGCAAATCCCTTAATCTCCCCATGCCTACCAAAACAAAAAAAATGAATGTGTCCTTGTGTAACGTAACTGGTGCTCATGAAAAGCGCTCCAATTCCTTTGGGTCGAGTTCGCGCTATATAAATCTGAAAAAAAAAAACATCAATGTACGTTAAAAATTTCATTCCTACCGCTCAAGCCCTTCTTATAGTTTCGGGCCCTGGAATAGTCTAGACTGTAACACTTATAGGAGTGTGATAGTTAGGACTTGTGTAGCTACTGTCATTGTCAGCACTGGCAGGGGCAATGGTTAGTGTAAGCTGCAGTAGCCTCCTGACGAGGGCCCTAGCACTTATTTTATTTTTTTACAAATCAAACACTGTACAGGAGGCCTCTACAAATCTAGGAATTTAAGCTTAGACTTATTTAATATTCAGGGTAGCCTATACCACAGTAGCATTTAAAGGTGTACTCTCCAAAAACATTCAACAATCACAAATTCCTTATGAAATATGGAAGAAAAGATGGATTTTCAAGGTACATTTTTCAAAGGATCGACAGTTAAAATTTCATAGCTCGACAATTTGTAATGTTTAGATTAGAAAAATAAGGAAAGAGACAATATATCTAAGTTCCAATATTTTTTTGGACTTTGGACCTAAATACGAGCAAATCATTTCTGCTCTGTTATATCATATTACGAGCCTGGCAGCCTAGTTTTTACTTCATTTTGCCATTTTATGTTTCCTTACTTTGATCAATAGTTTTCCGCATCATCTTCTGTATGCATTATCATATCCTCAACTTCTGACACCATACTCAAGGCAGAATTGTTGTCACAAAATTTGTATTGTATGTTTAGGCATATAAATTCTGTCGGGGTCTGATTCTCAAAGTTTACGAATTTTTGCAAATCACAAAGGTTTTTTATAAGTGGTATCATTACGACTGTGGAGTCTCCACACTCGTTGCAGAGACTCGACACATAAAAAGGTAAGCTGTCGTAAGGATACTACTCATAAAATTGCTTTGTGAATTGCAAAAATTGTAAACTTACACAAAAGTGTACATTTATCTTTGTGAATCAGGCCCATAGTAACACCCACCCAGAAGACTGTATTGAAAAGCTCAAGATTCTTATTTGTGTTTTCTGCTTGCCCTTCTGGCTGACGATGAAATCAAGACAAACAAAAAACTAAGGGCCTCATTTACAAGGTTTTGGCACAGGGCAGTGCTGCAAGGAATCCTGCTGCACTGCTCTGCGTCAAAAGAAAAGGGCAGGAATGTGCCGTATCTATGAGATATGCCACATTTCTGTCCTTTTCGCTGGCGCACAATGGGTTGCTATATGCCAACGCAGGCACCCTTGCACCATGGTGCAAGGGTGTCTGTGTTGTAGGGGTGATTGTTGTTGTGCAGGAAGGGGCACCTTCATGCACAAAAGCAACCATTAATGGTGCTTTGCTCCTTCTATGCATGCTGCAGAATGCAGCACACATAGAAAGAGCAAATAATGAGGAGAAATAAAAGTTATTTATCCTCGTTGCGCGACCCTTACGGCTCCCCTGGTGAGGCGTACGATTTTGGTGCTGCCTCAGATTTACGATTCCTTGTAAATCTGGGGCAGTGTCAAAAAACAATGGGTATTGCCGGGAACGCCCACAGCAACACCCATTGCACGCCTCTATAATGCAGAAAACTGCATCAAAGGGAACGATATTAACAAGGCCATGTTAAGCTGCACAAAGTGGCTTAGCACTGCTTTGTAAATATGGAACAGGACACAGCACCACCGGAGCGTCACAAAAAGTGACGCTCCGGTGGTGCAGGGGCCTTGTAAATATGCCCCACAATTCTCAGCAACTAACTCAGTGCTTTCTAAAACATTGTAAACTGAGCTCTGTTGGAACACTCTGGATAAAATATTTTTATTTGAAGCAATATTTTTACAACTTTGAGGATGATGTTACTCCTGATAATGAAAAAAACCTTCTAATTTCGATAGATTTCAGGAAAATATTTCACAAGGCACTGTGCTTCCTATCCATTTGTTATCATGCTCGCAGTTTCTGGCAATGTATTCACTGACTAATCATTGGTGAGCATGCAATCAGAAATATTGTGACGCTCCAACCAGCGAACTGCATAGGTGCAATGGTCGGTCCATTCTATCAGTACATGTGAGGGTTGTATTTGGTGGTATAATCCAAGAACTGAAACCTCATTGTGGACCACTGAAGCCCTGGGAGATATTCTATTTCTAGCCATGACAAACTCAATAGATATCTGAACATGATTATGAGTGAATAAAGTCCCATCACAGAATCAAGCATGATGTGCTGGTACATTAATAGTAAACATGGAATAAGTGCATGGACAGAACAACCAAAATAAAAATAAATGCCCAGCTGTTTATCAAACTTTGTCTAAAGAAAACACAATAGCATGTGAACTGTTGTGTGAAATGCAGCGCCACTGAGAACCAGCGAACATAAAGCAAATTAGGGAAGTTTAATAAAGAGAAATAAACTTACAGGGATCTGCAAGGTCGTTTCTGAGGAACTGCATTGTGGGTGGCAATGTTTTCTAATTGCATCTTCCTAAAAACATCCTTTTATTGTTAAGTGCTTCATAAGAGGAAGATTTACATAAGAAGCCTTGTGATATCTCCGGTCTTCCCTGCTCCACGGGTTGTGTCAGCCTTGTTTCCCCAAGGAAGACAAGGTAAAAAGCTCCAGAACATATAGGGCAGGATGACTAAATATTATGACTGACACTATTTCATACTCTTGGCGGTAGGATAAGAGATTCTGAAGGTGATAAGATATGACAACGATTGTGCACATTTGTTGTGGTGGTGATGTGTCTTCTTGTTTTTTGTGCTGCTGTGTTTTTCTGGTGCATTATTGCACTGTGATTTTGCTGTGTTGTACTGCATTTGTTGTGCTGCATTTTTGGCTGCTTTCTTCTGATGTGTGTTGTCATGTTTTATTTATGTTGGTATATTGTTGCTTTGTGAATGTTATTGTGTTATGTTCTAATATTTACTTTAGATGCTGTGGTGGCTTGGGCCCGAGGCCCGCATGCAGGTGGAATATCTACACAGAGACATGATTGTAGTTACTCGAACTGGCCCAGGGCACGTGCGCCCGGCCCCTTTTATTTGCAGGGCCACCTGACCGGTGACACCTGTGATGGATGGGTGTGGGGTGAGTGTGGGAGCCAGCCCTCGGGGAGTGGCTCGGTTACATAGGGCAAATACTGGAACACTAGACCGTGTCCCGCAGGACACTACATCCCTCCCAAACTTTATTGAAAAGAAACAAACAAGTCTGACCTGGGGGAGAGAAGAAACAACATAACAAAACACCACTGAGTCTCTTCAGCAGTCCGCAGGACAAATACAGGATCAGCAAATAGGTGCAGCTGGGCGCACCCAGCATCACTGCACACACTCTTGGTTTCACCAGATGACTCTGGGCACAAGTGCAATGTGGAGGAAGTCTAGGCTTCTCTCAATCCCCTGTCCATGTTGTCACAGTCTCTTTGTGCAGCGATGTTTGCTTCCACCTGCGCTCATGGTGTTGAGAGTGATTCAACACAGTTCAAACTGGGGAATGCACCAGGAGCAGTCCACTGCAGAGAATTCTTCAATGGCATCCTGGCTCCGTGGACGGCAAACCCTCAAACATTGCGATGGATGGGAGTCTTCCTCGAAGGCCTGGATGCTTCCTGCTACCAATTGGTAGAGCAGCTTCAGACTTCTCTCTCATGCCAGGATTCCCTTACAGGGGAACTTCCTTGAGGCCGTTTACGCTGGGCTGCCACATGACTGTGTGGGCTGTGCTGGGCCTCTCCTAGGCTGTGCAAAGTAGTCGCTGAGGAACCGCCAACAGGACAGCATTCAAGTCGCTCATTTAGCTACAAAGGGTGGTTGTTTCAGGGTCTGTGTGTTCTTGCCATCAGAACTCAGGTGCACAGGGATCTTCCAGATAGTCTTTGGATGACCAGCCTCGCTCCGTTACCTCAGTGCCTCCCGGGGCCTGTTGTGGAGCTGCTGCAGATGCATCTCTCGTGCCAGGATTCCCTCACACTGGAATTCCCTTGAGGCCCTTGCTCCTGGATTGCCACGGGACTGCATGGGCTGTTTGGGGCCTCACTTAGGCTGTGCAAAGGGGTCACTGTGGAACTCCCAACAGAGCCTTGTTCAGGTAACTCATGCAACACCCAGAGTGGATGATGCAATGGTCGAGTATGCTCTCTTCAGCAGGTCTCAGGTACACTGAGTCTAACAGATGGATTCTGGGTGGCCAGCTTCCAACAGCGCCAGAGATGCCTTTGTACTCTCCAGGTGTTTTGCAGGCATAGGGCTCCAAGCTAGATGTACGGTGCTCCTCAGGTGGTTCTGGTGATGCACTTAACAACAATGACATTCACTGATGACTGTCAGTGATCCTCTATGTGACAGGTCAATCACACACCTTTCTTCCCTCTTCTTCTTTGCAGTGTGGTACTGTGGCCTCGTGCCACACTCTTCTTCTGATCACTGTCTCTTGCGACATGGCATCGCCCCACTCTCTTCTATTCCTCTTTTATCTTCTTCTTCATGACATGGCAACATGGCATCTTGCCACACTCTTCTCCTCAAAGTGGCATCATGCCACTCTCTTCTCCTCAGACTTTTCTGACCAGGTTTCTCTCTGTGGTTCTCTCTTCACAGGGACCTCCCTGGTAACGTCCTGTTCATAGGACTGAGTTTCTTCTTCCATCACGGCCTCTCGCAGGCCCGGTCCTGACACTGGGACTATACTCTTTCACGTCCTCATGGACCTCTCAAAGGTCCTGTCCCTCACTCAGCGATCTACTTGGTGCTTCGCTGCATGGATGGAGGGTCGCATCTCTTCCTTCCTCCTTTCTTCACTCGAGGGCGCTGTGCTTGCACCTCGAGGCTATGCCGTCATCGCACTTGGCCCAGCCTAAGAGCGGTTGTGCTTGGCAGGGTTGGTCACTCCGTGGGACATACTGACGGGCCAACTGTGGCCCTTCGCTACTGGGGGTAGCCGACTTATGCAATCTCGTTGTTTCCACTTCTTCTTCTCTTTCTCGGGGCTCTCTCATTTCAGGGGCTGTCAAACCATCGCTCTCTACGGATGGCCTCTTCTCAGGCCAACGCACCTTGAGCCTTCTCCAGAAGCCTGTCGTTCAGTGGCTCATACTGCTCTCCTCCCTGGTCTCTTTCATTCTCTTCACTTGCGGTGGCAGGTGCACAACACACATTCTCCTCGTGCTTGACGTAGACTTGCTGGCTGACTAGCCGGGCCTGCTGCCTGGTAGCTCCACTACCTTTGCAGGACTTTTCTTGGCTATTTAACCTTCACGGGCCTTGGCTTTCACTGGACTCCTGGCAGAGGGAGCTTTTGGTTTCTCAGGGCTCTTTGTTTGTACTGAGTGGACTGCACCTTGTGACTTGGGTGCTTCCTGGGATGCTGCACTGTCTCAGTTGTACTGGTGAAGTCAGATTGCTCTTTTCATCCCAGGGGCGCTGGGCCCAGGGCCGTTCCGACCTGCTGGTCGGTGGGTTCTTGTACACGGATGGCCTCAAGTTCCTCCACTGGCTTTCCTGAGGGCTATGTCCTCACGTGCCTGGTTTGTTATCTGGGGGGATGGTGCCCTCTTGTGGCCATCGCACTGACCTCGTGGGTGTCTGTCGTTTCGGCATCAGCTTTCCTTCAGCAGGCATGCACCACAGACTCTTTAGCAATCATTCTTATTCAAAATCTTAATTCGGTGTGGAAAACCATGAAAGATACAAGTCAATAACAAAACAAAAGTAAAATGTCCATATTTACATTGATCATCTTCATGGTCGGTCCTTGGACAATTAATAGAAACTTTTGTTAGGTCTAGAACCACTAGCTCAATAAAAACAATTAAAATACAATAAAAATATTCGATTTTCAGATCTATTCAATTAAAAAGAGGGTAATATACATTCCTGACTGGGAATGGAATATATTGGATAGCAGCATGGGTTCAGCCAAAGTACCGTGCAAATTCTGTAAAGTGCAAAGTGCATAAAACCTAGGCGATTCACGATGGGCTCGATTACCAAAGTAGTGACAGGTCAATGCTAATAAAATGTATATAATGGTTAGTAAAACCTTAAAACAAACTACTTGATTAAAATGTCATAGCATTTTTTGTTCTTGCTATATGCACAGCAAATAAAAATCTACTGACATTAAAAAAAAAATTCTGAGTAGTGTCAGTTTTTTAAATTCTTGTCACATTGGCGCAAGATCTGATTCCCAGGTTCCGACATATAAGCTTAATACATTTTTGCCTTGGTGTAGCATATGCTGGACAAAAGAACAATATATGGGGGTCATTTTCTGATGTTTTAGGTTGACATAAGCGGCAATAATCATCATTGGGCTCCCCATTGTTAGACCGCCATTTTACTGTGTTAGAATGCACTTGCAAAACGCCATAACGGAACTTCATGTACAGGGGTTTTGCAAGATGAGGTTGAACTTCGTCCAAGTATGACTCAAACAGTGGAAGTGGTTTTACAAAAGAAATTGTTTTGTCAGCTTGCCAATTTCAGAACTATGGGACATACTATTTTGGATATAGGCCCAAAATACAATTTGTAGCGTTTTTTTCGAGCAGGGTGTCATTAGGGCTGGTGTTTCCCAAAAGCGTTTAAGCCCTAATTTACAAAACCATGTGCGCACATGCTTTACCCACAAAAGGCTAGTGGATTGGTCAAACCTTAAGATCTCCTCTAGGCCTTCTTTGTATTTGGAGAGTTCTGGAGTGCTCCATAACCGCACCCAGATTAGTAATAGTCTCAAAATAGCTTGATGATCAATACGCTTTAGATTCAAATCAATAATGATTGGGATCATGGGTGTTCTTACAGGAAAGCGCACGAGCATCCTAATAAACTTGTTTTCTTCCCCCATAAGCATGTTCCTGCACGTGCCCCCCAAAGATCTGCACCATACAGGGCAGCAGCTTGCGCCCTATATTTATATACTTCAAGTGCGGGAGATACTGCCTTACTAATGCTATTCTGATGTTTTTTTAGTATGGGTGCGGAGTTTTGGGTCAGTATGGACCTACTTTTTTGCAAATGCGGGTGCCAAGTCAATTTCGTGTCTATTGTAATGCCTATATAATTAAAGTTTGACACATATTCTAGTCTCTGGTCTAAAATAGTGATATTCTTCTTAAATGATTTATGCGGTTTGACTGCCATATATTTTGTTTTATTGGAATTAATTTCCAGGCCTTTTGTGGCACAGTAATTACTGAATGAATCTAGTAGGTTTTGAAGGCCCTTTGGTGTTTGTGATACTAAAATGGTGTTGTCCGCAAATAAAAGGGCCGGTACTGGAACCCCACCTAACTTCGGAGAATCATGCCTGCATCCCAAAAGATGTTTTGGAACATCATTTACATATAATGAGAAGAGGGTGGGTGCCAGCACACAGCCCTGTCTTACACCCCTCCTTATGGGAATTGCGGTAGTGAGTTCTCCCCTTGGTCCCCATCTGACCATTGCGTAATTGTCTTCATGCAGTCTTTTTTATTGGACAAGAAGTTCTTCAGAGACGCCTTGCCTTTTTAATGTACTCCAGAGCAAGTCTCTGGGGATAAGGTCAAAGGTGGCCTTCAAATCAATAAATGCTATGTACTTTCCTTAAGATGGTGTATTTCCAACCCAGACAGAGAAGTCTAAAAACCTGGTCAATTGTGCTAGTTCTAGCTCTAAACCCAGCCTGGTATTCTGATAAAATATTGTTCCCCTCTAACCACTCGTTGAGTTTTGATAAAATTTGCCTCGCATAGATTTTTTGTAGGGTGTCGATGAGGCTTATGGGGCGATAATTTGCCGAGTCTAGACAATCCCCCTTTTTAAAAATAGGAATAATTTCGGCACCTTTCCAGGACTCCGGTATAGGGGCACCTGACAATACAGCATTACAAAGAAGATTAATATACGCCCCCAAACAGTTTTGTCATGTTTCAGCAGATCACCCAGTATTTTATCGGGTCCCAGTGCTTTCCCAGGTTTAACTGCATCTATGGCTGCCAGGGTCTCTTCTAGGCTAAAATATGGGTTGATATTTTACCCCGTATTAGGAGGAACAGGTGGAGTTGGTGTGGTTATTTGTTGATTATTTGTTGGTTGAGTGGTAACCTCTGTATAGAGCTTTGTAAAGTGGTTTACCCAGGTGCCTGGATCCAAAAAAAGGTCAAGGTTACTTTTCCCCTTTTTGTTACCCTTGGCTACTAATCTCCAAAAGCCCGCATGGTCCTTAATTTTAGCTGCAGAGATCAGTTCGGACCAGATGCTGTCATCCCAGTCTCTCTTAGTTTGGGTAAGTAGTCTTTTATACCTTAGCCTCTTGACTCTTAGTGCCTCTATATTGTTAGATTTTGCTGCATTAAGCAGCTCCCTTTTTGCTCTACGACACTCGCTGGTTGGTTGAAGTAGTGGTCTCGGAGTTCCCAACCTCATTATCTCTGGGGGCTTTAGTCAAAATCAATTTTAATTTGACTGAAATAGTTTTATGGATATGCACTATGGGGATCTCAACAGTGGGAAGATCAACATAGGGATGGATAACTTCAGAAAAGGTGTTATATATTAATGTCATGAGCTCAACTTTGCCCACTATTGATGGCCATTTCAGAGAACTGCGGTTGTTACTGATTATCAGTTGGGTTGGGATTGGGTCATTATCATCAGTTCTCTTGTTCTTAGTTTCAAAGAGAGTGCCTGCTATTAGTATGCACAATGGGAGGTGATCACTGTCCTCCCTGGTTTCAATTTTTAAATCACAAATATTTGGCCAGCAATTGGTAGATACCAATATATAATCGATGTTACTCTTAGTGGACCCCCTGATGAAGGTTGGGGCACTTGGTCTATCCAATGGCAACCTGCCGTTGCATGTCCTTAGTCCATGCCCAGCAATTAGTCGAGTAATTTGTGATGCTGCAACTGTGCAGGGTACAGCAGGATCGGCCTCTAAAGGAGGTATGTTGTTTGCCATGTCCTCGTCTTCAAAAATACTGTCCAATCCCAAGACTAATTCAATTTTGCGATTGAAATCTCCACCTATGATTACCATTACCCTTGGACTGATTGTACTTAAAAACTTATCAATTTGCTTAATCACTGGCGATTCTTTGCTAGCGGAACTAGGTCTATTATAAATATATATTTCCCTCCTGTCATGAGTTAGTACCTTTACCCCAAGTATATCTTTTGAGGGGATATCCAACCTTGACGTTTCTATATTTAGAGTAATTTTTATCCATGTCACTAGGCCACCCGATGGTCTACCTCTTATTGAAGGGGTGGCATTAATGCTGAATGTTTTGTATCCAAGTTTATGTGGGGTTTCGAGTAACCAAGTTTCTTGCAACAAACAGATTTTGCTCAGGTTAATATACTCCTGCCATTCTAGATCTTTTTGTTTTTGTTTCAGTCCCGCTATGGTCCATGATATCAGTCTCCTATCGGATGGTTCGGTTAGTTCTCTCCGTAAGTGAGTGCTATCTTCGATTAAATCCATCCCTTTTTCTCCTTTATCAATGTGCCTGTTATTGGGGGGAGATTTTGATGGAGTGGCTTTGCAGATGGTGGAGGGTCCCTCACTTTGGTTAAGCGGGGATGGCGTCTTTGGCTGTCAATCAACTGCCTTCTGGTTGTTATTCGGAGCACTGTAATTAAAAAAAGGTCTTTGATTGGCAGAATTATGATAGCCCCCCTTCAGCATGTTATTCGGGTTTTGTAGTCTGAATCTCACCGGACTACAATAGTGTGGTCCTGTTCTCAAGTCAAGAGCGACTAGCCCGTCAGCTAGGTCTTTGGTTCTTAATGTGATCAGTATAGTGTCGTGAGATGAGTTCCTGTTGGATAAACGCTCAACCTCCAGTAAATCTGAACGTATTACTGAAAGGCAGTCGTGTTTATGGCGGATCCAATGTATTACTTTATTTTTTAGCGACTCTTCGTCCTCCCTATAGGAGGAGAGAGAGAGCTTAGGGATGTTGGTCATATAGACTCTCCAGCCAATTTCCCTATGTATGGATCTAATCTGTCTACTCTCCACCTGTCTAATAGAAGGTTCTCTAGAATGTGTTGCGGTATAATAATCCTGTACCCTGGTTCTACTATCTCTGCTCATACTATGCCAGTTAGTGACCCCCTGTTCATTTGCTTTGTATTGGGTGTTTTTGTAGATAGTGTCTCTCTGTGCTCCCCCTCTCCAGTTAGTCCCACACTCATGTCTAGTACCTCCAGAGTTATAATTCATTCTGTCTATTCTATTTTCCTGTCCATGATTTTCCTCTTTATTTTTACACAGTCGACCTGATTTAGTACCTTCTATTTGTTTAACTACTCTTTGTTCCGTCTGTTTAACTCCTACAATTGTTAGATCATGGAATCTCTCTTTGCTTATGGCTAGAGGTGGGGTGGCGTTCCGGCCCTTCTCATAGTTTATGCTAGATTCGTCTGATATAGCTGCCCTAGCTGTACACTTATGACAGGATAGATGCCCTATTATATCTTTGAGGTTAGCAACCTCTTTGGTTAATGCATCTATTCTGCTTACCAGATCAATTATCAATTGCGTGTTTCCATTGGTTAAAGGGCTATTAACCTGTGTTGCGGTCCCTTTTGGTAGGCCATATACAACGCCATCTAGCCCTTGAATAGAGTCAAGGTGTGATGCTTGCGTATTTATTGCCGGAGGCAGTGGCGCAAGGTCTATAGTCTCAATGTCTGACCCTAGTGCTTTGGCAAGAGGGGCAAACCTATTTGAACACACAACTGGTGTTAGGGACTCTATGCTTTTCTCTGGTTGATTGAGCTCAGCTATTGTGCCGTTTTTTTGTTCCTGATGATGATGTTAGTCACTCTGGTTATTAGACACTTGTTTGTCGGGAAGATTATCTAATGTACAAGGCTGGTGCTCGATAGTAGCCTTGGTCTGGCCCCTTGTGGTAGTAGTCCCTTCTTGTAAATGTATTGGACATTTTGTGTAAAAGGCAGTAATTTTATCTTTTTTCTTACTTATTGATTTGCATTTGTTGTTTAGCATTGATTCAACCTCTTCAATCAAAAGGTCTATTTCTTCTATGGAACAGTTTTCTGCTGCGCTCTTCCTAATCTTAAAGGATTTGCCCTTAACTGGCCCCTCAGGAGCCTTTCGCTTTCCCATTATGGCCAAGTATAATGAATAGTTTAAGTTAGAAAGAGCGACCCTTTTCCAATAATGTTCCCACCTTTGTTCTTAAAATATTCTACTTCCCCTTATTAACAATTTTATGCAAAATCAAATTCTAGCCAAATGGGGAGAGAAGGAAACAAAAGTAAGTGTGTGAATACAAATAGAAGCAATAAAGAAGAGAGAAGACAGATTTCAAGGGGCTTGCTGTAGTTTCACCGGGTGTGTGATGATTATATCAGTTAATCACCAGTAAACTCTGTTTGGACCCCTATCCATACGAACCACGGACCGTAAATACTACGTGAGGCGAATGTCTAGGTGTCAGTAATAAAGTTTGTCCAGGGTCCTCGCATCACCCCTTTTCAAAACATGTGTCCTTTACCAAATATTTCTCCTGCGGCTTGGTTGCAGAGGGGGGCAAAATTCTTCCCTTGGTTTTATTTGGGGGACAAAATAAACATCTTACCCCAGTCAATGGATGATCCTGAAGCCAGATGAAATGGGGGTGGCCCTGCCCTGCCTCCTCCTGTCAATGATGGGCAAGGACGGGCCTGCCCTTGGACCGGGCTTTGCCTGGGCGCGGCCCGCGCGCGGCCCGCGCGCGGCCCGCGCCGCAAGGACTGAGGCAGCGCTTTATGCGCGATGCAGGCGCCCCCCCTCGTTGGCGGCAGCCGGAAGGAGCAGCGTTGCACCCTGGGACTCGTAGTCCTCACCAGGGTGTATGCGGGAGTAGGGGAGCAGATAGCAATGCGGCCAACAGCTGGAGATGTTGCACTCTGGGACAATGGTCCCACCAGAGTGTATAGCCAAAGGAAAGTGCCCTCAACAAAGAAGAATCAGCAACAGCGTCCCGCGCCGCTGAGGGTGAGGCAGCGCTTTATGCGTGATGCAGGTGCTGCCCCCACATCGGCGGCAGCGGGAAGGAGCAGTGTTGCACCCTGGGACTCGTAGTCCTCACCAGGGTGTATGCGGGAGTAGGGGAGCAGATAGCAATGCGGTCAACAGCTGGAGATGTTGCACTCTGGGACAACGGTCCCACCAGAGTGTATAGCCAAAGGAAAGTGCCCCCAACACAGAAGAATCAGCAACAGCGTCCCGCTTCACGGGGGTGAGGCAGTGCTTTATGTGCGATGCAGGCGCCTTCCCTTCGTTGGTGGCAGCGGGAAGGAGCAGCGTTGCACCCTGGGACTCGTAGTCCTCACCAGGGTGTATGTGGGTGTAGGGGAGCAGATAGCAATGCGGCCAACAGCTGGAGGTGTTGCACTCTGGGACAACGGTCCCACCAGAGTGTATAGCCAAAGGAAAGTGCCCCCAACACAGAAGAATCAGCAACAGCGTCCCGCGCCGCGGGGGGTGAGGCAGCGCTTTATGCATGATGCAGGCGCCTCCCCCTCGTCGGCGGCAGCGGGAAGGAGCAGCGTTGCACCCTGGGACTCGTAGTACTCACCAGGGTGTATGCTGGAGATGGGGAGCAGATAGCAATGCGGCCAACATCTGGAGATGTTGCACTCTGGGACAACGGTCCCACCAGAGTGTATAGCCAAAGGAAAGTGCCTCCAACACAGAAGAATCAGCAACAGCGTCCCGCGCCGCGGGGGGTGAGGCAGCGCTTTATGCACGATGCAGGCGCCTCCCCCTTGTCGGCAGCAGCGGGAAGGAGCAGCGTTGCACCCTGGGACTCGTAGTACTCAACAGGGTGTATGCGGGAGTAGGGGAGCAGATAGCAATGCGGCCAACAGCTGGAGATGTTGCACTCTGGGACAACGGTCCCACCAGAGTGTATAGCCAAAGGAAAGTGCCCCCAGCACAGAAGAATCAGCAACAGCGTCCCCTTTAGCAAACAATGTCAATCAATATCACTGGGTGCAGCCGCCACTTCAACTATGGGCCGCAGCAGCTCACTTAGTGCTGTGGGTCTTTTTTTGTAACTTGCTCACTTTAAACTCATGTGGCTACCACACATGTCTGGTAAGTGGCACTGCAGCACTATTCACAGATCCTGGCACCCTTCCTGACACTGCGGCCCTCGCGGGTTATCGGGGACGTTGGTGTGGCACAAGTTGTATCATCATACTTTCGGAGCCGGGAAACATCCTTTACCACGAAACCATTACAACGCGGTATGGTTTCATCGTGGTTTTCACAACGCACGTCGTTACATCGACTTGCACTGGAGGGCGCTCTAGACTAAGGAATAGTGTGAATTACTATTCCAACACCTTCCCTACTGTACGTAGACTGGAGTTGGAATAGTAATTCACACTATTCCTAAATCCAGCGCCCTCCAGCGCAAGTCGATGTAACGACTTGCGTTGTCAAGACCGCGATGTAACATACCGCGTTGTGATGGTACTCGTTGTATCATCATACTTTCAAGGAGCCACTAGAAGGTTGCAATGCAGGCACTGAAAATGCTGGTGCAGGTACTGGTTGAGTGATTGCAGCTCAGGGTGTGGTACAGCCACACAGCTGCTAAGTGGCACAGCAGACACTCTTTAGTCGTGGCGGCTTCCCTGATGCCGCGGGTCGTTTCAAATGCACGGGCCTCACAGGAGCAGATGCGGGGACAGTAATTGAAAAGCAGGCATTTTTCTCTATCATTGCCCCTCCAGGGTAAGTGCTGTTCCTTGACAAAGGGGAGCATCACAAATTCAGGGCAGGGAGTAGCCTTGGGCTAACATGCAGCATTCTCTATTGCCGTTGACTGCAGGTTCTCTCTCCACTTGGTGCGAGGTGGTGTGGGGCACTCCTTCCTCGTGGTGATGTTGCTGTGTGCCTGCTCTGCCTCTCTGGAGGTGGGGTGTGCGCAGAACTATCAGGTGGCAGCCTTCTCGCCTGCCCGGGCAATTCAGGTGCGGACGTGGTCTCATTCAGTTTGTCTACAGCAGCACACCACCCCCTCTCACTGATCAAACTCCTGCCGAGCTTCACTCATTTCAACCCGTGGGCTCACCGGGAACATGGACACTGCTCCGGGTATGCTACTGCCTTACTGGGGTTGTGGCAGCAGGACATGAGGCCAGTTCTCCCCTTCTCCTTGCGTCTGGGGACAAGACCAGTCAGTGTGCTGGAGCTGGCTCACAGCAGGCGGGCAGCTGCAGGAACATTAACATCCGGGCACCATCTCCGTCGCCCACCGGGTGCAGCGTTCTGGCAGGGGTGCCTTATGCACAGGCTACACTTTCGACCAAATCGAACTTCATAGCTGCTGTCAGCTGACACATGGGTCAGACCAGCTCATTGCCAATGTGGTGGCTTGGACCCTAGGCCCGCATGCAGGTGGAATAACTACACGGAGGCATGATTGTAGTTACTGGAACTGGTCCAGGGCACATGTGCACGGCCCCTTTTATTTCAGGGTCACCTGACCGGTGACACCTGTGATGGATGGGTGTGGGGAGAGTATGAGAGCCAGCCCTCGGGGAGTGACTGGTTACATAGGGCAATTACAGGAACATTAGAACATGTCCCACAGGACACTACAGATGCCAACAAATGCTGCTATATTTCCAGCCAAAAGCAGCACATGCCTTGAAAGATCCTATGACAATAAGCCATTTACCACTGTCTAAAGGGGTAAAATAGTGCTGCTCCAGCTCTTCAACTACTTAAGACACTAGTCATCACAAAGCTTTGGCAAAAACCCTGTCCTTATGCTACATGGTGCTCTGATTGCGCACATTATGTGATGATAGGGCACTCGGAATCTGATCTGAACTTCAGCTCTGGATTTCTAAGATCAGCTGAAGTGTGTAAAGGACTACAAATGCACCATTCAGCAAGCAGTCGCTCAGTTAACTATGTTTTGAAAACTATGATTTATGTCTACTTAATATTATAAGGGATACAGAAAAGGGAGGAGCCAAGGATTATTAGTTTAAGGCGTAATAGAAGACATGTGTTTGGGAACGCTTTCCAAATACATAAGAAAGTTACTGAAGCAATGACGTTTGATAAAATGTTTCTTAGAAAAACAAAGACTTCCCTTTTTGGTACTAATGAAAAGCGAGTTTCCCTTGGCAATACTCTGCTGAAAAAGAAAGCAGTGATAAAAGGGAGTCTGAGAATAGTAGCAAATTAGAACAGTTCTGGGGAAAACTCTGCATGGTTACGTATTGCATTCATTAGAATAATTTGATGCATACTCATGTACTCAGAGAGTAATCAGAGTATACAAAATTGGTTCTATTTTCTCTCAGACCTTTAAGAGAGAGCAGACTTTTTTCTCATAATTTGTCAGTATTTTTGATATTAATTATAAATAGGGCTCTCAGTTTTATGGAATTTATTTGTTTGACATTTCAGTCTGCATTTATCCATGTTTTGTCAGTCAGTCAGTCAAAATATCTTTATTCGGCTGACTTACAGCCATAAAAGAATACATCATAAAACATTTAAAACATTATCCATGTTTATTTTTTGCTCATTTTTTCTGTGTTATCCATATTTATTTTGTGCTTAGTGCAAAAAATTAAGCTGTAATGGGTATAATTCAACATTTATTTAACAGACAAATGTTTACTCATGTTTCAGTGTCCACTGAGTTTTAGCCATTTATAGTATCCTACAGTCATCTAAAATCATTTGCATCATAGAACAGCTTAAACAGCTGTACTCCTGCAGTTATTTAAGATTCATGAGAAAAACTTTTTTTTCTTTTTTGAACTCCCCTACCCCTCAGTGTGCACATTTATTGACCTAGCACGCATGATTGACAGTAGTGAGGATCTTCCAGAAGACAACCTATTTTTGTATTGTTCAATATTTAAAAATAAATACAGACAGGGAAATCGATTGCTTTTTGTCTGTATTTATCTGTAGAAATCAGTAAACGCGGAAAGTGGGAGCCTTAATTAAAATGTTATTCCAACCACTCTCCTCAATATTGCAGCCTTGTGCACTTGTTTATGAATATATTGTCGATCTCAGCTGTGGTTCCTGCTGCTTTCACCATGTAGATCAGTCTCTTGTTACTGACAGGATGAAATGTAATTGAAAAATATAATTACACTTTCCACCATTAACTTAAATCTTTCTTAAACTTTGAAATAATTTGTGTTCCTCTGTTACTTACTAGTGGTTATGGTGGATCAGCATGTAGACAATAATTTCCCTTTGAGATCACTTGTGTTAATTGCAGGGGCGCTAGTAGTGCAAATAATGAAAAATGTGTGATTTTAGGAAAAACCTTTAATATATTGAGATTGTACTGTCCAGCAGTACTGGAACTTTAGTAATAAAATCTACTGGCACTACATGCCATGGCTGCTTTTATGTGTGCAGTAGAAATGATAAGTCACAATGTTAATCTTTTTCTCTAGAAGATTTTACTGGTGGGGGTGGGCATGATATAAACAAGAAGATGGTCAGTGCTACTGCTCTGTCAGCCTACATATTTTAACCAGCACATGCATTTGATCTTGGATAGAGGAGAAAAATGTTTTTCCCAGCAACAGAACCCTCCCAGGATCAAATAATTTTACTTTTGATTAGGGGTGACCGTAATTTGCTTGTAGCGTAATTATGCAAAATGACAGCAAAATTATACAAGATTGCGTGGAATTGCTAGAGGAGCGTAACCCTGCATTTAGCGTTAGTTTCTAAGCACAAAATGCACCCTTGCGTACAAAATGAACACAAGGATGTTGTTTGCACTAGGAAAATAGTGCTTAATGGAACAGAACAGCAGCACCCAGCTGCCATCCTGCGCTCTGTTCTTGTGCTATTGGGTAGGCATTTTTGTCCAAATTATTCAAAATTATGTGAACAGGTGTAATCATGTAGTTTTTGGTAATCTTGCACCACATAGTAATATCAAATTACCAATTTTACTCTGATTAATGAAGCATTGCAACAATTTTGTCCAGGTGTACTTTTGATTTCCTTCTATTGAGATCAAAACCCTTTGGACCATCACTCCTTATCACGTAGTCAAGGCCACTGAATTATTGACGTATTGACTAGCTGTCTTGTCGCGGCTTTCCTGAGGAAAATCACACTGCTGGGGTCTTATGTAATTAACATTTAAGCATTCACTGAAGGCATCACCTGCTGAAATTACGTTATTCTTCATTACTGCCTATCAGAAAATAAGTATTGTTCTGATACCACTAGAATTTCGGTAATTGCTTTACCTTTTCTGATGCTGTTAAAGTGTTTTTCCCATGCTTGCCTCTATTCTTGGAATATACTAAAGTCATTCAGGTCATTAAAGTAGCTTAAAAAAAAGCTACTAACCTGGTCAGCTCACAAGTTATTCATCACTCAAGATCTAGCTAGAGCAACTGGGGATTGGAAGGAGGATTTCTTAACCCAAAAGCCCTCTTACAACAAATCAATTTAAGATATGAAATTTTTCAATCCTGCTTTTTAATGGTTGTACATAATGAGAAAAGTCTCTCTTTTGATGATCTCTTGTATCTTAAGGACTGCATTAGAAGAAGTAAAATGGAGAATTTAGATACCTCGCATGCTGATGCACTTTGACTTAATATATCAGTGTTAACTTCCTTTCAGCGGCGGCTCCTCCGCTAAGGTGGACGAGCGTCGTCCCACTGTTCTCAGAGCAGTGGAAAAAGGAAAAATAAAAGGATAATAACAACGTAAAATGATAATAACAACGTTATTATCATTTAATTTTTAGTACACGCTACGGGGCCAGATTAGGGCGGGGCGGGCTGGGGTCACAGGGAGGAGGAGTGGTTGGTGCATCATAAGTGCGCATGACAGTTTGGCCGGCCGTCTTGGGCTGGCCAGTCACTTGCACTTAGCATCTCTACACCTGACTGTGTTGCACAGCCGGGTGGAGAACAGTCCCAAAGCTCCCAGGCACTGTCTGAGATGCCAAACAGGCCATTTAGACCAATCACGACGCTGCTGTCATGCTGGTGACAGCAGTGTCATGATTGGCTATGGGGAGCCTGTGTGCTGCCGGGAGCCAGGAAGAGAAGAGGACGGAGGAGAAGCTGCAGCCGTAATCAGGTAAGTGATCTTTATTTTTGTTATCCTCCCCCGCCTCCCCTCCCACGTTCCATAGCAGCCTCCACTGGTTCCTTTTTCAAAATATTTTATTACTAGCCATTGGTGTGCTGCCTTCATGACATCAACATGACTGTCTTTTGTTCTTTATCTCAGTTTACGATTCTGTGTTCTATGAATTGAATTCTATGAACCTATAATTTGCTGTTTTCCTTATATTTTAACTACCTTTTCTCCTTTCTTCTTCCATTTCTTCACTTTTCTTAATATTTGTGTATGCTTTGCAGAATCATACACATTGATCACCTTATATCTTTTTTGGCTAGAGTGCGTGAATGCTTTTCTAATTCTCACATTCTCTTTTCAGATTATGCTCATGTTTTATGTTTTCTTTATTACAGAGTGTAATGTTTTATGTTCATTCGTTCATGGCATGCATAAATATTTAGTATAATTTCTTGGAATGCAAGAGGCTTGGGTAATCTAATTAAAAGACTGAAATTTATTATTGATTTGACTACCCTTTGTGCTTAAATTGCTCTTCTGTAGATTCATATTGTAATGATATGGAATCCATGACACTGAAAAGACAGTGGGTATGGAATGCTGTTTTCTCACATGCTGTTTCTCACAAGGGGTATGTAATAATTTTGTGCCTCAAATCTATAGGTGTTGAAACAGTATCAAAGGAGCATGATGGAGTAAAAAAAACATGTTATTTACTTGAATATAATTATGATTTATTATATGAATTTCTACTTCAAACCATCTGAAAGGAACATTTTCCATCATTTGGTATAGTAAAGTAAAGTTCATCCTGGGTTTGATAACTGTTGAAAGATGAACTTTCAATCTCTTTTTGGCACTTAGAAATATCTTTTACTTTACTAAATAGTGCACAACCTTAATATATGCTGTAGGAAGGTAGGATCCTTTTGCATGGTTACCCCCACTTTTTGCCTGGTGCTAAGCTGTTTTTGACTAGTCTGACTGGGATCCTGCTAACCAGGACATCAGTCTCTCTGCTTTCTCCCTTAAATTGTTATGTTCAGTACTTGGGTACATCCCAGCTTGGATACTGGGGTACCCTTATCAGTCCCTAGTATATGGTACTAAGGTACCCAGGGCATAGGTACCCCAGATGTCCCCCATGGGCTGAAGCATGCATTATGCCACCCATGGGAGACCATTCAAAATGGAACTACAGGCCTGCCATTGCAGCCTGGGTAAGTTGGTGCTAGCACCACTTACTAAAGATATAGGTTTCCTATATCTAGGGTCACTGCACTTAAAATCTATAAGTCACCTCTATAGCAGGCATTTGCAATCCTGAAAGCAGGGTGCTTGGTTCTAAGAGTGAGGGTGCCCATGCATGAGCAGGACACCCCTACAGCCTACGGAGTCCATTCTCCCGGGTTGTAAGTGAAGCAGCCAAATACCATATAGAGGGGCACCGCGTAATTATGCAATGACCATCTCAAAATTAGCTGTAACGAATCCTATCATGTCTGGAAGAGCCTGCAGTTAGGCTCTCAGTGTTCCCGGTGCCAGCCTTCCAGACCTGGACAGCACAAAATGGTTGCTGCCAACCAGAGACACGATTCTGCCCTCCTGCTGCTGAGCCAAGCTTAAGCAGGGGAAGGCAGAACAATAGGCATCCTGTCACAGGGAGGTGTGACCACCTCCCAGACAGGATTTAGTGTATTGGGACAGGGTGGGTGCGCTTGCAAGCACCACTAAGTCTGCATGAGGGGCACATTTGGTTCAAACCAGCTCTGGGAGCCGTTGGCTCCCCCTGTGGTACAAAACTGGACAAAGGACATGGGAGTAACGTCCCCCCTGTCCAGACCCTCCCATAGGAGGGTCCCCTGAATCGTCCCAACCCTTTCTTTAGGGTACTTAAGGGCTTACCTGGGTGTAGGTCCCTAGATTTGTCGTGGGACAAGATTCAGATCAGGCACCACTTCTTCTACTGTCTGGGCACTATGGACTTCGCTGGACTTCGTTTGGGCTCGACTTCATCTCCCTTCCAGTCTGCTGCATCGTCTGTTCCTGTGCACCATACAGGAACCTTCCAAGGCCTGTGGGCATCAAAGACACCTGAAGGAATCTCCCTTGAAGTGAAGGAGTCACTTCCCTGCATTCGCAGGCACCGCAACTAAGTCGACCGGTCTGCTGATCCTGAGCTCCTCCAGACTCTGAAAGGTTCTGCAACACAGGTGGTGGTTCTCCACAACTCTCGAGGCCTGCCCTCTCACTAAGTTTGAGGCCAGTATCCCTCGTGGGGGCTGGAAGAATCGAACCCCTGTGCACCACGTCAACTTGCAGTTGCAAAGACTTGTTGGCTTCCTTCCACCAAGATCTTTGGGCTCCAAGTATCCTCAACCTCAAGCATCTCCAGTGACTAAAGTCTTTATCCACATCGCATTGTTTGCACCATGGCCTGCATCTTTTGGTGAGCTGCTCAAGATCCTCTTGCGACTCCAGTGCCTCCGGCTTGTGAGTCCTGTTGAGGGTCACCTTTGTTTCTTTTGGGCTCTCCTGATTGCTCGGGCCTTCCCTGACTCCCCTGCTTGTGGTGAGTCCCCTGGACCTTGCTGGTCCCGACATTGCACTTTCTTCGACTTCTGCATTGGTTGCATTTGCCAAGGCTTGTTGGTGCTCCCGCTGGACACCGACCGCTCAGCACTCGACATCAGGCATGGGCAGCTCAAGCACGGCTCTTGGTCTTCCTCAGCATTGCCTGGTCTTCACAGCTGCAGAGTCAAGGTCATCGTCATCTCTCCTGCAACACCCGACGTCGGAGGGCATTCATCTTCCAAGTCTCCTGGTCACTCATGAGTGACATAGACTCTGTACCCTCTGCTTGCAGGTACCTTTCAACTAGAATCCACCTTTGGATTCCACCGGACACTTTCTCCTTCTTCAGCAGCAGAACTTTCCTGAAGTCCTCTATTGGGTTCAACGGCGGTTTCCGACACCACTTCACACCTATGCAACCGGCTTCCCTGGTGTAGATAACATGGGTACTACGGTATCCAAGGGAGGGTTGGCTCTCCAACCTTCTGTCTTCCACAGGGTTTCTTCAGGGTCCATTGGGAAGGGTCCTTAAACTTTAAAAATCCAACCGCGACTTACACGTTGACTTGTACTGAGCACGCGGTTGTGTTCCCACACTGCACACGCTCTCCGTGGGGTTCATAGTCACTCACCTTGGGTGGTTCCTTGGGTCCCCAGCACTTCTACGTCCTATCGACATTGTCTTGACCCGAGTTGTGGTTCTTATACCACTATCTTAGTATGTGGTTTGGTCCCCCCGAGGTCCACTGTGTATTCTGTGCTATTTACTTCATTTCTTTGCAAAGTATTGTGTGCATTGTGCATATCTCCGGGTAGGAGATATTTGTATGTGTTAGAGAGTATTATATAATAAATACATATTTTTATAAATACCTTGTGTGGTTCTTTCACACTTAGGGGCCGATTCCGATCTCGGCCGGTAGGGCACCGAATCGGATTCGGCTTTACCGGATCCGATTCGGAGGCCTAGTTTCCGACTGATTCGTACGGGCGTCCGCGCGAGCAAGTACGATGCGAGCGTACGCGAAATCGCCGACCGACTCGTTCCCGGGTCCGAACCGCTCCGACCGACTCGTACGGACACGACTCGCACCACGCAATGGAGACGTAACCCGACCGAGCAAGTATGATTCGTGCTTTGAACAGCCCGACCGACTCGTAGCGTCCGGCTCCAAAGAGCTGTAGGAGCCGGACTTCGGGGGTCCGTGTCGTACCCCCCTGCACGCGTAGCCGCGCGAGTCGCACACAGGGGGGACCCAAGGGTCCCCCCTAAACATGCATGTGCGGTGCGAGTTGCACCAACGCGTACCCACTGTAGGGGGCCCCCCTGTTCGCGACGTACCCATTCAGTCAATGGGAGCCCGTGTATGCGTTGTACGACCGGCTCCCATTGACTTCAATGGGAGTCCGACCGAATCGAGTCGGGCAGCATACGGCTGCATCGTACTCGCTCGGTCGGACTGCGGGAGTCTGGCTCGGTCGGAAATCTCTCCGGATCCGGCTCGGTCGGAGAGATTTCCGGCCCGAATCGGAATCGGCCCCTTAATCTATACATATAAGACTGCATTCTGGTAAAACAAGCTGCTTTACACTCCTTCTGGACTAAGCCTGAAGGCTGATCTCCACAGCTGCCACTTAGAGAGCTTTCTAAAGTTGTCTAAGACCTCTTAAATCACCATAAGGGTTGTCTGGACTGTCGCAGGGTGCCCACTTACATAAGTGGACATCATATACCAGGCCAGCTTCTCACATATGCTAATAAATTATTTGATTGTACAAAAACTCCTTGATTTACATGGACTCTCCCCTATGCACACTTTTACATATTTCTCCATAATTTATCTAGATTAGCTATGGGAGATACCATTTCCAAATCGTTTATTCTGTATGAGGAGTTACATCAATCTAGCTCTCCAAGAATTAAATCATATATTGAGTATAATGGGAAATCGACATGCAGGCATCTTGTTCTACTGAATTATGGAATAAAATATGGACCAAAATACATAAACTGGATTTACCTCTTTAAATTCAAAATATACTCTACATTTTTTTCTTTTTTCTATCAACAGTAGTAGTAACGTTAATGATTATAAAATACTAAACATGTTTATTTCTGTTGCTCTTCAGCAAATTTCCTCATGTTGGAAAGATTTGTCTAGATTACCTAATATTTCATTTTGGAATTTTATCTGCGACAATCACAAAATTGACAGACCTTATGCCTCAAAGATTGTAAAGAGAGCTATTTTTTAATTACCATTAACTAAAGTTTTGTCACTTAGCTAAAACGTAGTTTATTAGTTTGCTATATGAAGTTGTTAAACCTCAGTAAGGTTTTCTGTTTGTAACAGTGTTTACTATTATTGCTGTGCATTATTTACCAAAAATATTATATCAAATATAATTTTATGATAAGATGTTGCCTTACTATTTTTGTTTTACACTTTTCTTTCCACTCTAATTTCCCTGTATATACCGTAACCATCTTTTAGAAGAAAAGATAGTTTTAATGTCCTAGTTTCAGGTCTTTGGTTATTCAGTATATATTCAACTTCTACTCAGTGTAGACATTTCAGTCATTATTACTATATAAATATATTATTATTAGATAAAAAAATTAATATGTACTACTTCTATTATATTTTTTGATCTTATGAAGACTTCATGCATACTGCATCTTTAATTGTTTAATTGTTATGCTATTTTACCTTTATATCATTATAATACTCTAAATATTGTTTTTCTTCTAAATTAAAATTAAATGAAATCATTAAACTCAAATAGGTTCCTTGTGCATAAAAATCACATATCACAATGTATACTTCATTATCTTGCATGGCTGTAACTCACCAAAAAACATGATAAAATCCACATTAATATCAATCTATAAACTTTTTCTCCACATCAAATGTAATTCCTTTAAAACCTGTTCTGAAGCTTTCATAAGATATTCTTTTATTTCACTGGTGAGTAGCATACTGGAATATTATGTGCTTCTACATGTAAATCAAGTGTATTTCACTGTATGATACCCGAATATTCTGCCCAGAATATCATCTGACATAAATATTGCGTCCTAAAAATTGTTTTCAAAAATATTACCTTACTGAAGTTATTGAGTGAAAATGGCTCAATAGTTTCGTAATTGATACCTAGGACATAATATTTACATCAGATGATATTTTTGCCATGATTTCTGACATGCAACTATTATCCACTACACATGCTAGAGGAATAACAATCAATAAATAATTCCTTATTTGGTGTACCTTCTCACTAAGCAGTTTAAAATGGATCCCCATTCGTAATTTGAAATGTATCTATAGATGTGAAAATGGAGAAACAAAACATCTATATTACTGGCATACATTTCAGTTTTCAGATAATCCAAATTATGATCCTCTGTGATGGTTTCAAAAGGAATCACAGAATCTCACAAGTTCTCGATCTAATGACTAATTTACAAGTGAGTAAATCTACACTAGTATATTTACCTTTGGAATAGGCACCTGAATCTTCAATGTCTCCATCACCCACTTTACTAACCTAATGTAATCTTTCAGCTTCACATTTTATTGCTAGGCCAACAATACTCAGATACTTACCGGCTTGACTTAGAGGCAGTAGTCACTCTAGAGAACGTTCTCCAATGTTTAATTAAGGCAGCTAGTGCATGTCCATATGTTCTGAGGCTTGATGTCCTACAATGATAAACATGGCTCCCTCCATTTCTTCTAAGGTTCACAACTTCGGTATCATCTTTCACAATGAGCTCTCTTTTGAGCTGCAGGTTAATAAACACACAGCTACATGTTTACTCCATTTGAAAAACCTTTAGCAGATACTCCCACTTCTTCCCATCATCTGCCACAAAACTGTCATCCCTTAGTGCTTACTTGCTCAGTGTGCAAAATGATTGGGGTATCCTAGGGCACTCAGGAATCAATTGTTTTACTCAGATCCTTTTACCTTTAGTGTGCCACATCAACCTTATTATTGGATCCAAAACTGAGCACAAAGTACATTGCTTTAGCTCTTGATCTTCAAGTAACTGAAGAGAATGGTCCAAGGATTACTTAGGGAAGGATCGTGGAACAGAAACTTAGAAGACACAATGATAACAACCAATAATGCTGCCAAGCCAGCCATTTATTTTGCTTTTTTATTTACTCTTTATTTGGTTATATAATCAAGTACAGTAGTCACATTAATTCAACCAGTCATGTGCAGTTACATATATCGCAAAGTCCTACATTATTGACTTGAGCAATTCACATAGATACCTGTTAGCAATCTAACACAAGTGTGAACTTAACTTTAAGCAATACTTGGGGGCGTGGCTTGCCGAGCAGCGGAATGGCCGCTCTGTGAGTGAGCTCCGCCGGCCGGGAATTAATCCTGCCAAAATCCTTACATATGGGGAGTTGCTGACCTGTCTTACACTACCTACAGGCGGCGGGATATCCGGAGACCCAGACACTGCTCTTTCCGTGGTTTTCCCGTGCTCTGAGGCTGAGTTGCGCGGCTGCCTGGAGAGTCGCCGGCGGCTCGGGGGTCTCTGGTCACGCTGTGGGCGGGCGGCCCTGAAAATCGAGCCCGCGGCTGCTGATGCGGCGTAGGCCGCAGACCTGAGGAGGCGTTGCTGGGTCCCTGCCTGCAGCGAGCCAGCAGATTGAGGTACGAGCACAGCTCGCGGGGCAAAAGGGAGCCGCTGTATACTCCGTTGCACGCGCATTGCTTGGTGCTGTGTAGCACGACAGCGGTGAAGGAGGGCGCAGTGCCTTGTGGCTGGACGCATTATGGAGCCGCGCTGCATCGCGGCTGAGGCCGGGCGCGGCTGGGGTGATCGGATGCCCTGACGGACGACTGCTCTTGGAACCGCCCCAGCGTTTGAGGCCGCTGCGATCTCGCTGCGGACCCCTGGGTTGGTGCGGGCGATCTGGGAGGACAGCGGTGCTTTATGTGTTGAGACCGCCATTTTGAGATCGTGCGCGGCTGAGGAGGCCGGCTGCCCCTGCGGAGGGGCATCCCCATCGCTACTTTGTCTCTCAGCTGTGGCTGTAGGGTATATTATTGTTGACACCTTGCCGGAGGATGGGGGCGGGTGATGCCCTGCGCACCGCGAGCGCCATCTTATAGCCAAGTTCCATTCGGGCTAAGTTTGGGCGCGGCTGGGATTGCTGCAGCCTCTGCCGGAGGTCACACCTGCGGACGCACAGACTCCTGGCTGTGGCCCCTGGGGGCCCAGTGCGCACTGTGCATGCCGCCCAACCTTGCAACTTGGGCCGCATTGCACCTGCAGCCCTGTTCTTTGTGGAGTGGTCGATCTGGGGCAGCGGTCTTCAGAGGAAAGGCCCTGAAAAGGATATGAAGGAGTGAGCTGTCTGGTGGCGGAGTGGGCGAGCCTGACTGTGGTTGTACTAAGCGGCACATAAGGAGAGAAGCATAGGCGCACGCAGCGCTGCCCTCTGGGAGTTGTGTGGCGGCATGTTGTGCTGAGATCCATCTGGTCTCCCTTGAGCATCGCGCATCCACCTTGCCTTTGCAAATATGGGCAAACAGGATGCTAAACAACCGAAACGTACCTTTGAAAACAAGAGAACCACGCGACATACAGACTTAGACCCGGATGCGCACGTGGAGGGCCAGCATGAACCGCAAACGGAAGATCATGGCGAAGACCTGCGGACCCTTATGTTGGAGATGCGCTCCAGCCTGCGCAATATCGACACGAAGCTGGACACCCTTACTACACAGCTGGACTCGGTCAAGACACAGGTGGCGACACATGAGACCCGCCTCGACGTCCTGGATAACCGTCACACTGAATTTCACGAATTTCAGGTGGACACAAAGGAACAGTTGCTGCATATGGACAAGTTGTTGGGAATTATCCGAGCCAAGAATGAAGATTTGGAGGCGAGGTCACGCAGAAACAATCTCCGCATTATTGGAATTCCGGAAACGACTGCCATATCTAGGATGGAGACCTACATAACGGACTTACTTCATGAACTCTTTGATCCTCACTTGTCTTCCGTCTTTGTGGTAGAGCGGGCACATAGGTCTCTGGGGCCGAAGCCTCCGGTGGGGGCAACACCTAGACCTATACTGGCGAAGCTCTTGAACTATCAAGATAGGGATCTTATCTTGAGGCTGGCTAGGGAAAAAGGCCAAATTTCGCACAAAGGCAATACCATATCGTTTTATCCTGATTTTACTCCAGCTGTGCAGGCGGCACAGCGTGAATTCCTCCCTGCCAAAAGTATCCTTTTACAAGCACAGATCCCTTATTCCCTGTTGTACCCAGCCAAGTTGAAGATCTCATATGACGGCACAGCCCACTTCTTCACAGATGCGAAGTCCGCCTTAAAGTTTGCTAAACATGTTGGGGGAAAGCGGAACAAAGAAACCCGAGGAGCTGAGATGTCTACAGCCGACCATCTCAGTGACATTGACTGACATGGGTATCGTATTGCTCATTTGCCTGAATGTTTGAGATGCCCTGATGCAGGCTTGGGGGGGTTCGGTGTGTTCTGCTGCTGCTGGACTTGGGTTATACAGTATAGACTCTTCTTGTGGGATTTTGTACTGTTGACATGGTCTTGCAACCCACCCTGCAGTACTCCCGGCCACCCTGTGCAAACGGGGATGTTTGCCGGTGCCACTGTGCCCCCATGGGAAGGTGCCCTATATTGCTATTTGTTTATTTGGTTTTTGTTTATTTTGGGGTGGGTACTCTACGACCTGATTGGGGGGTTGGAGTGGGTGGTGGGTGGAGGGCAGGGATTGTGTTCTTGTTTATTGCCAGTATGATAGTATCTTGTCGGTTAGACTGCATGGTCTGTAATTGGACGTCGACACATTGTTATTGCTCACATTTCCTTATACAGAGTGTAACTCATGCCTTCACGACAATGCACTAAATTTTCTTACATGGAACATTAGAGGGTTAAATGACAGTCGGAAATCTAGACTCGTGCATGCTTATTTATCCAGATATAATATAGACGTGTGTTTATTGCAGGAGACGCATCTCAATGTCACACCATCTCAGAGGCTTCGGCACAACAGGTGGGGGAACGTGTACTCCTCCATATACTCCAATTACGCCCGGGGTGTGGCTGTGCTGATTAGGCGAGGGGTGGACTGGCGGAAGGGTGGGGTTCACGGGGATCCCGAGGGAAGGTACATCCTCATACAAGGTGTCTTGGGAGGCGTTTCCCTGGTCATAGTAGCGGTGTATGGCCCCAATGTAGATTCCCCCAGCTTCTTTCAGGACATTTGGACCAGGGTTAGAGCAACTGGTTGCAGTACGATTTTGTGGGGAGGAGATTTTAATGCTATTCTAGATGATGACATGGACAGACAGGGAGCGGCTCGTTCCTTACACCCGACTGCAAGTGCTGCCTTGCGTGCCATAATCTCTGATGGGGATTTAATCGACATATGGCGTAGGAGACACCCCTTGGTTAGGGAAGGTACATGTATTTCTGGTCACCACAGCGCTTGGTCCCGGTTGGACTTCTGTTTGGGCTCACGAGACATAGCCACTTGGGCCTCTGACATTTCGCACCTACCGCATTCCCTATCGGACCACGCACCATGTCTGCTGCAACTGAGGCTCCCAGGTTCCCTGCCCCGTGCTTTCTCCTGGCGTCTCCCGCCACATGCCCTGCTTGATGAGGCCTTTAAGGAGGAAATACGGACGCACATCATCGACTATTTTACTCTCAATATAGGTTCAGTAGATACCGAGACCTCTCTCTGGGAGGCGTTTAAGGTGGTTATCAGGGGACAGTGCATTGCCCATCAGGCGGGAGTATTGAAGGCCATTAGGGGTACGCTTACATCATTGGAAGCTCAAATAAAAGAGCTTGAGGAGAAATTCTATTCCACAAACGGGCCCGACACTGTGGCCCTTCTGAAATCGAAATTGTTGGATTTTGCTGAGGAGGCACAGCGTGAAGTTAAATTCCTGGGAAAATACGCGGAAGCGCGGCGGTATGGGGAGGGCGATAGACCGGGCGCACGCTGGCTGGTATGATCCGACCCCCAGATCCACGGCGTTTATTCACGAGCTGCACACTGCACAGGGCACTGTTATCAGGGGTCAGGCGGAAATTCTGGATGCATTCTCCAAGTTTTATTCTCACCTCTATACTGCAACCCAGGAAGCATGCCCCGAGGGAATGCAACCCTTCCTTGACTCGCTCGCACTCGTTTGGTTCAACCAAAATCACAGAGATTATATGGATCTCCCGTTCACTGTGGAAGACGTCGCTCAGGTCATAAAAAGTTTACCGTTAGATAAAGCTCCTGGGCCTGACGGCCTGACCACCTCCTTTTATAAGACTTACGTGGAGGAGTTAGCACCTCGATTGTTGGCATTATATGAGGAGGCTCTGGTCGAAGGTGTCCTACCTCCGTCCATGAGGGAAGCGATAATTATTACCCTACTTAAACCCGATAAGCCAGAAACGGAGATAGATTCCTATAGGCCATTATCCATGATAAATGTGGATGTTAAAATCCTTGCCAAGCTGATTGCCAACAGGCTACAGCCTTTGCTTCCTATTATTGCTCTTCCCGACCAGTCGGGGTTTATCTCAGGGAGGTCGACCTCGCATAATCTGAGGACTGTCTTCTCGGTGCTGCACTATTTACACCCAGATGTGCACGCTGCGGTGGTTTTTTTAGACGCCACCAAGGCGTTTGATACGCTCGAGTGGCCCTATCTGTTTACCATATTAGGTCGTATGGGGTTTAGCCCGCTCTTTATAAATTGCATTCGGCTGCTATACACTCTACCCACCGCTCGGATCAGGGTGAACGGCTTACTCTCGGATTCTTTCCCCATTTCACGTGGCACCAGGCAGGGATGCCCCCTCTCTCCTTTGCTTTTCGCGATTGCAATGGAGCCCCTGGCTGCACGCATCAGGCAACATCATACAGCTAGGGTTATAGGGTTCAGTACTAGGAGTCTCCTCATTTCGCTTTACGCGGACGATGTAACTCTTTACATTGTTGACCCAGAGGTGAATCTGGACCCCATTTTGAGGGAATTTATCCGCTTTGGAGGCCTAGCTGGCATCTTTATTAACTGGGCCAAGTCAGTGATATTTCCACTGACGGATGGTACGCCGCAGATGACCTCTGAGTTCCCTTTAAAGTGGGAGGCCGAGACGGTCAAATATTTGGGCGCATGGATAAGCCGGGTCACGCAGGAGGTGTGGAATTTAAATTATGGGCGAGCTGTCACGTGGCTGGAGGAGAAGGTTAAACTATGGTCTAGGCTTCCCCTATCCCTGGCTGGGAAGATTGCTTTGGCTAAGATGGTCATCTTACCAAAGTTTCTGTACCTCTTTGTTAACATCCCGATCCCACTTACGCAGCAATTTTTTAATTCCCTGAGGTCGCAGCTGGTCTCCCTGGTATGGGCGGGAGGACAGGCCAGAATCTCTTGGGATTTATTAACGCTCCCGTTGAGGCAGGGAGGTTTGGGAGCTCCGGATATGCAGCTATATGCGCTTTGCGCTCAGGCCCAATTCCTACACTATTGGGTCCACCCGACGCCCTTCCAACCCCATGTGGCAGTTGAAACCGACGCGGTGGCACCTGTCCCGCTCAAGGTGGCGCTTTATCAATCGTCACGACGCCCCCGCGGAGATATAGACAACTCTGGGACACTGCGTTGGGTGTGGGACGGGCTGCGCAAGAGAGCGGGTATCCCGTTGTTGTATGCCCCCTCCATCTCACTGGCACAGAACCCTATGCTACCTTGCATTCAAGATGGTGTTGGCAAGACACTGGTACAGAAGATGACACTTCACACTTTCGCGGACCTCTACCCGGAAGACACGTTCCGGCCCCCCCAGACGCGGATGAGGGGCAGGCGGTACCCTTTGCCGAGTTATTCCTATATCACAAGTTGCGCACGGCTTGTCGTGCACGCTGGGAGGGCTTCCCGTTGGCTCCACCGCCTTTGTCCGCACTAAAGACCCTACTGAGATCCCCATCTCCCCGTAAACTTATTACGCGTCTTTACACACACATGCAAGGCACTGCCCCCCTGGTGAAACCTAGTGCCCTCCAGTGGTGGAATAACGAGCTCCCTACTCCGCTGACTGAGGCTCAATGGAATTTCTGCTGTGGGCAGCTTACCGAACTTTCCCTAACTACAGACTTCGGTTGATTCATTTTAAATACTTACATAGATTCTATAGGACGCCTGTTGGTCTGTATCGTATGGGGCTCAGGGAAGATAACAGTTGCTGGTGCTGTGGGTACACCCCAGCCTCGTTTCTCCATATGGCATGGGATTGCCCGAAGCTTGCTGCATTCTGGTCCACAATTTTTATGTCAGTGAACCAAATTATTGGAACGTCAGCCGCTCCCTCCCCCACATTGGGCCTCTTAGGCTATGTCAAAGACACCCCAGTTAAGTTGCGCAAACTACATGCACTTCTCCTGCTGTTTGCTAAACGTCAAGTGGCGGTGCACTGGGGAAGGAGGAGGGTGCCCTCAGTTAAGGGGTGGATTAAAGATATCACTTATGGCCACTCACAATTAACTACCTTCTGGGAGCTCATGCCTCCTACTTCAAGACCACGTGACATTTGGGAGCCATTTGTAGTTTGGGCTCGGGAACAGTATGACCCTACTGAGGAAACACAGACAAGTGGAAACCCGCCTGGTGTCTCAATGTGATTGCTATTGGTTTTAACCTGTTTTTACCCTACAGCCCTTTTTTTTATTTTATTTTATTTTTTTACTCCCTAGGTTCAATGGGTTTATTTGGATGTGCCTAGAGAATTTTAGACCCTCTATGTGATACTCTGAAGTGCTTATTATTATTAGTAAAGAGTCAACTGGATGAAAATAGCTATGCTCCTGCTGGGTGTGGGCGTATGGAACGTGGATTAATAGGAAATTGTTGTGCAATGTACGGACTGTGACTATCTTGTATCCTGCTACACATTACTGACATACTGGCCTGTTGTGTTGTATGTTTGATTTTTTTCAAAATGTCAATAAAAAAATAAAAAAACTTTAAGCAATATTTATCCAGTCTGTTCTCATGTTTCCTAATATTGTTGAAGATGTATTACACTGGTGTGAGAGATTGATAGGTCGATAACCACAGACATAATATGAAGTCACTGCATTTTGCAGCATCCCCCCGATCAGTTCCAATCTCTGTCTCATATTAGACTCAAGGCTTGTATCACCTGTGTGATATGATTTAGCCAGTGCTTTTGCTTTAAAAGAAATACATGTTTTATTCTGCAGACATCTACATACCACTCATGAAAAAGTAAATAAACACAGAGAACTCACAAACAATGGAAAACAGGATTTACATGATAAACCAGACCCAGACTGTGGTGTTTGGGGTCTTTTCACCACTGACCCTTTGACAAGAGATTTTCTCTATCAATAGGTCACCGCTTATTGGCTTTGTCAGGGAGTCTTTCACAATCATGCACCTTTTCATATGGTCTTTTGGGAGTGCGTTGGATGGTAGCGAAATTGACAGTGAGACCCACTCCAAGACTACTCGTTCTGCACACAGTATATTGTTTCTTGTTATCTTCCAACAATGGACCTTCATGGATCCTTTGCAGTCTGAGAAGCTCTGGCCCCAAACATGTTTTTATGCACTGAGATTGGCTGAGAGCATGTGAGCTGATGGTCACAGTGAGGAGCATAAAGGCTCTATGATGGTGCGGCACTGAGGCTCGCAATTTGCATGCCCTCCAATCTCAATGCCGTATGCTGGACTCACAATGCTTTGCTGCTTCTGTTTGGGTATTTCTTCTCCTGCCTAGCACACCTGGCCAAAATACAGAAAGTCCACCCATGAATACAAGAAGCTCTTTTGTTATTAGAGACACAGAGTGATAATCCAGTGATAATCCAGTGGATGACTAAAGTTGTCCTCTTGTGGCCCCACGCCAGGATCTCTGGTCTAACAGTGAAAGGGGGTGCCAAAGGAAAACACCATAATACTTCTGGAAATGCTGAATGTGATAACTGGCAACTTCTAAGGCTCATAACCTTTAACAAGGTGATTACAGCTAACATTCATTAATGCCAGACACCTATGAAAGCCATATCTAAGAACCTTCCATGCCTGGTAAGGATCCCCTCCACCTTGGCAGCTCACATAGCTATGGGATGTGGTTGGCCCACACAAAGGCACCACAATGTTTTATTTGATACAAAAATACCTCTGTGACCGCTTATCTGATTTTAATGCTGTTTGCAGGTATCTGTAGCTCTGGGCCTGCTCCTGCAACTCACTGTTCACTTTCTGGTGGATAAAAGGGCTGAGCATGCTCAAGCCTCTTTTGGGGACTACATGGGTACAAAGTATAGGGCTAAAATGGAAGATCACCACAAGAACCTGCATAGCTGGTCTTTCCACTGAGCCTTACTGTTTTGGTAGTAGTTCATTGTCCTGCCTGCACAGATGTGTTTTCCTCTTCTAGATGGTGTCCTTCGTACACTTCCAGCATTATGCCACACAGTGAGTTGGCCCATTACCTCCAGACAGATGCAGGACCTCGAGCAGGATTAGGATCCAAGTCCACTGCACAGCTCCAAGTCACAATGCAGGTAGGCTGATGACCCAATGAGATATAGTCTATCAATCTAATGGATCCAGCAGACAGCCACCTTCTTCCAGGCAGTAAGCAGGTTTAATTTGTAGGGCCTTGTTTCAGATTTGTCCCTAACCTGTCTGTCAGGGGATATTAAACAAAGGCCCAGAATATGATGATTCATACCCACTCAGCCACTACAAAAAATGGTTTGCTGTAGCACTTCAGGGCACAGAAGAATGATTATGCTTTTGTACTTCAAAGGGAGATCACCAGGGGGGCGTGGCTGTGAGCCACATGGAGACGGCTGCCTAATCGTGGAGCTCTGGCACCACAGCCCATGAACTTAATTATCCTGAACCCACCCAAGGGAGAGCTGCAGTACCGGACAACGGGACTGCGTGGATGTTTTGGGATGCCAGGGGCAGTGAGACAGCGCCAGGAGGGCAGAGAGTCAGCACTCGGACCGGCTCACGGAGCACCAGCCACCATTTTGCTGGGCTGCGGGGGACCTGACGCCATGGCCCATGTGGTGAGAAGCGAGGCACATGGTGGGTGGGCCATACAGTGGGTTTATCCAGCCTCGACGGAAGGCAATCCCCCTGAACGCAGAAGAAACTTGGGGGTGAGTGGGAGTGGTGGGAGTGGTTGGAGGAGAGGAAGCTGCCGCAGCCTTGCTACCCGCTGGTGCCGGGGGCCGTTGGGTGACTTCAGAGCCCTTTTTTTGAGGTGGCACTATCGGCCTTCCCTGGATACCAGAGGGGTTGGGATGGAAGCCTCGATGCAGACAACTGGTGAAGCCCTGATGTCTCTGCAGCCCTGATTTCCAGCATGGACCCGAGGAGGCGATTGGAGCTCACAGGTATAGATTGGTGGTGGAAGTGTTCATGCTTAGGGTGCTACGGAGGAGGCGCAGAGGGCTAGGGTGTTGCTACCACCTGGCCCATTACATTCAGGAATATGACCTCCGGTCCCTGGATAGATTGCGAGAGGGCTGAGTGGGGGCTGCCTCTCCCTTCTCCCAGGTGGAACCATGGTGCTCACCAGTGGCGGCTCAAGGAAGGCCCATGTGGATTCATATATGCCACCTACTGGGATCCTGACAAAGGAGGACTGCGACATGCACGAGGCCCGGCGTAATTTCAATATACTTGGACAACATGGGCTCAACATATGCAGCGGATACAATGGTCCGACCTCAAAACTACCAAGGCCCCCTCCTGCTAATGGACAAAGACTTGGCGACCCACACAGTGATCATATTGGCAGCAATAAGGGAGACCAAGACGACCCTTGAACAAAAAATGACACAGTGGCACAAGACATGAAGCTCCTGCAGACTGAATACAGGAAATTGGTGGACAGAGTGTCGGATGCTGAATCTAGTCTGGCCCAGGTCCGCCCCATGGTTACTGAGACTACCTCCTGCATGCGGGCGCTGGAGAAGAAGGTGGCCACCAGGGCGGAAAAGGTGAATGATCTAGAGGGCCGATCCCACTGCAATATTTGATGAGTGGGGATCCCAGAGAGACTCGAAGGTCCATGAACAGAACTTTACCTGGAGGAGTGGCACTCCTCGGTGGTCCTGGGAGGGGGTGGAACCTCAAAATGGTTTACAGAGGATGGAGACATAGGGTCCCTAGAAGGCCATGGCCCCCAGGCACTTCGCCACAGCCCATGGTGGCCAGACTATTGAACTTTTGAGACAGAGATGCCATCCTACAGGCCGCTTGGGCACATGGCCCGTGGACGATAGAGAGAGCAAAGGTCAACATATTTCTGGATTACACTACAATTGTACAACGGCAAAGAGAGGCGTTCCTGGCAGTCAAACAACATCTTTGTACATTAGACATCGACTATGCCCTTCTCTAGCCGTCAAAGCTTCGCATTATGTCCCAGGGTGAGACTCACTTCTTCAGGGAGGTGGAGGGAGTCTAGGACTAGCTGAAGAGATGTTCTCCTTGTGTGGTCGCGAGAGGTTCCAGGTATCACAATGACAGTAACGTAAGAAGCGGCATAGAGCGAGATGACGACAAACACCCATGGCACCAACCAAGGATCAAGTGATCTCAGCAGAGAAACCAAGGGTGGCAGCAGACCTCCAACAAAGACACTCCCTAGAGACCACCAATAAATAGGATGTATTGGGGAGTGAGTCTGAGGGATTCCAGGAGGAAGAGTCCGACCAAGGGGAAACAGAGACAATTGGCCACTACCGACAGTCACATCGATGGTCTCGGAGGACATAATCTGAGGATACCCACTACAGCCTTGTGGACCTATGGCATCTCTGTGGAGTCCAGATGAACTGGGGTCACCCCCGTGAGCAGGGGGGAGGATCAAACAGGGGCTCTATGCTCATACACAGCTCATGGGTAACTGAGGCCTCAGCTCCCCAACCACGAACCAGAGTGACAAGGTGCCTTCTGTAGATGAATACACTTCAAACCTTTGGCTTTGTTGGGCAACGGACATACCATGCATTGGGGTGGTGGCCAGTTCAGAGACCGCAGCATGGTAAGGTAGGGAGGGAGGGGAGTCAGGCTACTGTTAAGGTTAGTGTTGACCAGTTAGCAACTACGCCAGAGTACACAGGATGAGGGAGAATGACAACCCACCCAGGAGTACCCTTCCCACCACAGGGGAACCCAAAAGCAACATCATGATGACACACACCCTCAGATTGCTCACATGGAATGTTAGTGGGCTGGGGAGCAAAATCAAGCGGGGACTGGCAACCAAAGCTATTATATGCTACATAGTGGATGTAGTGTTCATACAAGAAACACATTTATAGGGATCTAATTGTGTCCCTTTAAACAAAGGAAGATATGTGGTGGCTGGCTAATTGAGTTACACCTCGGGCTCCAGAGAAGTGGCATTTCTACTAAACAAAAAACACTGTGTTGCAGGTGACACAGGTCCGGTCAGATAACCGGGGACACTACGTTGTGGTCCTGGGAGCGTGAACTCCTAGTTTTGGTCAATATCTATGTTCCACCTGGACTGCAGACTGACGCCCTGTGACACCTGGGACAGCTACTGTGGGATTGACCCCGGGTGACGACAATATTAGGGGGAGTCTTTAACATGACGATGCACCACCGCATGGATAGGACGCCCCTCACTCAGGGCCACAGTTCCCAGTTGGGAAACTGGGTGCCTTTACATCAGGCGATGGGTCTGGGGGATATATGGAGGTCTATACATGGGACAGAAAAAGGTTACTCTTACTACTCCGGAGCACATAATACTCACTCCCGGATAGATTACTTCCTTATACCACTGGTGACATTCTATAGATTTGTTGAAGCTGAATTCAAAGTGAGGGGGATTTCTGACCACTCACCATTAAGTGTGACACTGACAACAAAGAAGCAGAGAGGCAGGACAAAATGGAGAATGGTGTCTTGGTGCCTGACGAATGAGAAAGTGGTGGAATGCCTCAATATGGCTATGGAGCACTCTTTTAAAGAGAACTCAGTGACAGAGACTGATGGGGGACTAGAAGGGAAGCCTACAAGGCCACGATCTGGGGGTGATTATAGCGCATGAAATAGGAGAGTAGGGGGGAAACTCCTAACGTCACTTAGACATAGAACAGGAGCTTATAAAAATGCATATATGAAATGGACGATATTGTGGGGAAGCTGTTGGCATGGTTGAGTACTAGCAACAGGGATAGGATTCATATCAGAAGTATTGTTGCATCAGGCCGCTCTGTTGTTGTGGACAGTGAGGAAATAGTGGAGGTTCTGGCTAGCTATATGCAGACCTTTTATGCCCCCCAGTTGATAACCACAGAGTAGGACCTGAAACAATTTGCGGGAGACTGCCCTTGTAGATGGCTTGAAGTGAAAGCTGCCCTAGAATTAGAGAGTGAGCTAATGCAAGACGAAATAACACTTGCCCTTAAGCAGCTACATTCAAGGAGGACCCCGGGCCCAAATGGGCATCCGGCCAAATCTTTTAAGAAACTGGAGGGAAAGATAGTAGCCCCTCCCCCCTCCCCCCCAGCAACAGGGATATTCTACATCAGAGTGTGCTCTGACGCAGCAGTGATCTTCTGTGTGCTGTTTAAACTGTGTTTAATAGGGACTGTGCACTTCGTTTTTTGTCCAGGAGAGGGAGTAAAGTTTTATACAAACACTATTTTCAGAGGACAAGTTAGGCCCTTACCTGCAGAAGTCCAAAGTGTGGATTGAGCCTGTCTGTCTCCTAGGAGATTCTGAACAAGAGAAGCAGCTCCCCAGTCCCAGTCCCCACCCCCAGGCCAGCAGACCTAGGACTGGGGATTGGTTATTCAGCTCCCAGGCAACTCTGAGCCCTCCCCTCACACCTGCCCAGGCCCCTTAAGGCTTTGCTGGGTGCACCCCAAATCATTCTCCTCCATCTTGTGAGTTGCAGCCTACCTGTGCCCCAGATTGCAGTGAGCAGAGTCCAGGAAGTGGTAAGGAGGCAGACTAGTGCTGTCTCTTTCCTAAAAGAGTTAAAAAACGATTTTCCTATCTGTGATTACTGTCTTTCCCTGGGGTTGTTACAGTTTAAAATTGTAGTTTTAACCTGCCCGTGATTGCATATTTAATTACCTGTTTGGTGTTCAAACTTGTGGTTTTTCCTGCCCATGATTGCTTCCATTTAACGTGTTGAATTGTGGGATTTGCAGTCCTAAATCTCTGTAGTTTTTCCCTCTCATTCCCGGTGACTATCAGTTTTCCCTCCAAATTTCCCTTTGTCTCTGTGCTAAGACCTGTATGTTAAACAGTGCACCCCCAGCCACTATTTTGTGTTAACAAGTCAGTGAAACCAGCCCCTCATCCCCCCCCCCAGCAACAGGGATATTCTACATCAGAGTGTGCTCTGAGGCAGCAGTGATCTTCTGTGTGCTGTTTAAACTGTGTTTAATAGGGACTGTGCACTTCGTTTTTGTCCAGGAGAGGGGTAAAGTTTTATACAAACACTATTTTCAGAGGACAAGTTAGGCCCTTACCTGCAGAAGTCCAAAGTGTGGATTGAGCCTGTCTGTCTCCTAGGAGATTCTGAACAAGCGAAGCAGCTCCCAACTCCCTGGCCAGCAAACCTTGTCTGAGGTTGCTGGGACCTTATATAGTCTGCTAGTGGTAGGTACATGTATACACTGATTAGAGGTTGTATCTGATGTTTCTATTGGATTAGGGTTAGTGTCCTCATTGGTTGGGTATTTGAGGGTTCTGATTGGTTTCTGGGTCTGTGATTCAATAAATGTAGGGTTGGGACTAGGGCTAGGATTTCTATTGGAAGTAGGGACTAGGGCTTCCTGTGTTATTGGTTTTTGGGACTGGGGTGGGACTATGGCTAGGGTTAGGCCTTTAATTGGAAGTTGCGATTAGGGCTTTTGGTGTGATTGGTTGCTGGACTAGGTGTGGTACTAAGAGTAGGGTTAGGCTTTCTATTGGAAGTAGGGACTAGGGCTTCCTGTGCCATTGGTTGCTTGGACTTTGGTTGGGACTACTGGTAGGGCTTGGGCCTCTATTGGACGTAGAGTTCAGGGTTTTTGAAAGTTATTGGGTGCTTGGACTAGGGCTGAGATTGGCTGTAAGGTCCTCGTCTCCTATTGTTTCTAGATTTTAGGGCTAGTGTTGTGATTGGATAGGGTTAGGGCTAGGGTTCCCATTGGCTGAAGGGGTCACCTGACTACTAGGGCTATAAAAGTCCGAGGCTTAGGGCGTCTCAGCCTAGGCGTCGACGCTAAGGGTGGAGAGGACAAGGGTGAGTGCCTGTTTGACCCTGTTAAGGGTGGAGAGGACAAGCGCGAGTGCCTGTTTGAGCCTGTTAAGGGTGGAGAGGACAAGGGTGAGTGCCTGTTTGAGCCTGTTCGAGACTGGTCAGGACCTGGGCCAGAAATGCTGCCCATTTTTCCATTCATTAATACCCACCCTATGTTTGTGTCCCTCTATATATAAGCATTTATTTTCACTATAGATATGTACCTATCTTTGTGTATTGCTTTGTATAAACATGTAGAATAATTATGTTGTTATAAAAAAAAAATTTTTTAAAACACATCTTTGGTCTACATGTACTTGCTTCCATTGTGCATCTATGTACCTCCATGTACTTGGATCTGTGTGTCTGTTACTTTTCTCCTGAAAAAGCATATCCAATTCACTACCCTATTTCTCATCCTGTACCTCTATCAATATCTTTAATCTGCGTATACTTACCTCCTTTATGCATCTATATACTTTCAGTGTACTTATGGATCTATATGTTTATCACTTTCTTCTAATTTAGCATTTCCAATGCACTACCCTATTTCTCAGCCTATACTTCTCTCAATATATCTTCTAGCCCAACTTTCTGACTCATCTCAAACTTCTTTCTACTACTCTTTCCAATGCACTACCCTATCTCTCACCCTATACATCTATCATTATATCCTCTACGCCCACTCTCTCATTTATCCCAAACCCCATACCACTACTATGTTCCCCAAAATAACCCTTTCTTGACTCTCTCCTACTCTACCCCTCCTTGCATCATCTGACACCTCTTTTACTATACCGATCCCTTAAAACAAACCTTTCTAAACTCTTCCCTCTGACTCTTCCCCTCCAAAAACCCTTTTTACTCATCCAAAAGCCTCCTCCTATTGCTATGACCTAAAAAAAGAAATCCTTCACTCTTCTATCCCTCCACTATCCCTTTCAATAAAAATAACAGACTAACATGTTCACTTCTCTAATTCCATATTCCACTATACTAATTCACCACTAATCCTTTATGGGTTCCAGAGTAGCGTGCTACTCGCCAACAAAGCGTTTCAACACCTCATCAGGGCTACAAACGCTATATAAATGCAAACCTTTTTCCCTTTTTTACCCCTCCCCAACCCTTCTCAATCCAAATAACTGACTAACATATCCACCACTCAAATTACTTCATATTTCACTATACTAATTTTCAACACTAATCCTTTATGGGTTCCGGAGTAGCCTGCTACTTGCCAGAAAAGCGCCTCAACACCCCATCAGGGGTAACAGGCGCTATATGAATGCAAACCTTTCTTTCCCTTCTATCCCTCCGCTATCCTTCTCACTGCAAATAACTGACTAATATCCACCACTCAAATTACTTTCGTATTTCACCATACTAATTCACCACTAATCCTTTATGGGTTTCCGGAGTAGCATTCTACTCACCAAAAAAAAAAAAAAAGCGCTTTAAACTCCATCAGGGATAAGAAGCGCTATATAAATACAAACCTTTTTTCCTCTTCTGCTATCCTTCTGAATCCAAATAACTGACTAACATATCCACCACTTAAAATTTACTTGCATGTTTCACTATACTAATTCAACACTAATCCTCTATGGGTCCCGGAGTAGCGTGATACTCGCCGAAAAGCGCTTCGACGCCTCGTCAGGGGTAGTAAGCGCTATACAAATGCAATTACAATACAATACAATATGTATATGGCAGCATATTGAGGGGGGAGCTACAGAGAGACTTGTGCACAGCGACCTTTGTTCTTATTCCCAAAGCAGGTAAAACCTGGCATGGATGGGACTCATATAGACCGATATCCCTTCTTAACGCGGACACAAAAGTTCTGGCTAAGGATTTGGCAAACAGACTGCAGGGTGTGATCTCACATCTAGTGCACCCAGACCAGAAAGTGTTTATACTCCATAGGTCAACTAAAATCTTTATCTGACACTTATACAGTAACATTGCAATAGTGTACAAATTAGGGACACCACCCTTGCAATCTCATCTCTGGATGTGAATAAAGCATTCGGTTCGATAGAGTGGCCCTTTCTGTTTACCATTATTGAGAAAATGGGTTTCGGACCCAAATTTCTGAAATGGATACAACTTTTATATGTAAACCCTATAGCCCAAATTAAGGTGAATGGAATCCTGTCCCAAGACTTCCCCATCAGAAAGGCATGAGACAAGGATGCCTCCTATTATCAATGCTATTCGCCATAGCCGCAGAAACCCTGGCGCAATGGATATAGGTTAATGCCCAGATCTGGGGATGGCGACTCATGGGAAGACCGAATATCTCTAAACACTGATGATATTTTGCTGCATTTCATGGAACCAGAGGCTTTGTTGGAATGTCTTGGGGAGGTATTTAATGTCTATGGAGCATACTTGGGTTGGGGATAAATTTGGAGAAATCTTTCCCTTGGATGGCTGGTTGGCCGGAGACAGGTTGCCGCTGCCTCTGAAGGTGGAAACATAACACTTTAAATACCTGGGCCTCTGGATATACAGGGGTGCATGAACACACTACGAGGACAACCTGGTCTTGTCCTGCTCCTACGAAGACTGGAGAGAGATGTAAGACACTGGAGAACCCTACCACTTTCTCTTATGGGTAGAGCAGCGCTATACAAAATGATAGCTCTACCCAGATTTACTTAGATATTGCAAAATTGCCCGTATGCCATCCCTGACACCTTCTTCCAGGCAATGAACAGATTCCTGAGGTCACTGCTCTGGCTGGATGCCACAGAACGATTGCACTCTCCACACTTCAAAGATCGGTGTATGAGGGGGGAATGGCACTACCGAACATTCGTAGGCACTGTGAGGCAACACAGGTATATACAGTGAAAGAGTGGGCATCTGCCCCACTGAAAGATCCGGCATTTAGAATGGACCGGGAGCGATTAGGACAGAAAGGCTACCTCATATACTATATGGAGGGAGGATGCCACATCAGCTACGGTTACGGTAGTATCCTTGCCCATTTTCACTTGAGCTCGAGTTGTTTGCAGAGCCATTTCATCATCCTGAATTCTTCTGTGTACCAGCTGTCTTGTGTTCTTGTTGTTTTTCTGCACTTTAGGGGGGTAAGTGAGTCGGTGCATGCAGTGATCCAGCCGTTGAAGTTCTTGATGTCTTCTGTCAGGCTACTGATGTGGCCAGGGGATGGGTCCCTGGAGCTGTAATCGGCCAGGGGGTTGCGCGCAGTTCCCCTTGGAAAAGTAGAAAAATGGAGACTATGGGTCTCCCTTTTAATTACCCTGAGTATGCAAATGCCCAAAATCATCTGCAAGCTCCACCCGTTTGACCACCCCCCATTTTCCTTAGTAGTATGCAACGGTCTTCTCGCCTTTTCCCACGCTGATGGACAATTTACCAAAAGGCCCCTGAGTGCATTTCCCATCAATTTTGGTGACTGGTTCCTGATGCAGAGGAATACGAGGACATCACCAACAAACAAAGAAGCACTTACTTTATATAGTTAAGAGGAAGTCACTCTGTTTGGTGGAGATTCTCGTCTTTGTAGCCTCGTCATGTTCTCTTGGCAAGGATTCATGGTATCACAGATTTGTGGATGAAGACACTGCAGGAACAATCACATTGCTGAAATTACATGCACAAAGGTTCACTGGAGACATTACCTTGTGGTCCTGTACACAGCTGTAGTGTAGAATATGCACTATTTATCCAATGAGGTAGCACTTACTAATTAACCAGTAGAAAGTACTCCAGTTGAGTAGACATTTTCGGTTAAACTGCGGACTCTTCTTTTGTAAAAATGAGGTTCCATTATGGCCCTGATGCTCGTTTTACAGAAATTAAACCTCAACGGGAAGCACTTACATATATAAACACAGCAGGTGCCCCAGAAGCTCCACTTCTGTAAAGCACAAATGATCCTAACTTCTTGAGCTTTGCAAAGGCAAATCAACTGTGTTTCCTCTCGTATTCCACGTTGAAAAACAATATGAAATCCTTAATGGAGGTGAATTAATCGTTGATCTATTGCAGCACAATCTGATGTGTAGTGACTGTGATAAGTGGTTTCTGTCTTGTCATTTCCTGGTGAGAGCCATGGTTCTCCCATTTAAATACCCTAAGAATGCAAATGCCCAAAATCCACAGTACCACTCACACACCCACTCACAGACATATAAAGGTACTCACACACCCACTCACAGACCCAGACAGGCACTCACAGACCTACTTACAGACCCACACAGGCATTCACAGACCCACTCACAGACCCATACAAGCACTCGCACACCCACACAAGCACTCGCACACCCACTCACACACCCACTAAGACACTCATAGACCCATACAGCCACTCACACATTGTCACCAACACATACAGCTACTCACACACCCACTCACAGACCCATACAGACACTCACACATCCACTCACAGACCCATAGAGCCACTCACAGATCTATACACCCACTCACACACCCACCAAAACACTCACACTCACTCACAGACCCATACAGCCACTCACACACCCACTCACTGCCCTATACAGCTACTCACACACCCACTCTCAAAGGTGACAGTTTACAGTTAGGATTTCTATTTTTAAACGTAGAAATTCACTGAAAAAAACTATAACTTGCGCCCCCACCATGAACTGCATTTGACCTCACATATTACATCACTCATGACATGTTCTATGACATCATTTATGACATCACTCATGACATCTCAAATGACATAATCAATGACATCACTGATGACATCATCCAAGCTTCTATTTGCATCTATCTATAAATATATATTTTTAAAAAACTTCTAGCCATGCTGTACAGCAGCCACGCTGTTCAACATGGCTAATAACCTTCAGCCTCAGATGGTGGGAAACCTAAAGGGTCCATGGTAGCTAATGGTTAAAGCCACAGCACACTGTCCATGGTAATCCAGGGCATTCAAACTGACAGATATTTTATTAGTGCTTGTAATGTTGTTTTAAAAAGCTTATAGGACCTAAGATGACACTTGCCTACAGGATTGCCAAGTGTCACAAAAAGTTCCAAACTCAAATTTGCACCCGGTTTCCCCATTGCTCCTCCTGCCCTTTCCCTCTGTTGTTGCTTGCCCTGTCTCCCCCGCCCCCTTTGTTGCCGACCTCGTCTTCCCGCCATAAAAAAACACTATGATACAGGCAGCAATAGCCGTGTCATAGCGCTTTTTTTCAACCTTTTATTTTTTTAATAAAGCTAATGACTGCCACTAACACAGTTTGACCCCTCACACTTGGGCTAGCTGCAGAGGGAGACCCTTCAGACCGTGACCACTCTTTTAAGGTCGTGGGTATAGGCAATATGCGATTAAAATGCATCCACCTATCACAACACAATTCCTTTATTTGTGCCCCCCCCCATCCCTTTCCTATGTTGTTGCTGGTCCCTTACCCCTGGCTTCTTCCACCCATTGTTGTTGCCCCATCCCCTCCCGCCTAAAACATAAGCACTGTTACTCAGTAGGCGCTGGGCACGTCATAGCAATTTTTTTCATCTTTCATTTGTTTTTAATACAGGTAATAAGTGCCACTAACAAAGCCTGACCCCTCACACACGGGCTGGCTGTAGATGAAGCCCCTTCAGACCATGACCACACTGTGAAGATGGCGAGTATGGGCGATATGGCATTAAAATGCACCATCCAATTATAATGCAGTTCCTTTATTCGTTTTTCCAATAACCTTTTAGCTTTTCCTGAAAACACTGATTAGATCTATTTTGCCTGCTCTAGCCTTTTTTTAGAAAAATTGTTCGGTTGTTGAGGGTAATGTTAACAAACACGAAGGATGGATCGGTTATAGGTATTGGCATGTAAATTCGCATGGCTCACTTCTGCTTCTCTTGAGTGTATTGCCGTTCTACAATTTTCCTTGTTTGTCTTTTCAGCTATCTCCACCTTGATGGAGAACTCTGGGCGATTACATAGCTATTACATTATTTGGGTATTCCCTTGTGCAAATGTCTAGACATTTCACTACAGAGGTTGTTAAGTGTACAGGAAATTAAAGTAATTATAAGATAGCAACGTGGGAGACGCATTTACTAGTTGTTGAAAAAAACAAGCCATCAAAAATGGAATACTTGGATACACTTTTGTTTAGACTTTAGTTGAAAAGTTAATGATGTGTTGGTTTTCTTTTGATAGCTAAGGAGATGTTTTCAAAATCAGTATGTAGAATTACAGCAAGAGCACAGGGCAGCCAAGGAGGTGTTTACTGGCATTGTGACATCCTTTAGTTTGAAGTACACTACACTGTTAAAATGGGGACCTCACTAACAACGCTTCATTTTTAGGTCTCGCCTTGGCAGCGCATGCGCTGCTTGCGCTGTCTCAGCGAGACATAAAGTAATCTGTATGTTGGCTTAAACTCCATGTAATTTGTTTTTCCGCTTCCTATTGGTTTACTTGTGGCATTGCTGTTGTTATCTTCCTTTCTGTTGGCTGTTGATCATTTGGTAACTTCCGTGTATTCCTGAATCAGCGGTGCCTAACTACAGTTTTAGTCCGCTCTGCTTGCACTTCTTTTGATTGCCTGCAGTGTGCCATCTGTTTCTCACGCTGTGTTTGTTTATTTATTTTGAAGATTTCCCCCTGCGTCTGTAACTGGAGACTCTCTTCTATGCTGGCTAGTTTTCCTTCCGTGTAGAACAGCCCTGTACTCCCACAGCCCCCTGCTGCTGAGCCCCAAGCGTAGGTTGCTAAATTATCACCTCACATCTCAGTGCCAATCTCTTAAGATCTGGGGGCGGGTATCCTCACAGCAGGCACAGGCCACTGTGCGGCAAACAGAGCACCGGCCCCGGGTCACTGATTGCAGGAAGGGTCGTGGCTTTAACAAAACAAAAGGATGCATCGAACGATGTTTAACCTGAATATAAAACCACTTGGCGTGAGGGGATGGCGCGCACGCACGAAAATGTCACGTCCTGGAAATAACGAATATTAGGCATTTTAGGCCGCGGAATTGCCTCAGATTACTTTACAAACGGTGTTTTGTGGCGTTTGTCAGCTACAAACTGACAAACATACCCAGACCACACATCGTGCACCTCTGGTAAAAACACTGAAGGCTGTCGATCCCATCGCAGGCCACCATACAAACCCTAGTCACTGTTTGCCAATATGCGCCCTTAGTAGCGCACTGAAGTAAAATGTTATGAAAGCATCCCTTCCCTCAAATGCGCTCCTTGTTTCCACAGACTATAAACTTCCCTGTGTCCAGCCCGTTAAGAGGTCTCCCCCTCAGCAGCACAGACAAAGGCACCCAGGACCCCTTCCATTTACACTTCACTGCAGTCCACTGTTTGAACACAAAGCGCTCACTGCATGCCGCGCCGTCGCGCTTTAACTTTCAATATTGTTATTTATTTAAAATTGTGCGCCCGCTTTATATTTACAGAAATAGCGCATGCTGCAACGTCGCACTTTAAACAATGTTTTTTTTTTTAATGCGCAAACATACCCACACCACACATTGTGCACCTCTGGTAAAACACTGAAGGCTGTCGATCCCATCGCAGGCCACCATACAAACCCTAGTCACTGTTTGCCAATATGCGCTCTTAGTAGCACACTGAAGCAAAATGTTATGGAAGCGTCCCTTCCCTCAAATGCGCTCCTTGTTTCCAGAGACTATAAACTTCCCTGTGTCCAGCCCGTTAAGAGGTCTCCCCCTAAGCAGCACAGACAAAGGCACCCAGGACCCCTTCCATTTACACTTCACTGCAGTCCGCTGTTTGAACACAAAGTGCTCACTGCATGCCGTGCCGTCGCGCTTTAACTTTCAATATTGTTATTTATTTAAAATTGTGCGCCCGCTTTATATTTACAGAAATAGCGCATGCCGCGACGTCGCACTTTAAACAATGTTTTTTTTTTTATGCGCCACACCGCACTTTAGCCATCCTCTGATTAGTGTAGTCAGTCAGACGTCTTAGAAAAGCGACTTTTTGCTGTCCTTACTAATTTCACTGAGTGACTCGTCCCTCTGACATTCCTCCAAACAGTTTGCGCCTGTGTCAGAATTTTACAAGGCATCCGCAGTCCAGCAGTCGTTCATGTGCTCTGAAGATGCTGGCACTGATTTATTGAATGGTGGCAGGCAGACTTTCTGACTGGCTCGCTCCCACACATTTGTTCTCATGGACTTGTCTCCTCTGACCTGATTTTCTGAGAGCAGCGAACACCCTTGCTCAGTTTTCTCATTCAGAGCGGGACCTTTGCCCATCCCAGAGGAGTGTAAATTGATGTATTCGTTAGGACGCTATATTCTTGAATCAGCAGCCTGCTGGTTGGCGAGTCATAAGTGGCTTAACTGGCACTTTGAGTAAATCAAAGAGCTACAATTGCAAAGCAGAACATTACCGGCAAAAGTTTCGAACGAAGCAAAAAAACAAACCAACAAAAAAAGCATTTGCAATGCAATAGATCTCGCATTTACGCGAGTTTGAATTATTGTCATTGTAAATGACTATGCCTTTATTTACGTTTTGGTTTTGAAAACATAAATAAAAGCCATTGTCATTTACAATGCTAATAGCTCAAACTCTCGCGAATGCGAGACCTATTGCATTGCAAATGCTTGTTTTAAAAGCCTACAGGCGTAGCTGTTTTAACACATGATAATCGTTTACTTACTTAGTTTTTAATGGCAACATTTTGTTGAAGAGTAAAGCACCACTGTCTTCATACCTTGGTCCGATGTCTTGTGCACTTATGGTTTTTTATGTCTCGCCTGAGACAGTACATGCACTGTCGCTAGCGAGACATTTTGTTTGCATACAGGGCCCACCCATTGCTAACCATTGGCTGGCTTCATTGTCACTCTTATTTTCTTGCTTCTCTTTGGTCTGCGCGTGCTGACTTCACTTGCTGTCGTTTGCCACTTACCTCATTGCTACTTGCCCCTCCCTCCCACGCTGTTGCTTGCCCCGTCGTTGTTGCTTGGCCCATCGTTGTTGCTTGGCATGTCATTATACTTGGCTCGTCTTTGTGCTTGCAATATTGTTGTTACTTGCTTCATCCCACCATCTGCATTTTTGCTTGCTCCATTCACCCACCCCCTTCCACTGTAGTCGCTTGCCTTATCCACCCCAGCCCCCTCATGCGTTGTTGCTTGCCCGTCTACTCCTGCCATTAAAACAAGCATTGGCATAGCCAATAGGTCTCGCCTTTGGGACCTTATAAGTGTTTAGTTATCCAGCACAATATCCTTGGTGCAACAACATCAACTGTTGCATGGCTAAACACTTATAAGGTCCCAAAGGCGAGACCTATTGGCTATGCCAATGCTGGTTACTAAACCAGTTACCATGCACTTTGCATTTGTCTTGTTTACGAAGAGGAATAGTACATCAGGCCCTAAATGTGACAGTGGGGTGGATGAGCGTACTTTTCCAGTGTAAAATAGTCCTTCAAGCATTACAAAGCAAGCATAAATAATGCAAAGCAAGAAGGCTGAATCATACACCGAACAGCCAGTAGGATGATGGTGACAGATACTCCTCAGGGATGACCCGAGATGCTACAGACCATGACTGAAGCAGGAGGCCGAAAGATGTGGATCAGAATAAGCCAATGGATGAAAGAGGCTAACCTAAAGATCAAATATTTTAAGCAACAAGACTTGGGTACACTTGCAAAGTAATCCCAGATGTTAAAAAAAAGACTGTAACTTGGCCATCAAATTGAAGTGTTAAAGTCACCTACAGTGACTGGGCCTCTGTGGTAAATGACATTATCCAGGAAAAAGGCCCCAGTAGATCTTTCAGTTCTGGTTATCATTTGCATTTTAGTACACCTGTAAAAAGTAGGACAAAAATAAACCCAGAAAAAACATATACTGGATGATAAAGGAAGAATGCCAGGCCTTCTACACAAGTGAAACATCATTCCAAATTAGGCAAAAGCTATATGTCGAAACCAGTCCAGAGTTGCTTGTGGTCCCTTCTTGAGGGGGCCTCATCTGGCAGTCCAGGATAGACTATTCCCATGAGGAGCAGGGTCAGTACCGATTTGTCTAAGGCGTGCCTCTGTCCAGAGTGGTGAACAGTGGCATAACCAGACTTTAGTCCATCCTCCCCCCGCCCCCAAATCAAGGTACATGGAGTGCCCCCCCCCCACTGCCCTCCTCAGGGCTTAAAAAGGAGCTCTCATGTCAGGGTACTGTTCTGATGTGGCCCCTAGAGCTAGCCCCCCCCCCCGCACCATGGTGGGCCTATGTTACACCACTGGTGGTAAAGTGAGTGAAAAACGATGGGTTGGAATGCTACCCAGAGTGATGCCATTGGTTAGACCATTTGCAAGCAATACGCCCATCGATCACTTTTGGTGATTTTGAAAACCATAGGCAGACACACTTCACACTCAGAATGGGTCCACCATGTGCTGCTCAAAACTGTTTGCCTTGTAAAATACTCCAGATTTTAAGGCATTTTGTGAACAGGTAGCCAAAAAAAATCACACACAACACAAACCACAAACCTAACTGCCATGAAAATAACAGTTTACCAAGGCCTACTAAAACGTGAGTAACTAGAATGAAGTTACCTTCCTCCACAGGCTCTCTACCTCCATCCTATACCCTTGAATCCAGTGTTCGACAAGCGAAGAAGGTAAGACAAGTGTGAAAATAAAAGCTCTGTGGCATCAGATACACACCCGCCAGTATTAGTAAGGTAAAAAGAACAGTTTTTGGTTGAAATACAAATTAAGGCAGACCTCTCAAGTCCATATTTGTTATTTGCAGCCTGTTAATTCTAGTACTCATTTAATAAAAGTGTAAACAATACTCCTGTGTCTGGACCGCCACCCTCCAGCCACAGGAACTCAGGCATTGAACTTCCACTGTCTGGAAAGCGGTCATCCTCCTGCAGCGTGTGCAATGGCAAACCAAGGGCATCCAAAATGGCTCCCACTGGTTTCAGTATCAGAGAAACAGAGCCCTACTACACAAACATGCACTCCACAATCACACAGAATGTCAGTGCAAGGCCCTGGACTTTCACATCACAGGAACTATACACGAGGGGGGGGCCAGTAGGGAACACTTGTACTTACTCATAAAAAGGTCTGGTAAATTATGCGAGATTAGGAAACATGATATACTGGCACCAGCACCTTGTGTGAAGCTGGACAGTAATTCTCTGACCACTATAAGGGTATGCCTCTCCAGGTCACAGGACAAGTCCTAGACCTCACCGTCAGGAACCAAGGCCTCTGCACACACGCTAGATTAGCCAGGGTCCCTAACACAAGCCAGGATACCAGAAACTCATGCAGTCGGGCACTTAGCGTAGGGGTCCCTGCCCATATACCATGTAGGTTGACATGCCATTCCTAATAAAATCAATCTTACTGGTAGAAAGCCCAATTCAAGCTTCGATCAAAATCCTTAAGTTAGCAGTTTTTCATGTGCAAATAATGTTTATGTTCTACATCCCCTGATTGAGCGCACTCTCAAAAAGAACTCACCCGTTATGTCCTAAAACACTGCATAACAATCAGACCTGGACTTAAAACTTTCAGTTGTCCACTCTTTCGATTGACCTCACTCCTTGCCTAGGGTGACCAGAATGTTAAAGCCAAATATTTCACGAAAATAGAAGGACTACAGTTTTACTTCAAGCGAGCGCACAGAATGACAGCGCTCCTCAGCAGAGAATTACAGAACAGGCAGTTAGAACATACATAAAAATGCAATTTTTAAACCCAGTAGCTTGCCTGTTAATTAAATTGCTTTCTTGAAACAACTGCTAACTATCCCTGCTTTGTAAAGTATAAAAAGCACCTCCCACAGTTTTCACTCGCCCCTTGCTAAAAACCGGGACAGAAGCTACATTTCCTGAAATCTGCCGGGACAGCAGGTGAAAACACGGGACAGTCCGGGCAAAACCGGGACGCCTGGTCACCCTATCCTTGCCTTCATCCTGTGCATGCCTGGGCTGAGTGTAGCATAAACAGCGCTGCATGGTTTTGTCTTTATTCTGTTTCTGCAAATTGCCTAACCACATTTCATAGTTCACAACTGTGAGAAGTTGGCCTGGTATATGCTGTTCACTAATTAAAGTGGACACCTTGCACCAGGGCAAATCGACTCTTATGGTAGATAGGTTTAAGACAACCTTTAAAGAAAGCTATCCTAGTGGTAGCTGTGGAGAGCAGCCTTCAGGCTAAGTCTCGGAGGAATGTAAAGCAGCTTGTTTTACCATATAATCTCTTGAATCACCAAATGAAAAGACACCACACAGGTATATATATCAAATATATATGTATTTATTTCTAAATAACTCTCTACTAATCTCTTTATGAGATTAGAAGACAAACATATGCACAAATCAACGTTTCACAATAAGTTAAGCACAAAATATGGCTGGGGCCCTAGGGGCGTACCAGACCATATACTAAGTAAGAGACTTAGAAACAACGACTTGCAGGGAGACAAGGCCTAGGGCCTTCAGAAGTGCAGGGGCCTCACGAAACCACCCAAGGCAGGTAAGTAAAGGACCCACGGGGGACGCGTGCAGTGTGGATACACAGGCGCGGATCGCCGTTAACTTCAATGGGGCAAGTCGCGGTTGGAAATAAAGAGTTTTAGGATACTTCGGGAGAACCTACAAGCAAGTCACTTACAGGGTAAGTAGTTCTAGGGCCCACACCCACAGGAGCACCGTAGTGCTGGAGTTACCTCACCCAGGGAAGCCGGGTGCACAGGTGTCCTTTGGTGTCGGGTCGCGGCGTCGTTTTCAATGGCGAACAAAGAAGACTTGCTGCTTGCGGGAGCTGAAGAAGTGTCCGGTGGAATCCAAGCCTGGATTCTGAAGAAGGATGACCTGAAAGCAGAGGGGACAGTGTTCAAAGTCACTTGGCAGTGACCCGGGGCAAGGAACTTGGATGCCCACCGTCGTCGGTTGATTCAGGTCGGTTGTGGGTGCCTTGACTCTTCAGCCACGTGGTCCAGGAGGTGTCGACGATGACCAGGAGCTGGATTCGGTGGGTCCCTCGACGTCTGCAGCTGACTGCGGTGTCGGCAACTCGATTGGAGCCAACAAGCCTTGGCAGCAGCAAGTCTTGGGGAGATGAAGAAAAGTCGATGGCGCAGACCAGCAAGGTCTGAGGGACTCACCCAGCAAGGGTAAGTCAGGGCAGGCCTGGAGCAACCAGGGGAGCCCTTTGGTTTCTTTAAGAAGTCTTCTGGGGACCCACAAGCCGGCGGGCAAAGGATCGCAAAGACACCTCGGGCGGAATCACTCAACAGGGGCCCACGGTCACTCGGGACGGTGTAGGCCTCTGATCTTTGGAGGGATTCCTGCTGGAGGTCGGGACCACACGTGGTCCAAAGCACAAGTTCGTAGAACGTTGTGAAGGGGTTGCACTCGACAATAGTGCACGGTACCCAGGGGTCATGGTTCCTCATTACTCGTGGGGTCCACTTGCCTCAGCTTCGCTGGGGACTCACGATGGCCTGGGAGAGGTCAGGAAATCTACTTCTTGGGCTGCAGGGACTTCGGACTCCGGCGGGAGCGGCATAGTTTGCGACCGTCGTTGTCGTTTTTGGTGCCTGCCAAGCAGGGGAGTCACTCCTTGACTCCAAGGGAGATTCTTCTGTCTTCCAAAGGTAGTGGAACGTCGAAGGGCCAGGATTCTTCTGTAGAGCGTCGTCCAGGGGTTATCTGCTTTGCAATGGCAAGGTTCCCCCTCTTATACTAAAAAGAGGGGATGGACTAGCCCTATGACCCCACCTATGGGAGGGTCAAGGGAGGGGTGGCTACACCCACTTCCCTTTGTCCAGTTTCGCGCCAGAGCAGGGGCAGGTAGCCCCTGAGCTGGTTTGAACTGGCATATGCACAGAGGAGCCTTCTGCTCCCCCAGTGCAGGACTTCAAAGCACTCTAAGAGTGCACCCACCCAGCCCCAATACACTAAACCCTGTCTGGAAGGTGGTTACACCTCCCTGTGACAGGATGCCTATTGTTGGGCTTCCTCCACTGCGAGTTTCGGTCATCAGCAGGAGGGCAGCCCAGTGTCTGTGACTGGTGGCATCCATTTTGTGATGCCAGGGCTCTTTAGGATTCTACCGCGTTTCCACAGCAGGTACATGTCTTATCCCTCTAGAAGGGTGGAATGCTACCCCCGCCGCCAAGATTGGTGGGGGTAGTATTCCAAGATGTTTGACACCAAACACGACATGTTTTGATGCAGCCATTCCAAAGTTAGCATTTACCGCGAGGATATAATGCACTTAAGAGTATATGGTTTAACCGCATCCACAAACAGCACCAGAGAATAGACTCTGAGAGCTGCAGAGGGGCCCTGCTCAGGCAGAGGCACCCCTCACATAGAAGCCAAGCACCCTGCCCTCAGGATTGATAGGGCCTGCCTTAGGGGTGACTGATAGGTTTATATGTGTGTGCAGGAGAGATATAGGAAACCTATATCTCAGTGAGGGGTGCTAGCACCACCTCACCCAGGCTGCAGTAGCAGGCCTGTGGTGTCAGATTTAGACTGCTTCCCAGGGGTGGCATAACACATGCTGCAGCCCCTGGTAGGCCTGTGAAGTACCTATGCCCTTGGCACCTAAGGTACCATATACTAGGGACTCATAAGGCACCACAGTATCCAATCACTAGTGCATCTAGAGTGCACTCCATGTCGTTTAGAGAGAACAGAGAGGCTGGGGCCCTGATTGGCAGGGACCCAGCCAGACTATAGCCAGAAACCAGTGCTAACATCAGAAAAAGTGGGGGCAACATAAGAGGCAGATCCTACTCTCCTACACAACCCCCCAAACGTAGGGACACTAAACTAACCTTGACCAGTTGAGTCTTCGTGTTCAAAGTGGAAATACCTTGAGAGTCCATCTGCATTGGCATGTTGGGTCCCAGGCCTATGTTCCACTGTATAGTCCATCCCCTGTAGGGAAATGGACCACCTCAAAAGTTTTGGGTTTTCACCTTTCATCTGCTTTAGCCATAGGAGGGGCTTGTGGTCAGTCTGAACTATGAAGTGAGTACCAAACAAGTATGGCCTCAGCTTCTTCAGGGCCCATACCACAGCAAAGGCCTCCTCTCTATAGCTGACCAACGTTTCTCTCTAGGGGTCAGCCTTCTGCTAATAAAAGCTACTGGCTGGTCTTGACCTTCATCATTCAGTTGAGACAGTACAGCTCCCACACCCAGCTCAGAAGCATCTGTTTGGACAATGAACTTTTTGGTGTAGTCTGGACTCTGTAAGATGGGGGCAGTGCACATGGCCTGCTTTAGGTCTTCAAATGCCTTTTGACAGCTAGCTGTCCACTGAACCTTTTTGGCATTTTCTTAGAGGTAAGATCATTCAAGGGGTCACTATAGATCCATATCCCTTGACAAACCTCCTATAGTACCCAGTCAGGCCTAAGAAGGCTCTCACCTGTGTCTGGGTGGTTGGAGCAACCCATTCCATTATGGTTTGGATTTTGCTCTGTAAAGGCTGAACCTGGCCTCCACCTACAAGGTGGCCCAGGTACACAACCTGACTCTGCCCTATCTGGCACTTGGTGGCCTTGATAGTGAGGCCTGCTTTCTGCAGGGCCTCCAAAACATTTCTGAGGTGGACCAGGTGATCCTGCCAGGAGGAACTAAAGACAGCAATATCATCTAGATAAGCTGAGCAATAAGTTTCCATCCCTGCCAGAACTTTATTCACCAACCTCTGAAAAGTGGCAGGTGCATTTTTCAATCCAAAGGGCATCACCACAAAGTGGTAGTGCCCACCAGGGGTCGAAAATGCTGTTTTGGCTTTTGCATCATCAGCTAATCTGATTTGCCAGTAGCCAGCTGTTAGGTCAAATGTGCTTAGATACTTGGCTGAGGCCAAAGTATCAATCAGCTCATCTGCCCTTGGTATGGGATAGGCATCAGTCCTAGTGACTGCATTGAGGCCTCTGTAGTCTACACAAAACCTCATTTCTTTCTTACCACCCTGGGTATGAGGCTTGGGTACCAGGACTACTGGGCTAGCCCAAGGGCTATCTGAAGGCTCAATCACGCCTAACTCCAACATTTTCTGGACTTCAGTCCTGATACAGTCCCTGACATGGTCAGGTTGCCTGTAGATTTTATTCTTGACAGGCAGACTGTCCCCAGTGTCCACCTCATGGGTGCACCAGGTAGTCTGACTAGGGGTCAGGCTAAACATATGTCTAAACTGTTGCAGAACTTGTCTGCACTCAGTTTGCTGATGGTCAGTGAGGCTGCTTGCCAAAGCAACACCATCTACTGACCCATCATCAGGGTTCTGAGAGAGCAGGTCAGGGAGAGGGTCACTCTCCTCCTCCTGGTCCTCATCAGTTGCCATGAGCAAGCCCATGTCAGCCCTGTCAACATATGGCTTTAATCTGTTGACATGAAGCACCCTTAGGGGGCTCCTGGGAGTTCCAAGATTCACCAGATAGGTGACTTCTCCCTTCTGTTCAACTATTGTATCGGGGCCACTCCACTTGTCCTGGAGGGCTGCTGGGGCCACAGGCTCCAACACCCACACTTTCTGTCCTGGCTGGTATACAGTCAGCACAGCCTTTGGTCATGCCAAGCTTTTTGCAATTCTTGGCTGGCCTCCAGGTTTTTGGTTGCCTTTTTCATGTACTCTGCCATCCGGGAGCGGAGACCAAGTACATAGTCCATCACATCTTGTTTGGGGGCTTGAGAGGTAACTCCCAGCCCTCTTTTACCAAACATAGTGGACCTCTCACAGGATGCCCAAACAGAAGCTCAAATGGGCTGTAACCAACCCCCTTCTGTGGAACCTCTCTGTAGGCAAACAACAGGCAAGGAAGAAGAAGGTCCCATTTCCGCCTAAGCTTCTCTGGGAGTCCTTTAATCATTCCTTTCAAGGTTTTGTTGAAGCGTTCAACTAAACCATTGCATTGTGGGTGATAGGGGGTGGTGAACTTATAAGTTACACCACACTCCTTCCACATTGCTTTCAGATATCCTGACATAAAGTTGGTACCTCTGTCAGAAATGACCTCCTTTGGAAAACCCACTCTGGAGAAAACTCCAATGAGGGCTCTTGCCACCACAGGTGCTGTGGTGGTCCTCAGAGGAATTGCCTCTGGGTACCTGGTGCCATGATCCACTACCACCAGGATAAATCTGTGCCCAGATGCAGTCTGAGGGTCAAGGGGACCAACAATGTCAATCCCTACCCTTTCAAAGGGTACCCCCACCACAGGTAGTGGTATCAGGGGGCCTTTGTTGTGCCACCTGCCTTACCAATGGCTTGGCAAGTGACACAGGAGCGACAAAACTCCTTTGTGTCCTCTGACATATGTGGCCAATGAAAATGTGGAACAAGCCTGTCCCAGGTCTTGTTTTGGCCCAAGTGACCTGCTAAAGGGATATCATGTGCTAAGGTCAAGAGGAACCCCCTAAACTTCTGAGGTATTACCAACCTCCTGGTGGCTCCAGGGGCTGGGTCTCTACCCTCAGAATATAGGAGTTCCTCATCCCAATAAACTTTATGGGACCCACTAGCACTCCCAGCAGCCTCAGCAGCAGCCTGCTGTCTGAGGGGTTCAAGAGAGGGGCAGCACTGTTGCTCCTTACTCAGATCTTCCCTAGAAGGGCCCCCTGCCCCCAAGAACTCAACCTGGTCAGGTTCAAGTCCCTCTGGGGCAGTTCCTTCTTCAGGTTCTGTTTCACCTCCCTCTGGAAGTGAATCTTTGATCTGAGACAGAGGGGAAGGCACTGCCTTAACCCTACTGCTCCTCCTCTTGGGAAGCATCTGGTCCATTGTTCCAGGATCCAGAGCTGGTTCAGTGTCATGCATTCTTGCTTGTGACCTGGTCACAGCAAATACCTCTGCAGGGATGCCCAACATCTCAGCATGAGTCCATAACTCTACATCAGACCAGGCTGAAGTCTCTAGATCATTGCCCAACAGACATTCTACAGGGAGGTCTGCACTGACTACAACCTTCTTGAGGCCAGTTACCCCTCCCCAGGAGAAATTCACAACTGCCAGACTATGGTTGGTCTGGACATTGCTTGCATTGGTCACCTGGTACATTTCACCCAGGATGATCTGTCCAGGGTCCACTAGGTCCTCTGCCACCATGGTGGGCCTATGTTACACCACTGGTGGTAAAGTGAGTGAAAAACGATGGGTTGGAATGCTACCCAGAGTGATGCCATTGGTTAGACCATTTGCAAGCAATACGCCCATCGATCACTTTTGGTGATTTTGAAAACCATAGGCAGACACACTTCACACTCAGAATGGGTCCACCATGTGCTGCTCAAAACTGTTTGCCTTGTAAAATACTCCAGATTTTAAGGCATTTTGTGAACAGGTAGCCAAAAAAAATCACACACAACACAAACCACAAACCTAACTGCCATGAAAATAACAGTTTAACAAGGCCTACTAAAACGTGAGTAACTAGAATGAAGTTACCTTCCTCCACAGGCTCTCTACCTCCATCCTATACCCTTGAATCCAGTGTTCGACAAGCGAAGAAGGTAAGACAAGTGTGAAAATAAAAGCTCTGTGGCATCAGATACACACCCGCCAGTATTAGTAAGGTAAAAGAACAGTTTTTGGTTGAAATACAAATTAAGGCAGACCTCTCAAGTCCATATTTGTTATTTGCAGCCTGTTAATTCTAGTCCTCATTTAATAAAAGTGTAAACAATACTCCTGTGTCTGGACCGCCACCCTCCAGCCACAGGAACTCAGGCATTGAACTTCCACTGTCTGGAAAGCGGTCATCCTCCTGCAGCGTGTGCAATGGCAAACCAAGGGCATCCAAAATGGCTCCCACTGGTTTCAGTATCAGAGAAACAGAGCCCTACTACACAAACATGCACTCCACAATCACACAGAATGTCAGTGCAAGGCCCTGGACTTTCACGTCACAGGAACTATACACGAGGGGGGGGCCAGTAGGGAACACTTGTACTTACTCATAAAAAGGTCTGGTAAATTATGCGAGATTAGGAAACATGATATACTGGCACCAGCACCTTGTGTGAAGCTGGACAGTAATTCTCTGACCACTATAAGGGTATGCCTCTCCAGGTCACAGGACAAGTCCTAGACCTCACCGTCAGGAACCAAGGCCTCTGCACACACGCTAGATTAGCCAGGGTCCCTAACACAAGCCAGGATACCAGAAACTCATGCAGTCGGGCACTTAGCGTAGGGGTCCCTGCCCATATACCATGTAGGTTGACATGCCATTCCTAATAAAATCAATCTTACTGGTAGAAAGCCCAATTCAAGCTTCGATCAAAATCCTTAAGTTAGCAGTTTTTCATGTGCAAATAATGTTTATGTTCTACATCCCCTGATTGAGCGCACTCTCAAAAGAACTCACCCGTTATGTCCTAAAACACTGCATAACAATCAGACCTGGACTTAAAACTTTCAGTTGTCCACTCTTTCGATTGACCTCACTCCTTGCCTAGGGTGACCAGAATGTTAAAGCCAAATATTTCACGAAAATAGAAGGACTACAGTTTTACTTCAAGCGAGCGCACAGAATGACAGCGCTCCTCAGCAGAGAATTACAGAACAGGCAGTTAGAACATACATAAAAATGCAATTTTTAAACCCAGTAGCTTGCCTGTTAATTAAATTGCTTTCTTGAAACAACTGCTAACTATCCCTGCTTTGTAAAGTATAAAAAGCACCTCCCACAGTTTTCACTCGCCCCTTGCTAAAAACCGGGACAGAAGCTACATTTCCTGAAATCTGCCGGGACAGCAGGTGAAAACACGGGACAGTCCGGGCAAAACCGGGACGCCTGGTCACCCTATCCTTGCCTTCATCCTGTGCATGCCTGGGCTGAGTGTAGCATAAACAGCGCTGCATGGTTTTGTCTTTATTCTGTTTCTGCAAATTGCCTAACCACATTTCATAGTTCACAACTGTGAGAAGTTGGCCTGGTATATGCTGTTCACTAATTAAAGTGGACACCTTGCACCAGGGCAAATCGACTCTTATGGTAGATAGGTTTAAGACAACCTTTTAAAGAAAGCTATCCTAGTGGTAGCTGTGGAGAGCAGCCTTCAGGCTAAGTCTCGGAGGAATGTAAAGCAGCTTGTTTTACCATATAATCTCTTGAATCACCAAATGAAAAGACACCACACAGGTATATATATCAAATATATATGTATTTATTTCTAAATAACTCTCTACTAATCTCTTTATGAGATTAGAAGACAAACATATGCACAAATCAACGTTTCACAATAAGTTAAGCACAAAATATGGCTGGGGCCCTAGGGGCGTACCAGACCATATACTAAGTAAGAGACTTAGAAACAACGACTTGCAGGGAGACAAGGCCTAGGGCCTTCAGAAGTGCAGGGGCCTCACGAAACCACCCAAGGCAGGTAAGTAAAGGACCCACGGGGGACGCGTGCAGTGTGGATACACAGGCGCGGATCGCCGTTAACTTCAATGGGGCAAGTCGCGGTTGGAAATAAAGAGTTTTAGGATACTTCGGGAGAACCTACAAGCAAGTCACTTACAGGGTAAGTAGTTCTAGGGCCCACACCCACAGGAGCACCGTAGTGCTGGAGTTACCTCACCCAGGGAAGCCGGGTGCACAGGTGTCCTTTGGTGTCGGGTCGCGGCGTCGTTTTCAATGGCGAACAAAGAAGACTTGCTGCTTGCGGGAGCTGAAGAAGTGTCCGGTGGAATCCAAGCCTGGATTCTGAAGAAGGATGACCTGAAAGCAGAGGGGACAGTGTTCAAAGTCACTTGGCAGTGACCCGGGGCAAGGAAGATGGATGCCCACCGTCGTCGGTTGATTCAGGTCGGTTGCGGGTGCCTTGACTCTTCAGCCACGTGGTCCAGGAGGTGTCGACGATGACCAGGAGCTGGATTCGGTGGGTCCCTCGACGTCTGCAGCTGACTGCGGTGTCGGCAACTCGATTGGAGCCAACAAGCCTTGGCAGCAGCAAGTCTCGGGGAGATGAAGAAAAGTCGATGGCGCAGACCAGCAAGGTCTGAGGGACTCACCCAGCGAGGGTAAGTCAGGGCAGGCCTGGAGCAACCAGGGGAGCCCTTTGGTTTCTTTAAGAAGTCTTCTGGGGACCCACAAGCCGGCGGGCAAGGGATCGCGAAGACACCTCGGGCGGAATCACTCAACAGGGGCCCACGGTCACTCGGGACGGTGTAGGCCTCTGATCTTCGGAGGGATTCCTGCTGGAGGTCGGGACCACACGTGGTCCAAAGCACAAGTTCGTAGAACGTTGTGAAGGGGTTGCACTCGACAATAGTGCACGGTACCCAGGGGTCGCGGTTCCTCGTTACTCGTGGGGTCCACTTGCCTCAGCTTCGCTGGGGACTCACGATGGCCTGGGAGAGGTCAGGAAATCTACTTCTTGGGCTGCAGGGACTTCGGACTCCGGCGGGAGCGGCGTAGTTTGCGACCGTCGTTGTCGTTTTTGGTGCCTGCCAAGCAGGGGAGTCACTCCTTGACTCCAAGGGAGATTCTTCTGTCTTCCAAAGGTAGTGGAACGTCGAAGGGCCAGGATTCTTCTGTAGAGCGTCGTCCAGGGGTTATCTGCTTTGCAATGGCAAGGTTCCCCCTCTTATACTAAAAAGAGGGGATGGACTAGCTCTATGACCCCACCTATGGGAGGGTCAAGGGAGGGGGTGGCTACACCCACTTCCCTTTGTCCAGTTTCGCGCCAGAGCAGGGGCAGGTAGCCCCTGAGCTGGTTTGAACTGGCATATGCACAGAGGAGCCTTCTGCTCCCCCAGTGCAGGACTTCAAAGCACTCTAAGAGTGCACCCACCCAGCCCCAATACACTAAACCCTGTCTGGAAGGTGGTTACACCTCCCTGTGACAGGATGCCTATTGTTGGGCTTCCTCCACTGCGAGTTTCGGTCATCAGCAGGAGGGCAGCCCAGTGTCTGTGACTGGTGGCATCCATTTTGTGATGCCAGGGCTCTTTAGGATTCTACCGCGTTTCCACAGCAGGTACATGTCTTATCCCTCTAGAAGGGTGGAATGCTACCCCCGCCGCCAAGATTGGCGGGGGGTAGTATTCCAAGATGTTTGACACCAAACACGACATGTTTTGATGCAGCCATTCCAAAGTTAGCATTTACCGCGAGGATATAATGCACTTAAGAGTATATGGTTTAACCGCATCCACAAACAGCACCAGAGAATAGACTCTGAGAGCTGCAGAGGGGCCCTGCTCAGGCAGAGGCACCCCCTCACATAGAAGCCAAGCACCCTGCCCTCAGGATTGATAGGGCCTGCCTTAGGGGTGACTGATAGGTTTATATGTGTGTGCAGGAGAGATATAGGAAACCTATATCTCAGTGAGGGGTGCTAGCACCACCTCACCCAGGCTGCAGTAGCAGGCCTGTGGTGTCAGATTTAGACTGCTTCCCAGGGGTGGCATAACACATGCTGCAGCCCCTGGTAGGCCTGTGAAGTACCTATGCCCTTGGCACCTAAGGTACCATATACTAGGGACTCATAAGGCACCACAGTATCCAATCACTAGTGCACCTAGAGTGCACTCCATGTCGTTTAGAGAGAACAGAGAGGCTGGGGCCCTGATTGGCAGGGACCCAGCCAGACTATAGCCAGAAACCAGTGCTAACATCAGAAAAAAAGTGGGGGCAACATAAGAGGCAGATCCTACTCTCCTACACAACCCCCCCAAACGTAGGGACACTAAACTAACCTTGACCAGTTGAGTCTTCGTGTTCAAAGTGGAAATACCTTGAGAGTCCATCTGCATTGGCATGTTGGGTCCCAGGCCTATGTTCCACTGTATAGTCCATCCCCTGTAGGGAAATGGACCACCTCAAAAGTTTTGGGTTTTCACCTTTCATCTGCTTTAGCCATAGGAGGGGCTTGTGGTCAGTCTGAACTATGAAGTGAGTACCAAACAAGTATGGCCTCAGCTTCTTCAGGGCCCATACCACAGCAAAGGCCTCCCTCTCTATAGCTGACCAACGTTTCTCTCTAGGGGTCAGCCTTCTGCTAATAAAAGCTACTGGCTGGTCTTGACCTTCATCATTCAGTTGAGACAGTACAGCTCCCACACCCAGCTCAGAAGCATCTGTTTGGACAATGAACTTTTTGGTGTAGTCTGGACTCTGTAAGATGGGGGCAGTGCACATGGCCTGCTTTAGGTCTTCAAATGCCTTTTGACAGCTAGCTGTCCACTGAACCTTTTTTGGCATTTTCTTAGAGGTAAGATCATTCAAGGGGGTCACTATAGATCCATATCCCTTGACAAACCTCCTATAGTACCCAGTCAGGCCTAAGAAGGCTCTCACCTGTGTCTGGGTGGTTGGAGCAACCCATTCCATTATGGTTTGGATTTTGCTCTGTAAAGGCTGAACCTGGCCTCCACCTACAAGGTGGCCCAGGTACACAACCTGACTCTGCCCTATCTGGCACTTGGTGGCCTTGATAGTGAGGCCTGCTTTCTGCAGGGCCTCCAAAACATTTCTGAGGTGGACCAGGTGATCCTGCCAGGAGGAACTAAAGACAGCAATATCATCTAGATAAGCTGAGCAATAAGTTTCCATCCCTGCCAGAACTTTATTCACCAACCTCTGAAAAGTGGCAGGTGCATTTTTCAATCCAAAGGGCATCACCACAAAGTGGTAGTGCCCACCAGGGGTCGAAAATGCTGTTTTGGCTTTTGCATCATCAGCTAATCTGATTTGCCAGTAGCCAGCTGTTAGGTCAAATGTGCTTAGATACTTGGCTGAGGCCAAAGTATCAATCAGCTCATCTGCCCTTGGTATGGGATAGGCATCAGTCCTAGTGACTGCATTGAGGCCTCTGTAGTCTACACAAAACCTCATTTCTTTCTTACCACCCTGGGTATGAGGCTTGGGTACCAGGACTACTGGGCTAGCCCAAGGGCTATCTGAAGGCTCAATCACGCCTAACTCCAACATTTTCTGGACTTCAGTCCTGATACAGTCCCTGACATGGTCAGGTTGCCTGTAGATTTTATTCTTGACAGGCAGACTGTCCCCAGTGTCCACCTCATGGGTGCACCAGGTAGTCTGACTAGGGGTCAGGCTAAACATATGTCTAAACTGTTGCAGAACTTGTCTGCACTCAGTTTGCTGATGGTCAGTGAGGCTGCTTGCCAAAGCAACACCATCTACTGACCCATCATCAGGGTTCTGAGAGAGCAGGTCAGGGAGAGGGTCACTCTCCTCCTCCTGGTCCTCATCAGTTGCCATGAGCAAGCCCATGTCAGCCCTGTCAACATATGGCTTTAATCTGTTGACATGAAGCACCCTTAGGGGGCTCCTGGGAGTTCCAAGATTCACCAGATAGGTGACTTCTCCCTTCTGTTCAACTATTGTATGGGGGCCACTCCACTTGTCCTGGAGGGCTGCTGGGGCCACAGGCTCCAACACCCACACTTTCTGTCCTGGCTGGTATACAGTCAGCACAGCCTTTGGTCATGCCAAGCTTTTTGCAATTCTTGGCTGGCCTCCAGGTTTTTGGTTGCCTTTTTCATGTACTCTGCCATCCGGGAGCGGAGACCAAGTACATAGTCCATCACATCTTGTTTGGGGGCTTGAGAGGTAACTCCCAGCCCTCTTTTACCAAACATAGTGGACCTCTCACAGGATGCCCAAACAGAAGCTCAAATGGGCTGTAACCAACCCCCTTCTGTGGAACCTCTCTGTAGGCAAACAACAGGCAAGGAAGAAGAAGGTCCCATTTCCGCCTAAGCTTCTCTGGGAGTCCTTTAATCATTCCTTTCAAGGTTTTGTTGAAGCGTTCAACTAAACCATTGCATTGTGGGTGATAGGGGTGGTGAACTTATAAGTTACACCACACTCCTTCCACATTGCTTTCAGATATCCTGACATAAAGTTGGTACCTCTGTCAGAAATGACCTCCTTTGGAAAACCCACTCTGGAGAAAACTCCAATGAGGGCTCTTGCCACCACAGGTGCTGTGGTGGTCCTCAGAGGAATTGCCTCTGGGTACCTGGTGGCATGATCCACTACCACCAGGATAAATCTGTGCCCAGATGCAGTCTGAGGGTCAAGGGGACCAACAATGTCAATCCCTACCCTTTCAAAGGGTACCCCCACCACAGGTAGTGGTATCAGGGGGCCTTTGTTGTGCCACCTGCCTTACCACTGGCTTGGCAAGTGACACAGGAGCGACAAAACTCCTTTGTGTCCTCTGACATATGTGGCCAATGAAAATGTGGAACAAGCCTGTCCCAGGTCTTGTTTTGGCCCAAGTGACCTGCTAAAGGGATATCATGTGCTAAGGTCAAGAGGAACCCCTAAACTTCTGAGGTATTACCAACCTCCTGGTGGCTCCAGGGGCTGGGTCTCTACCCTCAGAATATAGGAGTTCCTCATCCCAATAAACTTTATGGGACCCACTAGCACTCCCAGCAGCCTCAGCAGCAGCCTGCTGTCTGAGGGGTTCAAGAGAGGGGCAGCACTGTTGCTCCTTACTCAGATCTTCCCTAGAAGGGCCCCCTGCCCCCAAGAACTCAACCTGGTCAGGTTCAAGTCCCTCTGGGGCAGTTCCTTCTTCAGGTTCTGCTTCACCTCCCTCTGGAAGTGAATCTTTGATCTGAGACAGAGGGGAAGGCACTGCCTTAACCCTACTGCTCCTCCTCTTGGGAAGCATCTGGTCCATTGTTCCAGGATCCAGAGCTGGTTCAGTGTCATGCATTCTTGCTTGTGACCTGGTCACAGCAAATACCTCTGCAGGGATGCCCAACATCTCAGCATGAGTCCATAACTCTACTTCAGACCAGGCTGAAGTCTCTAGATCATTGCCCAACAGACATTCTACAGGGAGGTCTGCACTGACTACAACCTTCTTGAGGCCAGTTACCCCTCCCCAGGAGAAATTCACAACTGCCAGACTATGGTTGGTCTGGACATTGCTTGCATTGGTCACCTGGTACATTTCACCCAGGATGATCTGTCCAGGGTCCACTAGGTCCTCTGCCACCATGGTGACACTAGCACCTGTGTCCCTAAATGCCAAAGCCTGTTTGCCATTTATCAAAGGCTGCTGTTTGTACTTGCCCAGATTACTGGGGCTTACTAGGAAGGACATATCAATGTTTCCCTCACAAATCAGCATTGCCTGAGTGGTCACTCTGACTAGGTCAGAATCCACTTCAGAACCCAGGGTCAACCCTACTACACCCTTATTCTGCGTACCACCTCCACCAGTAGCTGAGCTAGGGGGCACAGTTGCCTTAGGGGCAGGAGTGGTGGTGGTTTGGTCTTTGGACTTGGTACAATCAGAAGTCCAGTGCCCTTTCTGTTTACAGAATTTGCACCAGGGCTTCTTTTGGCCTTTTCCCTTGTTGGACTGTGACTCCCCACCAGATGCAGATTTTTGGGGCCCTTGTGAAGACTTCTGGTCTTTTGACTTATCCCCACCTTTCTCAGAGCCTTTAGGATCTTGCTTCTTAGTGTCACCCCCTTGGTTCTGGGTTTTCTGCCTCACCCTGGTTCTGACCCATTTGTCTGCCTTCTTTCCCAATTCTTGGGGAGAGGTCAGATCAGAGTCCACCAGGTACTGATGCAACAACTGGTTCTGGCAATTATTTAGGATCTGTTCTCTCATCATCAGATTATACAATCCCTTGAAATCAGTAACCCTACTGCCAACCAGCCAACCCTCTAGAGCCTTGGTTGCACAATCAACAAAGTCAGTCCAGTCCTGAGTCTGTGCCTTCTGGGTATCTCTGAACTTCAACCTGTACTGCTCAGTGGTTAAGCCAAACCCATCTATCAGTGCACTCTTCAGGACCTCATAATCATCAGCATCCTCCTCTCTAACAGTGAGGAGCTTGTCTCTTCCTTTATCTGAAAAGGAGAGCCACAAGATTGCTGCCCACTGCTTTTGGGGGACCTGCTGTACTCTACAGGCCCTCTCCATAGCAGTTATCCACTTGTGGATATCATCCCCACTCTGGTAGGGAGGAACAACCTTGCTCAGGTTCCTATGGTCAGGAATATATTCTCTGCCTCTAGGGACACTGTTGCTGCCACCAGGGGGTTCTAACCCCTCTTTTCTAGAAGCTCTCTGGATCTCCAGGGCTTCCCTATCCAGTGCCAACTGCTTGGTTCTGAGGGCCACTCTGGCTTCCTCATACTGGAGCAGTTTGCACCTTCTCTCAGAGGAGGTCTCTCTTAAGGAAAAGTATGAGCTCCTCTGCTGGACAAATTCTCTGCCAGAGTGATAAGAGTGGTCAGATTCCCTGGAAGGGGATCTGTGCCTCTCCTCCTCTCTGTCAGTTCTCTTAGGGAGAATTCCTCTGTCCTTTTCAGGCCCCTTGGAGCCTGGCCCTTCAATCACAGAGTCTTGGTCATTCTGATTTTCATCATCTGACCCAGATACTATGACTGACCCACCCACTGATTCAAACCCTTTAGCTCCTAGAGCCAATCTAAGGTCATCTGCTGTTAGCAGATCTATCAGGTGCAGGGTTGAGGGACTCTGTCCTAGCCTCAGGTGTCTGTCAACACACATGGCTCTCAAGTCAGAGAAAGCCATGTCCTTATACTGAGGCTGAGTGGATCCACTGGGTCCACCCTTTAAGGACATTCTAGTGTTGTGCAGTGTTGTACTACCTACACTAGTTTGTGGCCTACTGATCCTAGCTTGAGCTGTGGAAAGGGTGTGCTATCCCTTGGCACACAGCTCTAAGTTCAGTAGAACTTATTGATACTAAGCTTGACTTTATATGTACCTTGAGTACCTATAATGGTTTTCAGTTAGTAATTCAAATAGAGATTTTCTGGTAAAACAATGGCAAGCTGGAATCCCACACGCTGCCCACCAATGTGAGAAGTTGGCCTGGTATATGCTGTTCACTAATTAAAGTGGACACCTTGCACCAGGGCAAATCGACTCTTATGGTAGATAGGTTTAAGACAACCTTTTAAAGAAAGCTATCCTAGTGGTAGCTGTGGAGAGCAGCCTTCAGGCTAAGTCTCGGAGGAATGTAAAGCAGCTTGTTTTACCATATAATCTCTTGAATCACCAAATGAAAAGACACCACACAGGTATATATATCAAATATATATGTATTTATTTCTAAATAACTCTCTACTAATCTCTTTATGAGATTAGAAGACAAACATATGCACAAATCAACGTTTCACAATAAGTTAAGCACAAAATATGGCTGGGGCCCTAGGGGCGTACCAGACCATATACTAAGTAAGAGACTTAGAAACAACGACTTGCAGGGAGACAAGGCCTAGGGCCTTCAGAAGTGCAGGGGCCTCACGAAACCACCCAAGGCAGGTAAGTAAAGGACCCACGGGGGACGCGTGCAGTGTGGATACACAGGCGCGGATCGCCGTTAACTTCAATGGGGCAAGTCGCGGTTGGACATAAAGAGTTTTAGGATACTTCGGGAGAACCTACAAGCAAGTCACTTACAGGGTAAGTAGTTCTAGGGCCCACACCCACAGGAGCACCGTAGTGCTGGAGTTACCTCACCCAGGGAAGCCGGGTGCACAGGTGTCCTTTGGTGTCGGGTCGCGGCGTCGTTTTCAATGGCGAACAAAGAAGACTTGCTGCTTGCGGGAGCTGAAGAAGTGTCCGGTGGAATCCAAGCCTGGATTCTGAAGAAGGATGACCTGAAAGCAGAGGGGACAGTGTTCAAAGTCACTTGGCAGTGACCCGGGGCAAGGAAGATGGATGCCCACCGTCGTCGGTTGATTCAGGTCGGTTGCGGGTGCCTTGACTCTTCAGCCACGTGGTCCAGGAGGTGTCGATGACGACCAGGAGCTGGATTCGGTGGGTCCCTCGACGTCTGCAGCTGACTGCGGTGTCGGCAACTCGATTGGAGCCAACAAGCCTTGGCAGCAGCAAGTCTCGGGGAGATGAAGAAAAGTTGATGGCGCAGACCAGCAAGGTCTGAGGGACTCACCCAGCGAGGGTAAGTCAGGGCAGGTCTGGAGCAACCAGGGGAGCCCTTTGGTTTCTTTAAGAAGTCTTCTGGGGACCCACAAGCCGGCGGGCAAGGGATCGCGAAGACACCTCGGGCGGAATCACTCAACAGGGGCCCACGGTCACTCGGGACGGTGTAGGCCTCTGATCTTCGGAGGGATTCCTGCTGGAGGTCGGGACCACACGTGGTCCAAAGCACAAGTTCGTAGAACGTTGTGAAGGGGTTGCACTCGACAATAGTGCACGGTACCCAGGGGTCGCGGTTCCTCGTTACTCGTGGGGTCCACTTGCCTCAGCTTCGCTGGGGACTCACGATGGCCTAGGGAGGTCAGGAAATCCACTTCTTGGGCTGCAGGAACTTCGGACTCCGGCGGGAGCGGCGTAGTTTGCGACCGTCGTTGTCGTTTTTGGTGCCTGCCAAGCAGGGGAGTCACTCCTTGACTCCAAGGGAGATTCTTCTGTCTTCCAAAGGTAGTGGAACGTCGAAGGGCCAGGATTCTTCTGTAGAGCGTCGTCCAGGGGTTATCTGCTTTGCAATGGCAAGGTTCCCCCTCTTATACTAAAAAGAGGGGATGGACTAGCCCTATGACCCCACCTATGGGAGGGTCAAGGGAGGGGGTGGCTACACCCACTTCCCTTTGTCCAGTTTCGCGCCAGAGCAGGGGCAGGTAGCCCCTGAGCTGGTTTGAACTGGCATATGCACAGAGGAGCCTTCTGCTCCCCCAGTGCAGGACTTCAAAGCACTCTAAGAGTGCACCCACCCAGCCCCAATACACTAAACCCTGTCTGGAAGGTGGTTACACCTCCCTGTGACAGGATGCCTATTGTTGGGCTTCCTCCACTGCGAGTTTCGGTCATCAGCAGGAGGGCAGCCCAGTGTCTGTGACTGGTGGCATCCATTTTGTGATGCCAGGGCTCTTTAGGATTCTACCGCGTTTCCACAGCAGGTACATGTCTTATCCCTCTAGAAGGGTGGAATGCTACCCCCGCCACCAAGATTGGCGGGGGGTAGTATTCCAAGATGTTTGACACCAAACACGACATGTTTTGATGCAGCCATTCCAAAGTTAGCATTTACCGCGAGGATATAATGCACTTAAGAGTATATGGTTTAACCGCATCCACAAACAGCACCAGAGAATAGACTCTGAGAGCTGCAGAGGGGCCCTGCTCAGGCAGAGGCACCCCCTCACATAGAAGCCAAGCACCCTGCCCTCAGGATTGATAGGGCCTGCCTTAGGGGTGACTGATAGGTTTATATGTGTGTGCAGGAGAGATATAGGAAACCTATATCTCAGTGAGGGGTGCTAGCACCACCTCACCCAGGCTGCAGTAGCAGGCCTGTGGTGTCAGATTTAGACTGCTTCCCAGGGGTGGCATAACACATGCTGCAGCCCCTGGTAGGCCTGTGAAGTACCTATGCCCTTGGCACCTAAGGTACCATATACTAGGGACTCATAAGGCACCACAGTATCCAATCACTAGTGCATCTAGAGTGCACTCCATGTCGTTTAGAGAGAACAGAGAGGCTGGGGCCCTGATTGGCAGGGACCCAGCCAGACTATAGCCAGAAACCAGTGCTAACATCAGAAAAAAAGTGGGGGCAACATAAGAGGCAGATCCTACTCTCCTACAACAACCATCCCTTCTTTAAAGCCATAACCAATCTAATACGGAAGCTCCACTCGCCCACGCGCGACCTCATATAGCCCCTACTAATTGTTACACAAAGAAACAGGAGGAGAGGCATTTAATGGTTTCCTTTGGAGCACAAGATAATCTTAATAGCCAACAATAACCACTTTAATCACTAACCTTGGGTTCCGAGTAACGTGTTACTAGCCATGAAGCGCTTCAATACCTCCTTCAAGGATAGTAAGCGCTATAGAAATTTGACAAGCACTACAAGTCCCAGAATGCAAAGTTAAACACTGGATTAGGTAAACTACTCATAAATGAAGTCTGATTGGGAGAGCAGTTTTAAGCTCCCCTTTAAAATGCACGGATCAGAATAATAAAATAAAAAAAGCCATTTACTGAAAGAAAGAAAAAAATAAGACGATGGGACACAAAGCGACCTGTCTGTCGCCCACGTAAGTAAGGCAGAGGTGTTTAAATTAAGGCAACGAAATAGAGACAGGGAAACTTGAGGGACAAAAACCAGACGTTGGCCAAGTACTAGTGAATTCGCTCGTCTAAGCCGACACGAGTTGCCCCTCCCAACCCCCGATGCCAGATATGAAGATAGTTCAAATTCCGCAAGTTTAGAGTTTCTACAACACACCAGGGACGCGGCAAGCCTCAAACAGTTGTACCAACACCCAGACACCTGTGAGGAGGCCTCAAACAATCGACAGGGTCTGCCCCTCAATATCACCCTCCCACCAAAAAAGTCAATAGCACCCTCCCACCAAAAAAGTCGACGCCTCTTAGTTTACCTGCTAAAATAAAATTATGGAGATCAGATTTAAGTGAATTTAAAATAGCGGAAACCGCCGACAGAGAGACGAAGAGGGCACGTTTTACAGGTGAAAAGATTTATTATTAATTTCATCGAGAGGAGAGCGGCTCCCGGTCTGGTTTTCGAGGCCTGGCCGGTCATTTTGCAGTCTTGCGCGCAGCAGTTCAGTAGCATCACAGTGAGACCTGACCTCAATCCGTCAACATCCACGTCCGGGGCTCACCACGTCCTCCCAAAAACCAATGTAAGATCTCTATTCACCCCAAAATGGCCACTTTTAACTGTTGAAATATCAGTTGAAAGCTTCTCGCCTTGTGTAGTTCAATGACATTTTCGACCGTTCATTAAAATAAACCAGGGTGTGTGCGCGTTCGTTCCAGAATGGGAAGTGAAAGTCCGAGAACCACGGCCTGCACGAGGGGGGAGAGACACTGCGTGGGGCACTAAAAAGCGGGCGGCTGTGTGGACGAAGGCTTTCCTGTGGTGCATGGCGTTTACCTTGCGGGAGCGAGCGCGATAATTGCTAACATATGGCGCAGCTGCTCGCTCCCGCAAGGGAATCGCTAAACGTGCACGAGGGCTCATTGGGAACAGTGCAAAACATGCACGAGTTCCCAATAAAGCCCGGAGCGATTCCAAAAGGTCTCCAAAGCAGCGCTTGCGCGCTGCTAGGCAAGCCCTAAAAAAGCTAAGATGCGGCCAGCGCTGTCCGCATCATAGCTCTTTTTTCCCTACCTTTCAGCCATGCCGCACAGCAGCCACACTGCTGTACAAAATGGCTAGAAGACATTGACAAAGCTAATAGCTCTAACATAGGTGCGACATATTGGCTTGCCAATGCTTGGTATCTGGGATAGCATTGTAGGGTAGTTAAGCTTGGGTATGTAACATTCTTTTAGCCTTACAAACTCTCATACTATAGCACACACAGACGATGTTGATCTGATCTGAAATCCTTAATAGACATTGACTCGAGAAGCTATCAGTGCCAACAGGTTGTGCTTTGAGATGTTGAGAGCCATGGTCCTCCTGCAGTGGTCCCTGAACAAAGACAATACACACACAATTACTGTCAGCTTCAACACCTAACATACCACATGGATTGTTTGCAGTGCCTCAAAAAACACAGAATCTCTGTAGGCTCAGAAGGTTGACTTGAGGTTCTGTTGCGTTAAATTTGGATCTTGTTGAATCGTGGTTGGTATTTAAATGAGCCTTTGAGATGGTCGTTAATCTAAGAAGTATCTTCTCCATCTGTATCAAAAATGTGTAGTTCAATACTAGTCCTCGCCTACTTGGAACTGTAATAACCTCGATGTCACATGACCAAACCCTCAGCATGCCATCAGACAAATAAGACAATATTTCCTCAGCACCAGTGGCCCACTTTTGAGAATATTCTCCATTTATAGTACACATAAATGTATGCAAGACAATCCTATTTACTTTGTGTCTTGTCACTGCTTTTGCATGCAGGACCACCTGCTATTGAATGTTCTATGATTCAAAAGTTAAATAAGGGTGCAAAGACTTTACTGTTCTCACCACCCTCGTGATTGAGGAAGGCCCTTCAAATCAGATCTTTTACTTTTGTTCTCTATCGGTTTCTGCAGAAAGTACTTAATGGTGCTTGGTTTGATTTGGCACCAAGAATTTCATTAGGAAGCATGAGAAACACAACATATAATAACATGTTACATATTACATATAACGTATTACATAATACATGTAATTGACTGTGGGACATTTTTAACTTTGGTCTCTGACCGTGAAGATTGTCATTTTTCCACTGCTTCCTTCTTTCCAGGCATATTTTGAATTTACAACAGAACCAAGATATTGCTCGCAATTGCGGGGTTCGATTGTTCTTGATGTAGGAAGTGCAGTGAAAGTTGATCTTGAAAGGACTGCTACCTTCAGGGTCTTGTATGCCTTCTTTGTCATGTTTGGTGCAGGATGGATGCACAGGAAGCCCCTTTAGCTACTCTTAGTAGGTAGAATCCACTTGGCATCTTCATGGCCTATGAAGTTGTCCTCCTGAAACTTCTAGGCTGGAGGTCCTGTTCAGGAAATCTCCTCCAGAGGAATGATAGCCTTCACAGCAGAGACAAAGGGGGGTATCTATGTCTGACATTTTTTCTGTGGCCACTTGGGGTTCGCCTTTATTAATGTCTCCTGTATTGATGTGTCATCTATCACTGCCTCCTTTGGTTCTGCTACTTTATTAACCTATGCGTTGATGCTGGTTATCTGCAGGCCTGGGCGTAATTTCAGTTATGCAAGAGTAATTCCGTTTTACTCTTTGATGCAGAATTACCAATAATTATGCGATTAGTCTTGCTCGTGTAATTATAAGTAATTTGGGGGGAAAATCTTACAGTGAGAGTACACTCGTATTTTACTGCATTTAACACTATTTGCTCAGCACAAAATGCAACCTTGTGTTCATTTTGGACACAAGGGTGCATTTTGCGCTAAGCAATTAGCGCTATAGGCTGTGCTTCTGTTGGTGGAAAATCCTACCCCAAGAGCACATTTAGAGCTATTTCTTAGTGTAAAATGCATTCTCTCCCCCATATTGGACGAGAGGGGAATTTGTGATAAGAAAATAGCTCTAAATGAAGGGAGTAAATTGGGGAAAAATCCTACCCCAAGAGCCCATTTAGAGAGCGTGAGCGGCTGCGTGAGCGGCTGCATGCGCTTGCTATTCATGTTCTGTTGCATTTAGCGCTATTTCTAAATGCAAAATGCATTCCCACGCCCATTTTAGATGTGATCTCGCAGAATTTTGGGGATAATTTTGCGTGGTTACACAACACTGAAGTAAACGAGTTATGCCCATCACTAGTTATCTGGTTTACTCTGCATTAAAATTAGCATGTATAGCAGCTGTCATACTATGTTTGTTATAATAAAGAGTCAGATGGTGCTTGGTAGCTTCTAACTTGTTAAGAACTCTTCTTAGGGAAAGTGATGGAGTGGTAATGCCAGGATTACTTACTAGTACTAAACTGTTGGAATCATCCCTTGAGCTTTGGACACTGTTTCGTATTCAGCATGTTTGTGGAAGGGTAACTTTCCATGGGGGAGGAGTTTAAAAAAAGAAGAAAATGGGTCACCCTCACATATTAAGGGCCCTGATGAGAACTAGTAATGAAGGTTCTAGAGACAGCTAAAAGGCCGTCCTTTGATCAGAATTCCATGGTTGCAGACCTTAAAAATTTCAGGAGCGGGCTAATATCATAAAATGTGCCCTAGGTTACTTTTTCTTCTAGGGTTAGTCATCTAGTAGGAGCTAGCAGTTGCTGTTGCTGTATCTGCTCACAATCCCTTTGAAATGCATTACAGCTTTCTCTTTATTGACCTTCCGAAGTCTTGCATTTTAATAAAGACTGTTTAAACAGAGTGTGCATTGGCTTTTATTCTCTTTCCTACTAGCAGTTTGTTGATCTCCTTCAGCCTCCCCAACAGCGAAAGAGGCTTAGCTGCTTCTGCAGCCAAATCCTCCTGCAATTATTCCAGGCGGAATTAACTGCTCGGTAAAATCAGATCCGGTTTTCCAAAACCTGGGAAAAACGGGTGCAGTTGCGCCTGCCCATCCAGATCAGCTAAAATGGAATGCCATATGATAGATAATTCCACTCCACCTGACTCATCATCAGGGCATTGGTGGAAATCGTAGGAAAGTGATGGGAAAATATAGAGATAGCTGGTAGAAAAGGAAGTCTGATCCTCAGACACAAGGGGGCATAGAGATGTAATGGGTGTTGAAGGAAGATGATAAAAGGCCCTGGGGGGTTGGAAGCTGATGGGAAGGGCAGTGGTCCGATTTGGAGAGTTGAGATGGAGGAGACACGGGAAGGTCAATGAGAGCACAAGGAATGCCAAAATGAATGAGATACATGAGGGCATGGGTCAGCATTGGGTGCTGGTGGAGAGACATAGGAATATGTTACAATGGGGGAGCAAAGTTGGTATATCTGGAAGTGAAAGGAAGACATGGCTAGGCTTGGGGAGATATGCGATCACCCAGAGAAGAAATAGGTGTGTTATCGATAGACATGTCACATAAGGCAAAGAAAATCTGTCAGTCCATCCTTTTCTACACTTTCACAGCATTGCTAGTGGAATAATGGTTGAATATAACTGTGGAACACTAGCAATATATACGAAATATATAAAAGGAATAAAATTATAACAAATTAACACAAAAGCACTTTCTTGTATGTGTGTTATGCAATGGTATTTCAGAAGTGGGATCCTACCTGTGAGCACTGAACAGATGGCAAGAGCGAAAGCTACAACAAGCAGACCTTTAACAAGAGTCTGATCACATTCTGTAGGGTGGTAGTCACTGAAGAGATTTGTCTTCAGTATATTTCTTTTTTTTTGTAAAACTTTTTTTTATTAATCAATATCAGCATATCAAGTACATTACATAGGAAGCAGAAGAGCACGCCACATGGAGACAATAGGCAAAATCAATTAATACAGCAAAATACTTGGAGGGTTTAGGGCAAAGGGAGGTCATCACTGTCAGGGGAGAGGGGCGGTTGACATATGTCTCCACGATAGGAGTTCCACAGGCCCCATACACAAGTCCATTTTTTAGGGCAGCCCCGGGCAACATACACTGTCTTTTCCCTGAACATTGCCCAATCCAGAGCCTTCTTCCAGTCACCCACCGTTGGAGGTTGAGACGCCCCCCACAGCTGAGCAATATTTCTCTTAGCGAGCATAAGTCCCAAAGTGACCCATTGCGTTAAATAGACATTCAGATCCGTTGGTTCCCATATGTTCAACAAACATCTACGAGCATCTGGGCTAAGTTGTGTTGTTAACACTGTGTTGGTGATATCATGTATTTTACGCCAGTAGGGCTGAATTTTGTCACATTCCCAAATTATATGTATAAAAGTACCCATCTGGCCACAGCCCCGTCTACAGTCCCCCCATCTGTTCTTCCCATCCGTACCAGCTGCGGTCCGGTCACGTAAATCCTATGGAGTATTTTAAGTTGGACCAGGCGTAGGCGCGCGGGTATTGCCACTACTCTGGGCGAGGAAACGGCCTCTTGCCAGTCCTCATCGTCTATCTCGATTCCGTCCCCGGACCATTTCTCCCGAAGCGACTGGAGAGGGTCTGGCATGCTGTTGATCAGCTTTTTATATATCAATGAGATAGTGCTGTCAGGGATGTGGCCGTCCAAGACGCGGTCCTCCAATGGGGACGACTCTGGAGGGGCGGTACCACGCTGTATATGGGAGCGCAGGGCATGTCGGACCTGCGTATAACGGAAAATTTCAGAGTCAGCTAGATCGAATTGCTGTTGCAGGGTAGCGAATGACTTGATATCTGATTTGTCCCACAGATCCCCTACACGCGAGAGACCTATGAGATCCCATTTGTCAAACCCTTTGCTTTTCCACAAGCTACCTAGCTGTTCCGAGTCCCATAACGGGGTAGCAAGTGTGAGCCTGCGATTCCAGCCAAGGCATTTAGTGGCAGTGTGCCAAACATGGACCGAGTGTTTGGTGGGGCCTGTGAGTTGGAATCGGTGTGGTTTGGAGTAAAGGGCTCTGTTATAGTTCCCACCCGAAAGGAGCCATCTATCCATGTTATGGCCTGGATCTCCGGGACGTAGGTAGGTGCCATGATTAATGGCAGCAAGATGTGCCGCCCAATAATACTTCTTGATATCGGGAGGCTAATGCCCTCGTCATACCAATTTAAGGTGAGCTTGCTTAGGGCAATACGCGGCCGTCCACTCCACAACAGGTCCCGCTGAAGGCCCTCTATCTCTCTAAAGTAGGACGCTGGGACCGGATCCAAGGAGTTCTGCAGGGCGTATAAAAACCGGGGCAAAGACATCATTTTAAAAGTGCCGCTTTTCCCAGTAGGGAAAGCGGGAGCGACTTCCAGCTGATTATGTCCTTACGCAACCTAGTCAAAGGGGGAAGTAGGTTCTGGGAGTAGCGGAGCGACGGGTCTAGGGTGAGAAAAATCCCCAAATACTTGAAGCCGTCTGCACGAATTTGAATGGGGCAACCCTTCGGTGGGATAGGCGGTGTTCCAGCCAAAACGAACCACAGGGATTTACTCCAGTTAATGGAGTATCCGGAGTACCTGCCGAAGACGGCCAGGATATCCAGGACCACATTCAGTTCAGTATATTTCTTAATTACAGGAGTGTTGCAGCAGTGTTCATGTGAATGGGTATGGTATTCCAAATCCTGGGTGGTGATTGGAGAAGGCCTGCCTTTTTGTCTTTTCCTTCTTGCATTTCCTGGCAGCTGGTGTGGTCCTAGCAACTTGAGGTGGTTAGCTTGTCTGCCAGGTAAGAAGTGGTATAATTTGTCATTTTCTCTGATGTCAGCGGGTCTTGAAGATGATGTGGGCAAGGCAGGGGAACCAAATTAACTCATTTAGCATTGGTGTTATATGGTCGAATTTCATCAATCAGTTAAAAAGAGGAGTTGACTGGGGAAGGAGGTACTTGCGTCCTTATTGATGGAAGTTGGATGCAATGTTTTCCTGAAGTGCCGGGGGATGAACTGAACCTGAACATTGCTTGGAGGGGGTTGTGACATGCATTTAATGGTACTGGCACATGCACAACATGGCACTTTCAGGCATCCTTATATGGTACAGAGAATACATACATCATGGGACATGGAGCATGATTATTTGGGCGGTATATGCCGATATGAACTTCCTTTTACATGGCATTGGACATTCTATAAGACCATCTGTGCCTTGCAGCCATACAAAGACTGCATATTTATCCTGACATTTCATCAGGGGATGCTGAGCTATACTACATGTGAAGTATTTCTCTCTGCCTCAGTGATGTTTTGAATTTGTTGATTTAGTTTAGATTTTAAACATGATATACACTTTTATCATCTTTGCTGATGGCCCTTCCTGTGATGTCATCAGGGCAAAAGTTGCTTGATGCCACTTGCGGTGATGCCATGGGATGTAAATACCAGATTATTTCAATACGGGAAACTGTTTTTTTTTGCCAATTTCCTGGATTCCTTCGGAGTGAAAGGACATATGAAGTTCCTTATTCCTATTATTTGAGAGAAAGGATGACCAAGGTTTTTCTCTTTTGTTTAATTTACCGTAACATTGAGGCTCATTGTATTAGACAATGCTTGAGGGTTATCACTCCCTGAGTTCATCATCTATATCTCATTGCATTGCCAATGTCGAAAGACCACTGTGACTATTCAACAACTTTGAAGGGTGTCCATTTTAAGCTGATAATGCTACATTTAAACTGACACAGCCTGTACATTATGATACAGGTATCAGCTTTTTCTTGGATACTCCAAAGTTACAACATGTAGTTTTCCACTGAACCCTTCATTTAGTTTGAATTCAAAGTTGATCATTTGGTCCAAATGAATCATTTTACCGAAACCTACACACTGATATTTTTTTTTTTCAAAACTCTTTTTTTTTTTATTGGGTCATCAAATAAGGTAATCACATTCGTTACAGAGGAGCAAGAGTATAGATTAATCAATGTAATAGTTTTCGAGCAGGTGACTTCTATATAACATTTATGATACAAAAAGATAGACAATTCGGGTCTGTAAACGACAGCCCCTAACATTATACACACTGATATTTTTGATGAAAATGGATTTGGATATCCAAAGAGTAAATCTTGAGGGCAAATAAACAATTTTACTGAGGTATTCCAAGAGTACTTTATAAAGCCAAACCAATATTTTACTGACTCTTCAAAGCTGATCTGTTTTCATCTGAACACAAACGATAGAAGATCTATATTACCCTAGAATGGTAATCTGCAACACTACGTAAAGATCTTGGGCTGTATTCACAAAGGTAAACATACACATGAGTAAATCTACACAAGTAAATTGTGGCTGGTCACTTACCCATAATCCAGATCTGGGTTTTATGCTATCTGAGGTAAAGTTGACTGTTTCCGGAAGCCACCATGTCACCACATGCTGGAAAATGTGGTAGGCAGGTGCCATCAAGAAGGTGCAACATTCTAATTAGGAAAAAGCCAAAGTCGTAAAAAACCTCCTTGCTGATGATGTCTTCACAGGGTTGGAGAAAAGCAGGAGTCAATACAGGTGAGGAAGTCACAAGAGCGAAGACTTAGGATGAGGAGGAAACAAGCGAAGGAACACTGCTTTGTTGCAACGTACTCTCCAACCAAATTGAGGCCATTAAATTGTAAAAGGACATGAAAAGAAAATGGCATCAAACACCACATGTGAGAAAACACAAGGGATTGGGGAAGTCAGAAAGAAACCAGGAGAGAAACAGCCATTATGAAAAGGGAAAAGAAAAGAGAATGAAAACCTGAAGTGGACCTCAGGCAGAGGATTGCTATTTTGTAGTTGAAGAGAGAAGGAGCATCAACGAGGAGCCCAGGAGCCTGACAGGAAACAGACCGAGGTGAGAGACTCACACCGCCTGCAGCCGTGGGCTTTGTATGGCATCTTCTGAGCCACGGGAACTAAGGGACCACACAAAGTAGAGTGGTTCTCGGGCACCCAATGCAGCTGAAAAGAAGTGAACACAACAATGGGGCTCAATTTTAAATCTCTCCATTATTTTCTATGGGAGAGTGTTGCACTACCAGCGGTTGTCTATGTGTGGTGCTGGACTTACTCCATGTCTGAACTGGAGTACATTTACAACTGTTTTGGGTCCATTTAGGCCTTAGTAGCTATTGAAGTGCAGTTTTTGAATAGCAATTGACTTACTCTTTTGTTGGTGGGTGTATGCCCCTACCTAAACCCCTCTTTAACACTCCCATTTTGCAGTAAGTATTTCCCATTTTCCAGCCACTTGCATTTTTACTACTAAAATGGAGGTCGACGTATGAGGAGATCTCCGCAGTCAGGGCAGAGATCTCCACACATAAAAGATAGGAGAGGCGGAGGCAGAGACCTATGTCACTGGTTAGTGAATACCATTTTGTAGTACAAGAGTAGTACTATTGTAGTACTACTAAAAGTACAAAATGTACTTTGTGAATAGAGCACATCCTGTTTCACTGCAGTCACAATCCCACATGCATTCATTCACCACCTATTCCATTAAGACAGAGAGCAAAATCAGCCAAACTTCTGACAGTGCTTTATAAAGAGGGAAGACAAACACTAGTAACTTTACCTTGATATATCTTAAATATACCGGGCACCTGAGTTCCCTCTAAGTTTCATGGTAGCGCAGCCACCCAGCATCATTAGTGATACTGCACGTACAAAACTTTGGAGCACGCACACTGTTGAGGTGACAAAAGCTGCTTTATCTTTATTTTATTGATTTTCTGTTGCTGGGGTCAGTCACAAGTGCATCATTGCATGGAACAGAAAAAGCGTTTGTAGTACATGTAAATTATGTGTTGTGAAAAAAGATGTTCGATACAGACAGGCATGCAATATAGATGATGTTACAAGGAACAGAAGGAAGCATGTTCAGTTAAATAAAGGATAAGTGACTTTGTAAAAATAGTTAATTAGCTCCTTGCACTAGCAGAGGATAAGATAGTATAATCACAAATTATATAAAACAACAATTTATGTGTAATAATATAATGAAATAAAGGATGATCCCAGTTAGGCTGACAGAGTTCCGGCTGTTCGCCAAGAACAACAAACAATAACGAGTCCAAACCTGGCTCAGTAACATGAACCTTGACAAATTTGAAAATCCAAATATCACCCAAAGCTAAATCAATTGGATTTACCCTGGACACTGATCTCACCCTCAGGGAGCACATCAAAAAGAAAACTAAGATACCTTGGTATCTGCTCTCTACTAAAGAATGGAAAGCCATTCACCCCAGAAAGCAACTTCAGAACCGCTGTTCAAGCCCTCACACTCTTGCATATAGATGGTGGCAAAACCCTGCTCTACAGCCTCCCATAATCATCTCTGGCCCCACTCTTAATCAATCCATCAGGGAATTTTGAAGCGCACTACTCACCTGTGAGGGTCTCAAGGCGCTGGGGGTGGGGGGGAGGGGAGTAGCTCCGGTTAGTCGAAGAGCCAGGTCTTGAGAGTCTTCTTGAAGATGTGCAGGGTGGGGGTGCGTCTGAGGTTGATTGTTCCAGGTCTTGGCCGCGATGTAGGAGAAGGTTCTTCCACCCGTTCTTGCTCTGTGGATGCGCGGGGGTTCGGCAAGGTTGGCGGATTGGAGATTTCTCCTGGGTACGTGGAAGGAGATTCTATCAGTGAGACATTGGGGTCCGGTGTTGTGGAGGCATTTGTATGCGTGGGTGAGTGTCTTCAAAGTTACTCCCTTCTCGATGGGGAGCCAGTGGAGGTTTCGCAGGTGTTGGGTGATGTGTTCGTGTCAATGGATGCAAGGACGAGTCTGGCTGCGGTGTTCTGTATGGTCTGGAGTTTGTGGAGCAGTGTCTTGTTGATCCCGGCTTAGAGGGCATTTCCGTAGTCCAGTCTGCTGGTTATGAGTGCGTGGGTGACGGTCTTCCTTGATTCTGGGGGGATCCATTTGAAGGTCTTCCAAAGGATGCGGAGGGTGTTGAAACAGTTGGAGGCAACGGCGTTGACCTGTCGGGTCATGGAGAGGGAGGAGTCCCTTAAGGGTATCCTACACTCAACAACAAATCTCATCAAGGGCCTGAAGAAATAGGACTATACTACATCACCCCCACCATGGTGGAACTCCATTGGCTGCTTTTGCTAGCCCACACTCTCTTCAAAGCAGCTGCATGATCGACTAAGCAGTCACAACTAGTACACCTACCTATATGTCTGATAACCTCACCATAACTGGTGACCTTCAGCACACTCGCTGCCAGGTATCAAGATGGGGACCTGGAGGTGCTGCTTACTGTCAAGTCTGGTTCAAGTGTAAAGAACTATAGCCTGTTGGTACTGATTGTCTCTAGGCAGTGCACTCATAGGGTGGTCCACAGACTCTCACATGTCTAAAGAGACATCGGCCATCTTCGATCTTCTAGTATCATTTTCCTCATGGTGTTTAACATCCTTGGTAGGCAATTGTGCTACATTGTTGGTATGGAGAAGTATCCTGAAGTCATGTGTGATTTGAAAACTAACTTTAAACTACTCCTTGCACATTTGTTGGAAATTTTAAAGACTTCATTTGCATGTTCTACTGAGACTTTCTGTGAAGGAACAAAGCAGATTCTTAAGAGGTTTTATCTTATGTGTATCAATATTAATAAACATAGTGCACACTGTATAAGATTTCCAGTGTGTATATATTGCTAAATATAGGGATTCACAGGATGTTAATGGTGTTCCTTATTTTCCAGTTCTTCAGAAGTCAAGAAGAAACAATATTCATATTCCACAATATAGCATACAGTGACACATTTTGAGTGACTTTTTCTAAAGATAGGGAAACATGTAAGTGTATATGCATTTAGCGAGACATTCATGTTTCTTTATATTTAGTTTTCAGAAAGTCTGAGTTAGTTATCAACAGCATACAGAATTGATTATATAGAGATTGGCTAAGATATCTCACTTCACATTTACAGTTAGGATCAGTCTTTCAGTGATAAGTGATATAAAGCAGCTCTTTGCCTTGTAGAGAACAATTACAACCTGCTAATGTCTTTGACCGAAGAAGTGTCTATAAGGCAGAGAGTGGAGTCCTGTGTCTGTCTTCTCTTATTTCATTGCCCTTACTCAGCTTCTACCAATGGCATTCATGTCTTACTATATGTGGTCATTGGTGGGGAAGGTGAGAGCCAAAATAACCTCACTCCTGTTGTATCTTGTGCACAATGTTGGAACAAATCTGACATCTGGACACTGGAGACAAAGAAGTACAAAAAGAAAAAAACAAGGCAATATTCTTCTCCATCTATGCAACAAGGACCTTGAAGAACATCCCTGTATTCTGCAAGACTGCTCCATCCATGGGCCAATGTAAGAAAGAGCCGAAGACACACATCTTTAAAGAACACTATATCATGATGAAGTAACAGTCCAGTTTCACTCTTAGAAAACAGCTAACCTTACAATACCAGGAACAAGTCAGTCAGAATCATACATAATGGATGAACGTCTGAGAATTTACAGCCTATATTGATGTTGAAAACTAGCACCAAAACAAAAATGCTAGGCCTGGGTCAGGTGCTATTACTTAGGGTTGCCATGTTTCTCAAGAAAACAAAATGGGCCATTTGTTTCCATTTTGATATTCTGGAAGGAGGAGTGAAAACACAAAGGAGGGAAAAACAGAAATAGAATGGGTAAAGAGAATGAAAGAAAGCGAGCATTTAGGACCAAATGGGCTAAAAAAGAGGCCCCGGAAATAGAATAAAAAGGAAGAAAGGCAGTAGAAAAAGAGAGCGAAAGAATAAAGAAAAAAGAAGAGAGAAAGGGGAAGAAGATGAAGAGCAAGAGAGATGGAGTGAGAAGTGGAGCAATGATGAAAGTGGGAGAAACAAATGAGAGAGAAGGAAAAAAGAGATGTGAGAGAGAATGTGAAAGAGGACTACAAGGAAAATGGAAGGACGTTTTAATCATAAGATCATATTTAGTGGCTGAACGTGATTTAAACGTACTGTTTTGCATTCCTTTTCAGAAAAAAATCAAACCAATGCAACCCCAATATTCTTGTAAATTAAAAGGCCTGTTTTCAGCTCTGAATACAATAGGTTCACAGATTTAAATTGTAGTGGAGGTGTTTGTCATAAAATGTTGTAATACATTTTGGGCCATATTGTCAAGAACGGGTGATAACATATCGCCGCTTTAGCGGCAGGAAACTGCCGCTAAAGCGGCGATAAGGGGCTTGATAATATGCCCTATAGAATTCCAATAGAAGCCCAGGTTTGATGACCTTCACACCAGAACCTGGGCTTCTATTGGAATTCTATAGGGCATATGATCAAGCCCCTTATCGCCACTTTAGCGGCAGTTTCCTGCCGCTAAAGCGGCGATATGTTATCGCCCGTTCTTGATAATATGGCCCTTTGTCTTTAATGTTCTCCTTGCTATTATTACTCATAGGAATTTTGTAGATTCCTGTACCAGTTCAGGTGGTGGAAGCATCATGCTAATTTTATGTGCTTTATTTGTGTTTTACAGCCAACATCTTTGCAAACATGCCTTGCATTTCACGGCCACAAAAGTGGCTAAGCATATCCGATGAAAGCTGGAAACTTAATATGTGTTATCGAAGATGAACGATGCTTGTAACTTGTTGCATCCTCGCCTGAAAGTATTATAGTTGTCTTCTATGTTAACATCCATTGTGAAAATACAAAGGTGTTCTATCTGGTAAATACAGCATAAACAGATCAATAATCAACTGAGTTTAAAATGCGCCATCTTAGGTTAAGTGCCCTACGTTTTCCTGGGCAGAAATGACCAAGAATCTTGGAAAACTTATTTTTAAGTTTGAGGCCAATCCAAGTTGCTCAATGTGCTGCAGAATGTGCCATCTCCCACTAATTGTTACATATACTAGAAATCCAAATTCTACATCCTACCAGGTCTGCTGCAGTAATAGGTTGTAAAATCAAACGCCTGCAGATAGTGCAAAATGCGGCTGCGAGACTAATTAGGCGAGTGCCGTTTCGCGAGCATGTCTCTCCGCATTTAAAAGCATTACACTGGCTCCCAGTGAGGAAAAGAGTCAAATTCAAGGCTTTGACTTTGGCGTTCCGTGCTATGCATGGTAACTGCCCTATCTACTTGAAACACAGATTGCGTGGTTACCAACAATCCAGAACCTTGAGATCTAATTCCCAAAATCTACTATGTATTCCTCGTTTTAAAAAGGCACGTATGGGTGGTAGATCCTTTACGCTCGGGGCTGCTAAACTGTGGAACTCTCTGCCGAGCAATCTCCGCACTATTGATTCGGAGCCCCTTTTCAGGAAAATGGTGAAAACTTGGCTTTTTAAGGAAGACTGAGGGCCTATGACTTGGCCCTTGAGCGGTCCAGTGCTGTACTATTTTCCGCTTAGCGCCGGGACACCTCTGTTTGAGGTAGCTGTCGCGCTTTACAAGTGTTTGTATTATTATTATTATTATTATTAAAATGTTTTTATTCCTTCTCTTAAGATTCTTTGAGGTAGAACCCAAAAATCCCTGTAAAAATTAATAAATCCTGTTATGGTGAGGCCAAAAATACTATTCCAGAGTGCTTTAAATTGCACCACTTGTCATGTATTTTCCACGTAACTCCTCATTTTGATCTAGTCTTTGAGCCCATTCCCACAACGTTTGGATCAAATTGTGCTCTTGCTATTTGCATATTAATTACTAATAAATCTGGCTCCTGGAGAGATATTTCAATAAGGATTCCTTTTGGCCTGGCAGCAAAAAATCAGCCTTTTCAAACCCCCAAGAAAACTGAACTTCATGTCTAATGCAGGGAAAGAATTCTGTAAATCAGCAGTTGGTTTCATTGTGGAAATAGGTTTGCAGGGAAATGACTCTTGAGAGGGTTCACTTATTTGTTTTAGGAGCTACCAATGTACGTTTATAGTTTGTAGCAACAGATCTTTTTTTCAATCTGATTACTAGAATAATAAATTATAACTTGATATTTCAATGGTATATAGAACATGAGCAGTTTATTATTGGAGCCACGGGCCTCTGTATCTTCTGTATTTTTCACTTTCTCTGCACAAGCTGCTTTTGTAATTATGCTATTTTTACTAGGACGGAAGGTATTTCAGTTTGGTTACTTTAACCACTGATTGACTTGTTTTGTTAATTGCATTTTATTTCGCTTTGTAGAGCTTCATAGCCCCCACAGAATTCAAGCTCATAATTTGGATTTATAGCGTTAAATTGCCAAGCTTACCTGCAGGTGCAAATTATTTACCCCACTGCATAGTCCAAGGTGATATTTTATAGCCAACATGATTACTTAAAAGAATACTCCACGTTGATACTTCGTGGCCAAAATAGCAAATCTAAGGAACAGTTTAGACTCATTTGAGGCTATTTCATTATGTTGCCATATATGGTTTCCCTTATGTAGAGGGGAATTGAAATGTATTTTACTTTCAAAAACATTAAATGTTTATTTGTGGGTAGTTTGGCTGCTGATACAGTGTTCATTTCATGCTGATTTGGGAGCATTTCATGATTTGATTTTGATAAAAATGCAGGGCTAAAAGTGCTTTAAGGTATGCCCTTTTCTACTTATGTGCACTTATTTTGTGGGGGTAACCTACAGTACAAACCAAATATCTACTTTGCCAAGATCTCCCTGCTTCAAACGTTCCAAGAGGCCAGAGGTTATATAAAACTTCACAGGATGTCTCCTTTTGTAGGTCTTCTCTTCAAGACTTTTTGTTAGCTTACAGTGGGTTTAGAGTCCGCCCATTGCTTACCATTGGTTGGCTTCATTGTCACTCTCATTTGGTTAGTTCTTTTTGGTCAGCACGTGCTGGCTACACTTCCTCTTCATGTATTTGCCCCTCCCCTGGAGCATGGGCAACATACTTGTGTCCTTCAGAGCTACTTTTTTCTTTTAGTTGAAGCACTCCATAAGAGTGCACTTGTTTGCAGGTCGTTTCCCTCATAGGGTTTCATCCTACTATGGAGTGGAGAGGTGTGGTGCAGCGGCCAGGGCAGCTGACTTCGGAGCACAGGGTTCACGGTTCGATCCCCGGCTGCGGCAGCTCAGCTCAGCACCATGTGACTCTGGGCAATAGCTCACTTAATTTCCACTCCGGCCCCCAGCGCCTTGAGACCCGTAAGGGTGAGTAGCTGCGCTATATAAAAACGGACTTACATTCCCACCCTCCCATCTCTCTATGTGTAGTTGCTTGCTTCCTCCCACACTCTCTGTGTTGTTGCTGTCCACCGGTTGTATGTCGGTACAACGCAGGTAAACACATTGTATGCCTTTACCACGCATGTTTTTACCTCGAACATGCTTTTAGAACACATGCTATTACCACGCATTGTTTTTATACACAAAAACAATGTATTTGTGAGGGAAGACCCCCCACACTCCCCAACTTACCTTAAATGCGTGGTAAAGTCATGCGTTGTAAAGGCATGCACATGGTAAAAATATGCGTGCTAAAAAATGCATGGTAAAAGCACAACGAGGTAAAAACTTCGTTGTAAAGTCTGTTTCCCCTTTCCACCTACCATCCTTCCAACCCTCTCTGTGCTCTTGCTAAGTGTCTCGGAAAAGAAAACAAGCTCAGAAACAAGATTAAAATTTGATGAGGACTAGGATTTGGTTAATTAATTTTTTTTTAAAGGGAAGGATGGGACGCTGTGGATTTCAAGTAGTGAGCTTATGTGTTTAAAACAGGAGAGAGGCTGAAAAGTTCAGAGAGGCATGACAATATTCAAAACCTAGTTATAGTCACTTGAAAGTTCGATCACCAAAGGTGTCAGGCTGCAGGTGGGATTAGAGGGCAGGAGTCCGCTCAGATGATGTAGTGGTGTGAAATAATTGTCATGAGTAGTTGGGGAGAACGAGAGAGGAGAAGAGCATGTCAAAGGCAGTCAGGAAATCTCTTGATGAACTCAGTTTTAGAAGGAGATAACATTGCTTGCAAGACGTTAGGCTGAGATTGCAGTGCAATGGAGAGAGTTTAATGAGTGCCACACTTTCTGGGAGTGAGGCTGAAGTACAGTGAGTAAGTCAAGGCCACTCCCAGTGCATTTCCTCTGTTTCTTCTTGTTTTTTATAAAGCAATACTACCAAACAAGGCAAATGGACTTGTTCCAAAATGTTGCCATCAGATCTCCTGACCTCCCATATCAAATGATTCCTCTATTTACTTACTGACTGTGTTTTGGTGGAAAGGGTCAACTTGCAATATCTGTCTTCTGAGTAACATGTTGTTTCCTCATTACCATGATTCCCTTTGATTTTTTTCATTGGGCCGCTGATGGCTTACGAGTCCTCCTCCATCACTGTAACACGAAGATGTTGTAACAGCCATTCCATTCTTCCACTGGCACAGGACTTAATTCCCCGTGACCTGCAGAGGCTCCTGCAACTCTCTTCTTGTCCAGCAGTCAGTGCTCCTGGAAGGTCTAAGAAAGTAGAGGTGACTAGTTATTGAAAAGAAGACAAACATTAGGTATGCTGTGCGTTTCCATCCAGCAGCACCGATGGTCAGGCAGCAACTGCCGACCACAGAATCTTCACTTCACCTCCCACCAACATTCTACACCAACATTCTGCCCCACCAGCACACCAGAATATTCCACAAACCCCGTACATCCCCTTCACTTATCACCTAAAAATGGCAATATGTTCAAAATTCCATAACTCAAAAAATAAAATAAAAGCATATAACTTACATTATAGTGCATGACAATAAATATAGATGTTAACTTCAACCAACCCTAAGAACAAACAGGAGTTTTACAGATAAATACAATTTCCTAGATGAATGTTATAAAAAAATTTACAAAGCATAATCTTTGAACTTTTGATTGCCGAATGTCTCTCTTACTGAACAACCGTGGGTATGATTCTCCACAAGTTGTAACCAAATGGACAATTTTTCTGCCCTCAACTTTTCACCCACATACTCAGCTTTGGACTCAGGCATTACCACCATTGCTTTCGTTCCACACTTCACCACCCTCCAAAACCACCACCTGGTCTTTGGCATCTTTAACTAACATGGGTACAGAAAACTTCGAGTGACCTTTTTGAACTTGACAAGGAATTTTAATTCTTACATTATCCTCAAATTTGACCTGCACTTTACTACTTACCTCCCCCTTGCCATTGGCACAATACTTTTTTTGTACCTTGTTCCATACATCCAACACGTTTTTGAGCCTTTCTGAGTTTACACACTTTTTTCCCGTCCATTCTTTGTTCAAATGAGACCCAGCAACTCTGCCTCTCAACAAAGAAAAAGGAGCGATACCTGCACTAATAGGTAGGGATGTTCTCATTGCCAGTCGCTGCTGGCATGTCTTGTGGGTGGGGGGGAGTCGCGCGGGGGTGTTAATTTAATTAATAATAAAAATATATATTTAAACCTACTTTACGCCGGCCGGTTCCCCCGTCTTCAGGAAGGAGGCAGCCTCCCTCCCCTAAACCAACCACAATGCTCCAGTGGAGTGTTGTGATTGGTCGGGGCGCCACCCAGGAAGGGGCTTATGGAGAGGCCATGTTCTCCATGTAGGCTGCATTGCAGCCTGCATGGAGAACTATAGAGTGCGCATGACTGGTTTGGGCGGCCCCAGAGGGCCGACCAAACAGTCAGCGCCCTCAGCAGTGGGCACACCACTCCTCCCCTGCCCTGGAGCAGACTTTCCCACCCGCCTGCCCCCAACCAAATCCTTGTGCTTTCTCGCAGTGCGAGAAGCAGAAACATAAAATGGTAGTTATTATTATTTTATGTTTCTGCTTCTCGCACTGCGAGAAAGCAGTGGGGCGACGCTCCTCCGCCCTAGTGGAGGAGCCGCCCCTGCTCATTGCCCATAGCATGTCCTTTATTACTTTTTTCCAACACAAACTATTTGCCAACGCCTTTAGTGGTGCTGCTGACTCTCTCGACAAGACCGTTACTGCTAGGATGATACAACAAAGTTCTTGCATGCTTAATACAATTCTCGCCTCAATAATTCACACATCTCCTTGGACACCAATTGCATTCCATTATCAGTCAGAAGTTCTGAAAAACATTAATGACAACACTACTGTTCACATGATTTACAAATTCCACTTCAATCCGCTCAGATATATAATCCACCAACACTAATGCATATTTGGCCGAAGTACCTAAAACTCCTAAAGGACCGGACACATCGAATGCTAACTTACACCAAGGTACTCCATTACTGGGCTCAGGAGTAATTGGGGACAGTACAGTAACCTGTGTTTTATCACTCAACACACACTTGCAACACTCTCTCACATAATGCTCCTCAGCTTTATCTATCCCAGACCACCAAAAATCTTCTCTGATCCTACGTTTCATGGCATTCATTTCAATATGTCCCTCGTGGGCCAGACCCATGACTTTGGATCTAAGACCCTGGGGAACACCAATCGCTCACACCTTTGCAAAATCTTCTCTGATCCTACGTTTCATGGCATTCATTTCAATATGTCCCTCGTGGGCCAGACCCATGACTTTGGATCTAAGACCCTGGGGAACACCAATCGCTCACACCTTTGCAAAATACAATCAACTGAGGACAATTCATCTGCTGAACTCCAAAATGAAACTAGACCTTCATCCAAATCCTTGGATTTGGGCCACTGACAGGAAACACATTTGATGGCCATTTTCAAAACATCATCCTCCTCACCCGCTTGCGCCCACTCATCCTCTGACAAGGCCTTGTTCGTGACTTCATTAGCAGCACACACAAACTCCAACACCCCTTTTTTGGATTCCTCCTCATCCAGTTCACCTTCTGAAGTTAAACAAAATAAACAATCAGCTGCAACATTTTGACTACTGGGTACGTACTGCAAATTATTCTGATACTCTTGTAAATGGTTTTGCCATTTAGCAATGTGAGGAATAGCCCATCCACCTTTACTTGTAATGAATAAATCAACTAGTGGTTTGTGATCAGTACATAAAATGAGCCCCCATACAAAATTCCTGAAATATTGCACACCCCACCACAAACCCAAAGTCTCCTTTTCTATGGTGGAATACATGGATTCAGCCCCACATAGTGTCCTAGATGCAAATGCAATTACCTCCTCTCTAGCATCACTCCTTTCCTGCAGAAGCACTGCTTCAAGCCCAGATTGCTTGCATCAGTAGTAATTATACATATGTCACAAGTATGAATGATTTCAAAGGGCGAGTAGAAACAATATCCTTCTTGATTGACACAAAAACCTCATCACACCTGCCATCCAACACATACTTTGCATTTCTCTTTAGCAAATCGTGCAGGCAGGCAGTTTTACTGGCAATCTTTATGAAAATTTGGTATAATACTCTATTAGACTAAGAAATGACCTCAACTGATCCTCATCCTTGGCCGCTGGTGCCTCCTCAATTACACTCATGATCTTCATTTTGGGCTCTACACCCCTTTCGGGCACATGATGACTTAAATAATCCATTCCATTTTGATAAAATTTACACTTTCAGGGTCAGATCGGGTACTTTAAATATTTCCGAAACTCTTTCTAACCTTTCATAATGTTCACAATCCTCTCATTGATAAATTAAGATATTGTCCTGAAAACTTGCAACCCCTGGAAAGTCCTTAAAAGGTTTTTCATAAGTCTTTGGAACATCGAAGAGGCAGAGGCCAGACCAAATGGTATGTGCCTGTAATGATATGCCCCCTCAGGTGTCACAAACAACATAAGATGCCTTGATTCCTCACACAGTTCAACTTGGTGCTATGCTGCAGACATGTCAAATACGACAGCTCTCTTGAGTGTGGCCAACAATTCATTTATATTTAGAAGTAGTTGTTGGTCAGCCCAAATATTGGAGTTCAAGTCGCACAAATCTACGCACATTCTTAGGGTTTTATCAGATTTGAATGCTAATACTTCAGGGGCCATCCACTCTGAACCCTCATTGGGTTCAATGATACTCAGTTTGCACAATCTGTCTAACTCTGATTTGAGTTCAGTCCTAAAGTTAATGGTCACCCTCTGTACTTTCTTTCAACACAATGTGATACTGAAATCCAATCAGTTTTCCTAGTTTATCCATAAAAACTCTGGGATATCTGCTGACCCATTTACATTCATCATGTTACATACCTCATTATTATAAAACTCCCCAAGTTGTTACTTGGACAATACAAGTTCTGGATGATTGGGATCTAACATCATGTCCAGGTCAACTTGTTCAAGCCACCCTAGTAAATTTGAACACTTCTCGGTCACATATATGGTGCCACTGGTTGTTTTGTTAAAACCAAGCGTAGCATTAAACTGGCCCTAAACTTCAACTCTTTTACCACCATATGCAAAATTTGAATTCAGTAATCTTTGAGGTTTGCATTTTTTAGTTTGGATAATTCAGACTCATCAATCAAAGTGAAAGGTGTACCTGAATCAGCCATCACTTTCACCTTGACATCATTAACGATGACGTCGCACATAGGTGGCTCCCTCCTTGTCACAGTACCTATGGAAGCTATTGAACAACTTCATCTTCCTCCACATTAGCTGAGGATAACATTAATATCACATTATCCTCACCCTCAGGCATGCCCTCACCTAGGGATTTTACCACTATGTCCTTAACACCTGTTTTCTGCTTTCTGCCTGACATACACACTCTGGCACAATTACCTCTTTTGTCACACTTAAAACAAGATTGATTCACAGCAGGACAACTTTTCCACTACTCCCATGCAACTTGCTACCACAGCTGAAACACAATACACCCACTTTCTCAAGTGCTCCCTTATTACTAATGCAATCGTCAAATGATCAAGATTTGTCAAAACCAGTCTTAGTGTTTTGTCCTTTTGTTTGACAATCTGATGCACCTCTTGAGTTGTCCCATTTCCACTCATTTGCTTCGTATAAGGCTCAGAATGCTCAATACTCCTAGCAATAGTTAGAGCTGTTTCTAAACTAGGGTCCTTCGTGGACAAAAGCCTCTCTTTAATTATTTGTTGTTGCTTGTTTTTTCAATTAGTTGATCAAGTATAATTTCATCTTTGAGATCCCTATAATTGCAAATAGAGGCCAACCAATGTAATGCCGCCACAAAGTCATCAATGGGCTCACCAAGCACTTGCGAATGTTGTAAAACTTTATGATGTTCCAGTACAAAACTTTTCCTAGGATTGAATCTTTTACTTTAATGTTTTAATGACAGAAGCATATTTATCAACAACATCATTGCCATCATCTTACTCTCCAGCACCAACTCTAATGATCACAGTTTCTGGAGAAAGTGTTTTAATAATACTCCTGCCTTCAGGATCTAAGTTGTACACTAATAAAGCCTTCTTTTTTTAGCAGTAAAGCCTGTCACAGTCCATGCACGATGATGAACTTGTGAGTTACTGTAATGTGGACAGTGTACTGGTGAATGATAGCTCTCCCAACAATCAAACGACTGTCAAAAAGTCATCAAAGTGAATTTTCTCAGGTTAGTAGGACACAAAAACTCTCCCCAAACAAAGATGGCCACCAAAATATGCTTGCGCAGCTCAGCGCGAATTTCCATGGGAATGTGGGCTTGTTCCAGAAATGTGGCACCCACGCATCACTGCATGAGTTTCTAAAAGAACTTGAGCTTTCAAGCCAGTTATGCAACGCCTGCATGCATGGATAAATCCATTGATCCCTGCAATATTTATGCAAGACATGGCTCCAAACCATGCTCCTGACTCACCAACAATCAGATGATGTCCAAAGGCAGCGACTAAATCAGCCGCTTACCAGAAGTGATGGCTGACACAGGTTCAATTGCCTAAAACTTGCAGGGCCAGGAGAGACCTGCAGAACTTTGGGATGATCACAACAGCCAAGGGATGTCGGGCTACATGTAGGATACACCAATGCTGTAGCTCATTGCCACTGAAAAGACAAACATCAGTAAGCCTGCGGTGCATTTATTCCATCCAGCAGCACTGATGGTCAGGCAGCAACTGCTGACCACAGAATCTTTACTTCACCAACGTTCTATCCAACATTCTGTCCCACCACCACACCAGAACATTCTACAGCATACAGCACGGGCAATTGGGCAGCTCACTTTATTCATTGGCTAACTTCACTCTGAGTGACTGCACAAAGCCTGTGCACATTATTCACATCTGTCTCAAAATAGTTCCTTATTTATTTATTTTTTAATTGTTTTTACGGTTTGAGGTAGCATACATTTGGACCTATGGCATTAGAGCATCAGAATATTTAACACATTATATTTTTTGGGGAAGAGGGAGATTGAGTGATTTGCTGAGCATTACAAGATATTGAGTTGAGGCCAAGATTCAAGCCTGGTCCATCACTTCAAAGGTCGACATTTCTAGCTGCTAGACCACATCTCCTGTTTTTTATTTCATTTTTTTTCTGTTACCTTGAAATACTGGCTGTTTATTTTGTTTTCATTTTGGGTGCCAAGTAACATGGTGATTTATTTTCCATCTCCTTTTTAGGTTTTTCCTGCACAGCGCTTGCTCTGAACTTGCGAAGTCTTTTGTATTTTCACTTGCACAACGTTTGCGCTGAGCTTGCAAAGTCTTTTGTATTTAAAAAAATCTTGAAAAGTGCTTCCAGCCTGCCCTTACTTTCCATTTGTTCCTATGGTTGTCACTCTGTTTTCCTTGTTTTTAGTTGGTTGCAGCATGCTATTTCCTGCTGTGTTCCGCTTTCTCTTTGTGTGTTTTCTTATCAGTGGAGCTTGGACCAAGTACTGCCTTTGAACTTTTCCTCCTACTTATATAGCACTACTTTTTTCTTTGTGCTCAAGCGTGTTTCGTGACTGCATGACTATGCTATATGCACTCTAGACCTCCACCCTCTTTTGGCTGTGTTTTTACTTCGAGACCGCTGTTTGGTTTTTTATTTTATTCTTCTTGGTGTGGGGCCCGTCATCTTCCTGCTCCTAATGACCGAGTTTTTTTCCGTGCACTCTCCCTGTCCTCCTCTGGCTCACTCTGGCTCGAGCTGTCCCGTGCCCGCACGAGCATGCATTGAATACTGTTTTTTTTTAGTTACCAGCATGCACTCATACCAGTCTAGTTACCAGTCTAGTTACCAGTCTGCAGGAAGCCCCTCTCCTTCTGCAGGCAGTGTCTTTCCTTCACCCCGCCCTCCGTGGAGTCACCGCCCACGTGCATTCCTTTATATCTTGAACATTGTTGGTCCCTGTGCGTATGGAGTGCTCTGTCTGCATACATGCAGGTAGGAGTGATATGTCTGTCACAGTGTGCAGTGTGCATGTGTAGAAGTTGTATGCAAAATACAAAAAGCCAAAATGTTTTGCTTTGTCAACGCCTGCTCGTGAGTTGGATTTTATTCGGTTGTATGACGTTACAACGCATTCCGTTGCAACGCATGCCTTTACCACGCATGCGTTACAACGGAATGCCTTTCCTACGCATAACCTTTACCACGAATATTCCTTTACCAAGCATTCTTTTACAACGATTTTCGTTGTAAATTTATGCATGGTAAGGGCATACTCTTGGTAATGGTTATTCCCCCACCCCTAAACCCTTCTTACATATACCCCTCCCCTCCCCTTAACCTTTAAATCGGACCTCTTCTTTTTTTCTTCTTTTTTTTTCTTCAAATTCCCCTTACCTCTCCACGTCGTGGCTTCTTCTTCATCTTCCTTGTTGACGTTGAACGTCGTAAAGAGGAAACGGCAGTGTCTTTCCGTTTCCTCTTACGACGCCGATTGCCTCTTCTTCGCTTCTTTTTCTGGTGAGTTTTTTTTGGGGGGGGAAACCCCCCCCATGCCCCCTTTTTTTCACGCGTTTTTTTTGGGGGGGGGGGAGACCCCTCCAAGCCCCATTTTTTTTTTTTTGCCTTTAGCACACATGCCTTTACTACGTATCTCGTAGTAAAGGTATGCGTGGTAAAGGCTTCCATTGTAACCACGCATGCGTTGTAATGCATGCGTGGTTAAGTTATGCGTGGAAACGGCCTCGTTGTAGTGGCCGTTTCCCATTTTATTCCACTGTTTGTTGTGTTAAATTTACATTTTAATTACACAGCAATGAGTTACCGTACTGTACGGCATTACATTCTATTGCTATTTATTTTGATTTTTGTACTTGATTTTTACATGACTCAAAGGGGAAAAAAGCGCTATGATGAAGCCAGCAGTGACCACATCATAGCACTTTTGTTTTTATTCACCACTTGCCCTCCTCTGTTGTGTTTTATCTTTCCTGCAGTAGATAGTGATGCAGCTCCGCTGCCCCTCCTACACCCATGCCTGCTCCCCACAACTCCGGTAAGCACCTGCTTCAAAGGAAGGTAGCTAGCGATGCAAAATGGCCGAGGGGGCAGACATTGAGGAGGAATTTCATCAGGTAAGGCTGGAGATGTTTGGGCTGAAAGGGTACAGCTCGGGCCTTGTTTTCTGTGGTGTCCTTTTCTTCAGTCTGGACTGCCTCAAGTCCTCCCCTTTTAGTGGCTATGCCAGCATTGCGACTGCGCTCTTAAGATTAGCCCCTCTAATGAAGTCCTCTAAAGACAAAAAACGCACTTGTGGATGCCCAAAATGGGTCTGAGATCAGAGCGCCGCTACTCCACATTTTCCCGCCACTGATGGTCCATTTAATACCCATGGCACCGCATTATTATCATATAGCCTAGTTTCTACCCTATAATATTGGCGCCTTTGATCATCTCTTTTACCACTGCATCATCTATTCCCCTTGTTATATGTCCCTACATACATTGATTTTCTGGCAAAACTGGCATTCGTTATGGTCCAGTCGTGATAGAAATACTTACTGAAAGCATCTAGTTCTTATGACTCTGTGACCAGAGGCAGTTAAGTGGGATGCCCCGGGACAAGCCTTGCACAGATCAGATACCACTATTGCCTTCATAACCTTCCTATAAGATGGTGCTGGTCAGTAGGCCCATTTTTTTCCTACCACCCTGCAGGTGTTGCTCATTATCAGTGTTGAGAAATTCAACGGTTAACTACATGAGATTGTACCTCATGCCCAGGAGTGGCCCGTGCAGGTAAGAGTGGTGGGGTGGTGAGGCAGGGTGGGGGAGATTCGACAGACAAAGCTGAGGGAAAATTAAATAAATAAATAATTTTCCCTCCTCGTTGTATGTTGAATTTCCACCCCCACCCAGCACCACCATCCCACCGCTCTTACCTTCACGGGCCGCTCCTGCTCATGCCTTATTTCCACAGCGCTACACTTTCTGTCCCACTCTAGTCTAGAGGGTTCTCGTTCAACTTGATTTATCCCTTTAACAGTGCTTTTCGATGTTTTAATTTCTGCTGTTTTCTTCCTTGCCCTCCTGTCTCTCTTGAGTTATGTCTAATTCAGCTGATGCAAAATAAATCCCAGTTCCAATAAATATGTGCTGGTACATAGTACTTTTAACCACCTAGACAAAAAAATTAAAAATAGGTTTAAAGCCCACCTATTACTTACCAACACTTACCATTAGCGGCCTTTCACGTCACTCTTGTTTCCTTTCTAAAAACTTTGACAACGCCAATAGATCTTGCATAGGCGAAACCTATTGGATTTGCCAATGCTTGTTAAAGGTTGTGTTATAAAGTGACACCGTAACATTGTAGCTGTCTGGGATTTGAATGCTTCTGTAAGTGGTAATTTACTCTTATCTCTTTCATAAATAATAATATTAAAATGCACGGCACAACTGAAAGGCTTGTTATTTAAAAAAGATATGACTACTAAAACAGCCACATTAGTGAATGTTTTTAACGTTTTTTGCAAGCACATGGCAGTCACAAAAGAATTCTCCAGACCCTACATTCCCGCAAAATAAAGGTGCCAGTGATGCATACGAGCCGTTCACTCCTTAAAAACAATTAGTTTCTCTTTTGGCATACATCCTGGGCAAAACAAGTGCATTTCCCCTGAAAAAGCTTTCCAGCTCGCTGATCTTTTCGGGTTTTACTTGGGGTTCACAAAACACATTCCTTTTTTCCAGCAGAATGGCGTCAATAATACTTCTCAGGCGGAAATCCCTTGCCTAGAAATTTTCCTTGTGCACACTGCTGGCACGAAACGTCCCCTTTGGTTTCCTATTGAGGAAACAGTCCAGAAAACGCGTGCTATTTGCTATTTCGTGAAAACAGATAGAGAGGTTTCTACTTTCCGTTATATTTTTTTCTGGTCGATCATATTATGTGTCAGGGCTTGGAAAAACATCATAGCCGAGCACACAGTGCCACCTGCTGTCTAAAGCGGTGATCGCAGTTGTAAAAAAATAGCATAAAGGCTTCAGATTAGTAACAATCTGCAAAACGTCTGCATTTCAGCTTTTCTGCAAGTTTGTCATTGCGGATATTTGCTGGCAAGCAGCACAGAATCATTCAATGTACCATCTACATCTACTACTACAATGTGTGGCTATTCCTTCAGTTTCCAAATTGAGGCAGAGTGTGTGTATTGTCCTGGAAACCGCAGTAAGGCGTCAGATCAGGAATGGCATGCTGGGCTGTTAATTTAATTTGATCTTATGTTAATTTTTATTTGATATCGCGCACGTATCACCCCGAAAGGGTGCGACTTGGGTGTGTGTAAGATATAAGAGACACACTCTATGGTCACCCTAATTCACACATATAATATGCACTGTGTACATGCACTCCTTATACATGTCACCATCACACCACCCACGTCTCTTACCACAGCTGTTCACAGAAAGTTGGCTTTATATTAAAAGGCAGGCACTATAGGTTGGCGCTCTTAAAACAACCGAACACAGCCTTGTGCATATTGCAAAATGCTTTGAAATGGACATGTTTATTAATAGGGAGCCAGAGGACAATCTGTGAGGGGAACCCCATATGGCATCTGAAAAACAGAGGGCTCATAAGGCTTCAAAACCACCTGGAAAGTCCAGTCTTCCAAGAAGGAGCAAAATCAAGATAAGGTCCTGTCCTGGATGCCAATATCTGCTGGCCTGAGAATAATGGGATATGAAAACGGATCGAATACCTCACTCAAATCCATGAGTGTGGCAGTTCCTTCACAATCCGGAACCTGCATACTGTGCTCAGTAAAATAAACTGGACAATAATTTGTGAATATAATTTGTTATTCCTGCTTGTTGAATATTTGCTTTCTCTCCCAAAGGCTATAAAGAATAACTTATTTGTATAAATGGAGGGCCTCATTTATGAGGTTTTGCAGTAGGGCAGAGCCACAGGACTTCGTTCATGCGCTGCCCAATGGCAAAAGAAAAGGGCAGGAATGTGCCGTATCCATCAGATACGGCGCATTCCTGTCCTTTTCCCCTACGCCGGCGCACAATGGGCTGCTGTGCGCCAACGCAGGCACCTTTGCACCATGGTGCAAGGGTGCCTGTGTTGCGGGGATGATTGTTTTTGTGCAGGAAGGGAAACCCTCCTGCACAAAAACAATCACAAGAGGCTTTTTCCACTTTCTATGTGTGCTGCACATAGAAAAAGGAAAAACGAGGAGAAATAACAATATTTGTCCTCGTTGTGCCACCCTTGCGTAAGTTTTTGGCGCTGCCTCAGATTTACGATTTCTCGTAAATCTGGGGCAGTGTCAAAAAGGAGCGGCGATAGTGAAGAGGTAAGCGGAGGTCCCCTTCCGTGAGACACAATCACGGGGACCCCGCGCCGGCGAGGGGGAAGCTTTGGGGGGAGTCGGGGGTCACAAGAGGCACCAGGTGGACGGGGGGAGGATCCATTCCCGCCCCGCCTGACCCCAAAATGGCCGCAAATCGTGGCAGAGTTGCACGAAGGTGGGCCAGGCAAGGGCTGTGCCTGTCCCTAAAATGGCGCCCGGAGCGAGATTTCGTTGCTCACATCAGGGTCTCTACAGCGCAAAAGACTAGCAATGGGACTGTTTTTTACACTTAGTCCCACGACAGCCTTCACTCACACCGAGAGAATTGCGTGGGGCAACAGCTGAGTGCCCTACAACCCCGGGCCTACACATTCTATATGCCTGACCTTAAGATGGCTGTCCTGGCCTGTCCCCTGGAAGCATTGCTATCGAGAGCATATCAACCCTACAGTAAGTCTTAGCTCCTAGTAACTCCGGGATGGGTGCTGCCAATTAATCTATGACGATGCCCCCCGGACTGAAACCCTGAACATTGTACTCACCTCGGAGCCGGATCAACATGTCCCATGCCCGGTGGAACTTTGATAGAACTTTCGATGGACCTTTGACGATGCCCCCTGGGCGGATACCTAAACTGTTTGTACTTACCTCGGTGCACGAGCAACCTTGGCCGATGCCCGGTGGAGCTGTCATATGCAGCTATAGAGGAGTCTGGCCCTGGTTTCACCCCCTCGGCCGTCACCTACCCAGCCGGTCATCTGACATTGTTTTCCTCGTTTCCCCGTTGTGTTTCCTTCCCTCCCCCTCCTCCTCCCTCCGTGATTCATTGATTTAATTGATGTAACTATGTAACCTGTAACTCTGGGCGGATACCAAAACTGTTTGTACTTACCTCGGTGCACAAGCAACCTTGGCCGATGCCCGGTGGAGCTGTCATATGCAGCTATAGAGGAGTCTGGCCCTGGTTTCACCCCCTCGGCCGTCACCTACCCAGCCAGTCATCTGACATTGTTTTTTCTCGTTTCCCCGCTGTGTTTCCTTCCCTCCCCCTCCCCCTCCTCATCCCTCCGTGATTCTTTGATTTAATTGATGTAACTATGTAACCTGTAACTCGCTGATCCTCATGTAAAGCGCTCTGATACCTCCGTGTCTAGCCAGCGCTATATAAAACTTTTCAAATAAAAAAATAAATAAAATAAAAAGCCATGGATGTTGCTGGGAACGCCCCCAGCAACACCCATTGCACGCCCATTGCACGCCCCTTTAATGCAGAAAACTGTGTTAAAGGGAACAATATTTATGAGGCAGAATTAAGCCAATAAAAGTGGTTTAGTGCTGCCTGGTAAATATGGAGCAGGCTCCTGCGCCATGGAACATCACAAAAAGTGACGTTCCGGCGGCGCAAGGGGTCTCATAAATAAGGGCCTGAATGTACATTGTTATTTTCTCACTAAGTACAACTTATTTTTAAATTTATTCCAGGTGAACCACCGTTCTTATATAAAAAGAATGGTCAGTGTGGGATGTTTTTGGGCCAGCAATATATGGGCTGATTTTGTAGCCAAAGTGAGCTGGTTCATTAATGCTTAGTGCATTACAAAGGTGAAGTCTGAAGCAGATCAGCAGAACAGTTCCTTGTGTTAAAATTCTGTCATATTGCCGCTAGGTGGTCTCACAATGGCACTGTTGGGGTCCAGCCTTTACACCACAATATGACAGAACACTTTCCACCACTGTGCTTTCTCAGCTTGACATCACACCCCAGTCCAGAGTTCCCCACCATCTTCCTTTAGTATCATGGTCCTTCTAGTTCCTTTTGCCACCAAACACTGCCTAGATCATGTCCGGGTGGTGGAGTTTTGTTTTATATCTTGGCTCTTGGACCCTACAATTATTCTGATCCTTTCACACATGCATTAAGGACTTTTATTTTTCTCTGCTCTGATCCACACTCTGCTCCAGACTTTCCTACCAAGACTCCATCAGATTAACTGTTCATTGCCTTATTGAAAGAACATTTTACTTCACAGAGATCACTTTCCAAGGAGCATACAAACAATCATTTGTGGTAGTGTGTCTACCTTTTTCCTACCTGTACCTTTCTGTTGTTTGGAGTGTATGTTTGTCTAGTTTTTCTAATTTCTCTTTTGACAGCCTTTCCCAGTTCATGTCTAGTTTCCTGATCATAGTGAGTTCCAATCGCCTCCGGCCCTCAACTTCTGCCCTGCTCTCCTTTCCAGCTTTCCAGCACTCTCTTGTGTATACTAAACCTCTTCTCCTGAATTGCCTTGTCTTTGCAGACTGCAAGCACTTCCTTTTATTTAGCTATGTCCTGATCTCGGCAGAGTTCCTGGCTTTAGAGCTGCTAATCCAAGGGAAGACAACATGTGCACAAGAAGGTTGGAGGGAAGGCACACACACGTCCATCTCTTGAACTGGATGAGCTCATTGATGTGTCTTTCAATGCAACACTAGCCACTAATTTACCCCCACATCCCTTGAGTGGCCAATCCAGATACCCTTAGTAAAGATATCTTAAAACACTATTTTGTCTTGTACAATATTACTGGCTCAAGTACTCTAAAATCATCACATCCCACAAATGTTCCAAACAATGTGCATTACAAGTACTACTAAAATAGCACAGCTTGAAAAGTTTAAAATTTGAATTTGTGAATGTGACTCACTTTCCTTTTGGAAGTGTCTACTGTCCCTGCATTTATAAGGAAAGTAGGCACCCAAAAAACGTATGTCCCTGCAGATGGGAGGGTGTCAGTGTTGCATCAGCAATAGTCAGACCAGCTGTGAGCATCAGTGATCTTTCACGGCAACACCACATGCCAAACGAACTGGATTAGGGGGTGATACATCTGTATGAATAAAATTAACTGCTGTGGTTCCTGTTGGACTGGTGACAATTGAGTATATGGAGATATAACCAAGTCCTACTTGGACCTCAGGTGTCCTGTGACACCTCAGTGGTGTCACAGGAAAGGCAGATCAAGACAGGCAGAGCGAGAGAGTGAGAGAGACAGAAAGTCAGAGAGACAAAGACGTGGATAGACAAAGGCACAAAAAGAGACATGCAGAGAAAGAGATTCTGAGAGATAGACAGAGAGACACAGAGAAAGGAAGAGAAGTGAAAGCCATGGAGACACAGACAAATACAGGGAGACATAGAACAGTAAAGGTAGAGGGAGACAGGAATGGAGGAGAGACAAAACAAGGTGGAAAGACTGGCAGAGAGAGTAACAGAAAGACAGGGAGAAATAGGTACAGACAGAAAGATGGGGCAAGATAGGACAGAAAGGCAGGGAAACACAGAAAACAGATACAGAGAAAAGCAAAAAGACACAGAGAAAGACACAGAGATGGGGAAATGGCGTAAGAGGGATAGGAGGAGTGAAAGGCAAAGAGTCTTTTAAAGATAGGGAGAGACAAGAGGGCGAGAGAGAAAAAGACAAGACAGAGAAACCTAGCAATATAGAGAGATGGGTGAAGGGTCAGGGATAGAGAATGAGTTGAGACAGAGTGAAAGAAAGAAAGAAAGAATGACAGGAACAGACAGGGAAAGGGGGTGAGAAAAAGACAGGGAGTGACAGACAGGCGAGAGAGAGACACATAAAACAACCAGGAAAGCGAATTAAAGTGAGCAACAGACTCACCCTTAACTGGAACTGTCAGCTGTGTATCTCCAAGTCCTTCTGGGTCTCCCTCTCCCTGCTCCCATAGTCTAAGTGATATAAATCATAATCCATCCCAACATCTGTGGTGACAGAAATGTATTCTGTTACTGTGCACAATCAGACCCCACATTTGCTGCAACAGAAACATGTTTTTTGCAGAATCTGACCGTACACCTCTGGGCATAGCAATCTCTACCACTTCTTCTGTGTGCCTTGGCCTGTGTTTTCATCACTACAAAAAGTGGCTTATTAATTAGGGTGGGTGGGAGTCCACCAAAAGGAATAAGGTCACAAACCTCAGTCAAACCTTGTCGCCACACTTGATTGTTATTGCACGTTGCAGACAGGCTTAACTAAGAAAAATGTGTAAACTATTTAGCAGTAATACAACAGTTAAAAAGTCAAAACACAACACAATAATAATCCAACAGCCAAATTAGAACAATAAAGACAAATGTAAGGAATAAAATGACACCATAATGACAAAAATCCAGTAAGGGGAACCAAACATTATTTTCTTTCTAAAGATTTAAGGCAAAACGGGCCAAGAAAAAGTTAAATATCAAGCAGTAGTCACTATTCATAGTTGACCAGGACCTAGGCACGATTTCAGACCAACCACGATGGAGCACAGGTCGGATACATCAAGTGGGTTCATCCTAGCTAAAGATTTTACCTTCTTACTTACTCTCTGAAATGGAAGTCAAAATCCTCCAGCAGGGCGAGGTGCAGGCTGTACATCCTGAAGTTCTCTCAAAGTGAACAGCCACTAGATGAGGTCCCACTGAGGCATTGATTTTGGCAGGGAAAGCTCAGAGAGGGAGAAGTTAAAATTTTTCCACCACCAAAGACCTTGCTTCGGACTTTTTGTGCCTTCACCCAGTCAAGATTTCTACCTTTAGACTTTGGGACTTATTTAGAATTTGGTGGATTGGTTACTTCATCACAAGCATGACAGCTATCCCGTACACTTTATTACAAGTGCAGTACATGCTACGGCACTTGTAATGAGGTGGATAGGATATCTGTCATGTTTGTGATGAAGTATACATCTGCCAAACTCTAAATCAGGCCATTAGTCTTTTTTAAGGAGCTCAGAATCCTCCAGCAGGCCTGAAGCTACATTCAACGAAGTTGCTTTGAAATCAGACACATCAGCTGTGACATCTTGCTAACACTCTGGAAGTCTTGGAAGTCCAAAAATGTTCCCAACACTCAACTTTTCAGAGTTTCTGAAGCAGCTCCTCTTGGTCACTTCTAAGGCTGCCAGGGCCATAGTGACAGCATTTAGGGGCTAGAACTCACTCCTGCAGAGGCCAATAGCAGGGTCCTGTCCACTTCTTGTTGCTACTGGTCATCTGGGCACTTCAAGGAAAATGGCCCCTTGCAGATTCTTTTGCCCCTGTAGCCACACAGGAAGTCAGCCAACTGACCAGTGCAGTCCACTTCTTAGACCTGGGTGCAAGTGGGAGCACATCCAGCTCTTCAGGTGTCAAACAGGACTCAAACAAGTCCAGACCTCTTCTATTCTTTGAGGACCAGAGAGTGTTCTCATGAACCGTGGATGAAGGGCCATCTTTGTGGGTTTCAGTCAACAGTGAGCGGGGGTGAACCCTGGACTCTTCCTAACCAATTAGAAAAACCGTTCCAGGCGCAACCCTTCTCACTTTTGCAGTATAGCCTATCTGCCTTACTGCAAATTATTACACAGTGCACTAATCCGAGGAAAATCCAACATGTCAGAATATTTCTGCCCGAGAGGAGCTTTATGCTAGTCAGCAGTGTGTTTAAGGAAATTACCAATCCCCTGCTCCTCAGCCACACCAAACTGGTTCTAGGACCAGCTCCCCCTCCCACTGGGCAGGTGCCAAACTGGCTACAGAGGGATTAGGGATCAAACGTCTTCTCATCTGCTGGTCTACCTTTACACTTATCTATGAATGGGCAGGCCTCACCCTAGTCCCTATCAAGTTAATGATGTTCTTTAACACCTCCCAGCTGCCCTTCCTGAGATGTCTGTCAAAACATTACAACCAGGTTTCCTGTGAAAGGTCTAAGCCATTTTTTCTGCTCTGGAAGCAGTTTTCATACCTCATTAAGGGGAAGCACTGGCAGGGCCATCTATCAGCAGGCTAATGCTAATTAGCTTACTGGAGGCTCATGCAGATAAAGTGTAACTTTTTAAAAGTCACTTTGCTTAAAATTTGTATAAAAAACATACTTCGCCAATAAACTGGATTTTTAATAAATATTAAAAATAGTGGATGAAATTGCATTTGTACTCTATCTCAATCCAAAGTTAGCAGACTTACGACTTTATTCTGCACTTCAGTTTTTCTCATAGCACAGCTGCAGCCCTCCACAGTGAAAAAGACTTTTGTGGGCTAGTCCGTTTAAGTAGATGCCAACATTAAATTCTTGCATGTACCACTTTTAAATACTAGGCACCCTACCTTGTGGGCTACAAGACCTATTTAGCTATGACTTATTAAATATTAAAAAGTAGGGTTCTTTCCTGTCAAAAAGGGCTCGACAAACCAGGTTTAAAAGCTATGGGAGTCAGGCTACACAGGTAGGCCTGATGCCATGTTTCCTTTGTCAACCTACTAGATGGTGCAACATGTGCTGCAGTTCATAGGTGACATGTAACTTTTCAATACCATTTGTGAATTCCTGCACCATATACTATGACCTTATTGGGATGTTAAATGCACAATTAAGAATCAGCCAATTTTATCATGTGCTAGAATGAGAGCAAATGCACTGGGGGCTGGACAGAAGTGCCAACGTGTGCAGAGTTCAAAACCTATAAGCATCAGTCCAAACGAATGGGGGAGACTACGCAAATAGAAGCACTTTCTCACAGTCGCTGTCTGACCCTCCACAGTAAGTATAGGAAGTAGGTGGCAGCGAACATTTACCAGTGGATCCTGGATGAGAAAGAAATGGGCACTGTACTATCATAGGAATACACAATAGTGGAAACTTAACATACCCCCTGGGCCGCTCCTCTCTTCAGATGTCAGGTATGAATGAGCTGAAGCTATTCGCTTCAACAACAGTTCTCTGAACACTAAAGACCCCTCAGCTATGCCACTATCTCAATTCAAGAAGAAGAGTTCTCTTTTGAGTAGAACTGCATCATATAGTGGAGAGAAATTGAGCATGTCACAGACTATAAATTCCACACATGCAGCATGATGAACAAGAAGGTGCAGATTGCACAATGACTAGTTCACGAATAAGGCTGCTGTTTCAAATCTGCCATTTCTACAGGGACACCCCAGGATTTTTCCTCCTCTTGCTGAACCCATTTTTTTGTTGGCCATAGGACTCTGCACTTTATCCCTGCTAACCATTGGTAAAGTGCTTGTGCTTTCCCTTTTAAACATGGTAAAATTAGCATCACAAGATTGTCACCTTTGATTTACTTATAAGTCCCTAGTATATGGTACTACAGGTACCCAAGAACTGTAAATTAAATGCTACCAGTGGCCTGAAGCACTCATTATTCCACCCACTAAAGTAGCACTGTAAAACATGTCTCACACCTGCCATTGCAGTCTAAGTGTACAGTCTAAAATTAAACCTGCCATTTCAACCTCGCAAAACAAATCTTTTAGGGAAGGGAACAGAAAAACAAACTGGGAGGGGGGGTCCAAGGGAAGTTTAGAGACCAGCGAGGACAGATTACCCAGGAGTTACTACAAAACACAAACAAATCTTTTGTCAGGCCTAAACCTTCATTTTAATACTTATAAGTCACCCTTAATGTAGGCCTCAAAAGCCTATAGTGCAGTTTGCATGGTATTTAAAAAGTAGGACATGTATATTTAATGTTTTACATGTCCTGGCAATGTGAAATCCCCAAAGTCGTTTTTCACGTGGCAAGGCTGGCCTCCCATAGACTAACACTGGTTATGCCTATTACATTTAATAAGGGCTAAATAGAGTTTAGGAGCGGCTAGAGGAATATTTCAAAGACTCATTTTAATAGTAATTTAAAATCCAATCTAATGGTAAGGTCGAATTTTATATCAGAATTTTGGAAATGACAATTTTAGCTCATTGTAATTTTTCGTTCTAAACCTGAAAGACTTTACTGCCATTGTCCAGTGTCACCTGACTACTGATGGCTCCCCTCGGTGTAGGTATATTGCTCCCAGACAGAGTAAAAAGGGCTTGGATGTAGACAGGTGCTGGCTTCCTTTGACAGTATGGCCTGGGGGCTGGGCTCCAGGACTAGTTACATTTCAAAGGAGGCCAATCCTGTCACAGGCAGATGAAGCTAACACCTTGGCCTTCCTCCTCTGTTGTCCAGCTAGCCGCTCAGGCTGCAATCAGAGCTAGCCGCTTTTTGACATTACAGTCTGCTGCAGGTGTGCTGGAGGTTTACATATAACACTTGTGGTGCACTTCAAAGGTGCGAGGGCAGGATACCAAAACAACTCTTATATATATTCACAATCTGGCTACTAAAAGGGCAGCTTTTGTTCTACCAGGCTGCTGTCTCTGAGCTTCTGGGGATCCAAGCACTGCCTCACACTGGATTTTAGTGTTAGATGTGAGAGGACACTAGGATTACAATAGTACACTCCTCACACACGCCAAGTCATCAGATCCCAAATTTAGTGTGGCTGAAGACTTCCAACATCTTTAAAATGCCCAAAGTGGGTAGGGTTAGCCCTGGGAACCTTTAATCCATTGGTGAGGGCATCCTCAGGAGTCATTCCCACCTACTAGCTCGTGTCAGGCCTAAATGGGGCACCAACAGGCACCCACTTCAGAGCACTCACTGGACCTGAGAAGAACAGAAGAAGGTCTGCCCGGCTGTCTGTGACTTGAAGACAGGACCTGCTCTCCCTCTTGTCCACAGGATAAAGAAGTGGACTCCAAGGGTCATAGGGCTGATTTCCTGGTAAGGCTAGCCTGACAAAACAAAAGGACGTTTCCTGCAACTGCCCAGCTGATCAGGGCCAACTGAACCTAGATTGGGCCCTGCTGTGGCCTCTACTTGCCACCCTGTGAGTCTCTTAGTGGCTCCCCTGAGGTCCTGGGGGGCTTTAGAAGTGTGCTCCTGTCGTAGATTGGGACTTAAAGGACTAAAGTCAGAAGGTAAAATCTTTGACCAGGACAAAGGTTATGTCCTTTCCTACCACAACCACAACCGTGAACTATTATTGGCCGTTTGTGCTTCTTGGTACTATTTTTACTTAAACCTTTAAAAAATTGCTATTTCCGGTTCTTCTTATTGGCTTTCATCACTTGGGTGTCATTTTGCTTATTTAATAATGCGATATTTTTCTAATTCATTTTAGGATTTTTTTTTTAATTAAATCTTTTTATTGAGGACAAGGTTAAACATAATAGACATCGTACAGATATGTGTGTCCGGAGGTTTTGTGCTGGCACAAAATGAACAACAAACCTGAGACCATAGCTTATTACACACAATTTACAGTGGGTCCACTTAAGGCAGGTCTATCCTGGATCAGCACCCCGTCTAGGTTGCGGAGGATTCCTCCCCTATATTCATTCAATTTTTCCCAAATATGTGTCCATTTAGTGGGACACCCCCTGGATTCGTATACAGTCCTCTCCGTCACCATGCACCAATCCATGTCTTTTCCCCATGCACCCAGTGTTGGTGATTCTTGCGCCCTCCACAATCTTGCAATATTCTTTTTAGCAATTATAATTCCATGTGTCACCCATATTCTCTCTTTAGTGTTTAAATACGTAGGGCCCCAAATATTCAGGAGACATAGTTTTATGTTACAGTCAATCTTGTTGCCCATTACTCGCTCCATGCACTTCGTCACTGAGGACCAGTATCTCTGGATGACCGTACATTCCCAAAGCATGTGCACAAAAGTGCCCTCCTGCCTGCATCCCTTCATGCATCCGGCCTCAGTGCTATACCCCATCCTTACCAACATTGTTCCCGCGAGGTAGATTCTGTGGAGTATCTTCAGTTGTACAAGTCTAAGCCTAGAGGAGATGGCAGTCTCTCTAGGAGAGGCCAAGGCCTCAAGCCATTCCTCGTCCTCTAAACCCGCAAAATCGTAGTCCCACTTGGCTCTAAGTTGGAGAAGAGGGTCCATCATGTTATTGATAAGTTTTTTTATATATTAACGATATGGCTTTCTCCGGGAGATTCCCGTCTAAGACCCTATCTTCTAGCGGGGAGGATTCTGGTGGCGTCTCTCCCTTTGTTATCGCTGCGAGCAGCGCGTGTCGGATCTGTAGGTACCTAAAATGTTCAGTATTAGCAAGCGCATACTCCACTTGCAATTGGGCAAAGGGGATTACTCCTCGCGCCTTCCATAGATCTCCAACCTTAGAGATGCCTATTAAATCCCAACGGTCAAATCCACGGGTGTGTCGTAGATTGCCGAGTAGATCGGTGTCCCAGAGTGGGGTGGCCAATGTAATCTTACCCTCCCAGCTCAAGCTCCTCGTAGCAGCCCGCCACACTTGGACCGCATGTCCAGTGGGTCCCGACAGTTTCATTTTAGCGGGGTTAGTGTATAGTGCCCCTGCAAAACTTCCCCCTGGGAGCAGCCATCTATCCATGTGAAATCCGGGATCTCCCTGCGGCCTATATGTACACTGATTTATCGCGGTGAGTTGCGCTGCCCAATAATATTTCTTGATGTCTGGGAGACCAATTCCTCCGTCGTACCACCCTCATGTAAGCTTCTGAATGGCTCTCTTAAGGCACTGTCTATGGCTTTGAAGTATTCTGCTCCCACTGGGTGCGGCGTGTTTTGCAAGACATACAAAAACCGTGGAAGTGACATCATTTTGAATAGAGCTGCATGCCCCAGTAGGAACAGTGGGAGTGACCTCCAATGTAGGACATCACTCCTGGGTCGCTGCAGCGGGGGCAGAAGGTTGCGTTCGTAAAAATGAGCCAGGTCTTTAGAGACCTGGATTCCCAAGTATTTGAACCCCGTCTCTGCTTCTGTGATAGTGAAACCCCTGGGCAAGGAAGGCAGCCCCCCACTGAGGACATAAATGAGTGACTTGGACCAGTTAATCCTGTACCCGGCAAATCTTCCAAATACTATGAAAATGTGCATCACTCTATTCAGGGAGGCCGCCGGGGATGCCAAGTACAATAAAATATCGTCGCATACAGTGAAATACGGTCTTCCCAGTCTTCAGCCCACCTGAGCCCCCTGATAATGGGATCTTTCCGTATCCACATCCCCAATGGCTCGAGCACCAGGGTGAAGAGCAATGGGGAGAGGGGGCAACCCTGCCTGGTACCCCTGCCGATTTCAAACATGGGAGACTTTCTATTATTGACAACTATTTGGGCAAGCGGTTCTGTATAGAGGAGGCGGACCCACCCCAAGAAGCCCGGGCCAAATCCCAACTTCTTTAATACTGAGAACATATAGGACCATTCGATCGTATCGAACGCCATGGCCGCATCGAGAGATACCACCACTGCGTCCTCGCTGATCGTGCTGGCTCGGTCCAGCACTCCCTGTAGCCTCTGCAATTTAAGGGGCTCATTACGATGCCGGACGGAAGCCCATCCGTGCTGGTGGCGGAAAACGTTCATTTTCCCGCCCCAGGTACAGTCATTGCTACCACCAAATTACAATGGTCCCACAGAGGCCATTTACCGTCCGCGGCGGTCCGTCAGGCTCCGCACGTTTTTAGCGCACGCAAGGGTGGCGGACGGAGCCAATAGAGCAGGACCGGCGTGCGGAAACATGTTCCGTCTGCCAAACAGATTACGATGTGGCAAACAGCCCTTCCCACCGCCGCGTAAAAACCACCACGTTGCGGATGGCGGAAACACAACAACGGAGAGGAAGAGCCGATACAGCACCCATCTAAACCACCGGAGCCACCATGGATCCAATGCTACAGGCCTTCCTGCTGCTCTACCTGCTGCACATCTGGCAGAGAAGACGCCTCTGCGCTCAACAGCAGAGGTACGTACCAAACATCTCCACGCATGCAACCCCTGAACAACTACAACTCCCAGCAAGCGTGGCGGCAACACGATGAATGTGGCAACCTGCCAAATGCAAAGTGCGAGGCCCACCCAATCCTCATGAGTGACCCTCGGTGCCCCTGAAGGCAATTGGGGCCAATGACGAGCCCCGCAGTAGCAGAGCGCGCACACTGCAAAATCAAAATATGTACGCCGAAGGGCCCGAGTGGCCGATGGCTCATTCGCATAGTGGTTGCCACACTACGGCAGCCGGGAAGCTGCGACCGCAACCCTGCATCATCCAATTGGGGCCAATGCGTGTCATCGCCGTGGATGCCAGCTACCGCGCATGCGAAGACATACTGCATTTGCATTGGCGCCATGCGAATTACATCACCCATTTGCCTAAAGTGATTGGTGCACCCCATGTGTAATGTTGTGGGGCACGAGGCCCCCATGCATATAAAGTAACCACATAGACACCATACATGTATAGGAGAACTGGCCCAGGGCACGTGCGTCCGGCCCCGTTTGTTGGCAGGGTCACATGTCCAGTGACGCCTGTGCTGGGTGGCTGTGGAGTGGGGGGTAAGCCAGCCCTCTGGAGTGGCTGGTACATCAGAACAACTAGAACAGTGACCAGCTGGTCACTACACTGTGAAGGTATGAGAGAGTGTGACCCTTGAGTCAAGTCTACACACACATGGCATGTCCAAGAAAAGGAGAGGGCACGTACATACATAGTCATGCCCCGTGGCCAGCATGGACCGAAATGAGGGAAGGAGTCTAAAAGGACAAAGGTCTCTCGCACTGTACCAATGTTGTGTAATGAAACATCCAACCTGTGAACATCGCTTGTACATCCCTTGACAACTGACTGGCGTCACTTGGCCAGGGGTCGACTTGTGAAGGGCCAGTGACGTAGGTAGACAATCAGAGGTGTCCACTGTCTGCAAATCAGACATACTTGTAACCCCAGCACTCCCAACACACGTACTGGTGTGGCATGCAGTGTGCACAGCTGCCATTGCCTGTTAATGTTCACACACACGTCATAGGAGTGCACATGTGGAACAAACAAACATAGCTCTGACCGACATCATCGCTCATTGGCAGCCATGTATACACAATCCATGTGCATTTGTGCCTCATTTAGGTGAACATTGCAATGTCTGTTACGCAAATTCCACACACACTCACGCAGGACTGACCCCAAAATGTCCAAATGTGTCTGTCCACCGTGTAGCGTTGTCCAGATGACACTCACTGTTCCATCCCGTAATGGTGTTGCGTATTGTGGGACTGACGCTTGCACTCATGCAGTGACAGCAGCAACATGCAACTCAGCACTGATGCTGGGAAACACTAGTGCCGTGCCATCTGACCACAGGGCAACTCATCCTTGATGTAGCAGTGTACTACATGCCATACACATCGACTTCTTTGGATGTCGTAGTGTCAGTATGTCGAGTGAGTGAAGAAAAACAACGTCTGAATGCAGGTCACTTGTGCATTTCACGTGACCATGAGGCCTGTCAATGTTGTGGTTGTGCGAGTCTCTGGGTAAGCTGTGCACCACATTTCATCTAGAACTCAGCCCATGCCTGTGTACCCTGACATACGTAGGAGGAGACCACCCATCTTTCACCCTGTCCCCGACCTGACGACGATGGAGGACATCGAAATCATCCGGGGATTCCGTTTGGATCGCCGCACACTACGAAACCCATGTGCCCAGTTGGAGCCCCATTTGAAGCCCAAAAGAAAATATCCGGCTGCATTGTCTGATACAGTGAAGGGTATGGCTGCACTGCATTTCTCCGGTACTGGGTCTTTCCAGTACACTGTGGCCATTGCCGAGGGGATGTCACAGCCCATGTTCAGCATGGTGTTACGTGACGTCCTGTCAGCATTGATGCCTTACAAGGACAGACCTGTCCACTTCCCGAGGAGGGATGAATTGGCAGCTGTGAAGGGGGAGTTCCATGACCTTGGAGGCATTCCAACGTTCCACCACAGGCAAGTGAACACATCTATAGGAACCGCAAACACTACCACTCCATCAACGTACAAGTGGTATGCCAGGCGGATCAGATCATCTCACACGTGTGTGCAAGGTATCCTGGGTCGGCACATGACTCCTACATCTTGCGGAAAAGCACCATACACCAATTGATGGCCAATCTGCACCCCGAGCGGGCCTGGCTTGTTGGTGAGTGGGCTGTGTCAATGACTGTGATGTATGTGTGACATGCTGCTCTCCCCACACATTCAGATCACACTGTTTTCCTGTCTGTCTCACAACTAGGTGACTTTGGGCATCCCAATCGTCCGTGGTTGCTGTCCCCACTGCGGAATCCAACAACGCCGGGGGAAGTCCAATACAATGATGCACATGGGAGGACATGTTGTGTGTTGGTGCGCACTTTTGGACTGCTGAAGTCAAGATTTAGGTGCCTGGACCAGACTGGTGGTGCACCTAAGTACTCACCACAGAAGGCATGCCAGATGTTAGTCACCTGCTGCATGCTACACTACCTGGCCATGCGCAGAAGGATCCCCCTGATTCTGGACGATGTGCTGCATGCTACACTACCTGGCCATGCGCAGAAGGATCCCCCTGATTCTGGACGACGATGAACAGCAGCAGCCCCCCGCACCCAACCCACACATGCCCAGTGACAATGACAGTGGTGAGGAAGAAGGCCTTGACCAGCGACAACAGCTCATCGTCAACTACTTCCGTTGAGAGTAAGTGAACAATGAGCGACTATGACTGTGTCTGTGTGCCTTGCTGTTGTCTAACAAACTTTGAGACCTGTTACTGGCATTTTGTACGAAAAATGTCTATAAAACGGTTGCACACCCTTATTCTAAATTTTTAATGAAAAGAAGTTATTCAGTGTGATCCTCTTAGGTGCTCATGAGTATCACCTCCTGATCCTTGAGGTGTTGGGTACAATTGAAAGAATGGCGCCCTCCAAACGAGGAGTGAGCGAACTCAATGAGCACTCATAGCGGCATGGTTGCCGCTTTCAAATCTTCATCCAAAAAACGATAATCCATGTTATACGGTTATTATATTCCTTTATTGTGTCTTTGCATCTTAATTTCATACTCCATTTTTCAAAATTTGGTTCATACGATTCTTCTCAAATGCATACCAATAGTAAGGTAAATTATCTCATTACACAGGTGCCCCAATGCATTTCGGGCGTCGGCCCTTCGTCAGGGGGATCAGTCCTACGAAAAATGTATAATGTGATTTACTAATCCAGGAACACATGTGTGCATTGCTTTAATACAATGTTCAAAACATCAATTCTATGCGTGTTGTGTCTAAAACTAACGAAAAAGATGTGAGTACTGCAAAGTGAACAGAACCTCGTGTCTCATGCGATGAATTTCACCCAGTAATAACTCGGTAAACACCCGTGACAATACTACTTTGTTAAACTGCGTGCGCCAGTAAAAAAACATCTTCAAATGCGTTATCAGAAAACGCAATATACAAGAAGTGACAAATCCATTTAACCGGTGCATAAAGTCACTGACATCAGTCCCATTATAACCGCTCCAAACACGCGTGCATCGTTCGTATACCAAAAGTGTCAACCGGCCGGCCACTACACTCTTAAAAATACCTGTTGTAATGTCGATGTTCTCTCCCTCTATCCTCTGCTCGTTAAACTTTCATAACTAAACGTCTCTTCCCGGAATTAAATGTAAAAAGAAAACCGGAAGTAACAATGATCATAGAAAAAAGACTGTGACGGCAATCCAACAGACGGTAAACTCTTATGAGTAAAGTTGTTCAAAATTGAATATAACTGCAACTGAGATCAAGGTGTTAATGGTACTTCACGATAATAGCTCCTAATAAATTTAATAATGTCCCGGAAACAATCCCAGATCTTCATGAATACGAACGCTAACCATGGTCTCAATAAAGTGCGTAGCGGAAAAAACCCGTAGCAGTAAAAACAGGGTCACCATGGTGACAGGCACCAACCTATCGACTGACGAAACTATTCTTAAAGGTACACAACTGTGCAAGATATAAGAACACGAACGGATCTAATTTGTGTTCGAACTTGAAACAAACACTGAAAAGTAATGTGTACACGTTAAAAATATACAAAATCCCTAAAACCAACTCTGGTGCAGTGTAGTGTGATGTGATTAAACATTGTGTGCATTCAAACCTCTCTAATCGAAAGGTACACAAAATACACATGTGGTTGTAAATACATGACAGCCGCAAATTATTACAGAAAACAACTAAATTCTACACGATCATTCAACCCTTTGGGGTGTATTGAGTTCAATTTTGAAAGCCAGTACAGTTCACGTTGTAAAAGATATTGTCTATTGTCCCTTCCTTCTTCAATGTTTACCTGTTCCAATACCATGTATCTCAGTTGGCTGATGTTGTGATTCATTTGCAAAAAATGTGTTGCCACAGTGGATTTAAGATTTTTTGTACGGATGTTACTTTTATGTTCCATGAGACAGGTTTTTACTTTTCGTTCCGTTTTCCCGATGTATGGTAGTCCGCATGGACACTTTATAAGGTACAAGCTCTGCAGACACTTCTCATGTGACAGACAAATACTAATGTACTTGCAAAACGACTACGCCATGTGAATTTCATGCGCTACAGCTGCATGATGGAAGCTGGGCTCATGCCAGTCAACAATGTCCATGACGGTCAGATGACAGCTTCCCCGTTGCTCAGGTCTGTGGTACCAAGCAAAACAGACCGCAAAGGTCAGCAGAGTCAAAGCAAATGCAGATAGGGCAAAAGTCAGAGAGCTGAATGACAATTCCTGTTAGTGGGCGTGAAAAAGTTAAAAGGACATTGAATTAGTCCCCAACAGTTCCTGTTGCTGTTAAGTAGTTACGAATCCAAGAAGGTACAGGTAGCCTCGAAGGCAATCAGTTCCCAAAGACGATCCAAATCATCTCCAGCATAAAGGACCGCCATCCAATCCAGCAGTATGAAGGAACAGATGTGCTCCTCACACCACGAGGATGAAAGGAGCATTCCATGGCACATGGGGAGAGGTTTGATGTAGGCATAGCACAGGAGCCTTTACGCAAAAGCACAGGCGCAGCTGTCAGCCTGTCTGACACATTGGAAGGCATCCCACAAACGTGTATCACCGGAGCAGTAGTGATCATGGACCAACAAAGGACTCACCCACAGCTCATGATCCAGGGCAGCAAGGGATGTGTTGGAAAGGCAGACATCCAGGGACAACTGAAAGGGGCATCTTCGGCAGTAGAACACAGGCTGCACGCAGGTGAAATAGGCATAGTGGAAGGTTAGCCTATAACTGATGCGTAGCACAGCTAATGGGACACATCCAAAGAGGAGCTGCATGCGGTCATGGTACAGTTGCAACTGACCGAGGTTCGACTGGAGCACAGGACGGGCAGACATGGCGTGAGAGCACTCTTAGAACCAGCGCTCAGCTGTACAGCCACGAGTAGTGATATCAAACCGCTAAATGCAGTCGGTAAATTGGAGGAATGACACCCGGTAGAACTCCAGAAATCGCATGAAATGAAGGGACAAGGCCAGAGCCCACAAGTTTGAAAAAAGTGTGCAACGGCCTTCAGTATCTGAGGCTTTCGATGATTCTTGTGTCAGTCCCCCGGAAAAAAGTGGGAGTGCCGTGTTCAGCAGTGACTGAATCACGCGGGACGGTCAAGGCACCTGGAATTCGAAGGTCTCAGGGCTGGTGTGGGAGCGACTACTTGTTGAAACAGAAGCCCATTGTGCCTGCACACTTATTGAAGTCTGCTTACGCTGTGGGAATGTGAGGCCACAAATGGATATCCACAATCACATATGGGGGAGTGAGGAGGACATTGCTACAGCAAGGAACACGGCGTGCAACAGTTCCTATATACGCAATGCCTGCCCTGTGACCGCAGCACTTGTGCCCATTCAGGAGAAGATAACGTTGTTTGTAAAACAGATTTAGCGTGGGTATGTTGTCAGGGACTGGTGCACATGTGGGTAAACATGCATAGACCGCACATGTCACTTGAAAATCCCTGTGCAACAGTACTTGAGTGTGTGAATACGACAATGTCAACATCGTCCACATGACAGGATGTGTTGTGATGCTGGCTCTTGTGGGCACACTGCTAAGGATTTCATTGTTCTGCGCTGTGTGATCTGTGACAACTTCCATCATGTCCATGATGATGTTATTAGGGGATGGGAGCACACTGCTTCACCTCCCAGCACAGTTCACCCCTTGGCATTCTGGTAAATGCAGTTCAGTCATGATGCTTACTTGTCATGTGACTGAGGTGTTTCACCTGAGTTGGGCAGGGAGAGGTACAGAGAGCCGAGTAGAATCTGGCAGCTTCCTCAGCAGACACTGATCACAATGTATTTTACCCCTACTGATGTGGGTGGATAACGCAACACACATGTGTCTAGAGATTCACAGCACTGACCTGCACCAACCTAGGTGACACACGACAACGGTAACAGAAGTAAGCTTTTCAACTGGACTGCATTCACCAGGATGCTAAGGGCTAAACTGTGTTGGGAGGTGCAGTCGTGTGCTCCAGTCCCCCTTCTGTCCATGTTGATGGTGTTTGCCGGTGTTGTCTGCAATGCATATTGTACAGTGTTGCCTTGTGGTGTGCTTTTGCGGTTATTGCATAATATGGCAACGCACTGTTGTTTCCTTGTGTCTTCCCAGGTACCTCCACTCTCTCAATGGATTTTCGCTTTTACATATTCGGATACATTGCAATGTGAGTCAACATGCCACTTACTGTGATGAAAATGCTCTTGACACGTAGGCATACTGTTGTGAGTTGTGTTAATTTTGCGATGTGTGACAGGTGAGGGTTGAAGTAGGAGGTAATGGTACACGGATAGTTAGGGTAGGACACACAATGGTAGAGTTCCAAAGTCCAAGCAAACACTGCCATCCTTGTGGCAATGTGGTTTGGTATTTACAATGACAGTCAATGCTCGGTGTTACAGTGGTGACATCAGCGGTTGCTCCGAGAACTGGTACGGCACGGTGCTGTGCCACGTGATCCTAACTGTGTCTTTTTCGGACGCCCCATCTGCCGTTTGGCCGGGGGGAACCTGCTGCATGCTCAGAGGTGTCTGAAGATTCGCTGTGGTGTGACTCACCCCTCCCTGTGGCCGCTGCTGTGGTTGTGTGACTATCATCCTGCTGGCCCCGGGGGGGTGGGGGTTGGCAGCGATTTGAGCCACATGCATGTCCCTCAGGTCACCCACATGCTGGCCCATGTACTCCACATGTTGTACCAAGCGAGTGTCCATGGAGCTCTGCAGCCGGCCGAGTTCCCGCAGTTCTTCATGGCCACGGCCCATCTGTCCGTGGTTCTGCTGGGTTGCACCAAGGACAGTTAGCACGGTGTCCAGGGCCTCAGTCTCATTGTCCTCCTGTGGCTGTCCCCCAGTTGGCCTCCCACCTGCTCTGCTGCCACGGACCTGTGGCGGTGCCAGGCGCTGCAGCAGCACACCGTCACCAGCATCCCCGGTCTGCCTGGTGGTATTCGCAACTGCAGGCAAAGGGACAGTGTTGGAGGTGGCTGCCACATAGGTCGTTGCTGCAGGGGTCTGTGTTGGCGGTGCAGCTGTTGTGGGAGTCGTGGTGGTGGTGGTGGGGACAGTGAGGGCCAGAGACTGAGCTGTCCTGGGCACGCCGGAGGGGCCAGGTTGGTCCTCCTCACCCGAAAAGACCAGGGAGTCTGTTTCCGAGGGTTCTCCTTCCTGGGGGGGAGACCGGCTGGGCTCGACCATGGCATGGGCACCTGCTGTTGCTGGCTAGTCACCTGTTGAAGAGAGGTTACATTGTCAGCATGTTCAGTACACAGCACGACTTTGATGTTCATGTTTGGCACATTTGATTTGGTATGGCCTTACTTTTTTAGCTTGGCATTACTATGCATTCATAACAGTTTATCAGCAGTCGAACGTGATGTGGAGGTACATACATTGCTCGTTGGCTATGGGTCATGGCTGAAGCAACAAAATCATATGTACAGATATTGTATTTCCAAGGACATGTCCTCTGGTACCAACCTGTTGCTCATCCGATTCAGTTTATGCTTGGACATTTGTGTCTTCTCAATGAGTATCTGACATACCATGCCGCAACTTCATGATTTGTGTTATGCTTTTTGTACTTGCCTCCTGTGGTTTGTGAGGTTTGACAGGGTTTGCATGCATGTGTTGTGTTGACCCGAGTCTTTCTGCTTTGAGGCAATGGGACTTTCACATTGGCTTTTTGTGATGGCGTTCTTGTATTTTGCTTTGCAGTTACATGTGACCTAATCACCAACACTGTGAATCATGTGGCCTCTCGATGGTATTGGCTGTATGTGCACTGCCTACAACTTATGGGGGGTTCCAGAGTTGTCTACCAGGTGCGGGATGTGGGGGTCATTTGGCTCCATGATGTCTGTGAGGGAAGACAGAGGGCCTTGTGGGAGTTGTGGTCTATCTGTCAGGGCTCAACGACCCCCTCCCCAGTGAGATGGCTACCTACCTGTTAGGAGGTGATGGAGCAAGGTAAACGAGAACATTTTGAACCCCCTAATATTGACATTAATAATTAACACAATTGTTCGTAAATGAATAACCAACAACGTATGTTTTCTTTATAAGTGTTTTTGGTAACATGCTGTATCTGTGCAAACTAATCTACTTACAATTGTTAATGTAAATAACAATAATATAATAATTTTTCGTACTAATTAGAATAATATTGCATGATTTGTGCTATGTAGAAAATTGTGTGGTGGCAAAAGAAAGCGGTTGGTATGTAAGGAATAGCTTTATGTGTCGCTTTTGCTTGGTAACACCTAATTGGGGTACGTAGAATGACGGGAGGGAAACGAAAAGGCTTATTTTCTTTATTCTTAACTATTATATGTTTGTTTCTATGCTAGTTCATTCAAGCCTGCTAGGCTGTGCTGTAAAAATGGCTGCCGAGGCAAAAAAAGCTTAAGTGCGCACGCGCAAGATGGCTTCCAAGCGTAAGAAAAAGCTGTGAACTAATGCATCACGTGGGTATTTCCAAAGCCCAGGATGGAAGAGAGATCAAGGTTGTGGTGACCTTTTTGGCCAAGCGTGTGCCAAAGGGGACTCAGCGAGAGAGTGTGAGAAACCGAAGTGTATCCGTGAATTAACAATGAACTGTTAAAATAAAGTATCGGACAAAAGATACAAATAGAGACTGTCAATTGGATTGGTAATGTCCTGAACCCGTGAGAAAGGACAAAATTATGAACATTCTTCGGAACTGGTTTGAGCAAGGAGGGTAATGAGGAGATGTTTGCCACCCCTCCAATGGACCAATTAGAGTGAATCTCGCCCCCAAAAGTGTAACATTTCTGTTTAGTAAGCTAGTATTAGGGTATAAGAGGACCTACTCTTAAGTAGGAGGAGCGCTGCCTTTACATATTTTTATTGAGCACTGGACGCTGACGCTGGAGAAGCCGCTGCTATTTTCTATAGGCCTTTATATTTTAATACGATTAATCTTTTATTCTAAATTCTGATTGAGAAGGAACGAGATTGTGGAGGAAAACCTATATAGGTGGTCCGTTGAGGAGGCCTGTGTAGCAGGACAGACAGTCAGTTTTTGGGAGTTTTCTATGCTGGGATCTGAATTTATCTGCTGTGACGAATTTTATTTTTCCATCTAAAAGGGTATACATTGCAAATTTTATCTATTCTTATAATGATAATAAATGTATTGATTTGATTAATAAAACTGAATTTATTCATGCGTATAAAACTTAGATAAACTATATTATAATTAAATTTACGAGTCTGTGGTTCTTTAGCTCAATAATAAATGTAAATGTTAATATGAGTTTATAGTGATTGAGCTGGTCTTAATCACCATCAACTGATTCCTACTAGTTGGTCCATCGACCAATGAGCGGAATACCTGAGAAATTTGAGAATTAATATGTGGTTCTAAAAAGGTATCCCGTCTCCTTCCAGCAACTCATTATCTTTTCTCCTAAGTAAAGGCGGGTGAGTTCCAGGGAATATATGAGAGAGTGAATGTTTATGCGGTGTTATGGGCCCCACCGTCATATTGATATATTTGTGAAGAGAGATGTTTTTCAACCTGGAAGTCAATGCCTAGAGGAGAAGAAATGTTATTGATAGCGCTGGATCAGATTTCTTGGTAGCAGAGTTATGGTTACTATAGATTAGTTTGGTGATTATTGATTATCGATTACTGATTATTTCATGTTTAACACTTCATGTTGAATTGTATTATGTTATATGTAAGTCGAAATTTTTTAAGCTTCCGGGAAGTAGGAAGTGGACACGTGTGGCAAGAGAAGTCACATGGATTAGTGCATTGTCTGAGTTTCATATTGGTGATAACACAGGTTGTGTTATGATAGGGACAATTTCCGTATAAAAGGTGTGTGAGTGAAATAGCAACCGGTTTTCTTGTGAAACTCTGGCCTTAATTCTCAGGAGCAGTGTAGTCTCCACATGTGTTTTATCCCCAGAGAAACAGGTTTATCTCTTGCTTGAAAGAAGGGTAAGGTAGAGGGAAGTGCTACACTTATTGAACAAAACTGTATTCTTGTGAAACAGAGTAAAAGCTGTCACTTTTGTTAGCGAAATCAGACAATGGAAATGTGTTTTTAATGTCGTAACTAACCGAGAACAGTTGAAAATAATTTGCCGATAAATACTGTAAAGGAGGGGTCAGGAGCAGAACTGACGTCGACAAAGAGCCGCGCTGGAATTGGTCAGTGTACTGACTATACTGAAGACGCCCTGATTGGTGCGTTGGTGTGAGATGCGCTAGGATAGGTTGGATAAGCAGTGACGTAGAAGCTTCGGATTGGTGCGTTGGTGTGAGTCGCGCTGTGATAGGTCCGAATAGCACATAGAGAACAGAGTGGGATACAAGTTTGAAAAGGGAAAAGAAATCGTGAAATATGGCTTATTATGAATATGGTAGAGAGAAAACGTCGTGGATGGCGAAAATAAAGAACTTCTTTAAGAAAGACAAAAAGGTAGTGACTAGAGAGGGACAAGTAATTCCTCCGCCGAAATCACCAGCTTCGCATATGATGCTGAAATACGGCTATCATACTTGAATATGGTTCGAGAATTGGACCAAATATACTCAAAATGATGGAGTGTTAGCCTTTCCAGAGAATGGGTCATTTAGCGTAGCTGTACTTCGGAATTTGAGAGAGAAGATGACGAAGCTTGAGCCTAAACTTAGACCAACACAGTTTGAAGCGTTGAGTGAATGGGAAGATGAGATGTATGAACGAGAAAGATTCAGAGGAGTAAAGAATCATGATTTTGTTCCTGGAAGGCTGTGGGGAGTGAATCATGAGGACAGAATAAAACGTTGGAGATATGCTAATATGACAGGAGGTTTGTTTCCAGCCTTTACGGTTGAGGAGGAAGCAAGGAGAAAGTGTACAGAGAAAAAGAAACATATAGTTGCCGAAAGATACGGGTATGGTGGTAGCGAGACAGAGGATGAATTGCTGGAAGATATTTTAAACAGAAACCAACCTCCATACCAACAGAATTCTGCGGTGGTGACACCTAATGCACCGCCAATGGAAACTGGGAGGAATAAAAGTCCAGAACGAAGATACAAAATAAATAGGTCAAAAGAACAGTTGAAAACCCCACAAAGCGAAAAAGTTGAAAGTGACAATACAACCGAATTAGCAAAAACAACGAGAGAATTGACTGAGAAGATAAGAGAGTTAACAATGAATATGGAAGCCGTAACTGTACCAGTAACAATAGGTCCAGTGATACCAGTTTTTGAGAATCAGAAAATAAATGAACATTCTTTAGTCATTCCTATGAATTCAAATTTACAAAGAATGAAAGAAGGGACGGAACTAGAAAATGAGGAAGCAAGAAATTTGGTCAGCTCATATAGACCGAGCCCACCTACTAATTTGACAATAAACGAAAGTGAGTTGAGGAGGATTCCAATGGGAACTGAGTCTGCATCAGAAACACCAGAGAGGAGTAGAAATTGGGTAGAATTAAATAGTACACCTGTAGGTCCAACTCCAGATGAATTAAATGAATGGATGAAAACCCTGCAAAAGAAAGAGACAGAACCAAAACCATTAGATGTAATTAGGTTAAAAATTGATATGGAAGAGTTAATTTTAGGGACTATCGGTACAGAAAAATTGAAAACATATCAGGATGATGAGGTTATGTTTTTATGTAAAAGTATTACATGGAGAGCTAGAAATTTGCATGACAAATTAGAAGAGGTAGGGAATGAACTAGGAGTAGAATTTGTAAAGGTGAGAAGTTTGCAGAAACCATATAGGGTAGATTTTTGTGAGAAAGATATAGAAAATTTGAACACATCAGGACGGTTAACCCAAATAAAAGAATTGATTGTTTTGTTGAGAAAATGGGGTGATGTGGACAGATGGAGAAGCAGGTGGACTAAAAAGAATGAGAGAACAACCGATAAAGCGTCTTTGACTTTTGCGGTGACAGACAAAGAACAAATGGTAAGGGAGTATCCGATGAGAGAAACTCCAGAAGGTAGTTATGTGCATGTTCCTTGGTCCAGACAAGATATACTGTCATTTACTAATGACTTCCCAAAATTAAGAGAAAAACCTGTGGAATGGTACAGACAAGTGGAAAGGTTTGTTAAGGTTTCGAAGGTGTTGTGGGTAGATTTGGATGGATTATTTGACATTGTAGTACCAGCTGATTTGTGGACAGAGTGTAAGATTACCATTGATTGGCCAACTGTAGAATATCCAAGAGACGCAAAAACAGGAGCGCCAGGACCAGAAGTCATGAGGAAATATGATCAAGTTATTACCTTTTTGAAAAATAAAATTCCACCCAAAGAAACTGATTGGGTAAAAATTGATAGAACCACACAGGAGAGCAAATAATCTGTACATGCCTACTATGAAAGGCTACTTCTGGCTTTTAAACAATATAGTGGCTATGAGACTTTAAATGAGAAAGACATGAGTCATTTTGTATATAGATTTGTTTATGGGTTAAAACCAGAGATAATTGAAATGATTAAACAACATATGATCTGCTGGCAGAATAGCACAGTGGATGAAGTTTTGAGGTATGCTAAATATTGTAGTGATGATATTGAGTGTAGACAGCGTAAACTAAAAGAGAAAGCGATGTGGGCACAAGTGAAAGTCGCAGAAAAACAAGAAGCTCAACTGAATAATCAAGTTAATGAGGCAGGACAAACTAAATTTAAACCGAATATAGGTAAAGGCAAAGGCCAAATGAGTATAGAAGAGGCAAAGAAAAAGTGGCCATGCCACAACTGTGGAAAGTTAGGGCATTGGAGAAACGACTGTAAATTTCCTCCAAAAGCTAATGCGGAAAATCAATCATTAAATCCACAGGTGCAGAGTGAGGTGAGTTACCAACAGCTGCAGCAACCGCAGGTAGTTACTCAGCAGAGTCAGGTGCCTCAACCACCACTTCCCAAGAGTGTAAATCAACAGAGATACAGTGCAGAGACAGGATTCTACGGAGGAGAGCAGGTAAAACAATTGCCGCGCGCAGCTGCAATATCGCAGTACTGGCTACGACAGGATGGGAATGAGTCGGATGAAAGTTTATGACGGTGTCTAGGAGAGGAGGAAGAGTGCGTGCTTGGCGCAACTCTAGAGGTAGATCAAGCAGGTCCATTTGTGGATGGAGAAGTGAATGGTGCAAATGTAACATTCCTTGTGGACACTGGAGCTACCCGTTCTACTGTAAGATCAGTGGAAATTCCAAACCTTCCTCTCTCAGGTGAACATATCCAAGTCGTTGGTGTCTCAAACCAGCAAATTAAGGCGCCTCTTACCAAATTAGTAGAGGTAAAGATTGGACCATTCAGAGAAATGCACCGATTTGTAGTGTGCGATTGCAGTCCTGTAAATTTATTAGGACGCGATCTACTTTGCAAAATGAATTGCACCATCTATTGTACTCCGGATGGAATAGCATTTCAGATCCCCGATGAAGATGTATTGTATAAAAAGACAATGGTGAATTTAGAGTCAGAAGTGAATGACTTATTTCCCGTGTTTGATGTAGAGAAGATCCCAGTTGAGTTGAAAGAAACAGTAAAACAGGAGGTGTGGGATTTTACGGGCGAAGATATAGGGTTAATGAAAGGAGTAGACCCTGTTAAAATTTCTGTTAAAGAAGGAACAAGTTACCCAAATACTCCACAGTATAAATTGACGCCAGAAATAATTGAAGGAATAACACCTGTAATAAATAAAATGATTGAACAAGGAATTTTGAGAGAAATAATGAGCAGTCCATGTAATTCGCCTATAATGGGACTGAAAAAGCCGAACGGAACATATAGAATAGTACAAGATTTAAGAAAGGTCAATAAAATCGTTGTCCCTTGTTGTCCAATTGTACCAAACCCTGCTGTAATTCTGTATCAGATTCCACGTGAAGCAGAATGGTATACTGTCATTGATTTGTGCCATGCATTTTTCTCTATCCCATTACATTCAGATAGCCAGCCATTATTTGCGTTCAGGTTCGGAGAGCGTATTTTGGCATGGTGCCGAATCCCTCAGGGGTATACAGAAAGCCCCTCGATCTTTAATCAGATTTTAAAGAAATCACTGGAAGATTTAAAAATACCCGAAAAATCTGTGATGGTTCAGTACATTGATGACCTACTAGTGGCATCAAAAACAAAGGAAGCATGTGTTACTGACACAATTGCTTTGCTGAACCATTTAGCAAAAGGAGGACATAAAGTATCCCCATCAAAATTACAGTTTTGTCAACAAGAGGTCCAATACTTAGGTCATAAGATTGAAAAGGAGTGCGAAAAGTAACGACTGAGAGAATAAAAATAATTCAAGGAATGAGAGCTCCAATGACACAAAGAGAGGTAAGAATGTTCCTGGGAATGGTTGGATATTGTCGACAATGGATAAGTGGGTTTTCATTGATTGCAAAACCTTTACAGCGTTTGACAAAAAAGGATGTTAAGGATCCTTTTGAATTAAATGATGAAGAAATGAAGGCGTTCAGAGAATTGAAAACGAAACTGTGTGAAGCTCCGGCACTGGGAATGCCTGACTATGAAAAAGATTTTGAGCTGTATTGTAGTGAGAGAGATGGGTGTGCGCTTTCAGTCTTAGTGCAAAGACATGGAAACATGAAAAGACCTATTGCATATTTTTCAGCTGTTTTAGACCCTGTAGCAAAAGCGTTGCCTGGGTGCCTGAAAGCAGTAGCTGCTACTTGTGTGAGTCTGGAACAGAGTGAAGGAATTGTGATGGGATATCCACTGAGAGTATATGTTCCCCATTCTGTGGAAATTCTTTTGACAAGAACAAAAACTCAATACATGACACATAGTCGGCTGACTAGGTATGAAAAAGTGATTTTAAGTGCAGACAATGTAACCATTGACAGATGCACAAATGTAAATCCTTCGACATCATTGCCGGATGAAGAAAGTATGATCAATATGGATGAAGTTGACCATGATTGCTTGAATGTACTCGAGTATTGTACAAAACAGCGCCCGGACATAAAGGATGAGCCTTTAAAGGAATCAGATTATATACTATTTGTGGATGGCTCATGTTTGAGGACGAGTGAAGGAGTTTTGAGTGTGGCATATGCAGTATGTACAGTAGCTGCCATAATGGAAGCATCTTGTTTGAGAGGAATACGTTCCGCCCAAGTGGCTGAACTAGTTGCTTTAATTCAAGCATGCAAATTGGGAAAGAATGTCCGAATGACAGTAATCACGGATAGCCAATATGGCTTCGGAGTGGTTCATGATTTTGGGCAGATCTGGTCCCAAAGAGGTTTCTTGACATCCGCAGGGACCCCAATCAGAAATGGTGAGTTTGTGAAAAAGTTGCTTGAGGCGATACAGCTGCCTAAACAGATAGCGGTGGTAAAGTGCAATGCACACAAAAATGGGGAAGACTACATAACTGTGGGCAACAAATTTGCCGACGAAATAGCTCAGTATTGTGCCAAAAATGTAGTCTCATTGAACAGAGGCAGGGAAAGAGAGCATATTTCGTGTCCTTTGCTTTTTACTAACCCTGTCGAGACATGGGATGAGGTGAGACAATTACAGGAAGCAGCAGATGATGAGGAAAAAGATAGCTGGATAAAAGCAGGATGCAGGAAAAGGGAGGAAAATGATGTTTGGGTTTACAGGGATGAAAGACCAGTTATGCCTGATAGCATGATTTCTGACATGGCACGGATGTACCATGGACAAGCTCATATTGGGAGAGATGCAATGATCAGACTTTTTAGACAGACCTGGTATAACCCAAAATTCAGAGCCATAGCTGAGAGTCTTTGTCAAAGATGTCTTATCTGCCAACAGATAAACCCAGGAAGGAAAACAGTAGTGAGTCTAGGAACAATAGGACGAGAGGGAGGTCCTTTCACGAGAATGCAGATGGATTTTATCGAAATGCCCCCGATCAATAGACTAAGATATGTTCTTGTAGTCGTCTGTTTGTTTTCTCGTTGGGTGGAAGCCTACCCGACCAGAAGGAATGATGGGATTACAGTAGCAAAACTCATGCTAAGAGAATTTATTCCTAGGTACGGTTTTCCAGTAACGATTGAAACAGATAGAGGAACACATTTCCAGAACGAATTAATTCAATTGATATGTGAAGCTTGGTATTAAACAGAAACTGCATTGTGCATACAGACCAGAGGCTTCTCGAGTAGTAGAGCAAGTGAATGGAATGATAAAGAACAGGTTAGGGAAAATGTGTCAAGCCACAGGACTCAAATGGCCAGATGCCTTGCCATTGGTCTTAATGACTATCAGAAGCATACCTGAAAGAAAGACAGGTCTGAGTACCCACGAGATAATCATGGGACGAGCAATGAGACAAGCACATGTACCTGTCAACAAACTTCTGACTATAACTGATGATCTCGTGTTGGATTATTGCAAAGGATTAGCTGATGTGGTACGTTCTGTGTTTCATCAGGTTGGACCGGATGCGACCACTCTTGAAAGAAAACCAGCTCATGATTTGAATCCAGGAGACTGGGTCCGCATAAAAGTCCACAGGAGAAGAAACTGTTTGGTTCCCCGCTGGGACCAACCACGACAAGTGATCCTGGTGACAACAACTGCAGTCAAATGTGCAGGAGTGAAACACTGGGTACATGCCAGCCACACCATCAGAGTTCCAGATCCTGAAGCTCGACCTGTAAGTCGACATCTGGAAATATCCGATACCAGTTCAGCATCCAATGCAGAAGAAGAAATGAACAGGGTTCCAGATCCTGAAGCTCGACCTGTAAGTCGACATCTGGAAGACCCAAGTACAAGTTCAACGACAGGAGAAGAAAATGAAATAGCAAAGGTTCCAGAAACTGAAGATCGACCTGTAAGTCGACATCTGGAAATATCAGACACCAGTTCAGCGTCTGATACAGATCATTCAGATTGTGAGGAAAATCTGAAAAAGGATTGGAAAATAGATATCATAAACGAAAAAACTGAGCAAAAAGACTGCAATAGTGAGCAACCAAGTACAAGCTATGGTAAGGATCCTTCAGAAATTATTCTAATAGATGAAGAAGGGATAGTCTCAAATAGAAAGATAGAAGAATCGGAAGAATCCCGAGGAGCAATAGGGACAGACTGGCAAACAAAGAAACAGGGAAATATAGAAACAGATAGAGAGATCGATGCAAATTCGGAAGAACCTCGAGGAGGGAAAGAAGTAGGTGATCAAAGAAGAAAAACACAAGAAGGATCAGAACTAGATGAAGGGAATCAAATCATAAAGTTTAAGATAAGAGACAATAAAGAAAGGTCTGAAACAGAATCAGAAGAAAGTGGAGAAGAAAGAAAACAGAAATTAGAATCAAGAAAGAGGACTTGGAGAACAGAAAGAGAGGAAAAAGAAAGTGAACCGAAAAGGCCGAGAAAAGGAGATAATTGGCCCCACGAAGTTAGAAGATTAAGATACAAGATCATAAACATAAATGGAAATAATGCAGAACAAGTAAATGAAATAACAAGTCAAAGAGAACAAGAAAAACAAGGTGGAAAACAATTGCAGAAGACAAAAAGAGTAAAGAAAGTAACTCTGAAATATAAATCACCTGAATGGTTATACATAGCGTTGACTGATATTAAAGAAGAAGAAAACACTCACGAGAACCCTGAACAAAGCTGCAACCTAATGGGTGAAGGTGAAGTGCAACAAGTTTAAAGAAGTTAAAACTTCTACCGGACTGGACAAAACCCCGAATAAGACAAGAAAAAGTTCTGAGAAGAACTAAAGAAAGTACCAAACGAGACAAAGTGAGAATGTAGGGTGGCTAAGAGGTCATTCCTGAGGTGTGGTGACACATTTTCTGTACATATTATAAATATAGACAATAGAACAAGATGGTAGATACTAAGAATAGAACATGTAGATGTGAGTTCTTACGTAGATGGTGTAAGTTGTGCTTCTTTTGTACAGGTTTATTAATGTTCATATGGTTTATCTTAGCAATCACCATTCCAATTAAATTAGCTGTTGAAGAAACAAACATATTAGAGAATAACACAGAAAAGGATAAGGGAGCGGACATGCAGAAAACAACCATATTAAAAGATAGTGTAGAATTACATAAAGACAGGTCAATAACTGATTTTTCTAAAAATGTTTTCACAAAGTTATTATATGAATATGTAGAAACCATGGATGTGAGAGATTGTTATGTTTGTATGCAATTGCCAGCGTCTGTTGCAGAAGGTGTGACTTACCATCACCTTCCTTTGACGTATGGAATAACATGTAGGGGCCGATTCCGATCTCGGCCGGTAGGGCTCCGAATCGGATTCGGCTTTACCGGATCCGATTCGGAGCCCTGTTTCCCGACCGAACCGTACGCGGGTCCGGCCGAGCGAGTACGATGCGAAATCGCCGACCGACTCGTCCGGGCGTCCCGACCGCTCCGACCGACTCGCTCCCGGCTCGAACCGCTCCGACCGACTCGCTCGGACTCGACTCGCACCGCGCAATGGAGACGTTTCCCGGCCGGGTAAGTATGATGTGCGCCGCGAGCAGTCCGACCGAGCCGCGCACTCCGGCTCGTAAGAGCAGTCGGAGCAGTACTTCGGGGGTCCGTGTCGGACCCCCTGTACGCGTAGCCGCGCGAGTCGCACACAGGGGGACCCATGGGTCCCCCTACCTGTGCGTGTACGGCGCGAATCGCTTCGCCGCGTACCCGCTGTAGGGGGCGCCCTTGTCCGACTCGCACCCATTGAGTCAATGGGAGCCCGCGTACGCGTTGTACGACCGGCTCCCATTGACATCAATGGGAGTCCGACCGACTCGAGTCCGATAACATACGGACGCATCGTACTCGTTCGGTCGGACTGCACGGGTCCGATTCGGTCGGAAATCTCTCCGGGTCCGGCTCGGTCGGAGAAATTTACGGCCCGAATCGGAATCGACCCCGTAGTGTTTTAGCTAGTCTATTTTATAGAACAGGAAGATTAGAATATTATTACACCGACATAGATAAGATTTTTGCAAAGATTCCTATAGTATCTGAATTGAATAAGGTGAAAGAGGCAAGGATATTTGGAGAATTTTTCTTAGAAAATAAAGTTTTGGCATTAGATGACATAGTTAAACACAACCTTACCTGTGAGTTAAAGAAAGAGGAAAAGGTGTTTTTAGAAACGGGTGAAACCAGAAGAGTAAAATTTCAGAGAAAAGTGATAGAAGAAGAAGAGACAAAAACACCTGTTTGGGCATTTGAAGAAGAAAATAATGATAAGAAAAGGACAAATGCAGCCATGACTTTAGATTGGCCTCAAAAGGGAAAGTTGTGTATTAGTAGAAATAGAACAAGGTATGATAACTATTTCGTCGGTTCCAGTGATTGTCAAGACAACTATAACATTTTAGGAGGTTGGGGATTCAAAGGGGGAAAAGATCCAATATTTCCAGGGATCTATTATATTTGTGGAAACAGAGCTTATTACAGGTTGCCGGACCATTGGTATGGCTCGTGCTACTTAGGCCTGGTCTTTCCAAAGATTTTTCATGTAAATAGAGAAGAAAAAGGAACACACGAAATGGATGAGACATTCACACGTAGAAAAAGGGAAAGTTTTTCAGAAAAAGTGGGTGATATTTTTGGAGCATTGATACCAGCAGTGGGAATATCTTTAAATGCATTTAAAATTCGGAAATTATCCACAATAGTAGATCGTTTATCTACAGATACTGCTGGAGGGTTCTTGATGGTGAATACCGAGATGGTTGCCATGAGAGCTATGGTGATGCAAAATCGACTTGCCCTTGACATTCTTTTGGCAAAAGAGGGTGGAGTCTGTGGAATGCTGAAAGTCCAACATTGTTGCACTTACATTCCAGATAAAAGTGAAAATATACAAAAGTATATAAAGAATATTGCAAATTTGCACAAAGAACTTGTTCCACTGGAGGTTCAAAATGCCTGGGAGAAACTTGGTAAGAGTTTTTCCTCAGTATCAAATTGGTTTTCTAAAATAAGTAGTCTTATTATAGGGAAGGTGATGATAACAGCAACAATAATAATTTTAGTAGTATTAATTGTGAGATTCATTATTATATGCATCGAAAGAAGAAAAAGACAAAACAAAATAGAAAAAGAAAATAAGATAAATAAAGAAAGAGAAAGAGAAATAGGTGAAATAGAACTGGAAGAACTAAAAGAAAGTATGTACATAAAACAAAAAGACAAGATGAAAGGGATACAGTTGTGTAAAACTAACAAGAAGCAAATGGACAAGAAATATGCTATCTGACAAATTTGTGTGACATGGGTTTTTGTGGTAATATTAAAAATCACCAAAGGGGGGAGTTGATGGCGCAAGGTAAACGAGAAAATTTTGAACCCCCTAATATTGACATTAATAATTAACACAATTGTTCGTAAATGAATAACCAACAACGTATATTTTCTTTATGTGTTTTTGGTAACATGCTGTATCTGTGCAAACTAATCTACTTACAATTGTTAATGTAAATAACAATAATATAATAATTTTGCGTACTAATTAGAATAATATTGCATGATTTGTGCTATGTAGAAAATTGTGTGGTGGCAAAAGAAAGCGGTTGGTAAGTAAGGAATAGCTTTATGTGTCGCTTTTGCTGGGTAACACCTAATTGGGGTACGTAGAATGACGGGAGGGAAACGAAAAGGCTTATTTTCTTTATTCTTAACTATTATCTGTTTGTTTCTATGCTAGTTCATTCAAGCCTGCTAGGCTGTGCTGTAAAAATGGCTGCCGAGGCAAAACAAGCTTAAGTGCGCACGCGTAAGATGGCTTCCAAGCGTAAGAAAAAGCTGTGAACTAATGCAGCACGTGGGTATTTCCAAAGCCAAGGATGGAAGAGAGATCAAGGTTGTGGTGACCATTTTGCCCAAGCGTGTGCCAAAGGGGACTCAGCGAGAGAGTGTGAGAAACCGAAGTGTATCTGTGAATTAACAATGAACTGTTTAAAATAAAGTATCGGACAAAAGATACAAATAGAGACTGTCAATTGGATTGGTAATGTCCTGAACCCGTGAGAAAGGACAAAATTATGAACATTCTTCGGAACTGGTTTGAGCAAGGAGGGTAATGAGGAGATGTTTGCCACCCCTCCAATGGACCAATTAGAGTGAATCTCGCCCCCAAAAGTGTAAAATTTCTGTTTAGTAAGCTAGTATTAGGTTATAAGAGGACCTACTCTTAAGTAGGAGGAGCGCTGCCTTTACATATTTTTATTGAGCACTGGACGCTGACGCTGGAGAAGCCGCTGCTATTTTCTATAGGCCTTTATATTTTAATACGATTAATCTTTTATTCTAAATTCTGATTGAGAAGGAACAAGATTGTGGTGGAAAACCTATATAGGTGGTCCGTTGAGGAGGCCTGTGTAGCAGGACAGACAGTCAGTTTTTGGGAGTTTTCTATGCTGGGATCTGAATTTATCTGCTGTGACGAATTATATTTTTCCATCTAAAAGGGTATGCATTGCAAATTTTATCTATTCTTATAATGATAATAAATGTATTGATTTGATTAATAAAACTGAATTTATTCATGCGTATAAAACTTAGATAAACTATATTATAATTAAATTTACGAGTCTGTGGTTCTTTAGCTCAATAATAAATGTAAATGTTAATATGAGTTTATAGTGATTGAGCTGGTCTTAATCACCATCAACTGATTCCTACTAGTTGGTCCATCGACCAATGAGCGGAATACCTGAGAAATTTGAGAATTAATATGTGGTTCTAAAAAGGTATCCCGTCTCCTTCCAGAAACTCATTATCTTTTCTCCTAAGTAAAGGCGGGTGAGTTCCAGGGAATATATGAGAGAGTGAATGTTTATGCGGTGTTATGGGCCCCACCGTCATATTGATATATTTGTGAAGAGAGATGTTTTTCAACCTGGAAGTCAATGCCTAGAGAAGAAGAAATTTTATTGATAGCGCTGGATCAGAGGCACTGTCGACGGAGTTAGCTGATACATGGGTGTGCGGTGGGGAGGGTGGGCTATGCTGTTTGGAAGGGAGGCCAGGGTGCATGAGCTGACTACCTACCTGTGGGATGAAGCTGGGTGAGGGAATGCTCACCTTGTGATCCATTCATATTGAAAGCATGCATTCCACATGAGTTTGATGTGGGTTGGCGGTTGAGGCTCACTTGTTGTGCACAACAGTACATTGCAGTGTGATGGGAGACATTTGTTAGTACTTACCAGCCTCCACTCCCCCCTCAATTCCTGTGAGACTCTCTGGCTGCAATGTGGCAAGCACCTTCTCCTCCCATTAGGTGTAGGTTAGTGGTGGAATGGGAGGGCCGCCACCAGTTCTCTGGGCCGCCGCGTGGTTCCTCTGTGCCCGATGCTTGACCCGGCCCTTGGGGTCGCCCCACCGCTTCCTGATGTCACGCACAGTGCGTAGGGTGGTCCCTACGGCATTGACTTTGCTGTGGATCCTTGCACACATCTGAGTCTTGTGCGCAAGTAGGGTGTGTTGGACCAGGTGCCCAGACAAATGTGGTTCTACCTTGATTGTCTCGTCTACCGTCACTCTCAACTCTGAGTTGGTGAATTTGGGCATTGTCTTGGGGGCATGGTGTAATTGTATGAGGGGTGCAGGATGCAAGGTAGTGGGGGAGATATGTGGTGTGTGTGAGGTGTGTCCTGTCTCTCTGTCTCGGCTTGTGGTGTGCAAAGGATGCTGGTCCAGGAAGGGGTTGGTTTTATACTGTGGTATGTGGGTGTGTCCACATGTGTGATGACCTCCAGATGTCTCTTCCATGCTGCGCATGGCTTTCCTTACCAGGAGCAAGTTGGGGTGTATCATCGTGGCGTGTGTGTTGTGATTGAGGGTGGCAGAGAGTACAGGCACACTTCGGGCATTGTTGTGTAGTTGGTTTCGTCCGCCATTCATTTGGCCTATGTGCGTGCGCGGCGGTCGGACGCAGTGCTCGGTCCGACAGCTCTGCATTCTCATCGTAATTAGCCGTGCGGTCATGCCGCGGCAGGAGCGGCCTTTTCAAGCCGTTGAACAGCTTTCCCTGTCTGCCGCGGTCGGATTTGCAGCTTTTCCGACTGTGGTGGACGGTCTTTTGTGACATCCATCCGCCGCGGTGTGATTTTGCGTACATTGCAACGTAATTTGGCCGACGGAAATGCAGCGGGTCATGCAGGAGGTATTTTTACGACACCATGGGGGACGGAAGGCTTTTCCGTCCGGCATCATAATGGGCCCCTTAGAGAGGTATTTCTGGCTGGCATAAAGCCCGATTGATCCGGGTGCACTAATTTTGTTATAACGTGTATTAAACGAGAAGCTAGTATTTTCGCAAATACCTTGGCTTCTGCCTTGAGCAGCGATATTGGCCTATACGAGGAACACTGGTTCTTAGGTTTCCCACTCTTATGAATGACCACTATCGTTGCCAACCTCTGGTCAATTGGTATCAAGCCTGCTTCGCTACTCTCCTGAAACATTCTAGTCAGATATGGTGCGATTTTACTCAGGGCAAGCTTATATAATTCAATGGGCAAGCCATTTGGGCCTGTCGCCTTGCCCACACATTTTAGGATTTTTATTGTTTTACATTTCAACTGTATTACTGTTATAGTACAGCATATATACTTCACATACTGCCTCTAAGTTAAGCCTGACTTCTTTGCGCCAAGCTACCAGGTTTATTTAGTGACTTTTGTGGTTCACCCTGACAAGGACTGTGATTATTATTTGAGGTTGGTTCTCACCCACCTCAACTAATACTCCCAATTTCTAACAGCTGCTTTTTGTGATGTACTAATCATTGCAAAATGAATATTTGCAGGTGGTCACAAAACCTATGCCTCATGAATATTAAAGAGGCTGAAAGCATTTTACAACCCCTCCCAAATGACTCAGAACACATGGATGAGGGCCTGCAACTGACAGCTGACATCAATCTGTGATTTCACATTCTCTGCCTGGAAATATTTATTTCTTGTAAAAGCAGCCGATGTCCTTTGTGGTGACAGAGATTCTTTAAAAAATGTTTACAGGCAGGGAAAACATCGCAGGGAGCAGGCAGTGGTCCAGGGACCACTGTCTACTTTCCCCCAAGGCTGTCCACAATGACTTCCTGTGGGACAGATTACTCTTTGCAGATCGGTTACCATCCCTAGTCAGTGGTTGTTCACTGATAAACTGTTTGTAATCACATTTGTGGTCACAAGCTATTGATACACACCTTTGTGATTCGCATATAGGAGGGCAATGCCTCTTTCATGCTCACTACTGGTTGTCATTTGGAACGGGTCACAAAAGACATTCTGTGAGTCAGAAAGGCCTTTACAACTTGCAAATGGCTTTTGTACATTTCACAAAGGTATTCTGCAATTGCAAAGCCTGTGATTTTACGAATTGCAGGTTTTGCCTTAGGGGAGAAATTCCCCCTGCACGGCTCTGCAGAGCATGCACCCATGCCACATGTAGTGAGTCTCTGGATATTCTTTGATTTTTGGACACAGTGCACATGACAAACATACATGTACACTCAGGGCCCATATGGAAATGGACTGAGACCAAGAGCTGAGCTCTGTGGTCTGAAGGGGTAAATAATGTTTAGTGCTCCTTTACAGTGGGGGCAGTGACTGATTATACCTGCAGGACTGCACAAAGATGTTTGTCTACTAGTCTATCAGATTTAAAATTGCCAGCAATTCATCTGAAACTGGATCCTTCACTCCATGAGACATGGATGTTGCATGTATGTTTACACTATGTAAGTGTAGTAGGAAGAGCATAGATGTGCTGTGTGTGACTGTTACACGCAAGGAATTCATTACTGCAAGAAAGGACAGCGGTCCGCATTTATGAGGCCCTACCGGCACTTTTGCGCCGCCAGAACATCACTTTTTTTACGTTCCTGTGGCGCAATGTGCCACTTGCATATTTATAAGGCCACACAAAGCCACGTTATGTGGTTTTTCATAACCTTATAAATATGTGCCCCTTTCACGCAGAAACCTGCATGAAAGGGGCTTTCCATGGGTTTGCTGGGGGCATTCCCAGCAACATCCATGGCTTTTTGACACTGCCCCAGATTTACGAGAAATCGTAAGTCTGAGGCAGCGCCAAAAACTTATGCCTCCCAAGGGGAAGTGTAAGGGAGGCACAACGAGGAGAAATATCTTTATTTCTCCTCGTTTTTCCTCTTTCTATGTGTGCTGCATTCTGCAGCACACATAGAAAGAGGAAAAACCTCTTGTGATTGTTTTTGTGCAGGAAGGTTTCCCTGCAAGTTGGTACACAGAGGAACTCAGACTGATGATGCACCACTGCAAATAACAGGAGCACAAATGGAGAATGAGCCAGGACAATGCAGACAGGAGCACATTCAAATCCGCCCTCAGACGCTACCACTAGATGATTCAGTGCCGCTCTTGTGGACCGCATCGATGCCAGCACCAACAGAAGCAAATAAATCTTTGCCACTGTGAAAGATTTCACCTCACCATCGGCCACCTCCAACTCAATCACCCCCTCGCAGGACCTCTGCAACAATTTCTCTCAACTCTTTAGCAACAAAATCACCGTCATTTACTGCAACTTCAGCCCGCAACCAGACCTGACAGACCTTGCCAAACACCTCTCGATCTTACACAAAGAACCCACGCGAACCAAATGGCCTGTCATCACCTCAGAAGAAACCGCCGCCACCATGAAGTCCATCCACTCAGGTGATCCATCTGACCCGCCCCCACCATGCCTACTCCAAAGGACTGCAATCCCTCAGTGCCATGCTCACACCCATTCTGAATGCCGCCACCTCTTTTGCGACCTTCCCATATGCTTGGAAACATGCATGTCCTCCAATTTCTGAAGAAACCCTCTGTTGAGTTTCTCGCCAACTACAGACAGATCTCCCTGCTACCATTATCGGCCAAGGTCTTAGAGAAAATCAATAACAGACACCTCACTGTATACCTCAAGGACCACTGACTCCTTGACACCACTCTGTCTGGTTACACACCCAACCACAGCAAGAAACTGCCCTAATCGCCGGTACAGGTGACATCCACATGACTATGGACAGAGGAGACACAGCAGCTCTCATCTTACTGGACCTTTCTGCTGCATTTGACACAGTCTCTCACCTCATCCTCATACAACACCTACACGTCCTTGGTATCCAGGGACATGCACTCCGATGGATCTGCTGCTTCCTGACTGGAAGGACCCAGTCCAGTCAGTCAGCCTGGCACCGTACATCTCGGAAACTCACAATCTCATTGGCAAAGTTCCGCAAGGATCCTCCCTGAGCCTGACCCTCTTCAATGCATAAATGATCCCTCTAGCTAGCATCATCCGCTCTCACAACATCAACATCCTCTCCTACACAGATGACACGCAACTCATTATTTCCCTCATGGACAAGACGCCTAGTATCCAGATTAGGTTCAATGCCTGCATAACTGAAATCGCCCACTGGATGAAGACCAACTGACAAAAGCTAAAGTAAGACAGAAGTCATGATCTATTGGAAGAGCACATCACTGTGGGAATCCACCTGGTGGACAAAAGAGCTAGGACCTACACCCACCCCCACCACCTACATCAAGAACCTCGGGATCATCATCGAGAGCAAACTCAACATGAGCTCACAAGTCAATGCCGTCACTGTCTCATGCCTCCATACCCTGAAGATGCTGAGGAAGATTTTCAAATGACTCCCAATCAGCACCCGCAAAACTGTCACGCACGCCCTGGTCACAAGCAAGAAGGACTACAGGAACACCCTCTATGCTATGATCAATAAAATACTCACTGGAAGGCTGATGGGCATTCAGAACTCAGTGACCAGAATCACTCTCAACCTCCCACGCAACACTCACACCACATCTGAAGGAGCTCCACTGACTCCCCGTTCACAAACGAGCACAATTCAAACAGCCCCCCACACTTTCAAGGCACCACATAACACTGGCCCAGCATATCCCAACAATTGCATCTGCTTTCACAAAAAATCCAGACACCTCTGCTCATCCTGACTCCTACTTGCACAAATGGCACGCACACGGAAAACCAGATCCGCCGGTCGAGTCTTTTCCTACATTGTTCCTAAAGCATGGAAGACCTGCCCCTACACTGAAGAGCCTCTTACTCACTTCTTGTTTTTGGAAGAAGCTGAAGACCTGGCTTTTCGAGTAGTCCCACTAGGTCCTAGGTGTAGCTAGACTCACACCTGCTCAGCGCCAAGTTACCCTCTCTGGTGATAGTGCACTCTATAAATCTACATAACATAACAACTGCAAGTTAACATTTTGTTAGACTCCATGTTGTTGGACAACACTCTTTTTACGTCAACCCTTACACTATATGGGTTTGATGTACATCCTTTCATTTTGGTGTGTGTTTTTGGGTGTTAGTCCCACTTACACGTTTTAACGTCTTGTTGTAGTTTTTGGTGTGTAAGTCGCCCTGTGCCTCACCTTGTTGTGTTCAGTGTGTAAGCCGCCCCGCGCCTCACCTTGCCGTTTTATGTGTAAGTCGCATCGCCTTATCTTGCTGACTTTGCTATTGTGTGTGTTAGTTTGCCACACTGTGCTGCACTTGTGTTTTTTTCTCGTGCTGCACCTGTTCTTGGGTGTTAGTCCAATACTACACTGGTTGTTACACTGCTTTTAGCATGTGTCCCTCACTTGAGGGGTGGCGTGTTGGGTCATGGTTTCCTTCCCCACAGTTTCCTTACATGAGGAGTACTTTCTTGGATGCTGTCCGCCAGTCTTGGGGTATGTTTCACTCTTTACTTTCAGTGTGGTTGTTGCTCACTTGGTATATGTGAGCTGTTCATACACTACTTTCTTTTTCGCTTTTTGTTCTCTTTTAAAGGAGGAGGATGGTGTTAGTGTGTTTTATCCTTTCATTCTCCTTTCCTCCTTTGTTTGTCTGTTTTCCCTCTCGTGATGTGGTTTTACCATTCATCCCAGGGTTTATGGACTGTTTTCATCATTTGTACATTGCTGTGTATAGTTGTTTTCATTTTAATGTGGTTCTATTTATTTTTCAATATAAAAGGGAGAGTGTTAGACCTGGCATCCTTGGGGTGGGTCTCCCTTCCATTTTTTTTCATAATGCCTCCACTGTTGTCGATATGTTTTTGCTGGACTAGATGCTCATGGGCACTTTGCCACTGCTAATCAGTGCCAAAGTGCAAGTGCTCCCTATTGTAAATTGTGATGTGAATTAGTGACTCCATGTTTGGCTTATTTGAATTACTGTCAGACCCTAGTACAGTGCACTGAGTGTGCCCCGGGCTTGTAAATCAAATGCTGCTGGTGGGCTTGCAGCACTGGTTGTGCCACCCACAGAAGTAGCTTGTAAAGTGTGTCTCAGGCCTGCCATTGCAGAGCCTCTGTGCAGTCTGTGACTGCCATGTCGACTTGGTAAGTGCACCCACCTACCAGTCCCCAAACCTTCCCTTTTCTTCATATCAGACACCCCTATGGTAGGCCTACGGGCAGGGTGCATTGTAAGGATAAGGTGGGACATGCCTGGTGTGTGTGGCATGTCCTAATAGTGAATTACAGCCATTTTCGTTTTTCACTATTGCAAGGCTACCTGTTCCCCATAGGCCAGAATGGGCAGTTTGATAATAACATTTTATAATCCTAAACTGACTCAGGGAACTAGGTAGAAATTCGAGTTTAGTATGCCTGAACTCAGAATGATAAAATACATCTTTTAGTGAAGTTGGTTTTAACATTCTGTGTTTGAAAATACCACTTTTAGAAAGTGGGTATTTTCTTGCCTAACTATCTAGCCTGCCTCTGCCAGCTTGTGTATTGTGTGTCTGGTTTGTGCGTGACAGGGGCTGGGGGTGGCCACAGGAGACAGGGTGAGGCAGCCCAGGGCTGAATAGAGAGATCTGCATCCAGAGTGGAGGGAGGAGTTGCATCTGGGTCTGAATAGGGCTGTGCCTGCCTGCCACAATGCTGGCTCCACCCCCTGCCGGGCGTCTGAGTACCTTGCCCCACATTCTGAAAGGAAAGAAGGAGTCATGTACACAGAGTGCTCCAAAGCTGCACAGAACTGGTTTAAGCTAGGCAAAGGCCTCTCTGCCTCCAGAGAACAAAGAGAATCAGGGTATAAGAGGGGCACCCAGACCCCAGGAAAATTAGATCACTTTTGGGAACAAGAAGAAACCTTTGCTGAGGAGCGGAACCAAGAAGAAACTGAGGAGAGACTATCCCTAAGCTGAAGTGCTGCTTGGGGGATTGGCCTGCAGTGGTTTGCCTGACTGCCAAAGAAAGGAGAAAGGAACTTTTGCTTTGCTGTGACTTTCATCAACTTGTGAAGGATCTCCAAGGGCTTGGAAGAGAGCTTGCCCCCTGATCGAAGTCCCAGGACCATTGGACTTCACCCCCTTTGTGAATTGCTGCTGGAAACTCTGTTTTAGTGGCTACAGAGGTAGGGAGCTGTGACCGACTCTCCCGACCGGCTCGGTGTCCTGTTGGCACCGCATCGAGCAACGCCTGCATCTTGCAACGCACGGCCTTGGTCTCACCGACTCCGTCAACGAGCCGCTGCCTGCACCGTAACCTGAGAGCCCTGCACCTTGCAACGCCTCGCTACCCCGAATCCATCTGGTCCGACCGACACGGTCACTGTTGCTGAGTTCGAGTCCTGTGACCGCACTGGAGTTGGGCACCACCTCGCAAGCTTCGCGACGCACCGCCCGACTCGCACCGCTGTCCGGACTGATCGACGCCACCTCCTGAACCCGGCTCCGTCGCCGCACCGCAACCTGCCAGCACCGCATCGAAGCACCGTCTCGCCCTGCAACGCACGGCCTTGGTCTCACCGACTCCGTCCAGACGACGTCAACGAGCCGCTGCCTGCACCGCATCGAGGGACAACGTGTCCTGCACCGCTTCCATTTTGCATCGCGACCGCGACGTACAGCCATCCGGCTCGCACGCCCGTGCCTGCCGCTTCAAGTAAAAGGTACTGTGACCGAGTCTGTCTACGCTTGTGTTGGCCCGTCTCGACGCGGTCAGCTGGATTTGTTAGACTCTGTTTGTTCTTTACATCGCCGTAGCCGGAGGAGGCTACCGACTCGCACAGAACCTGGAATTAAGCCTTTTTGATAAGAACTCAGTATTCTTGACAGTATTGTGGATTATTTTTGTCGTTTATGGTCTTGTGGTAATTCTATATAAAATATTCTTATTTTTATAAATATACAACCTGTGTGGTGTCCATTTGTAGTGTTGTCACTTGATTACTGTATATGTTCGCAAATTCTTTACACACTGCCTCTGAACTAAGCCTGTCTGCTTGTGCCAAGCTACCAAGAGGGTGAGCAGGGGTTATTTCAGGAGTGTACCTACTTTCCCTGACTAGACTCAAGGGTCCCTATTTGGACAAAGGTACCTACCTCTGCCAACTAGAGACCCCCAAATCTAACATTGGTGGTCAGCGGTGAGGATTCTGGACTTGCATTTGTGACTCATGTACAGTAATTGGTGAACACTACTTAGTGAGTGCAGACCAAAACGCAACCGCATACTCCTTGATAGCATTTTTCTGGGATTTTCTATTTTTGCAACTGCCAAGTTTAATCACCATGGAGAAACCAGCATCAGTAGCCTCTGTTGAGTGTGATTGGGAAGAGGAGAGGCTAGAATGCTACACCCTCAAGCAGCTCAAGCATTTCTGCAAAAAGTTTAAAGTGTCCATGACCGGGCTCTCCAGGAAGGAGAACCCCCAAAAGGCGCTGAGGGCCTGGGTCGAATCTAGGAGTGCCCCTGTGGAGGGGGCAGAGAATGCAGAAGGGCAGCTGGAGGGGCTATTGGGTTTAGGGGCTGGAAGACCACCTTCCCCAGTAGGTAGCAGTGTTTCTGCCAGAGGTCTGTCTCCAGAAGAGTTGGAGAACAGGAAAGAGAGTAGGATGCACGAAATGGAGCTGACCAAGCTCAAGCTGAATGGGCAGTTAGAATTTGAAATGCAAACTAGGAAATCAGCCCTAGAAGAAAAGAAAATGCAGTTTGAACATGAGAAGGTTTTGAAGGAGTTGGAATTGAAGGCCAAAAGCTTAGAGATTACTCCCTCTGGTGGCAGCACACCGTCCATGCCTGTTGAACCTAGGGTGTATATTCCCAAAGATGTGGTGAAGGAATTTTTTAAGAATGATGATATTGGGCAATGGTTTAGGGCCTATAAGGTAGCCATGACTTCCCACCGGGTCCCTGAGAAGTATTGGGGAGCGGGGTTGTGGGGTCGGTTCCTTAGTGAAGGGCGGGATACCTTGTTGGACTTGCCCTCTGAAGTCTGCAATTCATACAGCCACATGAAGGAAGCATTAATGTCTAGATATGTTTTGACCCCTGAGCTTTATAGGCAGAGGTTCAGGAACTGTAAGAAGATTGAAGGCAGTACCTGGGTTGAATACGTGACTTTTTTCTGCAGAGCATTGGATGGTTGGGTGAAGGGTAGCAAAGCGACTGATTTTCAGGCGCTCTTTGATTTGATTGCATGGGAGCACTTGTCCAGTAATTGTTTTCCTGAGCTACGCCAGCACCTGATTGATAGTAAGCTGACTAACCCTAGGAAGCTTGCTGAGGAGGCGGACCGCTGGGTGAGTACCCGGGTCCACAAGGGTCACATGGGAGACTCCGCCAAGGGTGGGCAGGGTCCCCAGCAGAAGAGTGGGGGGACAAGGGTAAACAGAGGGAGTTCCATAAAGGGCCCCAAAGTAGACCCCAAGGGAACCAAGGGAAAGGTTCCCAGCCTCCCCTGAGAAGAAGCCAGTGGCCCTGACAGGCCCCCTGTTCACCAGGGACCACTGGTGTGTTACAAGTGTGGCGTCCCTGGCCACAAGGCAAACGATCCTCGTTGCCCTTTGCATGGAAAACCAGCACCCACTGGTGCAGTCCCCCGGCAGTTGGCTAGTGTAGCCCTGGGGGAGGAGTGGGGTGCCCAAGGTGGGGGGATCCCACAGTGTTTTCCCTTGTCTCATTAGGAGACTCTGAGATGGTCCCTAGGACCCAGCTGCCTGATAACACTAAAAAATACAGGCAGTGGGTGACCATCAATGGCCATAGGGTGGAGGCTCTGAGAGACACAGGAGCCAGTGTGACAGCTGTCAAGTGTCACCTGGTGTCTAAAGAGCAGGTTGTCCCTGATGCATTCTATCCGGTTGTTGCCGCTGACAACACAGAGAGTCACTGCAAGGTGGCTCAGGTTCCCTTTGAGTGGGGGGGTCTCGGGTACTCTTCAAGTAGCTGTGAGGCCAGCCATGCCTGTTGACTGTTTGCTAGGGAACGATTTGGAGAGCTCACCTTGGGCTAAGGTGGAGCGGAGTGCGCATTTAGAAATGTTGGGCTTGCCTGATTGGGCATGTGTGACCACCCGGTCAATGGCAGCTAAAGGTGTTCAAGAGGACCTGGAGCCTGAGAGGGAGGCCCAGGTGCCTGCCGGAGAGAGAGGAGGCAGGGGGCACGGGAAACCGGCCCCCAAAGTTCCCACGGTCCAGGAGGAGGCAGACCCTGAGGGGGATGCCCTGGAGCCTACAGGGGAACAGGTAGCTGAACTGGGGGACCTACCTGATCTGACCCATTGGCAGCAAGAAGGAGGACCCTCCAGGGAAGAGTTCTGTGAGGAGCAGAACACATGCCCTTCTCTCGTGGGTCTACTCTGAGGCAACAGGCCACCGACCAGGCTGCAGGTGATCAGTCTGGATCACATTGGATTTACTGGGAGAATGGTCTCCTGTATTCAGAGCCTAAGGTTGCTGAGCCTGGGTCAGCCCGTGTGCTGGTGGTACCCCAGCGCTTCAGAGCCTTCCTACTGGGGTTGGCTCATGATGTACCGTTAGCAGGACATCTGGGGCAGGACAAGACCTTTGAAAGGCTTGTCACCCATTTCTATTGGCCCCAGATGCGCAGGAGTGCCGCCACTCACTGCAGGACATGCCAGACTTGCCAAGCAAGTGGAAAGAGTGGGAGGAAGCAGAAGGCTCCTCTCCAGCCATTCCCTGTGGTCAGCACCCCCTTTGAACGGGTGGGTATTGACATTGTGGGGCCACTGGACCCCAAGACAGCCATGGGCAACAGGTTTATCCTGGTCTTGGTAGACCATGCCACCCGGTACCCTGAAGCCATCCCTCTGAGGACAGTGACGGCCCCCGTGGTGGGACGGGCACTGATGGGAATTTTCTCACGAGTGGGATTCCCTCAAGAGGTGGTGTCTGACAGAGGTACCAACTTCGTGTCCAAGTACATGAAGTCCCTGTGGCAGGAGTGCGGTGTAACTTACAAGTTCACCACTCCTTACCACCCTCAAGGAAATGGGCTGGTTGAGAGATTCAACCGGACCCTCAAGGGCATGATTATGGGTCTGGAAGAACCCATGAGGCGTAAATGGGACGTCCTCTTACCTTGCCTGTTGTTTGCATACCGGGAGGTGCCACAGAAGTCTCTAGGGTTCAGCCCCTTTGAGCTCCTCTATGGACACCCGGTGCGAGGACCTCTGAGTTTGGTCAAGGAAGGCTGGGAGCAATCTCCCAGGAAACCTCCCCAGGATGTATACAGTTACATGCTGGCCTTCAGGAACCAGACTAGGCGTTTCAGAGAGCTTGCTGAGGCAAATCTGGAAGCCAGCCAGGAGGAGATGAAGCGGTGGTACGACCAGAATGCCACTCTGGTCGAGCTTCAGCCTGGTCAGAAAGTGTGGGTCATGGCCCCTGTGGAGCCTTGTGCGCTCCAGGACCGGTGGACCGGCCCTTTCACGGTGGTGGAGCGCAAGAGTCCAGTTACCTACTTGGTGGACTTGCAGTCTCCCAGGAACCCCTTGCGGGTCCTGCATGTGAACCGCCTAAAGCCCCACTTGGAGAGGTCCCAAGTGGGCATGCTCTTAGCTACAGATGATGGGATGGAGGAGGAGACCGAGCCTCTTCCTGACCTCCTGTCAGCCCGAGAGCAAGATGGATCAGTGGAGGAGTAAACCTCTCTACCTCCCTCACACCTGAGCAGCAGGGTGACTGTCGCCAGCTGTTCGAACAGTTCCCTGACCTGTTCTCCCTGGTTCCCAGTGTCACTCATTGGTGCATCCATGATGTGGACACTGGGGACAGTCTTCCTGTGAAGCACAAGGCTTACAGGGTGACTGACAGGGTCAGAGCCTGCATCAAAGAGGAGGTCTCCAAGATGTTTGCGCTAGGGGTGATTGAGTCCTCTAACAGCCCTTGGGCCAGCCCAGTGGTCTTGGTTCCAAAGGCTGCCGCACCTGGTGCCACACCAGAACTCCGGTTCTGTGTGGACTACAGGGGACTCAATTCCGTCACCAGGACTGACGCCCACCCCATCCCCAGAGCTGATGAGCTCATAGATCGGTTAGGGGCTGCGCGGTACCTCAGCACGTTTGACTTATCGTCTGGGTACTGGCAGATCGCCTTGACTGATGGGGCAAAAGAGAGGTCAGCATTCTCCACTCCAGATGGGCACTACCAGTTCCGGGTGATGCCCTTTGGGATGAAGAATGCTCTTGCCACCTTTCAGAGGTTGGTCAACCAGGTGTTGGTTGGACTGGAGGATTTCAGTGCCGCCTACCTGGATGACATCGCAGTGTTCAGTGCCAGTTGGGAAGAACATCTGCGCCACCTCTGGGAAGTGTTGATGGCGCTGCGGAGGGCAGGCCTCACAATCAAGGCAAGTAAGTGCCAGATTGGGCAGGGTTCTGTGGTGTACTTGGGACACCAGGTTGGGAGCGGCCAGGTGGCACCCCTCCAACCGAAAATTGATACCATTCTGGCTTGGGAGCCCCCCAAGACCAAGACAGAGGTGAGAGCCTTCATAGGACTCACTGGGTATTACAGGAGATTCGTCAAGGGGTATGGCAGCATTGTTGCCCCCTTGACAGAGCTGACTTCCAAGAAGCAGCCCAGGAAAGTGATTTGGACTGACGCCTGTCAAAAAGCTTTTGACACCTTGAAGAAGGCCATGTGCACGGCGCCTGTGCTCCAGGCACCCAACTTCTCCAATGAGTTCATTGTTCAGATGGACGCTTCAGAGCATGGTGTAGGGGCTGTTCTATCACAGTTCAATGAGGAGGGCCTAGACCAACCTGTAGCCTTCATCAGTAGGAGGTTACTTCCCCGGGAACAGAGATGGAGTGCTATTGAGCGTGAGGCATTTGCTGTGGTCTGGGCACTGAAGAAGCTGAGACCATACCTGTTTGGGACTCACTTCCGGGTTCAGACAGACCACAGGCCCCTCAGATGGTTGATGCAGATGAGGGGTGAGAATCCAAAGCTGTTGAGGTTGTCCATTTCTGTACAGGGGATGGACTTTACGGTGGAACACCGCCCTGGTACAGAACACGCCAATGCTGATGGTCTGTCCAGATTTTTCCGCCTTAGTGATGAGAACTCCTAGGGGTAGGATAGTTCTCCCCACATTTCAGCTGGAGGGGACACGTGTTAGACCTGGCATCCTTGGCGTGGGTCTCCCTTCCATTTTTTTCATAATGCCTCCACTGTTGTCGATATGTTTTTGCTGGACTAGATGCTCATGGGCACTTTGCCACTGCTAATCAGTGCCAAAGTGCAAGTGCTCCCTATTGTAAATTGTGATGTGAATTAGTGACTCCATGTTTGGCTTATTTGAATTACTGTCAGACCCTAGTACAGTGCACTGAGTGTGCCCAGGGCTTGTAAATCAAATGCTGCTGGTGGGCTTGCAGCACTGGTTGTGCCACCCACAGAAGCAGCTTGTAAAGTGTGTCTCAGGCCTGCCATTGCAGAGCCTCTGTGCAGTCTGTGACTGCCATGTCGACTTGGTAAGTGCACCCACCTACAAGTCCCTAAACCTTCCCTTTTCTTCATATCAGACACCCCTATGGTAGGCCTACGGGCAGGGTGCATTGTAAGGATAAGGTGGGACATGCCTGGTGTGTGTGGCATGTCCTAATAGTGAATTACAGCCATTATCGTTTTTCACTATTGCAAGGCTACCTGTTCCCCATAGGCCAGAATGGGCAGTTTGATAATAACATCTTATAATCCTAAACTGACTCAGGGAACTAGGTAGAAATTCGAGTTTAGTATGCCTGAACTCAGAATGATAAAATACATCTTTTAGTGAAGTTGGTTTTAACATTCTGTGTTTGAAAATACCACTTTTAGAAAGTGGGTATTTTCTTGCCTAACTATCCAGCCTGCCTCTGCCAGCTTGTGTATTGTGTGTCTGGTTTGTGCGTGACAGGGGCTGGGGGTGGCCACAGGAGACAAGGTGAGGCAGCCCAGGGCTGAAAAGAGAGATCTGCATCCAGAGTGGAGGGAGGATTTGCATCTGGGTCTGAATAGGGCTGTGCCTGCCTGCCACAATGCTGGCTCCACCCCCTGCCGGGCGTCTGAGTACCCTGCCCCACATTCTGAAAGGAAAGAAGGAGTCATGTACACAGAGTGCTCCAAAGCTGCACAGAACTGGTTTAAGCTAGGCAAAGGCCTCTCTGCCTCCAGAGAACAAAGAGAATCAGGGTATAAGAGGGGCACCCAGACCCCAGGAAAATTAGATCACTTTTGGGAACAAGAAGAAACCTTTGCTGAGGAGCGGAACCCAAGAAGAAACTGAGGAGAGACTATCCCTAAACTGAAGTGCTGCTTGGGGGATTGGCCTGCAGTGGTTTGCCTGACTGCCAAAGAAAGGAGAAAGGAACTTTTGCTTTGCTGTGACTTTCATCAACTTGTGAAGGATCTCCAAGGGCTTGGAAGAGAGCTTGCCCCCTGATCGAAGTCCCAGGACCATTGGACTTCACCCCCTTTGTGAATTGCTGCTGGAAACTCTGTTTTAGTGGCTACAGAGGTAGGGAGCTGTGACCGACTCTCCCGACCGGCTCGGTGTCCTGTTGGCACCGCATCGAGCAACGCCTGCATCTTGCAACGCACGGCCTTGGTCTCACCGACTCCGTCAACGAGCCGCTGCCTGCACCGTAACCTGTGAGCACCGCACCTTGCAACGCCTCGCTACCCCGAATCCATCTGGTCCGACCGACACGGTCACTGTTGCTGAGTTCGAGTCCTGTAACCGCACTGGAGTTGGGCACCGCCTCGCAAGCTTCGCGACGCACCGCCCGACTCGCACCGCTGTCCGGACTGATCGACGCCAGCTCCTGAACCCGGCTCCGTCGCCGCACCGCAACCTGCCAGCACCGCATCGAAGCACCGTCTCGCCCTGCAACGCACGGCCTTGGTCTCACCGACTCCGTCCAGACGACGTCAACGAGCCGCTGCCTGCACCGCATCGAGGGACAACGCGTCCTGCACCGCTTCCATTTTGCATCGCGACCGCGTAGTACAGCCATCCGGCTCGCACGCCTGTGCCTGCCGCTTCAAGTAAAAGGTACTGTGACCGAGTCTGTCTACGCTTGTGTTGGCCCGTCTCGACGCGGTCAGCTGGATTTGTTAGACTCTGTTTGTTCTTGACATCGCCGTAGCCGGAGGAGGCTACCGACTCGCACAGAACCTGGAATTAAGCCTTATTGATAAGAACTCAGTATTCTTGACAGTATTGTGGATTATTTTTGTCGTTTATGGTCTTGTGGTAATTCTATATAAAATATTCTTATTTTTATAAATATACAACCTGTGTGGTGTCCATTTGTAGTGTTGTCACTTGATTACTGTATATGTTCGCAAATGCTTTACACACTGCCTCTGAACTAAGCCTGTCTGCTCGTGCCAAGCTACCAAGAGGGTGAGCAGGGGTTATTTCAGGAGTGTACCTACTTTCCCTGACTAGACTCAAGGGTCCCTATTTGGACAAAGGTACCTACCTCTGCCAACTAGAGACCCCCAAATCTAACAGAGAGGATATGTAGTATTCTCATGTTATGCTGTAATGTTCCCTTTCACCTTGTTCCTAGCTGCTCAGCCAGTGTGAGTGTTCCGTGTAGAATGTTGGTGTGATTGACATGAGTGGAATGCTTGGGTGCCTGGTGTGAGTGTGGACAGTTGGAAGATGGGCTGAGCAGCTAGCAGGCTGCTCCTGGTGGGGCTCGCTGTAAATACTTCTTAAAGACTTAATAAACTACATGAAATTGATAGAGCGCCATGCTCTCGTAAAATTTGTAGGGGTGCATCATAATCACCGTTAGTTCGCACCCGCATATATTCAGGCATACATAAATGAGTGGTTAGTAAAATGTAATTTGAATCGCATTACTAGAGTGAATAAGAGAGTAGTCGTGTCATTATAATCATGTAAATGTAGTGCAACATTGAAATGCGTTTAAAATGATGCATAGATGATTTAGTTTATGTGCAGTTGAGATGCAGTAGTTAACGTGTATGAGATTAAATTGCACGTGTAGTTCATTGTTTCACATATGAAATGTATGAATAAACGCTTAGAGAAGTAATTAGAATTGTGTGTTTAAAATGTGTAAAGGCCTGACTGCATATACGTCAAGGAAAGGCCTGTTCGTTCTTATGTTAGCTTATTTGGTAGGCAGAGAAGGTGTTCTCTTGGAAAGGCTCTCTGGGCACAGTTGGTAGGTTCGTACAGAGGGAAAGTCGGTTGAAATGTATCTTCTGTTGCAGGTGCAAGGACACATGCCTCGTTAGCAAAAGACTGGCTCTTTGTTTCAACAGTTAGGGAGGTGGGAGGCATTGAGATGGGAGTATACTGGAATGTAGGGATAATACTTTCAGCGGAGAAGGTGCCTGGGACTCAAGGTCATCGTAACCATCCTTGATGAAGTAAGAGTTTCGATGGAAAAGTACGAGAAGGAAGACCTGGCCGAAGAGGCGTGACAAGGGCATGTTCAATTGTATGTGGATTTTGTATTACGGACAGTGCCCCGAGGGAGAGAGGAGAGAAGAGTTAGTGGAGGCCAGAGAGAAGGGCAGAGAGAGAGAGAGATCTTTAGGAAGGAGCATCTTAGAACGAGCTCGAAATGCTAAGTGAGTGCACTTCTTAGGAAGTCTTCACAGCTGACACCTTTTCTTTTACTCTTGCCTGGGGAAATTCGTTAAGTAGGTATGTCACTTTAGTAATAGAGTAGGGACAGCTAAGGGTTTTACACTTATTTAGGTAAATGAAGAATAATATAGAGATTGGAGCAGTTATCGTTTGTTTAATACTTCTGGAGCTAACGATTCTTCTTATTCTGAGTCGGATGAGACTCCTGCGTAGGATGATGTTTGTATTAGTGCCCATCTATTTCTTTAACCTCGTGTTGAGGTGCTTGCATGTGCAGTTATTCTTGGCTGTAATAAACCCACAAAACTGAACTCGGAGTCAGTGGTCTTTTAAGGTAAACTGGATTCTAAATTGTTGCATAACCGAAATGGATTTTCTTCCCTTCACACTATTCAGCAGGTAAAAAGATTCTGGCGACCTGAGGATTCTTAGAGATGGTGAGATAAGATAAGAATCAGCTTTATCAGTTGGTAGCAGAGTAGGATGGTTTCCTCTGATAGTAAGGGGAGATCTAGATTAGGATAAGAGACTATTTGCCCCATAGAGCCCGAGTGATGGTGATCCAGTGGATCGTAAGAGGAGGACGACGGTGGTCGATGAGAACTGACGGAGAGTGACGGTGCGGCGGAAGTAGCAGTTCGTGGTAGAGTGAGTATGAACAGGGTGATGCTTGTTAGATTGCGGTGTTTAAATTGTTGTGTGATGTCTTGCGGAGTTGGAATGAGAGTCGTGTGATTGAGGATCGGACCGTGAGCGCGCGCAGGGACGAGAGATTTGATTCGATATCCTGGGATAATAGATTGTGGTGTAGAAGACACCCAGAGCTGAGATTTGTTGACCAGAGGTTGTGGGAGTCATGAGACGTCGTTGATTAACCCACTGAAGATAGGGAGCACATGTGTGAGTGTGTGAATAACCGACGCTGGTTGTAGGTTGTTGTGTGCAGAACATTGAGTGTTTGGATCCTATCGATTGGGTCAGAGGTGATTGTCCGGTCGTTCGCGGACAGACAGTTGCCAGATCGAGGTCAACAGTTTCGAGAGGCTGTTCGGTCATTGGTGGACCGACAGTAAGAGAGGTGATTGTCCGGTAGGACAGACAGTTACTTCAGAGTGTGATTGGGACACGCGTGAGCGAGAAAGGGTGAATTGAGAAGGAGGGGAACTGCTGCGAGCGGAGAAAGAGTGATGTCAGACAGTGCCGCGCTGCGATAGGCCGGTTGGTGTGAGCCGCGCTGGCATTGGTGGATTGAAATCAGGAAGTAAAAAAACGACATTTTGTATGCGAACGGAAATCTGCTTTATCATGAAATGTTTTAAAGTTTTACGAGAACTCTGTAGAGGTGTTAGACATGTGGTTACTCGGGGAGGAGAGGAAGCCCCTCCCGAGGATACGCCAGCATATTACATGGCTAAGAATGTAGGATTACATACTATAATTTGGCTTGAGAATTGGCATAAAATGACAGAAGGAGAAGGAGAATTGACTTTCCCACGCTATGGTACTTTCAGGTTGGAAGTGTTATATCAGTTGAAATCTGTGATGTCTTCCTTGCGACCACTACCTAGACCTACACAGTTTGAGGCGCTACATGCATGGATTAGAGCAGCGTATGACAGGAAGAGAGACAAAAGCCAGGAAAGGGTGAAGAAGTCGATCAGGGCATTTCAAGATGCGAAATGGGATGCACTGGAGAAAAGGTGGAGAGTGGAAACAATTGAGGGGGACAGATTATATCCGTTGATAGAGAAAACGGGAGGCACGCAGGAAAAGAGTACAGAGGAAGATGACAGTGATACAGATGACAGCTTGTTAGACAGGTTGCTGTCAGAGAGACCACCTCCATTAAATCCAGAATATAGCGAAGGAAATTCGATTGTGGCAGGAGGGATGGGCGAGTCACAGAATCAGACAAATATGAGAGTAGTGGGAAAAATCTCCACAGGAACGGAGGGAGTAGGAACTTAGTCTTCCATGGGGAATATGCGGTTGCCGGACTCCCTGACGGTACCTGTTACCATTGGTCCTATAGTTTCGGTGTATGACCCAGATTGAGTAAGTGAAGGAAGTTTAATGCAGACGACAGGGAGAGAGGGGATCAGCATTGGAGGGAATGGCGTAGAGGTACAATTGGTCCATTCTCCGAAGCCCATAGAAGCAAGCACGCCACTGCCAGCCACCGCAGACTCCTCTAGTGGACAGGTGGATGAGAGACCGGTAAGACCAGGGTCTTTGGTCGAGTCCAAGTCAGCTTTGAGAATGTGGGCACCACCTGTAAGGAATCAGAGCGATAGAATGCCAGGAGATATGGAACAAGACAACTAGGAAACAGACCAGGTTCCAGGAATACGATAGAAGAGAGCAAGCCACGAGAACAGAGCAGTGATTATGACGAGCGGAATGGTGCGGCTTGTCAAGAAATGTTGAGGAGTGCCGTGAAGGCAAGGTTGCTGGATGTAGTGAGACTAAAGGCAGAGGTAGATGAAATGATTAGTGGGAACCTGCCTTTGGAGAGAGTCGAAATCTATGAGCCAGACGAGCTGCTTTTTGTAGCAAAGGATGTGACTCGTAAAGCAAAGGCTGCACATGAGAAATTGACAGAATTGGCCAAGAAATATGAGGTGGATCTGAATAAAACCAAATCGTTGCAAGGATCACATAGGTTGCAATATAGCGATCAAGAGCTGGTGGAGAAAAGGGTCACAGGATTAAGGACATATACTAAAGACCTGATTGTAGGGATGCATATATGGATAATGCTAAATAAATGGGAGGAAAGGTGGTCGAAGAAGAAGATTGCCAAAAAGACTGTAGGAGAAACGCCGCCTCCAGGGGGAGGGATGACGGGCGTAGGGAACTATCCTTTACGGAAAGTACAGAATGGAGGGTACGTGCATGTGCCATGGAGTAGAGGTGACTTGGCTGCGTTTACAAATGATTTTCCTCGGCTGAGGGAAAAACCCAGTAGAGTGGTACAAACAGGTCGAGCGTTTTGTTAAAATTTCGAAGGTATTGTGGATTGATTTGAACACCTTGTTTGATATAGTGGTACCAGGAGATTTGTGGACAGCGTGTAAAATTGCAGTTGAGTGGCCGACCTTCGAACCTGAAAGGGATGCTGTTACAAATGGTCCGTCACCTATTGTCATGAAGAAGTTTGAACAAGTGATTACATGGTTGAAGTTGAAGATCTCGCCTCAAGACATCGATTGGGTTAAGATAGATCGAACTGTGCAGGAACCAAAGGAGACAGTGCATGAGTATTATGAAAGACTCTTGCAAGCTTTTAAACAGTATAGTGGACTAGATACCTTAGACCCCAAGGATATGGGACAGTTTGTCTCAAAGTTTGTCTTAGGATTGAGATCAGAGGTTAGCCTCATGATACAGCACCATTTGATCTGCTGGCAGAACAAGCCGGTAGATGAAATCTTGCGGTATGCGAGGTACTGTAGTGATGAAGTAGACTCGAAGCACCGGAAGCTAAAGGACAAACTGATGCTTGTTCAGATGCAAACAGCTCAGGTCCAGCCTAGTGGAGGGACGCTGGGCAGAAGACAGGGAAACTACCAAGGGAACCAAAATGGGCAAGGTCAGGGAAAAGGAAACCTACAGATCCCAAGACGGGGATGGATGTGGCGACATTGAAGAAGACCACTGCGTGTCATCTTTGTCATCAGATTGGACATTGGAAGCGCGAGTGTCCCTTGAACCCAGCCAATCAGGTGCAGCAGGAGGTAGAGGTGGTTCAGGCACCCGTGCCGGAGGTAGTCAATACTGTGACAAGGCCCAGATCGACGAAAGGGGGGACGTATAACCCACAGGTGCAGGTCCCCCAGCCACCGAGAATTTCGCAAGGAATGCGGACCTACTAGCAGATGTCCCTTTTCGAAGGAGTACAGTCCAGACCCGTTAGCCTGACGGTGCCTGAGGGGGGAGGAAGATTGCACACTTGGAGCAGTCTTGGAGGTAGACCAGAGAGGACCTTTTGTGGAGGCAGACATTGATGGTCATCCTACCACTCTTTTGGTTGACACTGGTGCTACCCGGTCTACTGTGAGATCAGCAGTAGTCCCCAACCTACCCCTCTCGGGACAATCGATCCAAGTTGTTGGAGTGGCAAACAAGAGGATAACTAGCCCATTGACCGAACCGATTCCAGTGAGGATAGGCTCTTTCCAAGCTAGACACCAGTTCGTGGTGTGCAATACGAGTCCAGTTTGTCTTTTAGGAAGAGATCTATTGTGTAAATTGAACTGCACTATCTATTGCACACCTAGGGGAGTGGAGGTTCAGACGAAGGATGACGATGCCACCTTCAAAGTTGCCAATCAGCACTTGTGTATAGAAATGTATCCAGTGGTGACAGTGGAGGAACTTCCACTAGACTTGAGGGATTCTGTGTCACAAGAGGTGTGGGACTTCATGGGAGAAGAGATCGGACTGATCAAAGGGGTTGAACCTGTACAGATCCAGGTTAAACAGAATGCCGAATTCCCTAGGACGCCCCAGTACAATTTGTCACCCGAGACGATCGCAGGGATTAGACCTGTAATCGAGTCTATGATCAAGCAAGGCATTCTGAAGGAGATAAGAGGTAGCCCATGTAATTCACCTATCATGGGACTACAGAAACCGAGCGGGAAGTTCAGGATCGTGCAAGACCTGCGAAAGGTCAACACGATAGTTGTCCCATGTTGTCCAGTGGTACCGAATCCATCAGTAATACTGTTTCAGATCCCATGTGAAGCCGAGTGGTTTACTGTCATTGATTTGTGTCAAGCATTCTTCTCGATACCGCTCCACGAGGAAAGCCAATTTTTTTTTGCTTTCCGGCTGGAAAATCGTGTGTTAACGTGGTGTCGTATCCCTCAAGGGTATACAGAGAGTCCATCGATCTTTAATCAGATCTTGAAGAAGAATCTTGAGAGTCTCGTATTGCCACAGAACTCAGTTCTTGTGCAGTACATAGATGACCTACTTGTGGCATCAGAAACAGAAGATGCTTGCAGGATAGACACGATAGCCCTACTGAATCATTTGGCAGAGAATGGACACAAGGTGTCCCCGAACAAATTGCAGTACTGTCTGAACGAAGTACAGTACTTGGGTCACAGATTAGAAAAAGGCAAGAGGAAGGTGTCACCAGATCGAATTGAGGCAATAATGAACATGGCAGTGCCCACCACTCAGAGGGAAGTCAGGATGTTTTTGGGAATGGTCGGCTATTGTCGTCAGTGGATTCCCAATTTTTCCTTGAGAGCAAAGCCTTTACAGAGGCTCACGCACAAGGATGTGAGTGATCCGGTACCATGGGACGAGGAGTGCTTGGTGTCATTCCTAAGACTGAGAGAAGATTTGTGCAGTGCACCAGCTTTGGGAATGCCCGATTACAACAAGGCTTTCTCACTGTTCTGTTGCGAGAGAGAAGGTTGTGCATTAGCAGTCTTAGCTCAGAATCATGGAGGTGTCCGTAGACCAGTTGCCTATTTTTCAGCTACTCTAGATCCAGTAGCTTCTGCGTTGCCCGGATGTCTAAGATCCGTTGCTGCAACAGGTGTCAGCATTGAAAGATGTGAAAGCATTGTAATGGGTCATCCTCTGACAGTTTATGTACCACACTCTGTTGAATTGTTAATGACCAGAACTAAGACTCAGCACCTAATGAATAACAGGTTAACGAGGTATGAGCAAGTCATACTTGCTGCAGAGAATGTGACTCTGAAAAGGTGCTCCGTCTTAAACCCTGCGACATTAATGCCCATACCGAATACAGATGATGAAGATTGTGCGGACCATGATTGTCTTAATGTGACTGAACTGTGCACCAAACCGAGACCTGACATTGTCGATGAACCACTGACTGACCCAGATGAAATTTTCTTTGTCGATGGTTCATGCCTAAGAGACAGTGTTGGTCAACTGAGAGCAGCGTTTGCTGTATGTACCATTTCAGGAGTGGTTGAGGCTGCTTGCCTAGAAGGAGTACACTCCGCGCAGGTAGCTGAGATCATTGCCTTGACTCATGCCTGTTTGGCCGCTGATCAAATCCGAATCACGATCTACATGGACAGCCAGTATGGGTTCGGTGTAGTTCATGACTTCGGACAGTTATGGTCACAGAGGGGGTTCTTGACATCATCTGGTTCACCCATTAGGAATGGAGAACATGTAAGACAGCTGCTAGATGCATTGCAATGTCCGAAGGAGATCGCAGTTGTAAAGTGCACTGCGCATGGAAAGGGGGATGATTTTGTTTCCTTGGGAAATAATTATGCTGATGAAGTTGCCCGTTTCTGTGCAGAACAAGGATGCATATTTACAGAGGGTTACATAGGAGAGAGCCAAGAGAGAACCGAGCTCAACATGATGTTGGCCATGGCAGACACTTGGGAGGAACTCAAGCGCCTGCTGGATGAAGTCTCAGACCAAGAACGGAATGGATGGGTCAGAGCAGGATGTGAAAGAGGGGATGTTGATGTTTGGGTTTCCAGTGATGGGAGAGCGGTATTGCCAGAGAATCTGCTGAGCCCAATGGCGAGACTAATACATGGACCGATAAATCTTGGTAGAGATGCAATGATGCGTGTGTTTAGACAGACGTGGTATAACCCACGATTTCGTGCGATTGCTGAAGCAGTTTGTCAGAGGTGTGTTACGTGTCAACAGATGAATGCTGGAAAGAAGACTGTGGTCACATTGAGTCACATTGGAAGGTCAGGAGGACCCTTCAATAGGATGCAGCTAGATTTTGTAGAAATGCCCAAGTGCAATGGGTTGAGGTACATTTTGGTGGTGGTGTGTGTATTCTCACGGTGGGTGGAGGCTTACCCATCACGCAGGTGTGACACCCTCACAGTGGCTAAGTTATTGCTGAGGGAACTTATCCCGAGGTTTGGTTTTCCAACCTCTTTGGAATCGGATAGAGGAACACACTTCCACAGTGAAATCATGAAGCTGCTTTGTGCGGCATTGAATGTTGATCAAAGATTACATTGCAGTTATCGACCAGAGGCTTCTGGGATAGTAGAACAGGTTAATGGAACCTTGAAGGCAAGAATGGCAAAAATGTGTTCGTCAACGTCTCTGAAGTGGCCTGACGCTCTGCCGTTTGTACTTATGAGTATTCGCAGTGTCCCCGACAGGAGAACTGGGTTGTCTCCCCATGAGATCTTGACGGGGAGGGCAATGCGGTTGCCAGCAGTACCAGCTACAGCTTTGATAAACATCACTGATGACTTGATTCTCGATTACTGTAAAGGACTATCTGATGTGGTCCGTTCTGTGTCCCAGCAGGTGCAAGCTGCAGCTGTTCCGGCCTCGAGTGATCTGTGCCACGACCTGTGTCCAGGTGACTGGGTGCTTGTCCGAACGCACGTGAGGAAGAGCTGTCTGGACGTTCGGTGGCGAGGCCCGTACCAGGTAATACTGGTAACAAACACAGCAGTGAAGTGTGGAGGATTGCCGAACTGGGTGCATGCTTCCCATACCCGCAAAGTTTCAGCACCCTCGGAAGAAACAGATCCTCTCGTGAATGAAAATCCAGCTGATGTGGCAGGGCCACATGAGAGGACAAGTCAAGCTGTGAGGGCCGCTGATACAGCTGGTTGTGCACCAGAGCAGCTTGAAGAGGGTTCCGACAACCAGAACCTCGACTCTGACTCGGATGACAGAAGTATTGCTGTGGGTGGAGTAGAGTCAAATTCAGCAGAAGAAGGAAGTGGTGCACAGGGTATAGAGAGGGAAAGCGGAAGAACGACCAGACCCGAGGAGGCTTGGCCTGAGAGACAGAGGCGACTGAACCTGAGGTTGGCACCCGAAAGAGATCTTGCTCCAGTGTCTGAAACATCTGAATCGGAAGTGAGTGACGGAGAGCAGACTCAAGAGGGTCGGAGGAGGTCGAAAAGAACGAGAGTACCTTGCCAGAGATACGCTACCCCGGAGTGGACTTACACAGTGACTAATGCTGGGGGTAGTGAGTTCGGGGAGGCTGAGGTCCGTGCAGGTGGTCAGCAAGAGCCCGAGCGTGGTGTTGTAGGTGGTGCTGTTAGTGCCAGGGCTCGAAGTCGAAGGAATACTGACCCTCACGGTTCCGAATCCCCCGCTTCTGAGTAAAGTCCGAGAATTGGTTCTGCATTGACTCGAATTTCTGTCATTTGGATTTGAGCCGCCTTCACATGAAATGATAATTCTTCGTCTTGAACTTTTGTATCATGTTCTAGAAGCGCTTGCAGTTGATCTTATTGTGGATTGAGTATAAACTGTTGTAAATAAAAAAAAGCCTAAAGAAGAAGATAACCTAGGTCCGAGTGGAAGAAGAATAAACTTAGGGACTTTCCGCCGAAGAAGAACGAGAGCTTAGGGAAGTCTTTTTCTGGACTATGTAAATAAGAAACTGTAGTTGAAAAGGGGATTTCCAGAGGTTTCGGAGTGTTGCTCGAACTGGTTAAACAAGTCACGTGTGGAGAAGACAGAGACTTTTGAGTGTTCGTTGCTGAAACCAAGAACTTTCAGAACTTTCGAGATCATGGAGGCTGGAGATCCACATCGTAGATCCAAACTGATTGTAGGCACATTTATAGGGGGTGTGATAGTTTCTATAATCATAGTAGTTGTAGTTTCATATGTGGTTCCACACGAGCTAGCAGTGAAGGGGGTACCAGGGACTCCAACACCCACTACACCTAGCAAAAAGGAGGGAAACATAGGAGCTGACAGAGCTTTGCTAATAGAAGAGAGTCGTAGATTGCATGTAGATTTGTCTAGAAGTGATTTTAAGCTTAATGCATATGCCAAGCTGCTATATGAGTATGTAGATGCGATGGATGCGAAAGATTGTTATGTGTGTATGCAGTTGCCAGCTTCAGTGGATGAGGGTATTAGATATCACCATCTTCCACTGACTTATGTAGTTTGCTATTGAGCGTGTTTTATGGGAGAGGTCACTATGAGTACTTCTTTTCCAACTATGACGCCGTGCTTTCAGAGGTTCCTGCCCATAAACATTTGAACAAGTATGATTATTACAAGGCGGAAGATAGACTTGGAAAGTACTTCATACCGACTTCGACTTTAGATACAGCATATGCCCATAGACACAATTTAACATGTGCATTAACAGAAGTAGAGAAGAAATTTATAGATCAGGTAGAAGATAGATATAGAATGCTAACACAAACACGTCACACTGGAGATAGTCCTGTAGATTGGACAGACGAGGAGAGATTGCACCGAACAAAAGGAAGTTATGGTCCTATAGCATTGGATATGGGCCAAAGGGGAAAGTTGTGTGTGAGACGTGTGCAGACCTATTATGATAAGGTCTCTGTGGGACAGAGCGAGTGTGATCATGTTTTTACTATGGAGGATTCAGCAAAGAATTTTCTGCAAGGTCCTGTACAAGTGATACCTACAGTGTATTTTGTGTGTGGAAGGAATGCTTATGTGAGGTTGCCAGCGAACTGGTGTGGTACATGTTACTTGGGAATAATATTTCCAAAGATCTACCATGCAGAGGATTTGGAGCTTTTGGAAGGTGGAAAGCATTCAAGAGTGAGGAGAGGTACGAGTGCAGGAGCTGTAGTAGGAGATATCTTTGGAGAAATGATACCAAGTTTGGGAGTGATCTTGAATGATGTAAAGATCCGGAGATTGGCGACAGTGGTTGATGAATTATCAATGAATACAGCAAAGTCGTTGATACTTGTGGATGGAGAGATGTTGTCGATAAGGACAATGGTTTTGCAGAATCGTCTTGCTTTGGATGTCTTATTGGCAAAAGAGGGCGGAGTCTGTAAAATGTTGAAGGTTCAAGAGTGCTGCACTTATATACCAGACCACAGCAAGGATCTGGAGAAATATATAAGTAACATCACTACGATCCATACGAAAATAGCGGATTTGACTGAAGAGGGAGTTTGGGAGAAAGTTGGCAAAGGATTTGGTCAAGTGGGAAGCTGGTTTGCGAATTTGGGAAAGGGATTCCTTGGCTATGTTCTGAGACCTCTCATTATTGTGGTGGTTTGTGTGGTTTGTCTGTGGGGTTTGATCAGAGCATACAAGTGGTATCGAGCAGGCAGAGCTGAGAGGGCTTTGAGAGAAAAGGAGACGAGAATGGCTAGACTGCAGGACAGTCACTATCGAAATATTAAGAGTTTGGAGAGATTCCGACAGGGGAGAATGGCAACAAGTTCTGTTTAGGTCGGTTCTTTCTCCAAGGGAGTTGAAAAGATGTGATGACAGGAGTCATCAAAGGGGGGAACTGATAGAGCGCCATGCTCTCGTAAAATTTGTAGGGGTGCATCATAATCACCGTTAGTTCGCACCCGCATATAATCAGGCATACATAAATGAGTGGTTAGTAAAATGTAATTTGAATCGCATTATTAGAGTGAATAAGAGAGTAGTCGTGTCATTATAATCATGTAAATGTAGTGCAACATTGAAATGCATTTAAAATTATGCATAGATGATTTAGTTTATGTGCAGTTGAGATGCAGTAGTTAACGTGTATGAGATTAAATTGCACGTGTAGTTCATTGTTTCACATATGAAATGTATGAATAAACGCTTAGAGAAGTAATCAGAATTGTGGGTTTAAAATGTGTAAAGGCCTGACTGCATATACGTCAAGGAAAGGCCTGTTCGTTCTTATGTTAGCTTATTTGGTAGGCAGAGAAGGTGTTCCCTTGGAAAGGCTCTCTGGGCAAAGTTGGTAGATTCGTACAGAGGGAAAGTCGGTTGAAATGTATCTTCTGTTGCAGGTGCAAGGACACATGCCTCGTTAGCAAAAGACTGGCTCTTTGTTTCAAGAGTTAGGGAGGTGGGAGGCATTGAGATGGGAGTATACTGGAATGTAGGGATGATACTTTCAGCGGAGAAGGTGCCTGGGACTCAAGGTCATCGTAACCGTCCTGGATGAAGTAAGAGTTTCGATGGAAAAGTACGAGAAGGAAGACCTGGCCGAAGAGGCGTGACAAGGGCGTGTTCAATTGTATGTGGATTTTGTATTAGGGACAGTGCCCCGAGGGAGAGAGGAGAGAAGAGGTAGAGGAGGCCAGAGAGAAGGGCAGAGAGAGAGAGATCTTTAGGAAGGAGCATCTTAGAACGAGCTCGAAATGCTAAGTGAGTGCACTTCTTAGGAAGTCTTCACAGCTGACACCTTTTCTCTTACTCTTGCCTGGGGAAATTCGTTAAGTAGGTATGTCACTTTAGTGATAGAGTAGGGACAGCTAAGGGTTTTACGCTTATTTAGGTAAATGAAGAATAATATAGAGATTGGAGCAGTTATCGTTTGTTTAATACTTCTGGAGCTAACGATTCTTCTTATTCTGAGTCGGATGAGACTCCTGCGTAGGATGATGTTTGTATTAGTGCCCATCTATTTCTTTAACCTCGTGTTGAGGTGCTTGCATGTGCAGTTATTCTTGGCTGTAATAAACCCACAAAACTGAACTCGGAGTCAGTGGTCTTTTAAGGTAAACTGGATTCTAAATTGTTGCACAACCGAAATGGATTTTCTTCCCTTCACACTATTCAGCAGGTAAAAAGATTCTGGCGACCTGAGGATTCTTAGAGATGGTGAGATAAGATAAGAATCAGCTTTATCAAAATACATCTCGGCTACGTCTACTATGTCTCCTGAACACGTGGGGCTAGCCCACCATACATTGTTTAATGGCTTTACTTATTCTAGGCTCTTTTTGCCTTCAAATTTTCAAAAATCATATCTTTACTTTCCATTGTCCGATATTAATAATGTTGATGTTTTTTACTTGTTATCTTTTTCTCTTGTTTTCTAAATTGGTTTGGGAATTATTACATTGTTTTCTTTATTTTTCTAAATTGCATCATTTCCTCTATTTTGTAAATTGGTATAGAAATGTTATTGCATTGTTTTTTTACTTTAAAATAATTCATATTGCTTAAACTTAACACATATTTCGCTGAGTACTTTCTGCTCTTTGTGCCATAGCTATTAGGGGTTGAGCAGAGATGCAAAGGAGAGGCAACCCTCTGTTCTTCTCCCTCCTTGTTTCAGGGATTTAGTGCAGTAGAATGTGTTGTTGTGCTGTATCTGTGTGCTGCCTTTGTTATAGTGTATCGTGCATGATGTGATGTGTGCGCTCTACGCAAAACATGCTTGTCAGCGGGGTCAGACTGGAAAAGAACAAGCATTGGCAATGCCAATCGGTCTCGCCATTTTTATGATTTTTTTGTATTTGTTATGGTCCACGCTCACCAGGAAGGAAACGTGCTGCACCTAAGAGGATCTGGGAGAAGCATTTTTCCTCTTTTTTGTGAAGAAATGTTTGTCCTCGTTAGCTGCATTGGGGATGGATGGGAGAGCCAGATCAGTCCAGAATTGTCCATACCCTCACCAGATTTTCAGGATATCCTCATATGATGCATGCACATGCAATGCCTCTAAGTTGAACCTGTTTTCATAGTCTGTGGCGCCCTGAAAACCTGGCAAAGAGCTGGCTGTGCTGTACCTATGCTGGGCGCTCCTACTCTAACTTTTGGAGTTGCTCTACTGAAGCCTCCGCTTCATCCCACTCCATATTTCTAAATTACCTGCTGGTTTCAACGATTTCTGCTGAAATGTCTGCATACAGGAGCACATACGATATCCTCAGTTACGCTAAAAGGAAAGTCCTGTTGGTCCACCACAGGTGATGTGCCAGACGGGTAATGAAGCATTTTTGGACTAAGGGGCTAATTACATGATGGGATGGAATTGGGCCGGTATCCCCCTCCCACCGGAACTAACATACTGTGACCATCTGTAATTTCCAGGGGGTGGGTGAGGCAGGAGCATAGTTGATTATTACAGTTAATGGGCAAAAACATGCAGGAGTTGATGTTTACACACTGATCCCCACTTCTTTGAGTTGAAGTTTCCATGTGACAAATACCCGACGCGCTGATCTAGTAATCCTGATGGTCACTCCCATTAGATGCCCCATCAGGGTTAGAGGGGTATTCATAATTAGCCCTTGGTCACATGGCTCCTTTTGACAAATGATAATGTATTTACATACACAGGGTCATTCAAATAACCATATTTGTAAAAAGCAGTGCAACCCCTTGAGCTGTCCATATAGTAAAAGTATGGCCTATGCATTATATATAGATGATGATACTTTGTGCTGGACTCAGGATTGGTGCTACTGTAACGGGAGGTAAGGAGCCACAACCATCCAGGACAGAAACAGTGATGGACTCCATCTGGGGAAATCAAATACGCACCTATTGCTGGGTGTCTGCCATCACCACCGGCGAAAATGCAGTTTGCAAGTGGTGCCATTAATCCTCCCATCGCTTCTGACTGGGCCACCACAAATGTCCTACTGGAGGAATTGCCGAAGCACCAGGGCCCGGCACAGTGAAATCTTTGTAATCGACATTTCAACATTGGCGACCAAGGCAAACGTAGATTTGCATAAGCCGCAATTTCCATTTCTGCCATTAGCGACTTGCAGAAATGATCCGGTGTGGGTGCGTGCAGGGGGAAGCAGAGACTCGGCGCTCGAAAACCACAGGGAAACATTTGCAAAACTCTGGGAGTTGTTGGTTGTTGAGTCCTTTTTCTACAGAAACTCTGGCAGGCCGTGAATGCTTCCTCGCCCCCGAACTCCCTCCTGCCGCCACAGACCTCCCGCTGGGAATCTTTCTTTAGGTCCTATAATCCCGCACCATCGCGCTCCCTCGCCTGCATCCCCTCCCCTTAAAGCCCAGGGATTGTTACTTTTCAAAGACCGTGCAAAATCACATCTCCACAAGTTTAATGCTTATTGCATCCATCTGCCTCTGGGCTACGTTTTCTTTCTTGCAGGCTTTGGCCACCAATAGAGAAGTCTCTGTCCTTTTTTGCATAATGTGCAGACACATGCTGTCCCCTGCTCTACGGAAGTCTTCGGAGGCCTGCCTTTTACACAGCTCGGACGAATGCACTACCCAGTGAAGGAGAGGGCGAATCTGTCCAGGGCCAGGCTCGGCTTCAGCAGACCAAAGCAGCGCCGTTTGGAGCTGCAAAAGTGTGGGCGGGGAGGTATCCTCACATTCAAGCGCAGAGAGGGGGGCGGAAACAAAGGGAACTCGGACAACGGGAGGGGGCGTGAGCATAGAAAACACAGATCACGGGAGGGGGTCGGGAATAAATGGAACGCGCGCGGACAATGGGAGGGGGCGGGAGGAAGGAGAACACGGACAACGGGAGGGGGGTGCTCGGACAACGGGAGGAGGGCGTGAACATAGAAAACACAGACCACGGGAGGGGGTCGGGAATAAATGGAACGCGCGCTGATACGGGAGGGGCGGGAGGAAGGAAAACACGGACAACGGGAGGGGGGTGGGAACAAAGTAAAGCACAACACTGAAACTAAAAAAAAGTACACGTAGCGTGTAACAAGCAAGTAAAGGGGCCAGTAGCCTGGGAGGATACACATGACGATTAAGGAGGGACTAACAAGCCTCTTAAAGAATCAGACACCAGCATTTATGAAGGGCAAAGACCCACGCCAATGACAAATGTGGGCGGGGCTTCTACACGTTATAGTGTATACTGCATGCCTCGCAAAGCGAGCAGCGCATGCGCTGCAACGCTAGGCGAGACCTAAAAAAGGCCTGGGCACCAAAATAAAAGTGCCCCCCATTAGAGAATTAGATAGTTAAACAAAAGTGGCCCTTGTTAGCAAATCGGGGCACTTTTGAAATTGTAAAGACGTTGTATGTGTTTTGCAAGGTATGGAAGACTGCATGCATTTTTACTTGCTGCAGGCAGTGTTTGTGTTAATATCAGGGAAATCAACAGTAACAACTAGCCATCCAGACCATAAACTGGCCCACAGACATAAAAAAGCATTGGCAAAGCCAATAGGTCTCACCTATGCAAGAGCTATTGGCTTTGCCAATATGTTTTAGATTTGTTGTACATCAGCATGGCTGCTGTTCAGCATAACTAAAAGTAAGTGGGGTAAAGGAGAGTGCGTGGCGTAGCGTGTCATAAAGTGGAGTGGAGTGGAGTGTTATGGAGAGGGCTGGAGTGGCTTAGGGTGGTGTACAGTTGAGTGGAGTGGAGTGTCATGGAGTGGAGTGGAGTGTCATGGAGTGGTGTGGAGTGTCGTGGAGGGAGTAGAGTGTCATAGAGTGGAAGGGAATAGAGTGGAAAAGCGTTGAGTGGCGTAGAGTATAGTAAAATGTTGTAGAGTGGAGTGGCATAGAGTGTCGTGGAGTCCTATAGAGCAGAGTGGAGTGATGTAGAGGGTGCTGCATAGAGTGGAGTAGAGTGTTGTAGAGTATTGTGGCATAGAGCAGAGTAGGTTGTCGTAGAGTGCAGTGGCCTATAGTGGAGTAGTGTACGAGATTGGAATGGCATAGAGTGGGGTAGAGTGCAGTGGCGCAGAGTAGAGTGGTGTAGAGTGCAATGGTGTGGAGTGAAATGTGGTGCAGAATAGATTAGAGTGGTGTGGAGTGGAGTGATGCAGAGTGTAGGGGTGTAGAGTGCATTGGTGTAAAGTGCAGTAGATTGGCATAGAGTGGTGCAGATTAGAGTGCAATGACATAGAGTGCAGTGGTGTAGAGTGCACTGGTATAAAGTAGTGTGGTGCAGAGTAGAGTGGTGCAGATAGCAGTGCATAGAGTACAGTGGTGCAGAGTAGAATAGAGTGGCGTAGAGTGCAGCGACATATAGTGCAATGGTGTAGACTGGAGTAGCGTGCAGTGGTGTAGAGTTCAGTGGTGCAGAGCAGAGTGACATTGAGTTCAGTGACAGAGAGTGCAGTCTTGCAGAGTAGAGTGTCAGAGTGCAGTGGTGTAGAGTAGAGTGGTGCAGAGTAGAGTGGTGCAGAGTAGAGTGGTGCAGAGTAGAGTGGTGCAGAGAAAAGTGGTGCAGAGAGCAGTGGCGTAGAGTATAATGGCACAGAGCAGAATAGAGTGGCTTAGGGTGCAGTAGCATAGAGTATAGTGGTGTAGAGTGCAGTGGTTCAGAGTAGTTGACGTAGAGTGCAGTGGCATAGAGTGCATTGGTTTTCAGTAAAGTGATGTTTAGTGCATTGGCATAGAGTGCTGTGGTTTAGAGTAAAGTGGCATAGAGGGCAATGGCATAGTGTAGACTAGAGCTGAGTAGAGTAGAGTGGCATAGAGTGGAGCAGGGTAGAGTGCAGTGGCATAGAGTTCAGTGGCAGAGAGTGCAGTGTTGCAGAGTAGACTGTCATAGAGTGCAGTGGTGTATAGTAGAGTGTTGTACAGTGCATTGACGTGGAGTGCAGTGACGTAGAGTGGTGCAGAATAGAGTGGCTAAGAGCACAGTGGCATAGAGTACAGTGGTGCAGCGTAGGATAGAGTGGCTTACAGTGCGGTGATGTAAAGTACAATGGTGTACAGTGCAGTGGCGTTAAGTGTTGCTAAGTAGAGTAGAGTGTCATAGATTTCAGTGGTGCAGAGTAGATTGGCATAGAGTGTAGCGGCGTAAAGTGAATTGGTTTGAAGTAAAGTAGTACAGAGTGCATTGGCATATAGTTCAGTCTTGCAAAGTAGAGTGCAGTGGCACCGAGTAGATTGGTGTAAAGTGCAGTGGCACAGAGTAGAGTGGAGTGCCGCTGACTGCAATGGCACCAGGTGCAATGATGCTGAAAGCAGTAAAAGAGGAGATTGTTTCATAGCAGAGTAGAGTGTTGCACGATAGAGTACTGTGGCATACAGTAGAGTGGCGTACAGTCAGGGCCGGACTGGCCGTAGCGAGCACGGGGCATTTCCCCGGTGGGCCGCCAGGGTGGAGGCCGGTTTTGGGCCCCTGGGGGGCCGTTTCTGTTACCGGCTGGCAATATCGGCCCCCTGTAACAAAATCGGCCGAAACCGACCCTAGCAAACAGCTCGGCCGGCCCCGCTGGGGGGTGGTTGGGGAGCAGTTTGCCAGGGCTGGTTTCGATTCCCAGTCCGGCCCTACGTACAGTGCCCAGTAGATTAGAGTGGTGTAGAGTGGACTGGTGTTAGAAATGGGATCTCTAGTTGGCAAGGGCTTGCACCTTTGTCCAAGTAGGGACCCTTCTTCCTAGTCAGGGTAAGGGTTGTTACACTCGTGAAGTAACCCCTGCTCACCCTCGTGGTAGCTTGGCACGAGCAGTCAGGCTTAATTCAGAGGCAGTGTGTAAAGCATTTGCACATAACCAACAGTAATACAGTGTAAGCACTACAAACGGACACCACACCAGTTTAGAAAAATAACCAATATTTTATATACTCAAGACAAGACCAATTACGACAAAAATCCACAATACTGTACTTTACGAATGAATACTTGATACGTTAACTTCTTCTTTGCAGGAATAGCACAAAAGCAACGTTCGTACGAGTCGGTAGCTCCGTCCGAGCCTACCGTGATGCTGAAAACCACAGAGTCTAACAGTTCCAGCCGACCGCGTCGATACGGGCCAGCAGAGTCGTGAACAGACTCGGTTACAGTACCTTTCTCGTTGTGGCTGGTACGGAGTGTACGAGCCGGTCGGCGTTCGTCGCGGTTGCGGTGCAAGACGGAGCGATGCAAGGTGCGGTGTCCCTCGATGCGGTGCAGGCAGCGGCTCGATGAGCGTCGTGCAGACGGAGTCGGTGAGTCCAAGGCGTGCGATGCAGGGTGAGACGATGCTCGATGCGGTGCTGACAGGTTGCGATGCAGGCGACCAAGCCGGAGTGCGGGAGCTGGCGTCGGACAGCGGTGCGAGTCGGAGCGGTGCGTCGCAGACGTGCGAGCGGTGCCCCAAATGCGGTGCGGTCACGACTCTTGAGCCAGTTGCAGCGACCTCGTCGGTCGGGTCCGGTTGGTTCAGTGAAGCGATGCGAACTGCGGTGCCCACAGGTCACGGTGCAGGCAGCGGCTCGATGTTGGCGGCGTTGGACGTCGCCCACGGTGAGACCAGGGTTGCGATGCGAAGCGGGGCGATGCGGTCTGCGGTGCAAACAGGTCACCGGCCAGGGATGGATTCGGTTGACGGAGTCGGTTGCAGTTCCCTTCCTCTGTGGCAACTGAAACAGCGTTCCAGAAGCGGTACCCAGAGGCTTGTGAAGTCTTTGTAGTCCCTGAGACTTCTTAACAGGAGGCCAGCTCGGTTCCTGGCCCTTGGAGATACTCAGCACAAGTTTGTAGAAAGTTCAGTCCAGTCCTTTCACTGCCCAAGGCAGAAGCAGCAGCTGCAGGCCAACCCAACAAAGCAACAACACAGCAAAGGGGCAGTACTCCTCCTGGCAGCTCTTCCAGCTCTTCGTCTTGGCAGGTTCCTTGATTCCAGCGAGATCTAAATTCATGGGGTCAGGGCCCCAATATTTATATCCCAAATTCCTTTGTTCTCTGAAGGCAGAGAGGCCTTTGCCTAGTCCAAACCAGTTCTGGAGCACTTTGTTGACAAGTCTCCGTCCCTTCTTTCAGTGAGTAGGCCAGGGACATCAGACGCACCACAGGAGGTGGAGCCAGCATTGTGGAGGGAAGGCACTGTCCTATTCAGGGCCCAGGTGCGACCCCTCCCACCCATCTACATGTAGATCTTGCTATTCAGCCCTGTGCTGACTCACCCTGTCTCCTGGCATCCCCCAGCCCCTGTCACTCACACTCCAGACAAGGAATACACAACCTCGCAGAGGCAGGCTAGGATGGTTAGACAAGAAAATACCCACTTTCTAAAAGTGGTATTTTCAAACACAGAATGTTAAAACCAACTTCACTAAAAGATGCATTTTATCATTCTGAGTCCAGGCATACTAAACTCGAATTTCTACCATGTTCCCGGGGTCAGTTAGGATTATAAGCTGTAATAATCAAAACTGCCCGTTCTGGCCTAGGGGGAACAGGTAGCCTTGCAATAGTGAAAAACAAACTAGGCTGTAATTCACTATCAGGATATGCCGCACACACCCGGGCATGTCCTACCTTTCGCATACACCGCACCCTGCCCACAGGGGTACCTTGGGCCTACCTTAGGGGTGACTAACATGTAGCAAAGGGAAGGTTTAGGGACTTGCAAGTGTGTGCACTTGCCAAGTCGACATGGCAGCCCCAGGCTGCGCACAGGCTCTGCGATGGCAGGCCCGAGTTACCCTTTACGGGCTGTTTGCGTGGGTGGCACAATCCAGTGCTGCAGCCCACCAACAGCATTTGGTCTATAGGCCCTGGCACTCGCAGTGCACTTTACAAGGGACTGACACATAAACCAAATAGGCCAATCATGGAAACACCAATCCATAACGTGGAGAAGTGTGGCTCAATGGTTAGAGCGGCAGACCCTGATGCAGAGATCTGGCCCGGGACCAGGGTTCAATTCCCGTCTCGGCGGGTCTTGGGCTCAATTTCCTCGGACCTGATAATTCTCACCTCGGTGCCTATTCTAATCATGGGTCCCACTCTGCAACTCTGGGCAACAGCTTGCTTAATCTCCACAACGGCCCCAACAGCGCTGGGATGCCTGGCTTCACCCTGGGGGTGCCCAGGAGTGGACATTTCACAGGGAAAAGCCAGGAAGGGTTCCACAGCGGTATGCGTACAGCACCAGGACACCCCTTTGGGGGTATAAGTGCGCTTTACAAGTACAAATTTCATTTCATAACGCATTTTATACAGGAGCACTTGCACTTTCCCACTGGACAGCAGTGGGGAAAGTGCGCAGAATCATTACACCAGCAAAAACAGAGTCAAAACCGGGAGGTCAGAAAGCAAAAGTCAGGGGAAACACGCCAAAAGATGCCAAGTCTAACACATGTCCCCTCCAGCTGAAAGTAGGGAGAACGACCCAACCCCATTGGAGTTCTCTTCACTAAGGCGGAAGAACCTGGACAGACCATCTGCGTTGGCGTGTTCTGTACCAGGACGGTGTTCCACCGTGAAGTCCATTCCCTGTAGGGAGATGGACCACCTCAGCAGTTTTGGATTCTCACCCCTCATTTGCATCAACCATCTGAGGGGAATGTGGTCTGTCTGAACCCGGAAGTGAGTCCCAAACAGGTATGGTCTCAACTTCTTCAGTGCCCAGACCACAGCAAAAGCTTCTCTTTCTATGGCACTCCACCTCTGTTCCCTGGGAAGTAGTCTCCTGCTAAGGAAGACTACAGGCTGATCCAGGCCCTCTTCGTTCAGTTGTGAGAGCACCGCTCCCACACCATGCTCTGAAGCGTCAGTCTGCACGACAAATTCTTTGGAGAAGTCAGGTGCCTTGAGCACGGGCGCCGTGCACATGGCTGCCTTCAGGGCATCAAAAGCTTTCTGGCAGGACTCAGTCCAGATCACTTTCCTGGGCTGCCTCTTAGAGGTCAGCTCTGTTAAGGGAGCAACGATGGTGCCATAGCCCTTAACAAATCTCCTATAGTAGCCGGTGAGACCTAAGAAGGCTCTCACCTCTGTCTGGGTCTTGGGGGTTCCCAAGCCAGAATGGTGTCAATCTTGGGTTGTAGGGCGCCACCTGGCCGCTTCCTACCTGGTGTCCCAAGTACACCACAGAACCCTGCCCGATCTGGCACTTACTGGCCTTGATCATGAGGCCTGCACCTTGCAGAGCCCTCAACACTTTCTCAAGGTGCTGTAAATGTTCTTCCCAGCTGGAACTGAACACAGCAATGTCATCCAGGTAGGCAGCACTGAAATCCTCCAGCCCAGCAAACACCTGATTGACCAACCTCTGAAAGGTGGCAGGGGCATTCTTCAACCCAAAGGGCATCACCCGGAATTGGTAATGACCTTCTGGGGTTGAGAATGCTGATCTCTCCTTGGCCCCATCGGTTAAGGCAATCTGCCAGTACCCAGACGTCAAATCAAACGTGCTGAGGAACCGGGCAGCTCCCAACCGATCAATGAGCTCATCAGCTCTGGGGATGGGGTGCGTGTCAGTCCTGGTGACGGCATTGAGCCCACGGTAGTCCACACAAAACCGGAGTTCTGGAGTGGCACCGGGCGCCGCAGCCTTTGGGACCAAGACCACTGGGCTGGCCCAAGGACTGTGGGAGGGCTCAATCACCCCTAACGCCAACATCTTAGAGACCTCCTCCTTGATGCTGGCTCTGACCCGGTCAGTCAACCTGTAAATCTTGTGCTTCACAGGATGGCTGTCACCCGTGTCCACGTCATGGGTACACCAGTGAGTAACACCGGGGGTCAGAGAGAACAGTGGGGCGAACTGTCCCAACAACTGGCGACAGTCCCCTGCTGCTCCTGAGTCAGAGTAGGGGAGAGGATCACACCCTCTACTGACCCATCATGCTCCTTGGTAGACAGGAGGTCAGGGAGAGGCTCACTCTCCTCTTCCACCCCATCATCTGTCGCCAAGAGCATACTCACTTCGGACCTCTCGAAGTGGGGCTTGAGGCGGTTCACGTGAAGGACCCTCAAAGGGTTCCTTGGAGCCTGCAAATCCACCAGGTAGGTGACGTCACTTTTGCGCTCCTTTACCTCATATGGCCCAGTCCACTTGTCCTGCAAGGCACAAGGTGCCACTGGGGCCATGACCACACTTTCTGCCCAGGTTGAAATTCGACCAGAGTGGCATTCTGGTCATACCATCTCTTCATTTCTTCCTGGCTTGCTTCTAGGTTCGCCTGAGCGAGTTTCCTGAAGCGGGCAGTTTGGTTTCTAAAGGCCAGCATGTAGCTAAATACATCCTGGGGAGTTTTCCTGGGAGCTGCCTCCCAGCCTTCCTTTACTAAACTCAGAGGTCCTCTCACAGGGTGGCCATACAGGAGCTCAAAGGGGCTGTACCCAAGAGACTTCTGAGGCACCTCCCTGTATGCAAAGAGTAGGCATGGCAAGAGGACGTCCCACTTACGCCTCATGGGTTCTGTTAGACCCTTGATCATGCCTTTCAAGGTCTGGTTGAATCTCTCCACCAGACCGTTTCCTTGTGGGTGGTAAGGAGTGGTGAACTTGTAGGTTACACCACACTCCTTCCACAGGGATGTCATATACTTCGATATGAAATTGGTCCCCCTATCAGAAACCACCTCTCTGGGGAATCCCACACGGGAAAAGATCCCCATTAACGCCCGGCCCACCACTGGCGCCGTCGTTGTCCTGAGAGGGATTGCCTCCGGGTACCGAGTGGCATGGTCCACCAAGACCAGGATGTACCTGTTGCCCATGGCTGTCTTGGGATCCAGTGGCCCCACAATATCCATCCCTACCCTTTCAAAGGGTGTTCCAACAACAGGAAAAGGTTGGAGAGGAGCTTTGACCTTCCTCCCACTCTTACCACTTGCCTGGCAAGTTTGGCAAGACCTACAGTGTGCATCTGACTGCCTTCGCATTTGGGGCCAAAAGAAGTGGGTGACAAGCCTGTCAAAGGTCTTGTCCTGCCCCAAGTGTCCTGCCAAAGGCACGTCATGAGCCAGACCCAGTAGGAAGGTCCTGAAGCGCTGGGGTACCACCAGCACACGGGCTGACCCAGGCTCAGCAACCTTAGGCTCACTGTATAGGAGACCACTCTCCCAGTAGATCAGATGTGACCCGGACTGATTACCAGCTGCCTGGTCTGCAGCCTGCCGCCGCAGACCCTCCAGAGTAGGGCACTCGTTCTGCTCCCTGCAGAACTCCTCCCTGGTGGGACCCCCTTCTTGCTGCCAATGGGTCAGCTCAGAGATGTCTCCCAGTTCGGCTACCTGCTCCCCTGTAGGCACCGAGGCGTCCCCCTCGAGGTCCGCCTCCTCCCGGTCCGTGGGAACTTCGGGGGCCGGTTTCCCGCGCCCCCTGCCCTTTCTCTTGGCAGGGACTTGGGCCACTGTTTCAGGCTCCAAGTCCTCTTGATCACCCTTTCTGGCTGCCATTGACCGAGTAGACACGCATGCCCACTCTGGCAACCCAAGCATCTCCAAGTGAGACCTGAGCTCAACCTCCTTCCATGAGGACTGCTCCAGGTCGTTTCCTAGCAGACAATCAACAGGCATGGTAGGGCTCACAACCACCCTCAAGGGACCTGAGACCCCCCCATTCAAAGGGAACCTGCGCCACCATACATTGGCGCTCTGAGTTGTCTACAGCAACTACTTGGTGGAATGCTCCTGGGACTACTTGCTTCTCAGACACCAGGTGACACCGGACTGAGGTCACACTGGCTCCAGTATCTCTGAGAGCCTCTACCCTGTTCCCATTAATGGTCACCCAGGTGCTATATTTCTTTGTGTTAGGGGGCACCTGGTTTCCTGGGACCATCTCACTGTCCCCTAGTGAGACAAGGGTCATTTCTGCGGGATCCCCACCCTCCTGTGGGCACCCCTCCTCCCCAAGCGCTACACTAGCCAACACTTTGGATTGTCCACCGGTGGGTGGCTGTGTCCCCTTCGGGCACTTGGGGTCCCCCTTAAAGTGACCTACCTGGTCACATGCATAACACTTGCGGGGCCGGTCTCAACAGGCTTCCCTGTAGAGACCCCTTTCTTCTTATCACCGGGGGCTGGGAACCTTTACCCTGGGTACTAGTTTGGGGCCCTTTAGAGAACTCCTGTGCTTTACCCTTGTCCCCCCCACCTTTCTGCTGGGGACCCTGCCCACCTTTGGCTGAGTCTCCCCAAACGCTTTCTTGTGGACCCTGGTACTCACCCAGCGGTCCGCTTCCATAGCAAGCTTCCTGGGGTCAGTTAGCTTACTATCAACTAGGTGCTGGCGCAGATCTGCAAAACATAGACTAGACAAGTGCTCCCATGCAATCAAGTTGTAGAGCCCCTGAAAATCTGTTACACTACTGCCCTTCACCCAACCATCCAGAGACCTGCAGAACACATCCACACATTCCAACCAAGTGTTGGCATCAGACTTCTTACTGGACCTGAACTGATCCCTGTACTTTTCAGGAGTAAGACCATACTTCGTGAGAAGGGCATCCTTCATGTCAGCATAGGTGAGGTGATACCCCTTACCCAAAGCTATCAGAGCATCCCTTGCTTCTTCCGGGAAAAGTGGCCACAATCCTGCTCCCCAATTCTCCTCAGGGACCCCATTCATGTGTATGGCTGCCTCATAACCCTGAAACCACCTTTGTATGTCATCCCCCTTCTTGAACTCCTTGCCTACGTTCTTGGGAATGTGCACAATCCTGTCTGCCTTTCTGGACGACTTGCTGCCACCATCTGAGCCTGACTTACTCCTAAGTTCTAGCTCCTTTAGTTCTCTCTCATGCTCTAAGAGCATCTTCCTCTCCTCTATGGCCAATCTCTTCTCCTCCCGCTCACTCTCCAGCCTGAGCTTCTGCAGCTCAAACTGCCTTGCCTCCCGCCTGTCCTCCAGCTCCTCTGGGGACAGACTGCTGCTGCCTGACCTGGCGGGTTCCCCCCTACCCAAAAGCACATCCACCCTGGAAATAGGCTCCTCCACCTCCTCACTGAGATCACCAGGCTGCCCATTGGCATGTCTGGCTGCTACCCAGGCCCTCAGCGCCTTCTGTAGCTCCTCCTTCCTTGTGAGTCCTTTAATTTGGACTTTCAGGTTTTTACAAATTGCCTGTAACTCCTTTACGGCGTAGGATTCCAACCTATCCTCCTCAAAGATAACTTCCAGAGATGCAACGGATGATGCAATTGATTCAGGCATGACAAAAGTAGTGAGTTGAAAACTGGCAAGATCAAAAATAGGCCAAAAGAAAAAGAACCAGTATGTGGTACGTAATGGTCTGCGATATGGTAGTAGTGCACACCAATCACTGTAAGTCAAGTGCAAACACAAGTCCTATCCTCACCGCTGACAACCAATGTTAGAAATGGGATCTCTAGTTGGCAAGGGCTTGCACCTTTGTCCAAGTAGGGACCCTTCTTCCTAGTCAGGGTAAGGGTGTTACACTCGTGAAGTAACCCCTGCTCACCCTCGTGGTAGCTTGGCACGAGCAGTCGGGCTTAATTCAGAGGCAGTGTGTAAAGCATTTGCACATAACCAACAGTAATACAGTGTAAGCACTACAAACGGACACCACACCAGTTTAGAAAAATAACCAATATTTTATATACTCAAGACAAGACCAATTACGACAAAAATCCACAATACTGTACTTTACGAATGAATACTTGATACGTTAACTTCTTCTTTGCAGGAATAGCACAAAAGCAAAGTTCGTACGAGTCGGTAGCTCCGTCCGAGCCTACCGTGATGCTGAAAACCACAGAGTCTAACAGTTCCAGCCGACCGCGTCGATACGGGCCAGCAGAGTCGTGAACAGACTCGGTTACAGTACCTTTCTCGTTGTGGCTGGTACGGAGTGTACGAGCCGGTCGGCGTTCGTCGCGGTTGCGGTGCAAGACGGAGCGATGCAAGGTGCGGTGTCCCTCGATGCGGTGCAGGCAGCGGCTCGATGAGCGTCGTGCAGACGGAGTCGGTGAGTCCAAGGCGTGCGATGCAGGGTGAGACGATGCTCGATGCGGTGCTGACAGGTTGCGATGCAGGCGACCAAGCCGGAGTGCGGGAGCTGGCGTCGGACAGCGGTGCGAGTCGGAGCGGTGCGTCGCAGACGTGCGAGCGGTGCCCCAAATGCGGTGCGGTCACGACTCTTGAGCCAGTTGCAGCGACCTCGTCGGTCGGGTCCGGTTGGTTCAGTGAAGCGATGCGAACTGCGGTGCCCACAGGTCACGGTGCAAGCAGCGGCTCGATGTTGGCGGCGTTGGACGTCGCCCATGGTGAGACCAGGGTTGCGATGCGAAGCGGGGCGATGCGGTCTGCGGTGCAAACAGGTCACCGGCCAGGGATGGATTCGGTTGACGGAGTCGGTTGCAGTTCCCTTCCTCTGTGGCAACTGAAACAGCGTTCCAGAAGCGGTACCCAGAGGCTTGTGAAGTCTTTGTAGTCCCTGAGACTTCTTAACAGGAGGCCAGCTCGGTTCCTGGCCCTTGGAGATACTCAGCACAAGTTTGTAGAAAGTTCAGTCCAGTCCTTTCACTGCCCAAGGCAGAAGCAGCAGCTGCAGGCCAACCCAACAAAGCAACAACACAGCAAAGGGGCAGTACTCCTCCTGGCAGCTCTTCCAACTCTTCGTCTTGGCAGGTTCCTTGATTCCAGCGAGATCTAAATTCATGGGGTCAGGGCCCCAATATTTATATCCCAAATTCCTTTGTTCTCTGAAGGCAGAGAGGCCTTTGCCTAGTCCAAACCAGTTCTGGAGCACTTTGTTGACAAGTCTCCGTCCCTTCTTTCAGTGAGTAGGCCAGGGACATCAGACGCACCACAGGAGGTGGAGCCAGCATTGTGGAGGGAAGGCACTGTCCTATTCAGGGCCCAGGTGCGACCCCTCCCACCCATCTACATGTAGATCTTGCTATTCAGCCCTGTGCTGACTCACCCTGTCTCCTGGCATCCCCCAGCCCCTGTCACTCACACTCCAGACAAGGAATACACAACCTCGCAAAGGCAGGCTTGGATGGTTAGACAAGAAAATACCCACTTTCTAAAAGTGGTATTTTCAAACACAGAATGTTAAAACCAACTTCACTAAAAGATGCATTTTATCATTCTGAGTCCAGGCATACTAAACTCGAATTTCTACCATGTTCCCGGGGTCAGTTAGGATTATAAGCTGTAATAATCAAAACTGCCCGTTCTGGCCTAGGGGGAACAGGTAGCCTTGCAATAGTGAAAAACAAACTAGGCTGTAATTCACTATCAGGACATGCCGCACACACCCGGGCATGTCCTACCTTTCGCATACACCGCACCCTGCCCACAGGGGTACCTTGGGCCTACCTTAGGGGTGACTAACATGTAGCAAAGGGAAGGTTTAGGGACTTGCAAGTGTGTGCACTTGCCAAGTCGACATGGCAGCCCCAGGCTGCGCACAGGCTCTGCGATGGCAGGCCCGAGTTACCCTTTACGGGCTGTTTGCGTGGGTGGCACAATCCAGTGCTGCAGCCCACCAACAGCATTTGGTCTATAGGCCCTGGCACTCGCAGTGCACTTTACAAGGGACTGACACATAAACCAAATAGGCCAATCATGGAAACACCAATCCATAACGCATTTTATACAGGAGCACTTGCACTTTCCCACTGGACAGCAGTGGGGAAAGTGCGCAGAATCATTACACCAGCAAAAACAGAGTCAAAACCGGGAGGTCAGAAAGCAAAAAGTCAGGAGAAACACGCCAAAAGATGCCAAGTCTAACAACTGGCATAGAGTGCACTGGCGTAGAGTGGAGTGGTGCAGAGTAAAATGGAGTGGCATAGAGTGGAATATGCATGGTCTGGTAGCACACTGCCATTACAGATAACATATCTTCAATTGAAATGACCATTACATTTGCACAGACATACAGTTTTACTGATAAAAGTACACAGCGCACAAACAATAATGTGTGGAACTGAGATTACCCAGTGTGTTGATTTGTTTTGATCATATTAAAATATTTGTTTCCACCACACTTCAGTATTACCAAAAAATGTGATTCATTTGGGCCTCCCCAATTCTGAAATATTCTGAAATATCTGCACAGTTCATTAATAGACATTTAAATGTTGCTGTGTGCTAGAAAAAAATAGCATTGTAAGACTTCCTCAAGCACTCCCCTAGTAGCCAGCATGATTGCCACATAAATCCTCTCACTTTGAAGTCAGAGAAAGAAAAGTAAACATCAAGCTCCCTGGAAGACAAAGTCTGACATCTGACCTCTGTCTTTGAATGCACAGCAAATGGGACAAGCTAAGAACAAGATTAAAAGGCCTGTTTACAGAAACCTAGTACGGGTGGAAAGATACAGTAAATAGGATTTGGGCAAGGGAAGGGATGGACTCAAGCTGGACAGCGTAAAACAACTAGACCAAACATATAGAAAGCAAACAAATGTGAGTTACAAACTACAAAGCCAATGGTAAGCAATGAGCGGAATGCATTCACAGGGAAGCTTTCCGAATGTCCCCAAGATGTAGTTAGCAAACCAGGCAGCTGTACTGGTAGGCTTCGACCGAAAAAGACCCATACACTGGCCAGTCGGAGCTGCCCTTCGGGCACTTCCTGATTGCCCTATAGGCCAGTCTTAAACAGCATGTTGTGAGTGTTGATTTTCTGTTAATAAAAAAAGCACTATGATTTGAGCTTGTGCTAACATTAGCTTGTATGTACACTGTCCTCCATCTTGCCCCAATGTCACAGGATATCGCGTGATAACTGTTGTCGATGCTGTTTCTAAACAAAACTTGTCTACTTTTGCTTGAATAAGCAGAAAATGTTCTCAGAGAAATGTTCTCGCTGAGCTGAATCAAGGACAGGTCTTACTGTCCCAAGCTATGTAAACAATGTATCAGCTCAATTATACAGCTATAACTGTGAGAATGGGTGAATTTTAATGTACCCTTACGTTGAGAAAATCTTCAAATGTATTCAATAGTAAATTGCATCTTCGGGATGTTTCCTATTGGTCCAAACCATGAGAATCATGTATCTCCATTGAATGTATGACCCTCTTTGTCTAAAGTCCTATATGAGAGTGTGGATTTTGCTAGTAAAGGACACCCCCTACTCCCTATCGTAGTAGGTGAATCTATGCCGGATTTCATTGAGAACTGTACTGAGTTCTTTCCATTTATGATTTATTTGCTTTGCTGATACATTTCGTCATGGCATGTCTGCTGAATTTTACCAATTAATACTTATATAAAGCATTGAAAAGAGAACTCCTGTCTGTCATTCTTATGAGAATCTTTCAACATCACTGAATGAGTCCTAACTAAAGAGATGGTTCGAGTCGGGGAGCACCAAAATCCGTATCGGGGCCACACCGCTCCTGGTCACTGATGTTGGCGACCTTATGAGTTGATATTTAATGTAGATTTTCCGTGCTGACAGCGTGTCTGTGATCAGCCATGCCATGCGGCGGGGGTGCTTTGCTTGCGTCTTAATGTGTGCGAAATGTAAGTTAAATATGTGCGTGTGTCTGCTATCTCCTTGCCATAGTTTTGCTGTGTAGAGTCTTTTGCTCTGAGTGCGCTGCGTGTATGGTTGTTTAAGTTTCAGAAATTGCCAGGAAAAGTCATGTCTCTTTTTACAGCAGCTTGTTGTGGGAAGCAGGCAGCCTGCCTTGCACTTGTGTATGTGTTTGTCTCTCTGGAGGAAGATGAGCCTGACACGCAGCTTATTCTGTGACACTATTTTAATTGTTTCCTGTAAATGTAAGTTTGTGAGGATACCCTAGGGAAGAGGCATATACATTTCACAGAAAAGGAAGCGCAAGGGTCATCATTTAAACCCCCTCCTCCCCTATGAACATTTACTCGCCCTTCCTCAAGTAGCAGCAAGTGCCGAATCCAACACGCTGCTGGTAAGATGACCCCCAGCCCCTCATCTCCCGACCGTGAAATGTCTCTCCTCGATGGCAGAAACTCGGGAGTCCACCGGGAGGCCTGACGAGGCCCGTGAGAGAGACCGCATGCATGTTTAACAAGCAGCGGGTAACGATGAGCCGTCCGCGGGTGCGCGCCCATCCATCATCGGCACGCGCTGACGTCTGACCATTGATTCCTGCCAGCGAGATATATCCGCCTCCGCTGCGCTGACATGAATACGGGCATCACTCAGACCCCTCCAGAGCGCCGGACATGAAAGGCCAGTATCAATAACCTGTGAGGTGGGCGGCGAAAGGGGACCCGCAACCTTCATCGCCACTACCACACACAACACATCTGCCCACCTGTGACCAATACCCTTCAGAATGGGAATACCATTATGGGGCACTGTTGGAAGTCCTCGGGACTGGGGAAACATATGCAGAACTAAACGTCTCAGTGGGCAATCCGGTACCACAAGCATATTACTTAATGCTACACACATACGTCAAATTTCGGCAACCAAAATCATTTGATACCGCCAATGTCAGTTCCAGTTACACAGATAGCCTGGCCACCATTCGTGTATACTCTGGAAAACAGTACGTATTACATTCTTGAATTTAAATCTGCCAGCATGGTGATGTAGCATCAAAATCCCCTGGCCCAGAGACTTATAGCTCATGTACATACCTAACAAATGTACATATTTAGAATATAGCCCTTGTAGCCAACGCACAGATGTGCTATTCATTCAATTACGGCCATGCCTAGTTGTGTCACTCTTTGCTGGCTTGTGCCAGCCTCCCATCTTGTGACTTCTATGCTCGGGAGCTCTACAGGATGCCAACATCATCTGCACAAAGAAGGATAGTGAATGCAATATAAATGGGACAACCAATTTTGGTTCACAGAGAGGTAGTGTTGGAAGTGGAGGTCCTTATCGCTTACCGCCGCCACAAAATGCTGGAGGCGTGCGTCCCCGACCCCTCGCTTCAACGTTAGGCTAAGTAAGGACACCGTCTGAGATATCCCTGCTCACCCCCTTAGTAGCTTGGCACGAGCAGCCAGGCTTATCTCCAAGGCACGAGTGTTCAGTATGTGCAACCACGCTCACAGTAACCCCATGATGTCATCACAAATAGACTCCACACGAGTATTGATAAAATGAGTATAATCCTTATATAAGAAAGTATACGATACGACCACACAATACAAAATCAACATATATAAGAATGGGTAGTATTCTTTCCGGTGGGTTGGTAGGTTCTAATCCCAACCACCGCTTCTAACCAACAGTTAAGCTCTTTTCTAACCGTTTCCCAAAAGGTTAGGCAAGTCGTATTGCTAGAATAACACACGTTGCAAAAGGAAACAATACTGCAATGCGTAATGATATTCTCTTATACTGTGCAACAGAGAAACAATGCCATACGTAGCGCCACAATCATGTACTTTGCAATTGAAGGAATAATGCAATGCGTATCACCACCAGCATGCCCTGTACCAGGAAGAAACAAAGCAATGCGTCACGCTACAATCCTGTGCAGTGCAATGAAGAAATAATACACTGTGCCACGTTATACTCAGATACTGTGCACTGACGAAATAATGCAATGCGCCACGTTACAATCAGATAATATGCAAGGGAGAAATAACGTAGTGCATAGTGCACCAAGCATACAGTTCATTAGGCACAAATGAGGTCAGGCGTCATACGACAGTTCGATAGTTCGTTAGCAGCAATAATGCAAAGTGTAATATGACCGTTTTACGTGCTCCTTTAACAGTGCCCCCGTTATGGATCAAATGATGACACAAAAAGTACTGCTTCCCACTCTGGCCCCAGTACTGCCCCGTCCTGGGTCAGCACGGGCCGGGATCCGAGCCGAAGCAACAGCTAGCGCAGCTGACTGAGCGGGAGGCCGAGAGAGTGTCCCTCCGGGCCCGCACCCCACCCCAGGTGTTGATCCATGTTACCTAGGGGGGCGCGATCCCACACTCCTCCCCGACGTCAGCGACTTGGGCCTTGATCCAGAGCTGCGGCGGACTCGGGCCGGCGGCTCAGCTCTTCCGTAGCTGCCGGTCCGGGCCACTACTGATGGACTCCGAGGGCCCCAATGACTTTGCCCTCACTCCGGCGGTCTCAGTCGACACCGAGACCCGCCCTCAGCACTGTGGAGACTTTACTTTAATTCGGTGCACACCCTAACCAGGCACTCCTCACCAGCACCTCAGGTTGCACTTCGACACGCACACCGCGCGTCCGAGACTCGCCTCTTCTCCGGTGCTCACGACGATCCGACGCTCTTCACCAACGCTCCGCTTGCACCTCAACACGCACCCTGCGCGTTCGAGCCTCGCCTCTTCTCCCGGTGCACACGATGTCCAGGCGCTCTTCACCAATGCCCTGGCTGCACCACGACATGCACTCTTGCGCGTCTGAGTCTCACCTCTTCTCCCGGTGCACACGATGTCCAGGCGCTCTTCCCTGATGCCCTGGCTGCACCACGACACGCACTCTTGCACGTCGGAGACTCACGTCTTCTTTTGGTGCACACGATGTCCAGGCGCTCCTCACCAACGCCCTGGCTGCACCACGACACACACACCGCGCGTCTAAGTCTCGCTTCTTCCTTTGGTGTACACAAGGCCCAGGCGCTCTTCACTAACACCCGGGCTGCACCACGACACGCACCATTGCGCGTCTGAGCTGTGCCTCGTCTCCCTGTGCACACAACGACCAGACGCTCCTCACCAACGCCTTGGCCTGCACCACAACACGCACTCTGCGCGTCTGAGACTTAGCTTACTCCTGCGTGCCCACGATCACAAGGTACAACTTCTGAGGGTCTCAAGCGGCAAACAGCACGCGCACACCGCGTTGCTTGAGACTTCTCTGGAAACTTTTATGATCCTGTATTTCCAAACAGGGAGCCAGCTCTCCTCGGGCCCTTGGGGTTACAAGACACAGCACAAAGCACAGTCTTCTTCAAGCAGGGGGACCCAGCGCCTCCAAGCACAGTCCCAACAGCCTCTTCCTTAGTTAGAACAGCAAACTGCAGACCAGCCCCAGATCACGAAGCAAGGATTGGTCTATCCACCACAGTCTCTTCAGTTGTTCCTTCTTTAGCAGAGGTTCCTCTTGACCACAGAATGGGTCCAAGCCTTTTCAGTCTCAATCCATATCTGTTTCATTCCAACGTTCAGGGGCTTCAGCTCTCATAGTTATACCCCTTAATGTCTTTGAAGTTTGTATGTGCTCAGGGGTCCCTGACCCCTCCCTAAATCAGTTCTGGGTGTCTCCCTCCCAGTGTCACCTCTCTCCCTTTGATACTGGGGTTCTGGATCCTTAATCACTCAGCAGGAGATGGGTCAATTGGTTTATAGCACCAGCCCAGGCCTTTTCACCTCCCGGGCTTCTCCTCCCCCTACTCTCCAGATGCAGGGCAGCCTGGTGCCATCTCAACCCCTCCCTGGGTCAAGACCTCTCCCAGCTCCTCTCACCTTTCAGTTCCGGACAGACAATCCACATTTCAGAGACACACAGAAATGCTCAGAGCTCACAACTCAGCCACTTTCTAAAAGAGTGGCTTATAAACACACAGTGACAAAATCACCTTCACAGAAAGATGCATTATGACACTGTGAGTTCATACATACCAAACTTCACCTCTCCATTATAAACTGACAGGAAACTAGGCCAACAAACACAACACCCAGCCTCCCCCATTCTGTCCTATGGGCAGAATGGCCTTACAGCAGTGAAAAACGAAATGGAGAGTTTTTCACTGTCAGAACATAACACACACCTCAGTTTATGTTCTGCCTTTCACCTACACTGCACCCTGCCCAGGGGTTACCTGGGACCTACCACAGGGGTGCCCAGGTGTATGTAAAAGGGAAGGTCAGGCCTGACAAGTGGTTGCACTTGTCAGGACAACATGCTAACTTAGCATTCTGTGCGCAGGCCCTACACTGAAGGCCTGAGTTCCCTTCTCTGCGCGCCCTTGCATTACTAGCCCTTGCACACACAGTGCACATCACTAGGGACTTTTACTAGTAAGGCAAACATACCAATCATGGCTAACCAATCACCATTACATTTTACACAGGGAACTCCTGTACTTTGACACTGATCAGCAGTGGCAAAGTACCCAAAGCATCTAAATTGGCATCTCTAGGTCAGGAAAACGGTCTAGGGGGAAAGCAAAAAGTTTAGGGAACTTTAACCAAAAAGGCCAAGTCCTACAGGTAGGTACAGCGGTGCTTAATGCAAAGACATAATGGAATGCATGATCGAGGCACGCTGCGACCACTGCCTTTCACAGTGACACTTAACATAAAGATCTGTACACCACATGTGACCCCGGCGATATGGAGTTGAGATCTTTTGTTCATTGCACACCTACTTGCCCCTACTCAGAAGTGCCCGGGGCTATCATGGAAAGAAAAGGTACAATATCACTACTATTTCTGGAACATAGTGTGATTTTTGACAACTATGACCAGTCTCCCCATGCATGCATTCATGCATGCATTCATGCATGTATTATTAAGCAGTCAATGGGGGAAAAGACTCAAAAGAACAGAGAGGAAGAGTTCTGACTGGTCAGAAAAGGGTCTCAAGCCAAGAGAAAAATATCAAGCCCGTCCACTTTCAAGTGTGTCATGGGACAAGTAGCTGGAAAGAGGCACGACTAAGGCAAGATATGTGTAAGGAGGTGCAGGGAGCAAAGGTGCCGGAAGCAAAGGATCGTGATGTATGCATTTTTGGCGGCTATGTCAAGGTCAGGCATAACATGATGCAATCAGTGTTGACTCTCAGGTGTTCTTTACACAGCATGCATTCGTGGAATGGGGCTGCCTGTACAAAAAGGAAAAGCTCTTCAGGTGTGTGAGAAATCAACACCTGTCTGATGCAATTTTCAGGCACGTTGGCCAGTTGGAGCACAAGGTGACAGTAAGCAGATGCAGTCAAATCCAAAAGATCTTGGTGGGGCAGTGTTTGATTCTACATCATGTCCCGTGCTTTAAATGGGCAGGTACTGCCCGGTACTGAGTACCTGCACTTCTTTAATTTCAAAGGGAGAGAACCTGCACTTCTCAGCACTGCTGCAATACATTTAATAGGAGAGTACTGCCACATCTCAGGAGAAAACAGGTACTCTAAATAGTGAGTACCTGTGCTTCTGTATTTCCATTTAAACCACTGATCATGTCCATAATTCTATAGAAAAAGATACCGTCCCCTGTAGTTAGTTGTGCTGCCGGAGCTCAGACAATCTAAAGCCAGTGCGTGCCTTCTAGAGTAGCCCTTTTGCTTACTGGTGCTATTGATGCTGTGGCCATGGGAATATAGTCAGCCTAAATTACTTTAATGTGTGAATGGTGTGGGTAAGTGTTAGAAATGGGGGTCTCTAGTTGGCAAGGGCTTGCACCTCTGTCCAAGTAGGGACCCTTCTTCCTAGTCAGGGTAAGGGTGTTGCACTCGTGAAGTAACCCCTGCTCACCCTCATGGTAGCTTGGCACGAGCAGTCAGGCTTAATTCAGAGGCAGTGTGTAAAGCATTTGCACATAACCAACAGTAATACAGTGTAAGCACTACAAAAGGACACCACACCAGTTTAGAAAAATAACCAATATTTTTATATACTCAAAGACAAGACCAATTACGACAAAAATCCACAATACTATACTTTAAAAATGAATGCTTGATAAGGTAACTTCTTCTTTGCAGGAATAACACAAAAGCAAAGTTCGTACGAGTCGGTAGCCCCGTCCGGGTCTACCGCGATGCTGAAATACACAGAGTCTAACAGTTCCAGCCAACCGCGTCGCTACGGGCCAGCAGAGTCGTGAACAGACTCGGTCACAGTACCTTTTCTCGTTGTGGCGGGCACGGAGGGTGCGAGCCGGTCGGCGTTCGTCGCGGTTGCGGTGCAAAGCGGAGCGGTGCAAGGTGCGGTGTCCCTCGATGCGGTGCAGGCAGCGGCTCGATGAGCGTCGTGCAGACGGAGTCGGTGAGTCCAAGGCGTGCGGTGCAGGGCGAGACGGTGTACGATGCGGTGCTGACAGGTTGCGATGCAGGCAACCAAGCCGGAGTGCGGGAGCTGGCGTCGGACAGCGGTGCGAGTCGGGGCGGTGCGTCGCAAACGTGCGAGCGGTGCCCCAAATGCGATGCGGTCACGACTGTTGAGCCAGTTGCAGCGACCGCGTCGGTAGGGTCCGGCTGGTTCAGTGAAGCGATGCGATGCGAACTGCGGTGCCCACAGGTCACGGTGCAAGCAGCGGCTCGGTGTTGACGGCGTCGGACGTCGCCTACGGTGAGACCAGGGTTGCGATGCGAAGCGGGGCGATGCGGTCTGCGGTGCAAACAGGTCACCGGCCAGGGATGGATTCGGTTGACGGAGTCGGTTGCGGTTCCCTTCCTCTGTGGCAACTGAAACAGCGTTCCAGAAGCGGTACCCAGAGGCTTGTGAAGTCTTTGCAGTCCCTGAGACTTCTTAAAAGGAGGCCAGCTCGGTTTCAGGCCCTTGGAGATACTCAGCACAAGTTTGTAGAAAGTTCAGTCCAGTCCTTTCACTGCCCAAGACAGAAGCAGGAAACTGCAGGCCAACCCAACAAAGCAGTCACTCAGCAAAGGGGCAGTACTCCTCCTAGCAGCTCTCCTTCTTGACAGGTTCCTTGGTTCCAGCGAGATCTAAATTCATGGGGTCAGGGCCACAATATTTATATCCCTAATTCCTTTGTTCTCTCTTGGCAGAGAGGCCTTTGCCTAGTCCAAACCAGTTCTGGTCAGTTTTGGAGCACTTTGTTGACAAGTCTCCGTCTTTCCTTTCAGGGTGCAGGCCAGGGACATCAGACACACCACAGGAGGTGGAGCCAGCATTGTGGAGGAAAGGCCCAGCCCTATTCAGGTCCCAGGTGTGCTCCTCCCACCCATCTATATGGAGATGTGGCTATTCAGCCCTGTGCTGTCTCCCCCTGCCTCCTGGAATCCCCCAGCCCCAGTCACACACAAACCCAGACAGGCAATACACAAACTGCAGAGGCAGGCTTGGATGGTTAGGCAAGAAAATACCCACTTTCTAAAAGTAGTATTTTCAAACAAAGAATGCTAAAACCAACTTCACTAAAAGATGTATTTTATCATTCTGAGTCCAGGCATACTAAACTCGAAGTTCTACCGTGTTCCCTGGGCCAGTTAGGATTATAAGGTGTTATAATCAAAACTGCCCATTCTGGCCTATGGGGAACAGGTAGCCCTTCAGTAGTGAAAAACGAAATAGGCTGAAATTCACTACCTGGGCATGCCACACACACCAGGGCATGCCCTACCTTTACATACAACGCACCCTGCCCCCAGGGGTACCTTGGGCCTACCAGAGGGGTGACTAATATGCACAAAAGGGAAGGTTTGGGGACTGGCAAGTGGGTGTACTTGCCAAGTCGACATGGCAGTCACAGACTGCACACAGGCTCTGCGGTGGCAGGCCTGAGACACATTTTACACGCTGCTGTGGTGGGTGGCACAACCAGTGCTGCAAGCCCACCAGCAGCATTTGATTTACAGGCCCTGGCACACGCAGTGCACTTTACTAGGGACTGACACATAAATCAAATAGCCAAAACATGGAAATACCAATCCATACACATTTCATACAGGAGCACTTGCACTTTACCACTGATCAGCAGTGCGTAAAGTGCGCAGAAACACTAAACCAGCACAAAACAGAGTCAACACCGGGAGGTCAGAAAGCAAAAACTCAGGAGAAACACGCCAAAAGATGCCAAGTCTAACACATGTCCCCTCCAGCTGAAAGTAGGGAGAACTACCCAACCCCATGGGAGTTCTCTTCAGTAAGGCGGAAGAACCTGGACAGACCATCTGCGTTGGCGTGTTCTGTACCAGGGCGGTGTTCCACCGTAAAGTCCATTCCCTGTAGGGAGATGGACCACCTCAACAGTTTTGGATTCTCACCCCTCATTTGCATCAACCATCTGAGGGGCCTGTGGTCTGTCTGAACCTGGAAGTGAGTCCCAAACAGGTATGGTCTCAACTTCTTCAGTGCCCAGACCACAGCGAAAGCTTCCCTTTCTATGGCACTCCACCTCTGTTCCCTGGGGAGTAGTCTCCTGCTAAGGAAGACTACAGGCTGGTCTAGGCCCTCTTCGTTCAGTTGTGAGAGCACCGCTCCCACACCATGCTCTGAAGCGTCAGTCTGCACGATGAATTCCTTGGAGAAGTCGGGTGCCTTGAGCACGGGCGCCGTGCACATGGCAGCCTTCAGGGCATCAAAGGCCTTCTGGCAGGACTCAGTCCAGATCACCTTCCTGGGCTGCTTCTTGGAAGTCAGCTCCGTTAAGGGGGTCACAATGGTGCCATAGCCCTTAACAAATCTCCTGTAATAGCCGGTGAGACCTAAAAAGGCTCTCACCTCTGTCTGGGTCTTGGGGGGCTCCCAAGCCAGAATGGTGTCAATCTTGGCATTGTAGGGGCGCCACCTGGCCGCTTCCTACCTGGTGTCCCAAGTACACCACAGAACCCTGCCCGATCTGGCACTTACTGGCCTTGATCGTGAGGCCTGCCTTCTGCAGAGCCCTCAACACTTCTCCAAGGTGCTGCCTGTGTTCCTCCCAGCTGGAACTGAACACAGCAATGTCATCCAGGTAGGCGGCACTGAAATCCTCCAGTCCAACCAACACCTGGTTGACCAACCTCTTGAAAGTGGCAGGGGCATTCTTCAACCCGAAGGGCATCACACGGAACTGGTAATGTCCTTCTGAGGTTGAGAATGCTGACCTCTCCTTGGCCCCATCAGTTAAGGCAATCTGCCAGTACCCAGACGTCAAATCAAACGTGCTGAGGAACTTGGCAGCTCCCAACCGATCAATGAGCTCATCAGCTCTGGGGATGGGGTGCGCGTCAGTCTTGGTGACGGCATTGAGCCCACGGTAGTCCACACAAAACCGGAGTTCTGGAGTGGCACCGGGTGCAGCAGCCTTTGGGACCAAAACCACTGGGCTGGACCAAGGACTGTTGGAGGGCTCGATCACCCCTAACGCCAACATCTTGGAGACCTCCTCCTTGATGCTGGCCCTGACCCGGTCAGTCAACCTGTAAATCTTGTGTTTCACAGGAGGGCTGTCACCGGTGTCCACGTCATGGGTACACCAGTGAGTAACACCTGGGGTCAGAGAGAACAGTGGGGCAAACTGTCCCAACAACTGGTGACAGTCGCTCTGCTGCTCTGGGGTGAGTGTAGGGGAGAGGACCACTCCTTCTACTGACCCGTCTTGCTCCTTGGTAGACAGGAGGTCAGGGAGAGGTTCACTCTCCTCTTCCACCCCATCATCTGTCGCCAAGAGCATGCTCACTTCGGACCTCTCAAAGTGGGGCTTGAGGCGGTTCACGTGGAGGACCCTCAAAGGGTTCCTTGGAGACTGCAAATTCACCAGGTAGGTGACGTCACTTTTGCGCTCCACCACCTCAAATGGCCCAGTCCACTTGTCCTGCAAGGCACAAGGTTCCACTGGGGCCATCACCCACACTTTCTGCCCAGGTTGAAATTCGACCAGAGTGGCATTCTGGTCATACCATTTCTTCATTTCTTCCTGGCTTGCTTCTAGGTTCGCCTGAGCGAGTTTCCTGAAGCGTGCAGGCTGGTTTCTGAAGGCCAGCATGTAACTAAACACATCCTGGGGAGATTTCCTGGGAGCTGCCTCCCAGCCTTCCTTCACCAAACTGAGAGGTCCTCGCACAGGGTGGCCATAGAGAAGCTCAAAGGGGCTGAACCCTAGAGATTTCTGTGGCACCTCCCTGTATGCAAACAGTAGGCATGGTAAGAGGACGTCCCACTTACGCCTCATGGGTTCTGTCAACCCCTTTATCATGCCTTTTAAGGTCTGGTTGAATCTCTCCACCAGACCAATACCTTGGGGGTGGTAAGGGGTGGTGAACTTGTAGGTTACACCACATTCCTTCCACAGGGATGTCATATACTTGGATATGAAATTGGTCCCTCTGTCAGAAACCACCTCTCTGGGGAATCCCACACGGGAAAAGATCCCCATTAACGCCCGGCCCACCACTGGCGCCGTCGTTGTCCTGAGAGGGATTGCTTCAGGGTACCGGGTGGCATGGTCCACCAAGACCAGGATGTACCTGTTGCCCATGGCTGTCTTGGGATCCAGTGGCCCCACAATATCCATCCCTACCCTTTCAAAGGGTGTTCCAACAACTGGAAAGGGTTGGAGAGGAGCTTTGACCCTCCTCCCACTCTTACCGCTTGCCTGGCAAGTTTGGCAAGACCTACAATGTCCATCGGACTGCCTTCTCATTTGGGGCCAAAAGAAGTGGGTGACAAGCCTGTCAAAGGTCTTGTCCCGCCCCAAATGTCCTGCTAAAGGGACGTCATGAGCCAGACCCAGTAGGAAGGTCCTGAAGCGCTGGGGTACCACCAGCACAAGGGCTGACCCAGGCTCAGCGACCTTAGGCTCGCTGTACAGGAGATCAATCTCCCAATAGATCAGGTGAGGTCCAGACTGGTTACCAGCTGCCTGGTCTGCAGCCTGCCGCCGCAGACCCTCTAGAGAAGGGCACTCTTTCTGCTCCCTGCAGAACTCCTCCTTGGTGGGACCCCCTTCTTGCTGCCAATGGGTCAGCTCAGAGATGTCTCCCAGTTCGGCTACCTGCTCCCCTGTAGGCACCGGGGCGTCCCCCTCAAGGTCCGCCTCCTCCCGGTCCGTGGGAACATCAGGGGCCGGTTTCCCGCGCCCCGGCCCTTTCTCTTGGCAGGGACTTGGGCCACTGTTTCAGGCTCCAAGTCCTCTTGACTACCCTTCCTGGCTGCCATTGACCGAGTGGACACGCATGCCCACTCTGGCAACCCAAGCATCTCCAAGTGAGACCTGAGCTCAACATCCTTCCACAAGGACTGCTCCAGGTCGTTTCCTAGCAGACAATCCACAGGCATGGTAGGGCTCACAACCACCCTCAAGGGACCTGAGACCCCCCCACCATTCAAAGGGAACCTGCGCCACCATACATTGGCGCTCTGAGTTGTCTACAGCAACTACTTGGTGGAATGCTCCGGGTACTACTTGCTTCTCAGACACCAGGTGACACCGGACTGAGGTCACACTGGCTCCAGTGTCTCTGAGAGCCTCTACCCTATTCCCATTAATGGTCACCCAGGTGCTGTATTTCTTTGTGTTAGGGGGCACCTGGTTTCCTGGGACCATCTCACTGTCCCCTAGTGAGACAAGGGTCATTTCTGCGAGATCCCCACCCTCCAGTGGGCATCCATCCTCCCCAAGCATTACACTAGCCAACACCTTGGACTGTCCACCGGTGGGTGGCTGTGGCCCCTTCGGGCACTTGGGGTCCCCCCTCATGTGGCCTACCTGGTCACATGCATAACACTTGCGGGGGCCGGTCTCAGCAGGCTTCCCTGAAGAGACCACTGCTTTCTTACCTGGGGGCTGGGAACCTTTACCCTGGGTACTAGTTTGGGGCCCTTTAGAGAACATCTGTGCTTTTACCCTTGTCCCCCCCACTTTTCTGCTGGGGACCCTGCCCACCTTTGGCTGAGTCTCCCCCAAACGCTTTCTTGTGGACCCTGGTACTCACCCAGCGGTCCGCCTCCATAGCAAGCTTCCTGGGGTCAGTTAGCTTACTATCCACTAGGTGCTGGCACAGATCTGCAAAACATAGACTAGACAAGTGCTCCCATGCAATCAAGTTGTAGAGCCCCTGAAAATCTGTCACATTACTGCCCTTTACCCAGCCATCCAGAGACCTGCAGAACACATCCACACATTCCAACCAAGTGTTGGCATCAGACTTCTTACTGGACCTGAAATGATCCCTGTACTTTTCAGGAGTAAGACCATACTTAGTGAGAAGGGCATCCTTCATTTCAGCATAGGTGAGGTGATACCCCTTACCCAAAGCTATCAGAGCATCCCTTGCTTCTTCAGGGAAAAGTGGCCACAATCCTGCTCCCCAATTCTCCTCAGGGACCCCATTCATGTGTATGGCTGCCTCATAACCCTGAAACCACCTTTGTATGTCATCCCCCTTCTTGAACTCCTTGCCTACATTCTTGGGAATGTGCACAATCCTGTCTGCCTTTCTGGACGAATTGCTGCCACCATCTGAGCCTGACTTACTCCTAAGTTCTAGCTCCTTCAGTTCTCTCTCATGCTCTAAGAGCATCTTCTTCTCCTCCATGGCCAATCTCCTCTCCTCCCTCTTCTCCTCCCACTCACTCTCCAGCCTGAGCTTCTGCAGCTCAAACTGCCTTGCCTCCCGCCTGTCTTCCAGCTCCTCTGGGGACAGACTGCTGCTGCCTGACCTGGCGGGTTCCCCCCCACCCAAAAGCACATCCACCCTGGGAATAGGCTCGTCCACCTCCTCACTGAGATTACCAGGCTGCTCACTGGCATGTCTGGCTGCTACCCAGGCCCTCAGCGCCTTCTGTAGCTCCTCCTTCCTTGTGAGGCCTTTAATTTGGACTTTCAGGTTTTTACAAATCGCTCGTAGCTCCTTTACGGCGTAGGATTCCAACCTATCCTCCTCAAAGATAACTTCCAGAGATGCAACGGATGATGCAGTTGATTCAGGCATGATGAAAGTAGTGAGTTGAAAACTGGCAAGATCAAAAATAGGCCAAAAGAAAAAGAACCATTATGTGGTACGTAATGGTCTGCGATATGGTAGTAGTGCACATCAATCACTGTAAGTCAAGTGCAAACACAAGTCCTATCCTCACCGCTGACAACCAATGTTAGAAATGGGGGTCTCTAGTTGGCAAGGGCTTGCACCCATGTCCAAGTAGGGACCCTTCTTCCTAGTCAGGGTAAGGGTGTTGCACTCGTGAAGTAACCCCTGCTCACCCTCATGGTAGCTTGGCACGAGCAGTCAGGCTTAATTCAGAGGCAGTGTGTAAAGCATTTGCACATAACCAACAGTAATACAGTGTAAGCACTACAAAAGGACACCACACCAGTTTAGAAAAATAACCAATATTTTTATATACTCAAAGACAAGACCAATTATGACAAAAATCCACAATACTATACTTTAAAAATGAATGCTTGATAAGGTAACTTCTTCTTTGCAGGAATAACACAAAAGCAAAGTTCGTACGAGTCGGTAGCCCCGTCCGGGTCTACCGCGATGCTGAAATACACAGAGTCTAACAGTTCCAGCCGACCGCGTCGCTACGGGCCAGCAGAGTCGTGAACAGACTCGGTCACAGTACCTTTTCTCGTTGTGGCGGGCACGGAGGGTGCGAGCAGGTCGGCGTTCGTCGCGGTTGCGGTGCAAAGCGGAGCGGTGCAAGGTGCGGTGTCCCTCGATGCGGTGCAGGCAGCGGCTCGATGAGCGTCGTGCAGACGGAGGCGGTGAGTCCAAGGCGTGCGGTGCAGGGCGAGACGGTGTACGATGCGGTGCTGACAGGTTGCGATGCAGGCGACCAAGCCGGAGTGCGGGAGCTGGCATCGGACAGCGGTGCGAGTCGGGGCGGTGCGTCGCAAACGTGCGAGGGGTGCCCCAAATGCGATGCGGTCACGACTGTTGAGCCAGTTGCAGCGACCGCGTCGGTCGGGTCCGGCTGGTTCAGTGAAGCGATGCGATGCGAACTGCGGTGCCCACAGGTCACGGTGCAAGCAGCGGCTCGGTGTTGACGGCGTCGGACGTCGCCTACGGTGAGACCAGGGTTGCGATGCGAAGCGGGGCGATGCGGTCTGCGGTGCAAACAGGTCACCGGCCAGGGATGGATTCGGTTGACGGAGTCGGTTGCGGTTCCCTTCCTCTGTGGCAACTGAAACAGCGTTCCAGAAGCGGTACCCAGAGGCTTGTGAAATCTTTGCAGTCCCTGAGACTTCTTAACAGGAGGCCAGCTCGGTTTCAGGCCTTTGGAGATACTCAGCACAAGTTTGTAGAAAGTTCAGTCCAGTCCTTTCACTGCCCAAGACAGAAGCGGCAACTGCAGGCCAACCCAACAAAGCAGTCACTCAGCAAAGGGGCAGTACTCCTCCTAGCAGCTCTCCAGCTCTTCTTCTTGACAGGTTCCTTGGTTCCAGCGAGATCTAAATTCATGGGGTCAGGGCCACAATATTTATATCCCTAATTCCTTTGTTCTCTCTTGGCAGAGAGGCCTTTGCCTGGTCCAAACCAGTTCTGGTCAGTTTTGGAGCACTTTGTTGACAAGTCTCCGTCTTTCCTTTCAGGGTGCAGGCCAGGGACATCAGACACACCACAGGAGGTGGAGCCAGCATTGTGGAGGAAAGGCCCAGCCCTATTCAGGTCTCAGGTGTGCTCCTCCCACCCATCTACATGGAGATGTGGCTATTCAGCCCTGTGCTGTCTCCCCCTGCATCCTGGAATCCCCCAGCCCCTGTCACACACAAACTCAGACAGGCAATACACAAACTGCAGAGGCAGGCTTGGATGGTTAGGCAAGAAAATACCCACTTTCTAAAAGTAGTATTTTCAAACAAAGAATGCTAAAACCAACTTCACTAAAAGATGTATTTTATCATTCTGAGTCCAGGCATACTAAACTCGAATTTCTACCGTGTTCCCTGGGCCAGTTAGGATTATAAGGTGTTATAATCAAAACTGCCCATTCTGGCCTATGGGGAACAGGTAGCCCTTCAGTAGTGAAAAACGAAATAGGCTGTAATTCACTACCTGGGCATGCCACACACACCAGGGCATGCCCTACCTTTACATACAACGAACCCTGCCCCCAGGGGTACCTTGGGCCTACAAGAGGGGTGAGTAATATGCACAAAAGGGAAGGTTTGGGGACTGGCAAGTGGGTGTACTTGCCAAGTCGACATGGCAGTCACAGACTGCACACAGGCTCTGCGGTGGCAGGCCTGAGACACATTTTACACACTGCTGTGGTGGGTGGCACAACCAGTGCTGCAAGCCCACCAGCAGCATTTGATTTACAGGCCCTGGCACACGCAGTGCACTTTACTAGGGACTGACACATAAATCAAATAGCCAAAACATGGAAATACCAATCCATACACATTTCATACAGGAGCACTTGCACTTTACCACTGATCAGCAGTGCGTAAAGTGCGCAGAAACACTAAACCAGCACAAAACAGAGTCAAAACCGGGAGGTCAGAAAGGAAAAACTCAGGGGAAACACGCCAAAAGATGCCAAGTCTAACAGTAAGTGCTCAGTCTGGCTGTGAATCTGGCAGCGGCCACTGGCACAGATCGGGGGTGGCGGGACGGGGGGAGCAAGGGCCGAAAGAAAAAAAATATGCACTTACCTTTAATCGCGTCTCTTCTCCGTCGTCTCTCCCGGCCGGAACAGGAAGCAGGAAGCACCCAGGCTCCCCATAGCCAATCATAGCACTTCAATGCAGCATTGTGATTGGTCTGAGTGCTGTAATTTGGTGCTCAGACAGGCAGTGGGAGCCTGGGTATGTTCTCCGCCCAGGCTGTAATTACAGTCTATTAAATCATGCACAATAGGTTTTTGTACAACTGGTATTCTGAACTCACATACTTGAAAGGGCTTTCATACGTGATAGTGAAGAAAAAAGAGTTTTGGTGAAATAACATATTTGCCTAAGATCACACAATTTAAGTGGTGATGTCATGATTTATCCAGGTTTCCTGGTTTCACTTGTACAGATCAACCAGTAAATGGGTATCTATTTGTCTTTCCTTATGTTAAGGCATTATTTTTACCTCTTTGTGCATTTTTCTTCAGTTTTTATATATCAGGAACTCTACCTGAAGGTATTGGAGCGCTTTACATGAGCATTAGTTGCATTCCACAAGATCATATTCATTGTTTATAGGCAGAGGGAGATTAGGTAATTTGCCCAGAAACACAGGATGTTGAGCCTACTCACAGACTCAAACCCGGTTGGCAGCTTTGGCCGTAACACAACATCCACGGCAGAGAAAGGCAGGCAGGCAAAAGCCACATGAAAGCTCGGCTCGTTAAGGGCTTGAGGTTCCAACAGGACCTCGAGATGAGCCCCACCAGGCTTCAGGCTCGAGCCTGGCTTGAGCTTTTACTGTCTCACCCACCTCTAATAGCAAGTGCAGCACCAACCATTTCAACAAAAGGTCCAGCACAAAAAATTTCATCATCATTAGGCCTGGGCGGTAAATTCCGTTCCGCTCGCGGAATTTGGGTAATTTCGCGTTCCGCGGAGAACGCGAAATTGCCAAAAATTCCGCGATCCGCGGCTTCGTGGAGTTTTTTGCTTGTTCGCGCTTATGCGGGCGGAACAAGCAATTCCACGTGTTCGCGGAACTTTTGCGTGCTCGCGGAGATTTTTACCGTTTTGTGGAGCTTTGCGTAGCGCGACTACGCAAATTCCACCCACCCCTAATCATCATAGTTATGTGGAAGTTTTTTATGCCTTTATATTTTTGAGCATCATTACCAATGAGCAGAATGCATTTTCAGTCTCAGTTTCACATGTACACCCTAATATAAATTCTGTTGCTTTTGGAACAATATTGCTATGATGTTTAAAAGTGTGTTTTTCTGATATATGTTAACTAGGCCTCAGTTTAAACATAAACGTAATTTTGTCCATGATGGAAGTCACCTGCCACTCATCTCTTCTCCACCTCCTGCTCAACTTCTCGCCTCACAAATTCTACAGCACACAGTCAAGCTAAGATGTAATGGTTCATTTCCACTGTTATTGTTGTTCTGCTCTCAATTAATTTTCTGTCACATCCTGATATATTACAAAGATCCTTCCACTTATTCCCTGTGCCCTATTCATTGATATAACACTTGGTTGTTCATGTATCTAGTTTTGTTCTATAGTTGCTCACATCAAAGTGTTTTTGCACTTTTTGTAATTTCATATGAGAAAATAATCTATAAAAATCCCTTGATTTTGGGGCTAACCAGGTTATTGGAGTAGACTTTACTGTACTACTAGGGATGCTGTCTGTTATTTTCCCGATTTTGTTGCTCATTTGGTACTTAGAAAAATTCTGATTTGCATTTTCTGTATTGCCTTATTTATTGAGAGCCTTCATGGCATGGAACATTAATTGCTTATTTTCTGAATTCTGTAATAAAAATCTTTAATTTATATGTATCTAGAACACCGTAATTAAGTGGGCCCAATTACTAAATTGATTATTTTTAAATATTTTTGATGCTGTAGGAGGTACTTTAATGCGGGGACATATTGCCTCATGAAATTGAGGTTAAAACTGTCTCTGATCCGGTAAAAGTGGGCATTCAGATTGAGGTGAGATTTTGGGGTGTCTGGAGTTTTGGAGTACCCCGCACCCACAGCTACAGCACCAAAGAATTCGATAAAGTAGGTGCTAAATGCATCACATCAGGTGCTAAATGCACCACGTTAACAAAGTAGGGTCATAAGCATAAAAGTCACTGAAATGGGGTGTAGCCTGATAAGCAGTAATGGAGGACATGCTCCCTAAGAGCTACTGCCGGGGCAGCACAATCCTAAATAATCCTGTTTGTCCAAGCAATCATGTTACCTCCTGGCCATGGAAAGAAAGCTCATTGACCGATACTATGGACAGAGAGCTTGGTACAGACAGCGAGGGGCTAGTGGAGTGCCGAAGACAAAAGGTGCTGGACAGACATCTACACAGCCCTTCACAGGGTGGCCCCGTTTGAGACCTGGACGGCATGGCTGGCGCAATGCTACAACCTCAGAGATCGTGGGGTCTCCAGCAGTCGCAGACACAGATGGTGGATAGTGGACAACCTCTTGCCCCACCATTCTGATGCATGGTGGAGGGGTGCAACATGTATCTGTCAGAAGAGAAGAGAGGGAACGGTATCAAGGACTTGAGATTGGTTAACTGAAGACAGAGGCCTGCGCCCTGCAGAGTAAGATGGGTATAGTGGTGGCTAAGGAGGAACTGTATGCTGAGCTGCCCTCCAAAATTGCAATTTATTGAACAAGTATTTAATTTAATAGAAGACCCCACAATAAGGTCCAAGCCAGCTCCAGAGTCAGCAAAGGAATTATATGGAATAATATTATGTACGTACCACAGTAAAAAATGATTATAATAAATAAAATAATTTGTTTGAAATATTTTACAGAAAGTAAAACAGAGTAAGACATCAAAAAATCTGCAAACTTTGCGGGTAATTTAATCAAACGTCAAGTGTGATAACCAGTCTCTTTAGATTCAAATTTGTTTCTTTGCTATGAACTAATATCATCCGATTTGTGAGATGTGAGAACCCGTGAAACGTCTGAAGAAGGCAGAGAGTCAGAAGAGCTAGTGTGTGTGAATGAAAACTGCTCATCAGTACTGGGAATTCCACGTGTACTCAAGTTGCTATGCGTTGAGCTTGTATCCATGGATGGCTAAGCTCTAACTGTAACCATAGTTTAGGATACAGGTACTACTTCTGTTGTCAACATAGAATCAGTATTAAACAAACACCCACTATTCACATCTAATTTATGACTGTTGATGATGCGAACCTGTTCAGCAGAGATAGGAACCACGCTGTTCTTGTTCCATCACCCCTTTTCTTACAATAAAATAGAAGTTTTTGTTACTCTAAGCACTCTTGTAAGAGTAGAGTACCCCGAATCACCTTTAAGGAAATTTGAAAGGTTTCCTGACAAGAACCCGACACAATAGTGTGAAGAGAACATCTTTCGCCCCTTTTGGCATCAATATAAGATTTTCCTTTCAATTGTTTAGAAAACATTATTTGTCGCAAAACTTCATTATGTTACTTTAATATTGTAGACATATCACTTCTTTGTGTTAATTTTTCTCTTTGTTTCCCTGCCCCTTAACAACTTGAATCAGCTTACACCTATTACAGAATGTGGAGATCTTAAGTATGAGCAACATTTATTGCTTAAAAACTTTCACCATACAGTCCAGCAGACAAATCTGTTTGAGTCCCCTCCTTGAGTATGCTGTTTGAATGCTCCGCCAGACCATTAGATGCTAGACTGTAGAGAGCAACCGTAAGATGTTGGATATCATGCTCTTTTAAAAGTGTACACATCTCCTGAGAAATTAAATGTGTACCATTGTCTGTTACAATACCTTTGGGAGAACCCTCAATAAAAATATTCTTTTTAAAAACCGAATCAAATTTTTTGTGGTAGAGAATCCAGAAAAGAATAATACAACCACTTTGAATAATAGGCTACAAGAACAATAAGGTACTTCAAATTATTAGTTAAAAGTTTAAAAGTACCAGAAAAGTTCTCAGCCAACTTTTCCCATGGGCCACTGGGAAGTGGTCCCGGTATAAGTGGCCTTTCAGGTGTATTCCAATGTTTGTCAGAAAACAAACACTCTGCACATAGATGAAATAAATTAAGTACTTGAGTGTGACATCCATTTGGCTCTTGTGCATCTTTGATTAATGAAGTGCATAATCCCATTGGAGCTATAACGAGATCATGTCTCTGGCAGATCCCATTTTCAAAAGCAGGTTCTGAGGCAATTTGTGCAAAAGTTTTTAAATCTTCTTCCAAAGTTTTAAAATTGGGCCACTCTCGTTTACTGTAAGTATTGACTTGTTGAAGAATAAGATCACCTTTGGTTGGTTGCATTTATTCAGTCTAATTCAGAGTAGATTACAGCACACTTTTCAAGAGCATCATTAGGCACTACAACACACTCAACATCTTCATTTAAGTTGTTATCGCCAATGGTTTCTACCAAAGGCATTCTTAAAAGGCAATCAACTCTGAAATGTTTGTCCCAGTCCACATACTTTAGACATATTGTGCTTCTGCAACCTTAATAACAATCTTACAAGACGTGCAGATGCCTTACCAAGACCATTACTAGCTAATACATACACCAATGGTTTGTGGTCAGTGTAAACATCAAAAGTTTGTCTACAAACTTACCTTTTGACATTTTGAACTGCCCACACACGTTAGTGCCTCCCTTTCCGTAGTACTGTCTTTTTTTCAGAAGTTCTTAAAGTTCTAAAAGCAAATGCTACTGTGTGCTCCTTTCCATTGACCCTCTGTCCAATGACAGTATCCAAATCCCTAAGACTGGCGTCAACGCTAATCACACTCTTGGCACCAGACAGATAAGATTTAATAGTAGGAGCATTAATGACATTTGTTTTACCTTCCTCAAGTGTCTTGTTCTTATGAGGTGACCATTTTGACCCTTTTTTAAGTAAATCTCTAAGTGGTTGGACAAGCAAAGCATAAACTGACACATGACTAGGGTAATACCGGGTAAGTCCTGCAAAAGAACAAAGAGCACCTTTGTCCAGAGATGGGGGTGCTTTCTGAATGGTCTCAAGATTATCAAACTTCAGTTTGATACCATCACGTGAAATAGAGAGACCAAGCTAATCAACCTGTTGCACAAAGAGCATGCACTTTTCGGGCAAGCTTTTTTCTCAAGAACGTGAACACCTGCTTAAGCACCACAAAATGTTCATATGGAGTTACAGTAAATATCAATATATTATCTTGAAATGCTTAAATATTATCAAGACTACCAAACAAATGGTCCATTAGCTTTTGAAAAACATTGGCTGCAGTAGCCAAACCCAATGGTCCGCTAAGTATTTGTTTGCTCCAAATGGAGTCACAAATGTAGTTAAAGCTTGTGATGCACTGGTGTTGGGACGGAAGTCTTCTGCATGTCTCTGGATAGCATGGTTTCCCCTGCCTTATGCTGATCTCCAAGCAAGTCACTTAAAAGTTACTCTATGGTTTCTAGATCCCTTCCTCCGTGAGCATGATAATCATGCATGTCCACAGAGGGTCTACCTGTTTACATGTATTGAGACCCTAGACCTTAGCTCTGAGGTCGAGGGGATACATGCATAGTGCACCCCTATTTTCAGAGAGTGGCTACTGCCCTCTCTACACAGGATGTGATAGACTGACAGTATTGGCAGCAATAAATCTGCATTCAGGGTATCTCTATATTATAAGAAGGGTGGGCTACTAGCCCCCCTACTGATCAAGTCAGTGCTGCCTGTGGTCCTGTTGCCTTTGTCTATCTGACATGTGTTTGAGAGCCCGTGGGTGTACTGGGGAAGGATGGTGAGTTGAGCCATTGTGTGTAATATGAGCTGTTATGCTGGACCTTCCAGCTCTCCTCTGCCCCTCCCAATTCCTTAGAGAAGCCTAATGGGCTGGGGGGTAGACACCCGCTCTTATCTTTGTTTAGCTGCACTAACTCTGCTAGGAGGGACTCTTTCTGTTGGGTGATGGTCAGGCCCCCTGGTCTGGAGCTAATTAAAATTCCTCGAAGGGGAATAGCCTGAGTTGGTATGAGGGAAGACAGCAGGTCATCCTTTGCATGCTTTGGACACACAGTGAACATGCCAAAAATGTGCCTCAGGATTGGAGGGGCACTCCGGATTCAAAAGTAGCAGACCCTCTGATTGGATCAGCATATCAATCAGAGAAGATAAAAGTATGGCCTTAGTGGTCAGTTATTGTTCATGACTGATCTACGATTCTGGAGAAGCGACCCTACACTGGGTCCATCTATTGATGCCATTCATGGCCCGCGTTGTGACAGCAAAATAAGAAGCTTGCTCACCACATCTGAAACTTGAGGAAGTTTTCTCTGTGACTGATGGATTATGTTTCAAAGGAATGTGCCAGTTTGATGAGGAGCAAGGGCCTCAGCAGCATTGCTCAGAGAACCAGTTGTTCCTGTGAGGCTTGTGGAACTGGTGATATGAACAAGGAAATTGCAGGCAGCTGCTCAAGATAAGGAAGCTTGCAGCACATCAACGGAGGCAGAGAGAGATAGGGAAGCTTGATCCCAGTCCTTTAAGGTGAGATCACTTTGCCCAGACCCCTTCCATGTGCTGTGAGAGACTGTGTGGCACTTTCAGTTACAATCGGTAGCTGGTGAAAGAGGGTTCTGCGGTACAGGCCCCCCACTTTCTTTTTGGTGACATCTGGGGATATCAGGGTGTGCTGGCACTCTGACCGGCCACTATCCTCCTACAGCTAGCCAGTGGCTACTGGACTAGTGGGACTCCAGTATACTGTGACAAGACAAGAGGCACCTGTGAACAGATCCCTGATGCCACTAGAGCTGTTGCTTCGCTTAGGATGGGAGGACACTCCTGTTCTTTGGGTGGCAAGTTTTGGGGATGATCAAGAACATTTAACTTCACATCAAATGTTGACACTACCTCATTTCAATACAAGGATTGGTATCACAGCTCTAGTGAATGAGAGCAACCCTGTGCAACATGACCTGTAATATGCAATGCTAATTGTGTGTCTACATGTTAACTGTGTTTTTATAGTGCTTAGCATCTAGGCACTATAAAATACTGTTTGGGGTCAAAACTTTGGCCCAGAGGGTTGTAGAGACATCAGGTTTTCATTGTTTATCCTAGTTTTATGTATAGTATATTTCTCTTGTGTGTATTAAAGTACTTTTCTTTTAGAAAAGTAAAGTACTGACTGGACACTGATTTTATCAGCTGGTAGTACAGCGTGCACTGAATTCTGAATGTCTAACCCCACCTCACCTCCTTGAGTAAGCCTTGGACTGCTCTGTCTCACCACTCTGAGAGAGTCAAGTGAGAGAGTCAAGTGCTAAAGAGGAATACTTGGTTATCCAGTTCTGGGTCCTCTACTACTGAGGGGAACAGTCCAGCTGATGCAATTGGATGGAGCACAGTAACCCTTGAGTGCCCTGGTGCCCAGGAAGCCGGTCTAACAACTGGTTATGGGTATTTGATGTTAGCAGAAGTCCATGATGAAGAAATATTTTTGCCTGACCCAAGTTAGCTAACATCTCTTGTATTGTGGACAAATGGTGGCAGTCCACCAAAATGTTTTTATTTAAAGTTTGTAAATCTGCACACAGATGTAAATCTCTTGAATGTTTTATTGTTTGAACCACACAAGAAACGTATTCTGATGAGTCAGTGGGCCTTATGATACCTTCCTAACAAAGGCAGTCCAACAGAGTTTTTAAGTCTTTTCGCATACACATTAGTAATGACCTAACTTTATGCACTTTAGAAAGTCATCCACACCCACAATATGGCCAAAGACAAAAGCAGACAGGTTCCTCAGCTTATAAAATGTATATATTTGCAAAAATCTTGAGAGTTGTCATTCAACACCCAAGTGGAGGTGCCGCTTCAATCTGTCAGCCCAATCAATGGAAGTGGGAACTCAGAACTTAGATATGGCAGGAATTTTGCAAGCGCTGGATAATAAGCTTCTTGAAATGTGTAAGCAAATATTTGACTCCAATTGCATCCTTATCTTCCTAGACTAAGTACATTAACAGCACAAGACTTTTGATGGAGTGAAACAGAAATTAAGAGCCATGGCACTTTACTATCAAGTGTAGGAACCTGCAAAGTTCAATGTCTTCTTTAATGCTACAGCACACTTCTTTGACACTCTGGCGATAGCTTGGGACTGGGCAGCAGAATCAAAAAATCTAAGGCCAAACTTAAATAAAATTAAATATAGAGAGGCCTTGAAAGCTGACGAAAGATATACCCCAGAGTTCCGCTTTCTACGGGAAACTATTCTACATCCTGTGTTCGCATGTGGCTCAGGGGCTGGGGTGCAAATCAAAAGCTATCTTTGCTCCAAACTGTCGCGATCTGGTGAGACCCACAGTAGTGATATATAACCATTTCCGGACACCTGCACAGGCTAGCCCTAACACTGGTAATTATTTATGCCCTACTTCCACTTACTGATCCCCTCTTGGAATGTTTTTAATTCATTTTAGTGCATGGTCCACTTTTAGACTGTAAAGTCACAATATTTTCCCTTTTAGGCTCATAAAACATCACAAGAATTCATAATTTATTTTATCGAATTACATAGATCTCAAACTCATCCACAACTCATACACACACCCAACCCCAAGTAAAGTGCCACAAAAGTGCTGAATATATAAAATATTTAATAAAGTAGAATTATAACATATATAAATAAACACATAAAATCCTCTAATATTACATATTCATAGTAAAACAAAAAAATGTAAAAAGGGATTTTCCTAATATTTTAAAAAAACGTAATATCATAAACAGCACATGCAATAAAATACATCTGGACAGACAACAAAGAGAGAAAACACAAGACAATACAATCTGTTTTACTCAATTCCTATTTAATGTGGCAGTGTGTTCCACAAATTTAGCACTGTATATGCGTTAATGCATTTTAGTGGTTTAAAGCCAGTTCTGACCACCTTCTTCAAGACAACAACATTTCTCTCACCTATCAATGTTTATCGTTAATACCAAGGGGACCCCTAATTCGGGCCTCGTCTTGTCTGTTCAATGTTACTCCAGGTCCGCTACATTTAAATAGACGGTCAAGAGTATCTGACACAATGCGGAGACTCCTGTTGCCCACCAAATTAATCTCTTTATCAAAAAATTAGTCTTATTTTATTCAGTTAATCTGTTGGGATCTCTTTTGGAGTAGTGATCCTCCTGATTTCCAGGCCAGTTCCTGCACCAGAATGGGGCTATTGGTAGCCTAATCAGGCCTCCCACTAGATAACGGTGTGCCGGGTACATGCATCCGCACATCTTCCTCTTCATGATCCACTTTTAGCCTGATTTTAGCATGTGAATTTAATGGAATAATTAACTATACACAAGACAAATCACACACAAACTCTCTCCCTAATCGAGGCAGCACCCACTTGGCGGAATTTGTCCATGGGCTTGGTAGATGTATGGCACTATTTGCCCCCAACTTCTACCCCAGAGCAAACAGAACTCTATCTAAAATTGACTATTTTTTTATTCCATTCGCTCAAGTTTACTCTGTCCAGACTACACAAATTTTGGCCGGGGCCTCTCAGATTGCTCCCCAGAAGCACTCACACTGAAGTATAGTTGAGTATAGTTGAGAAGAGGAATGTGGTAGATGCGATAGTGCGCTTGGTGGTTAAAGACAGCAAATGAATGAAACATCTGAAAAAAAGAAACTGAATTATACTTCAAAATTATCTTGGGCCTGTGGAATCTCCAGTTGTACTATATAATGTTTTTAAGGCCTACATTGGGGACCTACTTATTAGTTACACTGCAAGATGCTTTAAACAACAACAGGAGAGAGAGTCAAGACTGAAGACTCTCCAAGAGGAGTTAGAGACAAAAGACATTGCCCTTACATTTTTGGCCCATAACATGACGCATCGTATTTGAGCTGGAAATCAAAACAGCCCCGCTGGAATGGTCAGTGAGGCCTGCAGTAAGTTGGCCTCAGGCATGAGGGGGGTCTTTTAATAGCCTTCTTCTATTTGAAAGTAGCTCTATTCCGCAGCTTGGATCTTTTTGCAAGTGTTATACACTTGCTCTTCTCACCCTTTCATTGCAAGACAGAATGAAGCAACCTCAGGACAAGTGATTAATGGTGAGGGTCTAAAAGTACTAGCTGAATTAGAGCTTGATTTCTTAGGTATTCTCGAAACCTGGATCAAACCTAACTATCGAAGCTTGCAGGATGAATTTGTTCTGCCTGCCACTGATTTACTTCGTCAAAACTGGGAGGAAAGGGTGGTATGGGTGATCCAGCGCGATATTAGCAAACAGCATTCATACACCAGATACTCACTTGGGCCCATACATTCATACTACGCTAATACTTACGCTGGGTTTTATCAGTTGTTACTCTTTATCAAAATCCCTGCTACCAATTACCTTCCGATTGAAGAGTAATGACTTACCAATGAATCCTTTGCTAATTGGGAAATTTTAAATGAGTGACATCATTATAGTACATAATCCTGAAATAACCACTGAGTCAGGAAGTTTTTAAAATGTTTATCTAAAGATTTTAGCAGAGTAAATTACATAACCACATGGTACTTAATCGCATATCATAGGTGAAGCATAGAATAATAATTATTGATTAATGACGGTCCCTCAGAAAGGAGAAGATAGAGGCAGCAGCGCAACTAAAGGTTGCATTTATATTTACCTAAGTGCGAGAACCAAACCCCTTGGCCAAGGAGTTGGAAAGAATAGGACCCAGGAAGGATGAAGAGCAAAGACCTCCTCCAGGATCAGGACAGGACCGGTGACCTCTCTACAACGACGCCTGCGTCGTTCCCCTCTCTGATACTCGACTTCTCCTCGATTCTCCCGTGCCTTCCTTCTAATGGACTCCGCCGCCCCCTCCTCAGGACCTCTCTGGACCGCGGTTCAGTCTGCAATCGATCAGCTTGGCAGTCTGGAGCTAGAAGCTAACTAATTAGCTAACTCTATATCTATTATACCCTTCTACGCCCATGTACCTCCCCTTAATGTTGCTAAAATATGGGACCACTACTTCTGATTGGACAGGGACAGGGGGTGGATTCTCACACCATATGATTTTAGTTCATTTTCTGTAGGCCATTGTCTTTAAACTACCGCCCATCCAATTTTATACATTTGTTTTATTTCCCACCCGTCTCATGACAAATGTTATATATTCTTCATATACAAAGTTTCAATTTTCAACAGGAAAGGCACGAGCACAGCAGCTTCGGCCATCAGGTCATGGCCTTGGATGACGTCCAGGTTGACTTCATTTTTATTCTTTGGCAGCCACATAGGACACATGCGCAGAATCATTGTCTCTCAAGTTTCAGATCACCAACCCCAGGCCCAAATTTACGAACTAATAAAAGTCAAAGAAGAAAATATTAAAATTACAAAATAATATGTTTCACTGTATACCCACTCTTTCTACTCTATCCCCATTTTACTTATAAATCTATCCCGCATTAGTAGCGTTAGGAAAACGACAATTTAATAATAACACAAGAGCAAGCTGAAGCATGTGAAAACATCAAGCAGCCATTTTAAAGCACACTGCGCAGAAGCAGAAATTTCCCACCAAGCAAAGAAAGACGTCACACCATGTGATATGGATGAGACATGCGCAGTAAGGTTCCCGCGCTTTAGCGGCCATTTTAGAAAAAGACAAGCGTTACTTGTTAGTCAGAACACATAGGCAAGCTTCCTTGCTATTCGTGTAGTGTATGCAAAGTTAGTATACACAATACATAATTAATAATTTAATACTGTGAGGTGATTGTATTCGAGCAAGTCTCAATTTTGAGTCCTTGCTCCATCAATCCCCTCTCTGATGGCGTTTAAGAGCCATCAAAATACTACCCTCAATCAGATGCCAACTTCTAGCAAATAGTTTCATTCTCATTTTTACATTTTCTATTTTTAACATCCCCTTTCAATTTCTTGTATAATTCACTTCTCAAATCTTCAAGTTCAATTTCGTCAACCTTTCTCTTCTTTCCTCTTCCTGTCACAGTATATGTTCCATTCTTTCTACAACATTTGCACCATATTATCATCGTCAGTACTATTATTGCTAACCCTGCTAGGGGTACTAATATTTGACCTATAAGTCCTTTTCCTATATTAGAAAACCAGGTACCAATTGACGCAATACTACTTGTCAATCTTTCCCATACACTATCAACTTCCAGTGGTTTAAGTTCCTTCTCAAGTTTAGTTATATTCTGTATATACGTTCCAATTTCTGCACTTTTATCAGGAATGTAAGTGCAACAATGTTTCGTCTTCAGTAATTTACAGACTCCGCCCTCTTTTGCCAATATAATATCAAGAGCAAGTCGATTTTGCATAACCATAGATCTAATCGCAACCATTTCCGCATTAATCATTAGAAATCCTCCAGCAGTATCCGTTGATAAACGATCAACCACTGTAGACAATTTACATATTTTCCTTGAGTTCAGAATTATTCCCACTGAAGGTATCAATGCACCAAATATATCACCTACCATTTCAGAAAAACTAGCTCTTTTACTACGTGTTAATTCGCCATTGTTTTCATTGCTCCCAGTGTTTCTTTTTACGTGGTATATTTTTGGAAATACTATTCCGAAATAACAACTTCCATACCACCGTGCAGGAAGCCTAAAGTAAGCCTTATTCCCACATACATAATAGATTCCAGGAAAAACTGAATCTGTTCCTCCTTTTATTCCCCAACCTCGAAGAATTAAGAAATTGTGTTCACATTCACTGGTACCGATGAAAACATTGTTATAATCAGTTTTTAATCTATGTAGACAAATTTTCCCCGTTTTTACAAAATCCAGAGCCATAGCAGCTTGAGCCTTGCCAGGTGTGTAACTCCCTTCTTTCTCAGCCCAAGGTGGCAAATGAGCCTTATGCTCAGAAGCTTTCTTTTGAAAATCTTGTCTTCTATCTTCTACTAAATTCAAAAATATCTTTTCTTCTTCGTGTAAAGAACATGTTAGATTGTGTCTATGTGCATGTGTTATGTCTATTGATTTCATTGTTAAGAAAAATTCTCCCATAAACTGCGCGTCTTGACTACTAAGCACTGGGTTCATACTCTTTCGAATCGGAACCTCAGAAAATATCACATCTATGTTTGAATAATAATATTGAAGTCTCCCTGTTCTATAAAATAAACTAGACAATACACTACATGATACGCCGTATGTCAATGGTAAGTGCTGATATGTTAATCCTTCTGCTACTGATTCAGGTAACTTCATACAGACATAACAATTACTAACTTCCATGGTATCTACATATTGAAATAATAACTTTGTGAAAACATTTAAACTAGTGTCGTTATCAGTTATTTCATGATGAAATTCTGGTTCATTTTCTGCCATTAGTTCTACTCTATTTCCCTTCATGTGTGCTGTCCTTCCTTTAGTTTCGTTATTAATCTTTTTATCCATTATCATAAGGTAAGGGACTGCTACGATCAGGACTAACCAAACTATAAGCACCATTACTAGACTACATATGCATATTGCACAGCATCTTCTACAACATCTCTGTTTTGGTCTCCCAGCAACTCTATCATCAGGCATTTCGACAAGGAAGATTGCTCTTCTTATCTTATTTTTCGCTTTTCTTTATGTGACTCTTTTTCGTAGTCAAGGTGGTCTTGTTTCTTTCTCGTACGTCAGTTCTGCACTCGTTCCTTCGTCACCACTTTCACTTGACTCTGAGCTCTCGTAATCTTCAAGAATAATGTAAGTCCAATCAGGACCCTTGAATTTGTTATTCACAAGTTTCAGTCTCTTGCTTCTTCTTTTCTTAGTTCTGTTTTCTTGTTCGGTTTGACTTGTTACTTCATTTACTTGATCTGGATCTTCACTTCTGGTTGTTATGTGGTATTTTACTCTTTTAATGACACTAGGCCAATGATCACCTTTTCTTGTTTTCTTTGTTTGCACTGTTTCTTTATTTTTGTCTTCAGCAATCTCTTTATTTTCACTTTCTGACACTTTTTCGTTTTCTGCAATTACTGTTTTTCTTTCTTGCTCTTTTTCAGGTCTGATTTGTTTTTCTTCAGCAGCTCCACTGTGAGTTTCCAATAATTGACCTTGTGCTTGATTTATTTCTTCATGCTCATTTTTCTCGAGATCTTTTTCTTCTCTGTGATTTTCTTGATCTAACTGGTTCTGATCAGGACTTACTGCACTTTGTACTTCTGCAGCCTGACCGGATTCTTCTAAACCTGTCTGTTCCTGCTCAAAACTTGTTGGTTCTTCGTTATTTTGAGCCCAGTTTCCTTTCCCTATCTGGTCCTGCTCAGGTTCTTTTATTGTATGTTCTTCTTTTCCCTGAGCTGCTTCTTCTTCACCTATCTGATCTTCTTCAATTTCTTCCAATTTTTCTTGACTTCTTGTTCTGTAGTAGACTTCAGGAACTTCTACCACCGGTATCCAGTCCTGACTTGTGCTCGGTTGTTCTTCTGCAGCTTCTCTGGAATCTCGAGCCTGAGATTCTTCAGCTGGGCAACCTTCAGCTTCCTCAGTGATTGATGCTGACTGAGGATTTTCTTCTTCAGGGTCTGGTACTCTTTTGGTGTGGCTTACATGAATCCAATTAGGAAATCCTGCACACTTCACTGCTGTATTGGTAGTCAGTATGACTTGACAAGGTTTTCCCCATCTGGGTGATAGACACGTCTCTCTGGTGTGATTCTTCACTACCACCCAGTCACCAGGATTCAGATCATGTTCTTGTTCAGGCTGCCTCGAAACTGCGTCTTCTCCGACCTGATGAGAGACAGAACGCACTAGGTCAGCCAATCCTTTGCAATAATCCAGTACCATATCATCAGATATATTCAGCAGTTTGTTTATGGGAACATGTGCTTGTCTCATTGCTCTTCCCATCATTATCTCGTGTGGGCTCAATCCTGTATTTCTATCAGGAATGCTTCTTAGTCCCATTAAGACAAGTGGCAATGCATCTGGCCACTCCAATGATGTTGATGCACACATTTTTCCCAGTCTTGATTTTATAGTGCCATTCAATTGTTCAACCACTCCAGAAGCCTCTGGACGATATGCACAGTGCAATTTTTGTTCAATTTGGAATGCTCCGCAAATTATTTGAATCACTTCACTGTTAAAATGTTTTCCTCTATCTGATTCCAAAGTTTCTGGGAAACCAAACCTAGGAATGAGTTCTCGTAGTAACAGCTTTGCGACTGTAATGCTGTCACTCCTCCTGGTAGGGTAAGCCTCCACCCACTTTGAAAACAGACATACTATAACTAGTACATATTTCAACCCTCTGCATGGTGGTAACTGTATAAAGTCGAACTGTAGTCTTATAAATGGACCTTCTGCCTTTCCAATCTTCCCAAACCCGATTATTGTCTTTCTTCCTGGATTATGCATCTGGCAAGTCAAACATCTTTGGCAAAGGCTCTCTGCTACAGCCCTGAACTTGGGATTGTACCAGTTCTGTCTGAAAAGCCTAATCATTGCATCTCTCCCTATGTGTGTGTCTCCATGATACATCCTGGCCATTTGAGAGAGCAGACAGTCAGGCATGACTGGTCTGCCATCAGCACAAATCCACACTTCATCATCTCCCCTTTGGGAACAACCCACTTTGACCCATGTTTCCTTCTCACTTTCATCAGCACCATCTTGCAATCTTCGAACCTCATTCCATGTTTCAGGTGGCATATACAGCATAAGTTGACAGCTGATTCCCATTCTTTCCACCCTTTTATTGACTGACAATCGATTTCTGGCACAATGTTGAGCCACAAGATCTGCATATCTGTTGCCGACTACCACCCAATCATCTCCTGACTGGTGTGCGGCACATTTCACCACAGCCAATTCTTTTGGTGATTGTATTGCCTCCAACAATTCCCTTACAAATTTTCCATTTTTAATGGGGGATCCTGAAGAAGTCATGAAATCCCTCTGCATCCATAGTTGGCCAAAATCATGCACAACCCCGTAACCATATTGGCTATCTGTAAATATAGTTACTTTCTGATTCCTCCCAATTTTGCACGCTTTTATTAAAGCAATCAATTCAGCTACTTGTGCAGATTTTACTCCTGGTAAATAGGATGCTTCGACTATTCCAGTTAATTCACATACTGCATAGGCTGCAGTCAGTTTACCATCTTCATGCCTCTGGCATGAACCATCAACAAACACCTCCCTGTCTGGCTTTCTAAGGGGCTGTTCTTCAATATCAGGACATGGTTTTGTGCATAACTCTGTGACTTGTAAACAATCATGTTCTTCTTCTTCGTCATTTTTAATTTCCTCATGATACGGGTCTGGTAGTAAGGTTGCAGGATTTACTATTGTACACCTCACTATGTTCACATTTTCAGCACCCATTATTATTCTTTCATATTTAGTCAGCCGACTAGGAGTAAGATGCTGAGTTCGTGTTCTTGTCAACAGAATCACAACCGCATGTGGAACAAACACCTTTACTGGGTGTCCCATCACAATTGACTCACTTTGTTCAATGCTTAAACAGGTAGCCGCTACTGCTTTTAAGCAGCCTGGCAACGCGGCTGCCACTGGATCCAATGTAGCAGAAAAATATGCTATAGGACGTCTGTCTAGACCATGTCTTTGTGTTAAGACTGAAAGTGCACAATTTTCTCTCTCATGACAGAACAATGCGAAGCTTCTTTTATAGTCGGGCATGCCTAGGGCTGGTGCTGAGCACAGAGCATTTCTCAATTTTACAAAAGCTCCTACACTCTCATCATCCCAATCAACTGGGTCCTTTGCTTTCTTTCTTGTCATTTGAATTAGGGGCTTTGCTAACAAGGAAAATCCTAGTATCCATTGTCGACAGTAACCTACTATTCCTAGGAACATTCTCACTTCTCTTTGGGTTACAGGCATTTGCATTTTCTTAATCAATTGTACTCTTTCCGAGGTTATTCTTCTTTTTCCCCTCTCAATTTGGTGTCCCAGATATTTAACAGCTGTTGTACAGAACTGCAATTGTTCTGGTGAGACTTTATGCCCTTCTTCAGCCAAATGATTCAATAGTGCTATGGAATCAACAACACAGTCCTCTCTGGTGTTCGATGCCACCAGTAAGTCGTCGATATATTGCACTAGGACTGAACTTCCTGGCATCACTAGTTTCTCAATGCACTTTTTCAATAACTGATTGAAAATAGAAGGACTTTCCGTGTACCCCTGAGGAACACGATTCCATACATAGACTTTGTTCTCAAATTTAAATGAAAAAAGATATTGGCTGTCTGGGTGCAATGGTATTGAAAAGAATGCTTGGCATAAATCAATCACTGTGAACCATCCTGCACTCCAAGGGATCTGGTATAGGATTACTGCAGGATTGGGTACTATAGGACAACAAGGTTCCACAATCTTATTTATTTTCCGCAGGTCCTGAACAATCCTATATTTTCCGCTAGGTTTCTTTAAACCCATTATTGGTGAATTACATGGGCTACTCATCACTTCTCTTAGTATGTTTTGTTCTACCATTCGATTTATTTCTTCAATGACTCCTGTCTTTACTTCTACACTCATTTTGTACTGTCTGGTATTTGGGTAAATCGCACCTTCTTTTACAGTAATTTTAACTGGGTCTATTTTGGCCATAAGTCCTACTTCTTTTCCTGTGAAATCCCATACTGTGGGGTTTACTGTAGTTTTTAATTCTTCTGGCAACTCATCTTTTGTTATCAATGAAAACATCTCATCTACTTCTGTACCTTGTTTTGCAATCATAAACTTATATACATGATCTTCATCTGGGGTCTGAACTGCCACACCATCCGGTGTGCAGAAAATTGTACAGTTCATTTTGCACAACAAATCACGACCTAATAAATTTACTGGACTAGAATCGCATACTACAAATTGATGCATTTCTCTGAAATTTCCAATTTTAACTTCCATTGGTTCGGTAAGAGGTGTTCTAATCTTTCTATTAGCTACTCCCACTTCTTGGATAGCTTCTCCAGAGAGAGGAAGGTCTGGAATGTCTGCTGTTCTCACAGTAGACCGGGTAGCACCAGTGTCCAAAAGAAAAGTAATATCATTACCTTTCACATTCCCTTCAACATATGGACCTGACTGATCTACCGATAAGGATGCGCCAAGTACGCACTCCTTCTCCCCCTCTCCTAGGCACCGTCATGAACTGTATTGACAGAAATCGTCCTGTAAAAGAAACTGTGATGTTACATAATCATTCTTACCACTTCCTCCTTGATATCCGACGTCTGTACCGTGGTTTGCTCTGCTTACATTACCCTGAATAGGTGCAGGTGGCAACTGACTCTGAGGATTTACACCCTGCTGTGAGTCATTCTGCGTCTGTGGATTTAAATTTTGATTTGGGCCATTATTATTCCGAATCTTTTTACATTCATCCTTCCAATGCCCCAATTTTCCGCATCCATGACAAGGAAATTTCTTTTTAGCTTCTTTCTTCTCTACTCATTCGTCCTCTCACTTTTCCACCATTCCCAGTATCGCCATTCGTTCCAGAATCCTTTCCTTGATTTTCACTCGGATTATCCAAATTAATCCCGTTTCTCAGCCATTTTCACCTGTGCCCACATCACTTTTTCCTGCAATTTCTTATGTCTATCCTCAATATCGTCTCCACAATACTTTGCATATTTCAAAATCTCGTCGATAGGTTTCCCCTGCCAACACAACATGTGCTGCTTAATCATCTGACAAATTTCTGGCTTCAGACCATAAACAAATCGATACACAAACTGACTCATGTTTTTGTCTCCAATGTCTTCAAATCCACTATACTGCTTAAATACCTGCAATAAACGCTCATAATAGGCGTGTACCGATTCACTAGCTTCTTGGGTTGTTCGGTCTATTTTCACCCAATCTGTTTCTTTCGGTGGTATTTTGCCTTTCAGGTAAGTTATCACCTGCTGATATTTTTTCATTATATCATTTGACGGTGCACCTGTTTTCGGATCTCTAGGATATTCGTCACTTGGCCAATCAACTGTAATTTTACAATCTGTCCACAAATCGGCAGGTACCACTATGTCAAACAACCCATCTAAATCTTTTAACAATACCTTTGATACCTTCACAAACCTTTCAACCTGTTTGTACCATTCAATTGGTTTTTCTCTCAATTTTGGAAAATCGTTCGTAAATGACAAAATATCCTGTCTACTCCATAGGACATGTACATAGCCCCCTCCGGGAACTTCTCGCATCGGGTACATTTGATCTGTCTTCCCTGTTTCTTTCATCACATATTCAGAGGCTGTTCTACTGGATCGTGCCTCTTCCTTTTTCTTTGCCCATCGAACTCTCCATTTATCTAAGTCTCCCCATTTCTGTAACACTATCATTAATTCTTTTACTTGTAATTTTCTTCCAGAGGCATTCATATTTTCTAAATCTTTGTCTGAGAAATCTGCTCTATATGGTTTCTGCAACACCTTTGATCTCCCTATTTCAATTCCCATCTGCAGAGCCAAATCTGATAATTTTTCATGAAATATTTTTACATTTCTGGTGATACTTCTGCATACGAACAATAATTCTTCTTCATTGTAAGCATTTAGGCGATCTAGCCCTACATTTCCTGCTATTATTTCTTCTAATTCGACTTTTAATTTATAAATATCCAACATTTTTGGAGGTGTACACTGCTGTTCTGTTCCTTGTGCCCACCTTTCTAAGTCTTCTGGACTAACTACAGTGACACTTTTTGCTCCTGATGAAGTTATCAAATTTATCTCTTTTGAGCACCCAGGTGTATTTCTTCTGGGAGTACTATTGACAGAATCTCTAATTGGTAAATCCATTAATGATATCGTTGATTCACAATCACTAAAATGATCCTCAACCATTACTACTGCTTCAGGTTTAGGAATATTCACAGGAGTAGGCATAACTAACGGTGGAGGACAATTTCCCTGACCACTATATAATGGAACTACCGGACCAATTGTTACAGGTATGGTCAAAGAATCAGGATGTACGTTTATCTGTGTTATCTTCTGTATTAATTCTGCTCTGGTTTTCTCTAGGGCTTCTTTTTCTTTATCATGAAGTATCCTACTGGGGGTGAAATCATGCACTACCTGTGGTACTAATGGAGTTTTTAACAGTGGGGCACTTGGGGTGCATCCACTTGTCCCTTCCTGATATGGTGGGGGGTTTCTTAATATTTCTTCTATAAATTCATCTTCCGAATCTCCATTTCTCATTAAATGTTTTGTCTTTTCTTTGCATTTCTTCCCTAACAGTTCTTCTTCCGTAAATATTGGATATAATCCTTCTGTAAGCATTGCCCTTCTCCATTGTTTCATCTGACCATCCCTAGACTCATGTAGGTATCTGGGGAAAAATCCTCGATAACCCCTATTACTCCTGGATCGGTCACGCTCAAATGCCTCGGTTTCCCATTCCTCTAAGGCTTCGTATTGAGTTAATCTAGGTCTGGGTTCTAGGTCATTCATCCTCAATCTCAAATTTTGAAGAATTCTTCCATTGAAGGTACCATTCTCTGGAAATGCTAGTATTCCATCATTTTTGGTATATTCTATCCAATTCTCTATCCATACACAAGTATGATAACCTCTCTCCATCATCATAAATGAAGCGGGCGTTTTAGCTGGTGGAATGATAACTCCTTCTCTAGTTTTGATTGGTTTGTCCTTTTTAAAATAGTTCTTAATCTTTTGCAGAAAGGACATTTTTATCTTCTCTCCGTATATTCTATCTAATCTTCGGTGTATAAAATTATATTCTGCAAAACCTAGGAATCTCCTATCCGGACGAGTTCCTGTTAAAGTCGGATCGCGTTTTAACATGCAATCTCTATCCACTAAGAATTTAGCTTCTAGAATCTCAACCAATCAAATGCCTGCTAACTTTTATTTCTGAACCAATCCTAACGCGGCCTTTTGGTGACGTTTGTCTGTCAACCCCTCCTTTACAATCTGCTCTTCACTGTCCCTCGCTGTTTCAACCAATCCCAGCGCGGCACCTGTGACGTCAATTCGACTCCTGACTACTGACCCCTCCTTTACAAGGGTCTTTCCACACCCGCTGTATCAACCAATCCTAGCGCGGCGTTTGTGACGTCAGCTCCCTCTCCGGCAGCTGACCCTCCCTTTACAAAATCTTACGCAAACTTATTTTCTCTATAAATCTTAATTAAATTTCAGTAACAACATAAAACATTCGCTATCGTGCCAGTTTCTCTAATTTAGAAAAGATAGTTTTCTCTCACACTTAGTAAAACCTTTCCGTTTACTAAACTTACACTACGAGTAAAACCCTTCCGTTTACTCTTCACACAAGCTCCAGAAGTACCTGTTACTTCTTCAATGTTACCCTTTCTAGGTGATATAACATCAAATTTTCACCAGCGTACTCTTTTGCTATTACTCACACGCATAGATTCCCTAACCAGTACTGATAGTCCTGCTTAACTTTTCAGTACTATTTCTGCCTGACAGATAACCTCACTGCAGTATGGCTTCCACTTACCAACTGCTATTCAATTTTCCCCGGGGATTCTGGACAACATAAAACAAACTTTGAATGCACGGATGTTAGTTCATAAAAAATAAAATTCTCATTACCCAATTAACAAAGAGTAACCATCCTCTGATTACCAGAAAACTGATCCAGCGCGATATTAGCAAACAGCATTCATACACCAGATACTCACTTGGGCCCATACATTCATACTACGCTAATACTTACGCTGGGTTTTATCAGTTGTTACTCTTTATCAAAATCCCTGCTACCAATTACCTTCAGATTGAAGAGTAATGACTTACCAATGAATCCTTTGCTAATTGGGAAATTTAAAATGAGTGACATTCATTATAGTACATAATCCTGAAATAACCACTGAGTCAGGAAGTTTTTAAAATGTTTATCTAAAGATTTTAGCAGAGTAAATTACATAACCACATGGTACTTAATCGCATATCATAGGTGAAGCATAGAATAATAATTATTGATTAATGACGGTCCCTCAGAAAGGAGAAGATAGAGACAGCAGCGCAACTAAAGGTTGCATTTATATTTACCTAAGTGCGAGAACCAAACTCCTTGGCCAAGGAGTTGGAAAGAATAGGACCCAGGAAGGATGTAGAGCAAAGACCTCCTCCAGGATCAGGATCAGGATAGGACCGGTGACCTCTCTACAACGACGCCTGCGTCGTTCCCCTCTCTGATACTCGACTTCTCCTCGATTCTCCTGTGCCTTCCTTCCAATGGACTCCGCCGCCCCCTCCTCAGGACCTCTCTGGACAGCGGTTCAGTCTGCAATCGATCAGCTTGGCAGTCTGGAGCTAGAAGCTAACTAATTAGCTAACTCTATATCTATTATACCCTTCTACGCCCATGTACCTCCCCTTAATGTTACTAAAATATGGGACCACTACTTCTGATTGGACAGGGACAGGGGGTGGATTCTCACACCATATGATTTTAGTTCATTTTCTGTAGGCCATTGTCTTTAAACTACCGCCCATCCAATTTTATACATTTGCTTTATTTCCCACCCGTCTCATGACAAATGTTATATATTCTTCATATACAAAGTTTCAATTTTCAACAGGAAAGGCAAGAGCACAGCAGCTTCGGCCATCAGGTCATGGCCTTGGATGACGTCCAGGTTGACTTCATTTTTATTCTTTGGCAGCCACACAGGACACATGCGCAGAATCATTGTCTCTCGAGTTTCAGATCACCAACCCCAGGCCCAAGTTTACGAACTAATAAAAGTCAAAGAAGAAAATATTAAAATTACAAAATAATATGTTTCACTGTATACCCACTCTTTCTACTCTATCCCCATTTTACTTATAAATCTATCCCGCATTAGTAGCGTTAGGAAAACGACAATTTAATAATAACACAAGAGCAAGCTGAAGCATGTGAAAACATCAAGCAGCCATTTTAAAGCACACTGCGCAGAAGCAGAAATTTCCCACCAAGCAAAGAAAGACGTCACACCATGTGATATGGATGAGACATGCGCAGTAAGGTTCCCGCGCTTTAGCGGCCATTTTAGAAAAAGACAAGCGTTACTTGTTAGTCAGAACACATAGGCAAGCTTCCTTGCTATTTGTGTAGTGTATGCAAAGTTAGTATACACAATACATAATTAATAATTTAATACTGTGAGGTGATTGTATTCGAGCAAGTCTCAATTTTGAGTCCTTGCTCCATCATGGGCTTGGAAATTTTAACTCATGCCTCACTGAATGTCAAAATGGTGAAAATTGAGCTGAACACCTGTTTTGAACATCTGGGTGTGAAAGGTGAGTGGAGTTAAAACGCCTTTTTTGTGTAAAACACTATTTTCCAAAGACCAGGGAGTAATTCTTCAGAGCCGCTCCCAACTGATCTCAAGGCATTATAAGGATACTCCAAAAGAGTAGTAGCAGAACAAATGTAATGAGTGACTTCATGTCTGTGAGGAAAAGGATGCTCTCTCCCCCTCACCAGGATGAGCCATATGATCTGGAAGATCTACACTTCTGAAATCTTCCATGTCAAGCTATGCATATTGAGGGACATCAGTTAGACTGGGTTGTAAGTTGGGGAGTAGATCTATCACCAGGGGCGGCTCCTCCGTTAAGATGGAGGAGTGTCGCCCCACAAAAGAAAATGCCCACAGGGATAGAAAAATAAAATGGTAATAAATTACCGTTTTATTTTTCAAAATCCCGTCCCGAACCGAGCGTCAGGACAGGGGGCAGGGCTTTCTGCTGCTGCCAGTCAGACAGCAGCAGAAACCAGTGATGGGCAGGCAGGGAACTTAGGTTTAAAGTGCGCTTGTCTTTTTGGCCAGCCGTCTGGCCAGCCAGACATGTGTAGATTAATCCTCTCTAACTCAGTTGTCTTAGACAGCTGAGTTAGAGACTGCATAGGGCTCCAGTGCCCTCGGGAGTGGTGAGAGAGACCGCTCCCTCCAATCCTGGCGGTGCTTTTATGCTGCATGAAAGTAGTGCCAGGATTGGTTACTGCAGCTTCCTGGTCCCGCGTTGGAGCCTGCCTGCCTGGAAAACAGAAGACCCTAGTGAGGAAGGACGTCGCGCAAGAATATGGAGGTAGGTGTAATTAAAAAATATATATATTTATTACTTGTATTTATTACCACCTTCCTTACATGCTAGCTGCCACTGTCTATCACTTGTACAACAAACGTCAGTATGTAAGTTGGACCATCATCACCATGTTATTTGTACAGCTCTAAAACCTTAAGGAGCCCAAGCGCTCGTTGCAGCACATGCCACGAGAAAAGAATCCTAGGACAGACTCTTGTTCTCTGTGTGACATCTAAATAACTATTGGACAGATGTACTAAAAATTCATTCGCAAAAAGTGGTTGCAAATTCTGCACCAACGTTTTACGAATCAATGCTGATTTTGCAAAGGACCTCTGTATTAACAGGTCAGTTTGCAAAATCTCTATTAGGAGTGGGTACCAAATTGACCTACCTCATCAATATTCATGAGGTAGGTCATAAATTGAGAGTCACTCTGATTGGATTCCATCACAACAATGAAAGCTTGCTGGGATCAGTAGACCACTGTGTTGGTGATTGTATTTTAATAAAATACAGTTTTTTATAATTCAGAAAGTTTTCCTTAAAGGAAACAGGTCTGTATTTTTTTTTAAAAAAGGTACTAATGTTTAAAAAAAATGCTTAAGAGTTGACAGTGCCTCCTGGACCATTACCCACTCCCAAACAATTTGTTTAATTTACGAAGGGGAAGGAGTCCCAGATAGTATCAATGGTTTAGACCAAAACTGCGGTCGCAAACCATAGACACATTGCTTTTCCGAATCGCAATGTGGAAGGGATATCTTAAACATGACTCTTCTAAATTGCGATTTGAGAAGCATTTCTAAACTCATTTTATGATTCAGATTCAAAATTGATTCAGTTCATAGCAAAAAGCCCTATAGCAGTCACAAACCCTCTGATTTAGCAAATCGCAGGCTTTGCAAAAGCAAACTGACTTTATACACCTGACCCACTGTTTTTAGTTTGCTTCCTAAAAGGTCGCTGTTGACTGGTCATACATAATTGGCCAGGGAAGTGGGCTATAAATTGTTGTTTTTCACATTAGTTTATGCATTTCTTGCCCCTTAATAGAGGAAAGTCCATGATAAGAAAGGAACATCACTTCAAACAGGAAATGTTCAAGCATCGGACATGGACAACCACGGACAGGAACAGCAGGCAGATGACTTGGCTTCCGGTCTAGGGAGTAAGCTAGAGGACACAGTAATGGTGCCTCTGAGTGAGGCATTCCAACTAATAAACGCAAAGGCAGTGCATGTCCGGCTCCTTCCTCTCTCCCTCAGCACACTCTTGCGAGTGCTTACTCGAACTCTTGCCCTCACTCATACACCCCCATGGTTTAATATGATCATTCATCAGCTAGGGTAGACTTGCCGAAAGGCGTAGGCAAGGCGGAGGGAGTCAGAGTCTAAAGAAGTCAACCAACTCTTTCACAGAAAGCAACTGCAATTTCATACAAAAATCAAAAGACCTACAATATTAATCAAATAACACAGGCCAAAGTAGAGAGACTAGAGAACTTACTCATCCATTATGCCTCACCTCAAATGTGTTGCTTTCTAAGAGAAATACGATTTTTCTTTCTCATCTGCCTCTCTATTATCACTCCTTTCTCATCTGTCTCCCTCTCAATTGCCTTCTTCTCCACCTGTGTCCCTCTTTTTATCACTTTTCAGTCTCTCAGCCATCTCCCCATTTCCCTCTTAGCTCTTCTTAATTTATCTGTCTCTGCGTCATCCTTTCTCTCCTGTCTTCCCTCCCTTATCTGTCCCTTTCTCACTCGTCCCTTTCTCTGTCTCATCTGCTACTTTCTCACCAGTCTCTCTCTTTATTACACCTCTCAAATGTTTCTGTCCTCTATCTCTCTCAGCTATCTTTATGTCACCTATGTTTTGCTTTATCACCTCGTTCTCGCCTACAACTCTTTCTCTCTCAGCTCTATATTACCTGTCTTTCCATATTTCAGCTTTCTCATTGGCCTTCGCTTTTTGCTTGTTCAACTGTGATGTGAGCAGAATAATAGTTCGCTTTTAAAGCTCTTTTATTTTTATCCTATGCTTGCTTTCAGAATCTTTACCTTCCCGTCCGTCTTCCCGTCCCATTCCTTAACAGTGAGCAGCTTGTCTGCTCCACAGAAACCCTATACCTAGCAGAGCTGTAACACTTCCCCCAATATGGCGCCACCTAGTTGGTGTGCATAAAGGGGGAAGTGCGTCATGACAACATCCTGTTCGTTTTTTTCTGACTTTGTCAGTTTCCGTGTGCCTAGCAGAGCAGGTAGTAGGGTAAGTGTTTTTTTGCATTTTCCTTTAGTTTTCCTGGCAGCCTGCTATAGCAGCCGCTTTTCTGCCTTCTTTCCCTTCGCACCCTGCTTTAGACGGGTGGTTGGGGATGTGTTCTGTTTTTTCAGTTTTTCAGCTTTATGGTGAAGGCAATAATTATTTACAGTGTTTAATTTTTGGCGGCCTGCTCTAGCAGCCGCTTTCCGTCTTGTTCGCGTTTGCCGCCTGGCTTCAGCGGGTGTGTGCATTATTGCTTACTTTGTTGTACGGAGGTGGCCTGCTCTAGCAGCCGCTTCTCGCCGATGGTGCCTTCCCACCTTGCTTCAGCGGATGCGGGCCCTCAGGCTTCCAGGACTGCGGCGCGGAGCGTCCTCTGTCAGTTTGCATGCGTGCCTCCCCTATGGGTGTTCCACGTCCAGCTGGCTCCTATTTGGGGCGGCCGGGCACTTCCGGCTTGCGCGAGAGGTCGGGAGCCACGGGACTTCGTTTCCATATAAACGGATCCGTTGCTATTGGTGCCCATCCTCTGCATTTGGTTGCCATGGAGGAAGGTGCTTCTTGCTCTTCTGCCCCTACTATGGATGCCCTGTGCCTCCTTGTCAATGAAGCTGTTGCTGCTGCTTTCTGGGCTCAGGAGGCGTATGGCCCTCCTGCTAAAGTGCCTCACCCTGTTCCCTTGCCTGATGAGGTGGGGCCCGAGGAGGAGGATTGTGTGCGTGGTTGTTTTGGCCAGGGGGCGGAGCTCTCTGATTTGTTTGGCCATGTCAGGGGCAATCTGGGTTTCACTCCTCATGTGCTGGATGTCCTGGAAGATGACTTTTTTACACAGTATCAACAGCCTGATCCTGACTCTTTTCCCCTACACAGCGCAGTGCGCAAGGTACTTGCCCATGAGTGGCGGGATGTTGACAAATCCATTTTCCCTCGCTTTTTGAGTAAGCGTTATCCGTTGGAAGGTGGTTGTCCCCTCACATACGCCACTTCCAACTTTGCTGTCCGGGCTACGACCTACTCCAACTATATGGTCCAGTCCCTGTTGAAGGATTTCCAGGCCCTGGCTCTTCTATTGCAGGAGGGGGAGGATGCCTCCTCTCTCTTGGCTCTCATGAAACTGCAGGCGCGCTATCTCTCTGACATTTCCTTTGATAATTTGTGTGCAGCGGCGCCTGCTTCTGGGGCTTCCATTGCTGCTCGTCGGCATATCTGGATGAGGTCTTGGAAGGCGGAGTCCTCTCAGAAGTCGGTCCTGCTTAAATTGCAGTTTGTCGGTTCCAAGGTGTTTGGACCCCAGCTGGAGGACTTGGTCAAGCAGTCGAGTGAAAATCGTAAGCTTGTGGCTCCTGTTCGCCCTCCTTCTCGGGCGTGGGTTTGGTTATCGCCGTGCTTTTGGCTTTCATTCCGCCAGGGGTGCTCAGCAGCCCTTTCGTGGCAGGGGTCGTGGCCGGAGGGCCCCTGGTGGTGCCAAATCCCGGGCCCAGTCTGGTGGTTCTGCCTCTGCTCCTTCTCCAAAGCAATGACTATCTTCTATTACCATTCAGAAAGGCTCTTAAGACATGGCTTTTTTCTGTCTAGCTTCTATCTGGGGTAGTTTTTGTAGTATTCTGATGTTATGGTTTTTCTCCTATGTTATCCTGTCCCTAGCTGCTCAGCCTGTGTGAATGTTCTGAGTGGAATGTTTGGTGAATGGGCTATGAGTGGAATGCCTGTGTGACTGGATGAGTGATGACAGTTGGTGGATGGGGCTGAGCAGCTAGCAGGCTGCTCCTGGTGGGGCTGCCCTACAGCATTTCTACATCTGTTGATGAGGACTTACTGGCTGCCCTACAGCATTTCTACATCTGTTTATGAGGACTTACAGGCTGCCCTACAGCATTTCTACATCTGTTGATGAGGACTTACAGGCTGCCCTACAGCATTTCTACATCTGTTGATGAGGACTTACTGAGGATTTATACTACCTGTTTATTTACCTGAATAAACCTACTTGGATTGCATCATACCAGCGTGGTCTTAATTACTACATACATTTTGGCGACGAGGATGGGATAACATAGGAGAAAAACCATAACATCAGAATACTACATTAGTTACTACATAAATTTTGGCGACGAGTTGGAGACCTCCCCACGCACTACAGTTGGTACAAGTAGTCTGAAGAAACTTAAAGATGCCTTCTACAACATGTTGGGATGAAGCTACTACAGGGAGAAAACGACAGGCGCAGACAACAGGAACAAGATGCAAAAAGCAGGAGCCACAAGATGAAACACTGAAACTTAAGGAGCCACAAAGGGAACGTAAAGAGCACGCAAAGCAGCCCCACCAGTGTCCATTACAACGGACAGCCCCTACTCAAGCGTGCTGTACTTCATCTCAAGAGACCACAACTACGAGATCTGGGATTTCAATTACAGTGAGCCACTTCTTTTACTTCTTGGATGCTGCGCAGAGTGAATTTTCAAGTACTGTATGCCACTATTTTTATTACATGGATTCTGCACAATGTGTGACTTGCATATACGTTTTTACAGGTTGTCCCTTGTTAATGATGGGGGCAGGACATTGGGTTTCAGTCCCTTTAGTCCACATGACTTGTCTCCTTACATGGAGAGTATACATTTTGACGTACATTTATTTTCCTTATTAGAGGAGGGGGATGGGTATTCTATATCCATCTTTCCTTCTTGTCTTTAGTTCCTTACCCTCTCGTGATGCGGTGTTCCGTCATCCCTGGGTCTGGGCTTTTGACTCTTCTTGTTCTAGTTCCTATCCCTTCTGTGATGCCGTGTTTCCCTCATCCCTGGGTTGTGGACTATTTACTATTGCTGTACTTTTTTGTTTATAGTTTAATGAATTGGTTTCGTTCATTCTTCTGTTCAATAAGGAAGAGGTAATGTAGTATTCTGATGTTATGGTTTTTCTTCTATGTTATCCTGTCCCTAGCTGCTCAGCCTGTGTGAATGTTCTGAGTGGAATGTTTGGTGAATGGGCTATGAGTGGAATGCCTGTGTGACTGGATGAGTGATGACAGTTGGTGGATGGGGCTGAGCAGCTAGCAGGCTGCTCCTGGTGGGGCTGCCCTACAGCATTTCGACATCTGTTGATGAGGACTTACTGGCTTCCCTACAGCATTTCTACATCTGTTGATGTGGACTTACAAGCTACCCTACAGCATTTCTACATCTGTTAATGAGGACTTACTGTGGATTTATACTACCTGTTTATTTACCTGAATAAAGCTACTTGGATTGCATCATACCAGCGTGGTCTTAATCATTACGGTTTTCTTTCAATTTCCTTCCGGACGGCTGGGCTTCAGCACCTTGATGTCTTAGGGTGATTGCTGCGCTTTACAAATTGCAAATGAAATCAAATCTGCCTTTTCCGGTTGGAGGTCGCATTTCTCTTTGTTTATCATCGCTGGCTGAGTCTTCCCGATGCCTGGGCGGTCCAGACGGTGTCCTCCGGTTACCGGATCGAGTTTGCCTCTCCTTCCCCTCTGGTCTTCCGGGAGACTCCTCTGCCGCATCATCCTCTGAGGTGGGTGGCCTTGCTGGAGGGCGTTCGGCTTCTCTTGGAGAAGGCTGCTATTGTGGAGGTCCCTCCTCTGGAGCGGGGGCTGGGTTGTTATTCCATCCTCTTTCTGGTCTCCAAAAAGGATACTACAGACTTGCGCCCTGTGTTGGATCTAAAGAGGGTCAATCTCTACTTTCCTCATCGTCATTTCAAGATGGTGATTTTGCTGTCTATCCTGCAACTGGTGCTGCTGGGGTGCTTCCTTGCCTCCCTAGACCTGATGGACACCTATCTGCATGTGCCCATCCATCCTGTGGATCAGCGGTTTATTCGCTTTGCTGTCAACTCCTGGCACTTTCAGTTCCAGGTGCTTCCTTTCGGCCTTTCATCGGCGCGAAGGGTTTTTACGAAGCTCTTGGCCCCTCTGGTGGGTAATCTCCATTCCAAGGGACTTCAAGTTTTTCCCTACCTTGATGATTGGTTGATTGTTTCTCCTTCGTTCTCTCAGGCACAGAAGGATGTGGACCAGGTCTGTCGTCTTCTGGAGTCCTATGGGTTCCTCGTCAATCATAGGAAGTCCTCCCTGCAGCCCTCCCAGACTCTGAAGTTCCTGGGGGCTCTCTTCCGGATGGATCTGGGGATGGTGTTCCTCTCCCAGGAAAGACAATTGACTTTGTTCAGGCATCTTTCGTGGGTTCTGTCTCAGTCCCAGGTGTCTGCCCAGCTCTGGTTATGGAGTCAAGGGAAGATGGCTTCCACTCTGCATCTCCTTCCTTGGGCCCGTCCCCATTTGTATCCCCTCCTGCATCACATTCTGGGCCACTGGGATCCTGCCTCTCAGGACTATGACACCCTTATTCCTGCTTCTCCGGCGATTCGGGCTGCTCTTCAATGGTGGTTGTCCCCTCAGTCTCTCTCCAGGGGTTTCGACCTTCTTCCTCCTCCGGCCATGGTGGTGTTGTCAACTGATGCCAGTGCCGTGGGATGGGGTGCGGTTCTGGGGATTTCCAAGGCTCAGGGTCGGTGGTCCCGGTTCGAGGCTCTCCAGTCATCGAACTGGAAGGAGTTGCGGGCGGTTTGGTTTGCCCTTCTGTGGTTTGCTCCCCTCCTTCTGGGCCGTGCTGTCTCTGTTCAGACCGACAACCAGGTTGTTCGCGCTTATGTGAATCGGCAGGGGGGTATGTGCCGGTCTCTGTTTCTCCTTTACTGGAGGATCGGTCTGTGGGGCGAACGGAATCTTCTTTCTCTGATGGCTGTCTATCTTCCGGGGAAGGAGAATGGGCATGCGGACTCACTGAGCCGAGTGTTTCCTTCCTCGGTGACCATGCGTCTGTCCCCTCTTCTGTTCGATCGGATTCTCTCCCGGTTCGGCCTTCCTTGGCTGGATCTCTTTGCCTCGGATGACTCTGCCCTTCTTCCTCATTTCTGCAGCCTTGTTCCTTCTCGGCTGGCCTGGGCGATCGATGCTTTCTCCGTTCCGATGTCCCTGGAACTCCTGTTTGCCTTCCCGCCCTTTGCCTTGATCCCCAGAGTTCTCCAAAAGATTAAAGTGGATCGGGCGGAGGTTTCTCTGGTTGTGCCGGAATGGTCCCGGCGGCCTTGGTTTCCCCTTCTTCTGGCCTTGTCGGTGTGCCCCCATTGGCAGTTTCCCCTGTGTCCCTCTCCGCTGCGTACTCCTCTTCTCAGCTTGTCCTCCCTGCGTCGCCTCCGGCGGGGGATTTGGCACTTGAGAGGTTAGGTTTGTTGGGCCAGGGTTGTTCTCTCGAGGTGGCCCAGAGCATCCAATTGTCTCGAAGGCCTTCCACCCTGAAATCTTATAGCCGTCATTTGAAACACTTTACCTACTGGTGCCTGGGGAAGGGTCTATCTTCCTCCTCCTGTGCTGCTGTGCGGGCGCTGGACTTTTTGCGTGATGGGTTTGTCATGGGTCTGGCTGTCTCCACTCTCCGTGCTCAGTGGGCTGCCATTCTTGCCTTTCGGGGTTCTTCTGTGGCTTCTGTCTCCCCATTGGTGGCTTAACTTTTGCAGAGCTTTTTTATACAGCGTCCTGTTTCACTCTCTCCTGTCCCGGCCTGGGATCTTCCCCTGGTCCTGCAGGCCTTGACTGGCCCCCCATTGCTCTCTGTTGACCTTAAGTTCCTTTCGGCTTAGGTTCTTTTTTTGGTGGCCGTTTCTTCTGGGTGGCAGGTTGGTGAGCTTGGTGCTTTGATGGCTTCCCCCCTTTTGTGCGCTTTTGATCTGACAAGGTGATCCTGCGTCCTAGTCAGTTTTTTCCCAAGGTTTTGTCTTCTTTCCACTGTCAGGAGGATATTGTCCTTCCTGTTTTTTTCCCTGACCCCTCCTTCCCTGTGGAGGAGGTTCTGCATTCTTTGGATGTGTTGAGGGCTCTCCGCATCTATCTAGATCGGACCAGTGCTTTTCGGAAGGTAGATTCCTTGTTTGTTACGTACGGGCTCTCTGGGAAGGGCCTTCGTCCTTCCTTGTCCACTTTGACTCGTTGGGTGAAGTGTGCTGTTATTTTGGCTCATGAGTCTACTCACTGTCCTATCCCTTCTTCTGTCCAGGGTAGGTACACCCGGGGTGTCTCCTCCTCCTGGGCCATGTTTAAAGGTGCCTCATTGCGTAACATTTGTAATGCTGCCACATGGGCCTCTCCCCATACCTTTGTTTCCCATTACCGTCTTCATTTGGGATGGCAGCCTCGGCTGCCTTTGGCACTCATGTTTTGTCTGCTGTATATGGTTTGTGATTTGTACTGCTTTCCTTGTTATTAAATGGAACCATAATGATGCATTTCCTGGTCTTTTTTCTTACAATCACTGTGCGCTTGGGTATGGGCTCACTGTTAAGGAATGGGACGGAAAGACGAACGAGGAGGTAATGCCTGGTTACTCACCGGTAATCTTCATTACTCCGAGTCCTGGTCTTCCCGTTCCATTCCCGAGCCCTTCCCTCCCTCCCTGTTTTTGTTTTCAGGTGATTGTTTTGTGTTTGGTTTCTTCTCTGGGTTTCTTTGGTATTCGCAGGATGTTGCCATGAAGCACTTCCCCCTTTATGCACACCAACTACGTGGCGCCATATTGGGGGAAGTGTTACAGCTCTGCTAGGTATAGGGTTTCTGTGGATCAGACAAGCTGCTCACTGTTAAGGAATGGAACGGGAAGACCAGGACTCTGAGTAATGAAGATTACCGGTGAGTAACCGGGCATTTATCTCTCTTTAGAAAGTGTGAAGTTTTTAGCCATGCACAGAAACGTTGGCATCATGTCTGCTTGCTAGCTAGCACGGCATATTTTATTGTTTTCTCAAGCATTATGGACACTCACTGTATATGCTGACATGTTTTATGTTTATAATTATAGCAGCGTATTATCATTATGCAAATCGCAATGATGCATTTAGCATCATGTTAGTTTAGTCTTCTTGATACTTTAGTGTCTGCAAGTGCAATTTTGTTTTATAATTATAAAGATAAGATCAGATATGAGATTCTATAAAAACCCAGACAAGTGGCCTTCAGCCCAGTACAGTTTGCCATTCCCAGGCAAAGCTATTATATGGAATGGCTGAGTTACTATTTTTCTAACTAAAACAGGTATGTTGTGCGATCCATCTTAAGAAACTCGAACCACAGGTTTGCTGTTTACTGCTTCTGCTAAAATTCAGCATAGCGCCTGCAAATAGATTAAGGGTGTTATGATGTTAGGAAGTTGCTAACCATTTTAGAAATTTTCTTGCTGTTTTTGCTGACCACAACATGCATTGCTGCATTCCTTTTTGCATTCTGTTTGGTTTTAGGCACTAGACTAGGATTTTAAATAAACATTTTAACGTAGCTCTCATGATTTTTAGGGCTATTTCAAGTGTGTTAACAAATTATGAAAGAAAAGTTTGGTGTGCCACTGTGTCCCTGAACTAATCTTGTGGGACTGACCATTACGAGAAACACTTCCTGCACAGTATTAGTATTGCTCAATGGGTTGCAATCCACTTGGATTTCTAATTCGACTTGCTGCATAGACTGAGCCCTTGTAAAACGGGATCAAAAATCCTACCTGAGCTGCTCTGGCATGGGATACCCAGAACGTATCAACTGTTTAACTCTTTCACACACATATCCTCTATACATCTCCTCTATCATTTATCACCTCCCTATCTCTCATCTATTTCTTTCTCTCTCTTTGCTGTTCCTTTTTTAACCTGTCTCTCCATCTTTATCACCTTTCTCGATCTCTACCATCTGTTTCCCCCTGTCTTTATATCAATTTTCTCTTGCATGTCACTCAGCTCTCTGGCCAGTCTCTTTACTTCTCATGCACATCTCCATACCCTCTCAGTTGCCTCCGGCACATTTTGCTTACACCTGTCTTCTCACTCTCTCAGCTTCATTTTATCGTCCCACTTCCACTTGCACACCTTTCTCTCTCTTTCTCTCGTCTGTCTCACTATCTCTCACAGACTTCATCTCTCTTTTCACTCCTTTCTGCTTCTTCTCATTTGTCTCTCTCTGCGTCTGCTGTATTACCCTAGTCCTGCTCACATGGTCACTGACAAAAGACACAACACCTTTTTCACCAGAACCTATTTATACCAGAAACAATGAATTAATTTGAAAGTGTGTTACCAAAATGTTCTTCTCAAGGAAGATACAGGGGCATATTAGCAAGACCGGCGATAAAATTACCGCCGTTTTAGATGTGCAGATGTGCAGGTTAGATGTCCTGCACATCTAACCTGGGCTTCTATTGGAATTCTATAACGCATATTAGCAAGCCCATTATCGCCGTTTTAGCGGCAGTTTCCTGCCGCTAAAACGGCAATAATTTTAACCTGAGTCTTGCTAATATGCCCCACAGTTCCGTGTTATCCTACACAGCAGTCTGTAGCCAACCACTGGCTGCTCTTCAGTGTTTTGCATGCCTTTGCACATAGACTGCAGAGGTGGTAAAAGACCCCTCCTCCAAGAGTGGGGAAATCTGGGCCACCCACACTGCAGAGGCTGAGGGGGACTGTGTGGTGCCCCTACTCATTCTTTGATCTATGTGATGTTTACACAGACCTGCAAGAGAATCATTGTAACTCGAGGGATAGATATGCTGCCTAAGGCATATTTTTGTAACCTGAGAAATAGCTTTGCTGGGTGAGTTCTAGCCAGTATGTTCTGTTTCGCCTGGCAGATAGCTTAGTTGTTTGAACCTAGAGCCAGGCAGTCTGTGTGTTGCATTCATGCATGTTCAAGGAGGGAAGAGGCACTCTATCCACTGCTGGGCAGCACACTCCAAGAAGCTGCACTCAGCGCATGACTGAGCATTGATATTGTGCTGACTGCTCTGGTATCTCAGCAATCACGGGTACCTGGAGGGGTGTTCCATGAGCTACCTTGAGCACCAGACATAAATGGGAGCAGCGGTATTCTGAAATTCAATGCGAAACAAAGGATTGCAAACACAGCAGCGGCCCGTGCAGGTGAGAGCGGTTGGGAGTTGGGGCCGGGTTGGGGGGGATAAATAAATAATTTCCCCTCGTCGTCTGTCGAAATCCCCCCTCACTCGGCCGAACCGCCCCACCGCTCTTAAATGCATGGGCCGCTGCTGGTCAAACTCCGGTTTCTTCTTTGTTTACCAAAAGATAGGGCCGTGGGCAAGCATTGTAACCAGCCCTTTCCAATATGGTGGCCAATCCATAGGATGTTAATTCAGGTTCCCAATCTAAGATCAGAGAGCACCCTTTCCTGTGATGTCACTTCCCATTAGAATCATATACAAGGGTGGCACTCATGAGAGGAGGATGCATCGCAATGCATTTGCTCTCTTATTTTTTGTAGCATTATTCACCCCCTTGCTACTGTTTTTGGCCCAGACATTTTCGTCTAACAGTTGGATCTTCTTCTGGAAATATATGCTTGGATTGCTTGCTTGGCTCACTCTTTTCTATTTCTTGATGTCATGAGGAGTTTGGTACCTTGCTGATTTCTTCAGTATTCACTTTCATCTTCAATCAAGAGCTAGAAGGTTGGCAAGAAGGATTTTTCCCATTTGTGGGGTTTTCCCCATAACTAGGACTGTCTCAGAGACACTTGACACCATTCGCATATACAATTGCTTGCACGGTGGCACTGTGGCAACTGGGAAGAGTTACCCTTTCCTCGAACAATGAAGAAGAGGACTCAACAGAACTTCTCAGCATCCTGTCATTGACGCTGTGTAAACTGTAGGATAGCACATCTCTGAGACCTTGTGAAAGTGGCAGGTGGTGGGCAAAGATGGCTTTCGGATCTGAGGGTGGGGGCTTACTATACATTTCAGGTTGGCCCTGTAAGATTTTGTTACATAACTGTTAAGAAAGGAGTCAAAGAGGAGGGGCTTCAACAAGAACTCCATCAAGGAGTCCACACAGTTAATTTTCTAATTCATTAAAAGGACAGAACACTCAAAACACATGTGAGGACAATCAAGCTCAATATTCTATCATTGAACTAAAGAATACACAGTCTGCTTTACTTCCGAAGTTGGTTGTCATTGCCTCTGAGGGTTATCATTAGCCTGAGCACTGCATATTTTCTTCAGCTTTCTTTTACTTTCCTTGGAGCATATTTAGGAGCCTACACCCTGCACTGCTTATTTAGGTCTAGCCCTTGCCAGACTCATGTTATTAAAAATATAGAAATGAAAAATAAATATATATATATATATATATATACACACACACAAAGAGAGAGAGGGGCTTTGTGCCAGCCCTCTTCATCCACTGGTCACTTCAGCTGTCATTCACATTTGCTTCCGCCCACAACAGCATACAGTATTGGAAAAAGGTCAGCCTACTTCAGTCACTGGCCTCTTGCACTGTAAGTGATTGCAGTTTGCCTGACCACTTGTGCATATCTGCCTAAAACGAAGTGTACTTCAGTAACAATGCTTTAGTGGGTCAGTTCCTACTCTCCTAGTGTTTTTTTCTTTCCATTTTTATCCTTTTTTTAGTGATCCTTGTGTGTTTATAACTTTTTGTTTACTTGCAGTAATTCAAATGCATTTCTTTCTACCAATATGAGTTGTGTGCTTCTGAGGTGTGCATTAAAACGATAAATCACTGCTATGTTTGTTCCAAGAGTGCCTACCTCCTACGAAGAACACCTACTTTTCTATTATGTTTTATTTTATTATTGTTCAAATGACCACCACATTTAAGTGGTGGCATGTTTTTTTGTTTCTTTTTTATTTTTGTTGCAAGTGTTTGCATCAACAAATAATGTTAAAAACATCTATTGCACCAGCTTTCTGAAGCCAGACCTGTTTGCTTGGCCAATACTGGTTACTTTGGTTTAGGTGGGATATTATCCACTGGCTTGAAACCAGTACTGGTTAGGAAATCAGATATCCTCTACCATCATTCACCCTGGGTTGAAATTTTAACAACCATGTAACCAGGGCTGTAATTATAGACATTCAGTTCTACAGATCTTTCAATCTGTTTCCTCCCCCACCCACAGACTTGGGAATATCCTCGACCTTGTCTTCTCCAAAATGATTAACTTATAAGCCTACTCCCCTCTTCAGCTTACCTGGCCTGACCATCTCGCTGTTCCTTTTTCGGTCCTCTTTGCCAAACCTCCACCCTGTCTCTCCACGGCCCAGGTAGTATGGTCACGCATGTAGGCTAGGGTGACTCCCGCCAGCGTAACTCAGGCTCTAGACTCGAGTTGTCCTACCCTCAATAGTTGTGCCGATAAAGCCAATTCACAATTGGAAAGCTGGATCACTGATGCATTAGACCAAATAGCCCCTTTGACTTATCCGACTCTCCGAATATATAAACCATCAGCTGAGTGGTTTAGTGACAAATTGCTCGCACTTAAAAAGAACTGCAAGCACTTGGAGCTTTCTTGGCATAGAGCCTATGATTCCGTCAGCAAAACAAATTATTTGATGGTCCTTAAATCATATCATGGCCACATTAGACAATCTAGTTGCAATTTTTGTGCTAACAAAATTCTTTCTGCCCAGACCTCCTCTCGAGAAATCTTCGCCATTGTCAAGTCCCTCTTCTCAGTGTCCCGAGATTTATCCTCTACCGTGCCTTCTGAGGATGGATACAATGCTCTTACTCAGTTTTTCTCAGACAAAGTGGCAACTATCTATGCCTCTTTCCAGTGAACTCTAGAGACGCTCCTTGTCTCAACACTTGGTTTGAAATGATAGCTCTAGGTTGCTCCACCTCATACCTATTGAATCTGAGGAGTTGTCTCCTCTTATCGCGTCAGTCAGGTCTGACTCCCCGCTTGACCAAGCATCCCCCTCCATTTTGGAGTGAGGGATGGAAGCTGTCCAGCCTGTGCTCCGTGAGCTACTTAATAGCTCCCTGGTGTCAGGACAGGTTCCACAGCGACGGAATCACACAATGGTGGTCTCATCGCTAAAAATATCTTTGTTAGACCCCACGAAGCCCAAACTATATCGGCTTATCGCGTTGCTACCATTTTCCAGCAGGATCACAGAAAAATATGTTAAGTAGCAGCTCTCTACCTTTATTGAGGCTAATGACCTATTCCACAGGACGCAGTCGGGCTTCCACCCCTCCTATAGTACAGAATCTGTCCTGTTACTTGCCCCAGAATTTGTCAAATTCTGGGCAGGGGCGACACTGTAGCACTGCTAATGTTGGATCTCAGTGCGGCATTTAACACTGTGTCCCACAACCTCTTGATCGAGTGTTTGTGGAGTTGCAGTGTCAGTTACAAAGCCCTGCAGTGTCAGTTACAAAGCCCTGCAATGGGTCGCCTCCTTCTTGCAGGAGCGCACCTTTAAGGTGTTTCAAAAACCCTCTCATTATCAGGGTTTCCCATTGCAGCTGGGAGTGCCACAGAGCTCCTTCCTGAGCCCCACTTTATTTAACTTATACATGCACCCCTGGCAGAGGTCACCAACATCATGGTTTCAACATCATTACATACGCAGATGACACACCGCTCACCATTAATCTGTCACAGAACTCTGTCAACATGGCTACCTCTTTGAGGTCTTGCCTCACAGAAGTCGCCCAGTGGATGGACCTCAACTGTCTTAAGTTGAACGCAGGGAAAATGGAGGTTCTCATCTTGGGCAAACAATCCTCCATCAAGTCCACTGCATGGTGGCCAAACTTTCTTGGCCCTCTACCCTTGCCCAAGCCTAAGGTTAAAAGCTTACTTTCGCCTGCCAAATCACTGCTCTGGCAGGGAAATATTTCGGGGTCATAAAGACCCTGAAAAAAATCTTCTGCTTCCTGCCAGAGTCTGCCAAATAACTGTTGTCTAGGCACTGGTTTTGTCTAGGCTGGACTACTGTAACATCCTGTACCTAGGGGTGTCTCAAACCTGGCTGAAGAGACTTTAGCGAGTGCAAAATACAGCGGCCCACCTTCTGCTGGACCTTCCCAGACGGGTTCCCATGAGGGCCGTACTCTCCAAGCTGCACTGGTTGCCTCTGAAACAGAGACTCTCCTTCAAAGCCCCATGCATCTGTACCAGGGCTTAAGGGTCCTCGCTATCTGCATTCCTTCATAAAGCCTTAACTCCCTGCCAGGAACCTTAGAACCTCTGGGGCCATGCTGGCTAGCATTCCTGCATTTAATAGAGTGCCCTTCGGGGGCTGCTCATTTAGGGGCATATTATCAAGCACGACGTTAAAATTATCGCCGGTTTAGCGGCAGAAAACTGCCGCTAAAGCGGCGATAATGGGCTTGATAATATGCCCTGGAGAATTCCAATAGAAGCCCATGTTGACACCAGAACATGGGCTTCTATTGGAATTCTCAAGGGCATATTATCAAGCCCATTATCGCCGCTATAGCGGCAGTTTTCTGCCGCTAAACCGGCGATAATTTTAACGCCTTTTCTTGATAATATGCCCCTTAGTTACTTAGCACCGAAACTGTGGAACTCTCTGCCCCTCCTACTTCGGCAGGCCCCGTTGGAAGCCCTCTTCCGATTTTTTTTTTAAGACCGGGCTATTTAGCTCAGGCTTTATCAACGATATACCAGTTGTGCTCTGGACCTCCGGGAGCTGGACTTCAGCGCTGGGACACTTCGTCCGAAGTAGCCTTGTGCTTTATTAGTCGCAGTATTATTGTTGCATTTTCTGTGTTTTTCTTCTGCCTATTTTTATTGCACAAATCATTTTCTGCTCTTCTTTGAGCACTCCTCATAGAGTGTGTATGTTTGTTTTCACTGTTGCCTTGTATTCAATTCGTTCTGCTTCCATGTATTCACATTTCTCTAAATTCATTCACGTATGCTTGTTTGCTTGCTGTAGTTTCCAGATAATGATTTAGAGTTTGGCAGACTCCGTCACAAACGCAATGGATATAATTTCCTACTTATTACAGTTGCCATCAGTGGCGGCCGGCCCCGATTGGGGGTGGAGGGGCAGTGGAGGGGGGGGGATGAGGGTGGGGGATGAGGTTAAATAAAAAGTTAATTCAACATAACTGCTTGCCGCATCCTCCTTGCCGCTCCTCCTTGTTGCATCTCTCCTCCTCCCACCGGCAGGAACAGGAAGCAGCTTGGAAGCACCCAGGCTTCCCTGAGCCAATCACAACACTGCAATGCAGTGCTGTGATTGGTCTGAGTGCCATGGCTCTGCGCTCAGATGGGGCTTGGGGGCCTGGGCATTACAGCCTGGGTAGAGAAGAGGGAAAGTGCGCATGACTGTTACGATCGGCCCGAGAGGGCCGGCCAAACAGTCATGTGCACTCTGGAGTGGGGGCAAACCTCTCCTCGGCTGCTCTGTCAGCCCCGCCCCGCAAAGCTGCGGTACACAACAAAGGAAAAGATGAAATGATAATAACTGAGTTATCATTTTATTTTTTCTTATACTGCTGAAATAAAAACAGTGGGGCGACGCTCCTCTGTCTTAGCGGAGGAGCCGCCACTGGATGCCATAGGATACAACGTACTTCTAATAAGGCAGATGGGATATCTGTCATGTTTGTGATGCAGTGACCTTCCTCCAAACTGTAAATAAGGCCCAAAGTGCCCATTTTATTTGGCCTTTCACACGTGTAAGTGGAGTGGTTTCCTGTACGAGCCTGTGTGCTATACAGGAACAGCTGAGCTCCTTAGTTTGGTTTGAGATCTCCCTCTGCAGGGTCTTAAATATGTATTTTCACTATTTCTGTTGTGTTTTTGCAGTGCACAGTACAGTTACAAACTGTTATATATATTCATCAGTGAAAATTTATTAACAATAAAACTGTGAGCCTGATTCTAAATTTGATGGACAGTTCTCCGCTGTCAGGCTGGTGGAGGCCATCTCTGTAACTTGAAGGGAACTTCCATCACAGGGGTGACGGTGGCCCCTTTCAAAGTACAAAAAGGTTGGAGGACCATGGTTTTGGCCGTCGTCCACCAAAGTTTTTACATTTTTTTGCAAACACAAACGCCTAAAGTGAAAAGTTTTTTAAAAACAACAAATGAGCCGCAGAACCTGGGGATTTTCTCTCAGGGTGTGGGGTCATTATTGTTTTTTTTCTGTTCCTCACCACCAAGTTTATCCCAGCAGTGACGGGCAGGAAAAAAGAACATTACACTGTCCACCTTGAATAGGGCAGGTGGTGTATTGCCTTTCCTCCAATGGCCCCAACCCCATCGGGCCGCCAGAGGAAGCCATTCTGTGGAGGGAGACAATGGGGTCTCCGTCAATGGAAACCTTATGGTCCGCCTGCCTCTAAATGTAGCGGGTGACCCTAGAATATAGAGAACAGGCTACTCAGGTGTATCTGCCACAGAATACCCTTTACGTCAAACTCAAAACCAGGCCGTATATCTACTGGAAAAACTGCCTAATTATAATACGTATGAATTATAAATAATTACCTTAACTGAGGTCTAATTACTTTAATTGTTCTATACAGCAATTAACAATTACAAACAGGAAATATACAGGTCATGAAATGTTTGGGAGCTAGAAATATGAACTGTAGTGATGAGCGTCTTCAGGGTACGAGTGTCAAATCTAACTCAACCCTCCCCATCCTTAAACTGAATTTCAACCAATTAAAAAATCTAATAATGCATTTTAATACAAATGAAACCGGTACAAAATCCTCCTTCGTTCACAAGTCTTTTGAAATGCAAAGGAAAGGGTAGGGATTGAGCCAACAAAAGAAGGACTTTCTTCCGCAGGTCACCACTCCCCCCTGCTGTCTGTTTTTCTCTATTACACCCGCGGTGATTAATAAAGTAGAAGCCTCAGAAAACAGTAAACATCCAGTGCTTAAATTGTGCAGGTGGTGCCAAGTGGTAAGCACTAACACTAAATTTCGGAAACCAGGACTTGTTTTTCATCATCATACTTTAACAGAGAACAAGAGAAGAAAAGGAGAGCCAAAGACAAAAATAAAGATAGGAAAAGAGTGAGAAAGGGAGAAAGCTGGGATGAAAAAGAACTTGTAAGAGTGCGATAAAGCGACAGGACGTGAAAGGAGCAGAAGAAAAAGGCATGAGCTGGAATTGAGACTAGACAGCCTTGGTATTCAGCAACTCGGGCATTCGGCAGCACCGGTGGTGGGCTCCTAAGAAAAACTTGGGCCCCTGCACCATTGTAATTACAAATTAAGCACTGGATACTACAAACATGCACCACAGGTGCAAGTTAAATAGACACTCATTTGCAATAATGGAACAGTGCATGTAGTGTGTGCCCTATGCACACCGAGGAGTTCCGCTGCTATGACAGTCTTTGTGGTTTCATAATATTTGGAGCCGCTAAAGCATCGATATGTATTTAACAGCGTACAAGTCACTATAAAACACAAACATCGCAATGCATCCCGTCTAACTCCATTTAGATTAATTTGTTTGAGATTTGGAAGATGTAACATCTCACTTAAAGGAGCAAAAACATGTCTTCGATAGGGATGGGTGAAAAGTTAGGTAAAATTAAAAATAGGTGATACCCAGAGTTTTTTTCCACATGCAGAGCAAAAACAAGGTTGTTCCACAGGTGAAATAAAAAGCCAACATTCCAACACTTTTGCTAATAGGAAGACTGTCCATTGAGATAATTACATTGCCCAGCCCTTGACAGTGCTTGTCTACCCATGTAGTGCCCAGGCCTCTTTGAGAAAGTCACACATGTTGCACAGTTCTCACTGCGAGAACTGGTAACTAAATACATGTAGTGGATGACATTTCTAGCAAAAACAGGTGAAACTGCCTCAACATTCATATTTAGTTACTGCAGAACATAAAGAAATCGCCCACCCTTAAAATTATCATGTAATTTTTGACAGAGGCCCCAAACAAAGGCACCATATAGCTGAAGGAGACCTCTAAAGATATATCTGTGACATTTTTGGTATTGTATTTTTACACTTCTGTTCTTGCATGGTATGAAGCTCCCCTCGCACTCTTTTTGAGTTCGAAGTGCGAGGTTTGATCTTGGGCACCGAGGCTCAACTAGTGGTAATCTGGAAAATATTGTTAACCTATAAACAGAAAATCACAGGCAAGCTCATCCCGCACAGGAGAAGGACTGGCCCGAATTTGTTGTAGGGTAGTGTATATCATGGGGGATTACTTTAACTGCTTAGACTTTACATAAGAACTATGAACCTGCCTAGAAAGAATGTGAAGACATGATAAAGCTCAGCCTGAAGGAAGGGCTGCTTCCCTCCTTGAGCCATGGGACATGCCTGCTTGAGCCAGAGCTTCTGCCCTGCCAGTTTGTGGACTGCAGCTAATCGCCGCCTCACTTTCCCATAGGACCCCATAGATAGCAGTGTGCTCAGCACACCAAAGCAAGTGGGTGAATCTGTGGGCATCGATGGTGGCAGAGGGGAATTCCAAGCTGTACATGGGTCAAGGGCTGAGACTCCTTGTGGTGTGAGTGCTATGCGAGAGAAACTGGGAGATGTTTACAGGAGATAATATTTTGCATGATTGCTGTTCAGGTTCAGCTGAAGACAAGCTGAGGAACTAGGGTGAGCTCCAGTGCCTCGATGATATTTATTTTCAGTTGAGGATCACAGCCTGGGAGGTACTAAGGATCGGGGTAGTTGCCTGCAAGTAACCTAAAGGCCGGGCAGGTAAACACCAGACCTACCTTGAGCCCCTGATGGGTGTTTTCTCAGGATGGTCCGGTCCCCCTCCATTCTGTTACACAGTGAAGCACCGATTCTGGTGGAGATACAGTGACTGTGGAACTACAGTGGTACAGTTAGCTGGCTTGATTGTTTATACCTTGCTGGAACAGAAGCCCTGTCTGCCTTGTGCCCCCCCACACCCCGCCCCGCAGCCTTCTGTGGCTTTGCAGGGCAACCGGGCAGGCAGGGGTTACCTAGCCTCAACCAGGGGGGTTGCAGTTGTTTGCCACTGAAGGGCATATTCACAATGAAGTGGCGGAGCGTGGAGTTAGCCTCCTTGGCTCCACCACTTCAGAAACACAGGGCTGCACCATATTTACAACAATATGGTGCAGCCCTGTGTTACCCCCTGTGCTGGCGCTAAATTTAGCAGCCTAGCGCCAACGCAGGTACCCTTGCACCATAGTGCAAGGGTGTCTGCGTTGAGGGAAAGATTGTTTATGTGCAGGAAGGTCTCCCTTCCTGCACATAAACAATCTTTAATTGACGTTTTGTCACTTCTATGTGTGCTGCTTAATGCAGCACACATAGAAGTTACAAAATGTCATTTTTTTCCAACAATTGTTTATGTGCAGGAAGGGAGACCTTCCTGCACATAAACAATCTTTCCCTCAACGCAGACACCCTTGCACTATGGTGCAAGGGTACCTGCGTTGGTGCTAGGCTGCTAGGCTGCACATAAACAATCAATGGGCTTTTGCTGTTTCTATGTGTGCTGCACACATGGAAACAGCAAAACGAGGCAAAATAAAGCATTTCTCCTCGTTTTGCCTGTTTGAGGCCAGGTTTTCCGCTGCCTCCCTTGTAAATAGGGGGCAGCGTCTAAATTAATGGGTGTTGCGGTGGAACGCCCACTGCAACACCCATTGCCCTCCTCTTTTATGCTAAGAACAGCGTGAAAGGGGGCCTTATTTACAAGGCAGCGTTAAGCCACGTTAAGTGCCTTAATGCTACCTTGTAAATAAGGCGAAGCCCCTATCGCCACCACAAGTGATAGGGGCTTGTAAATTAATCCCTAAATGTCCTGGGGCCTGTCCTACTATGGATGTACAAACTGGGCCAAGTACAAGACCTTTTGCACTTGACTCTCAGGAGAGCAAGGGTGAGCCGTCACAGCCTTCTAAGGGAAGTAGTGTAAATGTGCTTGAGCTCAACAATCAACCAACAGAACCAATAAAGGGAATGCCCAGCCTAGTGCTTACATTTGCAAGAAAGAAAGAACTTTTATCACACATTTGTACTAAATACTACACACTTCAGTAACCATATACAGGTTAGTAATTAATTCTGGTTGCCTTCTTATGTGGGCGTTACACCCACCTCACCCTCTCTCTGTTCACTCTCAGGTGCTCTCCTTGGGTTCTGGGTTCCCCCTTGCACTTAGGGTGATCAGCAGTAGTGTGAATCAGACTCAAGTGTATTTCGATTACCCACAGTTCAAAAAATGCCCCCAGGCTTCTCGGGTTAGATGAGTTCTCAAGAGTCCTTTCTGCTGCTATCATGCAGAATACCTGAAAGAGGCAAGTCGTTTTTGGAGTCTGTTGGGGGCCGCATTCAGCGGCATGTCTGCCTTGCCTTCCTCTTGCGGTCACACTGCTGGGTACCATGAGGATGGGAGTGAGGCTCCGGCCACTGAGAGGTGAATGGCACTGCTTTGCTGTTGCAGGTGTAGTCTCTGGATCGGGCTTTTGGCAGCCCTGAAGGAATGCAGTTCTGACTGGATCACAGGTCCAAGCAGTCACAGTGGGGGTCTTCTCTAACAGCAGTTGCAGCCCTTGTCCAGGAAAACTGTTCAGCTTGAGTCTTCAGCAAGCCGGCATTTGCAGACTCAATTGGGCCTTCAGTGCAATAAGTTGCAACCCTGAATGGGCTTTCAGCATTGCAGAACCAGCCAGGAATCAGAGTGAGTCTCTGGGGTGTCTACATGCCCAGGGCTCTTCCCGATTACTCTTGTACAGTCTATTTCTGGGTGCCCTATAGCCAGGGTCGGATTGATAACGCGGGCACTCGGGCAATGGCCGAAGGGCCAGTAGCTGGGTTCTAGCTGTGGGCTGCTTTTTTGGGCAGCCTGGGGGCTGTCTGTGCTGTTAGGATGCCGGCAGCGGCCCAGTGGGTGCATGAGTGGCCTTTCTAGATGCAGATGGGTGGAGGTATCACTCCCTTTCTCTCGCTGAGCCGGCCCATTAATGTATGCTGATTGAGTGGGGTCAGGGGGGCCTAAGTAGAAGTGGTCTCACTTGCATTCATGTGTGGCTCAGCAGTGTGATCTAATCTGTGCAATTTTTTAAATCTAAGTGAAGTTAATAAAACATGCCCCCCACCCCCTTTCTTTTCATAAAACTTCGCTGAAGCAGTGTTTTGAGGAAAGGCAATACGCAAATGTGGGGCACTTTTTTTTGGTGTGGCCGGGCCGATTTTTGATCCCAATCCAATCCAACCCTGCCTACAGCCACCAGGTAAACATTGGCCCTCACTCCTTCTTCAACAGTTTCTCCTCCCCCACGGCCAAGCAGTCTTTTCCCTCTCTCAGCAGGCATCCATCTAGGTGCTTCAGGCAACATACACAGCTCCTCTAGCACAGAATCCAAACTTCGGGTGATGTTCACTCACATCTGCGAGACCGGCTGTCAAGCACACACCAGACGTGGTTGCACAGCAGGCCTCACCATACTCTACAGAGCACTCCCTTCCTTGATGATGGGGACTTGGTAATTAAACCGTGTGGGGTGAGACCAGTTTGGGTCTAATTTTTATACACAACTTCTAAACATGGGATGTGGATTTGTGGTCTCAGACTTTAGAACTGGTATGGGTGGTTCTTTCAAGTATCCTTTCCAGGCTGTTCTCTAGATATAGCCTTTGTGTAGAGTAAGGATTTTCACAGGAGGAGGTAGCACAGGGAATGTCTCCATCCTGCAACACACAGAACACAGGCACAAAGAGGTGTGAGGTTTCTGCACCTGGCTGTCAACAACCCAACTGAAGGAGTAATCAGGAAAAGACAAAATGGCAGGCCTCAATTTTTACAGGATTCTATAATCCTATCCCTCACACTTACCAGCTACCAAATGGCAGTATTCAGTAAAACCAGTCAGCAGAATCTTGCTCACCAAAATGCTCATAGAATATCTAAAGACGCCCTGTTTCTATTACCCTAATTTCAGTGCATGTATCTCCTCGCTCTAGCATTAGGAATGTAAGCAACACACTTCCAGTGGGAGCAAAGATTGGGAACACATTTCTCACCCTTCACCTTAGGTCTGCCTATTAAGAAGAATCCAAAATGGATGCCACCATCCTCCATTACTCTGGTTCACTCACACACCATGCATGTGCTTTACTGGTTACACACACCAAAACATGCTTAACACAAATGGGATGTTAGTGCAAGGGTCTGGGCAAGCTCACAGAAGTGGAACTTTACAGAGGTGGGCCAGTAGGCTTCACCTCATGTGACACAGTTAACAAGAAAAGTGTGGTCTGACTATGAATTGTCTTATTCGCGGTATGCTACCACCACTGCTCTACCCCCTAAACCCACAAAAGGGACAATAGTCCGCTGCTAAAAATGAGGGCACATTTGTTGTGCCCCTCTAGGTCACAGTACAGGTCTAGGACTTCACATAATCAGGGACAGGCCTAGGCCGCTGCACACACATTTTGATTAGCATTCCACCTAGGCCAAAAGGTAATGTCAGGATGCCAGATAAACAGGCATTTGGGCACTAAGGGCAGTGGAACATGTCACTATACTATGCAAGGGACTTTGCCGTCCCAACTTGAATTCTGAATGTGTTTTACTTTTTTTGCCTCAGCACACATGACAATCAAGCATGTTCACTGAAAGTTATCTGCAACACAGAAGGTGACCCAGAGCGAGACTGTGTGGTCTCTAGAGGCACACTATGTGCACCCTCCTTTGCTGAGTGTGAATACTGTCAGCTCAAGGGGCTGTAGAATACTGACAGCGCTGATAGCAATGGATTATAGTGGCAATGGGTACTGGTGAGGGCCGGGTAGCACTAAACCTAGTTGCTAAGGACATCTGGGAAAGTGATACAGCACATTCACCAAAATAACTTGGGGTTTGTCAGTGAGGTGGGTACCAACAGGAGGAAGGTTCCTGCCTTAAGGAAAATTGGCATCAACCGGACTACAGGTGAGAGGAAGTTTCTCAAACCTGAAGAGAATATTTTTAGTATCACTGGCAATAGCTTGGCAGCCAGCAAAGACGACATGGGGCGCCTGCTTGCTTGAGTTGATGGAGAAGTCAACAACAACATGACCATGATTGACACAGGGGTGCAACAGAAACTGGTGTCTTATCGGCAATTACCTGATTGATCCTGGATTATTCTGAGGGCCAGAGGCCTATGTAGGCTGGACAATGTGAGGTCTGCTGACCGGTGCAAAGGCTGCACATGAGCTTCAGGAGAAAGTGATGATCACTTCTAAACAGAGGAATCCAAGAAGCAGACAGGAAAGTCTCTGAGAAGACATCAGCAGTGGTGCACATCACCCCTGCTCTAGACAAAGATCAGGCCCTGGAGGTGTACTATGTGTTGAAGTCTGGATCACTACCAAAGCAAGCTGCGGAAATTGGTGACTGCTGGAGGACGGTTCCAAGAGCAGTTCCGCCAGGCACAGGAGGAGTGTCCTACTTTAGTAGGTCTAAGTAAGTTAGCTCAGGAACAGATTAGCATTGGAGTGACTGGCAGGAAGGAGGATTGGTCAGGGAGGAGGACCGGTATAGTGATACAGTGGACCCAAAACTTGGTGACAGCAAGAGTTTAGGCGTTCTTCAGGGGCACAGAAACATGAACTTTTTTGTTTGTCCATGAGGTTCGTTTAGGTTGCTCCCTATTCTATTAGCCAGGCTTGGGCAGAAAGGTAAAGAGGCTCTGTTGAACCTGCCCAACTTATCAAGTGGGTGACAAGTATGGAAGCCAAATCAAGGCACCATTGGCGCCCCTAACCGTGGTTGTTATGGTATTTGGACATTAACATAGTTGGTCCATTTGACACCTCTCTACTTCAGATAACAATTATATCTTGGTTGTGGTGGATCATGCCCAGAGAAAAAGTTTGGCCATTTGTTCACATTTTTAGATTATTCATATGGCCAAACAAGATGCTTAAATAGAACTTTATATAAAATCATCTGTATTAATTTTCATTATGGTCTTTCTGTCTTTGTTTACTTTACTTATTAGCCAGAGATTATTAAGGTAGCTCTAGAACACATTTTGAAGTGCTTTCCTCTTATAATTACTTTTCTAAGCATGTAAAGATAAAGGGACAAACACCTGCTTTAGGTGATTTTTTTCTAATTTTTGTACTGGCTAGGGTGTTGAAATACAGGTCATGCCGGTAAAAAAATACAGCCAGGTTGCAACCCTATAGGTACCCCGAGGCAGAAGCTCTGATGAGCATAACCACCAAGGAAGTGGAAAAAGTGCCCAGTTTGCAGTCATTTAGTCTGATTTCTCATGACAGTGGTGTCCGACAGAGGAACAAATGTTATCTCATCATACATGAGGGCGATGTTGGAGCACCCAGTGTGACCTACCACTTCTGTACTGGGAATCCACCCAACTCAGATGGTCAATGGAATGAGTCTAAATCCTAAAGAACATAATGGGAATTCAACCCAAGAACGTTAGGAGGAAATGGGATCTCATTTCGCCCTACCATGTCTTTTATTGGCTTACAGGGAAACCCACAGAAGTAATAGAATTTAGCCACATTGAATTTATATTTGGCCTTCCTGTACATGGTCCCTCGACTTTGGTCACAGAGTATTGGGATGATACCCATTAGTCCACCAACCCTGATGTGGTGGACTATATTCTCAGCTTCTTCAAGATCTTGGCTCAGCTGATGTGCAAAGGAAAGAAGACCCTTCAGGTTAGCCAAGAACTGAAGAAGAAGTGGTAGGACCAGAAAGCAAGGCTACCTGGGTATAGGAGGTACTGGTGTTAACATCAAATTTCCCTCGAGATTTAAAGGATAAATGGAGTGGCCCGTACAAGGTGATCAGAGAGATTTCAGATGTCAACTTCTTGGTTCACATGCATGCCAATCCAGAATTCCAGGAGGCGTTCCATGTGAATCAGCTTTAGCCAAACCTCCATAGAGATTGCACAGTCAGCAACCTCACAATGGCAGTAGAGGTCAAGGAGAAGAGTGGGCCTCTCCCAGACCATTGCACAGCAATGAAAAATATGTCTCTGTGGATGGGGTGAAAGTCACCCCTGATCTGATTCCTGAAAAGCACATGGCCTGCAGAAAGGCATTAGGATGGACTGGCCATCGTTTTTACTTATTCCAGTGTTACCTCAAGCCTGTTTCCATGACGCAGCACTGGGGAAAGTTTGCCTGTGAAAAGTAAATTATACAGGCTGTTTACCACACCCAGAAGAGCATCAAGCCAGAAGTGGCCAAGATGTTGGTCTGGGAGTGACAGCTCGCTCCCACTGTCCATAGGCCAATCATGTGTTACTGGAACCTAAGCTGTTGTCAATAGACCTTTTCTTGTGCACGGAAAATCGGGCCCTCAATACCGCTACGCCGACGAATACCCATCCTTTTCCTCCTGCTGACAAGCTGGTGGGCAGGCTGGGTGTGGCCAAGTACCACAGTACTGTTCATCTGATTACTATCTACTGACAGATTGCGCTGGAACCTGGTGCTAAAACGAAGACTTCATTCTCTACCCTGGATGGCCCCTATATGTTTAATTTCCTGCCCTTCATGCTACAGAAGGCTCCTGCCATCTTCCAGTACTTTGTCAATTAGGTGGTGTTTAGCTGAAGGAGTTCTATTGGCCTACTTGGGATGACTGTGCTGTGGTCAGAAGTTCATGCATGGACCACCAAAACCACCTGGAACAGATGCCGGTAAGGATGCACAGGACCAAATTGACTATGGAGGCTAAGAAGTGCCAGATTGGTTTGGTCAGTCCTCTGTGGTACACCTTGGACAAATAATGAGGAATTGAAAAATTCATTTTTTAGAGGCATAATTGCAAGGATTGTGAGGTTCACATGACTCAGACCCAGGTGAGAGCTCTTATAGGACTCACCGGGTACTATAGGAATTGTATGGTACAATATAAGGCACACATTGCTCCTTCGACAGCCCTGACCACCAAGAAGCAGCACAGGAAGCTGGTATGGACAGTGGAGTGTCAGAAGCCCTTTGATCACCTGAATGTAATGCACCCATTTTGTAGGTCCCCGACTACTGACAACTTTCAGCCTTTCATTATACAGACAGATGGTTCGGGAAAGGGAGTTGGGTGGTGCTCATTCATCTCAATTAGAAGGGCAAGGAGAATGTAGATTGTCCTAGTTTTATGATCAGAGAATCTGGATTTCATTAAAGACACAGAGGCTAGTATTATGCATAACGTTTTCTTGCTACTCTCCATCCGAAACACTTTAAAGCAAACGTCAACCATACTTAAAATTCTAGAATCAGAACCACCACACAGTCTATATAAACCAAAGCCCAGCAGCCATCTTCCTCTTTACAGCTGCTCCGAGGCTAAACGTTCTTGAACAGGAAAACAAAACAATAATGAAAAGATTTATATCTCCACTTTTGTCTTCTATTTTTCAGGTCACCAACTTTATTAATTCTCTGGAAAAAACAACATAAAACTGAATGCAAACTGTAATTTCTACAATATATGGAAACAACAACATAACTTTGAATGTAACCTGTAATCTTCACACTAAATTTACCAAAATCTTCTATTTACCAAAATCTTCACTCTCCCTTCAATGCAACCTTACCTGGGAAGGGATAATGCTAGCCTCTGTGTCTTTAATGAAATCCAGATTCTCTGTTTATAAAACTAGGAGAATCTACATTTCATGTCAAGACCGAAGGCTAGCATTATGTATGTTTAAAGCTGTGAAAACACAACTGTTGATACATGTTCCCTAGGTTTCAAATAAAATCTTGCGCACACATTAGCATTAGACCAGTCTGCCCCCTTCAAAATCTCTTCAAGACGTCCCCCAGAAGTAAAGATCTTGCTCACTATTGCACATCTAATTGAATGTGCACCAAACTTTTGCATATCCACTCCTGCTTCAAGCATACAAAATCTTACCCAACGCGCTATAGTCACTGAACTCACAGGATTAAATGGTCTCACATAAGAAATTAACAACTGACTTACTCTATCCCTCCAGAATTCAATCATTCTGCTCTCATATCCTTTCAAACAATGACCAACACACAACTTCAGATGGTCATCAAATCTTGGATAAAACACTGAAGAAGACATTGTCTTAGTTCTTTTTGTAATATTAAATATCATCCCATCTGGGTTGTAGAAACAGTTACTCACATCCAAGGCTCTCACGTCTGAAACCCTTCTAAATGATATCAGACATAGTAAAGTTGCTACCGTGCAAGATAATTGCCATAATGTCAAAATCTTATTAGACAGCCAACACTCAAATTTCATAAAAATCAAATTCACATCCCATAAAGAACCATACCTAGGTCTAGAAGGCCTCTGCAACTTAATTCCTTTCATTACTCCTCAAATCAAAATATCTCTTCCTATGGAAAAAACCCTACCCTCTCTCCATGCCCACAACAAACCCATTTTTTCCATGCTCCAACATAACATTTCCTTGTCCCAGGTGCCCAAGACTCTTTGAGCAACTCCTGAGCCTGATCTGAAAGTCCTTCAAAATGTCTTCCTCCCCAGTAATCTTCCAAGCAAGAAGGCTCAAAGCCCCTTTCAAAACCAAAGGATGAGCCTCTCCTCTTGGATCTGGCAACATGTCTTTCGAAACTGGAATTAAATTTGCTCCTCTATTACTAACTCCAACAACCCTGGAAACCAAGACTGAGCTGTCCAAAAAGGAGTGATCAGAATTATCCACAGCATTTCTGTCTCCTCACCATCAACAACACCCTCTGAATCATCGTGAAAGGAGGGAATACATACCCCTGAAGTCCCTTCCAAACCTGTTGAAAAATATCCAGTGCTTCTGCTTGTGGATCTGGTCTCCAACTGAAATACCGAGGTAACTGGAACGTCAACCTTGACGCAAACAGATCCACCTCAAAGGGACCCCCAAACATTCTGAATTCTCCTGAATAGATGCACACTCAACTTCCAATCGCTGTAATCCCATAGGTATCTTGAGTTCCAATCTGCTGCTGTATTAAACAGACTTGGCAAATATTCTGCTTGCAAACCTATCTTTTGTTCTAGACAGAAGCTCCATATCTCCTTCGCAACCTGAGTTAAATTCTTTGACTTGCTGGCACCCAATCGATTTATATCACAGACTGCTGACACATTGTCCATCTTTAATAACACATTGCAATTCTTTAATGTTTTCCCAAAACTCTTTAGTGCAAAAAGACCTGCTCGCATCTCAAAACTATTTATATGGCTCTGATTCTCCTCCCATGACCATCTGTCACCTGTTTCCTGCTAATCCAAACAAGCTCCCCAGCCGGACAAGCTTGCATCTATTTCCAATACAAAATCTGGATCTCGGCCATTCCATGCATCTAAATTTTCTAGCCACCAATTCAACTCTTCTTGTGCTTCCGTTGTAACCTGTATTTGGTCCCCATACCACAAACCCTTCCTTAGGCCTTTTGCCTTCAGTCTCTACAACGCTCTGTAATTAAGTGGTCACAGAAATACCACCTGAATTGAAGATGAAAATAAACCTATAACTTGATAAAGACCTCAAAGTAATGAATTGTTTCTTCAGAATTTGTTTTACCTCTGATTTTATTTTCACAACCTTCCTTTCCAGTAATCTCAAAGTCGCATGTGTAATGTTCCCCTGAAACCCAAGGAACTCTATCTCCTGACAAGGAATCAGAACAGATTTTTCCAAACTGATCAAAAAATCCAGGGACTCCAACAGATGCAGAACTACAGAAAGCTGTGTCCACAACTCCTCCTGATTCTGAGACATAATTAGAAATCATCAAGATACATAATCATTCAAATTCCTCTCTCTATTAGAAAAGAAGCCACTGGTCTCAGTACCTTCGTAAAACACCAAGGTGCTGATGTCAGTCCAAAAGGCAGGCAAGTGAACTGGTAAAGGCCTCCTAACCATCTGAATTGCAGAAATCTGCGACTCCCTTCCACTATTGGAATGGTAAAATAAGCGTATTTCAAATCCAGTTTCACCAACCAATCGTTCCTCTCCAGAATATCCCTTAAAAGATAGATACCCTCCATCTTGAACTGTCTGTAAACTAAATACAGGGAACACATGTCCCCCTACGCACCTGGAACGAGCCACGTCAGCGCAAGGCCTGCGAGGCACAAATTGATTGCGCGGCACAAATTGAAAAAGGCCTTGCGCTCAGTCCGTTTCCTTCACCCTTGATGCACCACAAGACAAGCAGTGCGCGAGGGCCAAAACAGGCAAGAGAAATTCCTTTAAAATTATCGGTAATTACTTTGAGGAAACCAAAAAATAGAAATCATAAACTTCTAAAACCAACTGTTCTAATTATCCTGAACCATAATATATATGCCGTAACTTGAGAAATTTTAAACAAGCTGTTAAACAGCTTTAAATTTAAAATATACATTACTACATATAATGATATAATCTTATGTTAAAAAAATACACAATCTTGTAAATTAACCATGAATAAATAAATTGGTTAACAATGTTAACAGATACTTAACTGGCAAGTAGCAGCAAATAAAAGAGGAAGATGGCTGCTGGGCTTTGGTTTACATAGACTGTAGTGGTGGTTCTGATTCAAAAATTGTAAGTATGGTTAAAGTTTGCTTTAAAGTGCTGCACAAGGAGAGTAGCAATAAAAGGTTATGCATAATGCTAGCCTCCGGTCTTGACATGAAATCTGGTTGCCCTCATCAGCCACAGGTTGCTGCCTAGAAAGCAGAGCTTATACAGTGGTATGTGTTACCACTTTTTGCACACGTAGCAATTACATCAAAAAAGTCATTAATAAGCATTTGAATATGGTGTCAGATGAGCTAGACACATGGCACAGGACACTTTTAATTTTAAGAAGGGCAGAAATGTGAAGAACTATGTGATGAGATCATTATAGTCCACTCCAGAACAACGGACCTACGGGCACATCTGAGTCTACCACCAATTGTGGGACACTACAAGTGTGGGGCTGCAGAGCATGTGATTTGACCGCTGAGGGGAATGTTTTTACTGAACAGACGAATTGCAGTAGCACAGATGTAATCTATGTGCTCAAGTGCCCTTGTGATCTGGCATGTCTAGGCCAAAGTAGACAAAAACCTTAAGGCTCGGTTCCTATTACATTGTAGTCTGATCCGTTGTAAAACTGAAGGTGCCCCACTAGTAGACCACTTCATGAACTCAAGACACAATGATCGGGACATCAAATGATCAGTACTAGAAAAAAAATCAAACCCAATCCCAGTGGAGGGGACATCAATTTGATATTGAACATAAGGGAGTGCAGGTGCACACATCTTTTAGACACAGTACGGAATGGACTGAATGAGTTTGAATAAATCAGTAACAGTGGATATCATGGATATTTCCATTTACCTGGTTTTAGAACATTCAGCACAAACGTCTAATCTGTGATTGTATCAAGAACTTATCACGTTTCATGAGTTGATCAGTGGCCCAAGTCGCAGCTATTATAGACATAACTAAACAATGGAAGGTCTGGTTTCTTTTATCTCTGTCAATTCATTTGATATGTTTTGGGATTATATATTTTTTACAGTATGTAAATATTGCATAATGACATCGGATGTACTATGATTGTTTATCACTTGGTTGTTCACAAAATATTAGAAAGACAGTGTGCATACTTATGTTTGAAATAATTGACCTCTCTTTCTTCAAAGTGCATTGTAAATACCATACGTTGAACAAATAACTACTTTTAGGGCCACATGTACGAAGCATTTTTCCGGTCGCAAACGGGCAGAAAGCACAGAATCGGCTCGTTTGCCACCGGAAAAATGCTTTTTGGAATGTACAAAGTCCAAATTGCGATTCAGTAACTTGTTACTGAATCGCAATTTGGGTTTCGCGATTCGGTATTTGGAAGGGGCATGTTTAGGGCGTCCCTTCCAAATACCGAATCACATTGGTATGTACGAATGTTTTGTGACCAAATGCAGTCGCAAAACATTCACACTTTACCAGCAAATCAAAGTTGGTGGTAATGCATTCGCAAATTGGTCCACTGTGTGTGTGTTGGGAAAACATTTTTTAAGAGCACGCAGGCAGTGGTCCCATGGACCACTGCCTGCTCCTAAAAAACAAGCATTTGCAATGCAATCGGTCTCGCCTTTGGGACCACATATGTATTTAGCTATGCAGCACATTAGCCTGGTTGCAGAAACATCTACTGTTCTTTAACAGGGAGGGAAAGTAAGCACCAACCTGCATGACACGCCAGGTATGGGAACACATGGAGAGAAATATTGCCTTTCAGCAGGAAATGGTATAGTCCAAAGCTCTGTTTTTAATATAAAATCAGGGCCTTCGTTGGTCATATCACTAAAAATACAAGATTTTTAAAAAAATTCTATGGGTGCCCTTGGAAGACAATTGCTATGGACTGGAATCTGGAGAATGCTAAAATGATTCTGGTATTTTACTGACCTCTACTGGTCGTTTTCTATCAAGACAGTTAAATAGAGGCAGTGGAACAGAAAAAAAAGTCCCTAAGCGGAAGGAGACAAGTCCTAGGGCTGATCTCCAGAGCTCACAAAGTACATACACTTATAAGTATATACACAAGAGGTCTCGAATGCTCGACCTAAAAAGGACTGGTATTAAAAACGAAAAAAGTTAAATGAGACTGTCCCATCCCTTTCAACAGACACTTAGGTTAGGACGTACACATTCAGCAAGTTTGACGAGATCCAGGAACCTGAAGTCAACTAGGATACACAAGATATAAGTTAGACCCTCACCCCAGCCAACATGGGGCGATTCATTAAAAGTTTTTTACCAGCTCTTCACTCGAGCTAAGAAACCTTTCCACGGAGGAGTTTTTTCCGAATACAATAATTCTCCAAGGTGAAATTTGTGGCAGATAAAATAGTTTTTGTCTTATAAGCATTAAGTCACCACCTCCACTAACGAAGATACATTGTGGGTGTGCCCATGCCTAAAGGCAAAGTTAATGATTTCTTCCTGAAAAATGTATTCATATGCAGTAAGGGGTGGGAGCGTAGACCAAATTACTCAACCTGCATGTACAGGCGTTTTAAATCCAAAATGCATTCTGCACTTCGAGGGCTATACATCACTTACTCATCAAGGGCGAACGAAGCAGTACCGGACCCTCACCGAAAATGGTATTATTTAGAGGCCAGAAATTATTTTTCCAAACAAATCATAGACTACAAGCAAACCTAGTTCCATTCTAGGTAAAGCAAAAAGGGGACCAATAACAGGGGAATGTCTGCGCCCAAAGGGCGTCACTGGGTACACTAGCCCCTTCGCCCATCATGTAAAGCGACCTTCAGTGGCATTTCGCACAACCTCACTAAGTCCACATTCGACCAATTAGCCCAGTTCAAATCCGCCAGGGAGGCCGGCACACAGCAGAGCCCTTTTAAGGGACCGAACTCAGAAACTAAGGCCAACGCTGCATCGTCCTGCGCTTACCGAATATTTCCCGCTTGAAAAAGTCACCAGACACACCATCGCACAGCTGCTTCTGCCCCACATGGGTTTTGAGCTGCAGGGGGCTGCAGTTGCCGAACGGGTAGGATCGTTTAGGCATGTTGAAATTACAACAAACTTGGCAGGAACAGCCCCTAATTTTACCATCTTGGGCGATTTAAATATCCATCTGGATAATTTGGCATCGAGGGTTGCCTCAGATCTCATTCATGACCTTGCTGCCATACAATTGATTCAGATGGTATCCTTTCCTACTCATTCTAAAGGTCATCTTCTTGATCCCGTATTTTCCAACTTGAAGGAGCTAATCTGTTTGGAACCTTATCCTGTACCTTGGTCAGACCATTTTTTGATCCCCCTCCAATGGTCCCCTAGGTCTGCTCCTCCGCCCACTTGTCCGATTAAAAAATTAAGCCGTTGCTGGTCAAAACTCCCTATGGAACAGTGGGCCCTTGCACTGGATAACATGAGACCATCTCTTGATCCTGACCCTTTATTAGCTAACGATCAATTTAATAATTGGATCGAAGGCTCCTTAGATGTGACTCTTCCGAAGAAGATCATTCACATTAAAACTGGGCTTAACAGTACAGCCTGGTATACACCTAAACTCCGTGAGCTAAAACAGATTTGTAAAAGAGCTGAGAGATCTTGGAGGAAAGACTTCTCCTCTCTCAAGAAAAAGGAGTATAGAGAAACCATCAAGGTATATAAAACCGAGATTAGAAAGGCTCAAGCCCATTATTTTGAAGAGAAAATTTCCCTGGCGGCAAACTCCCCCGTGAAACGTTTCGCATTGCTAAAAAACTTTTAAAAGCCCCCGCCCCCCCGGATACTCCTGAAGCAACACTTCATCGTTGCAACGAGCTTGCAGAGTTTTTTCTCAATAAGATCCAAATCATTAGCAGCACCTTTCCCATGATCGACTCTGACACAGACTTGTTTCGTGAGGATTTTACTGCTCAGAGTCATGAACATGTGTTAGAAGTATTTCCTCCCTTAAACGAGGAAAATTTTTGGACCATCTCTGCACTTGTCAGGAGTGGTTCACCCACCGACCCGGCCCCCTAAAATTTTGAAGTCAGCGGTGGACTTAGTTGGCCCTGTTATGCTGGACTTGATCAACTCCTCACTCTCTTTTGGGGTGGTGCCCCCTGTGGAAGAATGCAATGGTTAAAACTCTATTGAAAAAGCCAAGCTTAGATCCTAGCTGTCTCAGCAACTTTCGGCCCATCTCTCTTCTTCCATGGGTCAGTAAAGTGGCAGAAAAATACGTTAACTCAGTGCTCTCTAGGCATTTGGAGGATGGCATCCTCCTCCACTCGTCTCAAACGGGCTTTCGCCCACGCCAAGGAACTGAGACTGCGTTGCTAGCTGTCGTCGAAGAAACTAGAAAGATTCTCGACGCAGGAGGATCGGCGGCCGTGATACTTTTAGATCTTAGCGCGGCCTTTGATACGGTGAACCACCGCATCTTGGTCCAACGACTCCACAAATTGGGAGTGTCCGGAGCTGCCCTGAAATGGTTAAGCTCCTTCTTAGAGGATAGATCCTTTCAAATCTTTGAGGGCGAAGCCATCTCAAACTCCCAGCCCCTCCATTGTGGAGTGCCTCAGGGCTCGTCCTTGAGCCCCTCTCTTTTTAATGTTTATATGGCCCTCTTAGCTGACAGGGTCCTCCCCTTTGGAGTGCAACTCGTCACTTATGCTGACGATACTCAATTGGTGATCTCATTGAACCACGCAGACAGAGCCTCTTCCCGTCTGTTGCCCTGCCTCGAAGAAGTCGCCAGATGGATGACATTGTCCCATCTTAAATTGAATGGCGACAAAACGGAGCTCATGCTCCTTGGCAACAATTCCCCCAATGAAATAGATTCCGTCTGGCCAGCTTGTATGGGTCCAAAGCCCACCCCAAAAAAGGAAATAAAGAGCCTAGGCTTCTGGCTAGATGATGAGCTTAGTTTTAAAACTCAAGCCAGAACAGTGGTCGCCACCTGCTTTGGCATGTTAAGATTACTTCGCAAGGTGCTACCGTTACTCCCTTTTCAAGCAAAAAAATTGATGGTTCAGGCCCTTATACTGTCTCGACTGGACTATGGAAATGCCCTATACCTGGCCGCTCCTAGCTCGGTCCTGGCGAAACTCCAAGTCGTACAGAATTGTGCCGCCAGAATCCTTGTAGGGCTCTCAGGCCGTCAATCGGCCAGACCTGCCTTAAAGGCCCTCCATTGGCTCCCGATCAGGGAAAGGGTCCACTTCAAAGCCCTGTGTATTTCCCACAAGGTGCTGAGAGGGAAGGGACCAGCTATTATTTCTTCTCTGGTCCATCCTTACCGAGCCAATAGGCGGCTCCGTTCGGATGACCTTCATTTAGTCTCAGTTCCTAGAATCCGGAGGGCCAGAAGTGGTGGCCGACTGTTTTCATATAATGCGGCTAAACTCTGGAACACCCTCCCATTGCAGCTTCGTAGGGAACCTAGTCATAATACTTTTAGGAAGGGCCTGAAGACCTGGCTTTTTCCTATCTAACCCTGTCGCAGTTCAATTTAGCATCCGCCAGCGCTGGGATGCCTTCGGGTAACCACGCGCTTTAGAAATGCTACCTCATTCATGTTATACTGACTACGAAAACGAGCAGGATAGTCAACCACGATGAGCTCGAACTACAGGAAGTACCAAAAGCGCCCAAACGGCGGGAAATATGCAGCCACCCACTCGCTAAAGCTCCGCAACCAGTCAGCTTTCACCGTAGTGCGGGGTCAACGTCACAGCACTTCCCAGCCAATGAACGCGGTCTCATTTTGATAGTCTGATGTAAACTATGAAGCACGTCGTTGTTCTCTGGATCCTGCGCTGCTCTGAATTACAGATTGAGCGATTTAAAACATCCCTCTGTAGAGGGAGAAGGCAATATTTAAACACGAACCTAAAGTAAGAAAACTGTGCAACAAGAAAATTAAACGTTTCTTGTTTCGCCGACTAAATTAATCTTCATCAATCATTTGAAACATATTGTAGTATAATGAAAATGATTTCCACTTTCAAATGTAAAGTGGATACTTCCTTGCGAGAATTCGTAGTTCTAATTGCCTACCTGCACTGGCAAGCTAATTCCTTCCGTTTAGAGAAAAAAACCTTAGCAACGGCACCGCACGTAGCGAAACGTCGCTTTCAATGCTGCCGGGCAGCTGCTGTAAAATGTATATTTAAAGGAAGGTGTGGGCTCCAGGGAGGCTCGAGCGAGGCGGAAGTGACGCGCGCTGCTGCCCACAACCAGGCAACTGCTGCTGACATTTGGAGGGACTACTTTAAAAACAAGCATTTGCAATGCAATAGAACTCGCATTTACGCGAGTCCTATTGCATTTAAAACGGGAGTGCGGGCGGTCAAAAAGGCATGAACGGGAGTGCGGGGGTGGGTGGGGGTGGCCCCAGAAGTCATGGACTGCGAAATGGAAGGGGGTGAGCCACGGCAACAAAATTGTTTTTAAAGTAAAGGGGCTGATAGCCATGGAAGGATACAAATCAGAACATGGCCGTCAGGAGGAGGGACTAACAAGCTAAAAACCAATCAGAAGGCAGCATTTACAATCTAAGCCAATCCAAAAGATGGGCGGAGCTTAAACTGAGCTTCCCCCACTATAGTGTATACTGCATGCCTCGCAAAGTGATGGCAGCGCTTTCGCGCTGCAGCGCTAGGCGAGACCTAATGAAAACAAAATGTTTCATTTTTTTATTATTGAAACGCATACCATTTTCCTTTAAGAAAAAAAACGGATTGCATTTCTAAAAAAAAAAACTTTATTAGAATACAATGGCAGACATGGGGGTCTGCTGACCTCAGCACGCCATCATCCCTGCGATGGCTGTGATTCCTAATGGCTCACAAACTGCGATCTACCTCAATAATATTCACGAGGTAGGTCGATTTGCGACCCACTAGGTATTGCAAGTATGAACTAAATGTTTCATACATATGGAATAGTGATTTCCAAATAACCATTTAAATGAAATCGTTATTTGGAAATTGCTATTCCTATTTTATGTAAATATGGCTCTTTATCCTTGTGCCACAGCATGCATTGACCACGGATTTTCAAGCGAGACGTCCCTCCCCCCTAGTGCGCTGTCATTCATGGAGTAGATGATTAGATAGAATGTACGCGGTCATTCATCATCCATCTTGAAGAAAGAAGATACTTTGGATCTCCTTCTACTGGGTGCACATTCACCTGTGGTGCTGCATCTTTCCACTTAAAGAGGTTTGTTTGGTGCACAGCATAGTTCTTTCAAGCTGTCATGAGGCAATGCCTCTGGTGAGAGGGTGAGACATTAAGCCTTCTCTTTCCTACCTGAACTCGTAGAATCTTGGTCCTTTTGTCTAATGTATAAATGCGTAGCCGTTTTACAGATGATCAGTATTGGTTTGAACTGGGACGCATGGCTAATGCTCTACATGGGGTGAGTGAGGTTAATCCACATTATTGGCCATTGCATGACACCCTCGATTAGCTGCAATAGTAGTGAAGTTTTTACATTTTTACGTTTGTCTATAGGCTGATCCACTGTGGGCCCGCTGCATCATTCTTCCATGCATCAATAAAATATGTTTTAAGGATCCAGTAAATATTTTTAATATATTTGTAGTATATAGCAATGGTATCTTTTAAGCCATTTCATTAAGTTTTACTCATGATTCATTTTCAATTAATTGAATATTTGATGCTACCTAGTGGGGCATTTAACTATCAGGAAGATTTGTTGAATTACAGTCATGCATGATCACAAGAGAAGTACTCTGGTTTACACTTGGCTCATGTCGAGTTTTTGTTTGCTTATATATTATACAGGATGGGCTTATATTTTGGTTTAGTCCTGAGGAAGACCCCTTTTGATGTTTTTAGTAACACATATGCACTACATCGGTCGAAATGTTAACTCTTTAGAAGATATAGCTTGTACTACTTACACCTTGTTGGGAACAAGTGAATGACAGTGACATGGCACATATAGAGTGTAATTACGTGAAATACAGCCAATCTTTGCAAATATTTTACAAAGGACTATTTAGAGCACTTTTTTTGCACTGTACAAGCACTTTATGTGTCACTCTCTGCACAAGAATATTCTGTCCAAACTAAGGGGTCTATTACGATGGCGGTCGGATGTCCACCGCCGGGCCGGTGGTGGCGCCCGCCGGACCGGCGGTGGACATCCGCCCGCGATCGCAACCAAGAAAACCGCCGGTCAAATTAGGATGGCGGTGGTGACCGCGGCAGTGGGAAATTCCGACCGCCGCTTTTCCGCTGGTTGCCATCCGCACTCCTGCCTGGAGGACGGAGCAGGACCGGGATAATGGTGGCGGTGCAGAGCAGGCTCCGCCGGCAGGATTATGATGCCGGCGGTAGCCAGCCTTTCCTCAGCGGTCAAACCGCCATGGAAAGGCATGCGGAGATTGTCTTCCGGGGGCCCGTTGTGGGCCCCCAATGTTTTGGGGGGTGTGGGGGGGGTGTGGGTGCACCCATGGTCCCCCCCTACATTTCCCTGTACCAGGTGCCACGCAGTGCAGGGAAATGCAGGACATGCTCCTTTGGACATCGCGGTGGTGCTGCGGGCAGCAGCAAGCGCCGCAAAGTTAAGGCCCGCGATCCGACCGCCACGGTCGGATTTAGACCGCCGGTCATCGTAATTCGACCGGCGGTGATGTCGCAGTCCATGCGGGCGGTCTTTTCCCGCTACCATGGCGGTCGGGGAGGTTTTCCGACCGCCATCGTAATAGGCCCCTTAGATTTATTGTCACAGTAAAGGAATGTGAATGTGTTGGATAATACATATGATATACACTTTTGAAACAAACAATGAGCCTTGTGTTGATGAATAATGGATAATGAGTTGTGTGAAAATGGATCAATATGCGGCCTCTGTGTATAACGTTTGAAAGATGTTTAAGGAATTCTGACATAATCACGTGTGACTAAAATGATTACCTACCCGGTTCTGAGAGACACAGGGTTTCCCCATTAGATATTAGATATCTGGTTAGCAGGTGCAGGCCTGCAAGGGTTCCCATTATACGACATAGTTGGGCAAGAGGTCAATTTCACGCCTTGTCACCTAAGGCTTTAAGGTTTAAAAGTGACAAAGAATGTAAAAAAAACTCTCGCTTACAGCGAAGAGTATATTAAAAGGTTAATACAAGGTCCATCTGCCAGTTGTTTTCTAGAAAGCAGAACTGTGCTGTCATAGAAAAATTACTTTGTCATTGTATGGGCCATTCATGAGTTCAGGTCTTACAAGTTTGTACACTGTCACGAGTTCCCTATAGTAAGTTATGTAGGTTTTAAGCTTTTTTTAAACTCAGTACACATGACAATCATGCACGTGCTGGGGTTTCTTTGCAACACAAAATACAACACAGAGCAGGGTATTATGGCATTAAATGGCCCACCATGTGCACCACTGAGTAGGACTACTGTCACAGAATCAGTATGCAGAGGACAGACAGAGGCAGCAGCAATTGATTGTTGATATTGTGGTGGGACAGGCCATTTAAACTATCACTGGTTAGGGAGATTTGCTGTGGCCACACAGGAATCCATCTGGATTCGTGCACTAGAAGTGAACCGAAGATGGGGGTGGAGAGAGCAATGTGAATCGCAAGGCTTTTTCCAAGCACTTCTGAGGCACTTTGACACAGACTAGGCTTGAGGTTGTGGAAGAAAGGAGACCGAGGGTCCCTTCATAATGTATGGAAAACCATTGTCCTTTTTCCTGCTACCAGAAACCAATCTGAGAGGTGGATATGTGGAGTACACGAATACAGTCTGCAAACTGTGTAGGCATATGGGACAGAAACTACCAGCAAGTGTGCTAAGATTTCTCGACCAGAATCTGGAGTCCTCCAGCAGTGGTGACTGAGAAACTCTTCTGAGCTCACGGCCTGAGATACTAACTTCTAACTCGGAAACATAGGAAGTTAAGCAGCCTGCCAGGTGAAGATGCTTTGGGCCTGCCTTGAAGGAATGGCCTGACCGACTGGTTAGAGAGACTCTGGAGGTACCTTTCAGCTGAGCTGAGGCAGAATGAATGGAAGCTGCCCATTCTCACTTAGAGTAAGCACTAGCATCTCTAGGCCATAAGGTGAGGCCTTGAAACCTAAATATCCCCAGGGCGTGCTCAAATGTTGAAGCCCCTGGACTTCAGGGATACCATGGAAACAGGAAATGCCTCTAGTGGGTTTTCCTGTCAAAGAAGTCACAGTGCCTGTGATTGCATTTCACTGAGAAACCATGACCACACTTGGCATTTTTCCCAGAAGAACAGAAGTGTCACGAGAAATCTTGCACCAGGCTGGGATTTCTCTCCATAGTCGATGAGGAGGCATCAACTTTCACCTCTCAATCACCGCTGTGACCCTGGGTAGGCTCTTTTCAAACACCTGCGTGTTTCAGATGTGTTGTGGTCAGTATGAAACAATGTGCCATTTGCTTTATGCATATGTTTATTTAATATATACATGTTCTTGTTATCAACAAGAATTCTGTTATGACAAATACTGAGTCGCCTTTACATAAAGACCTTCCAGGAAAAGGTAAGAAGTGTTTAGAGTTTTTCTTGTATTTTAACTTAAGATAGGTAAACAATAAGTGGATTTTTCCAAAAGGGCAGATAATAAAGACAGCGGCGGCCTGTGCAGGTTACAGAGCGGTGAGGCGATGAGGCCGGGTGGGGTGGGGTTTCGACAGACGATGAAGGAAAATTAATTATTTAGGGAAGCCTGTGCCAGAGGTCAGAGGTTGCTGGACCTCGGGTTGTGTTTTAGTTTTCCCTCACCTGTTTTTTACTCACAGAGCGCACCACGATCGTGTTTGCCACACCTCTGGCCACGCCCCTCTTATGACATGCTTTAAAGGTCTTCTGGCAGCGCACCCAAGGCAAGCCCGTCTGCGCCAGTCCATGCCTGGACCGCGCCCAGGGCCCGTCCCCCTGTGTTGTGTCCTCCCTTTCGGCCTCCGCAGGCCGGGACACGCGCTGCGCACAAGAATGACTCTGAGCCTCTGATAGTGGGTATGGAGCTCCTGCGGTCGTGCGCCGTAACTGACGTCACGTCCGCAGGGGCCGGTTTATTACAACGGGGTCACATGACCCGGGAAGAGACCAGCCGGCCTCTTCCAGCAGGGGTTTTTACCACGGGCGCCCCTTCCTCGATCCCAAGGTCGGCACGCCCGGAACCCGGAACCAGACATCCATTACTTCATGGATGTGGACACAACATTCCTCCCCAACACAGGTTTTCAAAAACAACAACATCAACACTGAGGATGGAATATGACAGGGAATCAACAATGATATGCAAAATCAGAACAGTCTTACGTGAAGTAGTCCTTCAGCTTGCGGGCGGGTTCAGGATTTCGTCGCAGCTGGTATTGCGAACAACCCCGCCCACTCAGGGCCTCCTCCAAGTCCCCGCTAAGAGAAACCCTCGGGGTATCGCTCCCTACATCAGGCCCTTCAACGGAGCGTCTCTCCCACTCATCGTTATCGGGGTTCACCGCCTCCTCCTGCGCTGGGTCCTGACTGGGCATTCCCAGACTTCTTGCCGGCGGACGCACACCCGGCGGGGTATCCTCTCGGTGTTGTCCAGGCCTGGCCAGGCTGTCAGTTCCCAGAGATGCCTTCTCGGGGTAGAATCGCTTGAAGTGGGATATGTTACGAGTGATGGTTTCACTGCCTTGTCGAGCCATGACTTGAGTACCCCTCACTCTTATTACTGTCCAGGGGTGTCGCTCATACAGCAGATTAAACTTGCTCCCAGCCGTTCGGTTCTTCAAGAGGACCAACTGTCCCTGCTCTAGAGTCAGATGTCTGGCCCCCCGATGGCTGCTGACTTGGGCGTGTGCCCGTCGTCGTTGCTCGTTGATCAGATCATCGTCCGGGAGTACAGGGCTCCACTGCGGATGATGAGGAATGGAATCAGATACCACCCGACCCATCGATAGGTGTCCGGGGGCCACGTTGGTGGTCGTGTGAGGGGTTTGACGATAACTGCGCAAGAACGTGAAGATCGCCAGTTCCACCGGCTGTTGTCGTTCCTGGGTGATGCGGATCACTTTATTCAGCGTGCGCATAAACCTCTCCACTTCCCCATTCGCTTGAGGCCAGCGAGGTGTGATTCTTCGATGTTTCACTCCCAGTGATGTGAGGTAAGTAGCGAGCTCTTGTCCCTGAAACGGAGGGCCGTTGTCCGTTTGTAGCTCCTGAAATATGCCGTGAGTCGCCATCAACTTTTCAAGTTTGGGGATTACTTCAGCGGCACTGAGCGTGTTGACTATTTCTACCTCCGGGTATTTGGAGTAGTCGTCAATGGCCACTAGTGTGTGTCGTCCATCCGGCAGACTTCCAAAATCAAGACTGACCCTTGCCCAGGGGCATGATGGCCTAGCTTCCGTGACTACTGGTGCCGGTCTGGGGGTTTCTCCTGTTACTTGACACCACTGGCATTCCTGAACCACTGCTTCCACAAGCTCGTCCATAAGTGGGAACCAGACTTTAGACCGCAGTCGTGACTTGGTCTTGACCATTCCCTGGTGTCCTAGGTGTGCAAGTTGAATCACCCGGGATGTCAGAGATGCAGGGATGACCAGTCGATGTCCTCGCATCAGGCAGCCCGTGGAATCCTCTGTGAGTTTGTCACGGACATGATAGAGGCTTTCCAGAATCCGTCGGGCATCTCCCGTGAGTATCTTCCATTCCTCTCTTGCCCGACGCCAGTTTCCATGCTTCAGCACCTGCCTCACTCGCTGTAGACATCCGTCTTGGGCTGATTCTTTCTTCAGAGTGTCTATCGATAGAGGTATTGAACATGATCGGGCTGTGACGTACCGGACGTATTCTTCAGTGTCAGCAGCCTCCTCTTCTTCCTGCGCAGTGGCCGCTCTTGGATGTCGAGACAGATAATCCGCAGGGTTACGCGATCCCGGATGATATTCGACTCTACAGTTGTAGTTCTGGAGTTGCAACATCCATTTCTCTATTCTAGGAGGTGGCTTTGACGAGGTTCCAGAGAAGAGTGACACTAGGGGCTTGTGGTCCATGGATACTACGAACGGTTTGCCATATACATAGAGATGGAAGTGGTGACACCCCCAGTGAATCGCGATGGCCTCCTTTTCAATCTGGGAGTAGCGTTGCTCCGTGTCCGTGAGGGACCTGCTTGCGAAGGCCACTGGAGCCCAGTCTTCCTCGTCTTGACTTCGTTGCATCAATACTGCCCCCAGTCCTTTCGGGCCTGCATCCACAGCAATTAAGGTCTTTTTCTGGGGGTCAAAGAAGGCAAGCGTCGTGGCAGATGAGAGTGCGTCTTTGATGTCCTGAAACGCTTTGTCCTGGGTCCCCGTCCACGACCATGGGATCGCTTCCTTGGTGAGCTCCCTCAGTGGTAGGGTAAGGGTGGTGAGATCCCGAATGAACCTCCCGCAGTAGTTCACCATTCCAAGGAAGCTGCGGACTTCCGTGACATTGGCAGGGGCCGGTGCGTTTTTGATGTCTCGGACCTTGTCTGGATCCGGATTCACACCTTCAGAGGAGAACGTATAGCCAAAGAATTGCAGCTTGGTTCGTAGGAACTCACACTTTTCCCGATGAAGCGTCAGTCCAGCGTCTCGCAGGCGTTGAAGCACTTGAGTCAAACAGGAGTTATGTTCGGCAATGGTTTTGGCATGAACCATGATGTCATCACTCACGTTGATGACTCCCGGGATGTCCATGAGCAACTCCTGTATGACATTTTGGAAGACTTCGGCGGCACTGGACACTCCGAAGCTCAGCCGGGTGTATCGGCGGAGGCCTACGTGAGTTGAAAACGTTGTGATATATCTTGACGCCTCATCCAGAACCAGTTGGTGGTATCCGGATCGTAGGTCCAACTTGGAGAACCAACACGCCCCGGCCATTTCCCCTATCAGGTCATCTATTGTGGGAGTGATGTGGCGTTCTCTTTTGATGGCGGCGTTGGGCAGTCTCATGTCCACACAAATTCTTACCGCACCCGGCTGTTTGGGCTTGCGAGTGACGACGATGGGGGACACCCAAGGCGTTGGGCCCATCACCTTTTCGATGATACCGGCTCGCTCTAGCTTGGCTAGTTCCTCTTCTACCAACGGGCGCAGGTGGAAGGCCACCCGTCGGTGCCGAAGCGCCACTGGTTGTACGGTAGGATCTAGGTGCAGATGGACTTCCTTGCCATTGAATCTTCCAATTCCTTCGAATATTGGTGCAAACTCCTTTAGGATGTGTTGTACAGATTCCTGATGGATTCCAAAAGCAAAGGTTACTATGCCTAGGTCCTCGGCTGCTCGGCAGCCCAACAGCATCCCTTGCCCACTCTCTGTGACGTACACCATGGTAGTGATGGTTTGACCTTCATGCGTCACTGGTGCTTTGAATTTTCCTTTCATGTGCAGAGGTTTGTCCTGCCCGTAGGCGAATACCGTGATTTTCGTGGCCTGTAAGGGAGGTGCTGGTTGCAGTGAGTCATAGAGTGCTGCTGACATAATGCTTATCGTCGCTCCGGTGTCCACTACTGCGGTGACTTCTTGTTGTCCTACTCGGATCCGACACTGGGGTAGTCGTCTGCGGGTGCCGGTCGCCGCTCCGATCATGTGTATTTTGTGTATCATACGTTCTTCCTCCTCATCATCATCCATGTCACTGGCATCAGCCCCTCCTTCCGGGACGTGGTTTATCGTCGTCCGTGGTTTTCTGTATTTTCGTGACCGACATACTTTTTCAAAATGGTTGAATTTTCCACATCCCAAGCACTTTTTGCCTCTTGCTGGGCATTCTGCTGCCCGGTGAGGCATCCCTCCACAGTACCCGCAACTTTTCGGGTTTCCTTGTTGGCCACTCGCTGGCTCTCTTTTGTGCTGTCTGGCGGTCGGCTTTACCATTACCGCGTTCACAGGTTCCGTCTTGACAGGTGACTGCAAGGCTGCTTCCATATGGGCTGCCCGAGCTTTCGACAGCTCTTTGGAGCGCCCCAGCGTTAGGATTTCTGTGAGTGACTTGCCTGATTCTTCAAGGATATGTTCCCGTAGTTTGGCCGACGCACAGCCCTGGATGACTTGCCCTCTAATCTCCTCGGTTTCGTCCCCGAATCCGCACGTGGATGCCAGATTTTTGAGACGTGTGTGGAAAGCATCGAGCGACTCCTCCGGCTGCTGGCGTGCCTGGCAAAAGATAAAGCGTTCGTAATCGGTGTTGGCCATAGGTTCAAAGTAGCCATTAAGGGCATTAATCAGCGTGTGGTGTGTCTTGGGTGTTGCTTCCGGGAGGGTCTTCGCTATGTGGTGGATGTCTTTCCCCCCAAGGTGAAGAACTAGCGCTCTTTTTTGTTCTTTGTGGACTTTTGTCGCCTCGAAGAATATGAGGAGGCGTTCCACCCAGTCTTTCCACTTGGGTGCTTGTGCTGATGGTGCTCCCTCCACCACGAATGGCTCTATTGGCGGAATCGTGGACATTGTGGCTGCTTACCGCTCTGCCAGGTGGTGTGCGTCTCCGTGGCGTGCTGCGCTGTGCACTGGGCCGTATCTCACAGGCAAGGGTCACCTGTGCCACTTCCGGGCAGGTGCGTGAGTGCACTCGCAGGCTTCTGCTGGGCAATGTGCACCGTTGTGCGTGTACGCCGACTCCACCCCCCTCGTGGGCGTGACAGCGCTGAATTCAGGGCAGGGCCTGTGCTACCTGACCGTGCAGGCTAGGGGGCAACCCCGTGCACCCTCCTGGGCCCCCTCCTGGACTCCTGCACCCCTCGCGACACCGTGTACACTCTTGAGCCCACACCTGGACTCCAGCACCTCTCGTGAGTGCTCGCAGTGGTGGCAGGTGGGGCCAGCGCCCATGGTATTTTTGCTTGCGCGGTGATTCGCGCTGCCAGGGGCACGAGCACCGCGAGGGCCGACTCGCGCCTCGCAGCCGCCACAAACCTGGAGCGTAGCGGGGGCATGCCCACCCTCGTCGCCAGTGTTGTGTCCTCCCTTTCGGCCTCCGCAGGCCGGGACACGCGCTGCGCACAAGAATGACTCTGAGCCTCTGATAGTGGGTATGGAGCTCCTGCGGTCGTGCGCCGTAACTGACGTCACGTCCGCAGGGGTCGGTTTATTACAACGGGGTCACATGACCCGGGAAGAGACCTGCCGGCCTCTTCCAGCAGGGGTTTTTACCACGGGCGCCCCTTCCTCGATCCCGAGGTCGGCACGCCCGGAACCCGGAACCAGACATCCATTACTTCATGGATGTGGACACAACACCCCTGGTCGGATGCAACCAGATCAAACGCAGAGGCTAGCTTACACAAGAGAAACTCTCCTTACACTTGACCTTAAGGTAAGCCCCCACAATGCACAAGATTTTAACCAACATTATTACTGGATTACAATGAAACGGTATGTAATGGTTGTAAATTTACTGTTCTTCTATCCAAACCGTTACAGCGCTCCCACAATAGAAAGGTCTCAAGAGACAAAGATAAAACAGATATAAAGAACTTTCCTATACACAAAAGCCTAACATGTACTTTTCTCAATACTAGATCTTTAGTTAAGCATTACATTGAATTTCAGGATTTTGCGATGACGCATCAGGCTGACCTGATTTTTATAACAGAAACCTGGGCAGATTCTAACCCTGGGCCGGAAAAGCTGCTGCTACCCCCCCAGTTACAATATGTTTTGCCTACAAAGGAATAAGGAAAAAAAAGGAGGAGTGCTGGTAGTGCTCTACCGCAAACATTATCAGGCCAGTCTTCACGCCAGCTTCGGAGGAGGGCCTCGAGGCGTTATTTTTCTCCATTGACATCTGGAAATCTCAGTCTTTCAATGGTTTAATAGTATATTGGCTTTCCGGTCCCAGAACCGGCTTTGGAGACAGATTATGTGTTTTACTGGAATCTTCAATGTCGATCGCTGACTTTACAGTGCTGGGGGATATGAATTTCCATATGGAGTCCAGCACAGACAGAGACTCTATTAGATTGCTAGAGTCCATGAAAGGTCTAGACTCCACATGAAAACAAAGGGCTCCACCCACTAAGCAGAACACATGCTGGATGCAATTTTTTCCAACAATCCATACATTAATGACACAGTTAACATCCCATTAACCTGAACAGATCTCTTTGCAGTAAAATGGCAGCTATCAGCGCAGGTCACGGTATCATGAGCTCCTAGGAATTTTTTGTCTTCAAGTAGAGCATGGCATAAAACTCAAGCACATGATTTGTCTGACAGCTCACTAACTCTGCACCTAAAACCACTGATAATATCAATCAAATGGCGAGAATTTCTCCTCATGGATACAGGAGACTATAGATACCATAGATAATAGTTCCCGTAAACCACAAACCTAGGATACAGAAAAAATCTCAGCCTTGGTATGGGGAGGCGTTAAAAAAATCTAGACAAGAATGTCGTAGATTGAAGCGTAAATGGCGAAAAAAAATTGAAGGAAAGGAATCAGTACAAAGTTAAACTAGCAGAGCATAAACAGCTAATTTTGACCACCAAATCAGGATACTATACTGAGCAAATTAGAGCAGCCTGTGACACAAATAAAACTCTCTTTCAGGTAATAAAAAAACTCACAGTGCCGGATAGTTTTAATATAGCAACTAATAACCAAGAATTCTGCGACTCTGTTGCTTATTTCTTTCAAGAGAAGGTTATGAACATCTTTAACCAGTTCACGATGACTAAAATAATCTCTACAGTTAAAACACAGTGTCCCCACTATTAAATCAGGTTCCCCTAATGATCCGTGTCCACCTAAAATATTCCATATGGCACCAGAACCATTTGCACTTCGACTAGCTAATATCATGGCAGTAAATTATGATCAGGGTGTCTTTCCCAACGACTGGAAGTCAGCGTCAGTTCTCCTTCTTGTAAAAAAACCCAACCTTGATACTAGAGAGCTGAGTAACTACCGGCCAATTTCTAGGCTTCCTTACCCGGCAAAACTGGCAGGAAAAATACTCAATCAGCAACTAACAGCTTATATTGACAATAACCACCTGCTGGATGATACCCTGTTTTGTTTTAGAAAACATCACAGTACCGAATCTGCACTGGTGGCAGCAACGGAAGAAATAAGAGCCACTCTTGATAGAGGAGGGAACGTGGCATTGGTGCTGTTGGATCTTTCTGCGTTTTTTGACATGGTTAACCACCTGGTGTTGGTTGACCGTCTGTGGTATTTTGGAATTGGGGAACCATCATCAGTCTTCTTCAATCATTTCTGACGAATAGGCAGCAAAGAGTTTCGGTGGGTGATTTTACTTCCCAATTCTATAATCTGCTTTGTGGGGTTCTACAAGATTCGTCCTTGAGCCCCACATTGTTCAATCTTTATGTTACTCCACTTACCAAACTTATTAAGTCCTTCTCATTGTCCTTGGCATCCTACGCAGATGACACGCAGATTGACGTTTCACTTGCCAAAAATAATACTGATACCGGGGACTCCTTTAGGGAATGCATGTTGGAAGCAAATAAATGGATGGGCAATAACTCTCTAAAATTGAACTCCTCATAAACAGAGGTTATCCTGTTTGGAAATAACCCCTAATTTTAGACACACTCTTGGTGGCCCTCGGAACTGGGAGCACTTCCTACTCCGGTCTCAAAGGCAAAAAATCTGGGGATAATGATTGATAAAGATTTGAAGTTGCAGGGCCATATTTCCAAGGTTACTACGGCCTCTTATCACTCTCTGAGACTGAGTAAAAACATTGAGAAATATCTGCCTTTCGAACTTCTGAAAACCGTGGTTATTTCATTAGTTCTGAAAAGGCTTGACTATTGTAATAGTCTTTATCTTAATATATCGGCCGGACTCCTAACAAGCTTCAAACCCTGCAGGATGCAGCAGCAGGCTTTCTTTTAAAAGTGTCTAGATATGAATCAGCCAAGGGAGCAATAAGGGCACTTCACTGGCTTCCGTTAAAACAACAGATTAAGTTTGAAGCTCTATGCACAGCTTTCAGGACCGTGCATGGGAATGGACCGCCTTATTTTAAAAAACATCTCAGGTGGTACACTCCGAGCAGGCCTCTTCGCTCAAGCACAACAAAAAATCATGTGGCTGTTCCTTTCAGGAAAGCTACATGGAGTCGAAAATGTTTTTTCAGATCGGCTGTCGTGCTTTGGAATTCTTTGCCTTGGGAACTTAAAATTACCCCCTGTCTACAGGATTTTAGGAAATTTCTTATAACCTAGCTATGTGTCTCAAGCTAGGAAACCTTCTAGGTTTCACCGACTGACTGGTCTTTCTTGGGAGTGAGGAAGTAGTTGGAGTACACTCCTGTGCCTTGTTGGTGTAACGGCACAGACTCTATAGCCCCTTTTGGTAGGAGGGCATCTATTTCTTCTTAAAGGAGGTGTTGGTGTTGAGGAGTGAGAGTGTGTCTGCGGGGTGGGATGTTTGGGGGAGTGGCAGTGAGCTTCAAACAATAACAATTGTCCATGATGTTGAAGACCCTTTGGTCTGAGGAAATTTCCGCCCACCGGGGGAATAAACCTTGGAGGTGTCCCCGAGTGGTGTGGTCAGAGTAATGAGTGACCAAGTCATTGCTTGGCTGGGGTGGCTCCCTTTGTGGCACCACCCTTGGAGTTATTATCTCTGTATCTCCCTCGGAAATAACTGCTGGGAAAGGTCTGCTGAGGTTGCTGCCTCTGGAAAGAGGATGGGGCCTCGGTAGAGGGGGTCTTGAAACCTCCACTGTAGTGAAATTTCTGAAAGGAACCAAGGGCAGATGGTGTCTGCAATGTTCCCATGGCTTTTCGGTATTGATGTCCTTTCTTATTTTCTCCAGTATCTGGTCAACCTGCGGTCCAAAGAGGTGCTCAGCATCGAAGGGCAGGTTGAGCAGATGCTGCTGCAACTCTGGCTTGAAGCCTGAGACATGCAGCCAGGTGTGGCAACTTATGAAAGCACTGGAATTTATACTGCATGCGGTGTCAACAGAATCGAGGGCACACAGGATGGTACTGTTGGAGATGAGTTTGCCAAGACGAGGTCCTTTCCTCGTTTGCAGTACTGATCCAGGAGGTGTTGGAGGAGCTCCTCCATGTCATCCCAATGCACCCTGTCATAATAGGAGAGCAAGCTGATCGAGATGGTAATGCAGTGGCGGCTCCCCCGCAACAGTCGATGTCAGTGGCTGTGACTATTTACAGTTGACTCCGAGCGCAGACGCCGGAGATTTGGAGGAAATAACCTTGAAGTTGTTGGTTAAATACAGACACTGGCATCGACTGTGTCTGGGTGACGTGATGAATACAACATTGCAGGCTCAAATAGCCATTACCGATCTCCGAGCGTGTCACGCCGGAGATTTGCGGGGAGCATGTGTGCCCCTGATACTTCTTGATAACTGAACACTTTATTGAATTATTGAGACACGTGGTTCTACAGGAGGAAGATCTCTTCACCTCCAGCACATTTTGAGCCCTGATTAGCCCGGTGGGCTCCTTGATTACTTAAGCTGTCCATTCAGTTGAGCTTCATTAGTCACGTCAGAAGGCCATACACAACTGCTTCTTTGTCCTGAAGAAGACCCTACAGTGATGTCATTGATACACACATGTTTTTAGGGGTCGAAACGTCGACGTTCATGATCTAGTGTTGTTGCCCAACAAGACCCACACAATAAAGGAGGTCTTGCTAGGGTTTTTGTTGCTACGAATACAGCGCTACCAAAAAGACAAATTGATGTTCCATGTATTGTGTTCTCTATGTAAATTTTGTAGTGTTGTGATGTGTACAGTCACAATCTATCACTTTTGCACGTCACTATTGTAGATTATCACCTATCCTTGTTGTGTATGTTTGATATGTGTCTTGTTATGTCATTATCTTTAACCCCTTCGCTGCTAGGCCTTTCCCCCCCTGTGCTAAGCCTTTTTTGGGGTAGTTCGCGCTTAGGCCCCTGTAACATTTTGACCACATAAGGTATCCACGCCAAATTTGCGTCCATTTTTTCCAACATCATGGGGATTCTAAAGGTACCCAGGGTTTGTGGATTTCCCTGGAGGGGACCCAGAAATTAGCCAAAATACAGCAATTTTTTTTTTTTTTTTTTGAAAAATGGGAAAAAAGGGCTACAGATGAAAGCGTCTGGTTTTTTCCTGCAAATGGTATCAAAAGGGGTTGTGGTGCTGAAATCACCATCTTCCCAGCTTTCAGGGACAAGCAGACTTTTGTCAGAAAATCAACATTTTTTACACAGTTTTGGCATTTTTCTGGGACATAGCCTATTTTTGATATTTTTGTGCTTTCAACCTCTTTCCAGTTAATGGTAGAAATGGGTATGAAAGCAATAATGGATCCTGGAAAGCTATACATTTTAGAAAAGTAGACACAATTCTGAATTCAGCAAGGGGTCATTTGTGTAGATCCTTCAAGGTTTCTTCATAGAAACTAACAGTTAAATATAGGAAAAATTGAAAATTAGTTGAAAAACCAGCCATTTGTGTCAACGTTTTCACCTGTAACTTCTTCTAATTATGACAGTTGTTTGAAAGCAATATACCATTACATCCGCTAGACCGTTCTGGTTGTGGGGATATATAGGACTTGTAGGTTCACCAAGAACCCGACGAACCCAGAGCCAATAACTGAGCAGCGTCTTGAAATGGTTTTTTATTATGTACCGGGTATATAGCAATTCATTTGGGAAAATGTATACATGGAAAAATCGGTATGAAAGACACTTATGAATTTCTGAAATGGGAACAAAATATAGAGTTTTGAAACAGTAGATATTTGCACATTTCCGAAATTGGGAGTACCCATACTAGCATGAGAATTATAGGTCATTTTTCAAAATGACTTCTTTTTACACATTGTCTTTCATTTGGAAGGCAGAAATGCATCGAAAGTCAATAGGTAATAACAGTTGCTCTACAATTCTGTGTTACCCTAAGTCTCCCGATATAAATGGTACCTCACTTGTGTGGGTAGGCCTTGTGCCCACGACAGGAAACGGCACAAAACGCAACGTGGACACACCACATTTTCACAATGAAAAATGACCCTTTTTTTGCAAAGTGCCTAGCTGTAGTTTTTGAACCCTAGCTCTGCCGGCACCTAGGGAAACCTAGCAAACCTATACATTTTTGAAAACTAGACACCCAGGGGAATCCAGGATGGGGTGACGTGACTGGCTCTCACCAGGTTCTGTTACCCAGAATCCCTTGCAAACCTAAGAAATTGTCCAAAAAAACACATTTTCCTCACATTTCTGTGGTGGAAAGTTCTGGAATCTGAGTGGATCCACAAAATTCCACCCACCCCGCGTTCCCCAAAGTCTTCCAAGAAAAATGGTACCTCACTTGTGTGGGTAGGCCTAGTGCCCCCGACAGGAAACGGCCCAAAACGCAAGGTGGACACACCACATTTTCACAGTGAAAAATTACCCTTTTTTTGCAAAGTGCCTAGCTGTAGTTTTTGAACCCTAGCTCTGCCGGCACCTAGGGAAACCTATCAAACCTATACATTTTTGAAAACTAGACACCCAGGGTAATCCAGGAAGGGGTGACTTGACTGGCTCTCACCAGGTTCTGTTACCCAGAATCATTTGCAAACCTAAAAAATTATCCAAAAAAATAAATTTTCCTCACATTTCTGTGGCGGAAAGTTCTGGAATCTGCGTGGATCCATAAAATTCCACCCACATTGCGTTCCCCAAAGTCTTCTGAGAAAAATGGTACCTCACTTGTGTGGGTAGGCCTAGTGCCAGCGACAGGAAACGGCCCAAAACGCAAGGTGGACGCACCACATTTTCACAGTGAAAAATGACCCTTTTTTTACAAAGTGCCTAGCTGTAGTTTTTGAACCCTAGCTCTGCCGGCACCTAGGGAAACCTAGCAAACCTATACATTTTTGAAAACTAGACACCCAGGGGAATCCAGGATGGGGTGACTTGACTGGCTCTCACCAGGTTCTGTTACCCAGAATCCCTTGCAAACCTAAAGAATTGTCAAAAAAACCCATTTTCCTCACATTTCTGTGGTGGAAAGTTCTGGAATCTGCGTGGATCCACAAAATTCCACCCACCCCGTGTTGCCCAAAGTCTTCCGAGAAAAATGGTACCTGTGTGGGTAGGGCTAGTGCCCGCGACAGGAAACGGCCCAAAACGCAACGTGGACACACCACATTTTCACAGTGAAAAATGACCCTTTTATTGCAAAGTGCCTAGCTGTAGTTTTTGAACCCTAGCTCTGCCAGCACCTAGGGAAACCTAGCAAACCTACACATTTTTGAAAACTAGACACCCGGGGGATGCCAGGGAGGTATGGCTTGCGTGGACCCCCCAACGTTTTCTTACCCAGAATCCCCTGCAAACCTCAAATTTAGCTGACAAAAATAACTTTTTCCACACATTTTTGTGTGGGAAAGTTGTGGCATCACCGTGCTGACACAAATTTCCTACCACCCAGCGTTCTCCCAGGTCTCCCGATAAAATTGGTGCCTCACTCGTGTGGGAGGCCCAAGTACCCACAACAGGCAAGGGCCCAAAACATATTGAGGGGACATCAAAATTGCCTATCACAAAACGACCCGGTTTTGCAAGGGGGGTCACCTGGGTTTTTGGCCACGTGCTCGGCGGCCAGCGAGGGAAACCTACCAAACCCACACATTTCTGAAAACTAGACACCCGGGGGGTTCCACAGAGGTATGGCTTGCGTGGATCCCCCAAAGTTTTCTTACCCAGAATCCCCTGCAAACCTCAATTATAGCTGAAAAAAATCACCTTTTCCACACATTTTTGTGTGGGAAAGTTGTGGCATCACCGGGCTGACACAAATTTCCTACCACCCAGAGTTCCCCCAGGTCCCCCGATAAAAATGGTGCCTCACTCGTGTGGGAGGCCCGACTACCCGTGACAGGCAAGGGCCCAAAACGTATTGCGGCGACATCAAAATTGCCTATCACAAAACGACTTGGTTTTGCAAGGGGGGTCACCTGGGTTTTTGGCCCCGCGCTCGGCGGCCAGCTAGGGAAACCTACCAAACCCACACATTTCTGAAAACTAGACACCCGGGGGGTTCCAGGGAGGTATGGTTTGCGTGGATCCCCCAACGTTTTCTTACCCAGAATCCCCTGCAAACCTCAATTTTAGCTTTAAAAATCACTTTTTCCGCACATTTTTGTGTGGGAAAGTTGTGGCATCACCGGGCTGACACAAATTTCCTACCACCCAGCGTTCCCCCAGGTCTCCCGATTAAAAATGGTGCCTCACTCGTGTGGGAGGCCCAAGTACCCGTGACAGGCAAGGGCCCAAAACGTATTGAGGCGACATCAAAATTGCCTATCACAAAACGACCTGGTTTTGCAAGGGGGGGTCACCTGGGTTTTTGGCCCCGTGCTTGGTGGCCAGCTAGGGAACCCTACCAAACCCACACATTTCTGAAAACTAGACACCCGGGGGGTTCCAGGGAGGTATGGCTTGTGTGGATCCCCCAATGTTTTCTTACCCAGAATCCCTGCAAACCTCAATTTTAGCTGAAAAATCACTTTTTCACACATTTTTGTGTGGGAAAGTTGTGGCATCACCGGGCTGACACAAATTTCCTACCACCCAGCATTCCCCAGGTCTCCCGATAAAAATGGTGCCTCACTCGTGTGGGAGGCCCAAGTACCCAGCGACAGGCAAGGGCCCAAAACGTATTGAGGCGACATCAAAATTGCCTATCACAAAACGACCTGGTTTTGCAAGGGGGTCACCTGGGTTTTGGCCCGTGCTCGGCGGCCAGCTAGGAAACCTACCAAACCCACACATTTCTGAAAACTAGACACCCGGGGGTTCCAGGAGGTATGGCTTGCGTGGATCCCCCAACGTTTTCTTACCCAGAATCCCCTGCAAACCTCAGTTTTAGCTGAAAAAATCACTTTTCCACACATTGTTGTGTGGGAAAGTTGTGGCATCACCGGGCTGACACAAATTTCCTACCACCCAGCGTTCCCCAGGTCTCCCGATAAAAATGGTGCCTCACTCGTATGGGAGGCCCAAGTACCGCGACAGGCAAGGGCCCAAAACATATTGAGGCGACATCAAAATTGCCTATCACAAAATGTTTTGGGCCCTTGCCTGTCGCGGGTACTTGGGCCTCCCACACGTGTCAGGCACCATTTTTATCGGGAGACCTGAGGGTACGCTGGGTGGTAGGAAATTTGTGTCAGCCCAGTGATGCCACAACTTTCCCACACAAAATGTGTGGAAAAAGTGATTTTTTCAGCTAAATTTGAGGTTTGCAGGGGATTCTGGTAAGAAAACGTTGGGGGATCCACGCAAGCCATACCTCCCTGGAACCCCCGGGTGTCTAGTTTTCAGAAATGTGTGGGTTTGGTAGGTTTCCTAGCTGGCCACCGAGCACGGGGCCAAACCCAGGTGACCCCTTGCAAAACCAGGTCGATTTTGTGATAGGCAACTTTGATGTCGCTCAATACGTTTTGGGCCCTTGCCTGTCGCAGGTACTTGGGCCTCCCACACGAGTGAGGCACCATTTTTATCAGGAGACCTGGGAACGCTGGTGGTAGGAAATTTGTGTCAGCCCGGTGATGCTACAACTTTCCACACAAAAATGTGTGGAAAAAGTGATTTTTTCAGCTAAAATTGAGGTTTGCAGGGATTCTGGTAAGAAAGCGTTGGGGGATCCACGCAAGCCATACCTCCCTGGAACCCCCGGGTGTATAGTTTTCAGAACTGTGTGGGTTTGGTCGGTTTCCTAGCTGGCTGCCGAGCACGGGGCCAAAACCCAGGTGACCTCCTGCAAAACCAGGTCGTTTTGTGATAGGCAATTCTGATGTCGCCTCAATACGTTTTGGGCCCTTGCTCGCTGGTACTTGGGCCTCCCACACGAGTGAGGCACCATTTTTATCGGGAGACCTGGGGGAACGCTGGGTGGTAGGAAATTTGTGTCAGCCCGGTGATGTCACAACTTTCCCACACAAAAATGTGAGAAAACATTTCTTTTTTTCAACAAAATTTGAGATTTGCAGGGGATTCTGGGTAGGGAAATGTTGGGGGACCCACGCAAGCCATACCTTGCTGGACTCCGCCGGGTGTCTAGTTTTCAGACATATGTGGGTTTGGTAGGTTTCCCTAGATGGCCGCTGAGCCTGGGGCCAAAAACTCATGGGAACCCCCTTGCAAAATCAGGTTGTTTTGTGATAGGTAATTTTGATGTCGCCGCAATAGGTTTTGGGCCCTTGCCTGTCTCGGGTACGTGACCCACCCACACAAGTGAGGTACCATTTTTCTCAGAAGACTTTGGGGAATGCGGGGTGGGTGGAATTTTGTGGATCCACACAGATTCCAGAACTTTCCACCACAGAAATGAGAGGAAAATGTGTTTTTTTTCTACAAATTTTGAGGTTTGCAAGGGATTCTGGGTAACAGAACCTGGTGAGAGCCAGTCAAGTCACCCCATCCTGGATTCCCCTGGGTGTCTAGTTTTTAAAAATGTATAGGTTTGCTAGGTTTCCCTATGTGCCGGCTGCGCTAGGGCCCAAAATCCACAGGTAGGCACATTGTTAAAAACAAGTCTGTGCCTAGTGGGCTTTCTGCCGCCCTGAGGGGGAATCGGGGTGGTGGGGTTACCCCGATATGCCCCCAAGGGGGGCATAAAGACTGGCTATGATTTTGGGGGGTGGGGGCATTGGTATGCCCATTCTGGGCAGCCCCCACCACCACGCATATAAAAAGCCAGCGTAATCGCTGGCGCCTAGTGGGCTTTCTGCCCCCCCCCGGGCAGATCAGGGGCCACTACCCCCATCCACCCCTCGGGGGGCAGAAAGACTGTGGCACTTTTTGGGGAGGTGTGGGCATTGGCATGCCCATTCTGGGTTGACCTAAACACTGAATAAAAATTAAAAAAATCCTGAGGCCTAGTCGGCTTTCTGCCCCCCCCCCGGGGGGCAGATATGGGGCTATTGCCCCAATATGCCTCTGGGGAGGGGCAGAAAGACTGTGGTAATTGTTTTTGGGCCGAGGCATTATCATGCCCATTCTGGGCAGCCCCCACCCCTACATTAAAAAAAAAAAAATCTCTTGTGCCTAGTGGGCTTTCTGCCCCCGGGGGCAGATCAGGGCTATTGCCCCCATCTGCCCCTGGGGGGCAGAAAGACTGACATTTCCCAGGGCGGTGGGGCATTGCCATGCCCTTTTGGGCAGCCCCACCCCAACATCAATAAAAAAAATCCCTGGTTTCTAATGGGCTTTCTGCCCCCCCGGGGGCAGATTGGGGGCTGCTGCCCCCATCTGCCCCCTGGGGGGGCAGAAAGACTGACATTTCCCAGGGGGGTGGGGGCATTGCCATGCCCTTTTTGGGCAGCCCCCACCCCAACATCAATTAAAATAAAATCCCTGGTTTCTAATGGGCTTTCTGCCCCCCCGGGGGGCAGAAAGACTGACATTTCTCCGGGGGGAAGGGTGGGGGCATTGCCATGCCCTTTTTGGGCAGCCCCAACGTCAATAAAAAAAAAATCCCTGGTTTCTAGTGGGCTTTCTGCCCCCCCGGGGGGCAGATTAGGGGCTACTGCCCCCGTCTGCCCCCAGGGGGGGCAGAAAGACTCACATTTCTCTGGGGGGAGGTGGGGGCATTGCCATGCCTTTTTTGGGCAGGCCCCACCCCAACGTCAATAAAAAAAAATAATCCCTGGCTTCTAGTGGGCTTTCCGCCCACCCCCGGGGTGGCAGATTGGGGGCTACCGCCCCCATCTTCCCCCCAGGGGGGGCAGAGAGACTGTGGTGCCAAAACAAATATGGGGGGAGCAAAGGCCCTTGCCCAAGGGGCCGCTCCCCTCCCTGGTGTCTAGTGGGTGGATCCTGCTTGGGGATCGCCCCCTGGGGTGATCCCCAAGCAGGGATCCACTAGGAAGAGTACCACTGGAAAGGGAGATTCTCCCCTTTCCAACGATTCCTCTCCCATCTTTTCGGTGCTCGGGGGCTGAGATAGCCCCACAAGCACTGAAACACTGAAACTAAGTTTCAGTTTCGTTTTCATTGCAATGACGATTGCGCGGCATGCGCGCGATCGTCATTGCAACGTAATTCAAAAAGAGGCCTGGGGAGGTTGGGGAAGCACTTCCCCACCTCCCCAGGCAAAAAAAGGGAAATCCCTCTGCTGTCTGCAGCAGAGGGATTTTCTGAGCATGTGCTCATGACGGAATGGTTCCGTCACGAGCACACTGGAACTTGTGCTCATGACGGAACCATTCCGTCATGAGCACTGAAAGGGATAAATACATGATTTTTTCAATACATTTATGTTTTCTCAAATTGATTGTCTTTCTGTTTCAGTGTTGTGCTATTAAGTCATTTGTTGATAGTTCCACCCCTAGGGGGACACAAAATGAAATGCTTTAAGGTGGCAGAACCACTGTTCACATAACGTACCTCCTCATCTTAGGCACCAGATCTAGTTGCAGGTCGAGGACTTTCTAGAAGGTGAGTTTCTGCTTTGGAACAACTGAGCAAGGACCCACCCAGTGTCTGGGTGAATATGGATCCTCCTTTGTCAGACGTCGAGTTCCTCTTACAGCCCCTCAAGGGTGGGATGTTCTTGCTCCTCAGAGCTGATGGAAGATAGTGCCCTGGTTGGCAAACGTTTTGGCATAGAAGACTGTCTGGGCGATGCTTGTGCCGAGGGTGTGGTCAGCACGGGGAGGCAGGTCTTCAGGATTTTCTCCACTGCCAGCAGCTGGCTCAGTGCCAGGTCCTAAAAATGGTGTTGGTGCCAACCATGGCCTGGAGGCAGTGGTGGACCGGAAGCCCGGTGTCTGGCTTTGAGGCTCAATGCCCAACCCCCTTGAGGGTGGTGCTCTGCCTTTGTTCGGTGCATGGGTTGAAAGGGAGGTCATACTCACAGCAGTCGTCTTCGATCATTGACCCTGTGCAGGTGGTGGTTCATCGATCTCTGCGCCAGAACCTGAGCTGGCCTCGGTCAAGAAGACCTGTGCCTTAGTGGCTGATGTACCCGTCTGGGGATGGGCTTCGATTTCCAGTTTGCCGAACCGATCTGGTGTGACGTCGCCTTGTCCTTGTGCCATGGAGGCGGATGCGAGTTGCCAGTCTCGATGGTAGCAGAGAGTTTTTTTTTGCTGAGAAAAGCGAAGCAAGCTTCACAGATTCACAGAAAGACTCCTCGTGCTCCAGGGACAGACAAAGGTTACACACCTTGTGTAGGTCTACCCATGGGAATTTGGTGGAACACTGTGGGCAGTTTTTAAATGGAGTCCTTTCCAGTATGCACAGGACATGCTGAAGCATTGAAGTGCCAGGAAAAAAGCCTTGAACGGGACGGTGAGAAGCCTCCCCCGTCGAACCAGATGAGCGAACCGCAATAAACCAAAATAAGGTGAATGCAACGACTGAACAATACAGATGGGGTAGATCCGAACGGGCTGGAAGATCACAACAAACGGGTCGACCCGAAGCTCAGTGAAACACGTCCGTACAGGACGGCGAAAAAAAAACCAACAATTTAACAATGCAGGAATTGGAATTTAAAATCCTAACTTATGGTGAAGTGGAATTTTAAATTACAACTCTGAAAATGCCACTTTTAGAAAGTTGCATTTTCTTGCCATAGCCATAGGTGTTTGCAGCCTGTCTCTGGGTAGCATGTCTGGGCATGAGTGACAGCTGAGCTTTGAGTAGTCCTCCTAGACAGCCACATACAATGGTAGGCTTAGGTGTGACTGGAATGGCCATTACTGGCAGGATGGGAGGGAGGAGCTGGGCCCAGCCCCATTTACACTTGAATAGGCTGTGTCCTGTCTCCACACAAAGGGCTGCATACCCCCTGTAGTTAGTCTGGAGCCGGGGTCAGGAAGGCAGGGCACCTGTGCACTTCAAAGGCATGCCTTTAGAAGCTTCTCCCCACTTCAAAGGCACAACTGGGTATAAATACTGGACCTCAGACACCAACTCTTCAGTACACTTCTGGACCTGTCGATACTCTGTCAGGAAGAAGGACTGCTGTGCTGCTGAAAGGACTGCCCCACTGCTGGACTGCTGCTCTGAAGGACTGCGGCCTTGCTGTGCTGACCTTCTGACCTCTTGCCTTGTTGAAAAAGACTGGATCTGTACCTCTTGAACCCAGAACACAAAGTGACTCCAAGGGCTTTTTGGCTGGCCTCCTGATCTGAAGCCTCAGAGACATAACAGGCTTCCAACAACCTTGCACCTGCTCCTGGACTCTGCCATCTGTCAGTCTACCTCTGCCAAGTGATGCCACTCCATTTCTTGATCCTTGGAAGTAGACCCAAGGAGCTCTGACAGACTCTGTGGATCCAGTGCAACTGATGGCTCGCCTCTGCTGCGAAGCGCAAACTGGAGCAGAATCACCCCATCGCCGCTGCTGCGTGGACAGGACCCGTCACAAAGACCTGCATCGCAGCCCATCAGAATCGTCATAGTGCAACACATCTTTAGTGCAGGCCCTTGCATCCCTTGTTGAATGCAGCCTTGACGCCGATGACCGACTCTGCATCGCAGCTCTTCGGAACCGACACACCACCCCGACCGCGCACCGCAGCCTCGATGCGCGACTTCGCATCGCAAACCCCGTCGATGGGATCTTCGACGTCAACGCGGGCCCTCGCATTGCACCACCTCGAAATTGATGCATAACTTCGACTGCACAACGTATCTTCGACGTGGATCCTCGCAAAGCTACACACACCATGATTAAGGTACTTTGTTCAGCGGGCCTAACTGGGTCCCTGTAGCGGGCCCAAGATCCATCGCGGCCGGCCTGAACTTTTGACTTTTCTCTGGTCCGGTGCAACCAGATATCCACAGTTGGCACTTTGTGCTTTTTGGTACTATTTTCACTAAAATCTTTAAAACTGCATATCGCTGGTTCTACAGGATTATTGTTGTTTAAGTCTTGTTTATTTATTAAAAAGTTCTATTTTTCTTGTTTTGCTTGGATTCTTTTTGTGTGGTGTTTTCACTTTATTGCTGTTTCAAGTGTTGCACAAATACTTTATACTTTGCCTCTAAGTTAAGCCTGACTGCTCCGTTCCAAGCTAACAAAGGGTTGAGCACAGGTTTTTATTTAGGGTTGGCTTGCGCCTCAACCTGACAAGGATTATGGTTGCCGCTTGACCCAGGCTCACACCCCAGTCAACCAACAACACAATTTCTCACAGTCACAAAGTCAGCCTTCCAGAGTGCTAGTACTGTTTTGAGCTCCCTGGCCTCTCGGTGTCTTTCCTTCTGTTTACAAGAGACATTTGCAATAAGTTTTCCCCTCATGACCGTGATATATGACTCCCAGAGGTGGATCTCAGAGTCGACCGTACCCGTGTTTTCTTTAAAGTAGAGGCCTGTGGACTCAGTGATCATTTTTCTAGTAGTCCAATCAGTTGCATCCCAGGGATCTAACCTTGCCCCCCTTGTCCCCAGGCTGTCTGTAGGTGAATTATCAGGGGCGATTGGACAGATACCCCGTGCAAAGATAGTAGTATGGCCAAACCTGCCCAGTTTATGTCTTGGTGTCAGAAAGTAGTCAAACTTAGACATAGAGCGCATTTTGTTGGAGTTGCATGTATATTGTCATGTACCAGAGTGTTCTTTCCGCCACAGTTCTGCCAACCCTATTAAGTCAAGAAAACAAGCCGGGCGTAAGTCGGTCCAAGTCTATACCAGGACACCGTCATCCTACCTAAGTCACTCTGTTGGGTTAGGCTGAGATCTCCTCTCATACGGAGTAGGGCTTCCGGCACCTCTACTATCCATTTTCTAATTTTGACCAACCCCTCGGTCCATAGCCCAAGGAGAAGTATCAAGAGGTGAGTACCAAGTTCACCTTGTGCCACCGCCCGCACACTGCTGGCTGAGATCCCAAGTTATCGGCCCATGTTTGGGACACCTGTGAAGGGAGGGATCTTCGGACCAGTATTCCCACTCCCCTGGATCCCAAAGAGAATCAAGCATGTACCAGCATAAGGTACTTGCTGTGATTCAACATCCTATAGTTGTTTCCTGCAAGGTGCATTTCTTGCAGAAGGATTATATTGGGGTTGTGCCTCGCTAAATAGTTCCATATTGCTCCTCTCTTCAACTTGTTACCTAGGCCACTTATTTTCCAGGATAAAACCTTTATAGTTATTCCCCAGGGATTCGAGTGTGGTGTAGCTATTGTTGTGTATATTTGCCTCTGCCCGGTATCACAGCATCCAAGTGTTGACTCAGTATGCCTCCATCTGTACCTCTACCCCCCTTCACAAACTCCTTGTGCTGTGGATCTAAAACTACCCGCCACCTCAACTCCTGAAGTGTCTGTCACCCCAAACCAATTAACAAAAACATAATAGTAAGCAAAGAGTAATAGGTGCTTCTGACAAAATCTGAAGGGGTAGGCATTGCCCTGTGTGGTCCACATCGTGGTGTTCATAGCGGATTGCCATCAGGTCCAGCCCTGGTGGAACTTCAGGTCTGCATTGGCAATGGTTGCCATGTCGGCTCCAGACACACTAGAGTGTCTGCAATCATCGAGGTGATCACAGGCAGGGTGGCATCCTCCAAATCTGTCTTAGAGTCCGCGAAGATGCTAGCCCCCTCATCTGAGTCTATCAC